>OY856415.1:179321079-180579829 GCA_963693085.1 Alisma plantago-aquatica
CTATCTTTTTGTATCTATATCATATACCTATCCAGATAAAAGTCAGTGTCCTGGCTGGTTTCTGATTGTCCATCAATTTTGTCCATTGACAAGTGCATACAACGTGAATCGGGTTGGAAGTCCTCTTTATTCAAATTCTAGTTTAGTTCAATGCATATGATATAATATGGGATTTGCATGCACCTTATTTCGCCGCCTAACTGATAAGGTATTACGGAGGAAGGTGGTGATTGCCGCAATCAGAGCAGCTTGCTTATATTATTTTTAAGTTGAATTGCTGACATTCGAGCAGTGTTTTTAACTGGATTTGTGTAACGTCTGGGCCCACCACCCAAGGTTCTAGCAGGGTTCAGGAATGACGACTGGTCCCACATATCACCACTAGTCTTAATTGTACGTTTTTTTCTCACTGACGTACAAGAGGGAGTCAATTTCTCGACTGGTTACCCATCATAGTACTACTCCAAGTTGAGCAAGCTTAACTATGGAGTTCTTTAGTGATGGACTCCTGGAAAAAGAGATGCACCTTGATAATATGGGTAGTCCAATCATTTCTTAGAAGATCATTTTATCTGAGGTCTCAAATCCTGGGATGTCAGAATCTCCCCCACTTAGACTCTTGACGTCCTCTTCAAGGATCAAGTATATGGCCTCATGATACTTCCCCATTTGAGTGTAGATTCAGATGGCAATGGACACCCAGCTCCCGATCACGGAATACCAGTACAAGGGTGACTACGTCAACCATGGACAACCATTTCCAACATGCCTAGACCGCACGACTCAAGATTGACATGTCACATGCCCATGTGGGCCCCACCTATTAGAGGGGTTATGACTCTGATACCATTTGTAACGTCTGGGCCCGCCACCCAAGGCTCTAATCAGGGTTTTAGGAATGACGATTGACCCCACATATCACCACTAGCCTTAATTGTGAGCTTTTTCCTCACTGACGCGCAAGCAGGGTCATCTTCCCAACTGGTCACCTATCATAGTACTATTCCAAGCTGAGCACGCTTAACTATGAAGTTCTTTAGTGATGGGCTCCCAGAAAAGGAGATGCACATTGGTGTTATGGGTAGTCCAATCATTCCTTATAAGATCATTTTATCCGAGGCCTCAAATCCTAAGATGTCACAATTTGTTTCTCTTCATATTACAAAGATTGGTGTTGAATGTTATCTGATCATGTTAGTTCAATACATATTGCTTCATCTCATTTTATATTTATTCTGTTTTGACAGTTGCTGATCAAGCTGTTTGCCTCCTCAGATTGTATATAAAAATACAAAATGAGGCACCATTCAATATTTTTTGACATATGTAATGAAAGATACCGGTGTTGAGTGTTATCCGAGAAATTGTTTTAGCTGGTATGTAACTTAGTTGTAGGTAGAAAAGCGGAACTAAACACCTAGTGCCAAATCACGATATCTAAGAATGTGTATCTTCTATTTGAACAGTTTGATGACTTTACAAAAGCGGAGATAACAACTACTTGAGAAATACGGTTTTTTTTTTAGATACTATTCAAGAAGTTTGTTTCCACTAACTTTATAAAATAATGTATATTTGTGGACTAACTTTACTTCATTTGATTTTTTAGTATATCTTTTAACAAAAGAGGTGACAAAAATTGGTGTTGGACGTTTTGATAAAACAAGATTCCAACTTCATAAGCATGTGAATCATTCGGAAAGTATTAAATCCAAAACAGACATGCTACGATATTCTTTGTAAAGTAGTAAAATAAGATTTGGCCATTCTTTCATGATGTGTAAGTAGGATCTGAATCCTAGATGTCTACACTGCTAACTTCAGTTACATTAACATGTTAAATGATAAACACATGTGAATATCTTCACGACTAAACAATAAATTAAATGTTTATATCATGTGTAATTGTAAAATACATATGAGTTTTATTGTGTTAACTCAACTATTGATCACGAGAACGTGCTTTGAAATACTTTTGTTAAAAGCTTTGCTCGGTCATCACTCTATTTTTTGCTAAAAAATATTCTCCGGTGCATTTCCTTTGTTCTTCATCAAGTTCGTTGTACGTAGTCAACTTTTTAGTCCATAAATGAACCATTAAAAATAATAAACTATTGATTTACAATATTCTGTAAAACCAAGATCTCCTAAATACCAATAAACGAAACAGCGGGTTCTTCAAAATTCAGATGAATGAATCAAACCAAAGACGTGCAAATGGATATGATCCTTCTAATTGGGATCAATGAGGACTTCTGGGATAATAAATGATTCATTGGCCAATCCTCTGGTGGATGCTACCTTGCATCATCCTTTCATATGCAAGCGTGTTTCTCTAGATATGGGTACCAACTTGCCATTTATAAGGCATAGGTTTGATTCCACGTCAATTTTGAATTCACAACGTATTTATGAAGAGTTAATTGTAAGAAGTTCGTCAACTCTCATCACAAGAAAACTCCAATTACATAAAACGTTTTTCAAATAAGAGAGAAAAATACTAAATTATGGGGCATGATCATAAACACACAACAACCTCTCAAAAACATGAGGGACAAGGCTCTATCACATAATCAAGTTTGAAAATAAAAAGTTCGTGAAAAAATATAAATTTCTTCTATAATAGGAGGGCATGTTGTGAAGAGCTACTTAAGCTTTTCAACAAACACACATCTAACAATACTACAATGCCAGACCTAGAAGCCTCAAATAACTTCATAAATGGGAGAGAAAAAAACATATAATTACAAATTTGATGTGGAACCCCACAAGATGTGAGATGAAGAAACCACAATATTCATACCCCCTTACAAAAAACATAGTGAGTAAACCAAAAATTTTAAATACTCAGGAGAACACAAATTTTATATTCTTGTGTTAGTTGGACTCCACATGAATCTTAAAACAAAAAACCCATTAACATGATTTCTCATTGAATGACTAACAATGTCACACATGACAAACAGATACACATAGTTGACTTACATCATGAAATAGATTGCATAAAACAACAAATTTATTGATATCACGTGTAACTTTTCACTTCGATAATTGGTAGTTACCTTCCAATGTTGATGGAAAATGCAGCAACATCTTGAGTATTTGTATCATTGTTAAAGTATATTTTTTGATTGTTTCCTTGGTTATTCAATATTTGGCCTCTTAAAAGGTACTCAATCTCATCAACTACTTGAGCTCCAACTAGTTGGTGATCTGTAGATCTCCATAATCGTTCTAACTCCAAGGACACCTCCATCATGTTTGGTCGTTTCTTTCCTTCAAAGTTTATACATTGAGCGGCTAGCTTTGCAACTTCTATCATTTGGTTCATGATTGTGCTAGTGGAAACAACTAGTATTCTGGAGTCCAATATATCAATAAGCTTATTCTCTTCCATGCATAACTTAAAGTGTTGTGCCAAGCACCTCTCTTTCTCACTTCTTAAATAGGAGATAGGCTCCCTTCCCGTTAGCAGCTCAACCAAAACCACCCCAAAGCTATAGACATCACTCTTATCTGTCAATTCATGGGTTTGAAGATATTCTGGGTCCAAGTAGCCCAAGGTACCTTGAACCAATGTGTTCAATGCTTCTTTATCATCCAGAACTAGTTTCGATGCTCCAAAATCAGATACTTTTGCTGTGTAGTCCCAATCAAGTAGTATATTTGTTGACTTGACATCTTGGTGGTAGATGGGAATAGCAACTTTTGTGTGTAAGTATGCAAGAGCCCCTGCAGTGTCTGCAGCAATTCGTAGACGTGTTTTCCACTGAAGCATTCCATTTTGAATGTGGTAAAAGAGGGTATTGTTGGGAACAAATTCATATACGAGATATGGGACCTCTACCTCCAAGCAACAACCCAATAGTCTAACTACGTTTCTATGATTAATTTGTGAAAGTATGATGATCTCATTTATAAAATCATCAATTCGAACTCCAACAAAAATCACAGATTTTTTTATGGCAACATGTAAGTTGTCTTGTAAGGTTCCCTCATAGACCACACCTTGGCCACCACGACCCAACAACTTACTATCATGAAATTTTTCTGTAGCCTCCTCAAGCTCTACTTTAGTAAATATTTGGAGCATGCTTCGTATGTGGTCATGTGTGGACATGTGTCTTTCCAATATAGTCCCTCCATTTTTCTGATAAAACTTTTGAGCAAGTAGAGTTCGTTTTCTTTTCTCAAATAAACCATATAAGCATACGATAAGAGATGTGACAACTAGGCATGGGATAACAGTTGCTGCAAAACAAATTGTAGAACACGGTGCTTATACAATACAAATATTGTGTTAGTCATTATGTAGAAAAATAATATAGTTACCTAAAATGATGGTTGCAGTTGTCTTCCTATTTTTGAGACATCCATATGTAGATGGGTTACCACTGGTTCCTTTGGGACAAACACATTGATACGAACCTGGGTGGTTTATACATAAACCTTCACAACGAGACGCGCCCTCCCTCATGCACTCATTGATATCTAATTTGTTTTGGGAGGAAACACTATTTAGTATGTATTTCATGAACTAGAATTTAAATCACCAATATATATATATATATATATATATATATATATATATATATATATGATTTTTTTTTATTGTCTGTGCGGGTAACTTAGATTTTCGCTACCCGGCAGTTAAAAAATTAACTCTTCTGGCTACAAAAGTAACTCTACTGTCAAAAAAGTAACTATGGTGATAAGAAAGTAACTATACGACTAAAAGAGTAACTCAGTACAAAATATACAGCAAAAATATATATGGACGCATTTTTTTATTTTGGTGGGACAAATGATATTATTTTTGGATGAAATTTTTTGGAGAGCTAGATAAAATGCTCCTCTACAATTGCGATTTAAAAAAAAGTGACCGGAAGGGTGTGCGGGTAGCTACCCGCGCGGGCAATAAAGACACACTCTCTCTCTCTCTCTCTCTCTCTCTCTATATATATATATATATATATATATATATATATATATATATATATGTTTCATGGAAACAAATTTAAATAAATTTGTTGTTGATCTGAATTTAAAGTTTCTAATTAATACATTTATGGTGCATAGTGCAGAGAAGATATAGAAAAAGTAATAATGCATAGTGCAACTAAAATTGGAAATTAATTCGTGATGTATCATACTAATGCACTAAAAATTGGAAATTAATTCGTGATGTATCATACTAGTAGAAGTAGTTGGCCATTATAATCTAAATTCAAATTATGATTTATAATGCAAATATGAATTCTGTACGTATAAGCACATAACATCGTTTCGAAGTAATGATCTTACCACAATATCTTGGAGAAGGTCTAAATTTTAGATCGTATTTGGCTATCAATGATTTATTTGGCAATTTCATTGTCCGTATCTCTATTTATAGCAAAGTGATCTTTGATTCTCTAAATCCAAACTAAAAGATACCAACGATATAAGCTAGTTTCAAGCGAGGGACACAATGTGCATTAACAAAACAATACTATTATACAAAAACAAATCACCAACATATACTCCATTTTTTATTAATGAGAAATTTTGTGTACCGCTAAGGCCCTATTAGTTATGGTGTTGTTGAGTACAGTTTTCTAAAAAGGAACTCAACCAAATCAAACCATGACTTTCGAACTGCTGAAAAATTATTTTGTACAGTGACGTGCGAGTTCTTTGTTTTTCGTTGTAACTTTTTGGTTGATAAACATATGAGAGCAGCAGTCGGTGCCTTTTAATAAAGTAGGTGTGTTTTATTTATTGGTCCCAAGAGTGGCAGTTGGTAGAAGTCGTCTGTTACGAAGAAGACCGGGGAACCGGAAGATACGGACTTCTACACCCGATCGGACGCGGTTTCTATTCCGTGAATTTGCAGTTGATCAGGAAGTTGGATATATGTTAAAATCTACGAATTACACTGTAATACACCCAACCAAATAAAAGATAAAAGTAAAAAGTAGATTTTTAAATGTAAGGAAGTACTGGTATACCGTACCAAACAGGCCCTAAAGGGGCAATAGGGTTCATCTTTTGGTATTACTAAATTGAATTCTGAAATTACCTTGGCATCCACCAATTAGGTAGGGGTTCCCTTCGTATCCTAACGAGCAGTTGCAAAGGTATCCGATGGCGCTGGTAGTGGACTCGTAGCACTCACTGTTCTCACTGCGGCAGGCATAGGTACTTTTATCTTTCAGGTTTCCTTCCCTGCAACCCAGTCCAGCACCAGCGGTACCTGATCCACGGTGGACCGGTATTTTGAATCCCCGGTAATGTCGGCCGCCGAGAAGTTGAACCAATCTTGATCCACCAAGAAGGCGTAGCTGCACGGGTTGAAATTCCAGACAGCCGTGTGGTTATCAAAGCTTTTTACTTCGATCTCGAAGTAGTCGAGCCCCTTAGGTATGGCTGTCTGACAGCAACCGATGCCAGAGCAGGAATCGTTGACGAGTCTGTCTAGTCGGTCGCACACGGAGGTACAGCCGCTGGTGAATTCGCTTGAATTGGAGGCCCTGATATATGCATAGGTGTCACAGCCGAGGACAGTAAACTTGTTGTGCAGGTTGGAAAACGTGTAAGGATCAGTGATTTGGGCCACAGTGTTGCCTCCCTCAAGAGGCTCCCCTTCTCTGGTGTAGCAGTCACTCTTCCGAAAGTATCTTACCCTTGCTTGGGCTTCTAAGAGAGAGATGCTCAACAATTCCACAATACTACTATCTCTGAGGTAGATTTTGGGTGGGTTGAAGGAATGATTGCAATTCAGATCGAAGCCTTCTCTGGCGCAGTTGATGCCGAAGCCAAAGGGGTAGAGGATTTGGACATCCCCACAGGACGATGGGCAGCCGGGCAGAGATATGTTTTGGGATGCTGAGAATTGCGTGATGGATAGAAAATAGCAGAGTGCTAATAGCAGGTATGCCATAGCCCAGGCCGAGCTCCAGCAGTAAGGAAGCATTGGTGGATTCTTTTGTATATTGAAGTAAGATATAGCAAGACCGAGAAGTTTAGCTCTTGAAGTATAAACTCAGCAAGATATATAAAATTTTAACCTATTGACAACAACAGCTTCCCAAGTCATCTGTACCAAGTCTACGCCCACCCCCCTCCCCCCGTCCACATGGTTCTTTATCAGCCGCTGAATTTTTTTGTTAATTAACTTCTATGGGAAAAGGTTGAATTAGTCATGTCGAACAGTTTGACTTAATTGGTAATTCGGTCAATGGATTATGGCGCAAAATCAGATCAGGTTTCTTAATATTTTTCTACCCAATAAAAGTTTGGCATAATCACACTCCTTTCGATGTCAGAAAAGAGAACTTATTGACATAAGATTCTATTCGGAATATGTATCTCAAACTATAGATATAGCAGATACGATATGTAATGAACTGTAATGAACTTAGGCATTACAAATAGGAAAAAAAATTAATTTTGCAAATTTTCACAGAAATATTTACCAATATAACGTACTTTGTAAAACTATTTCGTAAAATAGCACACTTTGTGTGGTACCCACCACTTAAATTGACATTTTTGTATTTAAGATTGAAAAACATCACAAATATTGACATATTTATTTTTTATACAAAAATAAAAAAATAAAGTAAAAAGCGTCACTTTGGTTGTCAATTTAACTTGAGGCCTCATTTGCTTGTCAAGTGAAAGCATCACTCAATGTCGCGTCTTTGACTTTTTTTACTTTTTCTTTTAAATTTAACACGTATTTGTGGCACTTTTTGGATCGCCGCTGAAAACTTCATACGACCTTTTTAGATTAAAATGTGTTATTTCAGAAAATATTTTAAAAAATGTGATATGTCATTTTTATAGAAGTATCCTAAACTGTTTTTTTTTCTTACAAATAAACGAGGACTGACGGGCAGAAGTAATTTATTGATTAAGCTGGTAGGAAGAGAATTTTTATCTGAAAATTTAGTTGAGATGTTTAATTTTAATCATTTTTCCATATCAAGAGCTAATTTAGTAGGATGGAGTCAGTTATGATTTTGCGATTTGAAAAACAAGTCATACACAATCACATTATTTGGACTGCCTAGCAATTGCATGGCACAAGAAAAAATGTCCTTGGCGTGGTCACAGCGTAAAAATAGGCACAGAAGTTGCATATGCGCCCGACTACTCCTAAAACCTACGCGGTTGATTGGGCTGGAAAGAAACTCCCCAAATCGCAGAACGCTCTGTTTTCCTACTCTTGGTATTTGATTCCAAGAAAACCAACCGCACGATAGTTTCTGCTAATGCGTAGAGCTGTGTAAAGCTATTGGTGTTCAAAATGAGCGCAGTTGGTTACGTCTTTTTATATTCTGTGCATCTTCTTATGTCCCACAAAAACTTTATATACTATGCTTCATCATCATCATGCGTCATCTTATAATTTAAGATCTATACTTTCAAAAGTAAATAGCCTTTTTAACGAATTATGGAGGAATTTTATTCATCTCGTTTTTTCATGGACAAACAAAAAATATATACAAGAAAATACCGACTAATCTACGAAAACGAATCTTCAATTTGAGATCAAGACTTAGAAACAAACAAAAGAATATCTATTAGCGTGTAACATCAACAGCCTCACACCTCAAATATACGACACGCCACAAATCTAATCTAAAAAGTGTTTAACAAATTAGATCTTCAAAGATCATTTTGCTCTCAACTAAACTTAGACTGTGCGGTTTAATCTCAGTATTTTGTTTTCATATATTTTATTTCTTAGTATGAATTGGTTGTGTCTAATCAAATTGGCCCTAGCCGCACTCAAATATACCCAACAAAATGAAATGTGAAACTAAAAAATAAATATTCAATTGCAATGAAATATGATTACACTTTACTAAACAGGCCCTGAGCCATTAGCAAGTACTCCGTTGACCACGTCATATTCGGCCGTCACGTGCTAAGATTTCTTGACCCTACATGAGATATGGAAGTTTGCTCGGTTTAACTCAGCCCAAGCCCAATCAGGGCTGGAAATAATGCAGACTTTCACATTCGCAATTACTCTCCACAATCAACTTTATGCCTTAAGGGCATGTGCCTTACAGCTGCGCCAGAATACATAAAATAGTAAGATTTCTATTTTGCGCATACGACTTTGTGTACACACGGTAGGGGGCTATTAAAACAGCTGCACTTAACTATCTGTCTGTGTACTTTTTATTTGCCAATGAGGGATACATGCTGCTCGTAGGGGTGTACATAGTGTGTGGCTCTAGTCATATTCATATCTATATTTACTTAACGAATACAACCCATTCTACATTCGAATAATAAAAAATTAGATCTACACCATATCTGTAGTAACAATAATTACAGATATGTGGTGCGGGCATATGGATAAGCGGTTCTAAATAATATACCATGTTATTTATGTAATAAAAATTTACAACTATCTTCTACATATTTCAATATAATAAGATGTTTATATATATGTTATTAATATGAAATGATTATATTAGATACTATAATATTCTGTACAAGATTAGTTTAATTGATTGTTTACATATTTATAGTCATGTTGCATTGTTTGAATTATCGAGTATATCATGTTATAATTTTGATATTAACTTTACATTCATGATTAAATTTATATCATTTGTACTCAATTAGATGACTAGTATTTACTTCATTATAATTAAAGTAGGATGCAATCTCAACCATTATATTAGTTCGATTCAAAAAAAAAAAAAAACCATTATATTAGTTAGATTAGTAAGATACGATATAAATAACATATTATTTAAGTAGTTATTCATTGATAGTGAGAATACGGTTCTAGCAGGTTTGAGTTTAGCATACTTATTAATAGAACCTCGTATATGCGGATTTATGGATATGTGGGTATAAAAATTTAGACCAATGATAGATTTTCAAAGACTGGACTTCCGAGTTGACAGGTCTACCCGTATCAATTTACAACCTTAATTGCTCGCTTACAAACGTTGTATGTCAACAACAACGGATGAGAATGGTTCTAAGTTTGCATCTTGGACTTTTATAAACCCGATCCAAATCTAATTTGACCCGACTCTCATATTGGTGACCAAATCTAAACTGAATTCAAATTTTATAAGTCTTATTAAAATACATTCCATCCCTATCTGTATCTTTACCAAACCCGACCCATGTGATGATTAAATATGATATCAAACATCACAATCTTGCAAACGACCAACAATAATTTGGTTGTTGATGGACTATGCCGACCTTTGAGCTGGAGAACTGTAGTCCGTCGTTGTTGTCGTTTCCCTTGTGGCTGAGGATCATCTTCCTTGTGGCTGAGGACGGTGTCTACTGCGTAGCCAACGACCATGAGGAGGAAAACAGAGGAGATGCCAACGCTGACGAGTCGGCAGTGCTCCGCTAAATCCACCTTCCGGTGGCCCTCGAAGAACTTGATGGTAGCGATTGTTACCACAACATTGTCGCCATGGCGCTATCTCATTGTCAGCCTTGACGCTTTGGCAGTCGTGCGCTCTGGCCATTAGAAGGAAAGGTACTGCCTTTTTATATATATGAGTATAAGATATGTGCTAAGCATATATTACACAATTGAATCAATATAATATGTGATTAGTAATTACATATCTGTGATATATTTGATCAAAATTGATTTTTCTAAATCGGTCAAATCCAGTCTACAATTGGCCTACACTCAAATATGTACTAAGTTTATATTAAACTCCACTTTATGACACAGTTAAAAAAAAAAAACACTCACGCTACATATGATGAAAATTATTTACAATAAACCAACCAGCTGATAATAATTATTATATTCTAAATTTTTAAAATGCAAAGAAAACTCTAAGTAAATTGTACTAAGAAAACATAACTGTTGGCAATTAAGATACTCGATTTATTGTTTAAAAGGTGTCCCAAAAAACATGATTGCAGCGGCCGAAGGTTGTTAACAAAAGCAAAGAAGTAATACAAACACTCTTTTCATAGGGTAGTTAGATTATATTCATAATAGTTTATATATAATTTTTTAAAATTTTTTGATTAATTGTTAGTTGACTTCTTCCAACTTGAATTGTATCATTATATAAAATATTTGCATTTTTCTTCTTAGGTGTGTACATGTTGACGATTCACATATTAATTATATAGAATATACATATAGACGAGAAAAATAATATATACTAGAAAAAAATTGAAGAAAAATACACCTAACATAGTGTCACATTGACTCCGACGTACAAGAATAAGCCATTTATAAATAATAATAAAATCTAACATGAATGACATAATATATTTCACTAAATCAAACTAATACATTGTTTATATGTCCAAGGTAATAAATGATACATTATTTGACCATGTCTTTCGGATTAAAAAACTAGATGATCAACAACAATCATAATTCATGGTCCATGTACAATATTAGTAATGTATAAGAACAATATCAATTATAAAAAAATGGAACAAACTCACCTTTTCAGTAGGGATCAAGTATCAAAATATAATATGACACTGTTTGGTGGATGGTGACATATTGGAAGACCCAAAAAAATTATAATAGTCAAATCTTATACTATAAAGGATAGAAGTATAAGGTACTAGGTAATGTCAATTTATTTTAAGATCTTGATAGAATGAGTTGGTATGAAAAAAATTTCAGAAAGAAAGAAGGAAAATGTCTAATGTGGTTGTATAAACAACAAATGATGGAGAAAGAAAGTTGAGAAATGAAAAGTGAAGTGACTAAAGAGGAAAGATTCATGCATATGTTTATTATTTTTTATTTAAAAATTGGAGAGAGAGGATATGAGAGAAATAGTTATATATTTCAATTTACTTTAATTTCGCATGTCATCCTTACTTTTCTCTCTCTATTTGATAAAAAATACATCTTAAAATTTGATCTTTCTACCTTTTCTTCTCCTTCTTAACCCACATTTCACATGTTTTTTCCTACTCCATTTCTTACCTTATGTCAAAGATAAAGTTTATTTGATTAAATCTTTTTTTCTTGTATAGATAAAAACAATGTCATTATCTTCTCAAGTTATTGTAAATTTGTAATTATTGGTATCTAGATAAAACTTTTAATATTTAAATTTAATTTAACTATAAGTTTGTGAAATACCTGAAAACTACTAGAGGGGGGGGTGAATAGAGTTTTATAGATAATTTTAACAATTAATTACTCAAGCAACCACAAAGAAAATATTGGACAAGGAGACACAAGGGTTTAGAGTGGTTCCTACCTTAGCAAATACTAAGGTAGTCAGTCCACTACCCGGTTGCTTACCCAACCGGGATTTGAAAAGAAATTTATTTTATTACCTCTCAAGGAATTACATAAAATACAATCTCTTTTCCCTAAACCCTTCAAGCAGCCTTCACCTAGAAGTAATCGCCCAACTCGAAGCAGCCTTCCCTTGAAGTAGATGCACCAACTCCCGTTGCACCAGCCTTCTGAAGTAGCTTCCCGTGCGATAGCCTTCTTGAAGTAGCTTGAAGTCCCCTTCTCCTCCGAGAAGTCAACCCTCTCCAATCCGCAGCCTCCAACCCTAGGAGTAGCAAGGAGAGTACAAAGAATAAATAGGAACAAGAAAGAAATAGAGAAATTACAACTTATCCTTTAAGCCCGAGGCTTGATATGCCTAGATCAAGCGTAAGATCTCCTAGCCAAGTATGTGAACTTGTAATTGCTTTGGGTAGGAGAATCTAGCCTATAGGACACGAGATTGAGCTAAGAAGAATGTAGGCCAATGATCACAGTGCTCAAATTGCTTGCAAAAGATTGCTCAAGTATGCTCAAGTGTATTCTCAAGTGTAACAAGTGAATTCTAGTGTCCTATGGCTTGTCCTATTTATAGGAATGGCCTAAGTATGCTTAAGGACGTTCTAGACAACTTCTAGGGGTTTCTAAGTGCTTAACTAGCCGTTAGGTACAAGGTTGTTGCTTTAACAACGGCTAATTAATTTATTATGCAGTTGTTGTCAGAGACCATCTCGGTCGAGGAATGGTCGACCGAGACACCTACTCGGTCGAAGTTTTGTCGACCGACAGGCTCTCTGGATTAACGTTCATTTGCAACTGCCAACTACTTTGTCTGTTGTGTCTAACGGCTACTTTGGATCTTTCTCGGTCGAGAAGATGGTCGACTGAGAGTGTCTCGGTCGAAGAGTTCGTCGACCGAGAATGATCCTGTTTCAAGGTTTCATTAATTATATGTGTGAGTGTGCAAAGGTGATCCTAATTAACTGGGATGACATGTCTAACTATAGTGTTTGGCTAAGGAAAATCTAACGCTTGATTTACATGCAAATCTAAGTACTTGTACATTATATATTTGTACAAGTTTTACAATATTGATTACATTGCATGAAAATATAACTAAGTAAGCTCTTGGATTTTCCCTTGCTACTTTGTCATCCTGCTTAGTCATGCACACTCAAGTAGCTTGTTAGATAAATAAGAATGAAATGTTTGTCATCATCGAAACAAAGGGATTTATCATAATATCCAATTTATCCAACAATCTCCCCCTTTTTGAAGATGACAAACATTTCCTAAATATGAAATAAGGAAATATAAAGCATGTGAGTTTCATACCTGAAAATTTTCCTTTTGTAGCTATTTATGTTTTTCAAGTGAGTGCTGGCCAAGATGTGATGAAACTCATTTGTATTTTTATATTCTTTCTCCCCCTTTGTCATTTCAAAAAGATATCCAAGTTGAATGTTTTATTTTTCTTCTCCCCCTTAAGATAATGCTCCCCCTTAATTAGATATCCTATTAGGAACATGGATTTTTATCTAATTTATCCACAATTTGTTTCTCAATCATTCGCAAAGGATGTTAAGCCTTGAAATGATATGAGATTCCCTTAAGCATATGATGAATGTATATTGATTTCTCATGTATCAAAGGATGTTAAGCCCTAGATTAAATGAGAATCCTCTAAGCTTAGAGTACATAAAAATGTCTCCATCAAAAAGCCCTATTTTGGGTAGAGAATTCCTGTAAATACAAGATACCATTTTCAATAAATTCATAAATTTCTTGAAAATTTTCAGCTACACATGGTGATTACAATATTTTTGTAAGCTTCTTCAATCAAATGGTCAAAGTTTTGATGATCTCCCCCTTTTTCTTATGCTTTGCTCCCCCTTAGATAGATATCTCAAATGAAAGTTTGAATACTAAGCAAATATATAAAATGTCCAAGATTTAACAAAGATGTATGCATTTTATGTCAATCTGGAAAAATAGAAACCCAGTCGGTCGACAATTGCTCGACCGACAATGTTCTCGGTCGACTAGTTGATCGACCGAGAATGTTTCTGGAGAACTATTTTGCATTTGGAAATTCAATTACAATTGTAATAGTTGCCTGTTTTAATTATTATTCCCTTCATTTGTTATGCTCTACAATAATGAACTTGTGATCCATATTTTGAAGATGTCTCATAAAAAATAACCATGTGAATCAAATAAAAATGGCAAATTTCATTCAATAGCATGAAGAAGATTACAATCATATAGAATTTGACTAATCATTTTTATTACAACTAGTACAACTCCAACACTTCACAGGAAAGATTTAAGAATTACATCGATGTCCGGATCTTTCCCAAGGAATGGCTCGGCTCCATAATATTTGACCAGAGTTTGCCAATCTAAAGCACCTGTCATAGCTAATGCATATGCTTCCAGAAATGTGGGAACTCGGTCAAATCGGAAGTGAGCAGCTATATCTTGCAATTGTATGGAGGAAAATTGAGTATGTGCAAGATCCATTGATGGTGGAGGTGGAGGTTGATAATAGTTGTACGAAGGGTTAAATGGGTTGAGCATGCCAGGATTTAAAGAATGCGGATATTCATCGGTTTCAGCCGGAGAAAGATTTTGCATTCTTTGATTTAAGTATGTCATGGCATGATGGGTATAGTTGAGTTGGTTACTGAGATGATATTGGGAGCCAACAAGATAAGTGAGAGTATTTTGGATGGGATCAATAGAAAGATTAGTAGGAGGAGGGGGTGGTGGTATATCTTGATGTGATGATTCTCCTTCTACTCTAGCCCTTTTATGACCAAAGTCAATCCCCATCTTCTCTACGGTGTTCTTACTTATCTTTGGTGGTCTACGCTCCCATATGTATCCCATATCTTCAATGTTTAACTTAAGACAATGTTGAGTAATCTGGCATACAAAATCGGCATATGGTGGATTGCCAGAAAACTCAAGCATATTTTTAAGTATTATGCGAATGAAGTTGATGGGAATTTCTTTTATGATAGCATAAATTAGACACATACGGAAAATAGGAACCTCGGATTTATTGGCTCGTGGATGTATGTTGGTGGAAACAATGAGGTTTACTATTCTACATGCCGGTTTTAGGTTTATTGCATAATAGGTTCCCCTATCTTCATGACAAGTGGTATTGGCTTGAAATATGACTCTTTTTATTTCACTAAGGTTAGTGGAATGGTCATCATGGGATAATAAATTTAGTGGATTGCCGGTGGTAAGGTCAAGGAAATCTTGATATTCATCTATATCAATTTCTAACATATCAAGAATATCCCCTTCGGTAAACTTAAAACTATGCCCATTGACCATGGTGTAGAAGATTGTGGTTTCATTTTCGGTATGGGATATAAGATTGGCATAGAATTCGTTGACTACCTTAATGGAATAGGAAGGAAAGGATGGATTGATGAAGTCCTTCAGCTTTTGTACTCCAAAGAGATGCTCCAGGTCGACTATGTTGATGAAGTCCATCACTTCGACCGGGCGTCGGGGAAGAGGAGCTTTAGAGGAAAGCCGAAAGTATCGATCTCCAGCATCTCCGTCGACGAAGGCGATATCGTTGATGATCGTCAATGGCGGAGTGGCTTCCCGAGCTTCTCTTCCTTTTCTTCCGGCAACCTTCTTCTTTCCACGGACAGCTGAGGATGAAGCCATTTGTGTTTCTTGAGTGTGGAGAAGAAGCAAGGAAGATTTGAGGGTAAGAATGCTGAAGGATTGCACGAAATTGCACTAGAGATGGACTATGGAAGCAAGGAAATACAAGTGTGAGTAAGTGGCTCGTTTTTGCACTTATTTATAGAATTCCAGCGACCTGGTCGGTCGACGACTCGTCGACCGAGCGTCCGCAACGGTCGAGTTGCAGACGCGCCACTTGGTCCTCCAACGGTAAAGAAAACGGTCATAACGGTTGGGTTGCAACGGTCATATCCAACGGCTATTTCTCGGTCGAGCGCTTGTCGACCGACATTGTCTCGGTCGAGCATTCGTCGACCGACAGTTCGTCCAATACTGAGTCTGTTTAGAATTTGTCGGTCGAGTGAGATGGGCTGACCGAGTGGTTCTCGGTCGACGAAGTCGTCGACCGACAGACTTACTGAGTTCAATTTTTGACTGTATTTTAATGCAAATCATAGAACATTTTTGTAGAGCATATGTATGTATATTCCAAGGGAGTAATAATATTTAAGGCTTCTAATTACTACAAATGATTTAAGTTTTGATTTAAAAACATGCTAAGATTAAGTTCAATAAAATAATGTCCAAATAAACAATTTTTATCAAAGTTTATTTTAGGTCGCCCTTGATTACGACCATGGAGCCCCTTGGTCAAATTTTATTTTAACCAAGAGGCATATTCTGCAGGTTTCCAAAAAAAAAAAAATTCATACGTGAAGAGTAAGTTCTGCAGATAGCTTACGAATATCAATATGAGGCTCATTAAAGTGTACAAATTATGAGAACTTAGTAAGGGCATCAAATATGATGAAGCATATTAAGTGATGCTTAGCACAATGAGTATTTTCAAAAGTCGATTTGAAACATTTTAATCATTTCAAGTATTTCTAAGAGATAAATTTGCAATAAGAGTATGATTAAATCAAGAATAATTTTCATATAGTAAAGAAAATTTATTATCCCTATATGTTAAGTTGATATAGACAAAAAGATGTGCAAATTTGAGACTTTGGTCATATCTCAACTTAGTCTAATCGAATCAATTTGGGGATTTTGGAACCCATACCATCTCAACATTCTTTTTCCTGTATGGGCATGAGAAGGAGTAATGTCCAAGACGTGAACAATAGTGGCAACATATAGAATCAACCTCATATCTCTTTCTATGATTTTGGTCTAGGTTGTTCTTTGGTACAAAAGTATATTTGCCTCTATGTACATTCATAGATTGACTTGCTTGTGTCCTTCTCCAACTAGGTTGTTGATAGGATTTCTCCTTAGGCTTATAGCCTAGTCCTCTTCTCCCTATTTGATGATAGGAATTTTCTAATATTCTATCAAGGATTCCATTGTTGCTTAACTTACTAACTTCTTGTTGCAACTTAACGATCTCATCCATTCTTTTCTTGATAT
Source organism: Alisma plantago-aquatica (assembly GCA_963693085.1). Lineage (NCBI taxonomy): Eukaryota > Viridiplantae > Streptophyta > Magnoliopsida > Alismatales > Alismataceae > Alisma > Alisma plantago-aquatica. The sequence goes on from OY856415.1 coordinate 179,338,463, forward strand.
CTAATTTTGCTTGGTCTAGATTGAATGATAACATATTTCTTTCCTTTACTATATTGTCATAATCTACATGGGTGCACAATATAGGTTGTTTTTGAATATCATTTATCTTTGCAAGCAATTCAGTCTTTTCTTGACATAGAAGATCATAGTTAGTCTCTAGAGTGAAAATTTTCACTTCACTATTACTTAGAGATGATTTCAAAGTACGATTTTCAGACATAATGCTATCTTTTTCAAAACCAAGAGTATTCAATTTAGCATATAAATCGTCATTTTCGGATGTAAGCTCAAGAAATCTAGCATTTAGATCATCATTTTCTTTATTTGATTTCTTTAATTTCTTTTTGCATTCAACATATTTATTATGTGTTTCTTCAATAATAGTAACTAACTCTTCTTTAGGTAAATCAAGCAAGCTTACCTCTTCTTCTTCTTCCTCACTTATTGTAGCAACGAAACATTCTTTATGTGTATCTTCTTTCTTTGACCTCCATGGACATCTAGACGTAGAGTGCTTTGTTCCTAAGCACCAATTGCAACTTGTCGCACATTGGTCCATGCTCCTTTTCTTGTGGTTGTAGTCACCTCCTCCCTTTATCTCTTCAAGACCTGGTTAGGGCTCCTTGAAGCCTGCTCTGATACCAATTGAAAACTACTAGAGGGGGGGTGAATAGAGTTTTATAGATAATTTTAACAATTAATTACTCAAGCAACCACAAAGAAAATATTGGACAAGGAGACACAAGGGTTTAGAGTGGTTCCTACCTTAGCAAATACTAAGGTAGTCAGTCCACTACCCGGTTGCTTACCCAACCGGGATTTGAAAAGAAATTTATTTTATTACCTCTCAAGGAATTACATAAAATACAATCTCTTTTCCCTAAACCCTTCAAGCAGCCTTCACCTAGAAGTAATCGCCCAACTCGAAGCAGCCTTCCCTTGAAGTAGATGCACCAACTCCCGTTGCACCAGCCTTCTGAAGTAGCTTCCCGTGCGATAGCCTTCTTGAAGTAGCTTGAAGTCCCCTTCTCCTCCGAGAAGTCAACCCTCTCCAATCCGCAGCCTCCAACCCTAGGAGTAGCAAGGAGAGTACAAAGAATAAATAGGAACAAGAAAGAAATAGAGAAATTACAACTTATCCTTTAAGCCCGAGGCTTGATATGCCTAGATCAAGCGTAAGATCTCCTAGCCAAGTATGTGAACTTGTAATTGCTGTGGGTAGGAGAATCTAGCCTATAGGACACGAGATTGAGCTAAGAAGAATGTAGGCCAATGATCACAGTGCTCAAATTGCTTGCAAAAGATTGCTCAAGTATGCTCAAGTGTATTCTCAAGTGTAACAAGTGAATTCTAGTGTCCTATGGCTTGTCCTATTTATAGGAATGGCCTAAGTATGCTTAAGGACGTTCTAGACAACTTCTAGGGGTTTCTAAGTGCTTAACTAGCCGTTAGGTACAAGGTTGTTGCTTTAACAACGACTAATTAATTTATTCTGCAGTTGCTGTCAGAGACCATCTCGGGCGAGGAATGGTCGACCGAGACACCTACTCGGTCGAAGTTTTGTCGACCGACAGGCTCTCTGGATTAACGTTCATTTGCAACTGCCAACTACTTTGTCTGTTGTGTCTAACGGCTACTTTGGATCTTTCTCGGTCGAGAAGATGGTCGACTGAGAGTGTCTCGGTCGAAGAGTTCGTCGACCGAGAATGATCCTGTTTCAAGGTTTCATTAATTATATGTGTGAGTGTGCAAAGGTGATCCTAATTAACTGGGATGACATGTCTAACTATGGTGTTTGGCTAAGGAAAATCTAACGCTTGATTTACATGCAAATCTAAGTACTTGTACATTATATATTTGTACAAGTTTTACAATATTGATTACATTGCATGAAAATATAACTAAGTAAGCTCTTGGATTTTCCCTTGCTACTTTGTCATCCTGCTTAGTCCTGCACACTCAAGTAGCTTGTTAGATAAATAAGAATGAAATGTTTGTCATCATCGAAACAAAGGGATTTATCATAATATCCAATTTATCCAACAATACCATGTAATAATAGATATTGTTTGATTCTATTTTTATATGGTAACATGTATTATTATTAATTTGAGTGTGATTGACTAATAAAAGTTTGAATGAAAAATATTTAAATAGAAGGTTATTAGTTATGCATGTATGATTATCATTTTTTCTAATACTATATAATTATAATTGAGTGCACTGACTCAACTTATAGTTAATAATGTTTTTAACTAATGATTCAATAACATTCTATTAGATCACATTAATTTGTCAAAATTTTGCATGATATCTTTTTATGAACTTCACATTATATAATTAATTTTCATAATTTAAGGATATATGCCCCTCTTAGTCCTTATAGAGTTCCGCCTCAAGTATGGGGGGGATAATCTACATAAGTCTTAACACAATTGCTATAAAATTATTAAGAAAAATTTAATAGGAGAAGAACCATCTTAACCCTATAACTGATGACATATAACTTTATAGGATCCAAATTTAATAGAACTATAAATTTAATTGGAGAAAATTTAACAAGAGAAAAATTTAATAGGATTATACATTTATAACTTGTGAGAGGATAAGGTACATGATTCTCAAATAAATTATGTTTAACCCCTAAGTAGTTCACACAAAGAAGGGAAACATAATTGGTTTACATAATGAGATTAAAAGTCACATTTTGTGTGGTGTTATTATACATATTTACAAGATATAAACATGTACATAGTAATACAGTAATTTTGAAGGGGAAGCTTCAGCCTTGGTAGCCCCCCCATGGCTATGTCCCTGCTAACTTCTGTATGTGATTAGAATAAACACATGGATCATTAATACATTATTAGTAGTCATATAATATTTCATACACTCGTTAAAAGAAAATAACTCGATGAAATCTCAATTGACACCCTCCGACCCGGTAACATGCGATTGCCAAAAGTTTGTGCTCCCTTCTTGACATGTGCCTGCTCAAAACTCATATACAATTAATGCCCACAATAATATATATACAACCCACTAAATGAGAACAACTCGATTAATTGTCAGTTAGCTTTCTACAACATATGGCATGTGATTACAAAAATTAATTCTGGTCTACAAAAATTGGCAAGTAAGCACATGACTTGAGCATGAGTTTCCGAATGAACTATGAAATTACATAGACATGTTACTAAAGAAAAGTAAGTAAATCATACAAACCATTTTCAAACATATGCAAAGTTTGAGAATGAGTGATCGTTTAACAAACTTATTCAAAAAACTATGATAGTGAAGTAGCTCGAATTGTTATTTTTTTTACATAGATGAGTTGCTAAAATCCAACAATGCAAGTAAATATGGATGTATGAAAAAGACAATTGACACTGCCTTTATTGTAGAATAGTAAGATAAGATTATCAGGATAGCATGTGTTGGCGTTAAACAGACACCAACTTAGGGCATGTCTGGTTTTCTAGATTGTGTCGCGTTGGATTGTATATTGGTATCCATTTGTGAAATTTATATGTACTTTGCAGGATTTTGAAAATGGAGAAAACTAGAATTTACAGACATCAGAGGAACCCCCGATATCAAAATCTAGTTGTGTTTGGTCGGTGGGCATAAGAATTCACTTACTTCACAAATTTGAAACTAAATATAAAATTTCAATTTGTAGAATTTTACAATTCGTCATTTTACAAATACAGGAGGCCTAAATGCATTTTTTTAAAAATTCTTCTAATCAAACATGCCCTTAGTAAGTTTAGCCTCTAACATGGAAAATTTTTGCAATAGAAAAATAAACAACTAACAATTAAAAGCACCTAAAATCAAAAGATCAATATGAAAAGCAAGCAGCAAGAAATAATTTCAAAAAAAAAGTTAAATGACACAGTTGGGAATAGAATGTAAAATCCCAAGAATGGAAGCTAGTAGGCTGATAACTGAAAAGTAAGAAACTGGAAACAATTTAAAAAGAAATAGATGAAGGATGCAGGTGGTAACAACAGGTAAAATCATGTCAAGTAAGCTAACAGGTTGATAATTTGAAAAGAAGACAATACATTCCTTTAGTGGTAGGTAAAATCACGTAAAGTGAGCTAACATGATGATAACTGGAAAAGCAAATAGCACATTTTGGTAGATATATACCAGCCGAAGACGCATATCCAGAATTTACAGCTCGACGTATTCTTACGTTTAGGCTATGTGGGTGAGACAATTGAATTTCGAATCTCACACACCCTTAGCAGTGTGGAGTCTTTCTATTTATAATATTGCAATAACACAAATTACATAATGTCAGGAAGCATTCAACACGTTAGCCACACAGGCAATAACTGTCATTGCTTGAGAAGAGAGGCGTTTAGGTCAAAATGTAGAAGGAGACAACAGGTGATTTCAACCATATTAATTGTATGGACTTGAATGGCCCTTAGTTTACTGTTTGAGTGTGGATTTATCTTGAAAACCCCCCGCAAGATGGGTTTGAGGCAATCGAAGGCCCATGTTGACTAGCAGATGTTGAAAGGAAGATTTGTGGAGAGATTTGGTAAAAGATCTCCTAGTTGGTCCCTGGAGGAGATGTGGCTAGTGATGATGTGTCCAACATAATCCTTCTCTCAAATGAAGTGATAGTCAAGATCAATGTGTTTGGTGTGAGCATGCATGACCACATTTGTAGTGAGTTACAATGCGCTAAGGTTGTCACTGTAAAGAAGGGATGGTTGAGACTGATGGAGGTGTAGTTCTTTGAGCAGTTGAAAGAACCATGCTAGTCAAGAAGTAGTGAGGGAGAGTGACCGGTACCCAGCCTTAGTGCTGGACTTTGAGCTAGTAGGTTGTTTTTTTGAGGATCAAGAGACACATGTATGTCCAAGGCAGATGCAGTAGCCAATGGTACTATGATGATTGAGGAGGCACCCAACCCAGTCTGCATCATAGAGCCCAGAAACTGAGAGTTGTGGGTCTTTGTAAATTTTAGATTCCCATATTTGTGGAGCCTTTTGTTGGATCCCAGATGGGTGACAGGTTGCTCTAGAGAGGGGGTGAATAGAGCTGAATGCACTTAAACAAAATTCATTAGACCTTCAAAATATATCACAAGATAAGGTTGCTAAATAGGAAGTTTGAGTGCACCTAAAACATGCATAGCAAGGGAGAGAGAGATTGAGTATACAGTAAGTGACAAGCTATGTAGAGTGGTTCCACACTTCAAACTCGAAGTGAGTCAGTCCACTACCTAGAGAGGTCAACCTCTAGGATTTCTTAACCATTGTACTCTTATATTCATTCATAAGATTTATAATATATGACCACCAAAGGACTTACCCATCCAAGCATAAGGAGATATCCACCTTACCAAGGACTTACCCACTTTGCTTGAGTCTTCAACATTCACTAAGGTTTTACCCACTCAAGTACAAGTCTTCTGTCTTTAAGGACTTTGCCACTCCTCTTGGATCTTTAGCCTTTACCTTCACCTTCACTCGGAGAAGCTTCCACCAAGGACTTACCCACTTGAGCAAAGAGTCTTCTACCTTCACTAAGGTCTTACCCACTCTTGCTCCAAGTCTTCAGCCTTGATCTTCACCATGGGACTCCTTCCCTTGTTCTTCTTCACCTCTCTTAGCTAAGAGAGAGAAACTTCATCTTCATGGTTGAAATGAGAGATAGGGAGGTGGTGGAATTGAGAGCCTCACAAGATATACATGTAGGACTAGCTCTCTTACAGATTTTCTACTCACTCTAACAAATGTAGCAAGTGATTAAGCTTAGAGAGAGAGGAGGCTGTAGGAAGCACTCAACTATAGAATACGAACCTCACATAGCATTTTGCATTGAATGCTCAACCTTGGAATGAAGCCCAAGGGGTCCTATTTATAGCTAGGGATGCCCCTTAGCCTTTGGGAACACTTAAGAATGAAAGCTAGCCATTTTGTGTCTTGCAACGAATATATTTTCGATTGTTGTCACTCCACAACGGCTAGAAACACTTTTCTATACTTTTTTGTACAGTGCAATTGGTCGAGTTTCTATAAAGGTAACTCAATCGATCCCACTAAGAGACCGAGTTAAATTAGTTTTGGTCAGTAGAGGGATCGGTCGAGTTCTGTGAAGTATAAACTCGACCAATCAAAAGTCATTTTCAAGATCCAATCAGGATCGGTCGAGTTTGCAACTCAACTAATGAACAACCTGATGTGAATTTTGGAAAATGTCTTTGGAGTGCTTAAACATTCGATCTAAGTGCTCCTGATTTTTTCTAAGCTTAAATACAAGTCATACAATCATTAGAAGTGATTTACAACATGATTCTAATGGATTTACATCATATTCTAAAAACGTGCACTTGTATTGACTTTGACTTGTCTTTTCTCCAAGTTGAGATGTGCAAGTTAGGGCATTTGGAGTGTGTCTATGCATAATCTGAAATCACTCAAGTAGAGACATTATACACAAATAAGTGGAATGGTTTAGTCATCATCAAAACAACAGTTTAATCAATCTAGACCTTGAGTCAACACCTTTGACATAGCAGAGAATGTGTGTGTCAAGGCTTCAGTTTGTAGACGTGGGGCAGTGAAGGAGCTGACAGGCCAAATTGATTTCAAAGGTGAGGTTGGGTCTTGTGATGGTGAGGTATTGGAGGGATCCAACAATATGGAGATAGATAGTGTACGACCCCTAACCTATCTTAATGCTAATTATGCTTACTTTGTATAATGAGATTCTTAGAACCTTTCTCTGTTCTCTTGAGATGTTTTGTTATCAAGTGATATGTTCATGCTTCAGTTTGGTCCTGATTGGATATTCACTACTACAAAAAATGGTTTTTACAACAGTTCATTTTTCCATTTTACAACGGGTGTCAACTGTTGTATTAGATCGCGTGGTCTTATGGGGGGTTCTTTATACAATAGGTTTTGCGCATGTTGTAATATATGTATTTTATACAACAGTTAATACATGTTGTAGATCATTGAACACACCTGTTGTAATAGGGGTGTTGTATATAACATGTTGAGACAAAAAGAAAATACATCTAGACACAAGGTTTCAAACTTGAGACCAATTCAAAGTAAGGCACATCTCAAACCACTTAACCAGTTTCATTTTATGCAACACATATATTCTTTGTTGTACATATACAACAAATGACGTGCAAACCTGTTGTGTGATTGTGGTCTATTACAATGGGTAACTATTACAATAGGTGAAAGCCTGTTGTGTAATTATACTATACTACAATGGGTTATAGTATGTTGTGTAATGATGGTCTATTACAACGGGTTAAAATATGTGACTATGACAACAGGTAGAGAATATTGTGTAATTATGATATTTTACAATGGGTTAGAGTATGTTGTATAATGATGGTCTATTACAATAGGTTAACATGCATGACTATTACAACGGGTTAGAACTTGTTGTGTAATTATGATTTTTTACAACAGTTTAGAGTATGCTGTGTAATGATGATCTATTACAACAAGTTAGCATACACGACTATTACAACAGGTTAGATCATGTTGTGTAATTATGGTCTTTTACAACGGGTTTGAGTATGTTGTGATATTACAGTCTATTACAACAATTTAACACCTGTTGTAGTATCACATATACTACAATGAGTTTGGCCCGTTGTATATAACTTGTGTTGTATAAAATTTATAATTCAAAACATACAAATAGACTTGTTGTAAAAGATATGCCAACTATAACACAACCAACATAACTGTTGTGTTTTTCCCGTTGTAAAAAGCATTTTCTGTAGTAGTGATTGTTTGAGCTATGTGTCTCTGTTTTGGACTAAAATGCAATTTAACAAAGCTGAGGGTCTATCTTGCAATTTGTCACATGTTGAGTGTTCCCTTAGTGCTTTATCATCATAAGAGAGAGAATGATTATGTGGGGTTCCTTGTGGGACCTTGATTGATGAGGTGGCATCACATGATATACTAGGGTTTCTAGGGTTTGGATGGTGTCAACCTAGTAGTGTTGCTTGGGTATAGCAACCCTTGTTTCGACCCTATGGTATGTTTGGGAGTGTTTCCATCGAGACACATTCCCTTGGTGATTTTGTTTAGACCTAGATGGTCTTGGATATGTTTGCCGTCAAGACAAGTTCTCTTCTTGTGGTATGTCTCAGACCAGTATGTTGATGACTCTTTTGTTTCGATCTTGTTGAACCTAGATGATGGTAGCGACCATGGAGGTCTCTATACTTTTTGGATAAATATGAAATTTTTTTATTTTTGCATGTGGAATAGGATGGGACCATGCAGATGAAGGACATGTGTCTTTGGGCGATCTAGAATGGTGACACATCACCAACCGATTTTTCTCTCTCCCTAGGGGTATATATCCCTTTTTCTTCATATGTGAGAGACTTTTTGACTTCCTCTTCTTCCTCCCTTGAATGTGAACTGACCTTGGATATTCAGGAGCAAGAAGGAATAGATCTTGAAGCTAGGGTGGCTGATCCATCTTGCATGTGGTGAATTTGGTGCTAGATTGACACGCTTTTTACGTGCGTCGAACACAAGTGTACGCGTCAATGTAGTAAAGGCCTTTGTGAGGCTCGAGTCGAACTCAGGGACACTAAACTATCGGTAGACTACTACTAACTATTCGCGATCAGCTAAGCTGGTTAAAATAGTTTGAGAGTTGTTTTAAAATTAAAATAAAATAAAATAAAACAAAACAATCGATTAAAGGTTTAATTTAATCAATTCAAGTGAAGATCTTTAGGATTGCGGTTTCACCGCGGGTTATCATTGTATGAATTTTTATATAATAATTCAGTTCATCTCTCAATTCTGGGTAGTGGCCTGTAGTCAGAATTGCCCACTGTCGTGGTACAATTCACTACCTATGTCTAGGTCGGTTCCACCGTCGTAGTAACCTATACCCTAAACTAGGTGCATCAAAATCGACCTCTGGGTCTCCACCATTAATCTTACATCACCTTGTTCAAGGGATTTGTTAATTAATGTGATATTCGTCTCTTTTCAACTGTTAATTCTTCTTTCAAAGCAATTAAGGGCATTAGATTATTATTATGGTGATCAAGCATAACAATATAATTGAGAAAACGAATTCATACCACAGATTTAAGAGATTAATGATGAATTACTATGATAAAAATTTCATACAATGCTTCCCCGGGCTACTCCCGGTCCTAAAGATAAAGGGGATTAGCCCCGCATGTTCATCTCAGAGCAAAATATGGTAGAGAAAAGGGGAAACATGGAGAAAAACGTGATTAAGTAGTGAAACCCCTGAACAGAGAAGATCTAAGCATTCCTTGGCATAGAATGTGCGATCTCCGGCCTTTCAGCGGTGGAAAACGTCTTCTTCGGCGTCCGGAATGGCTGGGGCGTGCTTCTGGGCTCCGTTCTCTCTCCACACCTTCTCGGGATGTGTGCAGCAGCTAATGACGTGATAGATTGCTCTTGGCCTCCGTCATTAGGTATAATCACCGAGTTAGGTTACAAAAATATCGTAGTCGTCGGATTTAGATCGATCTGAAGCAAACTTGTATCTGACGGTGTCGATACCATCGACGCGGGTCGATGGTATCGACCCTGCACGGTATCGGTTGGTCTTCTTTTCTTTTCTTTGTCGCGACTGATGCTCACTCGATACCATCGACGAGGGTCGATGGTATCGACATCCTAAGGCGTCGAATTTTGTCCGTTTCTGTCGTTGTAGCTCCACTTGTCGATAGTATCGACTTCTGGGTCGATAGTATCGACTATCTTCTCTCCACCAACCTGATGGTATATCGATACCATCGACTCTCCTGTCGATAGTATCGACCTTGCGATTCTCCTTGCGGCTGGCAATCTGTGGTCTCGTCGATGGTATCGACCACTGTCGATGGTATCGATAGTTGAAGATATGCGCTTTTTCCTGAAATTGCAACACAAAACCACATAAGCCAAAATAAAACATATTATTGTAATCATTTATGCTCAAAATACCAAAATAAGGGAGATTTGACACTGTGAAGGATCATAGACCTAAGTAAATGAATCATGCAATATTAACCACCAAAATGACCAATAAATGCATAAAACACAAGTAAAATATGTCTATAAATGCGACTCAAAATCATCGCATCAAACTCCCCTAAGCTTGAACATTGCTCACCCTCGAACAACTAAACTTTAGAATAGAATTGTGAAGGTCAACTAAAGAACAGATTATCACAACAAACATCACCATATGATCCCCACTGGACATTCACATTCCGACCCTCACTAACCACTGAATGATAGTTACCCTAAAGGCGAAAGTAATCATCCATAAAAGCTATCTACCTCAAAACTGATAAACACTATCATATAAGGCAGTTAACACAATAAAATTCACCGGTTCAGACTTGGTGCATCTTGTGATCTCCTATGCTACGTTGCTCGCCCTAACTACCATCTACATGGAAGCAACTCTCCTGATATTCACGAGTGAGGAGAAAATCACGGTGGCCTACCAATTCAAGCAACGGGTGGATGGAATGGGTGGCTAATGGAAGGAATGGAAGCATTATACGGTTTCAACATGCACAAAGCAAAAATGACCTAAATGATGCATATGCAAGTGTAAATGCCCTAATGCCTACATTTGGGTGGAATGATGCATGCACTATCATTCCGTCTCAAGGTGAGATGGAATATCTAAGAGAACAACATCATGTTCTTTTTCTTCTTAATATGTAGTGAAAAACATGTTCCTTTCTCCCTCTCATTCCTGTTTACTTCTCAATTCTTTTTTTTCATTTTCATATTTTTTTTCTTTTTAAGGCCCTTATATCCAATAATGACAATGAATTATTTGTCGGGCTCACTTCTTGTTGCATAACTATATACTTGAAGCATTCAGAAGGTATGGAACAAGTTTATCACCTTTAATGTTTCAGAAGAAATAAGATGCATGATGTGATCTATATGCATAAAAATGTAAATACAACTACAAAATGATAGTCATGCATCTAAATGACATGCACCTACACAGACATGTGCCTGTATAACTACTCAAATAATTTTTTTTATTTTCATGCAAAACATATGAAAATAATTGCAATGCAAGTCCGATCTACATGAAATGCAATCAACGAAGTTAAAATCGTAATGTACTTCCAGTTCTTAAGGTGGAGTATGAAAACAATGAGGGTGGATAGATCACAAGACTAATTGACTGAACCTTTGCAAATTATTATGTGTCCCTCCTTACTGACCCATGTAGTAATTAAGAGGTTTCTCTCTCTTACTTCAAATTAAAGTCTCATTATCATTTGGTCAGTTTAGGCTCACACAACCAATTCTGTCCACTTTTCATGAATCATTAGGAATGTACAGTTGTGATTTTCTATTTTAGAGTTGACAAAACCAATCATTTTCTTAAGTTATGTGCTCAAGGTTTAACAACACAAGCTTGCAAACACTTAAAATTTTTAAGTTTTCCCTTAATTCCCATGTACAAGCAAATGAGATGACACATGACTTAAGACATCCACAATTACACTAGATAGAATGTGGATCCTACAAACAAACTAAGATTGCAAGAAATAAATGACAAGAAACAAAACAATAAAAACTAAAAACTAAGAAAACTAAAGGATAGAGTTGTTCCAACTCCCCCCCAAGCTTGAATTCGACTATGGCCTCATAGTCAAAAACAACCTTAAAGGGTGGAACAGAGATACCGATCACTCTTCCGGAGGATGCGGGTACTGCGTGGCCATGGGGTCCCAAGATGGGTACTGCCCCTGAAAGCTCGGATCATATTGGGGCATGGGCGGAGGTTGTGGATACCCCCCAAAGTAATTTTGGCTCCAGTAATGATCATATAAGGGCTGCTGCTGCATCTCCATCCTATGCAACCTGTCGTGAATCTGCTGTTGGTTGTCGAGGAGGAGGCACTCATTTTCAAACATAGCCCTCTGGTTGTCAAGCAGACGGTTCGTCGTCTCCTGAATACTGGCATATGTTGCTGTGTGGTGCTATTGCGTCTGATGGATATCCTGCAGCATTGCATACATTCCTTGCATTGAGTAGACATCCTCACTTTGCTGCGAGGGCAGTGGTGGTGGCGGAGGCTGCGAACATGAAGATGCACCCGGATGCATGCGAGGACGCTTCCTAGGTGCCACTTGTGCGTGAAGAGGAGTGAAAGCCTCTGTGGGCTCTGATCTCCAAACCATGACATAAACACGATTAAAACTTAGAGGAAGCGAATCGGTAATCAGCGGAAGACAAAAATCACGGGAAATTAAAACTTTTCATGACAAGAGCTCGAATCCATAAAAGCTTCTTTCATAAAGAGAGATAAACTATTTACATCTCAGGATAATTACTTCTCGAGTAATTATATACATCAAGATACAAAATCTCAAGATCACTATACAAAAGACTCCAAGACCTGAGAGTACAGAGGACACATAGGACTGACTCTAACTACACCACATGGCAGGACAAATCTCCACCTGAGATTACTGCTGCCCCTGGTGCTGCTGCTGCTGAGACTGGTCACCTGTAGGCTGGTTCCTTCGTCTCCGACGTCCACCTAAAAGGTTGAAGCCTACGGGGTGAGACAATTATACATAATTGTCCCAGCGAGAGTTATAACTCTTCGCCAGAAGCTTTATTATAACATTAAAGAAAATCTTAAACAGTAAAGCCTTCAAGCATTCTATAACAATTGCAAGTATAACAAGATCTCTACAAATTTAGGAGATATGGAGAATATCAACATTATTGCAATGTAACATCAACCAACTAACTTGGAGTCATCTCTAACAAGTTATACTACATGGTTGATTATGTTTTACAAACAACATTATGCCCTGTGGAGATGAGGCTTACCACTCATACTCCAACTGATCGCTGAGAAGCCGCATCAGTATCATACATAGGTCATTAAGAGAGCCGGATTCTCATGACCTTCACCTTCCTCAGTCAGTAAGAGGATCACTTGTAGGACATCTCGTGTCTCTACTACTATAGCTCACCAGGGTAAACTGGTCCTTCGCTATTCTAGAGTCACAGTGGCGTTCTGTACTCTCTTCGTCATCAGGAGGTTTCATATTTACCTACCACTGATACGGATATCTGTGCTTTCTTCGTCATCAGGAGGTTTCATGTTTACCTACCACTGATACGGTATGGAACTATAGTGAAGGATGGATGGATTCCACATCTACATCACTTTCCTACACTAGGATGTAAGGTTCTACACATCCATGTACCCCACATACTCAAAAGTATGTGCTCCAGGAGTTCCCTAAGGAAACCCTGTTTCACCATCACTTAATTTCTGACAATGATGGATCTATGATCAGGGCTCTACATTATACTTGTTTAGTTAGGTACATTCAGTATTCTTTAACAGCATACATTGTTCTTCAAACAGTAACAATAGTATAGCAGCTATAAAAGAAGAATACTAAATGTAACATGCCTAACTCATATCAATCATTATTTCTCATTATCCTCATCACAAGTCATCTCTAAGGCATGACCTTGATGGTATTCATGGCTCTCATAGCCCATTATCAGCATAGGATGTCACTGGCAAGGCATCAGATTACTTTACTTATTCATAAGGCTAACAACATGCCTTTAATGAATATAGCATCAACATCCATACCTGGATATGATTACCTTCATATCAGAACCTGCATGGTTAATACATCTGATAAAGGTAATGCAACAATAAGGAATGTACTTCCTACTCTTGTCATAAGAGTTAAATCTTTAATTTAAATCAAATAGAGTTTATTGCTCAAAAGCATGCCATTACCCTTGAATTAGGGTTTACTATTCACATTACATGTCATCACCCTTGAATTAGGGTTTACTATTCACATTACATGTCATCACCCTTGAATTAGGGTTTACTATTCACATCAAGGTGAATTAAACTCATAACATCATCATGTATGAGTAACATCTTCATTGATGCTCTTAGATTAGTTAAGAGTTCATCATTTATTATAATTAGGGTTTCTATGACCTCACACGGGTGGACCATACCCTAATTATGCTCACTTATGTGCATTGGAGATGCTTTACTTGAGTTTCCACTTAAAAAGGGTACTTTCTCTCTCTAGAAGTACTTTCTCTCTCCAGAAGTACTTTCTCTCTCATCATAATGCTAGGTGATGTCAACATCACTCTAAAACAGGTTTGATTGAGTCATCATAGGCTAACATAGCCAAAAGCATCACCATTATGTGATTAGAGTTACTTTCTCTCTCTAGGGTACTTTCTCTCTCTAGAGTACTCATTCTTTCATCATACTAATGGTTGATGGTAACATTAGATTAGATCAAGTTGGATAGAGTCATTATGACTAAAAACATCATTCTCATGTAATTAGGGTTTGAATTGAGCAAGGTATAACTTAATTGACCCTTTAGGGGTATTTTGGTAATTCACCCCATTGATCATCATCATGGTCCAAACCTTAGTCAATTAACCCCTTACTATCCTAGATTATTATTAGGGTTTGATTTGGGCAACATTGAACCATTTACATCATCAAATGATTGAATGAGGTCAACCTTGAATCACATTGATTGATTTCAATCATTAATCATCAGTTGAGTTGAGATCGGTTGAAAGTGTTGACCGTTTGCTCGCTTTGACTTTCCAAGACCGCGAGCCTCCTTCTAACTCCAAGACCGCGAGCCATCATGCATTCAAGACCGCGAGCCTCTTCAAGGGGTTCAAGACCGCGAAGCCTTCCATTGGTTCAAGTTAATGTTGAGACCGCGAAGATCAATTTGATGTTGAGTCCGCGAAGAGGTGTTGACCGTTTAGCTAGTTTGACCTCCGGACCGTGAGGCCCTTCGCGGTCTTGAGACCACGAGCCTCCTCTCGGTCTTGAGACTGTGAGCCCCCTCACGATCTTGAGACCGTGAGCCCTCTCACGGTCTTGAGACCGCGAGGCTCTCATGGTCTCAGCCGCTTGGTCCTTCAACAAGGCTCAAAGGTGCAACTAATAATGTCAAACGATGTTGAAGCCTTCAAAATGTCCAATCTATGTTGACCACCTATGGATTAGGTTAATCAAGATTATGCTTGACCAATTGGTCAACCAATTGACCCTCAATTGTTGACCAAGTAGGATTGAAATTGATTCAATTAGGGTCTATCAATGTTCACCCATCAACACTCAACAATGTGCATCAACTCAAGGTTGAACCCTTCAATTGAGCTCCAATTGGGCCCAAACTTGGCCCAAACGGTCTTGAGGTCATGTGGGTGGACCCCACATGGTCTTAAGACCGCTTGCCCAAGATTTCATCAAAGTCTAAGGTGATTTGATAGGGGTTGAACCATGATTGAACCACAAAACAGAATTTTGATTAAATTGATAACTTATTTGCAATTGGGTCCTCAATTGGTCAAATTACTCAACCCTAGACCTTCAAACGTTCTTGGGTGATTGTCCTCTCGGTCTTGAGACCGTTTGGATGAGTTCCAAACGGTCTTGAGACCGTTTGCCCATCCAATTTTTGGATTCTAGTGGAAATTCATCAAGGTTGAACAAATTGAGTTGATGATTATATCAATATTTAATTGCAAAGTAATTTGGTGTAATTGTACCTTCAATTGGTCAACAAATCTTGACCCCAGACCTCCAAACGGTCTTGGTTGATTGCCCTCGCGGTCTTGAGACCGTTTGGTGACCCCCAAACGGTCTTGAGACCGTTTAGGTCAATCAACCCTAAAAACCCTAATTAGGTCACCATAATTTCAGTACTGATTTCACCTAGGGTTATCCCTAGTAATCACCCTTCAACTCTTAGCCCGTTTGTAATTAGACCATCAAACTTGGTGAGTTGTTCATTAACATAATTTTGAACAGTAATCTCATACGGTCAATGCCTAGTCAACGACCTTACACGGTCTTGAGACCGTTTGCCCAAAAAGGCAATTTCAGACCGTTTGAAATTCAGGAATAAATTCAAATACAGTTGTTACTTAAAAAGGTCATATCTCCCGATTCCTTTGAAGTTAGCCTCCCAAATGTTGAGGGTAATTATCCTATATAATTAGGAACAGATTTCTTATACGGTCCACGCTCGGTCAATGGGGCCAAATGGTCTTGAAACCGTTTTCCCTGTCGCGGTCTCGAGACCATTTGCTCACCTCGCGGTCTTGAGTCCGAGAGAGCAAACTGTTAGGACCGTTTAGGGAAAAGAAAAGCGGTGGGTTTTTCTTGGAAATCACGCCTTCATCTCCTAGCTCAAGAACAGTACGAATATCCCATGGGTTTGCTTGCAAAATAGCAGGGAAAAGTAGGGAAATACTAAGAGCTATCATTAAAACGCATATAAAGATGCACATAGTAAAGCATAGGTTTAGAGTTATAAAACCCGCCTAAAGCTTGCTTCTTGAGCTCCAAGCTTTCAAGCTCCAAGCTCTAATGGCGTCCTTGAGTTCTTACAGGTTGGCCAAGGTGAAAACTTCCAAGGAAGGATGAAAAGAGATGGCTAGAAAGGTAGGGTTTCAAGAGTTAGCCATGAAGATGACCTTGAATTCGAGTTTTAACCATGGAATTAGGCAAGAAGAGGGGTTTAAACCTACCTTGCACCCCTTGGTTGTCCTCCTTAGCTCCAAGGCAGTCCTTGGTCGTCTTTGGTGAAATGAAACAGTAAGGGAACGAAGGGTGAGTTCCCTTGCAACTAAGGGAAGGAGAGCTTATATACATGGGGTAGGATTTTCAACATTAGTTCATAAGTTGTCCATAATTCCAACTAGGTCCCTCCTTCTTTACTTGATCGTTCCTTCCTCTTTATTATAAGGACAAACCTTCTCTTATGGTCTTAGGAAAAGAAGGTAAAGGAGAGCAAGCTAATAATGAGGTACATACATAAAGAAATATTGCACATATACCCTGATTATTCAATCACAAGGCATATCTCATAACTTGATAATTCAATTGAGGTGACTCCCTCATCATTTCTTCTCTAAATGATGGCAAGAGTCTAAAAAGATACATTAGATGACATATTTCACAATTGCATCCCTTTATTTGGGTAAATTGCATTTTACCCCAAACTAGGGTTTCAAGCACCGGGATTGCTTCCACAACTGCACCTTGGTGCCTTAGCTTGGGAAATCCCTCAAACTTTGCTAAAAAGATTTCTCATGATGTCTCAACATCAGAGGAACATCTCATCATGTGCAAATGGCAAGCTAACCCTTTTAACTGGGTAAATTGCACATAGGTCCCTGTATATCAAAACAATGCTACTACTTTAAATATAAAGGAGCAAATACTGAGATATATGTTTCTGAGAACTTAATTACATGCTCAGAGTTAATCACAAAGATTTAATTACATATTTAGGCAAAACACCTAGGGTTAACTCATAACCCAGGTCAGGGATGTTACAAATTATCCACCCCTTACAAGGATTTCGTCCCCGAAATCGATAAAACATACTAAGAGAAAAGGGTAGGACACTTCCTTCTCATCTCATCCTCTAACTCCCAAGTGGCTTCTTCAACACCACGATGGTTCCAGAGGACTTTCACAAGACTTATATCTTTCTTCTTTAACTTTTTAATTCGTTTATCAAGGATTGACACTGGTCCCTCCTCATAGGATATGTCATCATTCAATTCTACCTCCATAGGTTGTAGAACTGACTCGGTGTCTGGGTGACATTTCTTCAACACAGAAATGTGAAACACAGGATGTAACCTCTGTAATTCTGGGGGAAGCTCTAGTTCATATGCTACCTTTCCAATCCGTTCAATGATTGGATAAGGCCCCATATATCTAGGAGCTAACTTCCCTTTCCTTCCAAAACGAAGGACCCCTTTCCAAGGTGAGACCTTAAGATACACTTTGTCTCCAACTTGGAACTCTAAGGGTCTACGACGTTTGTCAGCATAAGATTTCTGCCTATCCTGAGCAGTCTTAATCTTATGTTGTATAACTTTAATCTTTTCCGTGGTTTGCTGCACCAGGTCAGGACCTAACAACTGGTGCTCACCAGTCTCAAACCAACACAAGGGTGATCTACAACGTCTACCATATAAGGCTTCATAAGGTGCCATATCAATACTATGCTGATAGTTAATTTTATAGGCAAACTCTATCAAGCTTAGGTGTAGATCCCAACTTCCGGTGAACTGGAGAACACATGCTCGCAACAGGTCTTCCAGGGTTTGTATGGTCCTTTCCGACTGTCCATCAGTCTGTGGATGAAAGGCCGTATTAAACCTCAGCTTAGTGCCTAAGGCTTTGTGCAACTGTTCCCAAAAATGACTGGTAAACTGAGGACCTCTGTCAGAAACTATTGTGACAGGAACTCCGTGCAAACACACTATCTCTTGAACATACAACTCTGATAACTTTTCAACAGAATAGGTTGTTTTGACAGGTAAGAAATGTGTTATCTTAGTCAACCTATCAACAATTACCCAAATGGAATCATGTCCTTTGCTTGTCCTAGGTAGGCCAACAACAAAGTCCATGGTCACATGGTCCCATTTCCACTATGATATGGGTAAAGGTTGCATTGTTCCTGCAGGCTTCTGGTGTTCAGCTTTAACTTGCTGACACACAGGGCACCTCAGAACAAACTCTGTAATGTCCTTCTTCATCCCAGGCCACCAATATAGATCCTTCAAATTCTGATACATCTTGGTGCTCCCTGGATGCATAGCATACATGGAAGAATGGGCTTCTTCCAGGACTAACTTTCTCAAGTTGTCCACATCTGGCACTATCATTCTTCCATTATAACAAGCTACTTGATCTTCTGAGTCATGAAAACCATCTTGCTTCTCATTTCCATACTCATATCTTATATGTTGAACTGCAGCATCATCTAGCTGTGCCTCTTTAATCTGCTCCCTTAGAGTAGGTTTAATATGCATCTCAGCTAACAAACCGGTTAACAATGACACCTTCAACTGTACATTGTCTTGCCTTAAAGAGATAAGCATATCTCTTCTAGAGCATACTAAAGAGTTTAGTTGTGCTCTATTCATGGTTGATGTTGCTGATTTCCTACTCAAGGCATCTGCAACAACATTGGCCTTGCCTGGATGGTAATCAATTGTACAGTCGTAGTCCTTGATTAATTCCATCCAGCGACGTTGCCTCATGTTGAGCTCATGCTGAGAGAAGATATACTTAAGGTTTTTGTGGTCTGTGAAAATCTGGAATGTCTCTCCGTAGAGATAATGTCTCTAGATCTTCAAAGCATGAACCACAGCTGCTAACTCCAGATCGTGTGTTGGATAATTCTCCTCGTGTTTCTTAAGCTTTCGGGAAGCAAAAGAAATCACTTGTTTATCCTGCATCAACACACATCCTAGTCCATTTTCGGAAGCATCACAGAAAACTATATACCCTTTTCCTTGTTCAGGTAGCACTAGCACAGGTGCACTTGTCAACCTCTCCTTCAGTAGCTGGAAAGATTGTTGACACTTATCACTCCAAGAAAAAGAAACATCTTTCCGGGTTAACTTGGTCAAAGGTAAAGCTATAGAACTAAAGTTCTTAATGAACCTTCGATAATAGCCAGCTAACCCCAAGAAACTTCGAATCTCTGTCGGTGTTTTCGGTTGTTCCCATTGTAGAACAGATTCTACCTTTGTAGGGTCAACATGAATTCCCGAGGTGGATATTACATGTCCAAGAAAAGATACCTCCGGCAGCCAGAACTCACACTTGCTAAACTTGGCGTACAGCTTATGTTCTCTTAGCAAGGTCAAAACTTGGCGAAGATGTTGCTCATGCTGCTGGGCATCCTTACTATAAATCAGTATGTCATCTATGAAGACGACAACACACTAATCAAGGAAAGGTCGAAAAACTCTATTCATGAGTTCCATGAATGCAGCTGGTGCATTGGTTAGTCCAAACGACATAACCGTGAACTCATAGTGACCATATCTTGTCCTAAAGGCAGACTTGGATATGTCACTATCCTTAATACGGAGTTGATGATATCCAGACCTCAAGTCTATCTTTGAAAAGACTGTTGCACCACGCAACTGGTCAAAGAGATCATCAATCCTCGGCAGAGGATACTTATTCTTTATTGTCACTTTATTAAGTTGTCTGTAGTCGATGCATAACCGCATTGACCCATCTTTCTTTTTAACAAACAAGACCAGAGCACCCCAAGGTGAAGTACTCGGTCGGATAAAACCTCTCTCAAGTAACTCTTGAAGCTGTTTCTTGAGTTCTGCCATCTCGGCAGGCGCCATCCTATACGGAGTTTGAGCTATGGGTTTCGTATCTGGGATCAGATTGATTTCAAAATCAATCTCCCGAGGTGGTGGTATACCAGGAAGTTCTTCAGGAAACACATCTTCGAATTCCCTGACTATAGGAACTTCAACAGGATTGGTCCTTTCCTTGGTAACATCTACCACATGGGCTAAGAATGCATAACATCCATGCCTCAACAGCTTATCAGCAACCATAGCTGATACAAGACAGGTGGGCAGAATCTTTCTTTCACCTTGAAAGATCCATGTGTTGCTTTCATCAGCAAACACAGCCAACTTGGACTCACAATCCAAGACAACTCTATACCTTTCTAAGGTATCCATCCCAAGGATTATATCAAATCCCTGCATATCAAGTGGTATAAGATCCACTTGAATGCGATGGTCAGAAAAGAAAAGGATGCAGGAAGAACATACCTCCTGCAAAACGGCAGACCCACTCAACGGAGTCTCTAACAACAAACTATCTGCTCTATGACTAACAGTCACATTGCAGTTACGAATCACTTCACGAGTGATGAAAGAGTGCGTAGCACCCAGATCAATCAGAACGGATACAACACAGGATATAGACATATAAGAATATAAAAGTTTCATCTGACCTGCCACTACCCGTGGATTGACCACTGCCTCAGGTGGGTTCATAGCATAGAACCTCGCAGTCGCCTGGTGTTGAGGTGGTGCTGATGATCCAGCTTGAGACGCTTGTCCACATCCTCGAGCTACTCCTTGATGTTGTCTATTCTGAGATCCCTGTTGATTCTGTCTCGGGGTTTGTTGTGTCACACCGAAAGGCCTAGAACGGCAATCCTTCATCAAGTGTCCCACCTTACCACAGTTGTAGCAACTCTTCTCCTGTTGCTGTGGTCTGGGTGGTCTAGTAACTGACACTGATGTAGAACTGTGCGTCCCTTGAAGCGGTTGACTCCGTCCTCTACCTCTGCATGGTTTCCATTGAGTTTGAAAACTCGATCTGGGTGGTGGAGGGTTAGGTGCAGAGAATCTAGGTTTCTTGGAATCCCTAGATGAAGAACCCTGGAACTATGGATATCTTTTATGGGTTTGTCTTTTCTCAACCACAGATCTCTCTATCCTTCGGACTGACTCAACGAAGGTAGAGAATCTCTCTCTGTTTTCTAAGGCAGACACAGGGGTTGACATATCAGAATTCAAACCCTTTTCGAATCTTCTGATTCTTTCCTCATCCGTAGCAGCCATGTGCGGACAGAACCGCAACAACTCCATGAACTTAGCTTCATACTCACTAATGTTCATCATACCCTGCCTTAGTTTCTCAAACTGAGAGATCTTCTCATCTAGGAAGGTCTTTGGAAAATATCTATTGATAAATTCCCGACGAAACTCTTCCCATGAGAACTCTACTCCAGGTCTCTTCTGCTCTTCCATGTTCCACCAGTGACCAGCACTGCCTTTGAGAAGATAGACAGCATGTCTAACCTTCTCAGCTTCCGGAATCATAAGAATCCTGAAAGCCTTCTCCAACTCTATCAACCATAAGTCAGCATCTGCAGGGTCGGCAGTTCCGAAGTACTCGGTAGCTCCGACACGACGAAGTCGTTCGAATGTCTTACCAATACCTTGTGCTTCAGGCTGGACAGGTGCCCTAGGTGCAGGAATGGGCATCCTATCCGTTATATGTGTCATGGCAGTCATGAACTGCCCAAACATCGTCTGTACAGCTGGATCACTCATGTCAGCTGGGTCGAACTGGGGTGGCTCTCTTGGCGACTCAGGTGCAGGTTGTTCTATTCTCAGAACTCTTGCACCGCCTCGAGGTGCACTAGCACTACTCTCTGCCACGTGCTCATCACGATGTTCTGACATTCTTATGTATCTTCTTCTCCTGAGAATCAAAAGATTCTATTAGATGAGGAAGGAGTACTAAAGGTAGACTCAACATCCTAAGTCCTATGCCTCTGTAGACTCAACTGAACCTGGAGCTCTGATACCACTAGTTGTGGGCTCTGATCTCCAAACCATGACATAAACATGATTAAAACTTAGCGGAAGCGAATCGGTAATCAGTGGAAGACAAAAATCACGGGAAATTAAAACTTTTCGTGACAAGAGCTCGAATCCATAAAAGCTTCTTTCATAAAGAGAGATAAACTGTTTACATCTCAGGATAATTACTTCTCGAGTAATTATATACATCAAGATACAAAATCTCGAGATCACTATACAAAAGACTCCAAGACCTGAGAGTACAGAGGACACATAGGACTGACTCTAACTACACCACATGGCAGGACAAATCTCCACCTGAGATTACTGCTGCCCCTGGTGGTGCTGCTGCTGAGACTGGTCACCTGTAGGCTGGTTCCTTCGTCTCCGACATCCACCTAAAAGGTTGAAGCCTACGGGGTGAGACAATTATACATAATTGTCCCAGCGAGAGTTATAACTCTTCGCCAGAAGCTTTATTATAACATCAAAGAAAATCTTAAACAGTAAAGCCTTCAAGCATTCTATAACAATTGCAAGTATAACAAGATCTCTACAAATTTAGGAGATATGGAGAATATCAACATTATTGAAATGTAACATCAACCAACTAACTTGGAGTCATCTCTAACAAGTTATACTACATGGTTGATTATGTTTTACAAACAACATTATGCCCTGTGGAGATGAGGCTTACCACTCATACTCCAACTGATCGCTGAGAAGCCGCATCAGTATCATACATAGGTCATTAAGAGAGCCGGATTCTCATGACCTTCACCTTCCTCAGTCAGTAAGAGGATCACTTGTAGGACATCTCGTGTCTCTACTACTATAGCTCACCAGGGTAAACTGGTCCTTCGCTATTCTAGAGTCACAGTGGCGTTCTGTACTCTCTTCGTCATCAGGAGGTTTCATATTTACCTACCACTGATACGGATATCTGTGCTTTCTTCGTCATCAGGAGGTTTCATGTTTACCTACCACTGATACGGTATGGAACTATAGTGAAGGATGGATGGATTCCACATCTACATCACTTTCCTACACTAGGATGTAAGGTTCTACACATCCATGTACCCCACATACTCAAAAGTATGTGCTCCAGGAGTTCCCTAAGGAAAACCTGTTTCACCATCACTTAATTTCTGACAATGATGGATCTATGATCAGGGCTCTACATTATACTTGTTTAGTTAGGTACATTCAGTATTCTTTAACAGCATACATTGTTCTTCAAACAGTAACAGTAGTATAGCAGCTATAAAAGAAGAATACTAAATGTAACAGGCCTAACTCATATCAATCATTATTTCTCATTATCCTCATCACAAGTCATCTCTAAGGCATGACCTTGATGGTATTCATGGCTCTCATAGCCCATTATCAGCATAGGATGCCACTGGCAAGGCATCAGATTACTTTACTTATTCATAAGGCTAACAGCATGCCTTTAATGAATATAACATCAACATCCATACCTGGATATGATTACCTTCATATCAGAACCTGCATGGTTAATACATCTGATAAAGGTAATGCAACAATAAGGAATGTACTTCCTACTCTTGTCATAAGAGTTAAATCTTTAATTTAAATCAAATAGAGTTTATTGCTCAAAAGCATGCCATTACCCTTGAATTAGGGTTTACTATTCACATTACATGTCATCACCCTTGAATTAGGGTTTACTATTCACATTACATGTCATCACCCTTGAATTAGGGTTTACTATTCACATCAAGGTGAATTAAACTCATAACATCATCATGTATGAGTAACATCTTCATTGATGCTCTTAGATTAGTTAAGAGTTCATCATTTATTATAATTAGGGTTTCTATGACCTCACACGAGTGGACCATACCCTAATTATGCTCACTTATGTGCATTGGAGATGCTTTACTTGAGTTTCCACTTAAAAAGGGTACTTTCTCTCTCTAGAAGTACTTTCTCTCTCTAGAAGTACTTTCTCTCTCATCATAATGCTAGGTGATGTCAACATCACTCTAAAACAGGTTGGATTGAGTCATCATAGGCTAACATAGCCAAAAGCATCACCATTATGTGATTAGAGTTACTTTCTCTCTCTAGGGTACTTTCTCTCTCTAGAGTACTCTCTCTTTCATCATACTAATGGTTGATGGTAACATTAGATTAGATCAAGTTGGATAGAGTCATTATGACTAAAAACATCATTCTCATGTAATTAGGGTTTGAATTGAGCAAGGTATAACTTAATTGACCCTTCAGGGGTATTTTGGTAATTCACCCCATTGATCATAATCATGGTCCAAACCTTAGTCAATTAACCCCTTACTATCCTAGATTATTATTAGGGTTTGATTTGGGCAACATTGAACCATTTACATCATCAAATGATTGAATGAGGTCAACCTTGAATCACATTGATTGATTTCAATCATTAATCATCAGTTGAGTTGAGATCGGTTGAAAGTGTTGACCGTTTGCTCGCTTTGACTTTCCAAGACCGCGAGCCTCCTTCTAACTCCAAGACCGCGAGCCATCATGCATTCAAGACCGCGAGCCTCTTCAAGGGGTTCAAGACCGCGAAGCCTTCCATTGGTTCAAGTTAATGTTGAGACCGCGAAGATCAATTTGATGTTGAGTCCGCGAAGAGGTGTTGACCATTTAGCTAGTTTGACCTCCGGACCGTGAGGCCCTTCACGGTCTTGAGACCGCGAGCCTCCTCTCGGTCTTGAGACCGCGAGCCCCCTCACGGTCTTGAGACCGCGAGCCCTCTCACGGTCTTGAGACCACGAGGCTCTCATGGTCTCAGCCGCTTGGTCCTTCAACAAGGCTCAAAGGTGCAACTAATAATGTCAAACGATGTTGAAGCCTTCAAAAGGTCCAATCTATGTTGACAACCTATGGATTAGGTTAATCAAGATTATGCTTGACCAATTGGTCAACCAATTGACCCTCAATTGTTGACCAAGTAGGATTGAAATTGATTCAATTAGGGTCTATCAATGTTCACCCATCAACACTCAACAATGTGCATCAACACAAGGTTGAACCCTTCAATTGAGCTCCAATTGGGCCCAAACTTGGCCCAAACGGTCTTGAGGTCATGTGGGTGGACCCCAGATGGTCTTAAGACCTCTTGCCCAAGATTTCATCAAAGTCTAAGGTGATTTGATAGGGGTTGAACCATGATTGAACCACAAAACAGAATTTTGATTAAATTGATAACTTATTTGCAATTGGGTCCTCAATTGGTCAAATTACTCAACCCTAGACCTTCAAACGGTCTTGGGTGATTGTCCTCTCGGTCTTGAGACCGTTTGGATGAGTTCCAAACGGTCTTGAGACCGTTTGCCCATCCAATTTTTAGATTCTAGTGGAAATTCATCAAGGTTGAACAAATTGAGTTGATGATTATATCAATATTTAATTGCAAAGTAATTTGGTGTAATTGTACCTTCAATTGGTCAACAAATCTTGACCCCAGACCTCCAAACGGTCTTGGTTGATTGCCCTCGCGGTCTTGAGACCGTTTGGTGACCCCCAAACGGTCATGAGACCGTTTAGGTCAATCAACCCTAAAAACCCTAATTAGGTCACCATAATTTCAGTACTGATTTCACCTAGGGTTATCCCTAGTAATCACCCTTCAACTCTTATCCCGTTTGGAATTAGACCATAAAACTTGGTGAGTTGTTCATTAACATAATTTTGAACAGTAATATCATACGGTCAATGCCTAGTCAACGACCTTACACGGTCTTGAGACCGTTTGCCCAAAAAGGCAATTTCAGACCGTTTGAAATTCAGGAATAAATTCAAATAAAGTTGTTACTTAAAAAGGTCATATCTCCCGATTCCTTTGGAGTTAGACTCCCAACTGTTGAGGGTAATTAGCCTATATAATTAGGAACAGATTTCTTATACGGTCCACGCTCAGTCAACGGGGCCAAATGGTCTTGAGACCGTTTGCCCTGTCGCGGTCTCGAGACCGTTTGCTCACCTCGCGGTCTTGAGTCCGAGAGAGAAAACTGTTAGGACCGTTTAGGGAAAAGAAAAGCGGTGGGTTTTTCTTGGAAATCACGCCTTCATCTCCTAGATCAAGAACAGTACGAATATCCCATGGGTTTTCTTGCAAAATAGCAGGGAAAAGTAGGGAAATACTAAGAGCTATCATTAAAACGCATATAAAGATGCACATAGTAAAGCATAGGTTTAGAGTTATAAAACCCGCCTAAAGCTTGCTTCTTGAGCTCCAAGCTTTCAAGATCCAAGCTCTAATGGCGTCCTTGAGTTCTTACAGGTTGTCCAAGGTGAAAACTTCCAAGGAAGGATGAAAAGAGACGGCTAGAAAGGTAGGGTTTCAAGAGTTAGCCATGAAGATGACCTTGAATTCGAGTTTTAACCATGGAATTAGGCAAGAAGAGGGGTTTAAACCTACCTTGCACCCCTTGGTTGTCCTCCTTAGCTCCAAGGCAGTCCTTGGTCGTCTTTGGTGAAATGAAACAGTAAGGGAACGAAGGGTGAGTTCCCTTGCAACTAAGGGAAGGAGAGCTTATATACATGGGGTAGGATTTTCAACATTAGTTCATAAGTTGTCCATAATTCCAACTAGGTCCCTCCTTCTTTACTTGATCGTTCCTTCCTCTTTATTCTAAGGACAAACCTTCTCTTAAAGTCTTAGGAAAAGAAGGTAAAGGAGAGCAAGCTAATAATGAGGTACATACATAAAGAAATATTGCACATATACCCTGATTATTCAATCACAAGGCATATCTCATAACTTGATAATTCAATTGAGGTGACTCCCTCATCATTTCTTCTCTAAATGATGGCAAGAGTCTAAAAAGATACATTAGATGACATATTTCACAATTTCATCCCTTTATTTGGGTAAATTGCATTTTACCCCAAACTAGGGTTTCAAGCACCGGGATTGCTTCCACAGCTGCACCTTGGTGCCTTAGCTTGGGAAATCCCTCAAACTTTGCTAAAAAGATTTCTCATGATGTCTCAACATCAGAGGAACATCTCATCATGTGCAAATTGCAAGCTAACCCTTTTAACTGGGTAAATTGCACATAGGTCCCTGTATATCAAAACAATGCTACTACTTTAAATATAAAGGAGCAAATACTGAGATATATGTTTCTGAGAACTTAATTACATGCTCAGAGTTAATCACAAAGATTTAATTACATATTTAGGCAAAACACCTAGGGTTAACTCATAACCCAGGTCAGGGATGTTACATCCTCCTCTTCCTCTTCAGCCTCATCGCCGTCATTGTCGTCGTTGCCGCCGTCTTCATCCGAACTCTCGATGGCAATGACAGGCCATCGAAAATGCTGAGCACCCTTGATGTGGAAGATAGGGTCAGGGAGAGAACACTCCTGATAAGCATGATTAACGTGGCAGTATGCATACGCCAGTCCATCACGCAGCAGAATGAGGTTGGAGCAGTGAAGATGCTGCAAATTGACCTTGCTTCTGTTGGAGAGAGGAGTCAACTGGGAGAAATGCAACCCAAGATAGTGGGCCAGGGGTGTGATGAGCCCTCCAAAGTGAATTGGAGCCTTCCGCGTGCTCCTCTTTACAGCCAACACGCGTTGCAAGAAAAACGCTCCCCAGTTACACTCTTCCCGCTTCAGTAACTTGTGCAGGAAAAACAGGTATGCCTCCTGGAACTTGCTGAGAGACAGATCACCACGGGCGAACAAGGTGGTGCAGAGCATGCGATGAAGAATCCACACAAATGGATGCTCGAAATCCGCCACCGCCGCATTGTGGTAGCTCACAGATTTGCCCGGAGGCACAGTCACTAGCTCGACGAAGATAGCATCATAATCAGTCCAGTTGTCTGGCCTCCGGTACTGATCTCGCCCATGATTCTAGTTGTAGATTTCATTGAACTGCCTAAGAGTGAGAGTGTAGTCATTTTTGTACAGTCAGAAAGAAACACGGTCCTTGATCCATTCACGATCCGTGGCGATGATGTCGTTTGGCACAACACATATGTCCAGTGACGCCATGAATTCCGCCACCAACTCCTTGTATGTCGGCCATTCACCGAAGAACGGCTGGCCATCGGCATGGAATTCCATCTCGTCGGGCCTCCTGCCCGTATGCCTTGCCTGCCCCTTTAGCACGTAGGCCAGATTAGCCTCGAACCCCAGATTACGGATCATGTCGTGGTCGACGTAACAGGTCGACTCAATCTTTCTTTTCATGATTTCCTCATAAACCTTCCAAACCTCCGTGGAAGGATGAACGATCCGCGGACGCAGAATAGAAGCAGTTGGTGGAGGAACGAACTCGGGAATCTCCATCGGATTCACGTGTGAAGAGGACACGCCGACGACATGCACCATTGTCGAAGAAGAAGAAGGATTAGAAGTTGGAGCTCGGAGAAGGTCGGAGAAGACAATCTCCACTCGATGAAGGCTTGGTGAAGAACACGCACCGTGGATTCTCGTAGCCAGGCTCCGATTGCTCACAAAGACGCACGACACAAGTGGAGAAGGATTTCTATGAAGTTGTGACGTCATATGATGACAATCCATCCCTTATATAACCGTGGTCGGCACTGCTGTATGCCCGTTGATACCATCGACGCGAGTCGATGGTATCGACTCCTATAGCACAATCCGTCCGCCGCTGCTATCGACGGTCGTCGATGGCTTGATGTGGGGCTCGGATCGATGATGTGTCGATACTATCGACAGGTGTCGATGGTATCGACCCGTCCCACAGATCGACTCTCTCGATGCAGCGATCGCCATTGATTTCCTCTCGCGGATCGGTGACGTGTTGCGTCGATACTATCGACTTCTGGTTAGGGCAAAACCCTCGCGAGGCCCGGCCGCCGCTTTCTTCCTGTAACTTTGTCGATACCATCGACAGGCCCGTCGATGGTATCGACTTCACTGAGACAATTTCCGTCTGAATATCTCCAGAGATCTCGATAGTATCGACGCCCGGGTCGATACTATCGACCTCATTGTTGCGATCAACCTGATGATGTGTCGATACCATCGACGAGGCCTTCGATAGTATTGACGCAGTGCGATTCTTGCATCCGCCAACCTGTACCCAGCTCGATACCATCGACACAAGGGTCGATGGTATCGACTCTACCTCAGTCCTGCACATTGAGCAGACGATCACAGTACCTTTTTTACACTAAAAACAAAGTCAAGTCAAACCAAAGTACAAAATGTGAAAGAAACTAACTACACTACTTATGGCTGGGTTGCCTCCCAAAAAGCGCCCTTATTTAACGTCGTAGGCTAGACGACATGAAGCTCCTCATGCATCCGGAAGCACAATGAGTTTGACCTCATTCACTTTCCTTGTGTAATATTCACCGAAGTATAATTTCAATCGTTGTCCATTGACCAGGAATGTTGTCTCGCCATCACGCACCATGATTGCGCCATGTGGCCTGACCTCCTCTACGGTGAACGGTCCACTCCATCGGGATTTCAATTTCCCGGGATGCAGTTTCAGCCTGGAGTTGAATAAGAGTACACAATCTCCTTTCTTGAAAATGCGCATTTGAATATGGCGATCATGAATCAACTTTGTTCTCTCCTTGTAGATCCGCGAGCTTTCATATGCATTCATCCTCAGCTCGTCTAGTTCATTGAGCTCAAGCAACCTTTTCTTTCCCGCTTCATCATAGCTCAAATTTAACTTCCTCAGCGCCCAATGCGCTTTATGCTCCAATTCCACCAGCAAATGGCAGGCCCGACCATAAGCCAACCTAAAAGGCGTAGTGCCTATAGGTGTCTTAAACACCGCCATGTACGCCCACAAAGCATCCGGTAGCAGGGTACTCCAATTCTTTCTCATAGAAGCCACAGTACGCTCCAAGATCTTCTTAATCTCCCGATTGGAGACCTCCACTTGCCCTTGAGTTTGTGGGTGGTACGGGGTACCAATGTTGTGCTTTACCCCTTACTTTCTCAACAGTGCCACAAACTTTTGATTTCGGAAGTGCGTACCTCCATCACTAATGATCATTCTTGGTACACCAAACCTGCAGAAAATATATTCTTTGAAAAACCTGCACACTACATTGGCATCATTAGTCCTTGTGGGTATTGCCTCTACCCACTTCAACACATAATCAACAGCTAAAATAATGTACAAGTTAGAATTTGAGGACACAAAGGGTCCCATAAAATGAATACCCTACAAATCGAACACCTCAACCTCTTGAAATACATTGAGGGGCATCTCTTGTCTTTTTGAAATGTTACCTGCCATTTGGCAGGAATCACATTGCCGCACAAAATAATAAGCATCCCTAAACAAAGTAGGCCAGTATAGGCCACTTTAAAGTACTTTGGCCGCAGTGCGAGAACTAGTGTGGTGGCCACCCGTAGGTAGTGTATGGCAATGACGAAGAACACTTTCATATTCCACCTCCGGTACACACCTACATAAGACACCATCCCTGCACTGCTTCAACAGAATAGGGTCATCCCAGAAATAATAACGCAGAGAATGGAAAAATTTCTTCTTCTCTTGGTATGTCCAATCATCCGGGATGATTTTGCAGACAAGATAGTTAACAATGTAAGAAAACTAAGGGTCTTTTGATTTCACTTTTAAAAGTTGTTCATCAGGAAATCTCTTGGTAATGGGTATGTGCACATCCTTTTCATCTACCCTTTCCAACCTAGACAAATGGTCCGCGACCACATTTTCAATGCCCACCTTATCTTTGATTTCAATATAAAATTCCTATAAAAGTAAGATCCACCTAATCAATCTAGGTTTGGCATCCTTTTTCTCCATCAAATACTTAATGGCGGCGTGGTCCATCCATACCACGACTTTTGATCCAACAAGGTATTGCCAAAATTTTTCGAAAGCAAAAACAACGGTGAGAAGTTCTTTTTCGGTTGTCGTGTAATTTAGTTGAGCGTCATTCAAGGTTTTGGATGCATAGAAAATCACAGCGGGTTTATTGTCCACACATTGTCCCAAAACAGCCCCAACTGTGAAATCTGACGCGTCACACATTAATTCAAACGGCTTAGTCCAGTCCTGTGTTTGCACAACTGGTGCGGAAATCAGTTTTTCTTTAAGCACGTTGAACGCATGTAAACACTTGTCATTAAAATAAAAAACAACATCCTTTTCCAACAACTCAGATAATGGTTTGGCGATTTTAGAGAAATCTTTTATAAAGCGGCGATAAAAACCGGCATGACCTAGAAAACTCCGAACCCCTTTAACCGAATTCGGTGGGGGAAATTTGGAAATAACTTCGATCTTTACCGGGTCTACCTCCAGCCCTTTGCTAGACACTTTATGTCCAAGCACAATTCCTTCGCTTACCATCATGTGGCATTTTTCCCAATTGAGGACCAAATGTGTGTCCTCACAACGTTGCAAAACCTTGTCCAAATTGTATAAGCACTCGTCAAAGGACGCACCATAGACGGAGAAATCGTCCATAAAAACCTCCAAACAATGTTCAACCATAATGGAAAAGATGGCAAGCATGCAACGCTGAAAGGTCACCGGTGCATTACACAGACCAAAAGGCATACAACGGTATGAAAATGTTCCATAAGGACAAGTGAAGGTGGACTTCTCTTGGTCATTAGGATCAATTGAAATCTGATTGTACCCCGAATAACCATCAAGAAAACAAAAATGCGATCGTCCGGCTAAACGCTCTAAAATCTGATCAATGAAAGGAAGAGGGAAATGATCCTTAAGTGTAGCAGCATTCAATAGACGGTAGTCTATACATACACGCCACCCGATTACCAAGCGGGTCGTGACAGGTTCATTTAACAGATTATGTGTAATAGTAATTCCCCCCTTTTAGGGACTACCTGTGTAGGACTCACCCACGTCGAGTCAGATATAGCATAGATGATACCTGCAGAGAGGAGCTTGATCACCTCCTTCTTTATTACCTCCATCATGCTAGGATTTAGTCGACGTTGTGGCTGAATCACCGGCTTGGCTCCCTCCTCGAGCCGAATCTTGTGCTGGCATAATGTAGGGGAACTCCCCTTGATGTCTGCGACCGACCACCCGAATGCACCTCGGTGGTTCTTCAACACAATCAGCAGCTGATCTTCCTCCTCGACACTCAGATATGCCGAAATAATCACAGGCAACTTCTCTTCCTCAGCTAGAAATGCGTACTTCAAGTGCGGTGGCAATGGCTTCAATTCCAAATCTGGCGGGCTGATTAAGGATGACTGAAGCGATGGTGGGAGTTCGCCAAGGTCTTCATAGTACCTCGCATAAAAGCATGGAAGCACCTGAAGCATCTTGGCACACTCCTGTAGTGACTTGATTCTCATCCAATCATGTGTTACATTGACCAAGCAGGCTTCTAATGGTAATTCTAGATATGCATCAAAAACAGAACTTGCTATTGCCTCATCCTTAGTAGAGGGAGGGATGTCCTCCTCTTCATCATTAGGAAAACCCACAGCTTTGCTAAGGGACACAACCTTGGTCTGCTCCATGATGTCAACAGTCAATGTCCCTTTCTCCACCTTAGTCATTACATGAGCCATATCTAAAAATGGCTTCCCTGAACAAAGTGAGATATTGTGATCAAAATGCTTCGCCATGAGGCATTGCTCCCTAGCTGTAGAGGACGTAGTGCTGGAAGGCATGACCATCTCGAACTGATCATCGGAGATACCCAAGGTCAAACGACCTCTCCCCATCTCAAGTATCATGTCAGCTGTAGCTTGGAAGGGTCGTCCAAGTAGTAACTCATTTCCTTGTTCATCTTGCATCTCCATTACGATAAAGTCCGCTGGAAATACAAACCAATCTACTTTTACCAACACATGTTCATAAATACCATAAGGCTTCACCACGGAATTATCCGCCAGATGTATTGTCATATTGCTCGGCCTTGATTCTTTTAATCCCAATTTCTTGAATGTAGAAAGAGGCATCAAGTTTATACTTGCCCCGGAATCACACAATGCTTCGCCAAATTTCAGCTTACCAATGTAACATGAAATATTGAAGCAGCCCGGATCCTGTCTCTTAGGTGGCAATGTGCCCATTATGAAGGCACTCACCTGCTCCTTGAGAACTACAACCTCCGTGTCAGGGATCTTCCTCTTCTTAGTAATGATGTCTTTCAAAAACTTGCCGTAAGAGGGAATTTTCTCTATTGCCTCTAATAATGGGATGTTGACTGAGAGCTTTCTGAAATTATCCAAAAACTTCTTGAACTGGGCGTCCACCTTCTTTGCTTTCACACTATTTGGATATGGGACCGGGACAGCCTGTGCCCTTTGATGCGGCGACACATATGGTGTCATTTTCTGTGTCTCCTCCTCAACAACAATGGGATCTGCAGTGACATCCTCTGCTATTTCCTCAACCGGCTCTGTGAATGAGATTGGCACCTCCTCAGTGGCCTCACCTTCGGTTTCTGACTGGGGTTTGCTTGGTTCATCGGCCCTGGGGTTTAAAAGCTTCTTGCCACTCCTTAGCAAGATTGCCTTCGCCTGTTGGTTTCCTCCTGGAACGTTTGTGTTACTCGAAAAACCTTGCTGCATTGGCTTCTTCATATTGGCTATTTCAGCTGCCATTTGTGCCATCGACGTCTCTATTGTCCTCATCTGAGCCCCATGGCTCTGTAATGTCTGTCCAAACTGATTCATAAATTCCCCCTGTTGCTTGATCTGCTGACCAAAAGTGTTCATAAGTTCTTGGTTCTGCTTTATCACTTGGTTGAGCAACTCTGTGCTCTTATCCTCCGCCACTGGCTGGGGTTTTGCATCGGGGTCCTACAAAAAGTTATTCAGATCCTTCCAGGAGAATTTCTTGTCCTTCCTCCATGAGTAATCGTTATTTCTGTAACCCTACTGCTGCCGCATGAATTTGACTTGAGCTTCATCCTCGGATTCAGTATCTTCTTTTGCAAGCAGTTTCATTGCTAGAATGTCCATCTTCTCATTCAGCTCTTTGATTGTCTTTGATTCCCCCACAACTCGAACGTGCTCTACGGCATCCCTATCACCCCAGGATTGCTTCTTGGCCATGTTTTTCAGAATTTCCCAACACCTCGTGTCCGTGTTGTTCAAAAAGAATCCAGAGCCTGCGGAATCTAGGTTACTTATATCATGCTCGAAAAGAACAAAATAGAATATTTTGACCTGTGTCTCCTTATCAAGCCCGTGATGCGGGCACCTCCTAAGCATGATCTGAAACCTTTCCCAGGTCTCAGAGTAAGTCTCTCCTGCCTTCTGGGTGAAATTGTGGATTTTCCTGATCATGTCATTGGTCTTCTCGGGCGGGAAGAACCTTTCAAAGAATACCTCCACCATGTGGTTCCATGATTCCACATATTCATCGTCCAGATTGTGCAACCATTCTCATGCGTTTCCTGCCAGAGATCTCGGGAACAGCTTCAGGTAGAGCGTCTCCTATGGAAATCTGTCAATTTTAATCATGTCGTAGTTCTCCACGAATTGGCTTATATGAGTGACTGGGTCTTCGTTCTTTAGCCCATGGAATGCATTTGACTTGACCAGATTAATTAATGCAGGATCAATCTTGTACGTCGAAATGTTGATCGCCTGCTTCTTGATTAGCCCTTTTGAAGCAAATGAGGAAGACACCTTTATTTTTCTCCCATATTGTATGTTCCTCTGCCATTTCTTCTTGTTTGGATTCGGAATCTGTTTATTCCAAGTGGTCTTGATTGTAATCCTCCTCGTCGTAAGGTCCCGGCTGTGGAACCCCTGGTGCCTGTTGCGTGTAGTCGGTGCTACACGTCTGCACCATGCACAATACCTGCAAAATGGAAATTTTCAGTTCAGTACCGTGCTAGACGATTACAAAAATTGGAAAGATAGACTATGAATTTTAGAAATGATTTCAAAATAAAAATAAAAAAATAAAAAAAAATGGCCTAGAATTGCCGCTTGCAACACTCGTAGTGCCCACAATTGCCGTGTCCCCTGCAACGGCGCCAAAAACTTGACACACATTTTACGTGCGTCGAACGCAAGTGTACGCGTCAATGTAGTAAAGCCTTTGTGAGGCCCGAGTCGAACTCAGAGACACTGAACTATCGGTAGGCTACTACTAACTGTTCGCGATTAGCTAAGATGATTAAAATGGTTTGAGAGTTGTTTTAAAATTAAAATAAAATAAAATAAAACAAAATAATCGATTAAAGGTTTAATTTAATCAATTCAAGTGAAGATCTTTAGGATTGCGGTTTCACCGTGGGTTATCATTGTATGAATTTTTATATAATAATTCAGTTCATCTCTCAATTCCGGGTAGTGGCTTGTAGTCAGAATTGCCCACTGTCGTGGTACAATTCACTACCTATGTCTAGGTCGGTTCCACCGTCGTAGTAACCTATACCCTAAACTAGGTGCATTAAAATCGACTTCTGGGTCTCCACCATTAATCTTACATCACCTTGTTCAAGGGATTTGTTAATTAATGTGATATTTTTCTCTTTTCAACCCTTAATTCTTCTTTCAAAGAAATTAAGGGCATTAGATTATTATTATGGTGATCAAGCATGACAATATAATTGAGAAAACGAATTCATACCACATATTTAAGAGATTAATGATGAATTACTATGATAAAAATGTCATACAATGCTTCCCCGGGCTACTCCCGGTCCTAAAGATAAAGGGGATTAGCCCTGCATGTTCATCTCAGAGCAAAACATGGTAGAGAAAAGGGGAAATATGGAGAAAAACGTGATTAAGTAGTGAAACCCCTGAACGGAGAAGATCCAAGCATTCCTTGGCATAGAATGTGCGATCTCCGGCCTTTCGGCGGTGGAAAACGTCTTCTTCGGTGTCCGGAACGGCTGGGGCGTGCTTCTGGGCTCCGTTCTCTCTCCACACCTTCTCGGGATGTGTGCAGCGGCTAAGGACGTGATAGATTGCTCTTGGCCGCCGTCATTAGGTATAATCACCGAGTTAGGTTACAAAAATATCGTAGCTGTCGGATTCAGATCGATCTGAAGCAAACTTGTATCTGACGGTGTCGATACCATCGACGCGTATCGGCTGGTCTTCTTTTCTTTTCTTTGTCGCGACTGATGCTCACTCGATACCATCGATGAGGGTCGATGGTATCGACATCCTAAGGCGTCAGATTTTGTCCTTTTCTGTCACTGTAGATCCACTTGTCGATAGTATCGACTTCTGGGTCGATAGTATCGACTATCTTCTCTCCACCAACCTGATGGTATATCGATACCATCGACTCTCCTGTCGATAGTATCGACCTTGCGATGCTCCTTGTGGCTGGCAACCTGTGGTATCGTCGATGGTATCGACAGTAGCAGATATGCGTTTTTTCCTGAAATTGCAACACAAAAGCACATAAGGCGAAATAAAACATATTATTGTAATCATTTATGCTCAAAATACCAAAATAAGGGAGATTTGATACTGAGAAGGATCATAGACCAAAGTAAATGAATCATGCAATATTAACCACCAAAATGACCAATAAATGCATAAAACACAAGTAAAATATGTCTATAAATGCGACTCAAAATCATCACATCATAGATCATCTTCTTGGTGGTGATTTCTTGCAGAATCTCTTATCTTGGTAAGTAATTCGAACCTAGATCTAGTTTCCCCTTTCTTCTTCATCTTCTTCTTCCTCCATCTCGACCGTGAGGGTTGTGGATGGTCCATGGTGATACCTCTTGTGGATTTCTTCTTCCCTTTGGTTGGAAATCATGTTGTAACCTAGGGTTTCTTCATCTTCTAGATTGATTTGAAGTTAGGGTTAGGGTTTTCTTTTCCATGAACTTTTCTTTAACCATGATGTTCCTCTCTTTTTGTAGGAGATCCAGTGGTTAAAGGTTTAGATCTAGTTGGGGATTCCTTTTCTTCTTTGGATCTTAAGATCAAGGAGGATTGGATCATCAAATATAGGCAGGTTGTATATATAACTCCTTTCTCCTCTATTATGTGCAACTTCAATCCGATTTTAGGTTGTTCATATGTTGCTATTTCAAATCTTAAAATATGTTCTTTTAGTAGAGAAAGCAATGATAGTTAAGGTTGTACTATGTTGAATCTTAAAAATGATGTTTACTTCTTGTAAACGGTAAAATCCTTGTACCCAATTTGGAGATTTTGGAGAAATAACCGATGGTGTCTCGTTCTTTGTTTATGGAACTATTTTGTTCTATTTATGATACATTCATTTAGTATAAACGATGGTCTTGACGATAGTTGCACGTGTGATAAACCTTATTTCCACACCCTTAAGCACAATCCTTAAGATGATCTTCCATGATCTTGTTCTAAGGTTTGAAGAACATCCTTGTGAAGGGTCCTTGTTCTTGGGTTAAACGTTTGGTATTCCCTATTTTCTGGCTAGATGTAACCACCTATGTGGTAGCGGATTAGACACCACATAGGTTGCAACATCAGGATTCATGAGGTCCGCAATATCTTAGATGATGTGTGGATTGTCACCATGCATGCTAAGGGGTCGAAACACTTTAGGGTTTTGAAGGTAGCGACCATATGAAAGTGTTACAGTGGATACCTTTATGTTAGAGTTGAAACACATGTGAAGATGATGGTTTAGACCATGAACCTTGTTACGGTCGATACACCACATGTGGTTGAGGTCGAAACATTATCCCCTTGTTGGTTGAGACCATGAATGGTTAAGGTTGAAACACCTTGAAGTGTGGAGGTCAAAACACTTTGATTTTTAGGTTGAGACACTCAAGACCTTTGAGGCTAACATCCCTAGGTCACTACACCATGATGTTCTTGGGTCCCAACATAGTGTTGCGTTCGTGACACATTGAGTGTGTCTAGGTCGTAGAACATGTATGGTGATGGATTGATACACTTATACTCATGTATGTATATGGTTAATACATAGTGTAATGATCTATATGAGATGATGTGACCTTAACTGGTTAATCACTAATCATACTTCTTAACTTTAGAACTCTCCAATAATGTGGGAGGTGACTGAATTAGGATTTAGAGGGTGAATAGTAATATGAAACCCTAAATGATTACATATAAACTTTTAACCCTAATCCAGTGATCATATGATGTATGTGCTTACCTTACTTGGAGAACTTATTGTGCATGCTGGAAAATGTATAAGGAGTAATGATTTCTGCCACATTATTTCCTCTCTCTAGAGCCTCCGCCTCTCTACTATAGTAGTCACTCTTCCAGAGGTATCGAACCCTTGCTTGGATTTCTAGGAGAGAGATGCTATGCAACTCCACAATACTACTATCTTTGAGGTAGGTCTTGGATCGTTTGACAGAATGATTGCAATTCAGATTGAATCCTTCTCTGGCACAGTTGATGTCGATGCCAAAGGGGTACGAGATTTGGACATCCCCACAAGATGATGGGAAGTAGAGATATATTTTGGGATGC
The DNA here is from genome assembly GCA_963693085.1 of Alisma plantago-aquatica. NCBI lineage: Eukaryota > Viridiplantae > Streptophyta > Magnoliopsida > Alismatales > Alismataceae > Alisma > Alisma plantago-aquatica. The sequence goes on from OY856415.1 coordinate 179,377,119, forward strand.
TGAGAATTGGGTGATGGAGAGAAGATAGCAGAGTGCTAACAACAAATATGCCATTGCCCAGGGCGAGCTCTAGTAGTAAGGAAACATTGGTTGATTCTTTTGTATATGGAAGTACGGTATAGCAAGACCGAGAAGGTTAGCTCTTGAAGTTCAAGTTGAGCAAGATATATAAAATTTTAACCTATTGACAACAACAACTTCCCAAGTCATCTGTACCAAGTACGCCCACCCACACCCCTCCCCCAGTCCACATGGTTCTTTATCAGCCGCTGGATTTTTCTATTGATTAACTTCTATGGGAAAAGGTTGAATTAGTGACGTCAAATAGTTTGACTTATGGCGCAAACTCAGATCAGGTTTCTTAATTTTTTTCTACCCAAAAAAAGTGACATAATCATACACCTTCAGAAGTCAGAAATGAGAATTTATTGACATAAGACTCTATTTGGCATATGCATCTCAAACTATAGATATAGCAGATACGAGATGTAATGAATTGTATTGAACTTAGGCATTACAAATAGGGAAAAAACTAATTTACTACACTTCCACAAAAATATTTACCAACATAACACACTTTATAAAATATTTCATAAAATAGCACATTTTGCGTGGTGCCCGTCACTTAAATTGACATTTTTGTATTCAAAATTAAAATGTGTCACAAATATTGGCGTATTTATTTTTAATATTTTTTTTTGAAAAAAATAAAACAAAGTCAAAAACACCACTATGATTTGGCATTTTCAACTTGACGCCTCATTTTCTTGTCAAGTGAAAGCACCACTCAATGTGACGTCTTTGACCTTTTTGTTCAATTTTTTTTTCTTTTAAACTTAACACGCCAACATTTGTGGCGTTTTTGGGTTGCCGATACTGAAAATTCCAACTAAGTGTGCTATTTCGGAAAATATTTTAAAAATTATGCAATGTCTTTTTATAGAAGAGTACTAAATTAATTCTTTTTCCTTACAAAAAATGAGGACCGACGGGCGGAAGTAATTTATTAAACACGCTGGTTGGAAGAGAGCTTTCATCTCAAAATGTATGTTTAATTTTACTCATTTTCCATAACCAGGGCTAATTTAGTAGGATGGAGTCAGATATGATTTTGCCATTTGAAAAACAAGTCATACATAATCACATTATTTGGACTGCCCAGCAATTGCATGGCAACTATAGAAGAAAAATATGTCCTTGGCGTGGTCACAGCGTTAAAATAGGCACAAAAGTTGCATATGCGCCCCACCATTCCTAAAACCTACGCGGTTGATTGGGCTGGAAAGAAACTCCTCAAATTGCAGAACGCTCTGTTTTCCATCTCTTGGTATTTGATTCCAAGAAAAGCAACCGCACGATGGCTTCTGCTAATGCATAGAGCTGTGTAGAACTATCGGTGTTCAAAATGAGCGGAGTTGGTTACGTCTTTCTCTATTCTGTGCATCATATTCTGTCCCACAAAAGCTTCGTATCCTATGCTTCATCAACATCATGCATCATCTTATAATTAAAAATCTATACGTTTAAAAGTAAATAACTTTTTTAACGAATTATGGAATAATTGCATTCATCTCGTTTTCCATGGGCAAGCAAAAAAACATATACAAGAAAATACTGAGTAGTCTACGAAAACCGGTCTTCAATTTGAGATAAAGACTTAGACACAAACAAACGAATATCTATTAGCCTGCAACATCAACAACCTCACACGTCAAATATACGACATGCCCGAAATCTAATCTAAAAAATGTTCAACTAATTAGATCTGTAAAGATCATTTTACTTTCAACTAAACATAGATGGTGCGGTTGAATCTCAGTATTTTGTTTTCTTATATTTTATTTCTTAGTATGAATTGGTTGTGTCTAACCAAATTGGCCCTAGTCGCACTCAAATATACCCAACCAAATAAAATGTGAAACTAAAAAATAAATATTCAATTGTAATTAAATATAACTACACTTTACTAAACAGGCCCTAAGCCATTAGCAAGTACTCCGTTGACCACGTCATGTTCGGCCGTCACGTGCTAAGATTTCTTGACCCTACATCCTAGAGGTATGGAAGTTTGCTCGGTTTAACTCAGCCCAAGCCCAATCAGGGCTGGAAATAATGCAGACTTTCACATTCGCAATTACTCTCCGCAATCAACTTTATGCCTTAAGGGCATGTGCCTTACAGCTGCGCCAGAATAAATAAAATAGTAAGATTTCTATTTTGCGCATACGACTTTGTGTACACACGTTAGCGGGTTATTTAAACAGCTGCACTTAACTATCTGTCTGTGTACATTTTATTTGTCAATAAGGGATACATGCTGCTCGTAGTGTGTACATAGTGTCTAGTCATATTCATATCTATATTTACTTAACGGATCCAGTTCATTCTAGAATCGCATAATAAAATTTAGACTTGTACCATATCTGTAGTAACAATAATTACAAATATGTGGTGCGGGCATGTGGATAAGTGGTTCTAAACAATACATCATGTTATTTATGTAATAAACATTTACATCTATCTTCTCTATATTCCAAAATAATACGATATTGATATATATGTATAAATATCAAATGATTATATTAGATGATATAATATTTTGTACAATATTAGTTTAGCTGATTGTTTACATATTTATAGTCACGTTGCATTGTTTGAATTATCTAGTATATCATGTTACAATTTTGATATTAACTTTACATTCATGATTGAATTTATATTATTTGTACTCAATTAGATGACTAGTATTTACTTCATTATAATTAAAGTAGGATGCAATCTCAACCATTGTATTAGTTAGATTAGTAAAATACGATATTAATTATATATTATTTAAGTAGTTATTGATAGATAGTAAGAATACGGTTCTAGCGGGTCTGGGTTTAGCATACTTATTAATAGAACCTCTTATATGCAGATCTATGGATATGCGGGTATAAAAATTTAGACCAGTGATAGATTTTTAAAGATGCTGGATTTGCGAGTCGATAGGTCTACCCGTATCAATTTACAACCTTAATTGCTCAATTACAAGCGTTGTATGTCAACAACTACAGATGGCAATGGTTCAAGTTTGCATGTCGGATTTTTGTAAAACCGATCCAAACCTGATTTTACCCGACCCACATATTGGTGACCAAATCTAAACTTAATCCAAATCTTATAAGTCTTATTAAAATACTTTACATCCCTATTTATATCTTTACCCAACCCAACCCATATGATGATTAAGTATGATATCACACATCACAATCTTCAAACGACCAACAACAATTTAGTTGTTGATGGTTGTGCTGACATTTGAGCTTGAGGAACCGAAGTCCACCGCTGTTGTTGTTTCCATTCTGCCTAAGGACATCTTCCTTATGGATGAGGATGGTGCGTACCGTGTAGCCAACGACCATGAGGAGGAAAATGGAAGAGATGCCAACGTTGACGAGTCGGCAATGCTCCGCTAGATCCACCTTCCCTTGGCCCTTGAAGGACTTGATTGTAGCGATTGTTACCCCAACATTGTCTCCATGGCACTATCTGATCTAGCCGTCGTGCGCTCTGGTCATCGGAAGGAAAAGGTACCGCCTTCTATATATATGAGTAGAAGATATGTGCTAAGCATATATTACAAAATTGAATCAATAAAATATGTGATTAGTAATTACATATGTGTGATATATTAGTAATTGACACAGGTGTGTCCAAGGAAGATGCAGTAGCCACTAGTACTTCGATGTGTGAGGAGGCACCCAACCCAGTCTACATCAAAGAGCCCATACACTAAGAGTTGTGGATCTTTGTACATTTGAATTCTCATATTTGTGGAGCCTTTGACATAGCAGAGAATGTGTGTGACAAGGCTTCGGTGTGTAGACGTGGGGAAGTGAAGGAGCGAACATGCCAAATTGATTTCATAGTGAGGTCAGGTCTTGTGATGGTGAGGTATTGGAGGGATCCAACAATATGGAGATAGGCACTATATGACCGATGTCGTAGCTTAATGCTAATTGTGCTTACTTTGTATAATGAGATACTCAGAACCTTGCTCCGATCTCTTGAGGTGTTTTGTTATCATGTGATATGGTCATGTTTTCAGTTTGGTCCTGATTGGATATTATTTGAGCTATGTGTGCATGTTTTGGACTAAAATGCAATTTACCCAAGTTGAGGGGTTATCTTGCAATTTGTCACATTTTGAGTGTGTCCTTAGTGATTTAACATCATAAGAGAGAGAGATAAATGCTATGGGGTGAATTCTGGGACCTTGATTGAAGAGGTGGCATCACATGATATGCTAGGGTTTCTAGGGTTTGGATGGTGTCGACCTTGTAGTGTTGCTTGGGTATATCGACCCTTGTTATGACCTTATGGCATGTTTTGGGAGTGTTTCGACCGAGACACATTCCCTTGGTGATGTTGTCTCAACCTAGATGGTCTTGGATATGTTTACAGTCGAGACAAGTTCTCTACTTGTGGTATGTCTCGACCTAGTATGTTGATGACCCTTTTGTTTTGATCTTGTTGAACGTAGATGATGGTAGCAACCATAGGGGTCTCTACAATTTCTATCTAAATATGAAATTTTCATATTTTTGCATTTGGAAGAGGATGAGACTATGGGGTTGAAGGACATGTTTGTTTGGGTTTTACTTGGTCGGAGTAGGCAGAGGAAATAAAAAATTTACTTGACCATAAACCCATAACCAGCAGATCACATAAATATCTATGTAATGGGAAGGATGGTTTTAGTGAGATATACCTGGTCCTGAGGCTTTCTCAATGAAAATACCTCATAGCTAGTGCAGTCTTCAACCACATGTCTTTGACGACGTCCGTGCTGCTTCTGGTTTTGACCCAGATTATGGTTGATTGTCGTCCTCTTGAGCGGTAGAAATCTCCCACCTCTATAGATAGCCCACATAGACTACTGGGAACTCTAGTCATCCTAAAGAACTGACTAGGAGGAGTCGTCCCCTTATGTTAGTGCATTAATCACTGACAAACTCTTCCACAACCAGTTGCTTTACTACAATTGTCTTTCCCTTGTTGTTCCTTCCTGGATGGGTAGAACTTGCTTGGTCTCTCTTAGTTACCACAACCAGAGAGGACAACAACTTTGCAGAGAAACTGGTGTTCTGAGTTGTGTCTCTCTAGAGAAGCCCCATGTACCCCTCTATTTATAGTAGAGGGCAGGGTTAGGGTTCCCAGTCTGTGCAAGAGTAGAAGGGTCTGAAATTTTCATGAACAATTTGCACTGCGGCAGGCAAACTGGTCATTTCATAAATAAAACGATCATTTGGCAAGGTGAGTCATTTCACTAGTGAATCGGTTGGTTAGGAGTGTGAACCGGCCGGTTCACTAAGTGAACCGGTCATTTCACTTCCCAGACTTACCTCCAATTGACTTTCCTTATTCATTTCTAATTAACTCAAATATTAATTCTTGTCCCAATCAAATTGAACAAGTAAAATAAAAAAACTTTTTCTCACAAACCAAGACAACCCAACAATGCTCATTTGGACAAGTGAACCGATAGATTCACTAGAGTGAACCAGTCATCTCACTGGCCATGAGACGATTAGTTCACCCAGTGAACCGGTCGGTTGGTGGTCCAGATTGTGCAGAACATAATCAATTCGGTTCTCAATCAATTTGATAGTCAAATCAGTTGGTTTAACACTTCAACTTGATGATTTTGAGTCAAGTCTATTGATTGAATGTTTGATTGAGTACCTAAACACTTTAGTAATCAATCCAAACATCATTCATGGATAAACTCCTCTTTCAGGTTAATCATTTGTGTGTGACCCTATAGGTCCCATTTCACGTTGGCAGTGAATGTCTATAACTAGCTTATGACATCATAAGCAAGGAGTGGTGCCTAGTCACATATCAGTGCTACCCAAGTGAAAAGGAAAGTTGAAGAACAACTTTTAATCCTACATTATGTGATTGGTGTTCCAGTGAATGTATAATTCCTTTGTCTGTGATATCCTGAATGAACTCAAGGCATGGAGTTGTCATCCTTTCAACGTTCATTTGTGTTTCTTGAATTAGAGCATATTGTCTGAGATATGTGTGACATCAATATCATATATTGATTTACAAGTGCATGCACATGCCTTTCTCAATCTCTCTTATCAAGTGGCTTGGACATCATAATCCATTAGGAGGGACAAATCCCATATCTATCACTCACAGTCTATCTCATGCATCAAGGCTACCCAATCATCACCGTTATAACAACCCATGTTTTAGGACTGTGTTTGATGATGTCAAAGTGTACCCAATCACATTTGACGAGTGCACTAATTTTAGGTCTAAGAATCACAATCACCACCATCACTATGAGAAATGACTCTGACTATCATGCCATGGTTACATGTGTCACTCTCATGGTGGGTCTGTCTGATACACTGTTCTCTAACATGTATCTGTGTGTTTGGTTTGATATCATATATCATGACTAATGAGATATTGTCATCAACCAACACACACTCCAGTCTTGATGTGTCATTTTTGTCTATCAACCTTCCACAATGACATCCGACTAGGGACATAACAAGAATGTACATACTCTTAGCATCTGTATGATTTCATTGTTAAGGTCCTCAACCTGAAGGCATACGTCATTGCGTATTTTCATTCTTTAGACATTCATTTTGCTCCATCATTTATCTCATAATCGATTGAGATAGAATAATTTGGAAGCTTGCCTTTGATATTTATTAAATCAATCATGACGTATGCCAATCCAATCATCATTACCAACAAACTCCCACTTTCACTTAGAGACAATCACCTTTGAATCATATTCTCAGTGATCTCTAAACATGTCCCACATATTTCTACTGTGCTAGTGCTAATCCAGTGAGTTAGCAACATTTTGTTTAGTCGGTATACTGCATGTTTCACATCTCCTTATTGTACGACATTTCATATGATATAGAGTTGCCGAAATATGCTATCTGATATTCCTTGCCTACCAATTAGCTCCATAGTTTGACTTAGTATTTCTACTTTGTCATCAATGGTTGGAATATCTATAAGTTCATCTGTATGAACTTATATATCCATATAGTATCCTTTGTTGTTCATAACATAAGGATACTCAACATTCCATTTTAGAATTAAATGGCTTTTTATTTTACTCAGAACATTTCCATTTAAACAACTCATATTCACTTTTATATTTTATATTTTGTGATCATTTTCTGTCATTTCGGAAGCTTGCATCAGTGTAACTCATTCACACTCAACTCTTCCTCTTATTACCATAGAACTAATCCTTTAATACTTCACAAGTACTTAAATAAGTTCTTTATGGTATTCTAGTGACTCTCACTGGAAGTAGACATACATTCACTCATCATGTCCAATACATACAAGATAACTGGATGAACATATCATATTGTCATGTCCAATACATACAAGATGATGAATGCATATATATTTTCTTGTCATGTTCGATACATACAAGATAATGGGATGATTACATACATGATAGATCCAATTGTGAATGCACAAGGCATCTATCTATGTGTTCTTATTCTTCATAAGAATTTGGGATACTAGGCATCTGAGAGACTAACTCCATGTAATATGGACAAATTTTCTCCCACTGAATCTTTGCATACTAAACCCTTCAGCATAGATTGCCAATGTATGCTCTCTCTTTATTAGGTCAAGATACTTACAAGAACTATCTCAATAGATCTCTATTCCTATCACATAGGACATTTCTCTTTATTCCCTCAAAGAAGGTATTTCCATACCAGTTCTATTTTACTCCTCATAATCATGTAGAATATGAATATGCTCCCACTAAATCTTTGTGATCACAGATCCTTTCAGTCAAACCTTTTGACTATATAATCAAAGTAAAGAATCTAGTTCTGAAGTGCTTGTATTTAATCAATCATATTGATTAAACTCTTGTAACTTGAAGACTGCATTTGCATTAACAGAATTATAAAACCCTTTAGGTTGTGTCACGTACACAGCCTCATGTTATTCCTTCTAGGAATGCAGTTTTAATATCCACACGCCAAATTTCATAGTCTTTAAGTTTCAATATCAAGCATGATCCTTTATTTAAATGTTATCCATGTTACTTAAGACCAAATTGCACTTATCGATTTAATCCCTATAAGTGCTACCATTAAGGTCATACCTTATTTTGTTCACATGGAAGTCATTTTGGATCTTATGGCTTCAAGCCATAACTCAAAATATGGTTCCTCAACATCATCTAGATAGATTATTGGCTCATCATCATATGACCAATTCATTACCTTTGAGTTTGTAGGATATCATTATCTGTTACAACCCCAAATTTTGGGTCCCTTTGGTGAGAAATGTAATTTCTCATGTTAAAGATATTTGAACTAATAATGATATAATCTATTTTGAATAAATGGATTCCATTTACAATAGCCTTGTTGTTTGATTTGTGGGCTTTATTGGCTATTGGTCCCAATAACAAGGAAATTCAATTAATTAATGAATAATTGAGTTGTTGAGAAAAGAGAGATGAGGTAGAAACCTCTAGAAGGCAAAGGAATGTAATCCAAGAATGAATTTCGTGCCTCTTGGGTTCCTTGGGTTCCAAGGAGTCCAAAGTTGCATAAAGAGAGCAATAAGAAAAGAAAAGATCAATTAAGTATTTCTTTATTAAGAAAGAAATTGAAAATATTGATGAAATGTGGAAAATAAGTGAAAAGAGGTATAATGGAATAATCCTTGGTGGAATTTCGTATCCCAAGGATTCCTAATGTTGAAAGGAATACCAATAAGGAAAATAAAAGAGAAACAAATAGAAAACTTCAAAAAGTTATATTTTAATGAAGAAATAAACAATATAAGGTGAAATAATGCATTTAGATGCATCTAGAAGGATAATGAGTGTCCAATAAAAAGGATTTCGAATTATTAGAGTTTCTTGGGATCCAAGGAGTCCCAATGAATAAAGAGGAAAGAGAAAATACTCATAACATAAAATAAGAAGATAATGTGAGTATACAATTAATGTATTATGTGGTATTGCTAAAAGGAAGCACTTTGTATTAAATAAAAAAATAGAATTTCGTTCCAATACATAAAAGGCAAGTATAAAGAAGATAAAGGTGGTAATTTTCAAAATGCTAATAATTAAAGAAAAAAAGAAATATCAAAAGGATTAAGAGAGAGAGAAGGATTTCTTCTCCTTGAAGGAATAGGAGTCCTTATGGGAGTGGGACTTGTCCCCTCTTCGAGGGCCACGTTAGGGCATGTATGACCTTCCCTATAAAAGGGGTAGAACCCCTGGTTCGAAGTTAAAATAGATCCCACGCTTATCTCTCTCTTCTCCTTCTTCATGACGTGCAAATCCTAAACAAGGGTATGGACCTAACCTTGGAGCAACATGGGAGTGCTTGGTGGTCTTGCTTGAGGTAGGAGACTTCCACGACCACCTAGGGCCGTTTGGATACCGCCCATCGACCTCTGACTTCACGCAACTACAGCTACAAGGCTGCAGCGACGATCGTTCTTGGAAGCACCATTGCTCGTGCACTAGCCAGTTAAACCATGACTTGGGCAGTGCTCTAGGTGTGCCTAGGGCCAGGGGAGCTTAGGCGGCCATCGGCGGAGGTCCGTGGGCCCCAAAGAGGAGGAGGCAGGCTCGAGAAGCCCTGCACGCGGCGGCTAGGGTGGCAACCGTTGAGCTGCTGGAGGAAGAAGAAAGGAAAGACCCTTTGGACGATTCTGCCCTCCACATTCTAAAGAAGCAATCCACTTAACCGAGGGCATTTCAGTCTTTTTGAAATGTTTCCCAAGCAACCAAGCATCGTTGCATGGCAAGGCCTACGTGGCAGCCTTCTATTGGTCTAAAGTAAGTGATTCTTATTAAAATCATATCTCCTCAACCGTAGCTCGGATAGATGCGCTTTATACATGAAAGTTGCTCAGAAAATCGAGGAAAGTCCATTAAAAATATAGTTGAAGCTTAATTTTGATTGCAATTAAAAAAGTAATGAAAGTTATTAACTGTAATGTAAAGATGATTAAGAAATCCTATTTTGATATAATTAATGTGATTCGTAGGGTTTAATGGATGATTAGAGTTGGTATTAACCTGTTAATGATCAATGAGATCCATTAAGTTTGAAAAAGATGAACTTTGCATATAATTAGTTAATTTCGAGTTTAATGTGCATGAAAAATACTTTTAATGGGCCTTGAAACCCTAATGTTGGTAAGTTTGACTCTTAATGGCTTTAATTGACTAATTTCATGATTAAAGTTGGAATATGCTATTTTGAGCATTAAAATCCCTAATTCGTGGATAAATCACCTTAATATTGAAATTAGGGTTTTCGATTGAATTAAGGTAGAATATATAATAAATAGAGTTCATATGGGAATTAGACCATCATGAATTATGAGTTATTAATCCGAAAGAAACTAAAGGTGATAATTGAGTATAATGACCTTGAAATAACTTAAAAGGATAAAGAAGGTAGTTTTGGTATAAAAGAGAAATAATCGACTTTAATTGGGCTTATGATGTTGAAATTAGGGTTTATGAACTAAGAGAGCATTTAATATGATAAAAGCGTTATGGAGGCAAAAACCTTAATAAAACCCTAATGTGGTCTAGAAAGCCTAAGGTGGAATCCAAGTCTAGCTTTAGAATGTTCTGGATAAACTATAACACTTGGATCCCATGCATTAATTTCAGGATATTGTTGATTGCTTGTTGCTTGTTCTTTATCCTTATTGCTTGGACAATCAAGTTGCTCTGGATCAGGTATGTGGTTAATTATGAATAACCACCTTAGATTCCCGATGATTTTCCGGATGGTTAATCGCATTGAATGCAAATAATCTATTGGATGTTCATACTTGCAAATCATAAAGTCACTATGATTATCACATAAAAAAATAGAAGTATGAATTCTCGCACCTACATGCCACCCTGATGGATGATGCCAAAGGTCAGGCCCATATGGGTAGACCAATGGACACCTTGAGTGGTGACCCCAGGCACCAAGAAGGTGGCCTATGATATTGCATGACTAGTGGGCACCGTGAGTGGTGACCCCCAGGCCCCAAGCTCAGGATTGAGAAGGTGGCCTTAAGTCATTGGCAAAGGGCACCCTAAGGTGGGTATGCCAGGGTTAGGGCAAAAGCGGTGGAGAATGTCATACTGAAAAGTGTAAATTGGCTTGTTAATTAATTTGATTGTGATTATTAAATTGTTAGCCATATTTGCAAGATTTTGGTTGTTCCCACATACCAGTTAATTTCGATATACTGACCGACGTTTTGTTTGTCGGCGTTTTAGGAACAACAATTGAAAGAACAAACAGTAAAGCGACACATTGCCGAAAAAGAAATAAAGTACAAGGAGGATTAGATAGAATAATTCAAGACCAGAATAGATAGATTTCCAAGGTTTTCAACGGTAAGTAAAATTTTAATTTTATACCAAATTCCAGTTAGTTAGTAGAATTGCACAATTGTTATTGATTATTTGTCAAACCTTTGATCCTGTTAATTGGATAACGGCACCAACCTTCCAGTCTCCCTTAATTGGGGGTTACCGGGAGGCGGGGTCATTACAATTGGTATCAGAGCCTAGGTTCCTCAATTAATCTTTAATAATTATTAAATTTTACAAATTCTGTAGAACCCAAGGGAGTTATTAGAGGATTATCTGAAAGACAGAGGTGTCTAGAAAAGGATCACGTCTGGGGGATGGCAATATTTTCCTCTGCACCGCTAGTCGGAATACGAGGACTCCCGGATTGTGTGACTGCCTGGCCAAAGTCTTAGGGTATGAATCGAAATAGGATACCTTTAGGACTCTCTCTTCTTGTTCATCCCTTCGCAACTCAAATTCTGATAAGGACCTTAAGGATTAGGGTTTCCTCTCTTCTCCTCACCCTCTTGAGGTATGGGTAAGGTTGATAAGGATTAAGGGATCCTCCACCAAATTAATAAAAAACATGTAAATAAGATGTCATGGACATAAGCTTAATAGAGTAAGCGTAAAAGGATAGATACATGCTTAGGTCGTATGACATAAGTTGTCATTGCCCTCAGGAGAGACGTGAGGCTAGACCTCCTTGGTAGGAGGATGAGTAGAGAGAGTTAGTCTTGGAGGTAGAAACCTCCATTAAAAATAGAGACCTAGCACATCCTTTGAGGATGATGTTAACCCTAACCCTAAGTGAAGATTATAGAGAGAGAAAGATGACATGATGAGTTAGATGTCATGGTTGACCAGATGTTTCGATTGTCATACGAACCATGTGAGGTTGGGTGACCTAGCACCTTTGGCAACCCGGGAAAGGGTCGTGCATGTTAAAGCAAAGGGTAGCTCCTTCATGGATGAAGTTAGTGAAGGACCTATGCAAGTAAGGGATAGAATGCCCCCAGAGTACGTCAGTGGTATGGTGGTAGGTTGAAACCCTGGCCAGAAGGGCATATGAGATAAGCATAAAGAGATATGAATAATCTTGAGCCAAACATGAGTTGAGCATAGGCTTCAACCACATAGGGGTTTGCTTGAGAATATGAGCCTTCATGGAGAAGGGACCTCTAGTAGGTATGGTTGGAGGTGGTTTTAGCTCTAGAGAGAGGAAGCAGGACCCCAACAAGGAGGTTGGGAGTCTAAAACCCCGAAACTTGAGGAATAGTGGGGAGTTAAGGATGATGCGACCTACGTGGATGATAGTGGTTGCCTTATGCTTGATTCTTGGAGGTGGATGATATCTTGGTTGCCTTTAGAGGAACCAAACCCTAGAGAGAGGACGATGCTTCTAGTACCCATGGTATAAGTGGTTACCTGTTGGATGAGATAAAGAGTGCTTTAGACCTTGAGGAGGTTTAAGTAACCAGTTGTGAGGCTTTATATCGAGTTGGTTGCCCTGGAAGAGGACTCAACTCCAAAGCGTTGCTCGAGTAGAAAGATCATGGAGGTACATGACGTACCTTGGACATGCTTGATTCGTGGTTAAGAGGTGGAGCATGTAGTTGGATACCCAAAGGAGAACCTAGGGTTACTAGGCCTAAGAGGGGAAGCAGTGTATCCGATGCTCATGATGAGATTTGAGTCTCTATAGTTTCGAGCATGGTACTCCTCATGTGTAGAGGTAAGGGAAACCCCTTTAGTTAAGGGTATGTTTGAGGAACCCCTCAAAACTAAGTTGATGTAATGTTGAGGATGAGAACAAGTGCGACCTAGCATGGTTTTGTAGGTACGCTTGTGCCTTAGTAGTGGTTGGTTTAAGCATGCTCATATGAATGTAAACCCTAAAAATGCTTGTGACCGTTGTTATAAAGGTGTAGTTTCCTCCCATCCTGGGAGAGCGACCCTTTGGTTGGAAGTTTACCAGTTTGGTTGGTTTTGAGGTAACCTAAGGAGGTTTTATAGGATCTCGAGAAGCTAAGTGAAGAGTACATGGCATGAGAATGAACCTATAGACCCATAAATAGCCATCTTTATGTGCATATGGACGTGTTACCATGGAGGTAACCGGTATGGGGCTCGACCAAGGTAGGCAGGTCGCCATGACCCTTATGAAAGGATAATAGACAGCCCAAGAATGCAGAGAGAGATGATGAAGGATTAGGTAAGGTTCTGAGTTGAACATGTACTATGATAGAATCCTAAGTCTATCCAAGGGTTAGGTAGGGATAAGACCGATGAAAGACGGAGTTGCCTAATTCCCTAGTTGCACCTGACCATAGGGTCGGGAGGTAACAACTATCATTGTCTAAGGGCCATGGGTTAGGAGATTGATCACCTTCATGAACTCATGGGACCCAAAGGGCAGATGAGTAGGGCACTCTCTGGATGCATAAGGGAAGAGGGATGACCCCAAAAGTGCCAGCACCCTATAGACCTAGAAGAGATGACCAAGGATTGTGGGGTGACCCAAGTAGGTTTCAGATCAGTTTTCCATGGAGGTAATTTTTGATATCATGATGTTTGTGATGTGGAGACATGAGTTGCACGTTTCAAATTAGATTTGAAGGTGTACTGGCAAGGTGGGATGTACCATCTCTACTCCTGGAATGGGAAGAACTATGTATTTGGACGGCCGCCAAATGCTTATTTCTTCTTGTTATGGGAGTGAGAGATAGGACAGTACGCATGCCTTACACCAAGGATAAAGATGATGTAAGTTGGAACGTAGCTACAAGGTAGGAGGATAGAGATGATAACATACCCTGGTGAAGTGAATGATACATGGATGGTTCGCAAACACTAAGAGAGGTAGTGTAGTCAGCTTACGAGGATGTTTTATCAGGAACTATGTGGAATTTGCAAGTTAACCAAGGGCGAGTTCGATCACAGTGAGGATGAGCTCAGAGCTTCTTGATGAAGATAGACTTAGAGTTTGAGATGAGATGATAAGTATAATACATGGAGGTGTATGTTACCTAACACTTAAGGATGAGAGGTGGTAATGAATGCTCTGGTTGAGATCTAGCTGCCTAGTTTAGTTAGAGGCTAGAAGAAGTTGAGGTTGTTGGGCTAACCCTAAGTTTGGAAAGAAGATGTGTTTTGGCTAATACTCGGATGTAATAAGATATGTTGAACAAGTTAATGGTTGTTTGGGTAGCCAGTTTAGTCCTTGATGTAGTAAAAGGATGGTGATAGAACCTCAGATACACTTCTTTGGATAGGAAGGTAATAAAACCCTTTTGAGAGTGGTTTAGGGTTTCCGAGGTATCAAGCTTGAGGAATAATAACAATATAGGAGGTCATGATATACCTTGATACTACAAAGATAGTAAGTGATGGTAGCATTCTGGATGCTTAAATCAAAGTTGCATGTAGCATGTAGCCATGCAAGCCAGGAGGTGAAGGACGAACACCATTAACCCACTGCATGGATATAAGGTATAAAGAGTTCCCGAGAGGGAATGGGAGTTCATCACTATGGATGTTGTGAGTCTCTCCTAGACCAAGAAGGTCAAGATACAATATAGGTTATGGTAGATCGCCTTACCGAGATGACATGAGAAAGGAAGAGTTCTGTCAAGGGACAGATCTGGTTGAACTACATATGAAAAGAGATGGTTCAACTACACCATGATGCGAATTCAAGAGTTCTTGATGTGACCTAAAGGTTCACTTCCATGAGGTGGAAGTAGATACATGAAGAGCTCAGTGTTTGTACAGTTTATCACCCCATACTAATGGACAATATGATTCGGACTAGAGGGTCTGATGAGAGTATGTGTGCTCATTTAGGGTGATACATAGAGACAGTTCTTAAGATGTGATGTTAACCACCATAGCCTTTATCGGGATGCAAGATTCTTTAGGGAGGTTGTGTCGGTCACCACTTCATTATGATGATGTTGGTGAAGGAGGCCTCGCGAAGGTCAGAAAAGAACCACAGTGTGTGCAGATGAAGTCGCTTGATCATGCAATGGCTGAGGGAGAGCCCAAGGGTGACATGAGTCACGAGCTGATGCAAAGCAGACTGACATGCAGTTCACTGTGGGGGAATATGTGATGTGAAAATACGACCCCTCTATGCTACAGCTGAGAAAGCTGAGTCCCCGATATATGGGTCTATTTGAGATGGATTGGTGGAGATGGTCATGTTAACCTTACCCCTCAGGATAAAATTATGTGTTGCATGAGTCCGATCTAGAGCACTATGTGAGGTACCCAAGCCAGGTGCTGTGCCCTGAACCTATTCAGCTTTTGAAAGGCTGAAAAGTCCTAAGTCACCTATGGGGGTACGATATACCAAGGTAAGAAAGAACTCAGATGGAAGAAAATGAGATAATGAAGGTTCTTGGGAAGCACCATGGAAAGGGTGAAGCCACGTGGGAGCCATGATGGACAGACGAAAGGCTTATCCTATTTTGTTTGTTTGCTTGATGGAATTTTGAGGGCAAAATTCTCATAAGAGGGGAAGGATGTTACAACCCCAAATTTTGGGTCCCTTTGGTGAGAAATGTAATTTCTCATGTTAAAGATATTTGAACGAATAATGATATAATCTATTTTGAATAAATGGATTTCATTTACAATAGCCTTGTTGTTTGATTTGTGGGCTTTATTGGCTATTGGGCCCAATAACAAGGAAATTCAATTAATTAATGAATAATTGAGTTGTTGAGAAAAGAGAGATGAGGTAGAAACCTCTAGAAGGCAAAGGAATGTAATCCAAGAATTAATTTCGTGCCTCTTGGGTTCCAAGGAGTCCAAAGTTTCATAAAGAGAGCAATAAGAAAAGAAAAGATCAATTAAGTATTTCTTTATTAAGAAAGAAATTGAAAATATTGATGAAATGTGGAAAATAAGTGAAAAGAGGTATAATGGAATAATCCTTGGTGGAATTTCGTATCCCAAGGATTCCTAATGTTGAAAGTAATACCAATAAGGAAAATAAAAGAGAAACAAAGAGAAAACTCCAAAAAGTTATATTTTAATGAAGAAATAAACAAGATAAGGTGAAATAATGCATTTAGATGCATCTAGAAGGATAATGAGTGTCCAATAAAAAGGATTTCGAATTATTAGAGTTTCTTGGGATCCAAAGAGTCCCAATGAATAAAGAGGAAAGAGAAAATACTCATAACAGAAAATAAGAAGATAATGCGAGTATATAATTAATGTTTTATGTGGTATTGCTAAAAGGAAGCACTTTCTATTAAATAAAAAAATAGAATTTCGTGCCAATACATAAAAGGCCAGTATAAAGAAGATAAAGCTGGTAATTTTTGAAATGCTAATAATTAAAGAAAAAAAGAAATATCAAAAGGATTAAGAGAGAGAGAAGGATTTCTTCTCCTTGAAGGAATAGGAGTCCTTATGGGAGTGGGACATGTCCCCTCTTAGAGGGCCATGTTAGGGCATGTATGACCTTCCCTATAAAAGGGGTAGAACCCCTGGTTCGAAGTTAAAAGAGATCCCACACTTATCTCTCTCTTCTCCTTCTTCATGACGTGCAAATCCTAAACAAGGGTATGGACCTAACCCTGTAGCAACGTGGGTGTGCTTGGTGGTCTTGCTTGAGGCAGGAGACCTCCACGACCACCTAGGGCCGTTTGGATACCGCCCATCGACCTCTGACTTCACGCAACTACAGCTACAAGGCTGCAACGACGGTCATTCTTGGAAGCACCATTGCTCGTGCACTAGCCAGTTAAACCGCGACATGGGCAGTGCTCTAGGTGCGCCTAGGGCCAGGGGAGCTTAGGCGGCCATCGACGGAGGTCTGTGGGCCCCAGAGAGGAGGAGGCAGGCTCGAGAAGCCCTGCACGCGGCGGCTAGGGCGGCAGCCGTCGAGCTGCTGGAGGAAGAAGAAAGGAAAGACCCTTTGGACGATTATGCCCTCCATGTTCTAAAGAAGCAATCCACTTAACCGAGGGCATTTCAGTCGTTTTGAAATGTTTCCCAAGCAACCAAGCATCATTGCATGGCAAGGCCTACGTGGCAGCCTTCTATTGGTCCAAAGTAAGTGATTCTTGTTAAATTCATATCTCCTCAACCGTAGCTCGGATAGATGCGCTTTATACATGGAAGTTGCTCAGAAAATCGAGGAGAGTCCATTAAAAATATAGTTGATGCTTAATTCTGATTGCAATTTGAAAAGTAATGAAAGTTATTAAATTTAATGTAAAGATGATTAAGAAATCCTATTTTGATATAATTAATGTGATTCTTAGGGTTTAATGGATGATTAGAGTTGGTATTAACCTTTTAATGATCAATGAGATACATTAAGTTTGAAAAAGATGAACTTTGCATATAATTAGTTAATTTCGAGTTTAATGTGCATGAAAAATACTTTTAATGGGCCTTGAAACCCTAATGTTGGTAAGTTTGACTCTTAATGGCTTTAATTGACTTATTTCATGATTAAAGTTGGAATATGCTATTTTGAGCATTAAAATCCCTAATTTGTGGATAAATCACCTTAATATTGAAATTAGGGTTTTCGATTGAATTAAGGTAGAATTAATAATAAATAGAGTTCATATGGGAATTAGACCATCATGAATTATGAGTTGTTAATCCGAAAGAAACTAAAGCTGATAATTGAGTATAATGACCTTGAAATAACTTAAAAGGATAAATAAGGTATTTTTGGTATAAAAGAGAAATAATCGACTTTAACTGGGCTTATGATGTTGAAATTAGGGTTTATGAACTAAGAGAGCATTTAATATGATAAAAGCGTTATGGAGGCAAAAACCCTAATAAAACCCTAATGTGGTCTAGAAAGCCTAAGGTGGAATCCAAGTCTAGCTTTAGAATGTTCTGGATAAACTATAACACTTGGATCCCATGCATTAATTTCAGGATATTGTTGATTGCTTGTTGCTTGTTCTTTATCCTTATTGCTTGGACAACCAAGTTTCTCTGGATTAGGTATGTGGTTAATTATGAATAACCGCCTTAGTTTCCCGATTATTTTCCGGATGGTTAATCACATTGAATGCAAATAATTTGTTGGATGTTCATACTTGCAAATCATAAAGTCACTATGATTATCACATAAAAAAAATAGAAGTATGAATTCTCGCACCTACATGCCACCCTGATGGATGATGCCAAAGGTCAGGCCCAGATGGGTAGACCAATGGACACCTTGAGTGGTGACCCCAGGCACCAAGAAGGTGGCCTATGATATTGCATGACTAGTGGGCACCATGAGTGGTGACCCCCAGACACCAAGCTCGGGATTGAGAAGGTGGCCTTAAGTCATTGACAAAGGGCACCCTAAGGTGGGTATGCGAGGGTTAGGGAAAAAGCGGTGGAGAATGTCATACTGAAAAGTGTAAATTGGCTTGTTAATTAATTTGATTGTGATTATTAAATTGTTAGCCATATTTGAAAGATTTTGGTTGTTCCCACATACCCGTATATTTCGATATACTGACCGACATTTTGTTTGTCGGCGTTTTAGGAACAACAATTGAAAGAACAAACAGTAAAGCGACACATTGCGGAAAAAGAAATAAAGTGCAAGGAGGATTAGATAGAATAATTCAAGACCAGGATAGATAGATTTCCAAGGTTTTCAAAGGTAAGTAAAGTTTTAATTTTATACCAAATTCTAGTTAGTTAGTAGAATTGCATAATTGTTATTGATTATTTGTCGAACCTTTGATCCTGTTAATTGGATAACGGCACCGACCTTTCGGTCTCCCTTAATTGGGGGTTACCGGGAGGCGGGGTTGTTACATTATCCATCAAGCTCAAGGTGTTTTCTATTAGATATATGAGGTGTATCTATCACATAAGGAATTTGAGATTCCACAACACTTGTGATTCTTAATCTTCTTTTTTACGTTTATTTAGTATAAAGCATGTTCTTTAGAAGAATTCTACAAGACCAGTTATTTGTTTGATGATCATACTCTTACTATTTAGAGTATGATTCCTTCTTTAATTTAGACATCATTATGCCTTAATCATGAGTTCTCTATGATACACTTATCATAATTACTCACAAGGTCCTAAAACATTTGGTTTAAGTATCTCATTCATTTTTATTATACCAAAGAGTTAATACGTTTACCAAGTTTGTTCTTCATTTATGATATTCTTGAGCACTTCAAGATATTCATATTGGTATTTCATTAAATACATATATGAAGTATCAATATTTATTCCAATAGGTATGTATATACATCAATATATATTATACCTAACAGAATAGTCATTCTCCCATTACATCTAGTAAAGATTGACTTGTCATCATGCCTAATAAATAAGACATTCATATCTCTTAATGGTTCATTAACTAAGTGAGTCTAATTTATCCATCAACATGCAACCTAGATATGAATTTCTCATTCATTTGTTTAGATTATAGTGATAATTAATTGTTTGAGTCATCAATAACTTTTAGGTATTATTATTTCATCTCATGCATACCAAGTATCACAAGATAAATAAGGAATTGCCATAAAAGATCATATCCTTGAAATTGAAACATGGAATTTATTGATAGACATCCTTGCCATTACAAGATGCAAAAATGTTTCTATTTATTGGAAAAATGAAATAGCAGTTCATAACTTTATTACATGCCCTTTGGGTTTAAATAAACTAAAAGTTACTACTATCTATGGCAGTAACACTTGATCCAATGTTGACGAGTGTTCCTTCTTGGTCCTTTCATAAAGGCCATCACTTCTTTTTAGATCCTACACATCATATATGTCAGATCTATATCTTGGTATCATATACCTAAGATATAGAAGCTTTTAAGTTTATTTCATAATACCTTAGGCAGAGACTTCCATACCCTCCTTCTTCTTCTTTAGTTCATCTATGTAGAGAGGGTAATTTCTTTTCCAATATCCTGGCTCATGACAATGGTGACATTTTCCTCCCTTGTTCACCCCTCCCTTAGCCTTGAGAGTTGAAGATGACTTGGGCTGCTGGCTAGCATTAGAACATTTCTTTGCTTTGCCCTTGCCCTTGCCTTTAGACTTTCCCTTCTTTCTACTGATCATCATCACAGATTTGGGTTTGTCTTTCTTCATATGTGCCTCGACTTTCCTCAACATGCCCAACAACTCTGTCAGTGGCCTGTCAAAGTTGTTCATGTTGTAGTTCATCACAAAGTGACTGTAGGATTCTAGCAACTATTGCAGTATCACATCAGTATCCAACTCTTGGCTTAGAGGGAATCCCAGTCAAGTTAGGTTCTCCACATACCCAATCATCTTGAGTGTGTGAGGGCCTACTGGATCTCCTTCTGTCATGACACACTTGAAAAATGCCTTGGAGACATCATATCTCTCTTGTCGTGCTTTCTCTTGATACATGTTCTTGAGATGTTGAACCATCTCAATGACATCCATGTTCTCATGTTGTCTCTGCAACTCATAGTTCATTGTGCACAACATCAAGCACTTCACATCAATGGCATCCTCAGTATGCTTCTTGTAAGCATCCCTTTCAGCCTTTGGTGTGTTGGGAGCCGGTTCTTCTGGCTCTGGTGTATCTAGGACATAGAGCTTTCACTCTTGAGTGAGAACAATTCTCAACGTCCTAAACCAGTAGTGGAAGTTGTTCCCATTTAGCTTGTCCTTCTCAAGGACCGATCACAATGAAAAGTGATTGTTGTTGGTAGCCATTTATCCTACAAAAAGAAAATATGCAATTTTAGTTAAAAACTCTTTTTGATTTCATTTGATTTGAAATTGATGATATCAATTAGGTCTTTAATTAATTACCTCTCCCACTACTTTTATCAAATTGATAGCCCTCACCATCAATTTAGAAGATTGCAGCGTACAACCTTCTAGTGAAACAAGATCTAAAACAATTGAGTTATTACCCAGCCAACGCCAGCGTCCATAATCAATTATTAAGGTAGGTAACATTTACCAATTGCATCATATGCAATTCTTGGATAGATGTCATGCACAACTCTTTGTCATGTTCATCCTTATGTCTCAAGCTACTTGATCCTATCAAGGTCACCGATTTATGTCTATCCCAAAAGCCAACACGATGAATATGTATCCTACAAAGGTACACCCACATATTCACCATCACACTTCCACAAGATAGATGGTGCACCATGCGAAGGCATGCCCAAACTTAGTCGATCAAGCTTTTCATGTGTGCTACTTTTGGAAGGCATCTTCAAATTAATATGTTTGTTGAGGCGTTTTAATATGCTTATATATGCATATATGTATCCAATCACCCCATATATAGTATGTATCATATACATGATATATCCCACAAATAAAAACATGTAATAATGATAAAGCAATGATTACGACCATCCTATTGTAGTTCCTTGGAGCCACAAGGAACCACAGGCATCTAAGGTCTACATCATATGCAACATGTTGTTGATGAAGATCTGTTCTTAGGCCGTTCTGGGTTGATCAACTCATCCTATGACTGATCAGCTCGCCTCCTGGCCAGTCGATTGGTTGTCACCAACTGATCGTCTGACTTCTCCAGACGGTCAGTTTGTCAGGCCGTCTGGCTCCTCCTCAGGCCACCAACTACTCCTTAGTCGATCATCTCGATCCATCAAGCGGTCATCTCCAGTATTTGACATAACAAGAAATAAAACTAATCCTATTTTACATAATCTTTGTGAAACCTCGAGCTACATTCGAGGGGAGCAAAGGTATAAGAGAATCTTGAGTTATCTCGAGTTACTTTCAGAATAGAAGAAGATGGCTCGATGCACAGACTGATATGAAAACAACCATAACCAACCACACACATGCACATAGGGTTTATAGGCCATAACCATGCTACACATCCACCATCAAAACTATTATAGGGCGACACATATGGATTGCATATATACCATATCATATATGTATATATATTCATTTGGGATCATGTGGTGTTAATCAGATATTCACATTAGTCATTTAAATATTCACATTGTATGAAATAAATAAAATACAGTAAAACCAAAATCCGATCATATCGATCATCCCAAAACATAGAGTATTGACGTGGCTTTGATACTATTGTTTAGGTTTTACATGGTTGGAGTAGGCAGCGGAAACAAAATTTTTACTTGACCATAAACCCATAACCAACAGATCGCATAAATATGTATGTATTGGGAAGGATGGTTTTAGCGAGATATATCTAGTCCTGAGGCTTTCTCAGTGACAATACCTCACAACTAGTGCGGTCTTCAACCACCTATCTTTGACGACGTCTGTGCTGCTCCTGGTCTTAACGCAGACTATGTTTGACTGTCGTCCTCCTAAGCCACAGAAGTATCCTACCTCTATAGATAGTCCAAATGGACTACTAGGAACTCTAGTCGTCCTAAAGAATGGACTAGGAGGAGTTATCCCCTTCTTTTAGTGTACTAGTCATCGACACACTCTCCCACAACTAGTTGCTTTTCTATAGTTGTCTTTCCCTCGTTGTTCCTCCCTGGATGGGTAGAACTTTCTTGGGCTCTCTCGGTTACCACAACTAGAGAGGATAACAACTTTGTGGAGCAACTGATGTTCTGAGTTGTGTCTCTCTGGAGAAGCCCCATGTACCCCCTATTTATAGTAGAGGGCAGGGTCAGGGTTCCCAGTATGTGTGGGAGTAGAAGGGTCTAAAATTTCCATGGACAATTTGCACTGCGGTAGGCAAACTGGTCGTTTCATAAATGAAACATTCGCTTGGCAAGGTGAGCCGATCGGTTCACTAGTGAACCAATAGGTTGGGAGTGTGAACTGGTCGTTTCACTTTGTGAACCGGTCATTTCACCTCCCAAACTTGCCTTCAATTGACTTTCCTTATTCGTTCCTAATTAATGCAAATATTAATTATTGTCCCAATCAAATTGAACAAGTGAAAAAAAACTTTTTCTCATAAACTGAGACAACCCAACAATGCTCATTTGGACAAGTGAACCGATCATCTCATTGGCCATGAGCTGATCGGTTCACCTAGTGAACCGGTCAGTTGGTGGTCCAGATAATGTAGAACACGTCAATTCAATTCTCAATCAATTTGACACTCAAATCAGTTGGTTCAACACTTGAACTTGATGATTATGAGTCAATTCTATTGATTGAATGTTTAGTTGAGTATCTAAACACTTTAGTAATCAATCCAAAAATCATTCATGGATAAACTCCTCTTCTAGGCTAATCCTTTGTGTGCAACCCTATAGGTCCCATTTCACGTTGGCACTAAATGTCCATAACTAGCTTATGACATCACAAGAAAAGAGTGGTGCCTAGTCACACATCAGTGCTACCCAAGTGAAAAGGAAAGTTGGAGAACAACTTTCAATCCTACAGTCTGTGATTGGTTTTCTAGTGAATGTATAATTCCTTTATCTGTGATATCCTGAATGAAGTCAAGGCATGGAGTTGTCATCCTTTCAATGTTGATTCATGATTCTTGAACTGAGAAGACTATCTGAGATATGTGTGACATCAATATTATATATTGATTCACATGTGCATGCACATGTGATAACACCCAAATTTACGTGTATTGGCTAAGCATTTATCTATGGTTTTGTGTCGTCATAGCCTTAATATGCCCTATAATGCTTATGTTTTAGTACCTTTTATCCTTTCATAGGTAAAGTAGCTAACCTAGCCAATAAAGTAGCTAATATAGCCAGTTTTGGGACTAGCAGGCAATGAACTTGTGATGGTAACTATTCTCCATGTATATTCTCTATTGTTGCTCTAATTATTTGCTTATATTGCCTAAATCCCCTCATACATCCTCACTTAGCTTAATTGACTTTATCTATGTTTTAATTGGATTTTATTTGTATGTGCAGGTCAGATTGGGCACAAGGGCCTAATCTTCTCGGCCCATTCAGCCACCTTACGTGCCTCTCTTCTTTATTCAAGCTACATCTCAACCGCATGCCCCACCTTGCATTCTCATCCAACAGGTCTTCTGCCCTAACCGCCCGTAGTACTCTCTACACGTTAATACATCCACACCCGCGTTTATTCTCACCTCACCCTAACGACCTCAACCTCTCTACTGCACTACGACCCAGGACACCCACAGCTTGAAACTGCGACCACCCTCTCATAATCCCTAATTGCAGTATGCTCTTCATCACACCTCAACTGCGGTCAGTGCACCCTACACACCACGACCGATAGAGACCTCGCCCCCGGTGCACTCAAAGGAGACCATGGTCGAGCCTTCGGTCTCTCGCCTCTATCACGACATCGCAACACCTCCTGCCCCCCTCCAACCTTTCGACAACACCACCACCATCCCCAACAGTAGACTCCGGGCACGGTCATCTTCACCGCGACCCGTGATCGGCGTCGGCCACGACGTCTTCCCTCAATTGCAACCACCTACATCACAACCCCTCTCTTCCACCCGCGGGGTTCATTCCCCTCCATCCATCATGCCAACAACTCGACAGCAGCAGGTACCAAAGCCTCTCCAAGGCCTCGACCTTGACCCACGGTCCAGCAAGGGACAACTACGACTAAGAGCCTAGCTGATAGACCGTGATCACATCAACTGCTGCCCGCGGCCAAGAGAGCCAAGAGGACCGCCTTCAAAAATCCTCAAGACCTAGCCCACAGTCTGTGCATACCTCGATCGAGGTCTTAACCAACAGTGCATCTCGACCATTCCCAACAACACCCATATAACCCAAGCCTATAAATACCCCCACTCCTACCATACAAAGGGGGGATTGACTCATGCCACCACCAGGCCGTCACCCTGTGCCCCGACTTGGGGAGTTTGGCCTCCACAACCAAGAGCAAGCCTCCGTGGTGCTCTTACGCAGCCATCTCTCCACCTGCCTGGGATCTGTGGTGGAAACCACATATTTGGTCCGTCCATTCCATCCGCTCACCTAGATCTATGGTGGAAACCACAAATCTGGTCCATCCAACCATCATCCATGCCTGCCGACACATCCACACCACTGTTTGGGGAGGATCCTAGAGAGAAAGGAGGCTAAGGTATCCGAAAGACCGAGGAGGAAGGCCGAAAAGATGAGATCCGGCCTATACAGAGGCTAAGGAGCAAGAGCCACCTCTCCTCTACGGGCTAAATCTCTTCTTCTTCCTCTTTCCTTCTTCCGTTCCCCTTTGTTTTTGTGCAAATGATGTTCTTTCATCTTTGTTCGGTGGCAACTCTGCTTGTCCATGGGTAGTTGAGCTCCTTCTTGGCTATGTAGTCCGTTTTGGGCAAGTTTATGTACTTTTACCTTAAAGCAAGTAACTTTATTCCAAATCTAGTATGTTTGCTTGTTCTATATTCTCTCTCTAGTTGTGATTTCTAGTTTGTCTGATCTCTTTCTAGTTTGAACTACTATTTCTGCATGTATCGAGAGATTCATGTAGGAATAGACGTGAGAAGATAGTTTGGACCGGAGCCCGAGAGGAGGACGGTTCAACAGTCGTCTGTTCCTAACATCTCAGAACATTCTAGACCCGAGAGGATATCTATAACATATTGGGGTGTTGACATGTCATCTTTAAGAGAGGTTTGATGGCACATCATAGATGGGTTTTAGTCACGCTTCGCGAGAGCCAGTGGGATGACCCCACAGGAACAGACCCACAACGCGTGCTATGTTTGGATGTAGGTTGCTTCCTTGGGTATTCGAGGGTTGTCTATGCCTGAGCACGGGTCCATTGACTTCCCAGTTTGTGGTAACATAGCCAGGAACACCTTCTCTTTGTTTAGTAGAATCCCGCGAAATCTATTTTGTTTTGTTTTATTTTGCGACAACCCGCTAGACTAGTTCTAACACATATTTTCATCGACTATCGTTCATGCTTATCTGACTCAAGAATGAAATATCGAGTGTCCTAAACATCACCACGTCCCTGTGTTTGGCCCCGTATATCTACTTTGACCCTGTAATAAAAGTTACGGGGGTCCCTGAAGGTTTTGGGTTATAAATTCAAAGGTCCGTTTCCTTCTGAGTTCGCCTTCATATTCCGGACGCGCGATTCGGGCTGATCAACTTTTTGGCGCCATTTCCGGGGATGTGGTTTTCCATGTTTACACGCCTAGAAGATTTTGTTCTGTCACTATAAGCCTATATATACACATAGTTTTCTTTTGTTCTAAACATACTTGTTGATATATACTGAATAGCCTTTTCTTTTTCTTATTCTCTTTTTCAGCCACGGACCTTGCTTCTACAAGACACATCATCTTGTCCACCTGTCCTCCTAAATTTTTCCGCAGTTCCGACTGCTGGAAAATAATTGAAATATGTGCTCTATAGCTCGTCGAGTTATATTCACCCCCGCCGTCATCATATTTAGAAGCTCCAACGAGGGAGATTACCAGTCAACCCTCGACTTCTGTGCCATCAAGGGAACATGAGCTGATCAAGGTAGTGGAGCGAGGCAAAGGAAGTGCCAAGGTGCTCCTCTCCTTATCCCCTCATCTCCAAGAAGATGTCGATCCACTCCAACAGCTACTAGAAGAGCAGGATCATCGACTCAAACTAGTCATTGAGGCTATAGACCGCAGTACAAGTTTACTTCAAACTCTTGAGCAAGGATCTGTCCAAGCGCATCAGTTCGATATGGCAGATCTACTACCAGAGTGCAAGTCGGAATTGACTAATCTCGAGAGCTTAGCAGTCCAAGTTCAACAGATTGATGATATAAATGTCGAACAGGGAAAGAAGCTTCAAGAGATCATCAATTTGGTTATCACCCAACAACAAGCAACACCGCCTTACAATGAAGATTTTAGTCATCAAGGGCATTCCATTGGGTCTGAAGCGGAGTATGCACCATCATCCTATTCAGAACATCAACTGGATTCATCAGGATTTTTCTGTGAAGACCGACCCACCTGGGAAGACCCTTCATTCTATCCATATGATTCAACTGATCAACCAATGGAAGATGAAAGCCATGTGCATGAATGGGTCTATGATGGCGATGATGAATACTCTAAAAGCCAAGTTTCCTCATAGCTGAAAGGTTGGTTAGAGGAACCTGAGTCAGATATTAAACTAGACCAGGGTGACATCTCTCATATTGAGACTTGTCACTTCACTTTGAGCGGTAAGCCAACCATGGTTTGGAACAATTTATTCGATAACGATGACGACGACAGCTGCTCGACATGGATCAGTGAGTATATTGACGATGACAAGTTGGAGCAGCATGAGCTGCCATTTGCACCCATACCTTTACAAGGTAGGGTGGACATCAAGGGGGCAGGATGGATGGTTCACTACAACATGGCTGTTGAGCATGAAGATACCCCTGACTCCACGCCAGGTGATAAGCTTGGGGTGGTACAACCACAAATAGATTCTTCTGGGGGTACTTCTTGTTCAGAAGATGATTGGATGACTTAGACTACACATGAAGATTTATCTGAGCATCCAACCTCAAGTGTAGAAATGGAGAGAGAAAATATGAGTCCTCCAGAAGACATCCAACCTCTCTCATCCATCTCATCCTGTGTCAACATCCTAGGGCCTTCCTATTCAGATCTATATCTTGGAAGGTACCTTGCGGATGATTTGCCAAAGAATTCATCTCAGTGCAGCTCAAGTCAATTCCAGCACTGAGATGACTTCACCAAGTCACCGGATTTTATTCTTCTCCTTCAGACTCAGAAGGGTGCACATATCCTCCTATTCTACTCCTATTATGTGGCGGAACCCGTCAGCGAGACACAGGTGACACTGGTCCTAAAACTTAGGATTTGGGACTCCAGTGCCGGTATCATGGGGCAGCCACCCCCTTTCTCTTATCCCTTTCTTTTCTTTTTGTTTTGTTAAAATAAACTCTTGTTTTAGCTACTTAAATATTTTCTTGCATACATGCATCATTTTAGGACTTTAATAAGATTCCCACCCTAACTTCCATGCATTCCCACCCTACTATTCTAAGCTTAGATCTTTCTCAAGGATGAGTTAAGCTTGGGGTGGTAGGGCTATTTGCCCTTCTACCTCTTCATTCTTCATGCATGCACATTTACTTAATGCATTTAGGTGTAAATCACTTTTGTAATTTGTAGCTTTGCAATTAAGGCTATGCAATACAAATCTTAGAACTAAAATGCTTATCTTAATGCATGAATGCACATTTTACATCTTAATCTGCTTGATCTTGTGCTTGACTTTCTCATTGACTCTTTCCTTAAGTTTGGTAATAAATCAAAGGTTATGCGCCTTTTTCATAGCTTAAAACATTATCCCCTTGATCTATGTTATGTACGACAAATCCAGGATATAAGATAGTTGGAAAGTGCTATAGTTTGATAAAAACTCCAAGATGCATTTTTCACAAACTTACCTCTACTCTAAGGATCCTTGAATCATAATTACTATTTTTTCACATAGGTATCAAGCGGATAATGGTGAGTTTTGGGATATAGTCATGTTGAAATGTTTTCCTTAATGGAATATGTGCTTTCTCACCTTAGATTGAGTCAAAAAGATGGAAAAATTAAAAATTTGCAAAAGAAGCTTGGCCGCCCACAAAAATCCCAAAAACATCTATATAGTTCTCACCCAGGTTTACAAATTAGAATGCAAGGAATAAAAGCCTGAGTGTGAATAAATGAGCACTTGTTTCCTCTTTTCGGAGAGTTAAGGATGGTACCCAGCAGGTGTATGACTGCGCTCATGAATGTGGTATGTCGTGCCTGGTAGTATCACTCGAAAAGCTCATTAGAGTGTCACTAGGAACCCCTAGGAGACCTATGAGATCATATCAGTAACAGGGTTGGTTCGAGCACAGTACGAGGAGTTTATCTCACTGCTTTGGGCCAACTGGTTCAGACTGCTGGGATTGTTGCTCGTTACATGGACCAACCTGATGCAGACTGGGATCCTCAAAAGTCATTTAGTCTTTTTTCTTTGTTTCTTAGGACATGAATAAGTAAGAGGCGCATTGTTCCTGATTGGTATACATGAATTCATGATGATGGCTCATTGCTCATCACCCGTGTGATCATCTATGTGACAATGCTTTTATGTTGTATAATTATGATTCAAACCCTCATGAGTATCGACAGGTTGTAGTGAATTCGCTTAATCTTACCTGGACACTCTTTGACCTTGCTTTGGCAGGATTGTGCCTGATTTGTGGGGGTTTGTTCTGAAATGACATGGATCAGGAGTATTGATGTTTTAAACTATTTTTCTTATCCTTAGCATCTATTGCCAAGTTTAGTTTAGATGTTATCTTTTTGTTCTTTGAGCATAGTCTTGCTTCAGGACAAGTAAGGTTTTAAGCTTGGGGTAGTTGATAACACCCAAATTTACGTGTATTTGCTAAGCATTTATCTATGGTTTTGTGTCGTTATAGCCTTGATATGCCCTATAATGCTTATGTTTTAGTACCTTTTATCCTTTCAAAGGTAAAGTAGCTAACCTATCCAATAAAGTAGCTAATATAGCCAGTTTTGGGACTAGTAGGCACCGAACTTGTGATGGAAACTATTCTCCATGTATTCTCTCTATTGTTGCTCTGATTATTCGCTTATATTGCCTAAATCCCCTGATACATCCTCACTTAGCTTAATTGACTTTATCTCTATTTTAATTGGATTTTATTCTTATGTGTTGGTCAGATTGGGCACAAGGGCCTAATCTTCTCAGCCCATTCAGCCACCTTGCGGGCCTCTCTTCTTTGTTCAAGCTACATCTCAACTGCGGGCCCTACCTTGCATTCTCAACCAACGGGTCTTCTACCCTAACCACCCGCAGTACTCTCTACACGTTAATACAGCCGCTCCCGCGGTCATCCTCACCTCACCATAGTGACCTCGACCTTTCTACTGCACCGTGACCCAGGACACCCACAACTCCAGACCGTGACCACCTCTCACAATCCCTAACCACGGTCTGCTCTTCATCACACCTCGACCGCGGTCAACACACCCTACACACAGCGACCGACAACAACCTCGCCCGCGGTGCACTCCAAGGAAACCACGGTCTGGCCTTTGGTCTCTCGCCTCTGTCACAATGTCACAACACCTCCTGCCCCCGTCCAACCTCTTTGACAGCACCACCACCATCCCCAGCAGCCGACCGCGACCCACGGTCAGTGTCGGACGCGATCTCTTCCCTCAATCGCAACCACCTACATCACAACCCCTCTCTTCCACCTGCGGGGTTTGTCCCCTCCATCCATCATGCCAACACCTCGACAACAACATGTACAGAAGCCTCTCCAATGCCTCGACCTCAACCCGTGGTCCAACAAGGGACAACCGTGACCAAGTGCCTAGCTGATAGACTGTGATCACAGCAACTGCTACCCGCGGCAAGAGAGCCAAGAGGATCACGATCAAAACTTCTCAAGACCTAGCCCGCGGTCTGTGCATACCTTGACCGAGGTCTTAACCAATAGTACACCTCGACCATTCCCAACAACACCCATATAACCCAAGCCTATAAATACCCCACTCCTACCATACGAAAGGGGGGGGGTCGACGCATGCCGCCACCAGGCCGTCACCCTATGCCCCGACCTGGGGAGTTCAACCTCCACAGCTAAGAGCAAGCCTCCATGGTGCTCTTGTGCCATCTCTCCGCCTACCTGGGACCGATGGTGGAAACCACAAATCAGGTCCGTCCATTCCATCCTCTCACCTAGATCTGTGGTGGAAACCACATATATTGTCCATCCAGCCATCATGCACGCCTGGCGACGCATCCACGCCGCTGTTCGGGGAGGATCCTAGAGAGAAAGGAGGCCAAGGTGTTCGAAAGACCAAGGAGGAAGGCTGATGTGGCAACACATCCCACTATCACACAGACATCGATGTGTTACGCGAAAATGTGCGGAAAACACCATAAACCACTAATTACCAAAAACACGGGTTAATTAAAACTGATTGCAGAAAGCGGAATAACTGAGAAACTATTACATTTAGGTCCTCATCCTGCAAAGAAACAGGTTATATTAACATATACAGGTCTTGATACGTGTCCACAGCTTAGAGGAACAACTGTCTAGTCATCACATCAGTTCATCACCTGTTGTTACATACAGAACGGCCCACATCCGGCCAACCGCAGGATATACAAAATGTCAACAGCTATACATCATGAAACAACATCAAAACGCCTCCAAGGACCTGAGAGTACAGGGATGACTCTAAGACTCTACTACAAAATGACCAGAACAATAGCATATCCATATGTTGCCTTCTACTGGTCATCTTTCTGCTCGTCCGCAACTCCACGACCACCACCACGTCTAGCTCGAACACCTAAAAGGTTACCAACCAGTGGGGTGAGACACACAGTCCTAGCGAGAAACATAACTCCCCGCCGAAACCACAAAACCTCAGAAAGATAAAGCAAATAACAACATATAACTGATAAGAGGTATAATAAGAGCAGTTTATAAAATAAAGCTGTTCATACCATCAAGCTTACCAGAATGTACGAAAGGCATATACCCATGTGTTTCTTTATGGAACATGATTGACAAGATAAGATTTATAAGATCTTACCTCATAACGTAAGGAACGTATAAGTAACTGCAAGTATAATGAGATTAACTACACAAGCAAGTCTCAACCAATGTTCCATATTTTGCCTTAAGCAATAAATACTATACAGCTGGATTACGTATTATTATTATGCCCTAAGGAAGTGAGCCGTACCGCTCAAATCCAACTGACGACTGCGAAACCCGGAGCCGGTGCCATACAAGGTCAATGGGAGAGTCAGACTCCACGACCTCCCACCTCGTGGTCAGTTTACGAGAACTAAAGCAGGACCGTAGTCTCATGCTTAAGTGGCCTCAGCCACAGGGTCAGCTCCATAGGCTACCCTTCTCTAGCCCGACTCGGTACAGGTCACGACGCTAGTATATCCGAGCCACGGGCCTGTTCATCGTGCTCTGAGCCATGAACACATTCATGCTCCCATATCACATATCCTGAGCCATGGGCCTGTTCACCATGCTCATATACATATCCCGAGTCTGCAACCACAGCTGCACTCGATTCCTCTCTATTTTAGGCTAGGAGAAATCTTGCATATTCAACAATATGTGCTCCGGGTTAACCCACAAGAGAACCCATTTCACCATCACCAGCTCCTGACGATGATGGATCTATGGCCAGGGCAAGACTACATGATATGTTCCACTGTGATTAGTTAATATATTTTAAGTGGATTGCAAGATTCAGCCAAGTTGTATAACATGAAACTAGAACAAGAATAAACAACATGAAACTCAACATCATGCTTTTACTATCATCAACACCATCCTGATCCATCACGAGGATCCAATCATTACATGTTACCACTTAGCCTCTTTCCAATCATCTAGATCCACCTCAAGGACCATCACATTGTCATGGGATCTCAATCCCTCATCACATAGTGTCACTGCCTCTCAAGGCTTACATGATCACCATGGGATAACAATCCCAACACTTTATCCAAACTCAGGTCCTCAGACCAAAACACATCATGCATGTTATCTCACTATCAAGAGTAACCATCAAAGCAGTGTTACTCAAACATATATATACCTCATAGCCCTTATTCCTGGCTATGCAACTGTATGAGTCACCTGCATGGTTAGTATACACAATCATCATGGATTAACAGAGGGATAATATTCTCAACTTAGGGGACCATTGATGATTATATATGTTATCATTCATGCCTAAACTTGTGACCATAGACATAGGTCTTATCATCATGCAAAGCATGTGATATGCTTATCATTTCCTCAGCATCACACATATCATTTAAGATGATCATACACACATGAAATATCATGTCAAATCACATAGATGAGTTCTACTATGATGATTACCATCAACCATATCAAGGGTCACTGTCATATACCAAACGTGATAGCAAGAACAAGAACTAGCATATAAGTTTTCCAGAAGGAACCAGACCCTTGCTAGAAGTGCCCACTACCCTCACCAAAGGTGTGACGGGCAGGGCAATCTCCCCTATCACCCAACTCTACAAACACATAATGATCAAGCATATCAACAAGGTGTATCGGCTACTACCTCAAGATGTAACGTGCAACCACATGTATATCGGGCAACCAAGGCATAACGACCATCAGCATAACGTGCAGCTAAGCCCAAGGGCGTGTCGTGCAACTCAGTGTCGTGCAATGCTGTGTCGTGCACCTCAGTGTCGTGCAATGAGGATATCAGCCATACATATGTAACGTGCAGCTCGGCTATGTCGTGCAACGGTGCGTCGAGCAACGCAGGGTATAACGGCCCCAAAGGATGCAACTCAACCGGGCAACAAGGAGCCTGTCGCTCAGCCATCCTAGCCTGGACCTATCAGCCGACACACAGGGCAAAGACTGGTGTGACGCCCGTCACAGCACCACAGAACTAGCTAACCAACTCCACACCTCAAAGCACAACGACACCAAACCATCACATAGGCTAAGTGTATCAGGCAGGGTACTCATCAAGGCGTAATGCCCGACACACACAAGGTAGGGACCAGATGCAATGCCCGACACAGCCACAACAACATAAAGTCCAGGGCTCTAGGTCAGGAGGGGTATCGGGCAACGCCAACCCCAAGCCATATCGGCCAAGATGCAACCCGACAGGGTCACCACCAACCTCAAGCACAAGGGCACCAAAACCCTAATGGATCAAGAAGATGACTCACCTCTCAACTACCAAGAGAGAGGGGTCTTTCCAAGCTTCTTAACACCAATCGGGCAACACAAGGTCCAACCACAACCAAGGTCTACAACCACCACAAAGCTCACCTCTCGAATCCATGGTGAGAGAAGGGTGTTGCTCAAGCAACTAGGACACAAGCTCACCTCTCAACTCAAACGAGAGAGGAGTATTTCTCATATCACTAGAGTTCAAGCTCACTTCTCAAGACCAAAGGAGGGAGAGGGGTGTTGCTGAACAGGAAACCCTAGAACATGGATCGGCCAACAAGAAACAACTAAGCAAGAAAACAAAGCAACACACATAGCCGATATGATCATAGCAACATATAAGGACATAAAAGAAGGTAGTGTAGTTAGGGTTAGGAGTTATGTAACCCACCTTAAGCAATCTCCAAGCTCCTAGCTCCAAGCACCACCACAAGAAGAAGAGCAAGGCACTCTAGGGCTCGGCCACCACTAGAGGAAGAAGGAGACTCCAAGAAGGATCGGCCAACAAGCTTGCAAAGGAAGAGGGTGTCGTGCACCAAGGGAGAGGGAGACTAAGGAACTAAATGGATCCTTAGCAAGAGAAAGGAAACACATATATAGGAGAGGATGGAGGAGAAACCAAGGTAGAACAAAGCAAGGTGTCGCCCACCTAGGGACACTTGTCCATGAGCAATTCCACCACTCTAACATGCCCTAAACACATGTCCAAGGCCATTTCCACATGCAAGCATCAAGCACCAAGTGTCCACTAGTGGTGACACAAATGAGGTCAAAGAGAGTCAAAGGGTCCATGGGCGACACACCACTGGCTGACACAATCACAGGCCGACACACCTAGGCTGACACAGAGCACTCTTGCCCAACACAAGGTCCAAAGGAGCAAAGGCAACGCACCACAAGGCCCAACAAGCTCAACCAAACCCAAAGGAACTCAAGCAACGAGCCCAACCCTTCCTCTCAACACTAGAGGAAGCAAAGAAAGGGAGGAACACCTCTAAAGTGACAAACTTGCCCACAAATCCTAGACTTGGGTTAATTGCAAGTAGCACCTCCAGCTCTCAACAAAGCACCAACAAACCCTAATCACCACCAAAGCTGATTAGTAAGCAACTAAGCATCAGGGTTAAGTAAAGCAAACAGGATAAGCTCTAAACGGAGGTCCGGGTCCTTACAAGCTAACCCCCTACAAAGGGATTTCGTCCCCGAAATCCGAAGAGAAAAGCGAGGGATACTTCCTCCTCATCTCTTCCTCAAGCTCCCACGTGGCTTCCTCAACGCCATGATGATGCCAAAGAACCTTCACAAGAACCAAGTCCTTCCTCTTCAGCTTCTTAACTCTCCTGTCAAGGATCATCACAGGACCTTCCTCGTAGGTCACATCTTCATCAAGCTCAACTTCATCTGGCTGTATCACTGTCCCTGTATCAGATGACTTTTCTTCAGCATACTGACATGGAACACTGGATGCAACCTGTGTAACTCTGGCAGAAACTCCAACTCGTAAGCTACCTTGCCCATTCATGCTATGACTGGGTATGGCCCCATATATCTGGGTTCTAGCTTACCCTTCCGACCAAACCTTAGCACACCTTTCCACTCCAAAGGTCGTCGACGATTGTCTGCATAAGACTTTTTCCTGTCCTATGCCGCTTTCAACTATTGCTGTATCACCTTGATCTTTTCTGTCGTCTGTTGTACTAACTCAGGACCCAAAAGCTGATATTCACCAGACTCATACCAGCATAACGGGGATCTGCACTTCCTGCCATATAAGGCCTCATAAGGATCCATGTCAACGCTCCGCTGATAACTGTTGTTGTAGGAAAACTCTATCAAAATGAGATGCATGTCCCAACTGCCTAAGAACTGCAAAACACAAGCTCGAAGGAGATCCTCCAGAGTCTGAATAGTCCTCTCAGACTGTCCATCTATCTGCGGGTGGAAGACGGTACTGAACCTCAACTGTGTTCCCAACGCCTTGTGCAACTGTTCCCAGAAATGACTCGTGAACTGAGGACCTCTATCAGAAACTATCGTCACTGGCACACCATGCAAACATACTATCTCATCCACATATACTCGAGCGAGCTTCTCGACCGTATATGTTGTCTTTACAGGTATGAAATGGGCAGACTTTGTCAATCTGTCCACTATTACCCAAATGGAATCATGATTCCTAGTTGTCCTGAGTAGACCAACTACGAAATCCATGGTTATATGATACCATTTCCACTGCGGTATCGGAAGGGGTTGTAACGTACCTACCGACTTTTGATGCTCAGCCTTGACTTGCTGACAAACTGCACACCTAGCCACAAACTCAACTACATCTTTCTTCAAGTCGGGCCACCAATACAAGTCCTTCAGACTATGATACATCTTGGTGACTCCTGGATGCATAGCATACATCGACGTGTGTGCTTCCTCGAGAACTAACTTCCTCAGATCATTAGCATCAGGGACCACCATCCTATCACGATAGCAAACTAGTTCATCTTCGGACTCATGGAACCCATCACGCTTTTCGCTGCCGAACTCTGATCTGATCAACTGTACTGTATCATCTATTTGCTGTGCATCTTTGATCTACTGTCTCAGTGTAGGCTTGACTTGCATCTATGCTAGAAGTCCAGCTAACAAGGAAACTTCCATCTGCACATTCATCTGTCACAAAGAGACAAACATATCCCGTCTATGGCATACCAAGGGAAAAAGACTTTCGGCTAAGTGCATCAGCTACCACATTTGCCTTACCAGGATGATACTCGATGGTGAAGTCATAATCATTGATTAACTCCATCCATCGACGCTGTCGCATGTTTAACTCATGCTGTGAAAAGATGTACTTCAGATTCTTATGATCCGTAAAGATCTGACACACTTCCCCGTAAAGATAGTGTCTCCAGATCTTTAATGCATGATCCACTGTTGCCAACTCCAAATCATGAGTCAGATAGTTCTCCTCGTGTTTCTTAAGCTATCGTGAAGCAAACGAGACCACATGATCTTCCTGCATCAACACACAACCTAAACCTTTCTTGGAAGCATCGCAGATAACAACATAGCCCTTTCCAGGCTCTAGAAGCACTAACACTAGAGCACTAGTCAACTTTTCCTTCAAACTTTGGAAAGCTTGCTGACAACAATCATCCCAGACAAAAGGTTCATCCTTTCTGGTCAACTTTGTCATCGGAAACACAATCGTACTGAAGTCCTTGATAAACCTCCGGTAGTATCCCGCCAAACCCAGGAAACTACGAACTTCTGTCGGCGTCTTCGGCTGTTCCCACTCTGCAACGGACTCTACCTTCTTCGGGTCCACTTTGACTCCTTCTGCAGATATCACATGATCCAAGAAAGTCACTTCTTCCAACCAGAACTCACACTTACTGAACTTGGCATACAACTGATGTTGGCGAAGAAGAGTCAACGCTAGTCGAAGATGTCGCTCATGATCTTGCTTGTCCCGACTATTGATCAAGATGTCATCTATAAAGACTACAACAAACTGATCTAGGAAGGCACGGAACACTCTGTTCATCAAATCCATGAAAGCAGCAGGTGCATTGGTTAGCCCAAACGGCATAACCACAAACTCGAAGTGACCATACCTCATCCTAATAGCTCACTTTGGTATGTCATCCGCCTTAATCCTCAACTGATGATATCCAGACCGTAGATCGATCTTTGAAAATACGGTAGCACCACACAACTGATCGAACATATCATCTATCCTCGGCAACGGGTACTTGTTCTTGATCGTGACTTTGTTCAACTATCGGTAATCTATACATAACCGCATCAATCCATCCTTCTTCTTAACGAACAACACCGGAGCACCCCAAGGCGATGTACTTGGTAGGATGAAACCTTTCTCCAACAACTCTTGTAACTGCTTCTTAAGCTCTGTCATCTCTACTGGAGCCATCCTATACGGTGTCTGCGCAACTGGATGCGTTCCTGGAACTAGATTGATCTCAAAATCAATCTCTCGGGGTGGAGGAACACCAGGGAACTCATCAGGAAACACATCGACAAACTCTCGGACAACCGACACCTCCTCAAGGCTAGGAACTTTAACCTCGGTATCCACAACGGTATCCACAACGTGAGCTAAGAACGCCTCACATCCTTGTCGTAGCAACTTCTCTGCCACCATAGCTGATACCAGACACGTCGGAAGAATCTTCCTATCTCCTTGGAAGACCCACTTCTCTCTGTCATCATCAAACATAGCTTGCTTGGAACCACAGTCCAAAACAACCTTATACCTCTCTAAGGTATCCATCCCAAGGATCACATCAAAACCATGCATATCAAGTGGTATAAGATCCACTTGTATACTATGTCCCGAAAAAGATAGGACACAAGATGGACACTCTTCTCGAAGCATCGAGGAACTATCAAGAGGGGTTTCTAACAACAAGCTATCTTTCTTACAGCTAACAGGTAAACGACAGTTCTCAAGCATACTATAGGCGATAAAAGAGTGTGTAGCACCCGGGTCAACCAGAACAGATATAAAGTAAGAAGAAGACACATCAGAATGAAATAACTCCATCTGACCTGTCACCACTCGTGGGTTGACTATCACCTCCGGCTGACTCATAGCATAGAATCGAGCGGTTGCTTGCTGTCCACATCATCTGCTTCCTTGAGTAGACAAACCCGCTTGCGACGCTTGACCACGTCCTCACCCTCTACTATTACTGGGCTGCTGTCTATCTGATCCTTGTTGGTTCTGTCTCGGCTGCTGCGTTACTTCAACATCTCTACTCGGGCAATTTAACCTGAAATACCCTGTCTGACCGCAGATATAGCATACCCTATCTTCAAATCGTGGCCTAGATGGCCCTGTCACTGCCACTGAAGCTGTACTATGTGCCTTTGATGGTGAAGAAACATAACCTCTTCCTTTACTCAGAGACAACTACGATGGTGCACTGGAACCTCTCATCACATAAGGTGCTGAAAACCTTGGCTTCTTGAAGCCACCAAACCTCTGTCCCTGGAACTGAGAAGGTCTCTTCTTAGACATGGATTCTCTTTTCTCCCTCACTGACCGTTCAATCCTCCGAACAGATTCCACAAACATTGCAAACTGCTCTTGATTCTCCAACGTAGAAACATGTGTTGTCAACTCAGCACTCAGACCTTTCTCAAAGCGTCTGATCCGCTCTTCATCTGTTGCTGCCATGTGAGGACAAAACCTCAACAAGTCCATGAACTTGGCTTCATACTCGGTGATGTTCATCGTTCCTTGGCGCAAGCGTTCAAACTGAATGATCTTCTCATCCAGATATGTCTTCGAGAAGTATCTGCTAACGAACTCGCGCCGATAAACCTCCCAACCGATCACCTCACCAGGTCGCTTCTCCTCCTCAATGGTCCACCAGTGACCAGCACTACCCTTCAGAAGGTAGACAGTGTGCTTTACTTTGTCTGCTTCAGGAATGTCAAGGATCCAGAAAGCCTTCTCAAGACTTGTCAGCTACAGATCTGCATCCGCTGGATCAGCCGTTCCAGCATAATCCGAAGCTCTGACTCGGCGAAGCCGCTCAAAGGTCTTCCCAATACCCGATGTTTCACCATGGGGAGCCTGTGCTCTCGGAGGAGGCACTGGCAATCTTCCCCCATGAGATTCATCATAGCCATCATCTACCCCATAAGCTGTTGGTAGGCAGGGTGTTCAAGAATGGCTGGGTCAGGTTGGAGGACCTCAGGCACCCGATCTTCATGTGCTTGCCCTATAGCTCCATCAACTGATGCAGCATCGCTGTTCTCAGCAGCATGTTCTTCATGGTCTCCAGACATCTTGGCTTTTCTTCCGCTGAGGGCCGAAGATAATTGTAAGAAAATCTGGAAAAACTCACAAGAACGGACACGACCTAGTCCTAAAACCCTGTAGACTCAGCGAACCTAGAGACTGATACCAAACTTGTGGCAACACATCTCGCTATCACACAAACAGCGAGGTGTTACGCGAAAACGTGCGGAAAACACCATAAACCACTAATTACCAAAAACACGGGTTAATTAAAACCGATTGCAGAAAGAGGAATAATTGAGAAACTATTACATTTAGGTCCTCATCCTGCAAAGAAACAAGTTATATAAACATATACATGTCTTGATACGTGTCCACAGCTTAGAGGAACATCTGTCTAGTCATCACATGAGTTCATCACCTATTGTTACATACAGAACGGCCCACATCCGGCCAGCAGCAGGATATACAAAATGTCAACAACTATACATCGTGAAACAACGTCAAAATGCCTCCAAGGACCTGAGAGTACAGGGATGACTCTAAGACTCTACTACAAAATGACCAGAACAACATCATATCAATCTCTTGCCTTCTACTGGTCGTCTTGCTGCTCAGACCTACATGAAATGGGAATAAGGGCAAAATTAACAGAAGTAGTTAGTAGTGATCAGAGAACATACTTCCCTCATGCTTGTTATACGTTGTCTAGAAAGGAGAAGAAAACTTTTTGTGATTGCTTGGTAAATGTTAAGGTGCCACAGGGTTACTCATCCAACATCCGTAGATTGGTATCAATGAAATATCTGAAGTTGATAGGTCTTACATCTCATGATTGTCACACTCTAATGCAACAAATATTGCTTGTGGAAATCCAATATATATTGCCGAAGCATGTAAGATTTGCAATCACCAGACTTTGTTACTTTTTCAATAGTATGTGCAGCAAAGTTATTGACCTTGATACTCTCAATAAATTATAAAGAGAAGTGGTTCTTACCCTATGTCATCTTGAGATGTATTTTCCTGAACACTTAATCTCACTTAGGATGTAAGTGTATAATGTGTTTTTGGTTTTCATGATGTTTCATCCGCACTTCCCTATTTGTTCTCTAAGTACATATATCAGTGGGCATTTTCCCATGTACATCGGTGTACTTGGAGAACTGCGGGTAAATGCTGCTAAATTTTTTTGAAAATCGAATACACATTATACACTTACTAGTGATATTAGGTGATCAAGAATGGGATAGGTGGTACACATTTATCATATATAACACCGTCAACCCTAATATATACTTGTTTCCTCTTTGATCATAGAATGGATAGATCATGGATGTCCATTCCAAATCACTGCACCCCAGAGTTTATTTCTAGTCTTGATCAATTTATTAGATTTTCTGAGGAACATAGAAAACAACCTGGAGATAGGTTCTACTGTCCATGTAGGCATTGTAGTAACAACTTGAAAGTCAACTCTGGTGATGAAATCAAAAGTCATGTCATGTGCAATGGGATTGTACAAGGCTATATAGAATGGAACTGGCATGGAGAGATTTCAAACCTGAAATCAGTGGATGTTGACAACAGTGCTTGTGTGGAAGAAGAAATTGCCTCCGATGACGTAGATGTGAATGAACCAGTTCCAGTAGACATCGTTGATGCAATGCTGGATAGTTGTGGGGTAGAGCACACTGATCCACCTCCCATGTTTAGAAACATTGTGCATGATGCTGAGATACCATTATACACAGGTTGTACTAAGTTTATGAAGCTTAGCGCTGTGTTGAGATTGTATAAGCTGAAACCTAACAATAGATGGAGCGACAAAAGCTTCACGTCATTGTTGTCTTTGTTGAAAGAAATTCTTCCTGAAGGAAATGAGCCGCCAATCTCAAAGTTTAAGAAATTATTGTGCCCAATGGTAATGGAGGCTAAGAAGATACACGCATGCCTGAATGATTGTGTATTATTTCAAAAGGACTATGTGGATTTGAAAGATTGTCCAAAATGTGGTCCGTCAAGGTATAAAATGACGACTTCGGGGGAGTCCAAAACTGGTTCTCCTTCCAAGTTGATGTGGTATCTATGTATAATATCATAGTTTCAAAGCTTGTTTTTCAATCTGATAGATGCGAAGAATTTGAGGTGGAATGCAGATGTTAAGAAAAATAATGATGGGATCCTATGACATGCGTCTGATTCCCCATAGTGGAAGAAGATGATTTATTGTACCCTAAATTTGGTGAATAAGTTAGGAATCTAAGACTTAGGTTTTGTATAGATGGGATGAATCTGTACAGGACATTGAGCAACCAACATAGCACTTCACCAGTTATGCTTGTTATATACAATCTTCCTCTCTGATTGTGTATGAAAAATAAGTATGTTATGCTGTCGTTGTTGATATCGGGCCCTAAAAAACCTGGAAATGATATCGAT
This sequence comes from Alisma plantago-aquatica, assembly GCA_963693085.1. Taxonomy (NCBI): domain Eukaryota; kingdom Viridiplantae; phylum Streptophyta; class Magnoliopsida; order Alismatales; family Alismataceae; genus Alisma; species Alisma plantago-aquatica. The sequence continues at coordinate 179,419,420 of OY856415.1, forward strand.
GTTTATCTTGAACCTCTTATTGATGACTTAAAGAAACTCTAGGGTGAAGGTGTGATGACCTATGATGCTTCACGAAGAGAGACATTTCGTATGAACGCTATGTTGTTTTGCACTGTTAATGACTTTCCAGTATATGGGAATTTGTCTGGATATAGTGTCAAAGGATCTAAAGTGTATCCTATATGTGAAGATAACATTGATTCAATACAACTAAAACATGGTGGCAAGACTGTATATCTTGGACATCGCAGGTTTCTTCCAAAATTTCATCTGTACCGTAGGTTGCGCAAAGTGTTTAATGGACAGAATGAGGAACATAGTGCACCTAAACCTATACTAGGGGAGGTTGTTTATGAAAGAGTAAAAGACTTTGTCAATGAATTGGGTAAGATATCAAAATGTACCATGGCCAAACAGAGTGACAAATATTTATTCAAGAAGAAGTCAATATTTTAGGATCTTCCTTATTGGAGTTCTTTGACAGTCAGGCATTGTATCGATCTCATGCACATTGAGAAAAATGTCTGTGATAGCGTCATTGGTACTCTGTTGAATATACCAGGTAAGACTAAAGGTGGGATAAAATCCAGCAGTCCCAAACTGAGGAATATCCTAGATTTACTCCTAATGAGTAAATCTCAAACGAGTTTCTAGGCCAACAAAATACATGTATATATGTTGTCATTCATATACCTACAATCATAGTATCATCGTTCATATCCTAGGTTTTGTGTAACATCATTTAATTCGATTCATTATTCCATTTGGATAAGTTCATTCATTCATCATTAACCCAAATGAATCATAATAAACTACATAATTTTGAAGAACAATTACATATTGAAATAAGTTAAATGAATCACTAACAAGAGAGAAAGAAAGAAATAACAATTTATTAAATTCATTCATTCATCATTAATGAAACGACCCGACAACAAATCAGACCGTCACTGTGTAATTAAATGCGGAATTAAACATAAATAGTGGATTAACGAAAATCACTAAACATTAAAACCTTTTTGCAAAAAGATCCATTTCCAAGAAACTCTGATAACAAGAACCAAAGTAATATATACATTCTAATTTACATTGTACATACCATGTACCATTTCATCTCGAGGAATATATTTACAACAATTGCTTTGCAAAACTATACATAAGCAACACAAAACCTCGAGGCATTCAAGCCAAAATCTCAGATCGATCATAAAACACTGAATACTGACTCGTAGGACCTAAGAGTACAGAGACGACACATAGGACTCATATCTGCAAAACACGACAGTCAGTATCTCCACCTGGAATGTTACTACTATCCCTGATGCTTCTGTCCTTCCCCTGCTATATGGTCCCTACCTCCTCGTCCGCACCCACCTAAAATGTTGGTGACCAACGGAGTGAGACCCATGTCCCAGTGAGAGATATAACTCTCTGCCAAAAATATTATTATTGCAAATAAATAGTAATAAAATGAGAAAAGGATTCTTTATTGAAAAGTAGGATTTAATCAATATTAAGCAGAATTGAGCAACATCATATTTTAAAGCATTACAGTTATAAATGATAAAGTAGTAAATCATCTATTCATTTTAATAAGGAATATGAAGAATATGCATAACATCTACCCATTTAAGATACAGTAAGCAATGCAACATCAACCAATGATTTCTGTATTTCATCCTTAAGCAAATACACTACATGACTGATTACGTTTTACAATCATACTTATGCCCTGAGGAAGTGAGCCGTACCTCTCAAATCCAACCTTAGGTTGCGAAACCCAAAGCCGATGCCATACAAGATCAAAGGAAAATCCGGACTCCACGATCTCACCCATCTCGGTCAGTGTGAGACCACAAGTAGGACCGCAGTCTCTTGCTAAAGTGACCTCAGTCACAGGGTTAGCTCCCATAGGCTACCCATTCTCTAGCCCACCTTGGTACAGGTCCCGACATTAGTAAATCTGAGCCACAGGCCAGTTCACCGTGCTCTTTGAGCCATGAATGCATTCATGCTCTATTACACTAAGCCATGGGCCTGTTCACCATGCTCTTATACATATCTTGAGTCTACAACCAAAGTTGCACTCTAATCCTCCTATTTTTGTCTAGGAGAAACCCCACATATTCAACAATATACACTCCAGATTAACCTATAGGAGAATTCGTTTCACCATCACCAGCTACCGACGATGATGGATCTATGGCCAGGGATGTACATGATAAAATTCCACTTGATTATTTAAGTACATTACCATATTCTTTTAGCATCAGTCAAGTTTTCAAACAAAAATTATTATAACAAATTTTACAAAGAAACATGTAATACTTCTATCAAGTACCTTGCAAAACTTTATAGAACGTTGGGATCTCAATCCCTTCTCATTACTGGGAATTCACATCCCTCAACAATACCATCATCATGTTTACTGGATCTAGTTATTCAAACCCTTAGTTCATCACTGAACATGGTTACCACTATCAGGTAACTATTACCTCCAGGTCATCTGACCAAGGTATTCATGATACTTGTTACACAAGCATCTCACATAGTTCACCAGGCATATTAAACGTCTTGTCACCTTTCACTAGGAAACAAATAAAATAATGGCTCACAAGGCCCATTAACATCATAGCTCATACCTGGTTATGCTCATCATCTCATGATACCTACATGGTTAGTATACTTGATAACAACCATATCAATTACATATCAACATTATGCAATACAAATATAACATCACTATTCCCTCATTAGGGTTAGGGTTTCTCATCTTTACCAATTAGGGTTTCACATAACATCACCCTATATTAGGGTTAGGGTTTCCCATTTTATATTAATTAGGGTTTTATGATTACCTCATTAATCCAAACCCTAAGTCAGTGCTTCCACATATCTTGGAGCACATATCATTATTTAAGTATTAAATCATACTTATCATTGTTCCATGTACTAGGAACACACATCACCATCATACCTTATTCAGTTGACTTAACCTTTCACTAAGTACATGCACCTATTCTTATCATAGTGTATTGAATTTATTACTTTCATAGGCATCGAGTGATAATCACTCGAATTATACTAATCACCTAAGTACTTTAGAGGTACTTCCATTGAAATCAACCTTGAGATACTCTTCAACCACTTATGGGGTTATTAGTAATCACATGGTTTGAATCAATTGGACCTTCAAAAGGTTTGGACCAATTGAACCTTCAAACGGTTTGAATCAATTGAACCTTCAAATGGTTTGGCCCTAAACCTTCAAACAGTTTGGTCTTAAACCTTCAAACAGTTTGAGACCGTTTAGACCTTCAAACGGTCTGGTCCTAAACCTTCAAATGGTTTGAGACCATTTATACCTTCAAATGGTCTTGGTCTTTTTATCCTTAAACGGTCTTGAACCTTTTGCTCATCAAACGGTTTTGAAACTATTTCATATCTAACAGTTTGAAATCCGTTTCATCTCTAACGGTTTTGAAACCGTTTCAACCCAAGACCCTCTAATAGTTTGAAGATCGATTAACACTAAATGGTTTGAGATCGTTTGATCCTCAAATGGTTTGAGACCGTTTGGTCAATTCATAGTTGAAACCGTTTGAACCTAAAATTAGGATTTTGAACCCAATTGAGCTAGGGTTCTGAAATCAATAGAGTTCTAAACGTTCTGAAATTGTTTGGCCATCCAAGGTTGAGACCATGTGGACTAGATTTGGTTGAAACCATTAGACCTTTACACATTATTGAAACCGTTTAGCCTCTAATGGTTTGAAACTGTTTGACCTCTAATAGTTTTGAAACCGTTTGGTCACCAAACGATTTGAAACCGTTTGGTCTCTAACGGTTTTAAAACTGTTTGACCAATAAAATTGAAACCATTTGTTTTTTATATTCTTGAGGTGTGTGCTAGGATGATGTCATCATCATCAAGCTTCATATCTTTGACTTCTACTATCATATATATATGATGAATTCATCAATCATTCAAGAAGAAAATAAAAGATCAACATATGATGAGAAATTGAAATCAATAATAACATTCATGGGTTCAAGTTATATAACCCACCTTCAAAGTAGCTTCAAAGCTTCAAGATTCTCTTCTTTAATGGTAAAAGAAGCTCCTTCAACTATCCAAGTTTCGTTTCCAACTCTTTGGATGCAAAAGATAGCCAAGGTTGAGCATTGGATGGAAGAGAGAAGAAAATGTGTGTTGAAATCCGATTTCAACCATCAATTCAAGGTTGAAGATGATCATGGAGCTTACCTTCAGCTTGGGTAATGATTTCCTCTTGCTCCTAAGCTCCTTGGTCGTCGGCCAAAGTAAGGAAAGAAAGTGGTTTCGAAAATAGTCTTTCAAGTAAGTGAAAAATGGAGTATATGTATATGAATTTTTAAGAGAGAGAAAGTAGGAGAAAAATTCATCCACTTTATTGCCACATGCCCCCTCCCTTCCTTGAATTTTAAGCCATCTTCCTTTCCCTCAATATCCTCTCGATTATCCTTGAATTAAAAGCAACCAATAAGTGCCTTAATCATTATAATACTATTATCCATTTTTAGTGGACATTACTTTTTAATTAACAAATGTGAGTGGATTTCTTCACCTACTTAAGATATTTCGGTGCCACTCAAAGAATTTGGACGTCCTCCCACTATAGGATTTCAACCACAACCTTTCAGTTGATGATCACTTCAATTAATATATTTATTTTTTCTACAAAATAAATTAGGGTTTCATTTATGCTTATTTCTTGATTATTTTATTATTAAGATTATCTCTCCTCAAATGTGGTTGAAACAAAACGCCCCTTTATTTTTATTTTCTCAAAATGATACCAAGAAATAAGGACATAATAGAGGTGGTATTTTACATATCCAACCCTAGGTTTTGGGTAAATTGCAAATTACACCAAAACTAGTTATTCAATGCACAAACATTATTCAAACAAGCTCCTTCTTGGAACTTAGGCTTCCACAAGCCATACCTCAGCATCATTCTCATTCTTATGATGTTATAAAACTTAATGAATATTTATCATGTAACATTTGCAAGGTAACCTCTTAAATTGGGTAAATTGCACTTCAGTCCAAAATAGGTAAAAATACTATTTCAACATTATTCAAATAGGACCAAAATTGAAACATAAGCTCTCCTTTCATCTTAATTACTTTTCAAAAGATAAATACAAGAATATAAAAGACTTACTTAAGCAAAACTTCTAGGGTTAAGGCATAACCCAGGTCTGGGATGTACAACTATCCACCCCTAACAGGGATTTCGTCCTCGAAATCATCAACAGAAAAGAGAAGGGTAATTCCTCCCTATCTCTTCCTCCAGCTCCGATGTAGCCTCTTCAACTACATGATGATGCCAGAGAACTTTCACAAGAATTATGTCTTTCTTTTTCAACTTTTTGAATCTCATGTCAAGAATCATCATTGGTCCTTCTACATCGGATATATTTCATTTAACTCTACTTCCACAGGTTGCAAAACTAACTCCGTGTCAGGGTGACACTTTCTTTTCATGGATATATGGAATACTGGATGCAATCTATGTAGTTCAGGTGGCAACTCCAACTTATAGGCTACCTTTCCAATCCGTTCAGTGATTGGATAAGGCCCCATGAATCTAGGAGCTAACTTACCCTTTTTCCCAAATCTAAGAACACCTTTCCAAGGTGAGACTTTGAGATATACTCTATCTCCAACTTGGAATTCTAAAGGTCTTCACCGTTTATCAGCGTATGATTTCTGTCTATCCTGTGCAGCTTTTAACTGTTGTTGTATTACTTTAATCTTTTCAGTTGTCTGTTGTACTAATTCAGGACCCAAAAGTTGATATTCCCCTGTTTCATACCAGCATAATGGAGATCTACAACATCAACCATATAATGCTTCATATGGTGCCATATCAATACTATGCTGATAACTATTGTTGTAAGCGAATTCTATTAAGCTCAAGTGTCGATCCCAACTTCCTACAAACTAAAGGACACATGCCCTAAGCAAATCCTCCAAGGTTTGTATAGTTCTCTCAGATTATCCATCCGTCTGTGGGTGAAAGGCGGTACTAAATTTTAATTGCATACCCAAAGTTTTATGTAGTCATTCCCAAAAATGACTCATGAACTAGGGACCTCTATCAGAAACAATTGTGTCTAGAACTCTGTGTAACCACACTATCTCATCTATATAGATCTGTGCAAGTTTCTCAGCAGTACAGGTTGTTTTGATAGGAAGAAAATGTGATGACTTAGTCAACCTATCAACTATCACCCAAACAGAATCATGACTTTTGGCTGTTCTGGGTAAACCAACCACAAAGTCCATGGTCACGTGATCCCATTTCCACTGTGGTATAGGTAAAGGTTGCATTATTCCTGCGGGCTTCTGATGTTCAGCTTTAACCTACTGACACACTGGACACCGCATAACAAACTCAGCTACATCTTTCTTCAATCTGGGCCACCAATACATATCTTTCAAGTTATGATACATTTTGGTGCTCCCTGGATGCATTGCATACATGGATGAATGAGCTTCCTCCAATACTAATTTCCTTAAGTCATTGGCATCAGGTACTACCATCCTACCATGGTAACAAACTACCTCATCATCTGACTCATGAAACCCATCCCATTTCTCACTACCATACTTTGATCTAATCTACTGAATCACAGTATCATCCTTTTGTGCCTCTTTGATTTGTTGTTTCAGAGTAGGTTTTATGTGCATCTCAGCTAACCGTCCAGCTAACAAGGATACTTTAATTTGTACATTGTTTTGCCTCAAAGAGACAAGCATGTCTCATTTAAAGCACACTAAAGAGTTCAAATGTGCTTTGTCCATGGTTGGCAATGATGATTTTCTACTTAGTGCATCAACCACTACATTAGCCTTTCCCGGATGATAATCAATTGTACAATCGTAGTCCTTGATTAACTCCATCCAGCGGCGTTGTCTCATGTTCAAGTCATGCTGCGAAAAGATGTATTTTAAAGTCTTCTGGTCCGTGAAAATCTGGAATGTCTCTCCATAGAGATAATGTCTCTAGATTTTAAACGCATGAACCACAACAACTAATTCTAGATCATGTGTCGGATAATTTTCCTCGTGTTTCTTAAGCTATCGAGAGGCAGAAGAAATCACTTGATTATCCTACATCAACACACATCCTAGACCATTCTTAGAAGTATCACAAAAAACAATATACCCCTTCCCTTGCTCAGGTAACACTAACACAGGCGCACTTGTTAAGCTGTCTTTCAACAACTGGAAAGAATGTTGACACTTGTCATTCCAGACAAAAGGAACCTCCTTCCTGATCAATATGGTTAGGGGTAATGCTACAGAACTGAAGTTCTTAATGAACCTCCTATAGTAGCCTGCCAGTCCTAGAAAACTACGTATTTCCGTTAGTGTCTTTGGCTGTTCCCACTCCAAGATAGATTCTACCTTTTTAGGATCAACACGGATACCTAAGGCAGATATTATGTGTCATCAGAAAGACACTTTTGATAACCAGAATTCACACTTGCTAAACTTAGCGTATAGCTTGTGCTCTCTCAGTAAAGTCAGAGCCTGACGAAGGTGTTGTTCATGCTGTTGAGCATCTTTACTATAAATCAGGATGTCATCTATAAAGACTACTATGAAATGATCAAGGAATGGGCAGAAGATTCTATTCATTAGTTCCATGAATGCAGCTGGTGCATTACTTAGTCCAAATGACATAACTACAAACTCATAATGACCATACCTTATCCTAAAGGCTGACTTAAGTATGTCACTCTCCTTGATACCTAACTGATGGTATCCTGACCTCAGATCTATTTTAGATAATATAGTTGCACCACACAACTGGTGAAACAGGTCATCTATTCTTGGCAAAGGATATTTGTTCTTTATGGTCACCTTGTTGAGCTGTCTATAGTCTATGCATAATCTCATAGACCCATCCTTCTTTTTCACAAAGAGAACCGGAGCACCCCAAGGTGAAGTACTCGGTCAAATAAAACCCTTTTCAAGCAACTCCTGTAACTATTTCTTTTGTTCTTCCATCTCAGCAGGTGCCATTCTATATGGTGTTTGAGCTATAGGTTGTAACCCGAGATTAGATTAATCTCGAAATCAATTTCTCAGGGTGGAGGAACACTTGGAAGTTCTTCAGGAAACACATCCTCAAACTCCCTAACAATCAGAACTTCAGAAAGACTAGGACTCTCTACTCTGGTATCTACCACATGTGGCAAGAATGTGAAGCATCTTTGTCTCATCAACTTCTCAGCTACCATACCCGACACTAGACAGGTTGGAAGAATGTTTCTGTTCCCTTGAAAGATCCATGTAACACCATTGTCTGAGAACATAGCTTGCTTGGAACCACAATCCAAGACAACCTTATACTTTTCTAGGGTGTCCATTCCAAGGATTATGTCGAACCCATGCATCTTAAGTGGTATAAGATCCACCTGAATGCTATATTCTGAAAAAGAAAGAACACAGGGAGAACATACCTCCCGCAACGCTGTAACTCTAACTAACGAAGTTTCTAATAACAAATTATTTTCTCTAGGCTGACAACCATATTGCAATCATGAATCACTTCTCGAGTGATAAAGGAATGCATAGCACCCGGATCAATCAAAATAGATACAAAGCAGGATGAAGACATATTAGAATGAAACAATTCCATCTGACTTGTCATGACTCGTGGATTGCCCACTACCTTGGGCTGATTCATTGCATAGAATCTTGCCATTGGTGGTTGTCGACCACTCACCCTGTTTTTGGATGTAGATGAGCCACCTTGGGATGCCTGTCCACGTCCTCGAGTGCCACTGCTAAACTGTCACCTCTGAGAGCCTTGTTGATTCTACCTCGATGGTTGGGTTACACTCATGTCTCTAGCTAAACAATCTTTCATCAGATGTCCCATCTTCCCACATTTATAACAGACTCTGTTCTCCCACTATGGTCTAGATGGTCCTATTACTGACATTGATGCTGAGCTGTGAACTCCCTCCAGTGGTAAACTACGACCCCTACCCTTGCTGGATGTCCACTGCGTCTGGGTATTGAACCTCAACGGTGTTGTTGGTGTAGAAAACCTTGGTTTCTTAAAACTTTCGGACCTCTGTCCTTGGAACTGTGTATACACTTTATTTCTGTTGGCTTGACGTTTCTCAGTCACAAACCTTTCTATTCACCTAACTGACTCCACAAAGGTGGCAAACCTCTCTCTATTCTCTAGAGCAGATACTGGTGTGGTTAAATCAACATTCAAACCCTTCTCAAAATGCTGAATCCTCTCCTCATCTGTAGTAGCCATGTGCGGAAAAAACCATAGAAGCTCCATAAACTTAGCTTCATACTCACTAATGTTCATTGGTCCTTACCTTATCCGCTCAAACTGAGAGATTTTCTCATCTAGGTAAGTCTTGGGAAAATATCTACTCACAAACTCTCGTCGGAACTCTTCCCATCTGACTTCAAAACCTGGCCTTTTTCCTTCTTCTATAGCCCACCAATGGCTAGAACTCCCCTTCAATAGGTACACTGCATGCCTAACCTTCTCAGCTTCGGGGATATTCAGAATTCTGAAGGCCTTTTCCAGCTCAGGAAGCCACAAGTCTGCGTCTGCTGGGTCAGCTGTACCAGCATAATCAGTGGCTCGTACCCACCAAAGCCTTTCAAAAGACTTTCCAACTGCATGTCCCTCATTGTGAGCTGGTGCCCTAGGTGCAGGTGGTGGCATCCTATCCTCCATATGTGTCATTGTTGCCATGAACTGCCCAAACATAGCATGAAAAGCTGGGTTTTCTAGTGTAGCTTGGTCAAGCTGGGGATGTTCATGTACTAGTTCTTCTCTAGCCTGATCCCTTGCACCTCCTCCTTGTGCAGCAACACTGCTTTTAGCAGCATGTTCTTCATGTGATCCAACCAACTTCAAGTTTTACTTCTTCTCCTGAGAGCAGAAGTCACTATCAGATAAACTAAAAGACACTAGAACAGACTCAACGACCTTAATCCTATGTCTTTGTAGACTCAGCGAACCTTATGCTCTGATACCAAAACCTTGACATGACCTGACAACAAATCAGACTGTCACTGTGTAATTAAATGCAGAATTAAACATAAATAGTGTATTAACAAAAATCACTAAAAATTAAAACCGTTTTGCAAAGAGATCCATTTCCAGGAAACTCTGATAATAAGAACCAAAGTAATATATACATTCTGATTTACATTGTACATACCATGTACCATCTCATCTCGAGGAATATATTTACAACAGTTGCTTTGCCAAAACTATACATAAGCAACACAAAACCTCAAGGCATTCAAGACAAAATCTCAGATCGATCATAAAAAACTCAATATTGACTCCTAGGACCTGAGAGTACAGAGACGACACATAGGACTCATATCTACAAGACACGACAATCAGTATCTCCACCTGGGTTGTTATTGTTGTCCCTGATGCTGCTGTCCTTCCCTTACTGTATGGTCCCTACCTCCTCATCCGCGTCCACCTAAAATGTTGGTGACCAACAGAGTGAGACCCATGTCCCAGCAAGAGATATAACTCTCCGCCAAAAATAATATTATTGCAGATAAATAGTAATAAACTGAGCAGAGGATTCTCTATTGAAAAACATGATTTAATCTATATTAAGCAGAATTAAGCAACATCATCTTTTAAAGCATTACAATTATTAATGATAAAGCAGTAAATCATCTATTCATTTTAATAAGGAATATGAAGAAGATGTATAACATCTATCCATTTAGGATACAGTAAGCAATCTAACATCAACCAATGATTTCCGTATTTCATCCTTAAGCAAATATGCTACACGGCTGATTACATTTTACAATCATACTTATGCCCTGAGGAAGTGAGCCGTACCGCTCAAATCCAACCTTCGGTTGTGAAACCCAAAGCCGGTGCCATACAAGATCAAAGGAAGAGTCAGACTCCATGATCTCATCCATCTCGATCAATGCGAGACCACAAGTAGGACCGCAATCTCTTGCTTAAGTGACCTCAGTCACAGGGTTAGCTCCCATAGGCTACCCATTCTCTATCCCGCCTTGGTATAGGTCCCGACATTAGTAAATCCGAGCCACGGGCCAGTTCATCGTGCTCTCTGAGCCATGAACGCATTCATGCTCTATCACACTGAGCCATGGGCCTATTCACGATGCTCTTATACATATCTTGAGTCTACAACCGAAGTTGCACTCTAATCCTCCTATTTTTGGCTAGGTGAAACCCTGCATATTCAACTATATATGCTCCGGATTAGCCCGTAGGAGAATCCATTTCACCATCACCAGCTACTGACGATGATGGATCTATGGCTGGGGCTCTACATGATAAAATTTCACTTGATTATTTAAGTACATTACCATATTCTTTTAGTATCAGTCAAGTTTTCAAACAAGAATTATTATAACAAATGCTACAAAGAAACATGTAATACTTCTATAAAGTACTTTTCAAAACTTTATAGAACGTTGGGATCTCAATCCCTTCTCATTACTAGGAATTCACATCCCTCAACAATACCATCATCATGTTTATTGGATCTGGTTATTCAATCTGTTAGTTCATCACTGAACATGGTTACCACTATCAGGTAACTATTACCTCTAGGTCATCTGACCAATGTATTCATGATACTTGTTACACAATAATCTCACATAGTTCACCATGCATATTAAACTTCTTGTCACCTTTCACAAGGCAAAAAATAAAATAATGGCTCACAAGGCCCATTAACATCATAGCTCATACCTAGTTATGCTCATCATCTCATTCTACCTACATGGTTAGTATACTTGATAACAACCATATCAAATACATATCAACATTATGCAATACAAAGATAACATCACTATTCCCTCATTAGGGTTAGGGTTTCCCATCTTTACCAATTAGGGTTTCACATAACATCACCCTATATTAGGGTTTCACATAGCATCACCCTATATTAGGGTTAGGGTTTCCCATTTTATATTAATTAGGGTTTTATGATTACCTCATTAATCCAAACCCTAAGTCAGTGCTTCTACATATCTTGGAGCATATAGCATTATTTAAGTATTAAATCATACTTATCATTGTTCCATGCACTAGGAACACACATCACCATCATACCTTATTCAGTTGACTTAACCTTTCACTAAGTACATGCACCTATGCTTATCATAGTGTATTGAATTTATTACTTTCATAGGCATTGAGTGATAATCAATCTAATTATACTAATCACCTAAGTACTTTAGAGGTACTTCCATTGAAATCAACCTTGAGATACTCTTCAACCACTTATGGGGTTATTAGTACTCACATGGTTTGAATCAATTGGACCTTCAAATGGTTTGGACCAATTGAACCTTCAAACGGTTTGAACCAATTGAACCTTCAAAAGGTTTGGCCCTAAACCTTCAAACGGTTTGGTGCTAAACCTTCAAACGGTTTGGTCCTAAACCTTCAAATGGTTTGAGACCATTTAGACCTTCAAACGATCTGGTCCTAAACCTTCAAATGGTTTGAGACCATTTAAACCTTCAAACGGTCTTGGTCTTTACATCTTTAAACAGTCTTGAACCTTTTGCTCATCAAACGGTTTTGAAACCGTTTCATATCTAACAGTTTGAGAACTGTTTCAACTCTAATAGTTTTGAAACCATTTCAACCCAAGACCCTCTAATAGTTTGAAGATCGATTAACACTAAACGGTTTGAGACCGTTTGATCCTCAAATGGTTTGAGACCGTTTGGTCCTCAAACGGTTTGAGACCGTTTGGTCAATTCAGAGTTGAAACCGTTTGGACCTAAAATTAGGATTTTGAACCCAATTGAGCTAGGGTTCTGAAATCAATTGAGTTCTAAACATTTTGAAATCGTTTGGCCATCCAAGGTTGAGAGCAGGTGGACTAGATTAGGTTGAAACCATTAGACCTTTACACATTCTTGAATCCATTTAGCCTTTAACAGTTTGAAACCATTTGACCTCTAACAGTTTTGAAACTGTTTGGTCACTAACGGTTTTGAAATCGTTTGACCAACAAAATTGAAATCGTTTGTTTTTGATATTATTGTGGTGTGTGCTAATATGATGTCATCATCATCAAGCTTCAGACCTCTAGATTCTACTGTCATATATATATGATGAATTCATCAATCATTTAAGAAGAAAATAAAAGATCAAAATATGATGAGAAATTGAAATCAATAATAACATTGATGGTTTCAAGTTATATAACCCACCTCCAAAGTATCTTCAAAGATTCAAGCTTCTCATATCTAATGGTGAAAGAAGCTCCTTCAACTATCCAATGTTCGTTTCCAACTCTTTGGATGCAAAAGATAGCCAAGGTTGAGCATTGGATGGAAGAGAGAAGAAAATGAGTGTTGAAATCCATCTTCCTTGCCCTCAATATCCTCTCAATTATCCTTGAATTAAAAGCAACCACTAAGCATCTTAATCATTATAATACTATTATCCATTTTTGGTGGACATTACTTTTTAGTTAACAAATGTGAGTGGATTTCTTCACCTACTTAAGATATTTTGGTGCCAATCAAAGCATTTGGATGTCCTCCCACTATAGGTTTTCAACCACAACCTTTTAGTTGATGGGCACTTATATTAATATATTTATTTTTGCTACAAAATAAATTAGGGTTTCATTTATGCTTATTTCTTGATTATTTTATTATCAAGATTATCTCTCCTCAAATGTGGTTAAAAAAAGACGCCCCTTTCTTTTTATTTTCTAAAAATGATACCAAGATACAATACGTACATAATAGAGGTGGTATTTTACATATCCAACCCTAGGTTTTGGGTAAATTGCAAATTACACCAAAACTAGTTATTCAATGCACAAACATTATTGAAACAAGCTCCTTCTTGGAACTTAGGCTTCCAGAAGCCATACCTCAGCATCATTCTCATTCTTATGATGCTATAAAACTTAAGGAACATTTATCATGTAACATTTGCAAGGTAACCCCTTAAATTGGGTAAATTGCACTTCCGTCCAAAATAGGTAAAAATACTGTTTCAACATTATTCAAATAGGACCAAAATTGAAACATAAGCTCTTCTTTATTCTTAATTACTTTTCAAAAGATAAATACAAGAATATAAAAGACTTACTTAAGCAAAACTTATAGGGTTAAGGCATAACCTAGATCAGGGATGTTACAATTAACCCTAGTTATATAATCATTATTAATCAACTACATAGTTTTGGAGAACAAATTATATATTGAACTAAGTTTATTCATTCCACGTTTAACCCTTATTAATCAATATTAATGAATAATAATCATACAGAATACTCACCACACTGGTGGAGCAGGATGTGGTGGCGGCGGCCGGAGGTGGAGGTGGTCGTAGCTGTGGCTGTGGAGGTTGTCGTAGTTGTGGTCGGAGGTGGAGGCAGAGATGACTGAAGCTGCGGTGAAGAAGGTGGCGAGCGGTGGTAGGATGGCGGGTTGTGGTTGTTGGCGGAGATGACTGACCAAATGAGCGGCGGTGGCGGCGATTGAACTGGAGCGGCGACGACGAGCTCCTTAGCGGTGGTTCCTCTCTATAGTGGTGGCGGCGAGCTCCTCTCCATAGTGGTGGCAGTGAGCTCCTCTCTATAGCAGTAGCAGTAGCGATGACGGAGAGAGAATCATGAGACCTAGCTTGAGTGACAATAGAGAGAATCGAGAATGAAATAGAGAAGGTGAAGAGACTGGCTCACCCCAGTACTATTCTGTTAATCATCGGCGTCAGTTGTTGCTTAAAACTGATGCTTAATACCATCTACAAACATTGGAACGGGGAAATGTTTTTTTCAGGGACAACACATGAATAAACATCCTTGTCGGTTCCCATGCAACACCCGACACAGAATATTGTATGAAATTTTGCGTCACAAGGGGTATTTAGGCGTCCGTTATTTTATAAATAACTAACACCATATGGGGGGGGGGGCGCAGAACATGAGTCATCGGTGTTTACACAATTGAATGTTGCATTGAACATTTTGAAGGCAAATTTTTTTCCCTAGAAAATTGTATTTCACGGGTGATTTTGGACGTCAGTTCTTATTTCTACCAGCCAAAGTTAAAGAAAAAGTGATACCCGTGTCTTTTATTAAGTGGCCAACCTCCAGACTTAGGTGTCAGTCGATAGTTTTAACTGAAATCGTAGTTTACTAGTGTCGGTGTTTGATTTATAACCAATGCCAGCAAATGTGATGTTATATGTCATTTCTGTACTAGTGACCAGTGCCGGAAACCCAGGAAACCGAGCAACAAACAAGGGAAACGTTTCACAACATCCCATATTAGGGAGGGCCTTACATTGAGATGCCTTTAGTAGATTATCAATAGTCTCCTCAGTAGGAGCAATATGCCCCAAATCTCAACTTGGGGAACCTTTATTGTAAGGACCCTGACCTTCATTTTGGGCTTACCCTATTTGCTTTGCCTAAACCTTGTGTTGAGATGCTTGCTAATCACCTGAGTTGTGATTAGGGTTTGTTTGTGCCTTGTTGAGAGGTGGAGGTGCAACTTGCAATTTACCCAAGTTTTGGGGTTGATGTGCAAGTTTATCACATTGAGAGATGTCTTTCACTCTCCTTGCATCCTCCAGAGTTGAGTAGATGGGTTGGGCTCGTTGCTTAAGTAGCTTTGGGCTTTGTTGAGCCTTGTTGGGCTTTGTTCTGCCTTGTTGAGGCTTGGTATCGGGCAAGGGTGAGCCTGGTGCCTTGTATCAGCCATGGTGTATTGGCCAGGAAGGTGTATCAGCCAGGGTGGTGGTGGGTGTGTCGGGTAACCAGGATGGGCAACACACACCCCACTTGACCTAGCCTCGTTTGTGTCACCATCTTGGGACAAGTGGCCGTTGCCTTGCTAGTGGGTGGAAAGTCATGGACAAGTGGTTTGGGATGCTAGCATGTGGCATAAACCTTGGACAAGTAGTGGTTTGGGAAAGCACATGTGGAGCTATCCCTTAGTGGACGTCCACTTAACCCTCTTGCTTATATACCCCCTTCTTTGCTAGCTTGGGATCCCTTTAGCTCTTTAGTTGCTTTCCTTCTTCCTTGGTGGCCGATACACTTCCCCTTAGTGGAGCTTGGTGTCCGATACTCTCTCCTTGGTGGGAGACATAGCTCTAGTCTCCTTCTTCCTCTAGTGGTGGCCGAACCCTAGAGAGTGCCTTTCTCCTTCTCCTCTTGTGGTCGTTCCTTGGAGCTTGGAAGCTTGGTTCTTGGAGCTTTGGAGCTTGAGGAGTGTGCTTGAGGCAGGTTACATAACTCCTAACCCTAGCTATACTACTTCTCTTTCGTGTTGCATGCTATATGTGCTATCTTGATCGGCCATGTTTATCTTGTTGGAAATATCTTTTCTCTAGTATGTTCCCTTGATCTTGTTGGATATGGTGACATGGTTATGTTGTTTAGATGTGTTTTTGAACCTTGTTGGCCAAACCTTTGCGTTAGGATTCTTTAGGCAAAACCCCTCTCACTTGGTTGTTGATAGGTGAGCCTAGGGTTTCCTAATCCAATAGTGCATGTGGTGTGTTCTTGGGGAAAAACTCCTTTCTCTCCCTTTGGTCTTGAAGAGGTGAGCTTGAGCTCTAGTGGTGTAGGCAAAACCCCTCTCTCCCTTAGTCATTGAGAGGTGAGTCTATACTCTAGTTGCTTGGGCAAAACCCCTCTCTTGCCATGGACTTAAGAGGTGAGCTTTTGGTTGGTCTTGACCTAGTTGAGGTTGGTGGGTTGGCCATTATGATGATGACCCACCTTACTGCCCGATATGTGATGGAAGTTGCGCAAAACCCCTCCCACTTGGTTGTTGAGAGGTGAGCCAACTCTCTTGATCTTTTAGGGTTTGGTGGTTGTCTTGAGGTTGAAGAAGACCCACCCGTCATGGTCTTGGAACCCCTGCACCATACCCTTATGATGTGTTCTGCCCGATAGCCCTCTTCTAGGGATGAGTCTTGGGCGATATGATAGATGGTGTTCAGTTGACCTTCTTGACCGATATGGACCTTTGTTGTTACGACCCCACCTCCCGATAACCCCCAATTAAGGGAGACCGAGAGGTCAAATCCGCACCCATAACTTCCGGATCAAAGGTTCGACACTTAACCAAGAACAATTATTAAATTTCAACAATCTATACTGAAAAGCTGTAATAAAATTTTGCATACCTTTTGAAAATTTTGGATTTCTAAACTTCTATCCATGTATGTATTCTACTCTAACTAATCCTCCTTGCATTTTACTTCATGCATTTCACAATATGACGATTTACTGTTTGTCAATTTGGCTTGTACCTAAAATGTCGACAGACAAAACGTCGGCCAGCCGAAGCTGGTATGTGGGGGAAACAATAATCATGCAATTATTCATAACAATGTATTGCAGCCAATTACCATTTAACATCCAAGTTTACGTTTTAAATATAACTGCGCAATCCATGTGTACCCTATCCCTTGCATTGTCCCTGCAGTGGACCTGGATACTACCTTCCTTATGGTAGATCCCCGTTATACCCCTCATGATTTCACCTAACAGGTGAATCAATTTCTGGGGCTGAGTCACATGGCACTACATGTAGGTAGCCCACTCCTTAACTCAGGGCAAGCTAAGAGTCTCATGGCACTGCACATGTGTAGCCCAGTTTCTAACTCATGACAGCCTAGACCTTGCTCTAGGTTATCCTTTTAGCCCTTCTATAGCCACAGGGGTGGACCCGGATCTAGCCAGTTATACATGTATATTCATAGTGATAGTCATAGTCACTCTATAGTTGCATAAAATAAAAGCATCCGACAATTATTTCAAGCCATGAGGGATATGTCAATAAAATCCTCAGAAAACTATTTGGGATAATCATAAGCATAACCACATACCTGATTTGATGATTTCACAAGCATTAAGCAAATCCAACCAAAAATGCAATCCAAGCAAGCAATTCAATCATCACATAATTCCTGAAAAGAATATGTACTCTATTTATTACACACTTTATCAAGAATCTACTTTATTGACTTGGATTCACTTTCTAGGGTTTTTGTATCCATTTTAGGGTTCCATTACTCTTCATTAGGGTTTCTTAGATCAATTCCTCAACCTTTATCCCTTTTAGGTCAACAAACCCTAAAATACTCTTTTCTACTCATATAAACCCTAATTGCTCAAATTATCCATTTTAATAGTCTTTTATACCCAAATTGACTTAGGATCATCATATCCCTATTTATTCATGGATTTGAACAATTGAAACAATTAAAAGACATATTCATCTAAATTAGGTTTTTCAAGCTCATTAATGCATATTCATGCACGAAACCCTAAATTAAGCCACTTATATAAAAAAATCATCTTTTTAGATCCTATTTTCACTTTTATTAACAACAGGTTAATATTGGCTTGAATTATCCAATGAACAACGTTAAATCCATCTATCATCAAATCTGAGAGTTTTTCATTAATTACATCATTAACGATGATAACTTTATTTACTTTTCAAATTTCAATTATATTTATGCACATAATCTCTAAATTAAACTAATTACATGCAAAGTTCATCCTTTTCAATCTTAAAGTGCCTTTTTACAATTAACAGGTTAATATCAACTTTAATCGCCCATTAAACTCTACCAATTACATTAATCATTTCAAAGTAGAGTTTCTTAATCTTTAATTACATCCCAGGATTTGAGGCCTCAGATAATGATCTTAAAAGGAATGATTAGACAACCCATATCACCAAGGTGCACCTCCTTTTCCGGGAGCCCATCACTAAGAACTCCATAGTTAAGCGTGCTCATCTTGGAGTAGTACTGGGATGGGTGACCTGTCGAGAAGTTGATCCTAGCATGCACGTGAATGAGGACAAAGCACGCAGTTAAGGCTAGTGGTGGTCTGTGGGGACAATCATCATTCCTAAAACTCTACTAGAGCCTAGGGCAGTGGGCTCGTGTGTAACAAATGGTATCAGAGCCAATTCCCCTCTAGTAAGTGGGCCCACATGGGAATGTGGCATGCCAGTCTTGAGTCATGCGGTCCAGGCTTGTAGGAAAGGGTTGTCCATGGTTGACGTAGCCACCCTTGCACTGGTATTCCATGATCGGGAGCTAGGTGTCCATGGGCCATTGTAGGTCTGTACTGAAATGGGGTCAGATTATGAGGCCATATAATTGAGACTTGACGAGGATGTCAAGAGTCTAAGTGGGGGAGATTGTAACATCCCAGGATTTGAGGCCTCAGATAATGATCTTAAAAGGAATGATTAAACTACCCATATCACCAAGGTGCACCTCCTTTTCTGGGAGCCCATCACTAAGAACTCCATAGTTAAGCATGCTCAACTTGGAGTAGTACTGGGATGGGTGACCTGTCGGGAAGTTGATCCTGGCATGTGCGTGAGTGAGGACAAAGTGCGCAGTTAAGGCTAGTGGTGGTCTGTGGGGACAATCGTCATTCCTAAAACTCTACTAGAGCCTAGGGCAGTGGGCTAGGTTGTTACATTTGCCTTAGTTGGTGTTTGTGGGAGTTATGCCTTAAGCCGACATAATGCTTGATAGGTATCCCTATTTTGTTCCTTGGGCGACATGGGTTGGCTTTGGGTTTGCCCGATATGAGTCTTGGATAGGGAAACCCTGGATGGGCGCCATAGTGTTGGCCGATATGGTTGTGCTTAACCTAGTTGGACGATAGGCTACCTCGGGTGCCATGGTGTCGTTTGAGAGACGACAACAGTGTGCTTGTTGGGCGTTATGGTTTTGACCTAGTGCACCAGGATCTTAGGTGATATGTCTTTGGGCGTTATGGTGAGGATAAGTTGCCCGATATGAAACCCTAACCCTAACGGGCGATAGGGGTCTTGCCTGATAGGGCTGTTGTGCTGCCTACCCATGGCTACAGGATACACCCTCTTGGTCCATGGTTGCACGATACACACTTGCACCTGAGTGCATGATACACCCATGGTTCGTGGTTGCATGATATCCCCTTGTATCTGGTTGCACGATACACTCTTGGCCCGTGACTGCACGACAAACCTTGGGTGCTAGTCTTCCCATTATCCCCATGTGCATGGGTGAATGTCATCCTTGTGGCCAATATCCTTTGGGTGAGGGTTAGTGCCCTACCTGCCACACCTTTGGTGAGGGTAGGTGACCCCCTTTGGTGAGGGATGCTCCTAGCTCGGGAACTCTAGGTTGGTGAACCTATTGTCTTGAGCCCGCATCTTTGGTTAAGATGTTGTTGAGATATGAAAGATAGGTTGTGACCAGTGATATGTTTGTTTCCTAAGTAAGATGATAAGATAATGGTTGTATTCATAAGATATAGGGCATAGTGGATGCTCACAGTTTGATAACACTAATTTAATTATTAGACACGCAGATACCACTTTATACTACATATAATCACCATAATGGATGTGGTTTTAATCATATGCTCCATAAGTTTGAATGGCATGATAATAATACTACGTTCTCTAAGATTTATGTTTGGTGATCCAATTATCTCTCCTGATATGCATACTAACCATGTAGGTGTATAAAATGAATTCACAGTCAGGTGAGAGCTATGAGGTGTATGTGTTTTGTATAACACTAAACGATGATAATCCTTGTTGATGAGATAACCTGTATCACGAGTATGATGAGAAGAGTCTGTTGACCTGATAAAAGCTGAGTGCCTAGTTGAGGTGTTATCCCCTGATACTGAGATAAGGGATTGCTATTCCAGGATGATAATGTATGATGATGAAGCCCTGAGAGGCAGTGGTATTATGTGATGAGGGATTGAGATCCCATGGCTATATGATAATGGCAGTTGTTGCATGACACAATGTTTTTATGTTTTATAACTTGGTTGCCTCAATAATTCACCTAAAACGTACTAATTAATTAAAGTGGAACATTTCATGTACTTTTTCCCTGGCCATAGATCCATCATCGTCAGTAGCTGGTGATGGTGAAATAGGATCATCCTATGGGATTACCTAGAGCACATATTGTTGAATATGCGGGGTTTCTCCTAGTTGAAAATAGGAGGATTAGAGTGCAACTGTGGTTGTGGACTCATGATGTGTATAAGAGCATGGTGAACAAGCCCATGGCTCAGTATGACAGAGTATGAATGCGTTCATGGCTCAAGGAGCACGGTGAACTGGCCCGTGGCTCAAGTATACTAGCACTGTGACACCAAGGGCGTGCTAGATAAAAAGGGTAGCCTGCGTGAGCTAACCCTGTGGCTGAGGCCACTCAAGAAAGAGATTGTGGTCCTGCTTTGGTAATCATGCACTGACCACGAAGAGGTGAGGTCATGGAGTCTGGCTCTCCCAATGACCTTGTATGGCACCAGTTTTGGGCTTCATAGTGAAATGTTGGATTGGAGCGGGACAACTCACTTCCTCAGGGCATAATAAAATTTGTAATCTAGCCGTATAGTATGTATCAATTAAGGAAAAACATAGAACATTGGTTGAGGCCTTGCATGTATAGTTGCACTAGTTATATTTTGCAAGTTATTTGTACATTCCTCATATCTGGTGATAAATTCTTATAAATCTTATCTTGTCAATCATGTTCCATAAAGAAATATCTGGTTATATGCCTCCTGGATATCTTGGTAAGCTAGTTCTGTTCATTATGTTGTATATATGAGCTGCTTATATCAGTTACCTGCTTTATCTGTTCTAGCTCTCCTTTGAGGTTTTATAGTTTCAGTGGGGGTTATGTTTCTCGCTGGGACTGTGTGTCTCACCCCGCTGGTTTTAAACCCTTTTAGGTGATCGTACTAGACGTGGTGGTGGTCGTGAGGTTGTGGCCGAGCAATAAGAATAATAGTAGGAGGCAAGAGATGGATATGTTGTTGTTCTGGTCCTTTTGTAGTAGAGTCCTAGAGTCATCCATATACTCTTAGGTCCTTGGAAGTGTTTCGATGACGTCTCATGATGTATAGCTGATGTAGTTTTGTTTATCCTGCTGTTGGCCTGGTATGGCCTGTTCTGTAAATAAACAGGTGGTGAACTCCTTGTGCTTATGTGACAGCTGGATCCTATGAACTATGGACACATATCACGATTTATTTATGTTTATATAACATGTTTCCTTGCAGAATAAGGATCTGTATGTAATAGTTTCTTTGTCTATCTATTTTCCACAATCAGTTTTAATTAACCCGTGTTTTTGGTAATATGTGGTTTATGGAAGTTCTGTACGTTTTCACATGGAATTTCGTTGTCTGTGTGATAGCGGGATTTCATAATAAGTTTTTGGTATCAAAACTCTAGGTTCGCTGAGTCTATAGGGATCTAGGACTAGGCTTGTGTCTGTTCTTGTGATTTTTCCATATTTTCTCATAACAACCTTCTACCCCCAACAGAAGATAAAGCTTAAAGATGTCTGGAAATCATGAAGAACATGCTATTGAGAGAAGTGATGCTGCATCTGTTGATGGAGCACGAGTGCATGCACATGAAGATCGGGTACCTGAGGTCCCCCATATCGACCCATCCATTCTTGAGAACCCTTTCTACCAGCACCTTATGGTACATGTAATGGCAACGATGAATCACATGGTGGATAGATTGCCAATGCCTCTGCCAAGAGCATAGGCTCCCCATGGTGAATCTTTGGGTATTGGGAAGACCTTCGAGCGGCTTTGCCGAGTCGGAGCTTCGTATTATGCTGGAATGACTGATCCAACAGATGTAGATTTGTGACTGACAGGTCTTGAGAAGGCCTTCCAGATCCTCGACATCCCCGAAGCAGACAAAGTCAAGCAGGATGTCTACCATCTGAAAGGTAGTTCTAGCCACTGGTGGGCCATTGAGGAGGAGAAGAGGCCTAGAGAGGAAATAGTTTGGCACATCTTATGATGGGAGTTCATAACCTGATACTTCCCGAAGACCTATCTAGATGAGAAGATCAACCAGTTTGAGCGTCTATGCTAAGGATCAATGAGCATCACCGAGTATGAAGACAAGTTCATGGACCTATTGAGGTTTTGTCCTCATATGGCAACAACAGATGATGAGAGAATCAGACAGTTTGAGAAAGGTCTGAGTGCTGAACTATCGACACTTGCTACTGCTTTAGAAAATCGAGAGATGTTTGCCACATTTGTGGAGTCTGTCCGAAGGATTGAACGATCAGTCTGAGAAAAGAGAGAGGTATGAGGTTGTGCTAGACTGTGGTTCCAAGCAAGCAATGTTTGCTGATGATGGTGAGAAGTGGATCTTCTAGGGAGATAGGAAGATTCTTTTGACATGTTTAGTATCAGCCATGGTAGCTGAGAAGTTGTTGCAGCAAGGATGTAAGGCGTTCTTAGCTCATGTTGTGGCACCGAGGCAAAAGGTCTGAGTCTTCCGAACGTGACAGTTGTCAGAGAGTTTGAGGATGTGTTTCCCGATGAGTTTCCCGGTGTTCCCCCACCTCGAGATTGACTTCGAGATCAATCTAGTTCCAGGGACATAATCAGTTGCTCAGACACCATACATGATGGCTCCAGTTGAGATGGCAGAGCTAAAGAAGCAGTTACATGAGTTGCTAGATAAAGGTTTCATTAGACCGAGCACATCGCCGTGGGGTGCTCCAGTCCTGTTCGTAAAGAATAAGGATGGATCAATGCGTCTGTGCATAGATTATAGGTAGTTGAACAAAGTCACGATCAAGAACAAGTACCCTTTACCGAGGATAGATGATCTGTTTGATCAATTGTGTGGTCTACGGTGTTCTAAAAGATTGATCTACGATCTGGATATCATCAGTTGAGGATCAAGGTGGAGGACATACCAAAGTCAGCTTTTAGGATGAGGTATGATCACTTTGAGTTTGTGGTTATGCCGTTCGGGCTAACCAATGCACCTGCTGCTTTCATGGATCTAATGAACAGGGTGTTCCGTCCGTTTCTAGATCAGTTTGTTGTGGTCTTCATAGATAACATCTTGATATATAGTCGAGATAGTCAACAACATGAACATCACCTTTGACAAGTGTTGACTCTCCTTCGCCAACATCAGTTGTATGCCAAGTTTAGTAAATGTGAGTTCTGGTTAAAGGAAGTAACTTTCTTGGGTCATGTGATATCTGTAGAAGGAGTCAGAGTGGACCCCAAGAAGGAGGAGTCGGTTGCGGAGTGGGAGCAACCAAAAACGTCGACTGAAGTTTGTAGTTTTCTGGGTTTAGCAGGATACAACCAGAGGTTTATAAAGGACTTTAGTGTAATCACGTTGCCATTGGCGAAGTTGACCAGGAAGGATGTACCTTTTGTTTGGGATGATCGTTGTCAGCAAGCTTTTCAGAACTTGAAAGAAAAGCTGACTAGTGCTCCAGTGTTGGTGCTGCCAGAGCCTGGGAAAGGCTATGTTGTTTTCTGTGATGCTTCCAAGAAAGTCTTAGGTTGTGTGTTGATGGAGGAAGATCATTGGGTTTCTTTTGCTTTGTGACATCTTAAGAAACATGAGGAGAGCTATCCAACACATGATTTGGAGCTGGAAGCGGTGGTCCAATGCGTTAAAGATATGGAGACACTATCTTTATGGGGAAGTGTGTCAGATCTTTACGGATCATAAGAACCTAAAGTATATCTTCTCGCAGAGTGAGCTGAACATGTGACAACATTGCTAGATGGAGATGATCAATGATTATGATTGCACTATTGAGTATCATCCTGGTTAGGCGAATGTGGTAGCTGATGTGCTTAGTAGGAAGTCTTCTTCTCTTCCTATGAAGAAGGCACAATTGAGTTCTTTGGTATGCCACCAATGGGATATATTTGTCTCTTTGCGGCAGATGAAAGTATAGTTGGAAGTCTCCTTATTGGATGGACTGTTGGCACGGATGCAAGTAAAGCCTACTTTGAGGCAGCATATCAAAGAAGCGCAACAGGCATATGCTACAGTTCAGTTGATTAAATCAGAGTTCGGCAATGAGAAGAGGGATGGCTTCCATGAGTCTCAGGATGGACTAGTTTGTTATCATGGTAGGATGGTGGTCCCAAATGTTGATGATTTGAGGAAGTTAGTGCTCGAGGAAGCACACACATCGATGTATGCTATGGATCCAGGTGTCACCAAGATGTATTATAATCTAAAGGATCTATATTGGTGGCCTGGTTTGAAGAGAGGCGTGGCCGAGTTTGTAGCTCAGTGTGCGATATGCCAGCAAGTCAAGGCTGAGCATCAGATTCTGGTAGGTACATTGCAACCCATGCCGATACCGCAGTGGAAATGGGATCATATAACCATGAATTTCATAGTTGGTCTGCCAAGGACAACTAGGAATCATGATTCCATTTGGGTGATAGTGGATAGGTTGACGAAGTTTGCTCATTTCATTCTGGTGAAGAAAACATATACAACAGAAAAGCTTGCTCAGATGTTTGTGGATGAGATTGTGCATTGGCATGGTGTGCCCGCAACAATAGTCTCCGACCGAGGTCCCCAGTTCACGAGTCATTTTTGGGAACAGCTGCACAAAGTGTTGGGAACGCAGTTGAGGTTCAGTACCTCTTTCCACCCACAGACAGATGGACAGTCTGAAAGGACTATTCAGACTTTGGAGGATCTTCTCCGAGCTTGTGTTTTGCAGTTCCTAGGCAGTTGGGACGTGCATTTCAGTTTGATAGAATTCACCTACAACAATAGTTAGCAACATAGTATCAAAATGGCACCTTATGAGGCTTTATATGGCAGGAAGTGCAGATCTCCTCTATGTTGGTATGAGTCTGGCGAGTATCAACTTTTGGGTCCTGAGTTAGTGCAATAGACAACAGAAAAGATCAAAGTGATACAACAATAGTTGAAAACGGAAGAGGACAGACAGAAGTCGTATGCAGATAATCACCGATGACCTCTAGAGTTCCAGGTGGGAGACAAGGTGTATCTCAAGGTCTCACCATGGAAAGGCGTGCTGAGGTTTTGTCAGAAAGGAAAGTTGGCACCCATGTATATGGGGCCATATTTGGTAATAGCGTGTGTTGGCAAGGTAGCTTATAAGTTAGAACTACCTCTAGAGTTGCACATGTGACATCCAGTGTTCCATGTCAGTATGCTAAAGAAAAGTCATCCAGGCATAGAGACAGTGATACATCCGATTGAGGTTGAGCTGGATGAAGATATGACATATGAAGAAGGTCCTGTAATGATCATCGACAGAAGAGTGAAGAAGCTGAAAAGGAAGGACATGGTTCTTTGGCATCATTGTGGCGTTGAGGAAGCCACGCAGGAACTTGAGGAAGAGATGAGGAGGAAGTATCCCTTGCTTTTCTCTTTGGATTTCAAGGGTGAAATCCCTTTGTAGAGGTTTATGGCTTGTAAGGACCCTGACCTTCATTTTGGGCTTACCATGTTTGCCTTGCCTAAACCTTGTGTTGAGATGCTTGCTAATAACCTGAGTTGTGATTATGGTTTGTTTGTGCCTTGTTGAGAGATGGAGGTGCAACTTGCAATTTACCCAAGTTTTAGGGTTGGTGTGCAAGTTTGTCACCATGAGAGATTGTTTTCTCTCTCCTTGCATCCTCTAGAGTTGAGAGGATGGGTTGGGCTAGTTGCTTGAGTAGCTTTGGGCTTTGTTGAGCCTTGTTGGGCTTTGTTTTGCCTTGTTGAGGCTTGGTATCGGGCAAGGGTGAGCCTGGTGCCTTGTATCGGCCATGGTGTATCGGCCAAGAAGGTGTATCGGCCAGGGTGGTGGTGGGTGTGTTGGGTTACCATGATGGGCGACACACACCCCACTTGACTTAGCCTCATTTGTGTCACCATCTTGGGACAAGTGGTCGTTGCCTTGCTAGTGGGTGGCAAGTCATGGACAAGTGGTTTGGGATGCTAGAATGTGTCATAACCCTTAGACAAGTGGTGGTTTGGGCGAGCACATGTGGAGCTATCCCTTAGTGGACACCCACTTAACCCTCTTGCTTATATACCCCCTTCTTTTCTAGTTTGGGATCCCTTTAGCTCTTTAGTTGCTTTCCTTCTTCCTAGATGGCCGATAAGCTTCCCCTTAGTGGAGCTTGGTGGTCGATACTGTCTCCTTGGTGGGTGACATAGCTCTAGTCTCCTTCTTCCTCTAGTGGTGGTCGAACCCTAGAGAGCGCCTTGCTCCTTGTCCTCTTGTGGTGGTGCCTTGGATCTTGGAAGCTTGGTGCTTGGAGCTTTAGAGCTTGAGGAGTGTTCTTGAGGTGGGTTACATAACTCCTAACCCTAGCTATACTACTTCTTTTTCGTGTTGCATGCTATATGTGATATCTTGATTGGCCATGTTTATCTTGTTGGAAATATCTATGCTCTAGTATGTGCCCTTGATCTTGTTGGATATGGTGACATGATTATGTTGTTTAGATGTGTTCTTGAACCTTGTCAGCTGAACCTTTGGGTTCGGATTCTTTAGGCAAAACCCCTCTCACTTGGTTGTTGAGAGGTGGGCCTAGGGTTTCCTAATACAATGGTGTGTTCTTGGGGAAAAACTCCTTTCTCTCCCTTTGGTCTTGAGGAGGTGAGCTTGAGCTCTAGTGGTGTAGGCAAAACCCCTCTCTCCCTTAGTTGTTGAGAGGTGAGTCTATACTCTAGCTGCTTGGGCAACACCCCTCTCTTGCCATGGACTTGAGATGTGAGCCTTTGGTTGGTATTGACCTAGTTGAGGTTGGTGGGTTGGCCGTTATGATGATGACCCACCTTGCTGCCTGATATGTGATGGAATTTGCACAAAACCCCTCTCACTTGGTTGTTGAGAGGTGAGCCAACTCTCTTGATATTTTAGGGTTTGGTGGTTGTCTTGAGGTTGAAGAAGACCCACCCGCCATGGTCTTGGAACCCCTGCACAATACCCTTATGATGTGTTCTGCCTGATATCCCTCTTCTAGGGATGATTCTTGGGCGATATGATAGATGGTGTTCTGTTGACCTTCTTGACCGATATGGACCTTTGCCTTAGTTGGTGTTTGTGGCCATTATGCCTTTGGCCAACATGATGCTTGATAGATATCCCTATTTTGTTTCTTGGGCGACATGGGTTGGCTTTGGGTTTTCCCGATATGAGTCTTGGATAGGGAAACCCAAGATGGGCACCATTGTGTTGGACGATATGGTTGTTCTTAACCTAGTTAGATGATAGGCTACCTCAGGTGCCATGGTGTCGTTTGAGAGGAAACAATAGTGTGCTTGTTGGGCGTTATGGTTTTGACCTAGTGCACCATGATCTTAGGCGATATGGTGATGATAAGTTTCCCGATATGAAACCCTAACCCTAATGGGCGATAGGGGTCTTAGACGATAGGGATGTTGTGCTACCTACCCATGGCTACACGATACACCCTCTTGGTCCATGGTTACATGATACACTCTTGCACCTGAGTGCACGATACACCCATGGTTCCTGGTTGCACGATATCCACACGTATCTGGATGCACGATATACTCTTTGCCTATGATTGCACGACACACCTTGGGTGCTAGTCTGCCCGTTATCCCCTTGTGCATGGGTGCATGTCATGCTTGTGGCTGATATCCTTTGGGTGAGGGTTAGTGCCCTGGCCACCACACCTTTGGTGAGGGTAGGCAACTCCTTTTGGTGAGGGATGCACCTAGCTCAGGAACTCTAGGTTGGTGAACCTATTGTCTTCAGACCGCATCTTTGGTTAAGATGTTGTTGAGATTTGAAAGGTAGGTTATGACCAGTGATATGTTTGTTACCTAAGTAAGATGATACGATAATGGTTTTGTTCATAAGATATAGGTCATAGTGGATGCTCACGATTTGATAACACTAATTTAATTGTCAGACATGCAGATACCACTTTATACACCATATGATCAACATAATGGATGTGGTTTTAATCATATGCTCCCTAAGTTTGAATGGCATGATAATAATACTATGTTCTCTAAGATTTATGTTTGGTGATCCAGTTATCTCTCCTGATATGCATACTAACCATGCAGGTGTATCAAATGAATTCATAGCCAGGTGAGAGCTATGAGGTGTATGTGTTTTGTATAACACTGAACGATGATAATCTTTGTTGATTAGATAACCTATATCACCAGTATGATGTGAAGGGTCTGTTGATCTGATAAAAGATGAGTTCCTAGTCGAGGTGTTATCCCCTGATACTGAGATAAGGGACTGCTATCCTAGGATGATGATGTATGATGATGAAGCCTTGAGAGGTAGTGGTATTATGTGATGAGGGATTGAGATCCCATGGCAATATGATAATGGCAGTTGTAGTATGACACAATGTTGTTTATGTTTTATAACCTAGTTGCCTCAATAATTCACCTAAAACATACTAATTAATTATAGTGGAACATTTCATGTAGTTTTTCCCTCACCATAGATCCATCATTGTCTGTAGTTGGTGATGGTGAAACAGGATCATCCTGCGGGATTACCTGGAGCGCATATTATTGAATATGCAGGGTTTCTCCTAATTGAAAATTGGAGTATTAGAGTGCAACTGTGGTTGTGGACTCAAGATGTGTATAAGAGCATGGTGAACAAGCCCATGGCTCAGTATGATAGAGCATGAATGCGTTCATGGCTCAAGGAGCACAGTGAACTGGCCCATGGCTCAAGTATACTAGCACCGTGACACCAAGGGTAGACTAGATAAAAAGGGTAGACTGCGTGAGCTAACCCTGTGGCTGAGGCCACTCAAGCAAGAGACTGCGGTCCTGATTTGGTTATCGTGCACTGACCACAAAGAGGTGAGGTCATGGAGTCTGGCTCTCCCAATGACCTTGTATGGCACCGGTTTTGGGCTTTGCAGCCGAAGGTTGGATTTGAGCGAGACGGCTCACTTCCTCAGGGCATAATAAAATTTGTAATCTAGCCATATAATATGTATCTCTTAAGGCAAAACACAAAACATTGATTGAGGCCTTGCATGTATAGTTGCACAAGTTATATCTTGCAAGTTATTTGTACATTCCTCATATCTAGTGATAAATTCTTATAAAGCTTATCTTGTCAATCATGTTCCATAAAGAAATATCTGGTTATATGCCTCCTGGATATCTTGGTAAGCTAGTTTTGTTCATTATGCCGTATATATGAGATGCTTATATTAGTTACCTGCTTTAACTGTTCTAGCTCTCCTTTTAGGTTTTATAGTTTTTGCGGGGGTTATGTTTCTCACTGGGATTGTGTCTCACCCCGCCGGTTTTAAACCCTTTTAGGTGATCGTGCTAGACGTGGTGGTGGTCGTGAGGTTGCGGCCGAGCAGCAAGAAGAATAGTAGGAGAAACGAGATGATTATGTTGCTGTTCTGGTCGTTTTTTAGTAGAGTCCTAGAGTCATCCCTGTACTCTCAGGTCCTTGGAAGTGTTTCGATGACGTCTCACGATGTATAGCTGATGTAGTTTTGTTTATCCTATTGTTGGCCTGGTATGGCCTGTTATGTAAATAAATAGGTGGTGAACTCTTTGTGCCTATGTGACAGCTGGATCCTATGAACTATGGACACATATCAAGGTTTTCATTATGTTTATATAACATGTTTCCTTACAGGATAAGGATCTATATGTAATAGTTTATTTGTTTATCTATTTTCCGCAATCAGTTTTAATTAACCCGTGTTTTTGGTAATATGTGGTTTATGGAAGTTCCTCATGTTTATGCATGGCATTTCGTTGTCTGTGTGATAGAGGGATGTCACATTTATGAGTTTATGAAAAATTTTAGGGATGATACTTACAGATGATTTGATGCACTGGAGCAAGATGTGCAATAACTCAGATAGAGGTTTGACACAGTCTTCCCTCCACCACCTCCTCTGACTTATCAATATCCATTCCATGAGCCCTTTTAGCAATTCCACTGTGATGACCTAACATTGAATCAAGTCAAATTGCCACCAATAACAATTGTGGAATAATCATAAGTAGAAGATTAACAAAATCACTAAAAATTAAAACCATTTTGCAAAGAGATCCATTTCCAAGAAAACTCTTAAAGGAAGAACCAAACTTTATATTCATCATGGTTGACATTGTACATACACTATATCATCTCTTTTTGAGGATAACATATAACAATTGCTTTGTCAAAACCTATGCATAAGAAACATAAAACCTCGAGGCAATCAGCCAAGATCTCAAATCGTTCATAAAACCATCACGTACTAAATTCAAGGACCTGAGAGTACAAAGACGACACATAGGACTTCTATCTACCAGACACAATAGATAGTACACTAAACCTGAGCTATTATTGCTATCCTTGTTGTCCTTCCTCTACAATACAGTCTCCACCTCCTCGTGCACGTCCACCTAAAAATTGTGGATCTCACAGGGTGAGACAATTATCCCAGCGAGAGATATAACTCTCTGCCAACAATGTTATTATCACAAGTAAACAGTATAAAACTGAGCAAAGGTTCTTTTATATTAATAAGCAAGTTAAACCAATATTGATAAGGATATTGGAATATTCTCATCTTTTAAAGCATTGCAACTATCTATGATAAAGCAATAAATCATCTATTCACTTTATAAGGAATATGAAAAACATGTGTATCGATTACCCCTCATATTATACCAACATCTCAATCTTATCCTGTGATAATATTATCATGGTAAGATATTCATGAATCATTCTCATTTCTAGTTGTTGGCCTCAACCAATTTGCCAGCGAGGTATTGGATTACCAATCCTGTGAATACGTTTTAGCTAGGTATTGGATTGTACCAATCCTGTGATATTATAGCTAGGTATTGGATTGTACCAATCCTGTGAGATCATAGCCAGGTATTGGATTGTACCAATCTTGTGAGATTATAGCCAGGTATTAGATTGTACAAATCTTGTGAGATCATAGCCAGGTATTGGATTATACCAATCCTGTGAGATTATATCCATGTATTGGATTGTACCAATCATGTGAGATCATAGCCAAGTGTTGGATTGTACTAATCCTGTGAGATCATAGCCAGGTATTAGATTGTACCAATCCTGTGAGATTATAGCCAGGTATTGGATTGTACCAATCATGTGAGATCATAGCCAAGCATTGGATTATACCAATCCTGTGAGATCATAACCAAGTATTGGATTGTAACAATCTTGTGAGATTATAGTCGGGTATTGGATTGTACCAATCCTGTGAGATTATAGCCAGGTATTGGATTGTACAAATCCGTGAGATTATAGCCAAACATTGGATTATACCAATCATTTGAGATCATAGCCAGGTATTGGATTGTACCAATCCTATGATCTTATAACCAGGTATTAGATTGTACCAATCCTTTGAGATTATAGAGAGGATTTGGATTATGCCAATCCTGTGAGATCATAGCCAGGTATTGGATTTTACCAATCTTGTGATATCATGGCTATATTTCTAAGGATTCCATAGTTGTTGGGATCCCTTTATGTTTCCGTTTCACTTGCATTATGGGATATCAATCCATTAAACTCATCATTGAATTCCACATCACCTTTACTAGGCATTATGCTTCGGTCAAGCCATCATGCCCATTCACATTCTTTATGTGATACAAGTATTCCTTATATCTCATTTAAGCATATTCAAAACACTTATAGCCCTTATTTGGCTATAACCATAAGGCATGTATGACTAAGATTTCATTATTATTATTATGACCATTAATTACTATTATTATATTACGGGGTTCCCATTTCCCTAGTTCATTTTAAACATTGCCATCTGTTACATCAACCTCTAAATCATGAGACTTTTATAAAAATCTTGTCACCTCTTACTAGGAAACATCCATCTCTAGGTCATAAGACCTATATAAACATTATACTTGTTGTACAAGTATTTTACATGACTTACAAGACTCATATAATCTGTATTATATGAAACATCATAGCTCATACTTAGCTATTATCATTATCTCATGATACCAACATGGTTAGTATATTATGATAACAACAATATCAAATATATATCATTACCATTCAATACAAGAGAAATACCACCTTCCCATCATTAGGGTTAGGTTTTCCTTTCTTACTGAATAGGGTTTCAAGCAATATCAACTTCCTTTACTAGGTTTAGGGTTTTCCTCTATTAACCGATTAGGGTTTCCAGTATGTTCATCAAGAATCAAAACCCTAATTCATACTCCACACATGTTAGGAGTATCAATGTATACTCATTACATAATTATTATACAAGTATAAGTTTCTCTTTCACCCTCACTAGGATTTTGATTACATCATACTCCATTAGGTTGGCTCAATCCTTCTCTCAAGGTTCCATGACCCATATTTATCAAAATGCATTAAACTCTTTATGTCTTAATGTATCATTTGTCATAACACACTACATGTGTCACTCAATCAAGTGTATTAGATTGAGGTGCTTCCACCATATAAGGTATAAAGGTGTAGGTATGCTTCCATATAGGGTATAGAGGTGTAGGTATGCTTCCATATCGGGTATAGAGGTGTATCCTCATCACCTATATCGTGCATCCATATCAGGTTACTCAACCTCTAGGGTTTGCATATCGGGTTAGACCCTTATGCTCATATCTCTCCAAACCTTCATGGTATTGGTCTACCCCTTCACCATGTATTAAGTGATAGGTTAGACAACTGATTATTCTTCACTAGCTCAAGTGTACAAACTGATAGGAGTGTGGGGTTGCAATGCATATTGGATTTCACAATACCATGTTGGGTTTCAACACCATATCGGGTTAGGGTATATACTCAACACCATATCATGTATAAGGTGTGTGCTTGACCCCATATCATGCAAAATATGTGTGTATGTGTGTCACTCATATCATCCATGAGGTACAAACTCATCACTATATCATTCTAGTGGTATTCTCATATCACCATATCAAGTTACTCATCATCTAGGGTTTGTCATATCGAGTTTGAGTATACACTTGACTCCATGTCGTGCATAAGGTGTATATTTGACCTCATATCACACACATGGAGTATGCTTGACACCATATCATGCATAAGATGTGTGTATGTGTCACTCATATCATCCATGAGGTATGAACTCATCACTATATCATGCTAGTGGTGTGTTCATATCACCATATCGGGTTACTCATCATCTAGGGTTTGTCATATCGGGTTTGAGTATACACTTGACTCCATGTCATGCATAAGGTGTATACTTGACCTCATATTGTGCACATGGTGTATGCTTGACACCATATAATGGACAAGGTATATACTTCATCATCATATTGTCTATAAGATATATGCATCCTCATTGTATCGTGTTAGTGATATGTTCACTTCACCATATCGGGTTAGAGGTGCTTCAACCCAATATCGGGTTGAACTATGATGATGTCATCATCATCAACCTCTATACTCTTATTTTTACTGTTCTAGTTCATGGAGAACAATCCTATGTCACTAATAGAACTTATGGTTTCATTAACTATGCAAGAAAATTCAAATTGAAGGTAGATTATCAACTATGGAAAGATTGATGGTAAATAATAACATAATTGAGTTCAAGTTATATACCTACCTCAAGAACAAATTCGAAGTTCCAAGCTCTAAAGATTCACATACCCAAGGTTGGAAATTAATGACATTGGTAACAATAGTGTTTGCTCTGTAATGGCTTCGGCTTCCCGAGCTCCCGTTTCCGTGGGCGACAAGGCGAATGGGGGGGCGGCGAATCTCCAGCAGCCTCCCCCCTGGAGATCTGAGGGACGTCGGAGAGCTGTCGGCTGCAAGTATTAGTAAATCTGTACAGTCGACGACAGGAAGAAGTGTTGTTACTTCTGAAGTTGCTCCTCCGGTCAGCTGGGAGAGTTTTAGGCCTAAAGTATCCGGGACAGCCGCAGATTTGAAGAAGGTTGATGTTGCCATAGTTGAAGGGAAGATACTCTACCCTAAGAAAGAAGCTGACGAGAATACTAACAAATGGAACAAGTGCTTGCTTGGTTATGTTATCGATTTCTTCCCTAACATTCCTGCTCTTACTACGTTCTTTGACTCTGTCTGGAGAACCCGAAGCTTTTTTGAGGTTTTTGATTTAGGAGATGGTATGTTTCTGATTAAATTCGATGATTCTGATGATTTGGATGAAGCTGTTAAGGGTGAATGGTGGGTTAAAGGTAGACCGGTGGTGCTTACAAGATGGAAACCTGGTGATATAGTGAACAGAGTACCTCTCGCAAATGTTCCTGTGTGGGTTGACATTTTACATCTTCCGATGGAGCTTTGGGACAGTAGGTTGTTCAGTAGAATTGGCTCGGTCTTGGGGATGCCGGTGAGAATGGATGACTCTACGCTCAGTTTAAGGCGATTAGATGTTGCGAGAATTTTGGTTCTAATGGGGAAGGAAGCTGAGTTTCCGAATAAGCTTGTTCTGAGAAGTGATGAAGGGGAAGAGCACACGGTATTCCTTGAGTATGAGTGGATTCCTTTTCGATGCTCTAGCTGTGGATATATGGGCCATGGAGAATGTAAGAAGCTGCCGTCCAGAGCTCAGAAGGTGACCAGAGGTACTGTTAAGGGGAAAATTTGGGCTAAGAGAACCCCTGCAGCTCAAGTGTTTGATGCTTGTCCGGTTCTGCAGTCTAGTACTGAGTCTGATTATGTGATTGAAGAGATTACTGATGAAGCCGAAATTCTGAAAGGAAAAGGTAGTGCTGTGCAAACAGAGTCTGTTGTTGAAGATGAAGTGTTGTCGGCGTTAGTAAATGAAGGAATGGATATTATCCCAAGCTTGGTTTCTTCAGTTCCATCTACTCCAGTGATTACTCAGATATCACTCAATGTTTCTCCAGATATCTCTGGTGTGGATAAGTTTCAGCTTGATCCTGGTGATAGGTGGCGTAACAATCCCCATCCAGAAATTCACGCAAAACTAGCTACTGGAATTTTTCATAGGATTGCTGATTCAAACTTTTCTCCGATCTTGGCTCAAGTGGAGGAACTCCATACTGGTAACGATGACGCTGAGGCTGGCAGCTTAACAGCCAAAGTGGATAAATGAATTCTATCAAGCTGACCTCCTGGAATGTCAGGGGCCTCTCTAACAAGGTGAGAGGTGTCCAGGAGGTTGTTAGAAGATCTGACAGTCATGTGTTTGTTTTGATTGAAACTAAGGTTCGTAGGAAGAGGATTGACAAGATTATGTCGAAGTTTTTTCCTGAGTTTGGCTATGTGTCCAACATCGATTCTCATGTCCTTGGCAGGATTATTGTGTTATGGAAACCCGACTTTTGTAATGTTATCAAGCCGGAGGAGACTGATCAGCATGTTCTTTTGGATGTTGAAGTTGGTAATTACAATTTCTGGATGTCAGCTGTTTATGGTCATTCGGAAGACAATGATAGATCTAGTCTTTGGGAGTCCCTTGATAGTACGGCTCATATTTGCTCTAAACCTTGGCTGATGATTGGGGATTTTAACGCTGTTCGGAAGGATATTGAGAGGCAAGGCAAATGCCCCCCTACCAGGAAGTCTATGGAGGAGTTTAATTCTTTTTTGCTTAGTTGTGGTATTGTGGAGCTTGACCTCAAAGGCCCGTTCTTTTCTTGGGATAATCACCAACCTGGTGATAGGTTTATCACTTCTAAGATTGATAGGGCCCTTGTTAATAATCTCTTTTTGACGAACTTTGATAACATTTCTGGTGAGCTTGTCTCGAATACTCTTGGAGATCATAGACAGCTGAACATTTTTATTGGTGAACCTAAAGTTGTTAAGTCTCCTTTTAGATTTATGAATTCTTGGGCCCTTAAGTCTTCTATTTCTGATATTATCTCTTCTTCTTGGAATGTTAGTGTTGATGGCTGTGCGATGTATAAAGTTTATAGGAAGTTTAAAGTTCTTAGAGAGAATTTGATCAGTTGGAACAAGTAGGATGTTGGGAATTATCATGATGAAGTTAAGAACCTCAGATATGAAGCGCTTCAAGCTCAGATCTGTGCTGATCATAATCCTACTGTTTTGGACCTTGTGGAGAAAGCTCAACTGCTTAGAAGGGAGCTTTCTGTAGCCGAGCTTGCGGAGGAGATCCTTCTTAGGCAGAAGTCTAGGATTTCTTGGCTCAAAGAGGGGGATATGAACTCTAAATTCTTTTATTCGTCCTTAAAGATGAGGAGATTGAGAAACTCTATCAATTGCATTATGATTAACAATGCGATCTGCTATGAGCCTAGTTTGATTAAGGAGCATATTGTTGAGTTTTACTATAATCTGTTCAACAACAATCATTCTAATGCTGGTCTTCTTGGTGATTTCTGTTGGACTGGTGCTACTATGTCTAATGCTCATAAGATTTCTCTTATCACCAATGTCACATAGAGGGAGATTGATGATGTGGTCAGCAATCTTAATCCTGACAAGGCCCCTGGCCCTGATGGGTTTAATCCTTTCTTCATTAAAACGTTCTGGACGATTATTAAGGAGGATGTGTCTTCTGCTATCTTTGATTTTTTCTCTAAGGGAAAGATGTTGAAAGAAGCCAATAATACTTTTATTACCTTGATTCCTAAAGGTGCAGATTCTACTGAGATTAAGAACTGGAGGCCGATTGCTTTATGCAACGTGGTGTATAAGCTTATTTCCAAAATCTTGGCTAATAGATTACAAGGTGTTATGCCTTTCATTATTAGTGCTAATCAGAACGCCTTTGTGAAAGGGAGAAATATTAAAGATTCCATTTTACTTACCAATGATATTCTTCATGATTTCAATAGGCATTCAGCAGGGTCCAAGATGTGCCTTAAGGTGGATATCTCGAAGGCTTATGATTCTGTTAATTGGAAGTTCTTATATTCTGTTATGCATAAGATGGGTTTTCCTTCTATTTGGATTGGTTGGATTGAGGAGATTTTTAATTCTACTTCTTATCAAATCTTGATTAATGGGGAGCCCACAAGGTTTTTTAAACCGTCTAATGGCATTAGGCAGGGTGATCCCCTAGCTCCCTACCTTTTTGTCATTGTTATGGAGGCCTTTTCTGTGATCATAAATGAGGCGGTTATGAAGAGTATGATTAGTCCCACTAAAGCTTCTAAGAATATGTATGTTTCTCATTTGGTGTTTGCTGATGATCTTATGATTTTCTTGGAAGCTAACAAGGATAATGCTGAGAATGTTTTGAAGATCCTTGACTACTTTGGTAGACTTTCTGGGTTGTATGTTAATCCTAGCAAGAGTGAGATCATTCTTAGCAAGGGTGCTGATAGTAAATCCATTATTGATATTCTTAAGTTTAAAGTAGCTGAGCTTCCTTCAAAGTATTTGGGTGTTCCTTTGGTTATTGGCAAGATCAATAAACAAGCTTGTGCTCCGCTTGTTGATAAGATTAAGGCAAGACTTGAGGGCTGGAAAGCCAGGTGTCTTTCTATGGCTGGCAGGCTTGAGTTAATTAACTCTACTATTGGTTCTATTTACCTTCACTGGTCTCATTCTTTCCCTATCCCTAAGTCTGTTATAGAAGATATTAATAGGCTTTGCCGTGATTTTCTTTGGGGGAAGAAGGATGATAAAAAGTTGCTTCATCTTGTTAAGTGGGAGAAAGTTACCAAACCTAAATCTGAAGGTGGCCTTAGCATAAGGAAGATTGAGGACGTCTCTTTGGCTTGTACTCTAGCTAATGCTTGGGATATTGCTAGTAAAAAGGATTCCTTATGGGTCAAGTGGATTAATGAGAAGTACTTACTCAAATCTTCCTTTTGGGTCATCCCTACTAGTACTAATATGTCTTGGAGTTTTTTGAAGATTATCAATGTCAGGGACACCATGATTAATCATGTTTCTTATGTTATTGGTAATGGCAAAAGTATTAAGCTTTGGGTTGACCCATGGGTTCCCAATAACCGTTTGTTAAAAGACTGTTTGGGTGTTGATTTGGTTCTTAAGCTTGGCCTTCCTGTTGATTGCTATGCTAGCTCTGTTATCTCTAATGGACACTGGAATATCCCTCCTTCTAGAAACAACAAGAACCTTATTGAGTTTCTTGAGAAGTGTCCTTGCTCGCTGAACAAGGAAGATATTATCCTTTTTTGCAATAAAGATCGCCCGAAGTTGAAGAACGTCTGGAGTGCTGTTAGGGATAAGTGTTGTGATTCCGATGTCTTTCAGTGGATTTGGAAGTCTAGAGCCCCGAATAGATTTAAAATTCATGCTTGGAAAGCTGCTCATAACAAGCTTCCTACTTCAGATTATGCTAGGAGAAGGGGCATTCCTACTCCCTCTATGTGTTTTCTGTGTAAGTGTGATGGTGAAGACACTACACATATTTGTTTTCTTTGTCCGTTTTCAAGACATATCTGGAATCTTATTGGGTTGGAGCTAAATGTTTCGTTGGATATGAATTCCTGGACTGAGTTGGTTAAATGTCATTGCAGCAAGTTCAGATTATTGGTGTTATGTTCTCTCTATTATCTTTGGTGGGAGAGGAATATTCGTGTTCATGAAGGTAAAGAAAAAAGTTGGACTGAACTATGGAAGTTGATTCGTAGGGATTATGTGGATTTTCAGAATCACATGCCCTAGGGCCTTTCTCTTTTTTTGTTTTGCTGGTCTGATCCTTTGTTTCCCCCTTCTCTTAGGGAAAAGGTCGAGTCCCCACTCTCGGAGTGTCGACGCTCCCTTTTCCCTGAGATGGTCGGTTGTGGTTGCTGTTTGGGCCCTGCTGCTGTTGTTTGGTTTTCTTTCTTGAGTGGAGAGCTTATCCTTCGGGAGTGGCAGAGCTCGCTCTTGATTTGGTGGGTTGTTCTTGGCCCCTTCTGTGTTTATGAAGGCGGCTCTTTTGTTGATCTCTTAGTTTCTGTCCCTGTTGTTTCTTCTTCTGCTGGCTTGCCTTTTTGTGGATGAGCTTATCCCTTGTTGGGAGTGGCAGAGCTCGCTTAGGCTTGCTAGCAACCTCCGTGTCCAGTCTTTTGAGCAAAAGGTTTTTGTTGCAGCCTGATCCATTATCTTCTGGCAAACGTATGGTTGTGTTCTGTTGTGTAGGTGGTCGTTTGTGGAGCTGGATGGGCAGGTTTTCTGCTTGGCTTTTGTTTGACAGTTCTCCTTCTTCTGTTGGGGTGCTTTGCTTTCTTCTTGTTGGTAGTTGGTGTGCTGGATGGGTAGCTTCTATTTGGCTGTTGTATGGAAGTTCTCCTTCTTCTGTTTGGGGCGCTTCACTTGCTTCTTCTGCTGGTTGGTCTGCTGGCGTTGGATGGTTGCTTGCTGCTTGGTGCTGTGGCAGTTTCTTCTTCAGCTAGGCCTGGTCCTTCTTGTTTTCTCTGGACAAGGTTTGCTTACTCCGGGCTAAGGTGGCTATTCTGAAGCTCGATGCTCTGGCACTGTGATAGTTTGCTGATGTTATATGTTGTTATTCCTTGTTGCTTGAAGGCTGGGTTTCCTTTTCCTGCTCAGATTTTCCTTGCGCTTTCTGCTGGTGCTGCTATGTGCCTAGAAGTTCTGTGATCTGTATGGCTTGTTCTTTTGATCCTTTGGTGGCTTTGGACGGTTTCGGTTGAGTGGTTGAGCTGATCCCGGTTTGGGAGTGGCAGAGCTCACTCTTCCTTTCTCTTTCACAGATGGATGTGGTTGTTTGGTGTGTTGCTGGCTCTTGTTGAGTGGTTGAGCTGATCCCGTTTGGGAGTGGCAGAGCTCACTCAATTTTCTCTTTTTGAGTGCTTTGGGAGCTAACTTTCCTGCTATGCGGAAGGGGTGTTGATGGATCATGTTCTGTTGAATGACGCTGGGTATTGGTGTTCTGTTCAAGCTGTTGTTTTTTTCTGAAGCTTTAAAGTTTTCGCAAGGACTGATATGGTGCCTGACATTCCCTGGTGCTGCCGGTTTTGTTTGGCTCTGGTGGTTCTAATGCTGGATGTTTTGAGGCTGTGAGCTGATCCTTGTGCTTGGATGTTGGTCTTCCTGCTGGGTCTCTATGTTCTTGGTGCTCCCCGGTTGATCTTTTGTAGGTTTTTCTTTCTTTTTTGAGCCTAGTCTTGTCCCCTGTTTGGGATTTCTTCCTTTTTTTCTTTTTCCTGGGGGAAGTTCTTCACCTTGTGTATTCTCTCATCCTTCCCTCAGCGGAAATAGATGTAGAGATAGATCTCTCTCTTTTTTTTTGTTGGTTTCTCACTTTGAGAACTAACAAGTTTTGTACTTTTTATACAAAAATGAAAAAAAAGCAACAGGAGTTTTGGCCGACCAAAAAAAAAAAGGTTGAATATAAGCTTATCAAAGGTCTAAGACTTGATATCCTCAGAACTATGCATGATACTTCACCACTTGTGGCCGATATCCTTTCACTTGGACGATATCACTTTGCTATGGACGATATGACTTTGTTATGGAGGATACCAAGGCTCTATGCATGATGCCCCTTCACCTTTGCATGATACTAAGACACTATGCCTAATATCTAAGAACAATAGGGTGATAAATTTTACATATTTTCACTAATAGGTGAAAGGAATGTTATATACACCTGAGGTTCATGAAAAATAGTGTATATGACGTGTCATCATTTTCTAGGTGCCACGTGTCCATGCATGGTTGACACATGTACATGCATGAGCTTATATTTATCTTGACATGAAAAACACTTGAGGATAATCTAGAGAAGATATTTCGGCCATCATTTATCTTGTTGGATAAGATATTTCTATTGGTATGTATGCCCATAGAGCAAGTCATGTGATGATTGTAATGGTATACTTTATAAATGATTTGAATAATAATAAAGGCAATTTCCAATCTATATGTTTTAACTGTTTCTGACATGATAGTGTAACATGATAGATGTCTAAAGAATTGTTTACTCAATGACGTATGCTTTTAGGTTAAGGACCTAAACAATGAGATCATACAGATGTTAAGAGTATACATTCTTGTTTAATCCCTAGTCGGTTGTTATTGTGGAAATAACCATAGACATCAATAACACTAAAGACTAGATTGTGTGTTGGTTGATGACATAATCTCATTAGTCATGATATAGTGATATCAAACCAAGCACATAGGTACTTGTTAGAGAACAAGTGTACCAGACAGACCCGCCGTGAGAGTAACACATGGAACCATGATTCGGTAGTCACAGTCAGCTCTCACAGTGATGGTGGTGAATGTGATTGTTCGACCTAAAATCACTACACTCAACACATGTCGTTGGGTACACTTTGACATCATCAAACACAGTCCTCAAACATGGGTTGTTATAAAGGTGATGATTGGGTGACTTTGACACATGGGGCTTTTGAGGGGTGAGGGATAGATATGGGATTTGTCCCTCCTAAGGGAGTTTAATGTCCATGGCCACTTGATGAGTAGGATTGAGAAAGGCATGCGCATGCACGTGTGAATCAATATGTGATATTGATGTCACACACATCTCACCCAGTCTGCTATGAGATCAGGGAAATGGATGAATGTTGAAAGGATGAGTGTACCATGCCTTGAGTTCATTCAGGACATTAGTGATAAAGGAATTATACGTTTGCTGTAACACCATTAACGGATTGTAGGATTGAAAGTTGTTCTCCAACTTTCTATTTCACTTGGGTAGCACTGATTAGCGACTAGGCACCGCTCTTTGCTTGTGAAGTCATAAGTGTTATGGACTTTCACTGCCAATGTGAAATGGACCTGCAGGGTTACACACATAGGATTTAACCTGGAAGAGGAGTTTTTCCACAAATGATGTTTAGATTGATTACTAAAGGAGTTTAGTAGTTCAATTAAACACTCAATTGATTGATAGCTCAAAATCATAGTGTTCAAGGTGTTGGACCAATTGATTAGAGTATCAGATTGATTGAAACTGTGATTGACTGATTTGGCACAATCTGCACTTTCAACCGATCGGCTCATGAGATGAACTGATCGACTCATGAGATGAACTGATCGGCTCGTGTTGGTGAACCGATCGGCTCAATTGTTGAACCGATCAGCTCATGTGACCAACATAGATCGTTGGGAAAGTCGATTTTGCAAATACAATTTGTTTCACTTGTACAAATTCGATTTGGACAAGGATTAATATTTGATTAATTGGTAACAAATATGAAAGTCAATTTGAGTTGGATCAGGACCAAGAACCAATCGGCTCATGTGATTAACCGATCGGCTCAGGGGTTCCAAACGATCGGTTCAGGTGTGAACCGATCGATTGAGGTCACCAAACGACTGTTTCAGGGTTGAAACGATCGGTTCAGGTGGTGCAGTTGGTTCTTTTGTGGAAAATATTGAACCCCTCTACTCCTGTTTAATCCCGCATTGCCTGGGGTAGAGAACCCTATCCCATGACCGTCCTATATATAGGGGTATTGGGGGCTTCTCAAAGCACAACTCAGAACACCAGTGGCTCTGTAAAGTTGTCGTTCTCTCTGGTTTTGGTTACCGAGAGAGCCCGAGAAAGTGCTACCCAATAAGGGAGGCACGACAAGGGAAAGACAACTGCAGAAAGGCAACTGGTTGCAGGAGAGTGTGTTGGTGACTAGTACGCCAATAGGTGGGTGCGACTCCTTCCGATTCCTTGTGGGACAAGGAGATTAGAATTTCAGGAAGTCTGTGTGGATGACTGTAGAGGCGGGACACTTCTGCCACTCGGAGGACAACTGTCAATCCCGACAGTCCCGGTGAGACCAGGAGCTGCACAGACACCATCCAAGACTGGAGTTGAAGACCGCGCAAGCTGCGAGGTAACGTTGCCGAGCAAGCCTCGAGACAAGGTACGCCTCCACAAACCATCCTTCCTGTTGTATAGACGTTGACATGATTCCTTTATTCTAGGTTTGGGAGAAGAATTTTTTTGTTTCCGCTTCCTCATCTGTCTCCCCTGAAACCCAACAATTTCAACTTAATCATCACTTTATTCACAACCCGATACAACTTTTCCAAGGAAGTTGTAAACTGATACAGTTCACCTCCTTGAGGTGCTTAGCTCATCATGGACAATTACAAGAGTTCACAAACTGATATGGACTCCCCCTATGGCTCCTTGGCTGATAGGCACTCTGA
The DNA here is from genome assembly GCA_963693085.1 of Alisma plantago-aquatica. NCBI lineage: Eukaryota > Viridiplantae > Streptophyta > Magnoliopsida > Alismatales > Alismataceae > Alisma > Alisma plantago-aquatica. The sequence goes on from OY856415.1 coordinate 179,463,398, forward strand.
TATGAACTCTACAACTCAATAGAACTCAAGTTAGAGTTTCACATTAACCTCTTTCTTGGTCTATCTATCACCAAGAATACTATCATTATATATGATTCAAACATGGTGTCTCCTTATATCTATATCCTCTAAATGATACTAGGAGGGAGTAGGGACACTCTATAGGTGGTAATTTGCATATCAACCCTATATTTTGGGTAAATTACATATTGTACCAAAATTGGTACACAAGGCACTAACATTATTCAAACAAGCTCAAACTTGGAACTTAGGCTTTCCACAAGCCTCCCCTTAGCATCATTATTCTATTATGATGCTAAAATACATGAGGTACATTCAACATATTAAATATTGCAATATAACCCCTTATTTTGGGTAAATTGCATTTTGGTCCAAAACCAGAGAACATTGCTCAAACATTGTTCAAGCAAGACCAAACTTGAAAAATATGTTTGTCACCTAATAACAAAACACTTTAGAGAATTATATTAAAGTTCTAAGAAACTTATTTAATCCAAAAAAATAGGGTTAGCCCTAAACCCAGGTCAGGGATGTTACAACTTATAAACCCCTAACAAGGATTTCGTCCCTGAAATCCTAGATGAAGGGAGACAATTTTTAATCATGCATCCTATCATGAAGCCTCCACATATTATCTTGATGTCATGGAGATGTCATAGAACTTTGACTAGCATAAAGTTCTTCTATACAGGGTCATCATAGAATTTGTCATACATGACACATACTCAATTGTCCTTTTCATTAATGACTAAAGTGTCAATCTTGTGTCAGGTAACACTTTCTAAGTCAGAGAAGTATTATTCATACTTCAAATAATTTTGTTTTCAAACCTCATTGATTTGTCACCTTTTCTACTTACATATTTTATGTAATAAGATTTTTGACTTTGGGAGTCTTCCATACCCCTTGTTTAGTTTAGCATTTCACTTCCAAGGAAAGACTAGAATTACATTGTTGTCCATTTGGGACTACAAGTCTTATCATACTTATGTTATGCCACTTTAATCTATTGACACAACTCTAAACTTACTTCTGACTTGTAGCAATCATCCTATTAGCTGTTTATTTTCTTTTCATATGGAGAGACTACTTAGCAAGAACAACTATCTCAGAGGAATCTATAGATGCTATTTGCATAAGCTGCATTAACAGATCTAGATAAGGATATTTTAAGGAAGTTATATGAGCTTGATAAACTTTTCCCAAGATGATTCGACAATTGTTCCTACAATTAATACATCCTTATCGAGATTATGTTTATGTAGAGCATAAACCCATAACATATGATGTCCAAACTATTATATGTAACTAAACTAACCTCAAAATTGGCCTTTCTAGGTAATCAACAATAATCATCTTCTTAGGACTCATGTACTCACTATCACATACCTTTAAAACTTCTCAGGCACTAGAATTTCTTACCTTGGTATTAGTTACATGTGTCAAAAACACATCATATCCTTATCATTTCCATCCTTTGTTGTTATTACCAAAACCAAACATATAATAACACCTTTCTTTCATCTCGAGACATTACTTAACACACATACTTTATCTTGGAACTAAAATTTAGGACTAGCTGATACTTTTCAAAGTATCCATCTACAGATTACTTCTAATCCATGCACATCAAGTGTCATAAGACTTACTTGATTGTCATGTCCCTAAAAGGGAAGAACACAAGGAAACATAGCCCTTTTTATTGCCCCATCATTGTCTGGGGTTTTTTATTAAAGAAAAAGAGATTATCACATCCTTTGAGTATTGCATGAACTTTCAACCGTTCATGTGCCATTCAATCTTGTTTCCTCTTAGGTTCCTAGCCATCAACATAGGAATTATAAGGATGATTACATGTCATCATCCCTTAGCATTATCATCATCATGATTACTAGATATGGGTATTCAAACCCTTAGTTCATCGCTGAACATTGTTACCTCTTATCAGGTAACTGTGACCTCTAGGTCCTCAGACCAAGGTGTACATTATTTAAACATCTTCTTTTGTTTATAAGTTGATCTGTGATTAACTCAGATTCCTTCATATAACAATTAGGATGTGGTAGAAATATTTGTGCCACATCTCCTATTTCATTATGGTCTTTATATTGTCTCACAATGACTACTTGATCAGACTAATTAGAAAGATAGCAATCTAGGAGTGTCATACTTACCTTGCCTTCAATAGAGGAGTACCTGACTAGGGTATGCAAGAACTGAAATCAGATAGTATGCATTTATTTTATATTATGTTTCATCTCTTTAAGTTTTACTACTTAGTATCTCAAATTCTCTCTGGGTGTTTCTTTTACATCTCTTCCCTTTCTACATGAAGAGAGAAATTTTAAAACATATAAGATAATATTGGACTAAATATAGGTTCTCATACATCTTATCTCTTCCTCATGTCCTCATAGTATTAAATAAAGGAAGCTCAACAACAACTACCTTTCTTAATTAATAGGTAGAGAGAAGAAAAAAGAAAGATATTTCAGAATGAAAAGTTCTGTCTGACATGTTACCTCTTACAGGTTATCTAGTGTCTTGGTTGACTCAACGCATGGAGTCAAGTTGTCATCTGCTATTGCCTTTGTCCTCTACTACCTGAAGTAGATGGACCAATCTGTGACAATTGTCTTCGTCCTCGGCCTTCTGCTCCACTAAATTGTGGTCCTTGTAAATTTTGCAGATTATACCTTGACTGTTGGGTCACCTTGTTATTTCTTCTTGGACACTGCTGCCTTAGATGTTCTATCTTTCCACATTTATGACAAGCTCGGACCTCACATTGTGTCCTAGACAAATTCCTTGTTGATACTAAAGGTACTCTTGGAGTTCCTGGAGGTATACTCCAACCTTGGTCCTTACTAGGTGACCACTATATTGGTATACAATATTGTTGCTGAACCGGTGGTACCAAAAACATTTGTTGCTTAGTACCACCAATCCACTACTCCTATGACTATATAGACTTCCTTTTGAGGTTTACCTCATGTTTCTTTGTCACATACCTTTCTATTCTATGGACAGATTCCACGAATGTGGCAAATCTCTCTCTAATTTCTATCACAGCTGCTGAGATAGACACCTCAACATTCAATCCTTTCTAAAAATGTTGAGTCTTCTCCTACTCAGTAGCAGCCATTTGAGGAAAAAATTGCAAAAGTTCCATAAACCTAGCCACACATTCATTAATTGACATGGTTCCTTGCCAAACCTTCTCAAACTGTGATATCTTTTCATCTAAGTGTGTTTATGGAAAATACTTATTGATGAATTCTTGAAAAAATTCCATCCAACCAACCTCTTCATCATTTCTTTTTACTTCTTCTATGGCCTACAAGTGGCCAACACTACCTTTCAAAAGGTAAACAACATGTTTGACTTTGTCAGCATCTGGGATACTAAGGATCTTAAAAGCCTTTTCTATCTCAGTGAGCCATGAATAAGCATCTACTGGGTCAGTTGTTCAAGCATATTCTATAGCTCCTACACAACATAGACGTTCAAAAGTCTTACTAGACCTATGTCCCTCATTGGGAACTGGTGCCCTAGGTGCTGGTGCTAGCATCTGATCTGCCATATGCATTACTGTGCTCATGACTTGCCCAAAAAGAGAATTAAAGGCTGGGTTTTCTAGCATAGCTTCATCAAAATGGGGATTCTCAGGCACTAATTCCTTTCTTTCCGGATCCCTTACACCTTCTACTGGTGCAACAACATTGCCCTCAGCAACGTGATCCTCATGTTCTCTAGACATCTTTAAGCTATATCCTTCCTTCTGCATAAGCATAAGTCACTATAAGATATACTACATGACACTAGAATAGACTCAACACTTTAGTCCTATCTCTCTGTAAACTCAGCGAACCTTAAGCTCTGATACCAAATTTTGTGATGACCCGACATTGAATCAAGCCAAATCACCATCAATAATAATTGTAGAATAATCATAAGCAGCGGATTAAAAAAATCACTAAAAATTAAACCCATTTTGCAAAGCGATCCATTTCTAGGAAAACTCTTAAAGGAAGAACCAAACTTTATATACATCATGGTTCACATTGTACATACACTGTATCATCTCTTTTTGAGGATAACATATAACAGTGCTTTGTCAAAACCTATACATAAGAAACATAAAACCTCGAGGCAATGAACCAAAATCTCAGACCATTCATAAAACCACCACGTACTAAATCCAAGGACATGAGAGTACATAGACGACACATAGGACTTCTATCTACAAGACATGACAGACAGTACACTCAACGTGAGTTGTTACTGCTATATCTACTATCCTTCCTCTATAGTACGGTCTCCACCTCCTCGTACACGTCCACCTAAAAATTATGGATCCCATGGGGTGAGACAATTGTCCCAACGAGAGATATAACTCTCCTCCAACAATATTATTATAACAGGTAAAAAATATAAAACTGAGCAGAGATTCTTTTATATTAATAAGAAAGATTAACCACTATTGATAAGAAGATTAGAATATTCTCATCTTTTAAAGCATTGCAACTGTAACATTCCAGGATATGAGGCCTCAGATATAATGATCTTATAAGGAATGATTGGACTACCCATATCACCAAGGTGCATCTTCTTTTCCGGGAGCCCATCCCTAAAGAACTCCATAGTTAAGCGTGCTCAGCTTGGAGTAGTATTGGGATGGGTGACCTGTCGGGAAGTTGATCCTGGCATGCGTGTGAGTGAGGACAAAGCGTTCAGTTAAGGCTAGTGGTGGTCTGTGGGGACTGTTGTCATTTCTGAAACTCTACTAGAGCCTTGGGCAGTGGGCCCGGACATTACAAATGGTATCAGAGCCAATTCCCCTCCAGTAGGTGGTCCCCACATGGACATGGCATGCCAGTCTTGAGCTGTGCGGTCTAGGCATATAGGAAAGGGTTGTCCATAGTTAACGTAGCCACCCTTGCACTGGTATTCCGTGATCGAGAGTTGGGTGTCCATGGGCCATTGTGGGTCTGCACTAAAATGGGGCAGAGATTATGAGTCCTTATAGTTGAGCCTTGACGAGGACGTCAAGAGTTTAAGTGGGGGAGTGGGCCCGGTCATTACAAATGGTATCAGAGCCAATTCCCCTCTAGTAGGTGGGGCCCACATGGACATGGCATGCCAGTCTTGAGCCGTGCGGTCTAGGCATATAGGAAAGGGTTGTCCATGGTTGACGTAGCCACCCTTGCGCTGGTATTCTGTGATCGGGAGCTGGGTGTCCATGGGCCATTGTGGGTCTGCACTGAAATGAGGAAGAGATTATGAGGCCTTATAGTTGAGCCTTGACGAGGACGTCAAGAGTCTAAGTGGAGGAGATTGTAACGTGCCAGGATTTGAGGTCTCGGATATAATGACCTTATAAGGAATTATTGGACTACCCATATCACCAAGGTGCATCTCCTTTTCCGGGAGCCCATTCCTAAAGAACTCCATAGTTAAGCATGCTCAACTTGGAGTAGTATTGGGATGGGTGACCTGTCAGGAAGTTGATCCTGGTATGCGCGTGAGTGAGGACAAAGCGTGCAATTAAGGCTAGTGGTGGTCTGTGGGGACAATTGTTATTCCTGAAACTCTACCAGAGCCTTGGGCAGTGGGTTCGTGCATTACAACAACTGTCTATGATAGAGAAATAAATCATCTATTCACTTTATAAGGAATATGAAAAACATGTGTATCAGTTACTCCTCATATTATACCAACATCTCAAGCTTATCCTATGATAATATTATCATCGTAAGATATTCATGAATCATTCTCATTTCTAGTTGTTGGCCTCAGCCAATCTGCTAGCCAGGTATTTGATTATACCAATCCCGTGAATACATTTTATCCAGGTATTAGATTGTACGAATGATGTGATATTATGCCTAGGTATTGGATTGTACCAATCCTGTGAGAACATAGCCAGGTATTGGATTGTACCAATCCTGTGAGATCATAGCAATGTATTGAATTTTACCGATCCTGTGAGATTATAGCCAGGTATTGGATTATACCAATCCTGTGAGATCATAGCTAGGTATTGGATTGTACCAATCCCATGAGATTATAGCCAGGTATTGGATTGTAGCAATCCTATGAGATCTAGCCGGGTATTGGATTGTACCTATCATGTGAGATTATAGGCAGGTATTGGATTGTACCACTCCTATGAGATTATAGCCATGTATTGGATTATACCAATCTTGTGAGATCATAGCCAGGTATTGGATTGTACCAATCCTGTGAGATTATAGCCAGGTATTGGATTGTACCAATCCTGTGAGATCATAGCTAGGTATCAGATTGTACCAATCTTGTGAGATCATAGCCTAGTATTGGATTATACCAATCCTGTGAGATTATAGCCAGGTATTGGATTGTACCAATCCTGGGAGATTATAGCCAGGTATTGGATTATACCAATCCTATGAGATCATAGCCAGGTATTGAATTGTACTAATCCTATGAGATTATAGCCAGGTATTGGATTGTACCAATCCTATGAGATTACAACAAGGTATTGGATTATACCAATCTGATGAGATCATATCTAGGTATTGGATTATACCAATCCTGTGATATCATGGCAATATTGTTAAGGATTCCATAGTAGTTGGGATACCTTAATGTCTCCCTTTCACTTGCATTATGGGATATCAATCCCATAAACTCATCATTGAATTCCACATCATCTTTTAGGCATTATGCTTCGGTCAAGCCATCATACCCATTCACATTCTTTATGTGATATACGTATTCCCCATATCTCATTTAAGCATATTCAAAACACTTATAGCCCTTATTTGTCTATAACCATAAGGCATGTATGACCAAGATTTCATTATTATTATTATGAACATTTATTACTATTATTATATTACGGGGTTCCCATTTCCCTAGTTCATTTTGAACATTTTCCATATCTTACATCAACCTCTAGATCATGAGACTTTTATAAATATCTTGTCACCTCTCACTAGGCAACATCCATATCTAGGTCATAAGACCTATATAAACATTATACTTGTTGTACAAGTATTTCACATGACTTACAAGACTCATATAATCTGTATAATATGAAACATCATAGCTCATACTTAGCTATGCCCATTATCTCATCATACCAGCATGGTTAGTATTTTATGATAACAACAATATCAAATGCATATCATTACCAATCAATACAATAGAAATACCACCTTCCCATCATTAGGGTTGGTGTTTCACTTTCCTACTGAATAGTGTTTCAAGCCATATCAACTTCCTTTACTAGGTTTAGGATTTTCCTCTATTAACCGATTAGGGTTTCCAGTATGTTCATCAATAACCAAAACACTAATTCATACTCTATACATATTAGGCGTATCAGTGTATACTCATTACATGATTATTAAATAAGTATAAGTTTCTCTTTCACCGTGACTAGGATATTGATTAGATCATACCCCATTATGTTGTCTCAATCCTTCTCTCAAGGTACATTGGCCCATATTTATTAAAATGCATTAAACTCTTATGTCTTAATGTATCATTTGTCATACCACACTACATGTGTCACTCAATCAAGTGTATTAGATTAAGGTGCTTCCTTTATATCATGGATAAAGGTGAAGGTATGCTTCCATATTGGGTATATAGGTGTAGATATGCTTCCATATTGGGTATAGAGGTGTATCCTCATCTCCTATATTGTGCATCCATACCAGGTTACTCAACCTCTAGGGTATGCATATCGGGTTAGACCCTTATCTTCATATCTCTCCAAACCTTCATGGTATTGGTCTACCCCTTCACCATGTATTAACTGATAGGTTAGACAACTGATTATTCTTCACTATATCAAGTTTACAAACTGATAGGGGTGTGGGGTTCCAATGCATATTAGATTTCACAATACCGTGTTGGGTTTCAACACCATATCAGGTCAGGGTATATAGTCAACACCATATCACGTATACGGTGTGTGCTGGACCCCATATCATGCACAAGATGTGTGTTAGTGGCACTCATATCATCCATGAGGTATAAAATCATCACTATATCATGCTAGTGGTGTGTTCATATCACCATATCATGTTACTCATCATCTAGGGTTTTTCATATCAGATTTGAGTATACACTTGACTCCATGTCATGCATAAGGTGTATACTTGACCTCACATTGTGCACATGGTGTATGCTTGACACCATATTGTGCATAAGATGTGTGTAGGTATCACTCATATCATCCATGAGGTATAAACTCATCACTATATCATGCTAGTGGTGTGTAACATACCGAATTTTGAAATTTTGTCTTTTGGCCCTCGTTCCCATCTTTTCCTTTCATTTCTATCCTTATTAGCCTTACTATTAATTAGTAGAATTTATAGTGCTTTAGTGAACATTTATTCAGTAATTGTACCAATGTAAGGATTTATGCACAAATACCTCAATGAAGGCTTAATTACCATAATTAAGTTCTCTAAACCTTAATATAACTTTTTGATATGATTTGAAAACATAAAATGAGCCTAAGTTTCAAATTTGGTTCAATTTGGATGTTGTTTGTGCAAGTTATACAATTTTAGGTACATTCTGAACTTTTATGCAATTTACCAAATGGGGAGGTTTTCTTTGCAAATTATCAACTGAATTTTAATCCTTAGATATTCCCTTACCATTAATGAGATTTTAAACCATTGGAGAACCTAGTTTCACCTTGTTTTTATTGTATTTCTTTCCAAGGGCATTATAGGGATTACCCTCTTTATAAAGGTGCTTATCTTTAAAAGCTATCAACCAATGAGCTTATTTCTTTCTTGAAAAACGGTGGTGATGGCCTAGAAGGATCTGTGGGCTCTTAGGACCAAATTGTGATATCCAAGAAGAGTCCATGAGCTGTCCTCTTGCATGGCCATCAAGCCCTAGGCTAAAGACACATGGAAAGTCCCTTAAGACACCTCATGCTTCACCTCTTTCTTTATATATCCATGTATACCCCTTCCCAACTCGCAATTCAAAAACTCTTTCTCTCCTTTTCTTTCCTCTAGCTTATATAATAGTTCCTTCTGTATTTGGCCACGAATTTTTTGTCCCAAGGTAATAGAGGGAGCCTACCTTGGTGAAGAAGGCTCCTAGGGCTTCCAAATTGCTCTATTAGGGTTTCTAAAGCTCCTCCTTGGTAATTTCAACCAAAACTAGTAAGTTTCCTCCCTTACTTTGCTATTTTCATACTGTTAGTCTTCCTTACACCTTCTTCTAGGTCGGAACCATGACAATACATGGTATAACTCCACCTCAAACCCTAAAATATCTCATCTCCATGCTCTTTTGCTAGGGTTTGCACCTCTAAAGCGGAGAAGGTGATCTTTGCTCAAGAGAGGATCTTAGCTTGGAGAAACCATACCTTATAATCTCTAGATTATTTCTGTTTGGACCTTCTTACCTTCATATAGGCAGGTTTGGTTATCCCCCTTCTCATATATTGCTTAGTACATGCTTAAAACTCATGCTTCTATGTTTAAAATGGGTGATTTCTATCTCTTTTTACCATGTTCTTCTAAGGTTTTGGTTTCTTGCTGTTTTATCTTCTCTAGAATCTATAGTTTGGTTACCTAAGTAACTTAAAACCTGATATTGGGTCAAATGGTGTTTTCTCCCTCTCCCTTTTCTTCAATTATCTCGATCAGTTTAATGACATGGCAATTTCCTATTGGTTAATATTGAAAAATCCATATCTTGTAAACTGCTTATCCAAATTTGACAAATAAATATGTTTTGGAATTGGAAAATTAATATATATCTAATAAAAATATTTTCAAAGTCTGATTTCATGGTTTGACGAAGGGTGATTTTTGTAAAACGAATTTAATGCATAAAATCCATAAAAAATACATCTTAATCATCATAACTCCAAAATTAACATAAGAATATGTTTTCTTCATCAGGATAACCTTATAAGTTCATTGGTGATATTTTGAAAAGATAAATTCGAATTTTGCTAAAAAGTTTTGAAATTAGGGTCTCTATATATTAATGTGCACTATGTACTCTAATACATGTTAATACATTGAAAATAGGCAAAGTGGAACTTGGACTCAATTAAAGTGGTGAAAGTTAGTAATTGATATCAGTAAGAGATGTATGTGCATTCCTTACACCCTATGTTGGGATAATTGCAGCCAAACCCTATATTTCCCTAATGAGGCTTAAATGAACCCTAAATATTCTATTCTTGAATCCTAATGTTGTTCATGCCTCAAATTAGATTATAATTTCTTCATGTTTGGGTCTTATACCCCACTGCCATGCTTATTGAATATTATGACTACTCTTGCCATGACTACTTTTCTAGCATGGGGATTTATGTTCTATTTAATTAAAAGTAGTGGTACTTATGTACAACCACCCACAGAGGGCATGTAAATAATCACCTTGGGGAATGTCTTATTCTCCCCATAATATTGTAGGTGACTGGGAATCTCTTATTCTCCCCTCACCTTAGGTTAGAGGTCCGGTAGGTGCCTCAACCCTACTTAGTTAGGTAGGCATAATTATCTTACATGCAAATCCTTTTTGATATAATTGTTAATGGCAAGTTTCTTTTGAATATATCCTCATACTCTTATTATCTTCATCTTATGATCATCCCTAGCCTATTCTTATTTTCTTCACTTATCTTGTTATCTTAGACTAGTTTTGTGACACATACTTTTCTTCCCTTTCCCTTTTTGCTGGGTGCCTTCCCAACCACCCAGGTGTTGAGCAAAGTGATGGATAAGACAAGGAAGATCTTAGCTTTTGGCTTGGACTTAGTTGATGGAGATGCTGCTTAGAGATAAGATTGTAGTAGTCTAGACTTCCCTCTATCTAGATCCTTTTGTTGTATCTTATTGTAAACCCTAATGGGAGATTTTGATGTATTTTTGTAAACCTTTTATCAAAATTTGAATATACTCAGTTAGTTTTTTATTCCGCTGCTTTCTAATGGTCTTTTGTATACCAATGTTTAATAAATTTGGAAAATTCACTAGTACATAACCGCCCTTTAGTGTCAGTTATTTCAGGTCTTTCGTGTCGGTTTTAATGCGACACCTATGTGGGAACCGCTAAAAGGCCAACCGTTAGGCGTCAGTTCTTAAACCGACGCCACAATCAGCGTCGGCTTTTTATTTATAACCGACGCCATATCACCTGCTGCCACAGCCGTGCTGGCCAGCACGGACGTGGTATCCGGTCTCATTAGGCGTCGGTTTTAGCTATTATCCGACGCTGTAAGCATGTGTCATCATTTTTTTCAAATAACCGACACCTATTGTATGTATTTTTTTTAATCAGTCTGTAGCCCTTCTGTGGCTGGTCGCAGGATGAGAAACCTGTAGTTCTGTTATGGACTGTAGGTTTTACGACATCCATTGATATCAGCCAACAATAGACCACAAACCTACAAAATTAACAACATAAATTTTCACACATTTAGCAACCTGCAGTTCCATTCGATTTTCACACATGTAGAAACATTCATGTAGCAATCTACAGTTCCATTCATTTTCACATTCACACATGTAGAAACATTCATATAGCAACCAACAGTTTCATTCATTTTCACATTCACACATGTAGAAACATTCAGACATGTAGAAACATTCACACATATTACACTTCAGAAATTCATTTACAAAATATCATTTTTTAGTCATTATTCACTATCAACATCCCAATTATATTTAAAAAACCCCACTACATGTATGGCTTTTTCCCATTCTTCTCTTACATCATTTAATTCTTCCATCATATAGGGAGCATGTACATCTAGTAAGGCCTTTCCTTTAGTGTAGTCAGTTTTAAACACCTGCAAAGAGAATGATGTATATATATATATAATTAATAATATATAAATAAGATTGATATATTTCATATTATCTAATGAGACTATATATAATACCTCAGGAATGGTATCGATGTCCACTGCGGCATATTTGATAATCATATGCATAAATCACATCACATAGTATGCACATGCCCATCCGTTGTCTTGTGTAGCACAATATTAATTGAAACATACAAAATATTAAAAAATACAACTAATTAAGCATTGTTCACATAAATAATATATACATTGCAGTCGGGAACTTACTTCCACGTTCTTCCAAATTATTGGCTGGTTCCTTTTCCTGGGGACCTTTCCTCCAGCCTTTTTGAACTCATCTAAACCCCTACATGTTAATGTAACACAATACATTGCATAATTAAATAGTAATGTAATAACATATGTTAACAGATATGAAAATGAAATATTTCTCACCGGAATAATGCCATTTTCATTGTGTGTCCATATTTTGAATTCAATTTAGTCCCCTTAGGATCTAGATAATAGACAGTGAACGTCTCGGGGACAATAACTAGTAACTCCCAATGCATACCACTAGAGGTAAAAAAGTTAAAAATTAATAACTCAAAATCCACAATAAAAATGTAATTTTCTTAAGTCCAAATTATAAGCAAAGTAAACTTACTCCACATTGAATGGAGCTATTATCACCGTCTTCTTATTTTGAGTAAAATTTGTAAAAGCATCACAACAATATTGTTGAACTGACGAAGGGTCACTAGCTATTAGACTAATCAAATATGGAATAAAAAAATCCTACATGTTCGAATGAAAAATCTGCACATATCTTGTCTAAGTAGCTGCAAAAAATGTATTACGTATGCATTAATAAATAAGAAATCAGATCACCAGATCCTACACAAGGTATATGGATGTATAAAGAAGATCTCACCTTATCCATAACTCTATCACAGATGTATTCAACCAATCATATCGAAACAACTCCAAAATATCTTGTATAAATAGTTTGCTTTCGTATGATTGACCTGCAACATACGCATCTATAGAAACAGTTATAGGGCAATTTATATCATGTTCGCCAAACCATATTCCCATACCCCTACAATCAACACCTAATGGGACAGGTAGGTCCTTTGGAACCCAACTTGGTAATGTAGGAGGTGGAGGTGGAGACCTAGATGCTCTGGGTGTTTTCTTTTTAACCTATATATATGTATATGTATATATATATATATATATATATAATTTCAGACCAATTGACATCATATACACACACTAACAATTTAACGTAATATAAATTTACCATACAGTTTCAGTATAGAGGCCACTTTTGGCCACAATATCACTCCGCCTTCTGCCTCACCAAGCATTTCACAATCTGGGTGGGCATATAGCAATGGAAGATCTATCCAATCAGGGAATATACATACTGGGCTCACACAAACCCAACCATCTAGTAATGGAGACCCATGAAACATTTCCCCTGGTAGGGATGGGTAAGCTGACACCTCTGTAACGACAAATTCTTTACTTTTTAGACGACATGGCTTCAACCCCTACAAATTTTTGTGTTAAGAATGTTATATACATATATACATATCATCTTGAAAATATATCATCTTGAAAAGACTAGTTACTATGTCATAAAAATACTTACAGCAAATGTGCTAGGTGGTGGGTCTATAGGATTACTCCCAAACTCTACAGTAGGAGTAGAGCAGGACGCCATAGGTACTGTCTGCTGAGTGGTAGTCAGAGATGCCTGCCACTTGCTCATTGCTTCATGGAGTGTTTTATAAACTGCTTCCTTAATTCTCTTATGAACTACTTCATTGACTCTCCTATCAACTATCTTATCTACCTATACATGGATAAAAGAAACGTTAGCTTCTAATTATTGAATTCTCTTTTACAGTAACATTATAAAGAAAGAATAGGCTACCTCTTCTTGTGAAATTCCCGCTTTTGGGACATGTTTGCGTTGGGATGGCCCAAAGAACACTTTGATGCCCACACCAGCGCCTGCAACCCTAACACGTCCATGATGCTCTGGGTTACCCAGAGCAACTATCAATTCATCCCTTGTGCCCTCAGGGATGAACTTGCCTTGTTTCCTCAGATCGTGCAGCTCCCGCTAATTGCCAAAACAAAAATTTGTAATTAAGTAAACACCACAAATAATCAATATTCAAATGATTGCTATAAGAGTTGTATTTTACCATTTTTGCAGCCGCCTCAGCAGTTGCGGGCTTCCTTATTTCTCCCTTCTTATTTTGCCTTCCAGCTATCCAGACATCATGGTGAGGTAGAGGTGTGGTACCTATAATAGAGGACTCCTGAGTAGCAGCAGAATGAGTAGTAGACTCAGCCTGTAGTCTTTGGCGAATGCCTGCATACCCCTTTGGACCCATTGTGTGGTCATGCACATTCAGTGCACACCTTGCTTTTTGCGCCTCACTGAGGGCCTAGTTAGTATGCACATTAATGATTTGGTTAGTAACACTAAATGTTAATCTTGAATAGGTGAATACAACGTATATTAATTAAATTGGGAGTGACATCTAATACCTTGAATTCATCAGTTTTTCTTGAAGCAACAAACGCATCCCGTTCTTCTTGGTCCAGGAAGTTCTATTGTTCAGTGGCTTTCTTCTTCCTCTTATCACCTTGTTTTATGTATTCTCAGGTGAGATTTGTCTTATAGTCCCTTAGGACTCTCCCACAACGTTGCATCATGCATTTATGATGCAACTTTTCATCCAATTCAAATATACTCTGCAAAATAGAATTTCTATTAACTAGTATCCAAAAAATTAGTAATCTACAAAATAGAATTGCAAATTAATAATAACTCACATATAAATCCTTCCATATTACATCTTTCTTCCCCTTAGGAACTTTATGCCAAGAATCTATCTTACAACCGCAATGGCTACAAGTAACATACCCAAGATATGAAACAAACGAATTGCGATTCACTCCAATTGCATTTCCTGCATTATCAAAATCCACAAAAAGTTTGGGTCCATTGCCGCTTTGCGCTATTAACTTCTTCATCATAGTGATGCCCCTTATCTTGTCAACTTTTTGGTGCTACTCATCAAGTGCCTCAAGTGCTTCAGAGGGTACATGTGCATCATCAACCTAAAATTTGACAAAATAAACACACTTACAAGATATAACTATAAATGGACATATAGATATAAATATATGATATATTTTTTAAACTTACATTGTGAGGCAGAGCATTGATGTCCTCACCCTCACAGTAATCATCAACACGGTCATCATGAGAATGCTCAGCCATCTGATAGTTCACATTCACATTATAAAGTTCACATTGTAAAGTAATTCACATTGTAAAGTAATTCACATTGTAAAGCTCACATTGTAAAGTTCACATTCACATTGTAAAGTAATTCACATTGTAAAGTTCACATTGTAAAGTAATTCACATTGTAAAGTTCACATTCACATTGTAAAGTTCACATTCAGAAAAATAAAACATATAAAAAAATATAAACATGCCTCTAATATTGCGATTTTTTATCAATTAACAATCCTTCATTGTGATCTCCACGCACATACAAGTCATCATTAGCTTCAATATTTGCTGGTGTTGGCAACCCAACTGAAAATGGACTGGAGTCATCATACTTATCATAGTACTCTTCTTCATCTATATGATCTTCAATGAACTGTCTTTTACCATGAAGAACAACCGACCATTTATCATTTTTAGGATCATCGATATAAAATACTTGTTTCGCCTGTGATGCCAATATGAATGGTTCACCCTTCTCGCCAATCTTTTCAAAGTTCACTAAAGTGAAACCCAATTCATCCACTATAACTCCTTTGGTGTTATCAACCCAATTACATTTGAAGAGCGGAATTCTGAAATCTATGTAGTCAAACTCCCATATGTCTTCAATGAAACCGTAATATGATATTTTAGCTTCACGTGGACTCTTATCCTTTGCACTTTCAAAAAACATAGTTGACGCTTGAAGGATGACCCCACTATTTTGGATGAAACTCTTATCATCTTGGAACTTTGTGTAATATGTGAATCCATTAATGTCATACCCTTCATAAGACATAACATTCAATTTTGGTTTAAAAGTGAGGCATTTGATAGTTTTAGTAATATCATATGGTGTTTGAGATAGTTGATGCAAGACTTTATCTTCAAACCACTTAATAAATGTTTTGTTATGCTCTCTAGAAAGCTACATTGTATTGGCTCGAGGATATTGTCTCTTGATGAAATTTGTATGTTCCTCGATATAAACACTCACTTCGTCCATGTTGTGTAAAATATACAAGTGACCTTGTTCCAACTGCTCACGGTTGATTACTTTCACTCGTGATCCCAAAATTCCTTTGCCAAATTGCTCCTCAATATTCTTATCATTACCAGGAGTGTCATTACCACTAAGAAAGTCATTGCAAAAATCCATAACCTCTATCGCAACATAACCCTCAATAATACTCCCTTCAGGATGATAATGGTTTCGAACATCACTTTTAAAAATGCTCATGTATCATTCAAAGGGATACATCCAATCCAAGAAAACTGGTCCCAACATTTTTACTTCCCTAGTCAAGTGGACAACAAGATGTACCATGATATCAATGAACGAAGGAGAAAAATACATCTCCAACTGACATAGGGTAACAACCACTTCTCTTTGCAAATTATCGAGAGTATCAGGGTCAATAACTTTGCTACACAGACTGTTGAAAAAGAAACAAAGTCTGGTGATTGCAAACCTTACATGCTTCGGCAATATAGATCGAATTGCCACAAGCAATATTTGTTGCATTAGAGTGTGACAATCATGAGATTTAAGACCTATCAACTTTAGATCTTTCATTGATGCCAATCTACGGATGTTGGATGAGTAACCCTGTGGCACCTTAACATTTACCAAACATTCACAAAAAGCTTTCTTATCCTTTCTAGACAATGTGTAACAAGCGGGAGGTAAGTATGTTCTCTGATTTCCCATTTCACATAATTCTATTAATTCTGACCTTATTCCCATTTCACGTAGGTCCAGTCTGGATTTTATCCCATCTTTAGTCTTACCTGGTATATTCAACAAAGTACCAATGACACTATCACAAACATTTTTCTCAATGTGCATGGCATCGATACAATGCCTGACTGTCAAAGAACTCCAATAAGGAAGATCCCAAAATATTGACTTCTTCTTGAATAAAGATTTTTCACTCCGTGTGGCCATAGTGCATTGTGATCTCTTACCAAATTCATTGACAAAGTATTTTACTCTTTCATAAACAACCTCCCCTGGTATAGGTTTAGGTGCACTCCGTTCCTCATTCAATCCATTGAATGCTTTGCGCTTCCTACGATACATATGGAATTTTATAAGAAACCTTCAATGACCGAGATATACAGTCTTACCACCATGTTTTAGTCTTGTTGAATCAGTGTTCTCTTCACATATAGGACACACTTTAGCTCCTTTGACACTATATCCAAACAAATTCCCATATGCTGGAAAGTCATTAATAGTGCAAAACAACATAGCATGAAAATGAAATGTCTCTCTTCGTGAAGCATCATAGGTCATCACACATTCACCCCAGAGTTTCTTTAAGTCCTCAATCAGAGGTTCAAGATAAACATTGATATCATTTCCAGGTTGTTTAGGGCCCGATATCAACATTAATGACATTACGTACTTATTTTTCATACACATCCAGGGAGGAAGATTGTATATAACAAGCATGACTGGCCAAGTGCTATGTTGGCTTCTCAATGTCCCGTACGGATTCATCCCATCTGTACAAAGCCCAAGTCTTAGATTCCTAACTTTTTCACCAAATTCAGGGTACAATAGATCAATCTTAGGATACCATCATTATTTTTCTTAACATTTGCATGCCACCTCAAATTCTTCGCATCTATCGGATTTGAAAACAAGCGTTGAAACTGTGATATTATAGGTAGATACCACATCACCTTGGCAGGAGAACCAGTTTTGGACTCCCCCGAAGTCGTCAAATTATATCGTAACACACGACATTTTGGACAATCTTTCAAATCCACATAGTCCTTTTGAAATAATACACAATCATTCGGGCATGCGTGTATCTTATTGTCATCCATTCCCATTGGGCACAACAATTTCTTTACCTGGTATGTTGAGATTGGCAGCTCATTTCCTTCAGGAAGCATTTTTTTTCAACAATGACGTGAAGCTTTTATCACTCCATCATTTGTTAGCTTTCAGCTTATACAATCTCAACACAGCACTAAGCTTTGTAAACTTTGTACAACCTGTGTATAACAATATCTCAGCATCATGCACAATGTTTCTAAAAATGGGAGGTGGATTGGTGTGCTCTACCCCACAACTATCCAACATCACATCAACGATGTCTACTGGAACTGATTCATTCACATCTACGTCATCGGAGGCAATTTCTTCTTCCATAAAAGCACTTCTATCGACATCCACTGGTTTTAGGTTTGAAATATTTCCATGCCAGTGCCATTCTGTATAGCCTTGTATAATCCTATTTCACATGACATTACTTTTGATTTTGTCATCGGTGCTGACTTTCAAGTTGTTACCGCAATGCCTACATGGACAGTAGAACCTATCTCCAGGTTGTTTCCTATGTTCCTCAAAAAAATCTAATAAACTGGTCAAGACCAGAAATAAACTCTGGGGTGCAGCGATTGCGAATGGACATCCATGATCTATCAATTCTATGATCAAAGATAAAACAAGTATATATTACAACAAGATTAGGGTCTAGGGCCAACAAATACATGTGTTGTCATTCTTATATATAATAAATGTGTACCACCTATCCCATTCTTGAACACCTAGTCTCACTAGTAAGTGTATAATGTGTATTGGGTTTTCAAGAAAATTTCAGCAGCATTTCCCCACTGTTCTCTAAGTACATTTGTACTTAGGGAACAAACAGGGAAATGCTTCCGAAATTTTATTGAAAACCAAATACACATTATACACTTACATCCTAAGTGAGATTAGGTGTTCAAGAACAGTCCCAAACTGGGGACTATCCAAGATTTACTCCTAATGAGTAAATCTTGGACGGGTTTCTACGTCAACAAATACATGTGTTGTCATTTTATAAAATTGATTTCAACATTTCGAGTGTCCATGCATGTTCATCATCAAGATAAAGATTACATATAAATTAGTATGACCTAGGGATGGAGAGATTCATAATTGATTTCAAAATTTCAAACTACATCATGCATTATCATCAATCTACATCATACAATAGGGATTCATGTAGATGTTAGGGTGACACATCACTACAAAATCAGAGATTTAACATTAGGGTTTTAATATCTTACATAGATTGATCACAAGATTTCAGCAATATAGTTAATTCAAGATTATGGTGAAATGTGTATTAGGGTTTTAATATCTTAATTCAACATGCATCAAAATTTATAGAATTAGGTGAAGCATTAGTATTCAATTGCAAATGTATCTTCTTCTTCCTTCTCCCTCCTTACCAAATGGATAAAAGCAAGGCCACGACCGTGTGGACTGGCCACGGCCCTGGCTGTATTGGCCTATTATGACCTTGCTGGCCAGCACGACCGTGGTCGGCCAACACAGCCACGGCCGTGCCAGCCCACACGGTCGTGGCCTTGCTTTAATCCATTTGGTAAGGAGAGGGAGTAGGAAGAAGAAGAGGTGGAGGAAGAAGAAGGAAAGCAACCTACCTGGGCAGGAGAGTAGCGTCTTGGAGAGCAGGGGTGAGAAGAGAGCAGGGGCAGGTGTTGGAGCAACGAACCATGGCGCAGGTCCCTTAGGCAACATGGCTTGAGCAATGAACCACACCGGAGCAACAAACCACGCCGAAGCAACGAACCATGGGGGAGTGGAGACCGGTGAAGAGACCAGGAGGAGCAGGAGACCGCAGGAGAGGAGAAAAGTAGCAGCAGCGGTGTCGGCAAGGAGAGCAGCAGTAGCGAGCGGCAACGGTTCGGGGGAGCAACGACGGCAGGATCGCCAGACCTAACTGATCAACCAATGAAAAAGAGAGAGTGGGGAAGAGTCTTCCACACGGGTGCTATTAACTACACCATCAGCTTCGGTTGTTCAAAAAATTGACACCTAAGAATACATATCGTCGGTTATCTAAAAACACCGACACCTATGCTCAATGATAGTCATCGGTTTTTACTAGAAAAAACCGACATCTATCTATATATGCCAATTAAAAAAATTGTTCTCGATTAATTACCATAGTCGTTGATTTGTTTCGAAAACCGATGCCCAAGGGGTGTGAAAATTCTCCCAGGAAGAGCACGAGAAAACCCATAGGCGTCGGTTATTGTAGTAAAACTGACGACCAAAATGTGCCCAATTTCTGTCTCGTGAAAAACCTTTCATCATTGGTTTAAGAGTTAATAACCGACGCCATATGTTAAATTTTGGAGGTAATTTTTTCACTGGAAATTTTGGATTTGGCGGTTAATTTTAGGCATCAGTTTCTTAATAAGGAACCGACTCTGAATAAAAGAGATACACGTGTCTGGTCACCCTTCACAGATAGATGTTGATTTTTTTTAACTGACGCTTTATGTTTTAGGTGTCAGTGTATTTATACAACTGACGCCTTTAAAAGTGACATTATAAGTAATTTCTGTAGTAGTGATTTATGCCCAATCCATCATACCTCTGAGAGTGTTTGGAATGGGAGTCAATTCTTCAAAAAAAAATTAGTAAAGGGGTGATTTCACTCTTTTACAGCATGGTATTAGAGCCCATGGTAGTCAGAATCTGACTATTTCAGTTTTGACTCCCTAATTAGAATCCCTGCCTTACATAGTTCCTTTAGATCACATGGTTGCCCTAGAATTGATCTATAAATGATGAAAGATTGATTTAGGACCCTATAGTTCCACATTAGTATCATGATGAATAAATCCTAAAATATTCATAACTAAAATATGTATAACTTAATGTTGTTTAGGTTTTCCTTTAGGAAACTATTAGGGAATGAAGTTGAAGCAAAGGTGTCTAGAAAGGATCAGGTTCTGGGGGCTGGCAATATTTTCCTCCATGCCACTTTCTTGGGTTACGAGGACTCCCAGATCCATATGATACTAGCCTGGCCTAAGCTGAAATGGATTGTCCAAAATAGGTTGCTTTTAGGCAATAGTGACGTTAGACATCTATGTTGTATATCTTTGGGAACCGTAAGTTTTAAGTGTATGATGACTTGTTTTAGTATGGACACCCAATATAGTTCCCTTATGACCCATATAACCACATGTTTGGATAGTTATCCCTAGAATCTAAACTTTGAAGTTTTGTGTTTAGTAAGCAATCAGAGTGCGCAGTGAAACATGGTGTATCTTGTAATGGTCTAGTTAGACTCACCCTTTTACCTCTAGATAAGTTTGGCTTGGTAGGTTAAACCTTTTTAAGGGGTGGAGAGTAGTTGGGTTGATGATGTTTGGGTAGTTAGATTTTGAGGATGAAATCATTTCCAAGGGAATGGAGTCATGTAACATACTGAAATATAGCTACTCTGACTTTAGAAACCCTAACTCCCTAATTAGGAAGTTAGTGTGCTTGAATCCTTAGTTTTGACCAAACAAATTATTTTTATATCCACATGTCTCTTGGTATCCAAAAGAACATATAATGATCATCTAATGAATAGTTCATATGTTTGAACCCTAATGAATATCTAATGCACATAATAAGAGTAACTCACATTTTAATACTAATAGTGGATAAGCATGATGTTACCCATGTCATAAACCAATAAACCCTAATGATATGATGGGCAAGATAATTGTAACATAATCTTGGACTTAATACATGCTAAGTAAAATATAGTGATCATATTAACATGAACCCTAAGTTGTAATCATCTAACCTTAACATATACATCCTTAATGCCTTTCATGATAAATTAATGACATTAGGTGTAATAATCAATTAACAAACTTTGATACACATAAATGATATATATAATCATATAATCACATATTAATCAATTCATCAATATGAAATGCATGATATGTTACCGTGCTATCTAATACACACACGATTAGTCACTTAATGTGAATCAATTCGTAATATGCCTCACCTTGATCATTAAAATACATGGAATGGATTCAATATGAATATGAAGTGATTCAATTCACATAAATGTGTGAATCAATAATATGAATAAATATGAGAAAATGATTAATGATGACATTAATGTGAGCAATAAAGATAATGTGGCAATGAGATAACGCTTAATATAAATATATGTAATTGATGTGACATAATTTGGATTGAATGAAGATTTAATGACAAATTGAATAATTTATGCAAAATAATTCATTATAACTTAATGTGGTGATAGTATAAGGATATGTGAAGTTCAAAATATTAAGGATAATGATCAAGTATATTGAGGGAATCGAGTAACCCATAATTTTGCTATAATTCTTAGTAAGATAAATGAGAAATATGTATATATACGATGTTTCATGAATAATAATGAAATACAACTTCCTTTGTAATAAAGTTATTATGACATGACATAATTAAAATAATGGTGATAATATGATATCATAATGAATATAATATTAATGAGCCAAAAATGTAAATAATGTTAAATCTTTTAAAAATAATATCTAAATAATGAAACCTAGGTGATCCTTGAGAACCTAACCTATGTCAAGATGTTTGTGGAGTATATGTTGATGAGTGGTTTGGTAGAAGTTAAGGTTGGAGAAATAACTTGAAGTTTTGTGATGAGATGTTGCACACTCACCCTTCCCTTCTTGCTTGTGATTTCGGGGAAGAAATCCTCTTTAAGGGGTGGTGTTGTAACATACCGAATTTTGAAATTTTGTCTTTTGGCCCTCTTTCCCATCTTTTCCTTTCATTTCTATCCTTATTATCCTTTCTATTAATTTGTAGAATTTATAGTGCTTTAGTGAACATTTATTCACTAATTGTACTAATGTAAGGGTTTATGCACAAATACCTCAATGAAGGATTAATTACCATAATTAAGTTCTATAAACCTTAATATAACTTTTTTATATGATTTGAAAATATAAAATGAGCCTAATTTTCAAATTTGGTTCAATTTTGATGTTGTTTGTGCAAGTTATGCAATTTTAGGTACATTCTGGACTTTTATGCAATTTACCCAATTGGGAGGTTTTCTTTTCAAATTATCAACTGAATTTTAATCCTTAGATATTACATTACCATTAAAGAGATTTTAAACCATTGGAGAACCTAGTTTCACCTTGTTTTGAAGGTATTTCTTTCCAAGGGCATTATAGGGATTACCCTCTTTATAAAGGTGCTTATCTTTAAAAGCTATCAACGAATGAGCTTATTTCTTTCTTGAACAATGGTGGGGATGGACTAGAAGGATCTGTGGGCTCTTAGGACTGAATTGTGATATCCAAGAAGAGTCCATGATCTGTCCTCTTGCATGGCCATCAAGCCCTAGGCTAAAGACACATGGAAAGTCCCTTAAGACACCTCATGCTTCACCCCTTTCTTTATATATCCATGTATACCCCTTTCCAACTCACAATTCGAAAAATATTGCTCTCCTTTTCTTTACTCTAGCTTATATAATAGTTCCTTCTGTATTTGGCCACGAATTTTCTGTCCCAAGTTAATAGAGGGAGCCTACCTTGGTGAAGAAGGCTCCTAGGGCTTCTAAATTGCTCTATTAGGGTTTCTAAAGCTCCTCCTTGGTAATTTAAACCAAAACTTGTAAGTTTCCTCCCTTACTTTGCTATTTTCATACTTTTAGTCTTCCTTAAACCTTCTTATAGGTCAAAACCATGACCATACATGGTAAAACTCCACCTAAAACCCTAAAACATTTCATCTCCATGCTCTTTTGCTAGGGTTTGCACCTCTAAAGTGGAGAAGGTGATCTTTGCTCAAGTAAGGATCCTAGCTTGGAGAAACCATACCTTATAATCTCAGAATTATTTTTGTTTGGACCTTCTTACCTTCCTATAGGCAGGTTTGGTTAACCCCCTTCTCATATATTGCTTAGTACATGCTTAAAACTCATGCTTCTATGTTTAAAATCGGTGATTTCCATCTCTTTTTACCATGTTCTTCTAAGGTTTTGGTTTCTTGTTGTTTTATCTTCTCTAGAATCTCTAGTTTGGTTACATAAGTAACTTCAAACCTGATCTTGGGTGAAATGGTGTTTTCTCCCTCTCCCTTTTTCTTCAATTATCTCGATCGGTTTAATGACGTGGCAATTTCCTATTGATCAGTATTGAAAAATCCATATCTTCTAAACCGCTTTTCCAAATTTGACAAATAAATATGTTTTGGAATTGGAAAATTAATATATATCTAATAAAAATATTTTTAAAGTATGATTTCATGGTTTGACGAAGGGTGATTTTTGTAAAACGAATTTAATGCATAAAAACCATAAAAATTACATCTTAATCATCATAACTCCAAAATTAACATAAGAATATGTTTTCTTCATAAGGGGAACCTAATAAGATCATTGATGATATTTTCAAAAGCTAAATTCGAATTTTGCTAAAAATTTCTGAAATTAGGGTCTCTATATATTAATGTGAACTATGTTCTCTAATACATGTTAATACATTGAAAATAGGCAAAGTGGAACTTGGATTCAATTATAGTGGTGAAAGTTAGTAATAGATATCAGTAAGAGAGGTATGTGCATTCCTTACACCCTATGTTGGGATAATTGCAGCCAAACCCTATATTTCCCTAATGAGGCTTAAATGAACCCTAAATATTCTATTCTTGAATCCTAATGTTGTTCATGCCTCAAATTAGATTATAATTTCTTCTTGTTTGGGTCTTATACCCTACTGCCATGCTTATTGAATATTATGACTACTCTTGCCATGACAACTTTTCTAGCATGTGGATTTATGTTCTATTTAATTAAAAGTAGTGGTACTTATGTACAACCACCCATAGAGGGTATGTAAATAATCACCCTGGGGAATGTCTTATTCTCCCCATAATATTGTAGGTGACTGGGAATGTCTTATTCTCCCCTCACCTTAGGTTAGAGGTCCGGTAGGTGCCTCAACCCTACTTAGTTAGGTAGGCATAATTATCTTACATGCAAATCCTTTTTGATATAATTGTTAAAGGCAAGTTTCTTTTGAATATAGCCTCATACTCTAGTTATCTTCATCTTATGATCATCCCTAGCCTGTTCTTATTTGATTCACTTATCTTGTTATCCTAGACTAGTTTTGTGACACATACTTTTCTTCCCTTTCCCTTTTTGTTGGGTGCCTTCCCAACCACCCCGGTGTTGAGCAAGGTGATGGATAAGACAACGAAGATCTTAGCTTTTGGCTTGGACTCGGTTTATGGAGATGTTGCTTCGAGACAAGATTGTAGTAGTCTAGACTTCCCTCTATCTAGATGCTTTTGTTGTATTTTATTGTAAACCCTAATGGGAGATTTTGATGTATTTTTGTAAACCCTTTATCAAAATTTGAATATAGTCAGTTATTTGTTTTATTCTGCTGCTTTCTAATGGTCTTTTGTATACCAATGTTTAATAAATTTGGAAAATTTATGCCCATTCCATTATACCTCTGAGAGTGTTTGGAATGGACGTCAATTCTTCAAAAAACATTTAGTAAAGGGGTGATTTCACTCTTTTACGGGGTGTGTTCATATCACCATATCGGGTTACTCATCATCTAGGGTTTGTCATATTGGGTTTGAGTATACACTTGACTCCATGTCATGTATAAGGTGTATACTTGACCTCATATCATGCACATGGTGTATTCTTGACACCAAATAGTGAAAAAGGTATATACTTCATCATCATATCGTGTATAAGATATATGCATCCTCATTGTATCATGTTAGTGATATGTCCACATCACAATATCGGGTTAGAGGTGCTTCAACCCAATATCAGGTTGATCCATGATGATGTTATCATCATCAACATCTAGACTCTTGTTCTTACTATTATTGTTCAAGGACAACAGTCCTATGTCACTAATAGAACTCATGGTTTCATCAACTACCCAAGAAAATTCGAATTGAAAGTAGATTATCAACTATGGCAAGATTGATGGTAAATCATAACATAATTAAGTGAAAGTTATATAACCTGCCTCAAGAACAACTTCAAAGCTCCAAGATCCAAAGATTCATGTTACCAAGGTTGAATATGAGCTTATCAAAGGTCCAAGACTTTATCTTCTCAGCACTATGCATGATACTTCACCACTTGTGGCCGATATCCCTCACTTGTGGCCGATATCCCTACACTTGGCTGATATCACTTTGCTATGGCCGATATCACTTTTCTATGGCCGATACCAAGGCTCTATGTAGGATAAACCTTTACCTATGCATGATACTAAGGCAATATGCATGATATATAAGAGAAAGGGGGTGATAAAGTTTGAAAACTTTCACTAATAGGTGAAAGGAATGGTATATATAATTGAGGTTCATGAAAAAGAGTGTATATGAGGTGTCATCATTTTAAGCTACTAGGTGACACATGTCCATGCATGGTTGACACATGTGCATGAATGTACTTATATTTATCTTGACATGAAAATAACTTGAGGATAATATAGAGATGATATTTTGGCCATCAGTTATCTTGTTGGATAAGATATTTCAACTTAATCATCACCTTATTCACAACCCGATACAACTTTTCCAAGGAAGTTGTAAACCGATACACTTCACCTACTTGAGGTGCTTAGATTTTCATGGAAAAGTACAAGAGTTCACCAACCAATACTAGACTCCCTCTATGGCTCTCAAAGGCACTCTCATATGAACTCTACAACTCAATACAACTCAAGTTAGGGTTTCACATTTAACTCTTTCTTGGTCTTTCTATCACTAAGAATACTATCACTTATATATGATTCAAAAATGGTGTATACTTCTTTTTATATCCTATAAATGATACTATGAGGGATTAGGGACACTCTAGAGGTGGTAATTTTCACATCAACCCTATATTTTGGGTAAATTACAATTTGTACTAAAATTGGTACACAAGGCACTAACATTATTCAAACAAGCTCAAACTTGGAACTTAGGCTTTCCACAAGCCGCCCCTTAGAATAATTCTTCTCTTATGATGCTAAAAGACATGAGGTACATTCAACATATGACATATTGCAATACAACCCCTTATTTTGGGTAAATTGCATTTTGGTCCAAAATTGGAGAGCATTGCTGAAACATTATTCAAAGAGGACCAAACTTAAAACATATGTTTGCAGCATGATAACAAAAAACTTTAGAGAATTGTATTAAAGTTCTAAGAAACTTATCTAAGACAAACAAATAGGGTTACCCCTAAACCCATGTCATGGATGTTACATGCACGAACCACCTAAGACTTTGTCTAGTCATTCCAGTTTCAGTATGGGATGCAATTAGACTATGAGAATCACCTAGGAAGCATCAACAATTTGAACCATTACCTCAACAACAACTACTAGTAGCAGTTGCATTGCATAACATCCAAAGTTTGAGATTTGCTCGAGGACAAGAAAAATTCTAAGCTTGGGGTGGTTTGCAGGGTGTACCACCGTCTATCTCCCACTTTCCTTTTACTTCTTTCCTTTCATGCAGGCATGTTATCATCCTTATTCCCTACATTTAGAGCAAAATTTTCATATTAGTAAGTCTTTGTTTCAAACTTGTAGCTTTGCAATTAAGGGTATGGAATGCAAAAATGCTTACATTATGCCAAAATGTACTATTTTTGTCTTAAACTACTTGATCTCCTGCTTAACTAGCTCATTGACTCTTTCCTTAAGTTTGCTGATAAATATACGGTTATGTGCCTTTTTAATAGTTTTAGATGCATCCCCTTGATATATGTTGCGAATGACAAACCCAGGATTTGGAGCCATTGGAAAGAGTAAGAATTTGATCTAAACCCCAAGCCACGTTATTCATGACCTTACCTCTACTATAAAGATCCTTGAAGCATATTTACTACCTTTAATACAAGTATCAAGCAGATAGAGATGAGTTTTGAGCTACAATCAAGTTGAAGTATTTTTCCTTGATGGTCTATGTGCCACCTCACCTTAGATTGAGTCAAAAAGATGATTTTTTTTAATAAAAGTGCAATAGAGGCTTTGCTGCCCAAAAATCCCAAAAATATCAAAAGTATTCTCACCCTAGTCTACAAATTAGAACGTAGAGAATAAAAGCATGAATATGAATAAATGAGTGTTGTTTTCTCTTTGGTTGAGAATGGCATCTAGGTGTTGTATGACTGCACTCATGAATGTGGGTATGTCGTGCCTGGCAGTTCCACCTGAAAGGCTTATTAGAGAGTCATTAAGAACCCCTAGGAGACCTATGAGACCATCCCAATAGAAGGGTTGGCTCGATCATAGTATGAGGAGTTCATCTCACTGCTCTGGGCCAACTGGCTTGGACTACAGGGACTATACCAACCTGATGCAGATTTGGATCCTCAGTTGTCATTAGGGTCTTTTCCTTTTTGTTTCTTCTTAGGACTTGAATAAATAGGAGGCATGTTGTTCCTGATTGGCCTACATGAATACACGATACTATCTCATTTATCATCACCCATAGGATCACCTATGAGACAATGCTTTAATGTTGAACTATTTATGATTTAAACCCTCACGAGTACCAACAAGTTGTAGAGAATTCACTTAATCTTGCCTAGATGTTGTTTGATCTTACTTGAGTAGATTGTGCTCGATTGGTTGGGGTTTGTTCTGAAACAACATGAGTCATTGGTATTCATGTTTTAAACTATTTTCTCTTAACCTTGGCATTCAACACCAATCCTAATTTGGATGTTATCTTATTGTTTTTTAGGACATTCTTTCTTGAGGACATACAAGGGTTTAAGCTTGTAGTGGTTGATAACATCTGAATTTAGGAATTTATTCTAAGCATTTATTCATGGCTTTGAGCTGATTATAGCCTTGATATGTCCAAAATAACACTAGATTCTTATCCTTTGATAATTTATATGTTTTTTCTCAGCTAGTCATTTTTTGGGGATTTGTAGGCACTGAATTTAAGAAAATATCTCTTCTCTAGGGTTTCCCCAACCGTCTGACTGGTCGGGACCAACACATGGTTTTTGCAAAAATAGTCTTCCATCCGTAGTAACAGCAACAACTACAACAACTACAACAAACCTAGCAATCACAAAAACCTCTGCGACCATTACGCTCGACAAGGACGGGTTGAGCCTAGCGCGGTCAGGTTGAGGATGAACATAAATTCTATAGCGACTAGTGAAAGTGTGCAACCACTTATTACATACAGTCCACCTTAACCTATAAATACCCACCCCCCGCTACCTAGCAAAGGTTTTGGCTTGTCCTGCTAGTTTGCCAGGTTCAGATGTTCCCAGAGCCCCATGGGAGAGTTTTAACGTCTGAAAGGTTGAAGAGATCACCCTACATCCAACCCTTAAGTCTTCTTCCGTCTATAATCATTTTCCACCGCCATTCACCCACTTCCCACCATTCCCTGCAATCTTCCACCTCCATACACCCACAAAGCTATTATTTGGCGTGGAATCGAAGAGAAAGGAGGTCAAGGAGTCCACAAGACCAAGGAGGATGACCCAGAGATGAGATCCAACCCATATATAGGCTAAGAAGCGAGAGACACCTCTTCTATACGGGCTAAATCTCTTCTTCTTCTCCATTCTTCTACGTTCTCCTTTGATTCTATACAAATGTCATTCTCTCATCTTTGTTCGGTGCCAACTGTGCTTTTCCATGGCTAGTTGAGATTGTTCTTGGCTATGTAGGCCATTTTGGGCATGTTTATGTACTTTTACCTTAAGCAAGTAGTTTTATTTCAGATCTAGTACATTTTCTATTCTATCTTCTCTTTTTGGTTATGATTGCTAGTTTGGTTGATCTCTTTCTTGCTTCAATTTCTATTTCTACGTTGATCGAAAGATTAGTTGTAGAAATGAATAAGAGATGATAGTTTTTCTTGAATCTGAAAGGAGGACGTCCAAGGGTGATCTTTATAGAACAAGTGCCTTGGGCACGATCGGGACAGGCCTGGCTCGGCTAGGCCTAGCCTGACCCAACTGGGCCCAAAGTTTGTGTTTTGTGTAGATCACATATGTTCCTAGCATCCTTGAATGTTCTGGACCTACGAGGGTATCTTGAATGTTCTAGGGGTGTTGATCTATTATCCTCGAGAGAAGTTTCGTATCATTGCTGGGTTATAGTCATGCTGTGTGAAAGAGAGTGGGATGACCCACAAAGGAACAAATACCATAATATGTCCTATGATTGGATGTAGGTTGCTTGTTGAGATGTTCAAGGGTTTTCTACACTGAGAACGAGTGCATAGACTACCCAACTTGTGGTTACATAGCATTGAACTCCTTCTATCTCACTAGTAGAATTTGTCATGCTCTGTTTTATTTTCTTTACATTGTTTTCTTTTATTTATTGAAAACTTTCTAGACTAGTTCTAGTTCTAAAATTTTATCAACTATTAGATTTCCTTAACTGACTTAAGAGTGAGATATTAGTAGTCCTAAATGTCCCCACATTCCTGTGTTCAACCTCATATATCTATTTTGACCCCGTATTAAAGTTGCGCAGGTCCTTAAAGGTTTCAGGTTATAATTTTGAAGTGTGATTCTCGTTTAGGATCATGCCTATGATTTTC
This sequence comes from Alisma plantago-aquatica, assembly GCA_963693085.1. Classification (NCBI taxonomy): domain Eukaryota; kingdom Viridiplantae; phylum Streptophyta; class Magnoliopsida; order Alismatales; family Alismataceae; genus Alisma; species Alisma plantago-aquatica. The sequence continues at coordinate 179,493,983 of OY856415.1, forward strand.
AAATGTGTTCTCAGGACCGATCAAGTATTAATTATTATTAAACTAAGGTATGACAACAATAATCCTCCAAATACTTGAGCTAAGGATGACAAAGACACATAGTATCATGCACTCTGCGTACTCAATAGTATGCACTCTAAGCTCCCCTTTGGTTTACTCATTTCCCCATCCAGCAAGTTCTGACACTGAATGGTTCTACGACACATGACACTAAATGATTAGGATTAGACTTAATTATTTAATACCAATTAGACATGTTGGGAAATATGGGCACAAAGTATAGCAGCGGAAACAAAAATTTTATCCATCTGTATTCCCGTAACAACAAGATGACTTCAACAACTATGAAATAGGAAGGCTAGTTTAACGAGTTTATACATGGTCCTAGAGAAACTCTAGCGAATACAACTCATTGCCATTGCAACTATCTTCTAGTTGCTCTTGGATAGTGGTTGTACAACTCTTGGACTTCACCACCGATGAAAAACTAGATCAGCTTCTGCACTGGCTCCTATGGTTTCACCATAGACTATTGGCTGACGTTGTCCTCCTAGAAGTAGACAAAGGACTCCTACCTCTAGAGAACTCCACACAGACTGAATAGAACTCCTGTCATTCAACTAGAACAGACATGAAGGAGTTGTCCCTCCCATTAGCGTACTAGTCACAAACTTGCTCTACCACAACAATGATCCTCAATTGTTCTCTCCTGTAGCTATCCCTCCCTAGTCGGGTAGGACTTGCTTGGTCCCTTTTCTTATCATAATCAGACAGTACAACAAATGTGAAAGCAACTGATTCTGAGTTGTATTGTTGTGCTTTGGGAATCCCCCAATACCTGTCTTTATAGGCAGGGTTTGGGCCAAGGTTCGCAGTCTATTCAAGATCTGTGTGGGAGTGGATGCGATAAGAAGATCTTGAATTTTCACAAACTAAAAACCACAAGATGGTCATCTGGCACTGCAAGACGGTCATCTCATTCTACCAAATAGTCGATTAGAAATTTCCCAATCACACACAAAATTGGAAATTCAATTCCCATTAATGATAAATAGTAATTCCTTGCACCACAAGTATTGTGTAATCAAAATGATCTGGGAAAGTATCTAGAACCTTCCTCCAACCTAACTGATCGATCTTGCACATAAAAGATGGTCATCTCAATCACCTAGACGGTCATTTGGTGAGCTGAGCTAAGCCGATCGATATAGCGGAATGAACTGGTCGGTTCACACCTCAGTTTGGGAAGATCTTAGCCAATTTGATTTTTGATTAGCCTAGCAATCCAAACAGATGTCTCAACACTTGAGATACTCATCTGGCACTCTAAACATTTGTATCAATCTCTGAGATAGTCGGTTGGCAGTGCAGTCAACCAATCTATTGTGTGAATTGAATACCTAAATGCTTTAGTAATCAATCTAATCATCATTCAAGATCAGAATCTTCTTCTAGATAAGATTCTATGTGTGTGACCCTATAGGTCCCATATCACGTTGCATGAATGTTCATAACTAACTTATGACATCACAAGCAAGGAGTGGTGCATAGTCACACATTAGTGCTATCCAAGTAAATGGAAAGTTGGAGAATAACTTCAACGTACAATCTGTGTAAGGTGTTGTAGTGATTGTATAATCCCTTTATCACTGATATCTAAGATAAACTCGAGGCATGGAATCATCATCCTCCCAGCATTCAATCCATGTTCCTTGGAACAAGTGCAGTTTGTCTGAGATAATGTGGCCTCAATATCATATATTGATTCACATGTGCATGCATATGCATTTCTTAGTCTCACTTATCAAGTGTCCATGATATCAATCTCTAGTAGGAGGGATAAATCTCATATCTATCACTCACAGTCAGTCCCCATGTGTCAAAGTCACCCAATCATCATTGTTATAACAATCCATGTTTTAAGACTGTGTTTGATGATGTCAAAGCATACCTAACGACATGTGATGAGTTTAGTGATTTCAAGTCTAAGAATCATAATCAACACCTTCACTATGAGAGATGACTATGACCAGCAATGATGGTTTCCATGTGTCATTATCAAAGTGGGTCTATCTGATACATTGGCCTCTAATATGTATTTGTGTGCTTGGTTTGACATTGCCATATCATGATGAATGAGATTCTATCATCAACCAACCCACACTCTAGTCTCATGTGTTACTAGTGTCTATCTACCTTATATAGTAAAAATTGACCAGGTACATAATAAGAATGTACATACTCTTAGTATTCACATGTTCCCATTCTCCAAGTCACGTACTTGAAGACATACATCATTGAGTATTATCATTCTTTAGACATTGACAATGTTTCCTCATTCTCTCATAATTGAATGAAATGTAATGAATTGGAAGCTTGCCTTTATGATTATTAATAAAATCCTTTATGGTATATGCGATTTCAATCATCACACGATTGTCTCTATGGGCATACCTTACCAAACATATGACTTAAGGCTGCATCGATCAAGTTACATACAAACTCTAAAAATTTCTATATATAACACGGTGTTTGTTGCAACTTCAAAAGATATAAAATGTATGAAATATAACTTTGATCACAAACCACATGATACTATTCATTTTCATACATGAAACCACACTCATCATCTTGACACCCTAGGATACAAATCCTCATCATGTCATAAAGAGGTAAGCACCTCAATTAAGGAACATAGCCATGTCCAAAGTCATGAGGCCATTCACATTGTTCCCTGCACGAGCATCATTATCTTTCCATGCCTCATCAAGTCTCATCATACCATCACCATAAATGTGAGACAATTAAGTTTGACATTACATTACACTTCAGAACTATGATGTTCATAAGATAGCAAATCAGGGTTACAATGACATAGAGAGAGAGAGACAAAGTACATCTTTCATCGTACTAATCACATAAGGAATCCATGTATGCTTAATCATCATTATCAATTCATATTAGAGTTTAGCAAGGTGATTTGAGTTAGGGTTACAAATCAGTATTCAAGGGTAAACCCTAAGTTTAGCATCTACATCAAACATGAAAGAATAAGCTAAAACTCAACTATTGACCATGGGATCAGGAAATCTTATCAACCAACTAGGTCTGAGAAACATAGCGAGCACATAGATTAAGGACACCTTAGCGACCTCAAGGGTTAGATGCCTTAGGACCACTAGGGTTCAATGTCATGGTGACCATCCTAAATCAAAATCTTCATCTACCCTGAAGATCAGAGATGCCATCGAACACTAAGAGTTAGGAAATATGGCAGCCACTAGGGTTAGATCATCTCTGCGACCACTGAAGTAAGAAAACCTTGGCGACAGATGAAATCACCACTCTTAGCAACCATCAAAGCTAGAAAACATAACGACCCCAGGGAGATACAATTCTCATCATCCACTAAAGGTCTAGAACTCTGTAACTGCATAACTCAAATCTTGTCAGCCAATCAAGAGTCCAAGATTTTAGCGACCACTACAACTCAAAACTTGGTGACAACTGTCAAGAGAGAGAAATATCTTAACAATCCTTGACGAGTCCAAAAACTCATCAATCACATGGAACCCAAAAAGTTAGGCATCACCAAGAAACCCAAAGGTTATCAAGTTGCCTCACAAAGAGAAAGATCAGTTGAAAACCCTAATATATCAGCCATCATCATTTCTACAAGCACACAAGAACCCAAAAATTTCCATTATCAAGCAAGGTTTGTGCAAAAGGGTTTAGGGTTCATCCAAGGAGAGTTACCTATTGATTATCACCATACAAACAAAGACTTAAATAAAAGGTACCATCATTATACTTGTGACAACATTTTAGGGTAAGAATATTTGCATGCAAGAGACAAGTAAACAATAATACTAGAGAATGTTCTATACTCGCCTTAGATAAAGTGAAACAACTCCAAATAGAAAGGAAGCTCAAAAAAGAAGGGTAGAAACCTTAGCTTGAGCACTCTATTTCGGGCAAGCTAGATCCTTCACCAAAAGAAGGGAAACCCTAGGTAGAAAAGGCAAGAAAAGATATTCTTCAAGATCTAACTCAAGCACTACCATGGAACAACATGGGTTTCGTAACACCCCTGTACATACATGACAACGGATGCAAACCCTATGTTATCCATAACATGGGTCACATGGCTTGGAGGAACATTACAAAATATGATATACAATAGCAACAAAATAAATGAAAACATCATGCATTAATTGAAATCTGATTCATACATAGCTTGGGGAAAAGGAAAACTAAATCAAGTTCATCTAATATACTTTGATAACATGATTATACATCATGTAAAATATATCTAAAAATATGGATCATCTTGGTAAAAAGCACCCCACTAGGTCTTTTCTTCTTGAAGATTCCTTGAGCTATTCCTTGCACTTTTTCCTCCTAAGCTTGCTCCTTACCTGCAGGCATCGTGTCCCCGACCATGCATAAAACCAATGGTAAATGGAATTGAACATATTATAATTAAATCAAGCTTGTAAATTGAAAATAAACTTTGAACATTAAACTTAAAAAAAGGGACACAATCTTTTAAGTTACTTCTTTTATCTTGACATATATAAGAAAACTCAGGTTAAGCAAGTAATGTTGAAACAACTTGCATCTTGCCTTTTCGGTAGTAGCGGTCCCAGAATGAATGAGCTCACATGTTCCTTCAACACTACTACATTAGTATCAGGTATCCTCCTCTTCTTGGTAATTATGTCTTTCAAGAACTTGTCGTATGATGGTATCTATTGAATTGCATCAATGAGTGGGATGTTGATGAATAATTTTTTGAAACCATCTAAGAACTTCTTGAAATTCTCATCCATTTGCTTCACCTTCAAGATATTTTGAAAGGGCACCGGCTTCACTAGTGTCTTCTGGTGAGGTGGGATATATGCTTTCTTTCTTGTTTCCTCCATATCATCAACATGTTCCTCTATTGTGTTTTCCTCTACTGTAACATGTAGTTCATCTGCATCCACTTTCACTTCCTTGTTTGTAACTCTTATACTTTCACATGCATCCAAACTAGATGGTGCACCATTCAACAATTTCTTGCCACTGAGGAGTAAAACTACCTTGACTTGTTGATTTCCAGAAGGCACATTGGTGGTTGCTGGGAACCCCTACTGGCTTGGCTATTTCAATGTGACCACTTCCACTGCTATTTGATAAATCTGTGTCTCAATACTGTGGATTTGTGCCCTTAGTTCTGGAGTTCTCTTTGAGTCTAACCGATTGGAACTTCATTTTGGCTAATTAGCTTCCCAAGCATTTCTTCAATATATTCAATCTTACTAGGACCCCTGTCCTATTGATATTGTGATTGGCAACGACCCTGTTGTAGCTTGGACTATTGTGCCTAAAATGGTCATGTTGAAAATTGTTGGGATCCTTCCAGGAAAACATAGGTTCCTTCCTCCAAGAATAGTCATTGCTCTTGTACTATTGCTGTTAGCATGAAAATTTGCATTCCTCCTCCTCTATTTCCAAAGAATGTCCATCCTTAGCACACAACGTTTTGGCAATTAAGTCTAGTTTTTCATTCATCATGGAAATGACCTTGGACTTCCTAACACTTTTGAGGGTTGCTAGGCTTTCTCTCTCATCTCCCAATGTGGTTATGTTGTTCCTGGAAGTTGCACCTGAAAGGCTCATTAGAGAGTCATTAGGAACCCCTAGGAGACCTAGGAGACCATCCCAGTAGAAGGGTTGGCTCGATCATAGTATGAGGAGTTCATCTCACTACTCTGGGCCAACTGGCTTGGACTATAGGGACTATACCAACCTAATGCAGATTTGGATCCTCACTTGTCATTAGGGTCTTTTCCTTTTTGTTAATTCTTAGGACTTGAATAAATAGGAGGCACGTTGTTCCTGATTGGCCTACATGAATACACAATAGTTGCTCATTTCTCATCACCCGTAGGATCACCTATGAAACAATGCTTTAATGTTGAATAATTTATGATTTAAACCCTCACGAGTACCAACAAGTTGTAGAGAATTCACTTAATCTTGCCTGGATGTTGTTTGATCTTACTTAAGTAGATTGTGCTCGATTGGTTGGGGTTTGTTCTGAAACAACATGAGTCAGTGGTATTCATGTTTTAAACTATTTCCCTTAACCTTGGCATTCACCACCAATCCTAATTTGGATGTTATCTTATTGTTTTTTTAGGACATTCTTTCTTGAGGACATACAAGGGTTTAAGCTTGTAGTGGTTGATAACATCTGAATTTAGGCATTTATTCTAAGCATTTATTCATGGCTTTGTGCTGATTATAGCCTTGATATGTCCAAAATAACACTAGATTCTTATCCTTTGATAATTTATATGTTTTTTCTCAGCTAGTCATTTTTTTGGGACTTGCAGGCACTGAATTTAAGAAAATATCACTTCTCTAGGATTTCCCCAACCGTCTGACTGCTCGAGACCAACACATGGTTTTTGCAACAACTAGTCTTCCATCCGTAGTGACCGCAACAACTACAACAACTACAACAAGCCTAGCAATCACAAAAACCTATGCGACCATTATGCTCGACAAGGACGGGCTGAGCCTAGCGCGGTCAGGTTGAGGATGAACATAAATTCTATAGCGACTAGTGAAAGTGTGCAACCACTTATTACATACACTCCACCTTAGCCTATAAAGACCCACCGCCCGCTACCTAGCAAAGGTTTTTGCTTGTCCGACTAGTTTGCCAGATTCAGTTGTTCCCAGAGCCCCATGGGAGAGTTCTAAGGTCTGAAAGGCTGAAGAGATCACCCTACATCCAACCGTTAAGTTTGCTTCCATCTATAATCATTTTCCACTGCAATTCACCCACTTCCCACCATTCCCAACAATCTTCCACCTCCATACACCCACAAAGCTGCTATTTGGGGTGGAATCGAAGAGAAAGGAGGTCAAGGAGTCCACAAGACCAAGGAGGATGACCCAGAGATGAGATCCAACCCATATATAGGCTAAGGAGCGAGAGCCACCTCTTCTATACGGGCTAAATCTCTTCTTCTTCTCCATTCTTCTATGTTCTCCTTTGATTCTATACAAATGCCATTCTCTCATCTTTGTTCGGTGCCAACTATGCTTTTCCATGGCTAGTTGAGATTCTTCTTGTCTATGTAGCCAATTTTGGGCATGTTTATGTACTTTTACCTTAAGCAAGTAGTTTTATTTCAGATCTAGTACATTTTCTATTCTATCTTCTCTTTTTGGTTATGATTGCTAGTTTGGTTGATCTCTTTCTTGATTGAATTTCTATTTATGCGTTGATCGAAAGATTAGTTGTAGAAATGAATAAGAGATGATAGTTTGTCTTGAATATGAAAGGAGGACGTCCAAGGGTAATCTTTATAGAACATGTGCCTTGGGCACGATCGGGACATGCCTGGCTCGACCGGGCCTAGCCTGACCCGCCTGGGCCTAAAGTTTGTGTTATGTGTAGATCACATATGTTCCTAGCATCCTTGAATGTTCTAGACCTATGAGGGTATCTTGAATGTTCTAGGGGTGTTGATCTATTATCCTCGAGAGAAGTTTCGTAGCATTGTTGGGTTATAGTCACGCTGTGCGAAAGAGAGTGGGATGACCCGCAAAGGAACAAATACCATAATACGTCCTATGATTGGATGTAGGTTGCTTGTTGAGATGTTCAAGGGTTTTCTACACTGAGAACGAGTGCATAGACTACCCAACTTGTGGTTACATAGCATTGAACTCCTTCTATCTCATTAGTATAATTTGTCATGCTCTGTTTTATTTTCTTTACTTTGTTTTGTTTTATTTATTGACAACTTTCTAGACTAGTTCTAGTTCTAAAATTTTATCAACTATTAGATTTCCTTAACTGACTTAAGAGTGATATATTAATAGTCCTAAATGTCCCCACATTTCTGTGTTCAACCTCATATATCTATTTTGACCCCGTATTAAAGTTGCGCATGTCCTTAAAGGTTTCAGGTTATAATTTTGAAGTGTGATTCTCCTTTAGGATCATGCCTATGCTTTTCAAATGTGTTCTCAGGACCGATCAAGTATTAATTATTATTAAACTAAGGTATGACAACAATCATCTTCCAAATACTTGAGCTAAGGATGACAAAGACACATAGTATCATGCACTCTACGTACTCAATAGTATGCACTCTAAGCTCCCCTTAGGTTTACTCGTTTCACATCCAGAAAGTTCTGACACTGAATGGTTCTATGACACATGACACTAAATGATTAGGATTACACTTGATTAGTTAATACCAATTAGACGTGTTGGGAAATATGGGCACAAAGTATAGCAACGGAAACAAAAATTTTGTCCATCTGTATTCCCGTAACAACAAGATGACTTCAACTACTATGAAATAGGAAGGCTAGTTTAACGAGTTTATACATGGTCCTAGAGCAAGTCTAGCAAATACAACTCATTTCCATTGCAACTATCTTCTAGTTGCTCTTGGATAGTGGTTGTACAACTCTTGGACTTCACCACAGATGACAAACTAGATCACCTTCTGCATTGGCTCCTATGGTTTCACCATAGACTATTGGCTGACGTTGTCTTCCTAGCAGTAGACAGAGGACTCCTACCTCTAGAGAACTCCACACAGACTGACTAGAACTCCTTTCATTCAACTAGAACAGAAATGAAGGAGTTGTCCCTCCCATTGGCGTACTAGTCACCAACTTGCTCTACCACTACAATGATCCTCAATTGTTCTCTCCTGTAGCTATCCCTCCCTAGTCGGGTAGGGAAGCCCCCAGTACCCCTATTTATAGGCAGGGTTTGGGCCAAGGTTCACAGTCTATTCAAGATCTGTGTGGGAGTGGATGCGATAAGAAGATCTTGAATTTTCACAACCTAAAAACCACAAGACGGTCATCTGGCACTGCAAGACGGTCATCTCATTTTACCAAATAGTCGTCTTGAAATTTCCCAATCACACACAAAATTGGAAATTCAATTCCCATTAATGATAAATAGTAATTCCTTGCACCACAAGTATTGTGTAATCAAAACGATCTGGGAAAGTATCTAGAACCTTCCTCCAACCTAACTGATCGATATTGCACATGCGAGACGGTCATCTCAATCTCCCAGATGGTCGTCTGGTCAGCTGAGCTAAGCCGATCGATATAGCGGAACGAACCGGTCGGTTCACACCTCAGTTTGGGAAGATCTTAGCCAATTTGATTTCTAATTAGCCTAGCAATCCAAACAGATGTCTCAATACTTGAGATACTCATATGGCACTCCAAACATTTGTATCAATATTTGAGATGGTCGGTTGGCATGTGCAGTCAACCAATATATTGTGTGAATTGAATACCTAAATGCTTTAGTAATCAATCTAATCATCATTCAAGATCAAAATCTTCTTCTAGATAAGATCCTATATGTGTGACCCTATAGGTCCCATATCACATTACATGAATGTTCATAACTAACTTATGACATCACAAGCAAGGAGTGGTGCATAGTCACACATCAGTGCTATGCAAGTAAATGGAAAGTTGGAGAATAACTTCAACCTACAATCTGTGTAAGGTGTTGTAGTGATTGTATAATCCCTTTATCACTGATATCTAAGATATACTCGAGGCATGGAATCATCATCCTCCCAACATTCAATCCATGTTCCTTGGAATAAGAGCAGTTTGTTTGAGATAATGTGGCCTCAATATCATATATTGATTCACATGTGAATGCATATACATTTCTTAGTCTCACTTATCAAGTGTCCATGATATCAATCTCTAGTAGGAGGGATAAATCTCATATCTATCACTCACAGTCAGTCCCCATGTGTAGTTATTTCAAGTCTAAGAATCATAATCAACACCTTCACTATGAGAGATGACTATGACCAACAATGACGGATTCTATGTGTCATTATCAAAGTGGGTCTATCTGATACATTGGTCTCTAATATGTATCTGTGTGCTTGGTTTGATATTGCCATATCACGACGAATGAGATTCTATCATCAACCAACCCACACTCTAGTCTTATGTGTTACTAGTGTCTATCTACCTTCTATAGTAAAAACTGACCATGTACATAATAAGAATGTACATACTCTTAGTATTCACTTGTTCTCATTCTCCAAGTCACGTACTTGAAGACATACATAATTGAGTATTGTCATTCTTTAGACATTGACAATATTTCCTCATTCTCTCATAATTGAATGAAATGTAATGAATTGGAAGCTTGCCTTTATGAATATTAATAAAATCCTTTATGATATATGCGATGTCAATCATCACACGATTGGCTCTATGGGCATACCTTACCAAAAATATGACTTAAGGCTGCATCAATCAAATTACATACAAACTCTAAAAATTTATATATAAAACATGGTGTATGATGCAACTTCAAAAGATATAAAATGTATGAAATATAACTTTGATCACAAACCACATGATACTATTCATTTCCATACATGAAATCACACTCATCATCTTGACACCCTAGGATACAAATCCTCATCACATCATAAAGAGGTTAGCACCTCAATTAGGGAACGTAGCCATGTCCAAGGTCATGAGGCCATTCACATTGTTCCCTGCACGAGCATCATTATATTTCCATGCCTCATCAAGCCTCATCATACCATCACCATAAATGTAAGACAATTAAGTTTGACATTACATTACACTTCAGAACTATGATGTTCAAAAGATAGCAAATCAGGGTTACAACGACATAGAGAGAGAGAGAAAGTACATCTTTCATCGTACTAATCACATAAGGAATCCATGTATGCTTAATCATCATTATCAATTCATATTAGAGTTTAGCAAGGTGATTTGAGTTAGGGTTACAAATCAGTATTCAAGGGTAAACCCTAAGTTTAGCATCTACATCAAACATGAAAGCATAAACTAAAACTCAACTATTGACCATGGGATCAAGAAATCTTATCAACCAGCAAGGTCAGGGAAACATAGAGACCACATAGATTAAGGATACCTTAGCAACCTCTAGGGTTAGATGCCTTAGGACCACTAGGGTTCAATGTCATGGTGACCATCCTAAATCAAAATCTTCATCTACCATGAATATCAGAGATGTCATCGAACACTAAGAGTTAGGAAATATGGCAACCACTAGGGTTAGATCATCTCTGCGACCACTGAAGTAAGAAAACCTTGGTGACAGATGAAATCACCACTCTTAGAAACCATCAAAGCTAGAAAACATAGCAACCTTAGGGGGATACAATTGTCATCATTCACTAAAGGTCTAGAAATCTATAACTGCATAACTCAAATCTCATCATTCAATCAAGAGTCCAAGATTTTAGCAACCACTACAACTCAAAACTTGGTGACAACTATCAAGAGAGACAAAGATCTTAGCAATCCTTGATGAGTCAAAAAACTCATCAATCACATGGAACCCAAAAAGTTAGTCATCACCAGGAAACCCAAAGTTTATCAAGTTGCCTCACAAAGAGAAAGATCAGTTCAAAACCCTAACACAGAAGCCATCATCATTTCTAGAAGCACACAAGAACCCAAAAATTTCCATTATCAAGCAAGCTTTGTGCAAAAGGGTTTAGGGTTCATCCAAGGAGAGTTACCTATTGATTATGACCATACAAACAAAGACTTAAATAAAAGGTACCATCATTATACTTGTGACAACATTTTAGGGTAAGAATATCTGCATGCAAGAGACAAGTAAGCAATAATCCTAGAGAATGTTCTATAACTCGCCTTAGATAAGGTGAAACAACTACAAATAGAAAGGAAGCTAAGAAAAGAAGGGTAGAAACCTTAGCTTGAGCACTCTATTTCGGGCAAGCTAGATCCTTCACCAAAAGAAGGGAAACCCTAGGTAGAAAAGGCAAGAAAAGATATTCTTCAAGATCTAACTCAAGCACTACCATGGAACAACATGGGTTTCAAAATGCCCCTGTACATACATGACAACGGATGCAAACCCTATGTTATCCATAACATGGGTCACATGGCTTGGAGGAACATTACAAATCATGATATACAATAGCAACAAAATAAATGAAAACACCATGCATTAATTGAAATCAGATTCATACATAGCTTGGGAAAAAGGAAAACTAAATCAAGTTCATCTAATCTACTTTGATAACAAGATTATACATCATGTAAAATATATCTAAAAATATGGATCATCTTGGTAAAAGGCACCCCACTAGGTCTTTTCTTCTTGAAGATTCCTTGAGCTATTCCTTGCACTTTTTCCTCCTAAGCTTGCTCCTTACCTGCGGGCATCGTGGCCCCGATCATGCATAAAACCAATGGTAAATGGAATTGACCATATTATACTTAAAGAAAGCTTGTAAATTGAAAATAAACTTTGAACATTAAACTTTAAAAAAGGGACACAATCTTTTAAGTTACTTCTTTTATCGTGACTTATATAAGAAACCTCAGGTTAAGCAAGTAATGTTGAAACAACTTGCATCTTGCCTTTTTGGTAGTAGCGTTCCCAGAATGAATGAGCCCACATGTTCCTTCAACACTACTACATTAGTATCAGGTATCCTCCTCTTCTTGGTAATTATGTCTTTCAAGAACTTGTTGTATGATGGTATCTATTGAATTGCATCAATGAGTGGGATGTTGATGAATAATTTTTTGAAACCATCTAAGAACTTCTTGAACTGCTCATCCATTTTTTTCACCTTCAAGCTATTTTGAAAAGGCACCGACTTCACTAGTGTCTTCTAGTGAACTGGGATATATGCTTTCTTTCTTGTTTCCTCCATATCATCAACATGTTCCTCTATTGTGTTTTCCTCTACTGTAACATCTAGTTCATCTGCATCCACTTTCACTTCCTTATTTGTAACTCTTATACTTTCACATGCATCCAAACTAGATGGTGCCACATTCAACAATTTCTTGCCACTGAGGAGTAAAACTACCTTCACTTGTTGATTTCCAGAAGGCACATTGGTGGTTGCTGGGAACCCCTACTGGCTTGGATAATTCAATGTGACCACTTCCACTGCTATTTGAGAAATTTGTGTCTCTTGGATTTGTGCCCCTTAGTTCTAGAGTTCTCTTTGAGTCTATTCGATTGGAACTTCATTTTTTCTAACTAGCTTCCCAAGCTTTTCTTCAATATAGTCAATCTTACTAGGACCCCTATCCTATTAATATTGTGATTGGCCACGACCCTACTACAGCTTGGACTATTATGCCTAAAATGGTCTTGTTGAAAATTGTTGGGATCCTTCTAGGAGAACATAGGATCCTTCCTCCAAGAATAGTCATTGTTCCTGTATTATTGTTGTTAGCATGCAAATTTGCATTCCTCCTCCTCTATTTCCAAAGAATGTCCAGATTAAATTTATTGAAAATCATATCATGACTCATCATGGTATAATTCCTTCATTATGACACATCATCATGTTTAGGTGGATTTGACTTGTGATACATTATCATAGTCTTGTGATACATTATCAAGATATTGATGTAAAAGTATTTCAACATTTGATCATATCAAAGTATCTTAATACTTTCATCAATGTCACACTTCATTTATAATCTCCTTGAACATTTTCAAGAGATTTATACTTTCATTTCATTTGGTACATATCATGATATTACCAGTAAATGAAAATGAAGTATTAGTTAATTATCTATAGATCTCATTCCATAAGATGTTCATGCATCGTATGCATAAGGTTTAATGAAAGATTTATCCTCCCACCACGTTTAGCGAAGGACGTCATGTCATATTGTGTGAGACGAAGACTTGCATGTTTCCTTAGGTTCAATAACCAAGGGAATCTAGACCGATATCAATATGTAATCTAGGTATGCATTTTTTATGTGTTCATACAAGATGATTAATGATTATGATAATTTTGAGTTATCAATTATAATCCTTTGGTATAAACTTTGTAAACATTCATCTTTGGATCATTTCACATAAATATTGCAAGATTTTAGGGACAATGCCATGCACGATCATATCTTTGAAACAGAAACACCAATGATTCTTTATTGATTATCAACCTTGTCCATACCAGATGCATAAAGAAAATGTTTCTATTCTAATGGAATAAATGAAATAGAAGTTCTAATAACTCTATTAAATGCCCATTGGGATAAGATTAATTTAAATGTAGACAATTGATTCCACAACACTTGCTCCGCCTTGTCCAACTTTATCCTTTCATGATGGCTTTTACTTCTTGTTAGATCTTGCACATTAGTATGTCATATCTTGTATCTAGTATCATATACCAAAATTTAAGAAGTAATTAAATTTACCTTATGTTGTTTATAACTGAAGTAGAGGCCTCATTGCCATCCTTCTTCTTCATTAAGTTCCTCTAACCAGAGTGGGAAATTTGTCTTCTAATGTTCAGGTCGGTGACAATGGTGACAATCACCTCTTTGTTTCTTTACTCCACCTTTTGCCTTGAGATCTAAAGACTTGGCTTTCTAGATAGCTTTAAAAAAAAATTTAGTTATGTCTTTTCCTTTAGACTTCCCCTTTGTCTTGTTGATCATCATCACAAACTTTCTTCATTCGTGACTGAACTATCCTCAACATGCCTAACAACTCTGTCAATGGCTTGTCAAATTCGCTCATGTTGTAGTTCATGACAAACTGACTATATGATTCAGGAAGAGACTGTAGAATCATGTCATTGGCCAACTCTTGACCCAATGGGAATCCCTATCTAGCTAGGTTCTCCACATACCCAATAAGCTTGAGTGCATGAGGAGCTACTGGATCTCCTTCTACTATATTCCCAATATTGCAAGATCATGTCAACTACTATGAAATAGGAAGGATAGTTTTAGCGAATTATACATGGTCCTGGAGAAAGTCCAATGACAAAACTCACATCTTTCCAACTACTGACAAGTTTCTCTTGGACGGTTGTTGTGCACCTCCTAGTCTTTACCACAAACAACGTATGTGCAACCTCTACAGTGACTCTGGTGGTCTTGCCACAGACTGTAGATTGACTTTGCACTCTGAGCAGCAGCCAAAGAACTCTTGCCTCTAGAGTAGCCCACACAGACCAACTAGAAATATTTTGGTTCACCAAGTACGGATAGGAAAGAGTTGTCTTCCCCATTGGTGTATTAGTCACCAACCTCTCACCCACAACGACAACTATCAATTGTTTTCTCCCATTGGCTATCCCTCCTTTTCAGGTCGGACTTGTCCGAGATCTCTTGGTTACCACAACAAGAGAGGAGAATAGTTTTTAGAGGAACTGATTCTCAGTTGTCTTGGTTGTGTTGTGCTTCGAGAAGCCCCCAATGCCCCTCTATACATAGCAGAGTCCAGGATCAAGGTTCCTAGTTGCTATCTGATATGGGATAAAGGTGCATGAGTGGAAAGAACCAGAAGATCTTGAATTTTCACAACTTGCAATAGGTGAAATGATTGTTTCACACACCTAGACAGTCGTATGGTGCATGAGATGGTCCTCTCATACTGCCATATGGTCATTTGGCAATTTTCATTCTGAAATGAATTTATTTATTTTGAATTTAATTAATATCTCATATTAATTTCCTTGTCCTTAAGTAAAGAACAATCGAAACTATTCGAGAAACATCCTGAACCTTCATTCGACCCAATCGGTCCGTTTCACCCAACAGAGATGCCCATCTCACTCACCCATATCTCTGTCTAGGAGTTGACTCGAGCTGGTCAGGTCAATCACATTGAACAAGTTGATTCATGGGAAGAACATAGCGAAACCGAACTTCGATCAACCTTACTCCCAATAGGTTGTCTCAACTACTTGAGACGCCCACCTGGCTACCCAAGCAGTCGTCTCACTTATTGAGATGGTCATTTGGCAGACCAGGTCAGCTAATCGAGCAATCAGTTGCATGAATTGAATACATAAACACATTAATAATCAATCCAATTGTCATTCAAGATCAAACTCCTCTTCTAGATGAGTTCCTATCTCTGTGATTTTACTAGTCCCATGTCATGTTGAAAGTGAATGTCCATAACTAGATTATGACATTATAAGCAAAGATTGGTGTCTAGTCGCACATCAGTGCTACCCAAGCAAAATGGAAAGTTGGAAAACAACTTCAACCTACCATCTGTGTAAGGTGTTGCAGTGATAGTATAATTCTTTTCTCTCTGATATACAGGATGAACTCGATGTATGGAAGGTCATCCTCTCAATGTTTAATCCTATTCCTTGAATCAAGAGAAGATTGTCTAAGATATTGTGACCTCAATATCATATAATGATTCACATGTGCATGCACATGCGTTTCTCAGTCTCGCAAATCAAGTGGCCATGATACCATACCCCAATAGGAGGGACAAATCCCATTTCTATCACTCACAGTCATCCCCATGTGTCAAAGTCACCCAATCATCACCGTTATAACAACCCATATTTTAGAATTTTGTTTGATGAAGTTAAAGCATACCCAACGACATCTGATGAGTGTAGTGATTTCAGGTCTAAGAATCACAATCACCACCTTCACTATGAGAGATGACTGTGACTACAATACCATGTGTCACTCTCAAGGTGAGTTTGTCTGATACACTATTCTCTAACAAGTATATGTGTGCTTGCTTTGATGTAGCCATATCATGACTAATGATATTTAGTCATCAACCAACTTACACTCTGATCATATGTGTTATTTTTTTCTATCAACCTTCCACAATAACAATCGATCATGGACATAATGAGAATATTTATATGTACTATTAACATCTGTATGATCTCATCACAAGGATAGGAACTTGACAACATATGTCATTGAGTAATATAATTATTTAGACATTCACTCTATGTCCTCATTATCTCAAAACTGAGTGAAACAGATGAATTGGAAGCTTGCCTTTATATATGTGTTATTATTAATAAAATCCTTTTAGGTAAGTATGCCTTGTCAATCATCATATGATTTTCTCTACAGGCATACCATAACAACATGAAGGACATGATCCACCTGAGGAACCTAAACCAGTAGAAATGGGTGACCAAGTAGAAGAAAATACGATCTAGGAAAGGATGAAGGCTTCTTTTTCCACTTCTAAAAAATGGACAATCAAAAGACAAGTAGTCAATGTCGGTAGTTACAAGATCAATCCAAGATCGATCTCATTAGACAATTCATATGCCTTCTATGACCACAATTCTGAAGACCCTGTGACGCAAATCAGTAACTTTGTGGAGAATTGTGATATGATCAAGATAGACTGGATACCAGTGACTGTCATATACTTAAACTTGTTCCCATCAGATTTGGTTGATAGTGTTAAGTCATGGTTTCACAACCTTGATGATGAGTGCATTGAGACGTGGGAGAAAATGATTGATGCTTTCTTCGATTGTTATTTTTCTCCACAAAAGACAAATGACCTGGTAATGAAAATTCATAATTTTTTACAGCAGGCTGACAAGTCATATTTTGATGCATGGGAGATTCTAAAATATGTTGTGGAAGGTCTTCCACCATGGCATTGACTTGTTAGGATAGGAAAAGATCTTCTACTATGACCTACACAAGGGAGAGAGGACTAAGCTTTATAGCACAAGAGTAGGTTTCTTCCTGAACAACAAACCTGCCCAATATCATGAGATTTTAAACAACATGTCTAAGAATTAGACATTGGGAGATGAGAGAGAAAGCCCAGCAACCCTCAAAACTGTTAGGAAGTCCAAGGTCATTTCTATGATGAATGAAAAACTAGACTTAATTGCCAAAAAGTTGTGTGCTAAGGATGGACATTCACAAATATATACCTATCACTAAATAATGTACCACATGAATGGTTAAAAAGACATCATATACGATATGATTTGGGAGTGTCCCAATATGTCTAAAGGATTGAGACATACCTTGAGAAAGTAGTTTCTTGAGAAATTTTATCCAAAACCATGACTGTTGAACATTATTATTAGTATCAATATGAAAAAAAATTAGCTTTGTTAACAGGATAAATGAGTTCCTAAAGAGTCAGTGGGAGTAAAAGTAAAACTCAAAGTGTTTGAGGTCAACAACAAGGGTACAATGAGAATTATGAGAACCACAAGTAGTTGTGGAATCTCAGGTTCATCATGTAATATAGAATGAAAACTTTCAATTAGAAAATATCTGAGATTAGAGGATTGTCAATCCAACAATTTTTATGTGTTGGTCATACATGATGAGCCAACTAGTCAACTAGAAGACTTTTTTTTAGCTATATGGAATCCATGTAAGCTAACAAGGTAGGACCTTGATAGCACCACCTAAACGGGCAACACCTTAATGGTGAAATAGGGTTTTATGATCAAGACCTACATGGATAACATAAAAGGATAGACTGGTTTAATAAATCAAGTTCAAGTTGTTGGACAAGATAGAAATTTGTTTACCAATTGTCATGCTTGTCGTTGTAGTTAGAATGGACTATGATATTTTGCATTTGAAAATGGAAACTAGATTCCTTAAGGGAATACATTATAGGATGTGTATGTGACACAACCTAAAAGGTTTCATAACCTTCATGAATGCAAATTATAATACCATAAACTACAAAGTTCAATCTGGAATTGAAACAAGAAACTCAGAAGTGGCGTCTTGTGACTAGACAGGATAGTCAAAGAGTTTGACTTGAATAAAGACAAAAGAAGAAATCTATGTTTACAAAAGATTTAGTGGGAGCATATATGAATATTCCACATATTATGAAGAATAACAACTCAATATTGTGAATGTTGAGAATAGGCATGAAAAATCCCTTTAGCAAAACATCTTATGAGATAAGGATCAAAATCTATGAGATAGTTCTTGAATGTTTTGCAATGGAAATTTGAGCACGTATAATAGCAATGTGTTGAAAGAGTTCAACATGAATTGATTCAGTGAGAGAGAATTAAGATTAGTTTCTCATGAACCCTATATTCCTATTCTTGTGAAGAATGAAAATGTCATGAATTAGATTCCATGAGTTTTCCCAATAATGGATCTATCACGAATGATATAAATGTACTTATCCCATATAATCTTATATGTATTGGTCATGACAAGATGTATAAATTCCAATAAGGGTTATTGGAAATTCATTAAAGATATTCATTAGTACTATAGAAGTGACTAAGGATAGATTACCAATCAATGATGATAGCAATAAAAAGAAAGAGTTGGATGTAAAGGGTTACATCGATGCAAGCTTCCATAAATGACAAAGTTGATCGCAAAATTAAATATGTTTTGTTTTTAAAAGAGAAAAAGATGTTATTAGTTGTAAAGGTTCTAAACTAACAACTATTAAATCTATTCTACAATAGAAGCTACGTATACTTGTGTTATGAACATAGAGTGATACTATATGGTTCTAAAAGGCTCATGTGACAAACTTATAGATGTTTCGACTTTTGAAATCAATAGTGATATTGTGACAACAATGGAGCTAATTGTTAGGAAAGGAATATCAGATACCATATAACGGTAGTTTCATCTCAGAGTGAATAGATAAGAAACATGAAATATATCGACTATAAGAAAAGTGTTACAAACTCATAAAATTGCACTAGCGCAAGCATGTTGGACATGTTTGGATCACTAAGGATGAGTATCATTGGTGATTGTCTCTAAGTTCATGTGGGAGTCTGTTGGTAAGGTATACCCATAGAGCAAATCATATGATGATTGACATGTCATAATTTTCTAAAAGGATTTGATTTATAATAACACATATATAAAGGCAAGCTTCCAATTCATCTGTTTCACTCAGTTGTGAGATAATGAGGATACATAGTGAATGTCCAGAGAATTATAATACTCAACACATATGTTGTCAAGTTCTTATCCTTATGATGAGATCATATAGATGTTGTAAGAGTACATATACATATTCTCATTATGTTTATGATTGGTTGTTATTGTGGAAGGTTGATAGACAACAATAACATATAACATAAGAATCTGAGATGGTTGATGACTAAATCTCATTAGTTATGATATGTCTATATCAAACCAAGAACACAAATATATGTTAGAGAATAGTGTATCAGACAAAACCACCTTGAGAGTGACACATGGTTTTGTGGTCACAGTCATCTCTCGTAGTGAAGGCGATGATTGTGATTGTTAGACCTGAAATCACTACACTCGTCACATGTCATTGGGTACACTTTGAAATCATCAGATGAAATCCAGAAACATGAGTTGTTATAAGGGTGATGATTGGGTGACTTTGAAATATGGGGATAGACTAAGAGTGATATATATGGTATTTGTCCCTCCTACTAGAGTATAATATCTTAGTCGCTTGATTAGCGAGACTGAGAAACACATGTGCATGCACATGTGAATCAATATATGATATTGAGGTCACATTATCTCAGATAGTCTATTGTTGGTTCAAGAAATAGGATTGAACATATAAGATTGTTCACCTTACACATATTGTATGTTGAAATTGTTCACCAACTTTCCATTTCACTTAGGTAAGATTTATGTGTGACTAGGAACCACTCTTTGCATGTGATGTCATAAGCTAGTTATGGACATTCACTACTAATGTGACATGGGACCTATAGGGTCACACGCATTGGAAGTCATCTAAAATTGGAATTTGATCTTGAATGACAATTGGATTGATTAGTAAAGTGTTTAGATATTCAATTCACACAACTGATTGCTCGATTGGTTGACTAGGTCTACCAAATGACCATCTCACCAAGTGAGACAGCCATTTGGTCATCCAGACGGGTGTCTCAAGTAGTTGAGACAACCGTTTGGGGGTCAGGTTGATCGGAGTTCGATTTAGCTAAGTTATGTCCATGAACCGACCGACTCAATTCAACTCACCAGAAGACCATCTGGGTGAGTGAGATGGGTGTCTCACTTGGATGAGATGGCCCGGTTGGGTTGAATGAAGGTTTGAAATGTTTCCAAAATAGTTTTGATTGTTCTTTACTTGAGGAATAAGGAAATTAATATAAGATATTAATTGAATTTGAAATAACCAAATTCTTTTAAGATTGGGAACTATCAAACATCCATTTTTGGTAGTGTGATATGACTCTCTCATGCACCAAAAAATCATCTGGTTGTGCGAAATGGTCGTTTAGGATATTGCATGTTGTGAAAATTCAAGATCTTCTGGTTCTTTCCACTCCTGCACCTTTATCCCGTATCAGATAGCAACTGGGAACCTTTACCCTGGCCTCTTCTATATATAGAGGGGTAATGGGGGATTCCCAGAGGACAACACAACCCATATGACTAAGAACTAGTTCCTTTGAAAATTGTTGTCCTCTCTGGTTGTGGTAACCAAGAGAGCCCAGGGAAGTCATACCTGAAAAGGAGGGATAGCCAATGGGAGAGAACGACTAATAGTTTTCATTGTGGGAGAGCACATTGGGGACTAGTACACCAACGGGGAGGACAACTCTTTCTTGTCTATTCTTGGTGAATGATAAGAGTTCTAGTTGGTCTATGTGGACTACTCTAAAGGTAAGAGTCCTTTGGCTTCTTCTTACAGAGAAAAGTCAACCTACAGTCCATGGCAAGACCATCGGAGTCGTTGCAAAGGTTGTGCAGACGTTGTTCATGATGAAGACCATTAACTGCATAGCCACCATCCATGAGAAACTTGTCAGTAGTTGCAAAGAAGTGAGTTTTTTCACTGGACTTTCTCCAGGACTAGGTATAATTCTCTAAAACCATCATTCCTATTTCATAGCAGTTGATGTGATCTTGTTGTATTGGGAATACGTATAGATAATTTTTTATTTATTTCTGTTGCTATACTCTATGCCCATATTTCCCAACACTTTAGGAGGAAGTGTTGGTGGTGGGGTTCGATTGAATCTATCCACAAATATTCCATACTCCTATTCTCTGTGAAGGATTTATGCTTGACCAAATCCCGATGAAGACGACTCTCTGTAATCATGGGCTCAGGTGTGAACCATGCACTAGTACCTGAAAGTAGTAAAAATAGTTGTAAGATCATGGTACTAATTGTAGAAACAATAAAGATATTACAGTTCATCTTTGAATGAAATAATAAATAACAAAAATAAAAAAGGTGTGGTCTAGAATGGCCGGCCACAACACTCGTAGTGTTGGATGTTTTTGTTTCCCCGACAACGGTGCCAAAAAATTGACAAGAAAGAAACTATAGCAACCTGGTTTTTCTCTCTCCTCCAACAATGCTCACCTCGACTCATAATGCATTCTATTTGACTCAATGATCTCTCTAATCATCACTTGGATGTATTGGGCTCACTTCTTCCTCAATTGATGAGTTATGATTATTAATTTCAATTTTGAACTCGATTGTATAATGTTGAGTGAGTTAAGTAACATCAAGGAAGTTTTGGATTTTTGAAACCCCTTAACCTGGTGAACTTGATCTGGATCTTTTTTCATTAGAAAGGTGGTGAAAAATCTGATCCAAAGCTTAAAGAGTCTTCTAGCATCTCATCTCTTCATTAAGGACTACCCTAAGACACCCATTAGATGATGATTAGATAGTTTCTCATATCCTCATGTGATCTCTCTCATGACAATTAATCATATGATCCCTCAATTATGGGTAGCTTATGTATGGGGAAATTAAAATTTGAATGAATTGGTCAAATTTGATTAATATGATAATGATTCTGTAATCAGACCATAATTTGAAAACTTGATTATGATTAATGAAAGTACTCTTGAATCTAAGTACTCGTGTGCAATATCTCAGATCATGTAAACTCAATTTTACCAAATATGACCTATGTGCTTCCTATGTTTGAGGTAAATGTTAACAATCCTTAATATGATGAAATAAGGAGAACTCATGTTGTATACCTCATTGTTGATGAGGTCCTATTGATTAGTTTGATGTTGCCCTATTTTTTATCAAACCTCAAACATAATTAAGCAAACACTTCCCCTATTTGGTGGAATGTATCATGACCATGCCCCTAATGACTATGACTTTAGACTCTCAAAATCGTGATGAAAACTTTAATACAAGAGGCAAAATCCCCTATTTATTATGATGCCTTACTGTTAAACTTGATTTTGAATAATATGACAAATATGAGATCTTTATCATACTTGATAATGCTCAAATTGTTGAAGAGACTATATTGACTTCTCTATTCTCATGTATACATCCTTTCTCTTAATTATGAAGACAAGGGAACAATATTATAACCTTGTACATATGGAATCTTGAATCATGGTTGATCTATTATGATAAGTGATCCTTGATCTCTTGACCTTAAGAAATACAAATCGATAATTTATACTCTTCCTATTTGATGGACTTGACACTTCATGACTAATGAGGAAAAATTTGCTAGCTTAGGGTGGTAGTTTTTTTGATAACTCCCCTAACTTAGGTCACATACCTATTATGATTGCCCCTAAATTTTCATCTTGTTGATTATTTAGAGAATGGAAAGGTAACCCCTTTCATATGATTTTGAACTCTTGACCTAAGTCTCTAATAGGTCAAATCTTATGATAATATTGAAACTCGATATTGAATATTGATTTGATGATGATTTTGAAATATGATAATGTTGACTATAGCTCGTGGTTAAGTTTCCTAGGAGGACTTAGGTCTAGATCATCCATCAACCTTGAATACCATGATAATGAAATTGATGTTGATATCACAAAATGCTGCTTGATTATTGCTCGATTGTTACTCAATTGTTGATTATGGATGAATGATCACACATTTTGTCTAATTCAAAATCTTATACCCTAACTTCAAAATTTTGGACCTATGACTTTTTTTGTCCAAAATCATGAATCTCGATACTGATTTACCAAATCTTGACTAATGATGACTTATCTCAATATTGATTTGACTCCTATGATCATCCTATTTGGATCTTGAGATCACCCTTGATTTATGATTGATGACTTTCATGTTCCCAAATCTCAAAATTTGAAATGATGATTATGTTTATACACTCGATTTATGACTTAGGGATAAGCTCTCATGTTGACTAGGGTGGGACCTTCCATTGATTTTGAGCTTGAAACGACGATGTTGAAATATGATGTTTGTCTCGAATTTTGAAATACAAAATCTCAATCAAGGATGTATAACCCCACCCAGGGCCAATGTAGAAGCTAAAACCTTAAATGTTGGGAGTGAAAGTCATGCTTTACTCTTGAATCAGAGAGCCCTATTCAATTGACCTAATTGGGGATCTCTCCAAATTTGTGATCTTTTAATGATCTTTTGTATCAGAGCGGCGTAGTGGAAGTGTGGCTCTGTTTGAACTTTGATGTTTGATACTTGATATTGGAATAATGTTGATGATTGAAGGATGATGATAATGTGAAGTTTATTATGAACATGATATGGAAAAAAAGTCCCAATGTCGTTTGAGGATTTGCTTTAATTTTGGGGACAAAATTCCTTTAAGGTGAGGAGGATGTAGCAACCTAGTTTTTATCTCTCCTCCAATTATGTTCAAATCAACTGATAATGCATTCTATTTGAATCAATGATCTCTCTAATCATCACTTGGATGTTTTGGGATCACTTGCTCCTCAATTGACGAGTTATGATGATTAATTTCAATTTTGAACTCAATAGTATAATGTTGAGTGAGTTAAATAACATTGACGCAGTTTTAGATTTTTGAAAACCTTAACATGATGAACTTGATCTGTATCTTTTTTCATTAGAAATGTGGTGAAAAATCTGATCCAATGGTGAAGATTTCACTCAAATCCAAGCTTCGAGGAGAAAGTTATGGCTATTGGAAATTAACTCCTTTTCTAACCTTTTTCTCATCTTTTTTCCTCCTTTCCTTGCTTTGTTGGACCTCGGCCCCTTTGGGACCTATCTGATCTCACCCATGCACCCAGAAGCCCAACCGGTGCTAAGGTGGGAGGCTCTTAGACATAAGATTGAGCACCCATGGATAAGGGGCAAATCCCACGACTGGGGAGTCATCCTCAACCTTGCGCCCAAAGTTAAGCAGCTAGGGGCTACTAGCCATGTCCAACCACCCCAGTTTTGAGGGCTTTTAGACTTTATTGGCACCATTGTCTTCACTGAACTCATTTCCCATGCTCCTACAAACTTACCCCTATTTGTTTCTAGTGTTTTGGCCCATGGTAGAGGCATGGAGCACCCATCCAAGGCATGACTGGCTTCCATGGCTACGACCATGATGACAGGGCCATTTTCTCACCCTCTCGTGCCTTCTTTATACAAAAATCAAGTTTAAAACTCCTCTCCCTTTGATTTCCCCATCTTCTTGCTCTCTATCACCCTGTGTACCATGATCAAGTCCATCATTTCCTTTGCTGAGCTAGTCGGCGCCGCCACAACATCCATTTTGGGTGTTTACCATTTCCTCCTCTTAAGCCCCGATAAAGGACTTCGCGAGCTTTGCGATAGTGTGGAAAATACGGAGAACTACATTTTGAGCAAATCTAGGGTCTACATATCCTTTGAGCTTGGGCTCTGACGAGCAACTTCGCCTCCCACCGTCGCGGGCACATCTGATCTGGCACTGCCTGGTGGAGGTGGGAGGCGAGGAGATGACCATCGATCTTCCATCCTACGGCCCAGATCGCAAGGTCTAAGGCTTCCTCTATCCCTCCCTCTCTCATTGTTTATAGTTGACCATTCAATGGGCTAACTAAAGACCCAATCCCAGTTGGAGCCCGTTTGGCCCAGCACTGCCAATCAGCGAGCGCCACCTCAGCGCCCCATGGTATAACTCTCTCTCTCTCTCATACAAATATACCTAATCTTGCAAAATTCATAGAAAATTATTGGTAACTCAAAATGGGACATATTATATGTGAAAATTGATCTACTCGACGGGATCTATCCAATGAACGTAATTGCAGAGCCTAATTATACTCGTACCTCTTGTTATGTTGAAAATAGCATCAAATGCACGTCTTTCATATGATTAATGATATTAAATGCTCAACCATGATCATGGTATGACTCCACTTGCTTTTGATGACCCTGATCAGCTACATATTATATATTGTGCTATGTGAATCGAACTTGATCATGCCCTACTCTATTAACGACTCTAATTCATGAAATGAACCATGAAATGTGTGTAATATGGACTTTGATGCTATTGATCATTTTTTTGATGCTCAACTTGAGTATATGAACTCTAAATCATTATGTTTATCTTAATCAGTAACTATGTGCATTATAACTTGAAATACCATGGGATGCACTCTTCTTTGCTATTATGACTAAGTGACCTAAACATGACATTGAAATGTGACCTAATGTGCATGTTGCTATATTTAAGATCTAACCTTGTATAAATCTCACCCTAATGCTCACTCATGCTATTTTATGCTTCAAATTAGTAAAATGTTGATCTTTGTGACTTAATCTATCTTGATTACTCTTGTACTCTAATGTTGATCTTGTGTGATAATGACTCAAAATAATTAGTTTGACAATGTTGATTAAAAGCATAATCAAATCTTATGATTTCCCTATTAAGATCCATGAAACCTAAGTTGGAAATCCCTAATCTTGGAAGGATGTTTCACACTAAGTCAAAATGATATATGATCTAGTATGTATCTAAATGATTAATATTGCATGAACATTGGAAATATCAAAATCAATCATCGAGAAATATGGAACTTAGATTAGGTGAAACATCCACCCTTGTTGAACATGTTTAAGATGACCTAAGTGTTGTGATGTTAATCTAGTCACACTTGCTTGTAATATCAGGATCTCTTTGATGGACTCTTTGCCAAGATCTAATCATGTTGTATAATTCTAGTTTGTTCGCATTAAGGTACGCTTTATCCTCCTATTGGCCAGACTAGCAATATTGAAATTGCTTGTATGTATGAATCATAAGATGCTTGGATTATAATACTTGTTTGAGCTATTGTTACCTATGACTAATATGTTTTGTTCTTGATTACATATGTTGAACAAACCTTAAAAGATAATGATAGATGTTCATTATACAACCTTGTA
This sequence comes from Alisma plantago-aquatica, assembly GCA_963693085.1. Lineage (NCBI taxonomy): Eukaryota > Viridiplantae > Streptophyta > Magnoliopsida > Alismatales > Alismataceae > Alisma > Alisma plantago-aquatica. The sequence goes on from OY856415.1 coordinate 179,520,951, forward strand.
TACCTTCCTGTATTCTTAGGCTAAGGGCATAAGGTTGGGTGTCCTACTTGAGTTGTCATCATAGGGCAAACCATGTTGATATGAGGGTAAGCTCTTGGGAATGGCCTTGAGGTCCCTTATGAGTAGGGTTAATTCTCGACATTTAGTCTTGTAGTTCCTCATGTTTAAATAGGGTAGCTAATCTTGAGCACCCTCACAGACCCCTTCCTCTGAGAAGCTGGTCAAATGCCTTATGATATTATTGGTATAATGGAAATGAACATAAAACACACTTCAATGTTAATAACAAAGTCTTTAATCATGTTATTTCTTCATTCTTGTTATTTTCTTTATGTTTTTTCCAAGCAATATATGTTCTTAAACTTGTGATTTTTCATGTTTGCCAGCATACTCAGCATAGTTGTGTTGATGTGTACCCATTTTATGATTTTAGGTAACAAGTACTGACGTGGTTTTTACTGCACTAACAAACTCACTTAGGGATGATATCCCTAAGTTTTTACCAAAACCTTGTACAATATTACCACCCACAAGAGGACAGATCTTATCGCAGTATAGTTTAAGATTGAATCCCAAGGGATAATGTTTTTAAAAATCTTACCAGTCAAATCTAGTTGAATCAAGACTAATATTTAGAACAAGAGTTAATTGGGTTTAGTTAAACTAAATGCAAGGAAAGTAAAGAGCATGATTGAAACAAAGTCTAGATTAATGATGGGAATCACTGGGGTGGACATGGCTTTCACCACCACTACACATGCAAACACATCCAAGACAGAAACAACTATCCAAATAGAGTATCAAACCCCCCGTTAGGATGTTAGGTTCATGTAAGCATCACTATAGGCATAATATCTCTCATCATCTACCAGATCACACACTTACTACTCTAAAGATATCTTTCAGAAGTTCTCGTCAAGGCATCAACCATTTTAAACGATATTAATAAACCTAAGTATTGAAGTTCTCATAACAAAGGATTATAATAGATCATACAAGGAAGGTGATCAGTCCATAAGCACAAATCAAATGATTAACATGAGATAAAAAGTTATATACAAGCCATGGAATGTTTTAAGATGAACATGTAAGCATGGGCAGTGGGGCTAGTCCCCACACCCCAGTGAAAAGGACTACTCACTCCTCATGATAGAAACAAGAAAAACAAGTGAGAGGGAAGATTCTTCCATGGTCATGGTGAAGAAGGTGGCCGGAGCTCGGTGGAGAAATAGTCTTCTACACAATGTCGGAGCAGATCTGGAATGAGGAGGGAGAAAACACCAAGCTAGGTGAGGTAGATATTCTCTCTCCTTATTCCTTCTTGTCTTGTGCACTTGCTTGTAGGAGAAGAAGTAGCAAATTTTTGACAATGGAATAGATCTGCAGATCTGAAGCCCAACCACATTCATGACTAGAAGATAGATCTGGATGGAGTGGAGATGGAGGAGCAGTAAGAACCCCACAGAGGTAGTCCTTGGCAGTGGAGATGTCTCCTTGAGGGTTGGACACAGAGAAGTATCCTCTCAACATCATGGAAGAGATGGTTAGTCAAGTCGGGTGGGTGGCCTGCATTGATGAATCCTCTGACTGATGAGGATGCTTTATGATAAAGGAACTAGCCATCGAAAAAAGGGTACACATGATCAAAAGTGTCTGGGGCCCACTAGTCTGTTAGCAGGACCACCATCCCCTACACCTCCTACACTGACACACATAGCGCGACGTTCAATCCTACAATGGAGATGAATAGATTTGATCAAAACTCTAAATATTCATCTAAAACTAAGGAAAATTGTATATGATCATATTCAAGGGGTGAATATTAGCATTGAGTGCAAAAATGGGTCAAAAATGGAGACTAAAACTAAGATGAATATGCATTCATCAAAACACCCCAAACTTAAACTTTTCTCGTCCTCGAGTAACATAAAATCTAAAAGATCCACCAATTGAATGCTTTCAAATCTTGTAATTGTCTTATCTTCACATCACGTTTGTTTCTTTACTGCTTTGTATGGCTGAGCATCTCAACTTCCTGAGATCACTGAACACATCTTACAATATCTTTGTTCCTGAGTTCATTTCCCAAAAGCACATCCTCCCCACCTTTTCCAACATCAAGCATGTCTAAGAGCTTCATAAGAATCTAGAGATACTCACAGAACAAGTATGCATCTGATCTGACACTGGTGTTTTTTGAAAGAGTAGCAAAAGGAGACATTCAGTATGCCTGTAAGTGGAAAAGGGAGTGAAGTGGGGTATGGAAGGAAGTAGTGAATCTCTCCTCTATTTGACTTGAGATTTTGTTAAATGGTTGCAATTACATTGATTGCATTTTTTTTGGGTGCGAATCTCTCCTCTATTCGACTCGAGATCACATTTTTGTGTGTGTGCACATTGGCATCTTTTCTTTTTCATTTTGGTGATACGCCCCTCTTACATAGAGAGGGGTATAGAAGAAGCGAATAAAGAGAGGGATGGTGTGACACCCCAAACTTAGATTTTGGCGCTATGTTTTCTGGCTTTTTGTTTCTTTTTGATGGATGGAGGGGTAAGAATATGGTAGAAGAAGTGTAGAAGAGAGTTTAGACCATAATGCAAATTGGTTTACAATTCACTACACTGAGTTGTTCTCTTTATCATATTATGCTCAAATAAAGACTTTATGGGGATCCGGTGGAGATTCAATGGTATTGTTCCACTAGTCAGTTAGGAAGCACAATGTTTGATCCCTCTCAGTTCGATAGCAACTTGCCATTTTTGCTGAAGGATCATGATGTTAGGATTCATAAGCTTCACATGGTGATTTCTAACTATTGGCTAGTTTCATAAATTGTCCCTCTTGAGGCTTTCCTTCTAATAAGGAGGGTATAATGATTAAAAATTTGCATGAAAAAAGAACTAGCCGGATAGGTAAAGGCTTTGATTGAAAGAAAATCATCAAAACTTCATCAAGTTTCTATACAAAACTACTTTGAAAACTTGAAATTTTTTGAAAATTTTGATCAAAATTGCAAAGATGGAATCTTAAGTCTGAAACAAATGGGTGTAGGTGGGAAGTAAAGTACATACCACTCATCCTCCACCCCAAACGTAGAAATTTTCTCATCCCAATAAAACTCTAAATCTGATTGGAGGGGAAAAATCGTGTTGATTGGACCATCATATGTGGTTGTGTTCCTCTTAGAAACATGTCCTCCATCTGAAATCTCAACAATAAAAACTATCAGAACTTAAGATTGCATCTTGCGATGTGATATCTACGGCGTGCAAAATTTTCTAATTCAAAACTAAAACGTAAAACCTAAGTTAAGGATCGAGTTGCCTCCCGATAGGTGACATTATTTTATGTCATTGGCTCAACACATTTCCTTCAATTTTCAAGTAGGTAGACTGGTTTTGAAAGATCCATTGATGCTTCGATGCTCGTGTCAACTGAAGTGAAATATCTCTTCAAGTGTTGTCCATTTGCCACAAAATCGCCTAACTTTTCAGTCCATACAACAAAAGCACCATGTGGATAGATGCTCTTGACAATGTATGGTCCAGACCAACGGGAACGGAGTTTCCCTGGGAACAGTCTTAGTCTTGAGTTAAACAGTAGAACTTGGTCTCCCACTTATATGTCCTTCCTTTTTAGATGACCATCATGCCATAAATTTGTGTGTTCTATGTAGATTCGAGCATTTTCATAGGTTGTCATTTGAAGTTCTTCCAGCTCCTGTAGTTGCAGAATCTCGGCTTGGCCAACTTTCTTTATGTAAAAATTTAGTTGTTTGATTACCCACCAAGCTTTGTGTTCAAGTTCTATGGGAAGGTGACATGATTTTCCATAGATTAATTGAAATGGATTTGTACCAAGGGGAGTCTTAAAAGCAGTTCGGTAGGCCCACAAGGCATCATTGATTTTTACTGACCAATCCTTTTGGTTGCGACCTATTGTCTTTTCCAAGATAGCTTTGAGTTGGTGGTTTGAAACCTCTAACTATCAGCTCATTTGTGGATGGTAGGGGGAAGCTACCATGTGTGTTACACCATATCTTCTTAACAACACTTTGAAGCTTCTTTCCAAAAAATGAGAACCACCGTCACATATCACAGAGCGTGGAACTCCAAAATGGGAAATATAATATCTTTGAACATTTTGATGACAGATTTTGAATCACTAGTGACGGTTGATATGGCCTCTACCCATTTAGATACATAATTTACCACCACCAGAATGTAGCAAACTCCATGCGAGGATGGAAATGGGCCCATGTAGTCCACTTCCCAAATGTCAAAAATCTGGACTTCCTGCCATAGCTTATGGGGCATCTCATCTCTTTTTGTTATGTTACCCATATTCTAGCATTTGTCACATGACAAGACAAAGTTGTAGGCATCTTTGTATATGGTTGGCCAAAAGAAGCCACATTGTAGAACTTTCAAAGTAGTTTTCTTAGAACTCATATGGCCTCTAGCGGGGCCTGAGTGGCATTGTTCTAAAACAAGATGAGCTTCTTCCTCGGTGATACAATGTCTGTAGAGACCAACAACACAAAGCCTAAATAGGTATGGCTCATCCCAGTGATATTGCCTCACATCGTGCATGAATTTCTTCAGTGCATTACCGGTGCATTCAGTGTGGATGACACTGGCTGCAAGGTAGTTCACATAGTCTGAGTACCAAGGAGTATCTTTCGAGACTTTCATGAGCTAGTCGTTAGGAAGAGAGTTATTAATTGGGATTTTCTTAGTTTCCAGAGTGTGAATATGACTCAAGTGGTCTACCACAACATTTTTTGTGCCTTTCTTATCTCTTATTTTGAGATCAAATTCTTTCTAGATGAGAATCCATCTGATCAACCTAGATTTTGCATCTTTCTTTGCTAGGAGGTAACAAATAGCAGCATGATCTGTGTAGACAATCACCTTTGAATAAATGAGGTAGGATCTAAACTTGTCAAAGGCATACACGACTGCTAAAAGTTCCTTCTTAGTAGTTGCATAGTTCCTTTGAGCTTCATCAAGGGTCTTAGATGCGTAGTAGATGACATGATGTTTCTTTTCTATATATTGGCCCAAAACTATGCCAACTTCTTAATCACTAGCATCACACATTATTTCAAATGGGTGATCCCAATTTGGAGCTCAAATGATGGGTGTTGTTGTAAGGGCATGCTTAAGATTGTTGAAACTCTTGATACATCCTTCATCAAATTCAAAATTAGTATCCTTAAGTAATAAGTTCATCATCAGCTTGGTTATCTTGGAGAAATCCTTTATAAACCTTCTATAAATGCCTGCATGGCCTAGAAATGTGTGAACCACTGTTACATTGGTTGGGAGACCAAGCTTAGAAATCACTTTGATCTTTGCCTTGTCTACTTTGATCCCTCGATTGCTGACCATATGGCCAAGGACAGCACCTTCTTTTTACCATGAAGTGACATTTCTCTCAATTTAACACTAGATGTGCTTCTTCACATCGTTTGAGGACTAGGGAGAGGTGCTTCAGACATGAGTCATATGAATCCCCATATATGGAGAAATCATCAATGAAAACTTCCATAATGGTTTCAGTGAGTCCAACAAATATGGCTGCCATGCAACGCTGAAAAGTAGTAGGGGCACTGCAAAGCCCGAATGGCATCCTTCTAAAGGTGTATGTCCCAAAGGGGCAAGTGAAAGTTTTCTTCTCTTGGTCATCTAGATGTATGGGTATTTGGTAGAATCCAGAGTAACCTTCGAGATAGAAAAAATATACCTGGTGAGCCAACCACTCTTGAACTTGGTCCAAAAAAGGCATCGGGAAATGATCTTTGTGTGTTTCCTTGTTTAATTTCCTATAATCAATACACATCATCCAACTAGTGATTGTTTGAGTGGGGATGAGTTCATTATTTTCATTCCGCATCACGGTAGTGCTACCTTTCTTTGGGAAAACATGTACGAGACTTACCCATGGCGAGTCAGATATAGGATAGATGATTCCCGTAGTGAGCAATTTAATAACTTCACAGTGGACTACTTCTTTCATATTTGGATTAATATTTCATTGATGCTCAACAGTCAGCTTGTGGCCTTCCACCATGCGGATCTTGTACATGCAAAGCATTTGATTGACTCCAGTGAGGTTGCTCATCTTATAGCCGATAGTTGTTCTTCTTTCCCTTAATTCTTTCAGGAGTTTATCTTCTTTTTTCAGACATTAGATCAGAATTTATGATAGCCATGCAGACCTTGAGATCATCCAGAAACACATACTTCAGTCCCTCAGGTAGGGTCTTCATTTTGGGGGCCTCTGGTTTCTCACATAGGTCTTCAGTTACGTTCACAACCTTGAGTTCCTCAAATTTAGCTTTAGGATCTTCTTCTACAGCGTTGAGTTGGAGAACACAATTCTTTACTTGTTCGTCAATGGAGTCATCAGTAGATGGGTTTGTTAGAGCCACTTCTAAAGGATCTTTGTTATGACCCCACCTCCCGATAACCCCCAATTAAGGGACACCGAGAGGTTGAAGCCACACCCATAACTTCCGGATCAAAGGTTCGGTAATTAACCAAGAATAATTATCAAATTTTAACATACTAAACGGGAAAAACTGTAAGAAAATAAAATTTTGCATACCTTTTTGAAAAATTGGATCTCTAAACTTGTATCCACTTATGGATTCTAATCTAACTAATCCTCCTTGTATTTTACTTCATGTATTTCACAATATGAAGATTTACTGTTTGTCCTTTTGGCTTGGACCTAAAACGTCGACAAACAAAACGTCGGTCAGCCGAAGCTGGTATGTGGGGGAAACAATAAACGTGCAACTATGATAACAATGTAATCATTCAATTAATCATTTAACAACCAAGAACATTTTAAATATAACTCTGAGATCCATGAGTACCCTATCCTCTGTGCTATCCCTGTAGTGGACCTGGATACTACCTTCCTTACGGTAGATCCCCATTAAACCCCTCATGGTCCCACCTATAGGTGAACCAGTTTCTAGGGTTGAGTCACATGGCACTACTTGTAAGTAGCCCACTCCTTAACTCATGGCAGGCTAATGGGTCTCATGGCACTACACTCGGTAGCCCAATTTCTAACCCACGATAACCTAGACCTTACTCTAGATTACCCCTTTTTAGCCTTTACAAGACACAGAGGTGGACCCGGATCTAACCAGTTATACATGTATATTCATAGTGATAGTCATAGTCACTCTATAGTTGCATGAAATAAAAGCATCCAACAGTTATTTCAAGCCATGAGGGAAACGTTGATAAAATCCTCCGAAAACTAGTCGGGATAATCATAAGCGTAACCACATACCTGATTTGATGATTTCACAAACATTAAGAAAATCCAACCAAGAATGCAATCCAAGCAAGCAATCACATAATTCTTGAAAAGAATATGTACTCTATTTATTACACACTTTATCAAGAATCTACTTTATTGACTTGGATTCACTTTCTAGGGTTGTTGTATCCATTTTAGGGTTTCATTTTGCAATTAGGGTTTCCCTTCATCTTTTAGCATCTTAAATCCTAATTTTATGCCATTACTCATAAACCCTAATTATCTCATCTATTCTTCAATATCAAGGTTATCTTAACAACATATAACTCTATTTTCATATTACAGGCATATTAATCATCAATTAATTTCATTAAGATTCTTTATCACTAAAGCTACTATTTTATCCTTTTAATCCATGACAAGATCATTATGTGCATCTATCATTAATTCAATGTTCATTAGGGTCTAATTAACATATAAACTCATCTTTCCATCAATTCTACCTTTTATTCATGAAAAGACCCTAATTACTGCTTTTAGGATATTTATTCAAAATTAAGGACTTTAGTGCTCGAAAAAGATTAGAACCATCATATCACAACATTTTTTTTACAATTTTCAAATTAAATATGATATTATCCTCTTTTACCCTAAATTAGGGTTTCTAAATGCTTAATTATTCTCCTATGGGGCAAAAACCCTAAATCATGCAATTTTACATCTAGATCAGGTTCGAATCTAACATTATCATTCAACAAGTTATTAATACTTCAATTAACCCATTAAGCATTCTAGATTCAACCTTTAATCACAAAAAGGGTTTTTAACTTAACTTTAATGCATTTTTCATCAACTTATTGTACTTTTGCAATTAGGAATAGAATCAATTTTTAATAGCATTTTTATTGGATTCCTCATTTTCTCTTGATCAATTTTCATATATGAAGTTCCTTCATCAGACCTTTCTACTAATTACTACAACTTTTGCAAGAAAATGTAATTTCTAGATTCTCTAGTCAGAGAGGCTGCTTACCTTTTCTTTTTGGAAATACGAGAACCGTAGGATCATCACTTTGGTCATCGGATGACTCGATCTCATGGCTATAGCCACTCACACCCACTATCCTTGTTTTAGAGGCACGAAACAACCTGCACCGTGGATTCCCTTCGCGAGCCTATCATGGATCATAATCGGATGGCTCTCCTCTCTTCCCCTTCCTCTTTTCTACACACAGAACCTGTGATGTTGCCGCAGTGGAAGCTCGTCGGTTAAAGGATGATTGAGAGATAGAGAGTGTCTTTGGGGCCAAAAAGATGTCGTCTGAGTTTTCGGGATCTGGGCAAGGCTAGAGGTGGTCCTCTTTATAGGTTTCGGGGCTCCCTTAGGGCTTCCCAACCTTGTCGCCGCCCAAGCCTTTGGGTGAGTTGGGTCTTTCTTCTAGAATCCTCGAAACACCGAACAAGTTAGGTCCGTTGGGGGTGATTTCATCTCATGAACCCACCCGTGTCCTTGCCTTGCTTTCTCGTGGTGCATATCGCGAGAAAAAAGGATTGGAAAAAGCCCCTCCTCCTTTCCCTTTGCGACCAGGGAAGACAACACACAGTTGGCGTCAAATCCGTGGTCCCTTGGACCATGAGGAGATCTGACGGCTGTCGTCAGTCCCGTCCCTTTCCTATTCCTTTTATTTTAATCAGAAATATTGTGACATTTAAATGAAAGCTCAACACTTTAGGGAACTTCTAAAAATCGTAGCTCTCAACATTTAAATGAAAGCTGAACACTTTAAATGAAAGCTCAACATTTCTTATTGCCTTTTCTTTGCAACTTTGGACTCCTTGAAACCCAAGAAACCCAAGAGGCACGAAATCCCTCTTTGGATTTGCCTTCTAGAGGTTTCCACATCATTCTTTTCTCAAAAACTCAATTATTCATTTACTAATTTAATAATTGAATTTCCTTTCTTTATTTCCTTGTTGTTGGGCCCAATAGCCAATAAAGCCCACAACACAATCATCAAGGCTATTGTAAAAGAAATCCATTTATTTAAAACAAATTGTATCATTATTTGTTCAATTATCTTTAATATGAGAAATTAAATTTCTCACCAATTGAACCCAAAAATTGGGGTTGTAACATCCTTCCCCTCTTATAGGAATTTTGTCCTCAACATTCTATCAAGCAAACAAACAATTCAGGATAAGACTTTTCCATGTCCATCATTGACCCCTATGTGGCTTCATCGTACTCATGGAGCTTCCAAAGAACCTTTATCATTACATATTCTTTTCTCTGAGTTCTTTCATCCTGACGTCTATAAACTACACAGGTGACTCAAGCCATTTCAGTCTCCCTTGGGGCTCACTAGGTTCATTGTTCAGCACATGGTCAGGTACCTCACATAGTACTCTAAATTGGATACATGGAACTCATCACACATTACTTTATCTTGAGGGGTAAGGTCAAACTTAACCTTCTCCACCAGTCCATCTCAATGGACCCATGTATCAGGGACTCATCTTTCTTAGCTATAGCTCAGAGGGGTCGGATTTTCATGTCACATATTCTCCCACAGTGAACTGCATGTCAGTCTACTTTGCATCTGCTCATGACTCACGTCATTTCTAGGCTCCTTTCAGCCATTACATGATCAAAGCGACTTCATCTACATGCACTGTGGCCCTTTTCTAACTATCATGTGGTCCTTCCACCAACATCACCTTACTGAAGTGGTGACCAACACAACCTCCCTTACAAAGCTTCTTATAAAACTCGATACTGGCTATGGTGGTCATCGTCACATCTTTCGTAGGACAAGAACTGTCTCTAGATATCACCCTGAATGAGCACATATGCTCTCATTAGACCCTTTAGTCTGGATCATACTAACCATTAGTTATGGGTGATGAACTATACTAACATCGAGTCCTTCATGTACCTACTTCCCTTACGGAAGTGAACCTTTAGGATATACTCAAGGACTTTTGAACTCGATTCATGGTGTAGTTGAACCATCTATCTCATGAGTAGTTCAACCAGATCTGTCTCGTGACAGAACTCTCTCTTTCTCATATCATCTAGGTAAGGAGATCTACCATAACCCATATTACATTTCGACCTTCCTTGGCCCAGGGGAGACTTACAACATCCATAGTGATGAACTCCCTTTCTCTTTTAGGGACTCTTTATCCCTTACATCTATGCATTGTGTTACTGGTGTTCGTCCCTCTCCCTCGGCTTGCATGGCCACATGCAACCTCATCTCCATGATCCATAGTACTGCTACCACTCATTATCTCGGTAGTACCATGGTGTATGGTGATCATGATTTCCTGTATGTCATGATTCCTCAAGATTGATTCTCTGAAACCCTAAACCACTCTCATCAGAGTTTTATCACCTTCTTTTCCAAAGAAGTACATCTGAGGTTCTACCACCATCCTTTCATTGCATCAAGGACTAGACTGGCTAAGAAAACAACCATTAACATATCTCATTACATCAGAGTGTTAGCAAAACATATCTTCTTTTCCAAACTTAGGGTTAGTCTAACAACCTCTTCTAGCCAAACTAGGCAGATATATCTCAACCAGAGCATCCATTACCACTTCACCTTCTTATGTATTAGGTAACATTGAAGACATACACTTCCATGTATTTCACTTATCGACTCACATCAAACTTCTATGTCTATCTTCATTAAGAACACCCTCTGATTTCATCATCCTGGGGATCAAAACTCAACCTGGTAAAACTTGTAAGTTCCACATAGCTCATTATAAAATATTCTCAAAAGATGACCACTTCATTCCTCTTAGTGTTGGTAAACTATCCATGAATCATTCACTACACCCGGGTATGTTATCTTCACTGTCCCCATATCTCATGGCAACGTTCTATGTCTATCTTCATTAAGAACTTCTATGTCTATCTTCATTAAGAACACCCTCTGATTTCATCATCCTGTATTTCACTTATCGACTCACATCAAACTTATATGTGAAATACACCCCATGTATTTCACTTATCGACTCACATCAAACTTCTATGTCTATCTTCATTAAGAACACCCTCTGATTTCATCATCCTGGGGATCAAAACTCAACCTGGTAAAACTTGTAAGTTCCACATAGCTCATTATAAAATATTCTCAAAAGATGACCACTTCATTCCTCTTAGTGTTGGTAAACTGTCCATGAATCATTCACTACACCCGGGTATGTTATCTTCACTGTCCCCATATCTCATGGCAACGTTCCAAACCACATCATCTTTATCCTTGGTGTATGGCATGCGTACTATCCTATCTCTCTCTCCCATAACAAGAGGAAATAAGCATTTGGCTGCAGTCCAAATACAGAGTTCTTCCTATTCCAAGAGTAGAGATGGTACATCCCACCTTGCCAGTACACCTTTAAATCTAAGTTGAAACATGCCTCATATGTCACTTCATCACTATCATCTCGATATCAAAGTTACTTCCATGGAATGCTGGTCTCGAACCTACTTGGGTTTACACACAACCCTTGGTCATCTCCTCGAGGTCTATACAGTGTCGGCACTTTTGGGGTCATCCCTCTTCCCTTATGCATCCAGAGAGTGCCCTACTCATCTGCCCTTCGGGTCTCATGAGTTCATGAAGGTGATCAATCTCCAAACCCATGGCCCCCAAACAATGATAGTTGTTACCTCCCGAACCTATGGTCATGTGCAACTAGGGAATTAGGCAACTCCTACCTTCATCGGTCTTATCCCTACCTGACCCTAGGATAGACTTAGGATTCCATTTATAGCACATGTCCAACTTAGAACCTTACCCAAGCCTTCATCATCTCTCTTTGTATACATGGGCTGACATTCATCCTTTCATAGGGGTCATGGTGACCTGCCTACCTTGGTCAGGCCCCTTACCGGTTACCTCCATGGTAACACATCCACATGCACTTAGAGATGGATATCTATGGGTCTACAGGTTCATTCTCATACCATGTACTTTTCACTTAGCTTCTCAATATCCTATGAGACCTCTTTAGGTTACCTTAAACCAACAAAACTGATATACACCCTACCAAAGGGGTCCCTCTCCCAGGATGGGAGGAAAACTATCTCTTGACAATAAGGTCACAAAAGCTCTTAGGTCTAGGTTTTACCTCCACATGAGCCTACTTAACCCTAGCAAGATATTAAGGTACAAGCAGATCACCTACTGAACCATGCTAGGTCATACTTGTTCTCATCCTCCATATTGGATCAAGATCATACCTTCTCATGTCATCACTGAGCTGTGAGGGGTTCATCAAACATACCTTTAATCTTAAGGGACTTCCCTTTTCCTCTATACATGAGGAGTACCATGCTCGAAACTATAGCAACTTAATTCTCGTCATGAGCATTAGGTACACCACTTCCCCTCTTAGGCCTAGGAACCCTAGGTTCATGTTCTTGATGTCCAGCTGTTTGTTCAACCTCTTAACCACAAACCAAACATGTACCGGGTATGACATACACTTCCTGTCATCCTTCTCCTCGATCAACACTTTAAAGTTAAGTCCTCCTCAAGGACAACCAGCAAGGTACAAGGCCTCACAACTTGATACTTAAACCTCCTCAGGGTCTAAGGCATACTTGTCTTATCTCGGTAGGTACACTCTTATACCGTAGGCACATAGGTTCCAGAAGCTCCATCCTCTCTTTAGGGTTTGGTTCCTCCAAAGGAAACTAAGATATCATCAGCCTCTAGGGATCATGCATGAGGCAACCACCAAAATCCACTTAGGTCGCATCATCCTCAACTCCCTACTTTTCCTCATATCTCAGGGTCTAGGATTCTAACCTTCTTTCTTGGTTTCCTACAACCAACCTCACCATTAGAGGTCCTTTCTACATGAAGGATCAACCTCAAAAGCATGCCCATCAAACTCTCCCGACCAGGGTTTCAACCTATTGCTCGCACTACTGAAACATTCTGGGTGTCTATTACACCATTCTCATATAAGCTCATGGGATTTTCATGGGTTCTTCTCTAACCTTGTCAATGATAGAGCTATCCTTCACTCTAACATGCATGACCCTTCTCAGGGTGAGGTCGCCAGAGGTACTAGGTCATCCAACCACTCATGGCTCATACGTTATCTAAGGCATGTCCATCCAAACACCTGGTCTAACTCATCATACCATCTCTCTCTCTCTATCCTTCACTTAGGGTTAGAGTTAGCATCATCCTCAGAGGATGTGCCAGGTCTCTACTTGCAATGGAGATCTCTATCTCCAAGACTAACTCTCGTTACTTATCCTCCTGACAAGAAGGTCTAGCCTCAGGTCTATTCTGAGGACATGACAACTTATGTCATACGGCCTAAGCATGTGTCTATTCTTTAGTTTTCGCTTAATCTATTAAGCTTATGTCCATGACATCTTATTTACATGCTTTTCATTAATTTGATGGAGGATTCCTTAGACCTTATTAATCTTACCCATACCTCAAGAGGGTGAGGATAAGAGGGAAAAACCCTAATCCTTAAGGTCCTTAACATAACTTGTGATGAGAAGGGATGAATAAGATGAGAAAGTCCTAAAGGTATCTTATTTCGATTCATACCCTAAGACTTTGGCCAGGTAGTCACATGGATCCGGGAGTCCTCATATTCTGACTAGCGGTGCAGAGGAAAATATTGCCAGCCCCCAGTCGTGATCCTTTTCTAGACACCTCCGTCTTTCAGATAATCCTCTAATAACTCCCTTGGGTTCTATAGAGTTTGTAAAATTTAATAATTATTAATGGTTAACTGAGGAACCTAAGCTCTGATACCAAATGTTACGACCCCACCTCCCGATAACCCCCAATTAAGGGAGACCGAGAGGTTGAAGCCGCACCCATAACTTCCGGATCAAAGGTTCGACAATTAACCAAGAATAATTATCAAATTTTAACATACTAGACGGGAAAAACTGTAAGAAAATAAAATTTTGCATACCTTTTTGAAAACTTGGATCTCTAAACTTCTATCCACTTATGGATTCTAATCTAACTAATCCTCCTTTTATTTTACTTCATGTATTTCACAATATGACGATTTACTGTTTGTCCTTTTGGCTTGGACCTAAAACGCTGACAAACAAAACGTCGGTCAGCCGAAGCTGGTATGTGGGGGAAACAATAAACGTGCAACTATGATAACAATGTAATCATTCAATTAATCATTTAACAACCAAGATTACATTTTAAATATAACTCTGTGATCCATGAGTACCCTATCCTCTGTGCTATCCCTGCAGTGGACCTGGATACTACCTTCCTTACGGTAGATCCCCATTAAACCCCTCATGGTCCCACCTATAGGTGAACCAGTTTCTAGGGTTGAGTCACATGGCACTGCTCGTAAGTAGCCCACTCCTTAACTCATGGCAGGCTAATGGGTCTCATGGCACTACACTTGGTATCCCAATTTCTAACCCACGATAACCTAGACCTTACTCTAGATTACCCCTTTTTAGCCTTTACAAGACACAGAGGTGGACCCGGATCTAACCAGTTATACATGTATATTCATAGTGATAGTCATAGTCACTCTATAGTTGCATGAAATAAAAGCATCCAACAGTTATTTCAAGCCATGAGGGAAACGTTGATAAAATCCTCGAAAAACTAGTCGGGATAATCATAAGTGTAACCACATACCTGATTTGATGATTTCAGAAACATTAAGCAAATCCAACCAAGAATGCAATCCAAGCAAGCAATCACATAATTCCTGAAAAGAATATGTACTCTATTTATTACACACTTTATCAAGAATCTACTTTATTGACTTGGATTCACTTTCTAGGGTTGTTGTATCCATTTTAGGGTTTCATTTTACAATTAGGGTTTCCCTTCATCTTTTAGCATCTTAAACCCTAATTTTATGCCATTACTCATAAACCCTAATTATCTCATCTATTCTTCAATATCTAGGTTATCTTAACAACATATAACTCTATTTTCATATTACAGGCACATTAATCATCAATTAATTTCATTAAGCTTCTTTTTCACTAAAGCTACTATTTTTATCCTTTTAATCCATGACAAGATCATTATGTGCATCTATCATTAATTCAATGTTTATTAGGGTCTAATTAACATATAAACTCATTTTTCCATCAATTCTACGCTTTATTCATGAAAAGACCCTAATTACTGCATTTAGGATATTTATTCAAAATTAAGGACTTTCGTTCTCGAAAAAGATTAGAACCATCATATCACAACATTTTTTTTACAATTTTCAAATTAAATATGATCTTATCCTCTTTTACCCTAAATTAGGGTTTCTAAATGCTTAATTATTCTCCTATGGGGCAAAAACCCTAAATCATGCAATTTTACATCTAGATCAGGTTCTAATCTAACATTATCATTCAACAAGTTATTAATACTTGAATTAACCCATTAAGCATTCTAGATTCAACCTTTAATCACAAAAAGGGTTTTTAACTTAACTTTAATGCATTTTTCATAAACTTATTGTACTTTTGCAATTAGGAACAGAATAAATTTTTAATATCATTTTTATTGGATTCCTCATTTTCTCCTGATCAATTTTCATATATGAAGTTCCATCATCAGACCTTTCTACTAATTACTACAATTTTTGCAAGAAAAAGTAATTTCTAGATTCTCTAGTCAGAGAGGTTGCTTACCTTTTCTTTTTGGAAATACGAGAACCGTAGGATCATCACTTTGGTCATCGGATGACTCAATCTCATGGTTGTAGCCACTCACACCCACTATCCTTGTTCTAGAGGCATGAAACAACCTGTGTCGTGGATTCCCTTCGCGAGCCTATCATGGATCATAATCGGATGGCTCTCCTCTCTTCCCCTTCCTCTTTTCTACACACAGAACCTGCGATGCCGCCACGGTGGAAGCTCGTCGGTTAAAGGATGATTGAGAGATAGAGAGTGTGTTTGGGGCCAAAAAGATGTCGTCCGAGTTCTCGGGATCTGGGCGAGGCTAGAGGTGGTCATCTTTATAGGTTTCGGGGCTCCCTTAGGGCTTCCTAACCTTGTCGCCGCCCAGGCCTTTGGGCGAGTTGGGTCTTTCTTCTAGAATCCTCGAAACACCCAACAAGTCGGGTCCGTTGGGGGCGATTTCATCTCACGAACCCACCCGTGTCCTTGCCTTGCTTTCTCGTGGTGCATATCGTGAAAAAAAAGGATTGGAAAAAGCCCCTCCTCCTTTCCCTTTGTGACCAGGGAAGACAACGCACAGTTGGCGTCAAATCCGTGGTCCCTTAGACCATGAGGAGATCCGACGACTGTTGTCAGTCCCGTCCCTTTCCTATTCCTTTTCTTTTAATCAGAATTATTGTAACATTTAAATGAAAGCTCAACACTTTAGGGAACTTCTAAAAATCGTAGCTCTCAAACCGATTATCTACTTAATCCCAAATTTTGAGGGAAAGTTATTAATAACTATATCTACCTCTATGACAAAATTTGGCTCATTATATAACAGAAAACGTGCCTTTTCTTTAGGTGCAAAATATCACCTAATTATATATATTTCCCACATATTTTCTCTTTCGTTTGCTTATTAAATTATTATTCTGAGTTCCTTGAACCTCAAGGAACCTTAATGGCTCGAAAACCCATCTTGGGAATATACATTGACCTTTTATTTATCTTTTATCCTTTATTTCCCATAATCTTATTTATTTCTTATCAAAATATCTCTTTTTGAGGATTTCTATTTCTCTTACTCCTATTTTCCTCCTTGGAATTCCTTTTAACATTAGGAATCCTTGTGATACAAAATCCCACTGAGGATAACTCAATTACACCTCTTTTCACTTGTTTTCTACATTTTACCATTATTTTCAATTTCTTTCATAATAAAGAAATACTTAATTGATCTTTTATTTTCTTATTGCCTTTTCTTTGCAACTTTGGACTCCTTGAAACCCAAGGAACCCAAGAGGCACGAAATCCCTCTTTGGATTTGCCTTCTAGAGGTTTCCACATCATTCTTTTCTCAAAAACTCAATTATTCATTTACTAATTTAATAATCAAATTTCCTTTCTTTATTTCCTTGTTGTTGGGCCCAATAGCCAATAAAGCCCACAACACAATCATCAAGGCTATTGTAAAATAAATCCATTTATTCAAAACAAATTATATCATTATTTGTTCAATTATCTTTAATATGAGAAATTACATTTCTCACCAATTGAACCCAAAAATTGGGGTTGTAACAATCTTCTTGTTCATAATCCTCTTGCATGAGAAGTGACATTTTCTCTATGCAATAAATCAAATAGACTTCTTCTTCCATGCTTGGTCTTCACATACTTTCAAAAACTTTGAACTCGAGTATTTCTTTACCTAGTATGAGGAGTAAGAATCCTACTTCAACATCAATCAAAGCTCTTACAGTAGTGAGGAATGGATAGCAAGAAATAAGAGGGTATCTGGAGTCCTCTTTTATGTCCATGATGACAAAGTCTAATGGGACATAAGAGTCTTTGCCTACCTTGACTAGGACATCCTCAATGATTCCCAAGGGAAGAGTCATAGAATTGTCTGCAAGCTATATGGTCAT
Organism: Alisma plantago-aquatica; assembly: GCA_963693085.1. Classification (NCBI taxonomy): domain Eukaryota; kingdom Viridiplantae; phylum Streptophyta; class Magnoliopsida; order Alismatales; family Alismataceae; genus Alisma; species Alisma plantago-aquatica. The sequence continues at coordinate 179,538,817 of OY856415.1, forward strand.
GCCAGTTGGGAGAAGTTTTGCAAACCCTAGCCTATTGCAAAGGCTAAGTGGCATGATAGAGATGCTAGCATCGAGGTCAACCAATCCCTTCTTACATGAGGAATCACTGATATGGCATGAAATCCCAAAAGATCCTACATCTTTCTACTTATTTGGCATCCTACTCTGAATAATATCGGAGGTAGTTGTTGCTAATTTGACTGTCTCATATTCTTCATTTATATGTTTCCTTGTGAGGAGTGATTTCAAGTACATCATCCATGCTAGTATATCAGCCATCACATCTAGAAAGGGTATATCAATATGAATCTTCTTCATTGCTTCTTTGAACTTGTTGAAATGAGTATCAAGCCTAATCTACTTTTGTTGAGCTGGGAATTGAGGATGAGACTTGTATACTAGCACAACTGGCTCAGGTGTGTCTTCCACTTCTACAACAATAGGTTCTTCAAAACTTGTGTTGTCTGTCTTATCAGAAATTGGTGGTTCTTTCAGTTGAGATTCAGGTACTATATAGTCTTGGACAATCACAAAGTCATCATCATCTATAACTACCACATGTGTCTTGATAGGAGGATCATAATAGTCTTTTCCTGATCGGGTGGTGATAGCTTTCAGTTGCTTTGGATGCTTAGGATTGTTCTCTGGTTGGCCAATGAAAGCCCCGATAGGTGGCTTGAGGCTCGTTGAATGTTAAGCTAGTTGGGATTCAATAGCCTTCTAATGGGCTTGTTTATTTTCTATCATAGTCTGTTGCGAATGCAACATCTTCTCAATGGATGAAAGTTTGTCGTGAGAAGATATGGGACCGGCTTGTTGCCCTTGTTGTTGATGTTGATAAGGGACTTGGTTTGGATTGGAACTGGGAGTTGTTTTGATACTGGTTGTAGTTTTTGTTCTGGAAGTTACCTCTAAAGTTCCCTTGATTCCTGAAATTTTGTTGTTGATTATACTAGAATCCTGGAGGGCCTCGTTGTTGATTATCTGAATTGAGTTGGTGTGAGTTTTTTGATCCCGAAGGATTTTTGTATTGAAAACTAGGATGGTTCCTATTTTGATTCGGAATATAATACCCTTGACCAGGGTAGTGTTAATGGCATTCATATTTTCCATATGACCATTACCTCATTGGGTACAAGCATTGCCCAGGATGACATCATAGAGAATATTACAGGCTAGAATAGAATGATCAATGCCTTTACATGCTTCACAAAATAGAGAATCTGACTTGACTTGTTCTTGTTGTCGAAGGGGCGAGCATCTCCTCTCATAGGTGTTGAAATATGATTCGAGGTTGTCTTGCTTGGCAACTAGTAGCTTTAAGGATTCAGCGATAAACTTGTACCCATGACTACTTTTTTCCGTAGCTACCTTCAATACTCCTTTTCCTACATATCTACCCCAGTTGGCTTGATTTTTAGCTCCAAGGGTGACAACCTTCCATGCACTATCATAGCTTTGGCGAATGAAGTTTCCTCTAGATGAGGAATCTAAAAAATTCTTGATATCATCATCCACACCCCTATAGAAGATTTTGATGAGCTGATTCTTAGGTATGCCATGGTGTGGACACTTGTGTAGAAGCTTATTGTATCTTTCCCATGTTTCTGCAAGGGTTCTCTAGGGACCTGAACAAATTGTGTTATTCAGACTCTAATATCATAGGTGAGGGAAGGAAGGTAGAATTTTTCCAAGAAAGCATTTTGAAGTTATTCCCAAGTTGTGATGCGGTCACATTGCAAAGAGTTGTACCAACTCATGGCTCTATCTGTGAGGGAATATTTGAAGAGACAAAGTTTGATGGCATCATTTGTAACTCCATTCTGCTTCTTCATAGCACATAAATCAATAAACCTGAGAAGATGTTCTTGACTATCTTCCCCTTGCTTGCCATAGAAAGGGTTTCTTTGAAGTAGTGTAATCCAATGTGACTTGATCTCAAAGTTTGGAGCAGAGATGGGAGGAGGTTGCACTGGGTGTTGAACGTCTGCAACTTTAGTGATTGAGAATTCTCTAAGGTCCTTTTATAACTCAGCTTGTTGATCTGCTGCTTGGACTGTTTGGATTTCCTCTTGAATCGTAGCTCGGGCTTCTTACATAATCCTTTCTCGTTGTGCACTAAGGGCTTGAGTTACCCTTCGGGAAATTTACTCCTCTTGATCCATCCTTGCTTGGTTCTCCCTACTCTGACGACGAAAGGTTAGTTCTATCCCATGGTCAAAGCTAGCAGCAAGGCCAGAACTGTTTGAGTGGTGCATGCATTAGTCTTTGGAGCACCTGGGATGGAAAGATCTTTTGGGAGTAAGATGGACAGAGTAGAGTGAAATTCAAGTAGATGCTCAATAGTATCAAAAGTAAAAGTAAAATCCTAGATTAGTCTAGATAGAACTAGATTTAACTAGACGATTATGTTGTCTCCGACAATGGCGCCATAATTTGACGTGGTTTTTACTTCACTAACAAACTCACTTAGGGATGATATCCCTAAGTTTTTACCAAGACCTTGTGCAATATTACCACCCACAAGCAGACAAATCTTATCGTAGTATAGTTAAGGATAGAATTCCAAGGGACAACATTTTTAAAAATCTTACTAGTCAAATCTAGTTGAATCACGACTAATATTTAAAACAAGAGTTGATTGGGTTTAGTTAAACTAAATGCAAGGAAAGTAAAGAGCAGGATTAAAATAGAGTCTAGCTTAATGATGGGAATCACTGGGGTGGACCCAAGTTTCACCACCACTACACATGCAAACACATCCAAAACACATCCAAGCCTGGAACAACTATCCAAATAGAGTATCAAACCCCCCATTAGGATGTTAGGCTCCTGTATGCATCACTATAAGCATTAGATGTCTCGTCACCTACCAGATCACACACTTACTTCCCCAAAGATATCTTTTAGAAGTTCTCATCAAGGAATCAACCATGTTAAACAATATTAATAAATATAAGTATTGAAGTTCTCACAACAAAGGATTATAATAGATCATGCAAGGCAGGTGATCAATCCACAAGCACAGATCAAATAATTAGCACTAGATGAAAAGTTATATACAAGCCATGGAATGCTTTAAGATGAACATGTAAGCATGGGAAGCAGGGATAGTCCCCACACCCCAACAAAATGGACTACTTGCTCCACATGATAGAAATAAGAAAAACAAGAGAGAGGGAAGATTCCTCCATGGTCATTGTGAAGAAGGTGGTCAGAGCTCAGTGGAGAAATGATCTTCTACATGATGTCGGAGCGGATCTAGAACGAGGAGGGAGAGAACACCAAGGCAGGAGAGGTAGATCTTCTTTCTCCTTCTTCCTTCTCATCTCGTGCACTTTCTTGTAGGAGAAGAAGCAGCAGATGGCCAGCGGCAAAGTAGATCTGCAGATCTGAAGCCCAAACACTTTCATAGCTAGAAGATAGATCTGGATGGAGTGGAGATGGAGGAGCAGTAAGAAACCTAGAGAGGTAGTCCTTAGAGGTGGAGATCATCTCCCTGAGGGCTGAGCACAGAGCGCCAGCCTCTCAGCATAATGGAAGAGATGGTTAGTCAAGTCGGGCTGGTGTCCTACGTTGATGAATCCTCTGACTGATGAGGATGCTTTCTGATAAAGGAACATGCCATCAAAAAGGAGGTAAAAATTATCAAAAGCTTCTGGGGCCCACTAGTCGGTTAGTGGGACCACTGTCCCCTACACCTCCTACACTGGCACACATAGCATGGTATTCAATTCTGCAATGGAGATGAATAGATTTGATCAAAATTCTAAACAACCATCTAAAATTGAGGAAAATTTTATATGATCATATTCAAGGGGTGAATATTAGCATTCATTGCAAAACTGGGCCAAAAATGGTGACTAAAACTAAGATGAATATGCATTCATCAAGTACAATATGAATCTCTAATGATGATCAATGCTTCCACACTCATGATAATCTTCTCGTATTCTGATGTATATATATGACATGTAAATGGAATACACATGGTTGATATATGGGACCTAAGATCTTGTCAGGTATTAGTTTAGCATTCCTTTAGCTTTCTTGTCTCATACCTTTGTTGTTGTTTGTGGTTTTATTCATGCATATGTTATGTGATCTATCCTATAGATGGATGGTCAGGTCCTCTCACCTTTTTCTTTCTATCCATTAGGAGTGAGTATTTGGGTAACAAATGGATCTGTGATAGAAACTTTGTGTTAAATACAAGTGAACGTATTGAGTAATATAGGCCTTGTGGGGGCCGAGTCAAACACATGGAAACGAAATCTAGAGACCACTACTAACTATGATCTAATAATCTAGGTATGTACAAATGGTTAAAATTGGTTTTAAGTAACTAAAAGCTACAGAAAAATGAAACAAGAGTGACAAACAAGTGAATAGGAGTAGAATGAATTCCTTAGGACGGTGGTTTTCACCATGAACAACACAGTAACTAACCTATAAACACTAACATGCATCACTCCTACCCCTGGATTAAGAGCTTGTAGAAAGAACTACCAACTCTCACAGTGTAGTTCACTACCTAATGTAATGCCAATTCCATTTTCATATCAATTGGTTGATTAGTTAGGTACTTTATAATAAACTTTGGGTTTCTCCTCCCATTTATGCCCCACCTTTCTCAAAGGGCGAAGTAAATTGGTAAACCTAATCTTTTCCAACCCTTAACCCTTCTTTCGAATGATTAAGGACCTAAATATCTATCTATCGTGATCAAGCACAAATAGAACATAGAAAACTCATAGGTTTATATCCAGAAATTAGGATCAAAAGCTATATTAATGCATAAAAGTTAGGTACAAAGCATATTCAGGTTACTCCCTGATCCTAAGGAATCAAGGGGATTAGCCTCACATGATTTCCATAGATAAATACATAGAAAGAAAGGATAAAAATGTGTGAGACATTATAAATATAAAGTAACCCCTGGAGAATAGTTGGTCTGGATGATCTCCTTTCAAAGTACATGTGATCTGCTGTCTTTTGGCTATAGAGTCACCCACCGAAGGTGCTTGAATCATCCATGAATGTAGCCTTCGGTGTGTTCTCTCCTCTCCTTGCTCTCTAATGTCATGCAATGGAAAATGGTTGAATGATTAGGTCTGGCCGCACTCTCATTAAGTCATAAGAGCCACTTAGGATGTGAAATAATGCCAGCCATTAGATTAGAGCATTGTTGTCAGATTTTCTGATCGGGTAGACTCGATAGTACTGACTATGTAGTTAGTAGTACCGTGTCCTTAGGGTGGTCGTTCATAATCTGCACTGTCGTTGATATCAAATAGTGTCTATAATACTGAGTCTTCATTTCTAGCCAACTCTATGTCTTTGATGTAATTTCAGTAGTACCGACTCAAGGTACTCGGTACTACGAAGATTTCTTGCTTCCTTTCATGCGCCTCTCTAACATGATTTCAGTACCACCAATAGGAAGAGTTGGTAGTATCGAATCTGTGTGATTCCTTGGGTGTTCTACTTATGTAATTTTGATACTACCGACTTATGTACTAAGTAGTACCAAATTTGTGGGACTCTTGTGGTACCTGAAAGGCAACAAATACTTCAGATGACCTCCAACCATTAAAAAATAGTAGAATTTTGTAAGTTTGATGCATTTAAGTGAAACAGGCTAATGATAATATTTTATTCTTAATTAATCATCTAATTGACGAATAGGTGCACAAAGCCACACAAAATACGCATGTAAAAGTGACTAAAAACCAATGCATCAACCTTGTTCACTCTCACGATGACAAGGAGATGTAGAGGGAGCCATAGTGTGTAACCCTGAAGGCCCTAGATAGAGAATCCTCATGAAGGTGTGGGCACCTTCTCCCGTACACCATCACCACCCCAACCTAAGTAGTAGCTCGCTGGAGTCTGCTCTAAGATGCTCAAGTTTGCCACCAGTGGAGGAGGAGGAGACAGACGTGGCACTGGCTTGGATCTGAGGTGACCATTCTCGAGCCTCCATCTTAGCTCCAGATCATGGGTCAGCATGAGTCAGAGAGGAGACCACTCGCTGCTCTGGACCAATCACAAATGCCCACATGAGACTATACTCTACGTTTCCCCATTTTTATCAATAGAAAATATATTAACTTAGGAAAATCATAACAAATGATAGGAATATCAGATGATAATGAAATATTGTGATGAACTAAATCCAATTCCTTTTTAAAAAATAATGACCTAAGGCATTATTTGACTTATTGATCTCCTTCTCTTAAATTAAAATATTGGAAAATGGTATGCATGGTATGATATCAGTAATCCTTGAATCATAAGCCCTAATGGAATCTATGATGTTTTCAGATAATGAAACACTGAGTAGGGAATGTATAGTGACCCGAAGGACTTTGGAAACCCTAAATTCTAGTTTCTCTCTCTATATGATGTATCGAACCTTTATGCTGGACTTCAAAACCTGAATAATAATAGAGAAATGATTAAATCTAAGTTAAGTTTGACTATAAACCGTTGATACATCTTTGATAATGTTAGATCAAATTAACCCTAAGGATATAGTTAATGATGATCTAAACCTGATGGAAACCCTAATATTGAATATTCCTCTCTAAATAATAAAGATAATATGGTCCAAGTGTAACCCTAAATCCTAGTTTTGTTCTTATGACCCCCAAAATGAGGTGTACTGAACAAATAATCTCTCATTGAATCATAAAGAACCCATGTAACCAAAACCCCAATCCTTGTGTCATATGGAATATAGTGATAATGTACCCTTGATTTCCTTTCAGGATGGTTTACTCTCTTTTTCTCTAGACTATCAAGATCTAATACATCTGGTACATAGGATTATAATTATATGACTACTTTTCCTATGAACATAAAGTATGAAATATTAGATGCTTTATTTCTGTATAGTTCTTGGATGCATATTGGTTGTATTGTTCCTCGCCATAACATTAAGAACATAAATAAAGAGATGGTTTGTAGCTATTGAGTGTGATATGTATTTTCTCCCTCTTCTAAAACTAAGGTCAAAAAATCCCCATAGCCCTAGGGGAAAGGATTCCCATAGCCCAAGGGGTGATGAGGGCCCATTGTATAAGTATTGTAGGTGCTGATACACTTAGTATTACAACCACATCAAATACATTCTTAAAAGAATGGTTTACTTAATTCCCGCTCAAAATAATGTTTCCTTTTATTTTCTTCTTTCTTTAAATCTTTCAAATATTCAAGTTAATATGTATGTATCTTTCACCCACATACACAATATTATGTTGATTTGATTGTTACACGTATTTTCTAGGTGCAAAGAACTCTTAATGCATTCAATGTACCAGAAATCATGTAATTAAGTAGAGGAGGAAGGCGGCGGTGATCACCTATAGAGCAGCATCAACGAGCTTGGGTTGTGGTGACTAGCAGTAGAAATGGAGAGCGTTAGTAGTGGAGCAGTGGAGAGGAGATAGCTCAATCGTGGGAGTAGAAATATCATAGGAAACATGGGTAGGATTGAGGGAAGAAAGGGTTCTTCGGGGGGTTAAGTCAGACATATACTCGACGAATCTTGCAACCCACAAAAGATTCTTAACATGTTTTTATCGGTTTTTATGTTTACTATAACCAACAATAAATTTCAATTGGGGTGGGAAAAATTTACCAGATGATTGGCGTGAAAACCTTTATTGTTGGTCCATAAATAAAGAACCACTAATAAAAGTCAATTCATTCTCACAAACCATATGACATGTACACATCTTTATCCCATTAGTGTTTTAGAAAAACACCACCTATAACGATTTTTTGGAGGCAAATGAAATTCTCCCAAAACTTTTGCATGAAATTCCATTTTCGCGGGTAATGTATAGCGTCAGTTTCTTAAAGAAGAGACCAACAAAAAAAAGAAGTGCAGCCCGTGTTTTTGTTGGATCCTAGATGGGTGATTATATGCTCTAGAGGGGGGGGTGAATTGAGTTGAATGCACTTAAACAAAATTCATTAGACCTTCTAGATATATCTCAAGATAAGGTTGGTAAATAGGAAATTTGAGTGCAACTAAAACATGCATAGCAAGGGAGAGAGAGATTGAGCATACACTAAATGTCAAGCTATTTAGAGTGGTTCCACACTTCAAACTAGAAGTATGTCAGCCCACTTACCTAGAGAGGTCAACCTCTAGGATTTCTTAACCATTTCACTCTTATATTCATTCATAAGACTTACAATACATGACCAACCAAAGGAATTACCTATCCAATACAAAGATTCTTCAACCTACCAAGGACTTACCCACTTTGCAAGAGTCTTTTTCCTTCTTCCAAGGACTTACCTACTCTTACACAAGTTTCAGCCTTCTAGGGATAACCCACTCTTCTTGAATCTTCAACCTTTGACTTCACCTTCACTCGGAGAAGCTTCCACCATGGACTTACCCACTTGAGCAAGGAGTCTTCTTCCTTCACCAAGGGCTTACCCACTCTTACTCCAAGTCTTCAATCTTGATCTTCACCAAGAGATGCCTTCCCTTGTTCTTCTTCACCTCTCTTAGCCAAGAGAGAGAACCTTCATCTTCATGGTTGAAATGAGAGATTTGGGTTTGAAGAAGTGAGAGATTCACAAGATATACATGAAGGATGAGTTGTCTTACAAATCTCCTACTCACTCTAATTGATGTAGCAAGTGATTAAGCTTAGAGAGAGGAAGGAAAGGCTCAACTATAGATTAGGACCTTCATAGTGCTTGACTAACCATGGGATTAAGCCCAAGGGGTCCTATTTATAGTTGAGGATTCCTTCTATGAAGTGGGAACACTTAGGGACAAAAAATAGCCATTTTACAACTTGCAACAGATCTATTTTGGGTCTCCACATATCTCCAACGATTGGAATTGCTTTTTCTACATTTGCAATACAGTCTGATTGGTTGAGTTTTAATAAAGGTAACTCAACCGATCCACTATCTGACAAAGCTGATATTTGACTTGTCAGTCGAGTTATCTGAGGAAAACTTGACTGATGGATAAAAATTAGTCTTGGATGAATGGTCAAGCGAATCATCCAGATTTCAAAATCCACACAGATCAGTCGAGTTGGTAACTCGACCGGTAGAAACATTGATATCATTTCGAGGTTGTTTAGGGCCCAATATCAACAAAGACAGCATAACGTACTTATTTTTCATACACAACCAGGGAGGAAGATTGTATATAACAAGCATAAATGGCCAAGTGCTATGTTGGCTGCTCAATGTCCCGCACGAATTCATCCCATCTGTACAAAGCCCAAGTCTTAGATTCCTGACTTCTCACTGAATTTAGGGTACAATAAATCAATCTTCTTCTACTGTGGGGAATCAGACGCATGTCGTAGGATCCCATCATTATTTTTCTTAACATTTGCATGCCACCTCAAATTCTTCACATCTATCGGATTGGCAAACAAGCATTGAAACTGTGGTATTATAGGTAGATACCATATCACCTTGGTAGGAGAACCAGTTTTGGACTCCCCCGAAGTCATCAATTTATACCTTGACACACCACATTTCGGACAATCTTTCAAATCCACACTGTCCTTTTGAAATAATACACAATCATTCGGGCATGCGTGTATCTTCTTGGCCTCCATTCCCATTGGGAACAACAATTTCTTTAACTGGTATGTTGAGATTGGCAACTTGTTTCCTTCAGGGAGAATATCTTTCAACAAAGACAACAAAGACGTGAAGTTTTTGTCACTCCATCTATTGTTAGCTTTCAGCTTATACAATCTCAACACAGTGCTAAGCTTCATAAACATACAACCTGTGTATAATGGTATCTCAGCATCATGCACAATGTTTCTAAACATGGGAGGTGGATCAGTGTGCTCTACCCCACAACTATCCAGCATCACATCAATGATGTCTATTGGAACTGGTTCGTTCACATATACATCATCGGAGGCAATTTCTTCCTCCACACAAGCACTGTTATCGACATCCACTGATTTCAGGATTGAAATCTCTCCATGCCAGTGCCATTTTGTATAGTCTTGTACAATCCCGTTGCACATGACATGACTTTTGATTTTATCACTGGTGCTAACTTTCAAGTTGTTACCGTAATGCCTACATGGACAGTAAACCTATCTCTAGGTTGTTTCCTATGTTCCTCGACAAATCTAATAAACTGATCAAGACCAGAAATAAACTGTGGGGTGTAGCGATTTGGAATGGACATCCATGATCTATCCATTCATGATCAAAGAGAAAACAAGTATATATTAGAACAAGATTAGGATCTAGGGTTAAAAGATTAGAGTTTATGGTTAAAACTTTAGGGTTTAAGGTCTTATATATAATAAATGGTTAAAACATCCTAAGTGAGATTAAGTGTTCAAAAATAGTTCCAAACCAGGGACTATCTAAGATTTAATCCTAATGAGTAAATCTTGGATGGGTTTCTAGGCCAACAAATACATGTGTTTTTATTCTTATATATAATAAATGTGTACCACCTATCCCATTCTTGAACACCTAATCTCACTAGTAAGGGTATAATGTGTATTGGGTTTTCAAGAAAATTTCAGCAGCATTTCCTCAATGTTCTCCAAGTACATATGTACTTAGAGAACAAACGGGGAAATGTTACCAAAATTTTGTTGAAAACCCAATACACATTATAAACTTACATCTTAAGTGAGATTAGGTGTTCAAGAATAGTCCCAAACTAGGGATAGTCCAAGATTTACTCCTAATGAGTAAATCTTTGACGGGTTTCTAGGCCAACAAATACATGTGATGGCATTCTTATATATAGTAAATGTGTACCACCTATCCAATTCTTGAACACCTAATCTCACTAGTAAGTGTATAATGTGTATTGGGTTTTCAAGAAAATTTTGGCAGCATTTCCCCGCTGTTCTCCAAGTACATATGTACTTAGAGAACAAACGGGGAAATGCTGCCGAAATTTTCTTGAAAACCCAATACACATTATACACTTACATCCTAAGTGAGATTTGATGTTCAAGAACAGTCCCAAACCGGGGACTATCCAAGATTAATTCCTAATGAGTAAATCTTGGATGGGTTTCTAGGCCAACATAATATAACACCAGTACCTTGTTCGCAACCCCATTCAACACACAATTTTCTTATAAAAACACTTGTGGACAACCATAACAACATATCAATGCTTCCTAAATTAATCAATGTATTATTTTATTACACAAATCTGGTGGGTATAACATAGCAAAAAAATCAACATGTCACAACAGAAACATGTCCTTAACCTAATATACAGATATTTGTAACAAAACTCATTAGGAAGAGAGACCATGATCTATATCCTCATGACATTAATTGATAAGATGTTAGGTATGTGTATAAACTTACTCTTTCTTTAGTGTCTTGATCATTACATGATCATATCATTAAACTAATAAGAATCAGTTATAAGAATAGGAATTGATTAATACAATAAACAACATGAAATAATATAATCAGAGGCATCATCGTTATCTTGATTTCATTCATTAACTTGAAATTTAAAGCATAGCCTTAAATCATACATAACAATCCCTGGGATGCAATGGCAAAATCATAAAAATGATGATGCATGTGATTCAACCAAGTAATGGTTTCAACCAAAGATCTAAATGTCTTTTTCTTGGGATTAGGTTTCTCATTCCAAGGAAGTTGTACCTTAGTTTTAAATCATCCACAAATAAACAACTTCAATCCAAAACAAGCCTAAAGCCCAAAACAATGAAGTGAAAGTTTAGTGTGGAAGAAAGGCGTGAGTCGAGAGATACTAGTTTTCCACCAAGAATCAATTTCCTCACAAAATGGTGTAATAAGGAGCGTAGCCTGCCAAAAATGATTCTCAAATAGGATGTATGCATAGATGGTACATGTGTCATGAAAAAAGCCCAAGATGATGGAGGAATAAGAGGAGGAAGAAGGGTACCTGTGTCGAGTGGCGATCAGCAGGCGAGCGACGGCTGGAGTAGGCGAGAAAGCGGCCGGAGCAGGTGAGCGGCAGCCGGAGCAGGTGAGCGGCAGTCGAAGCAGGTGAGCAGGCGGCCAAAGTAGGCGAGCAGCGGTAGCAAGCAGGCGAGCAGCGACTGAAGGTGTGGCAGCTGTGAGCAGCGGAAGTGGAGTACTAGGAGTAGGGAATCGCCAGAGACCTAAAGATGAATCGGGAATGAAACAGAGAAAGGGGAAGAGTATGTTCGCATGGGTGCTATTAAGTTAACAAAAGACGTCAGTTATTCAAAACAACTGATGCTTAAAATAAAAGGCGTCGGTCAGAACAAAAAACCGACACCTATGTTCAATGATAGTCATCAGTTTTAACTAGAAAACCCGACGTCTCTCTACATATGAAAGGGGGGTAAAATTTTTTGCAGGGACAGTGCGCGAAAACACTTTGGCATCAGTTATTGCAAGAAAACTGACGACAAAAATGGGCACGATTTCTGTCTCGTGAAAAACCTTTAGTCATCAATTTTTTGGTAAAGAACTGACACCATTTGTGAAATTTTGAAGGAAATTTTTTTGCACTGAAAAAATTAGATTTGGCAGGTGATTTTAGGCGTCGGTTTCTTAATGAGCAACCGATGCTAAATAAAAAGTGATACCCGTGTCTGGGTGGTCTTTACATATAGATGTCAGTTTGTGTATTTAACCGAGGTTTTAGGGTTTAGGCGTCGGTTTCCTTTATACAACCGACGCCTTTAATTGTGACGTTATAAGCCATTTCTGTAGTAGTGAAATATGATATTTATATGTGGGAGGTAATGAGAAATTATATCGGTTGCATTTTTAGTTTTTTCGAAATAGTTATTACTTTTCCCATATATATATATATATATATATATATATATATATATATATATATATATATATATATATATATATATATAAATTTTCCCTTTCTATACTAGCTCAGCCCCCCTTACAATTGATTTCTGGATCTGCCACTGGAATACAGTGAAACTAGGTGCACTGTGTGTAAACTGAAGACAGAGCAATGTAAGAGGCTTCTTTGTAACGGAACTTATAAGATAATAATAACTATATTAAATATCAAAGGTTGGGAACAATTAATGTGATCGTTCAGTCTCAAGTTAAAAGTGTATTAGTCAGGTTATAACTAATACATATGAAGATAATTGTTGCACATAGAATTGATTGATCACATACCTCAATGAGTAAAGTAGGCAAAATGTAAGACACAGACCCCTCTATTCGACAAGATCACCAAGAAGAAAATATATTTATAACCCACCTTTTTTATAGATCTCAAGATAAAAGATGCTCAAGAGCCCAACTCTTACAGGGGAATTAGCAAGGAAAAAGAGAGGATGTCTAGAATAAAGAGTCTGATGTTTTAAAACAATTAAGAGGATGGAAATGATGCTTGACATTTAGTATGGTAGATAGTAGACTAGTAAATACATGTGCTTTGCACATGGTGTTTATTGAAGTATAATATGTTAGCATATTATATACTTGACCAATTCTCACACCAAAAGTTCACTATAACAATGATTTGTTTTTAGTTTTTAGTTTATATTTTTTGAAACAAAATTAGTTCAAGTTTTATTTTCATAATCATCAATAATACTCATTATTTTACATAATCATTTTTCCTAATAATGTAAGAAATATTAACATCATTAAAAATAAATATTTCCCCCCCTCTTCATAAATATGACCATTGTCATGTCATAACATATGTTCTTTTTAATTTTTCACTGAAGAAGAGTTTATAAAAAGGAATTTCTTGGGAATACTTTCCTTAGGATTTTATTAGTGTCACACTTAAACGATTCATCAAATTTTCATCCACTCAATTGAAATCATACAAGCTTAGTGTTTAATTTTCCCTTTGAAAATATTGAATTCATACTTTTTAAAACTTAGATATGATTTGTTTAGCATAATAAAATTCTTGATATCATACTTTGGTTTCTGATTATATTAATGAAAGAAGTAATTTATATTAATTAACAAATATCAAATACATGTTTGGATGTCTTGTTTGTTTATTAACATCTAAGAAAATTACTTAAAGTGAGAAGGCAAAGAAGTTTTATAAGTTCGTAGTTAATATGGAAGTGCATATACATATGTATAATGATCATATCTGAAAATTTGCAAATACAATCTGATGATGCTGAATAATCTAAAATTTTATGTAGTTCTTTACATTCTACCTTGATTTTATACTTCTAATAACCTAGCAATAGAATTCGCAACAAATATTTTATGTGAAAGAATATACACCAATTTGAAGAATATATGTATCATTTTTTCAATCTTATAGTATGTCTTAATGTCAAATATGTATTATGTAGGTAAAATCAATTTAGAATTGGTTAGATTATTGGTGTCATATAGAGCTAATCAACGTGTCATTGTTTATTTTCCTATTTCAGTTTTAGTGGAACTATATTTTTAGAATATGACAAGAAAAGACTCATGTAATTTACTATGAATATTACATTACAAAAATGTTATGTTGTGATGCATAATAAAGTATGTGCATATTACCAATGTACCTTTGGAATGACATCGTAAATGTCTTTCTATAAGTAGGGTTAATTTCATAAACAACAAAGTTCGTGACTAATTTGACATAAACCTTTCTATTGGGAATTTTGGTAAACAACAATGTGCTATGTTTATTAATGAACCTAATATGTTGATGGTAAAATTGTTGTTATGGTATGCCCAGAGAGCCAATCATATGGTGATTGCGATGAGGTATTAAATACCTGATTGAATAATAATAAAGGTAATTCCTTCTATTATGTTTGTCTCAGTCATGATATGATGGTACATACATGATAGATGTCTAAAGAATGATGAGCAAGTACGTGACTTGAATGATGAGATCATATATATGATAAGATTGCATACATTCTTGTTATGTCTCTAGTCGGATATTACTGTGGAAGCAAAATAGACAACAATAATACATAAGACTAGAGTGTGTTTTGACTGATGACAAGGTCTCATTAGTCATGATATATGATATCAAGTCAAGCACGTAGATATATGTTAGAGAACAGTATATCAGACAGACCCACCGTGAGAGTGATACATGGATACCATTGAATGATAGTCACAATCATGTCTCATAGTGATAGTGGTTCTTAGACCTAAAATCACTACACTCATCACATGTTGTTGGGTATACTTTAACATCATCAAATACATTCTTGAAATATGGGTGTTTTAAAAGTGATGATTGGGTGACTTTGACACATGGGGTTTTGACTGTGAGTGATAGATATGGGATTTGTCCCTCCTACAAGGAGTATGACATCCAAGGCCCCTTCATAAGTGAGACTGAGAATTGTATGGCCATACTCATATGATTCAATATATGATATGTGAACTCACATGCATCTCAGACAGTCTACTCAGAGATCAAGGAACATGGATTCAATGTTGAAGAGGATGACGTTCCATGCCTCGAGTTCAATATGGATGGTTAGTGACAAAGGAACTATACGATCATGGTATACTAATCACAGATTGTAGGTTCAAAGTTGTTCTCCAACTTTCCTTTTCACTTGGGTAGCACTGATGTGCGACTAGACACCGCTCTTTTCCCGTGAAGTCATAAGTGAGTTATGGACTTTCACTGCCAACGTGAAATGGGACTTATAGAGTCACATACATAGGATTAACTTGGAAGAGGAGTTTATTCATGAATGATGTTTAGATTGATTACTAAAGTGTTTAGATATTCAATTAAACATTCAATAAGTAGACTTGACTCAGAATCATCAAGTTGAACTGTTGAACCAATTGATTAGAGTGTGAGATTGATTGAGAACTACATTGATTGAGTTCTGCATAACATGGACCACCAACTGATCGGTTTACTAGGTGAACCGATCGGCTCATGGTCAGTGAAACAACTAGTTCACACTGGTGAACTGATCAGTTCACATGGACCAACCGAGCAGATGTTGGGTTTTTCAATTTGTGAGAAAAGATTTTCGTTTCACTTGTTCAATTTGATTGGGGCAAGAATTAATCTTTGTATTAATTAGAAATTAATAAAGAAAGTCAATTGGAGGAAAGTCTGGGAAGTGAAATGACCGGTTCACACTCCCAACTGATTGGTTCAAAAGTAAACTGATCGGCTCACTTGCCCAAATGACCAGTTCGTTTGTGAAATGATCTGTTCGCCTGTTGTAGTGCAATCAGTTTGTGGAAAATTCAGATCCTTCTACTCCCACACAGACTGGGAATCCTGACCCTGCCCTCTACTATAAATAGAGGGGTACATGGGGATTCTCAGTTGACACAACTCAGAACATCAATTACTCTAAAAAGTTGTTGTCCTCTCTGGTTGTGATAACCGAGACAGCCCAAGCAAGTGCTACCCGACTAGGGAGGCACAGTGAGGGAAAGAAAACTACATGATGACAACTGGTGGCGGGAGAGTGTGTTAGTGACTAGCATGCCTATAGAGGGGGATGAATCCTTCTAGTGTCCTTCAGGACGATTAGAGTTCCGGTGGTCTATGTGGACTATCTATAGAGGTGGTAGGTTTCTGCCATTCAGGCGGACGACGGTCTACCATAGTTCGAGTCAAGGACATGAGTTGCATAGACGTGGTCAAAGACTAGGTGGTTGAAGACCGCACTAGCTGGGAGGTATTGTCATTGATCAAGCCTCAGGACCATGTACATCTCGCTAAAACCATCTTTCTTGTTGCATATTTATTGGTGCGATCTACTGGTTATGGTTTTGCCGTGAGAAATATTTTATTTCCGCTGCATGTTCGGTCCCACAAAATCCAACAAAAATGTTTGAGGCTTATTCTAATGATGGTAATGAAAAGAACATGTAGTAACTATTATATGGTATCAATAAAATACATACTGGGGCCAAATAGAACTATCAAGTAGAAGTATGGCAATACATGTGTACCATATAGATGATCAAAAATTCAAAGAAGGATAGAGATCACATGAAGTCTGGTTAATCGGGAAAAACTTGACCTGGTTTAGAAAACAATAATTCAAAGAGAACACAACCACATATTTTGCTTTTGGCATATGGAATCCCTAGTTAGTCATTTCTAATAAAAGTTGACGAAAAGATGTTTGGCAACATGTTGCTACAATTAGCAGCCATTCATGACCCAGGTCAGAGGCAATGAGCCCCTCAACTGATGAATCCCAATAAACCATGCCATATTACATACAAAATGTAGAGAAACACAAATTTAGAAAAACCATGGCGTCCAGTAGTAAGAAAATTCATATCAAACAATAACATATGATAATATAATCTTCTCAACTTTGAAATAATCAATAAATGAAAAGTCTTATTAACAGTAGAAATATAGTTTAAAAAATGTAATTAATATGGTTGTTCATTACTTGTATAAATTGAGTAGAAAACTTATCAAACCTTTATAATAAGCATGCATATATCACACCTACAGTGCTTCCCAAAACAAGATCATATGATACTTCTTTTTCCTAATATCAAGCATGATCTCTAAATATATGCATGATCATCCTTGGACGTGTAGTAAAAGATATAAAAGAGATGCACAAAATTTGCTGGGCCACATCCCAACATTTCCTAGTTCTGCAAATGTCCACAAGAACCTATCTAAATGAACTGGTTATCTTGTTTTTTCTGTAAACCTCACACCGAAAATCGGTGATCTAGCTAGTCTATATGGTTATTATACATTACCAAGAAATAGGAAGATATTTGATCCATCTTTTGTTTCATCAAGTTGAAGTTCCAATATTGAAACATGGTTATCCACTGATCAAGGGCTCTACTTGTAGCCATGCAATCCCCCAGTCGTGCATCACACCACACTGACCACGGAGGCCCTCATGCAGCCATGCTGATGAATATCAACGTGCCAATCAAAGTAAGAATAACTTCATGAATAGGTGATAAGGATGTCTTCAATGAGATTGTATAGCGAACGGATGTTACCCCACTATCAATGCGCTTCCTACAGTTATGATCCTAGTATAAAGTCTATCTATTCGAGCAGATTGGTTGGTGTAGGACAAGCATGACTTGGTCATGCTTTTCTCAGTCTAGATAATAAAGAGGATAGGACATCAGACTCTAATAGGAGGGCCAAATCCCAAATCTATCATTCATAGTCTATCCCCATGTGTCAAAGACACCCAATCATCACCTTTAAAACAACCATCACTACAAAAAATGGTCTTTAACTACAAAAAAAAATTATAGCAAAAACTCCAAATTTGTAGGTAAGAGATTTATCTATATTTATCCTTACACATGAAATATGAAGCTAATACTGGTGTAGCTAATCATTTTTTCTATATTTTTCAAATATGTTTTCAGATGATCATTTAGCTATAAATTCAGATTTAACCCTAATCGTACCTAAAAATTGTCTTTACACATACAAATGTAGTTACAATTGTAGCTAAATAAATGACTACAATTGTATATGTAGATATGATATGTAAGAGAAAAACACATTTACTACAATTACATATGTAGTTCATCTATAGTAAAAACGTCTCTTACTACAATTGTAAATGTAGTGAATGTGTAGTCAAAGGAATCATGTACTACATATACATATGCAATAGGATTATGTATCTGGTCAGTATCTTTCCAATACAAAAGTAGTTTTCAAAGAGAAGAATAAACCAATAATGATTCAGATCAAGTTGTGCTTGTAATGTCAATATCATACTTTTATTTATATTAAAACAACAAATTCACATTGGGAGGACATTAACCTTGCCCCTATTTTAAAATATGTAAAGAAAAATGCATGTATACAATGACTCCCACCATGAGAATATAAATTTAAATCATTGTCAAAGTTACACCCCATGTCATGCTCCATCTCTCAATACAAGATCCATGCATACTCTATGTTGTCATCTAGGTTCATGGTTTTGAAGGAAGGAGAGCTTTGGAATCTCTTACACCCACCTTTATTCTCTCACTCGCACATATGTTCGCTAGTACTGTACCTTGAGAAGATGGAAGTCGTAATGTATGAAGGACATGCATTTCATCCACTTCATGAAGGGGGCATGTGTTGCATGTACCAAGAAATCATTTGATTTCATAATTTACCAGCATCAAAATGAAGTATCAATATGTGCATTTAATACCTATGAACTAAAGAACTAGCCAAAATAAGATGATCTCTATGGTACATAGGAAAGTAACACAAGAACTTGTCACAAGAGGTTAACATAGCTACAACTAACTAGATTGATGGATCTTCATTGAATATTTATCCTCATGTTCCCTTTTAATTGTTTTGTCCTGAATGCATGTTTCACCTGCATAGAAGGGGAAATACAAGTGATTTTACTATAATTGTATCAATAAAACCAAAATGATGGGTCAAAAATAGAGGTCATTCTCGTTTCATCGATGTCCACTTTGATATCTGATGCTTCAATTTGTCCTAGAAATAGTGAATTTAGATATGAGATTGAGAATCATATAGTGGTTATTATAATTGTCTTATACTAAACATTTCGACACGAAATCAATACTTGTTGATAACATGACTGAAAGAGGTGTGTTGAATTGCCATAATAGCAGGAGGAATTTAGCCCCCCTTTATGGTGGAGAGGGTAGGTTGAAGAAGGAAAATTCTAAGAGCACCAACTGATTTCATAACAAGGAAACTCTCCTTTGTAGAAGACATTCCTAAGTTGGTGGATACATGGATGTTCTTTATTTCCTTTGAAAGATGCTAATTGTCAATACATAAATCTTACACTTGGTTGACCTAGGGGCTCCATAAGCCACACCCATGGGTGCTAGAAATAGTTTCAAGGACACAAGGAAACAATCATTGTTGAGCTATAGTCTGGTTCCTTCCATCTTCTCTCTTATTAGCTACATCATGTGGTTCCAATAAAAGTATGTGCAAGCAATACTATAACACATGTAAGAAAGCTTGATATATAATATCTTAAGCTTGAAATTATTTAGTGACTTTAGGATTTTTTGTGCATTTTTTTTAAAAATTATTTACAGTGAACAACCTTAGTCCTCTGTAAGGATAACAAGAGTCAAGGAATCCATGAAAGACATACTCAGTGAGGTAATTGATCCAAATATTTATCAAAAGTGACAGACTATAGAAGAAACTAAAACTGGAGTAGACATCAATGATGAACCATGCAAATAAAGAAACATGGATCTATGAAAGTAGTTGAATGTGAGTAAATGAGAAATGAAAGCAACATTGGGTGATAATTCTAATGTCTTACATTGCACAACTAGGATCATGTATTTGTAGAATACTTGGAAGTACATTGAAAATTTAGGCATAAGCAGTCGTAAAAATATTTAATAGGACCTCAAGGATTAACCTTTATATCCCTATACTACAATGAAAGAAAACTTATTAATTACTATTGTGTGAATCCAACTGCAAATAGCTACAAAAAGTTGGCAAGAAAGTTAATAAGGATTAAATATTGTTGGTTAGTTATCTGTATTAGGAGGAATCAACTAATATTAATGAAAAATAAAAGAAAGAATCAAGGAGAGTATAAAACGTTTTATAACTAGTGCCTAATGGAAGAGAGGTATCACCATGGAAGGATTCATGAATGTTCAGATTCTAGTTTCATCAAAACATCTAGCTTTTTTTACTGACATGGTGAATTCTCTTTTTGTAAGTAGATTTCAGCATTACCCTTAAGCAGTGTGTTACTTGAAGTTTCTGCAGCTCCCAAGAAATATTAAAAATTAAACGTCTGCTAAAAGATCATACAACATAACTGTTAATTATGATTTTATCAAATTATAAAATGCAACTTTCAGTTTATAAAAATACAGTCTTAATTGGATATGCCTTGAGTGAATAAGGCATTGCAATAGACTAAAACTTGTATATAATCTTATTATATAAACACCCTCTTTTAGGTGGTGTCAAGAGTAGAAACACCTCCTCCAGGTCTGCCTGACAGAAGTATCTCCTTTGAAAAATAGGAAAAACTCCCTACTCAATGCACATAAAAGTTTGAGCTTAAATGTTTCAAGGCGGAACAATTGTTCAATTGGTAGACAAGATTCCATTGATGGAAAATACAAGATGAGGGATATCAATGAAAGAAGATCTCTTCCTAAAGTCTTGGCACAAAGAGAAGCCTCCCAATAGAAGACCACCTAGATGTCGTGATATTGATTCTTGTGGGGATAAGTACAAGTTCTAGCTATAATAAATGGCCGTTCTCAACTCCCAAGCTGAAGAAGAACTGGTGAGACAATAGGATCTTAGCAGAAAAATAGGGAGTCACCTTTGATGAGACTCTAGACATAAATGAATTGGCAGACACCACAAGGTTATCCAAATCTTCCTCTTAAAATGTAGATATGTCAATATTGACAACTGACTCCGATTCACATGTAGACATCTTTTTCCTAGATATGCTTCGTAGAAATAAACCTATGTTGCAAATTGGAGCATTAAAGGGAGGTCTTGAATCTAATAACATGTAGATTTCTCAAGGCATATCCACCTAGATGAAAAGAAGAAGCTTAGCTAAGATGCATCATAATAATCAGGTGAGTTATCTTAACTCTGGTAGGAGAGGATGAATGGGGAGTACTAGTTACAATGGTAGGAATGGGGAGTACTAGTAACAGTGGTAGTAGCATTAGGACATTTGGTTGGAGTTTTGAGGCATTCAATTCTGATAGAAGATAGAAGAACCAAACATTTACATGGTTTTCTTGTGTAAAGCAGGGTTCTTATAATAGATCTCAATCACCTCTATCTAGAATTATAAGTGAATCATTGTTTATTGAAAGGGATATAATTGTTGAAGAACTACCACAATTTAGGGTCTATAAGCATAACATGATATCTCTTTCTGAATTTTCATGTCACAAGCAACAAACACAAGATCTCAACCAATCCATACATGTCTATAATTTGATAGTTCATTTGCAATCTTATTTTTAGTCAATGCCATAATTTGAGCCAAAGCAACCTTCTTGTGTTCTTGATTCAGATATCAAGCCACAATTTTCTCTCTTTTGTCAAAAGAACTATAGGGTATGCGAAGAGGTATCTTAGCATAACATTTTTGTATGATATCTTGGGTGAATCAGTTTCCAAAGTATGATTTTCAATCAGTTTATTGACATAATGGTTTTTGACATGATTTTTACGTGCGTCGAACGCAAGTGTACGCATCAATGTAGTAAAGGCCTTTGTGAGGCCCGAGTCGAACTCAGGGACACTGAATTATCGGAGACTACTACTAACTACTCGCAATCAGCTAGACCGGTTAAAAAGTTGGAAGTTGTTGTAAAACTAAAAGAGAATGAAATAAAACAAAACAAAGCAATCGATTAATGGTTTAATTTAATCAATTCAAGTGGAGATCTTTAGGATTGCAGTTTCATCGCGGGTTATCATTGTATGAATTTCTATATAGCAACTCAGATTTATCTCTCTATTTGGGTAGTGTCCTGTAGTCAGAATTGCCCACTTTCGTGGTACAATTCACTACCTATGTCTAGGTCGGTTCCACCATCGTAGTAACCTATACCCTAAACTAGGCACATTAAAATCGACCTCTGGGTTTCCACCATTAATCTTACATCACCTTGTTCAAGGGATTTGTTAATTAATGTGACATTCGTCTCTTTTCAACCATTAATCCTTCTTTCAAAGTAATTAAGGGCATTAGATTATTATTAAGGTGATCAAGCATAATAATATAATTGAGAAAACGAATTCATACCACAGATTTAAGAGATAAATGATGAATTACTATGGTAAAAATATCATATAATGCTTCCCCGGGTTACTCCCGGTCCTAAAGATAGAGGGGATTAGCCCCGCATGTTCATCTCAGAGCAAAACATGGTAGAGAAAAGGGGAAACATGGAGAAAAACGTGATCGAATGGTGAAACCCCTGAACGGAGAAGATCCAAGCGTTCCTTGGCGTAGAATGTGCGACCTCCGGCCTTTCAGTGGTGGAAAGCATCTTCTTCGGCGTCTGGAACGGTTGGGTCGTGCTTCTGGGCTCTGCTCTTCTCTCCACACCTTCTCGGGAGGTGTGCAGCGGCTAATGACGTGATAGATTGCTCTTGGCCACCATCATTTGGTATAATCACTGAGTTAGGTCGCCAAAATATCACAGTCGTCAGATTTAGATCGATCTGAAGCAAACTTGTATCTGACGGTGTCGATACCATTGACACGGGTCGATAGTATCGACCCTGCACTGTATCGGCTGGTCTTCTTTTTTTTTCTTTGTCGCGACTGATGCTAACTCGATACCATCGACGAGGGTCAATGGTATCGACTCTCTTAGGCATCGCTTTTGTCTTTTTCCGTCGTTGAAGCTCCTTGTGTCGATAGTATCGACTTTAGGGTCGATAGTATCGACTGTCTTCTCGCCAGAAACCTGATGGTATCTAGATACCATCGACTTCTGTATCGATAGTATCGACTCCGCGATGCTCCTTGCGACTGGCAACCTGTGATCTCGTCAATGGTATCGACCACTGTCGATGGTATCGACAACAACATATATTTGTTTTTCCTAAAATTGCAACACAAAACCACATAAGCCGAAATAAAACATATTATTGTACTCATTTATGCTCAAAACACTAAAATAAGGGACATTTGACATAGAGAAGGATCATAGACCAAAGTAAATGAATCATGCAATATTAACCACCAAAATGACCAATAAATGCATAAAATACAAGTAAAATAAGTCTATAAATGTGACTCAAAATCATCACATCAAACTCCCCTAAGCTTGAACATTGCTCGCCCTCGAGCAACTAAACTTTAGAATAGAATTGCGAGGATCAACTAAAGAACAGATCATCACAACAAACATCACCATATGATCCCCACCGGACATTCACATTCCGACCCTTACTAACCACAGAATGATAATTACCCTAAAGGCGACAATAATCATTCATAAAAGATATCTACCTCAAAATCAATGAACACTATCACATAAGGCAGTTAACATAATAGAATTCTCCGGTTCAGATTCAGTGCGTCTTATGATCTCCTATTCTATGTTGCTCTCCCTAACTACCATCTACATGGAAGCAACTCTCCTGATATTCACAAGTGAGGAGAGAATCACGGTGGCCTACCAATTCGAGCAACGGGTGGATGGAATGGGTAGCTCATGGAAGAAATGGAAGCATTATACGGTTTTAACATGCACAAAGCAAAAATGACCTAAATGATGCATATGCAAGTGTAAATGCCCTACTGCCTACATTTGGGTGGATTGATGTATGCACTATCATTCCGTCTCAAGGTGAGATGGAATATCTACGAGAATAACATCTTTTTCTTATTCTTCTCAATATGCAGTGAAAACATCTTCCTTTCTCCCTCTCATCCTATTTACTTCTCAATTCTTTTTTTTTCTTCTTTTTTTTTCAATTTTTTTTTCAAGCCCTTATTTTCATAGATGACAATGAATTATTTGTCAGGCTCACTTCTTTCTGCATAACTTGAATACTTGAGGCATTCAGAAGGTATGGAACAAGTTTATCATCTTTAATATTTCAGAAGGAATAAGATGCATGATGTGATCTTTATGCATAGAAAATATGCATGCAGCTAAATGACACGCACCTAAGGATAATGTGCATGTATAACTAATCTAATTTTTTTTATTTTCATGCAAAATATGTGGAAATAGTTGCAATGCACGTCCTATCTACATGAAATGCAATAAAAGAGATTAAAACCGTAATGTACTTCCAGTTCTTAAGGTGGAGTATGCAAACTATGAGGGTGAAAAGATCACAAGACTAATTGACTGAACCTTTGCAAATTATTATGTGTCCCTCCTTATTGACCTGTGTGGTATTTAAGAGGTTTCTCTCTCTTACTTCAAATTAAGGTCTCATTATCATTTGGTCAGTTCAAGCTCAAACAACCAATTCCTTTCACTTTTCATGAATCCTAGGCATGTACAGTTGTGATTTTCTGTTTTAAAGTTGACAAACCCAATCATTTTCTTAAGTTATGTGCTCAAAGTTGAACAACATAAGCTTGCAAACACTAAAAATTTTAAGTTTTCCCTTAATTCCCATGTACAAGCAACTGAGATGACACATGACTTAAGACATCCAAAAGTACACTAGATAGAGTGTGGATCCTACAAACAAACTAAGATTGCAAGAACTAAATGACAAGAACCAAAACAATAAATACCAAAAAAAACTGAGAAAACTAAAGGATAGAGCTGTTCCAACTCCCCCCTAAGCCTGAATTCGACTATGGCCTCATAGTCAAAAACAATCTTAAAGGGTGGAACAGAGATACCGATAACTCTTCTGGCGGAGGCGGGTACTGCGGGGCTGTAGGGTCCCCAGATGGGTACTGCCCTTGAAAGCTCGGATCATATTGGGGCTTGGGCGGAGGTTGTGGATACCCGCCAAAGTAGTTCTGGCTCCAGTAATGATCATAGAAGGGATGTTGCTGCATCTCCATCCTATGCAACCTGTCGTGAATCTGTTGTTGGTTGTCTAAGAGGAGGTGCTCATTTTCAAACATAGCCCTTTGGTTGTCAAGCAGCCGGTTCGTCGTCTCCTGAATACCGGCATATGCTGCTGTATGATGTTGCTGCGTCTGATGGATATCCTGCAGCATTGCATACATTCCTTGCATTGAGTAGACATCCTCACTTTGCTGCGAGGGCGGTGGTGATGGCGGGGGCTGCGAAGAAGAAGATGCACCCGAATGCATGCGAGGACGCTTCCTAGGTGCCACTCGTGCACGAAGAGGAGTGTAGGCCTCCTCTTCCTCTTCAGCCTCGTCACCTTCATTGTTGTTATCGTCGTTGCCGCCGTCTTCATCCGAACTCTCGATGGCGATAACAGGCCATCGAAAATGCTGAGCACCCTCGATGTGGAAGATAGGGTCGGGAAACAAACACTCTTGATAAGCATGATTAACGTGGCAGTGTGCATGCGCCAGTCCATCACGCAGCAGAATGAGGTTGGAGCGGTGAAGATGCTGCAAATTGACCTTGCTTCTGTTGGAGAGAGGAGTCAACTGGGAGAAATTCAACCCAAGATAGTGGGTCGGCGGTGTGATGAGCCCTCCAAAGTGAATTGGAGCCTTCCGCGTACTCCTCTTTACAGCCAACACACGCTGCCAGATAAATGCTCCCCAGTTACACTCTTCCCGCTTCAGTAACTTGTGCAGGAAAAATAGGTTTGTCTCCTGAAACTTGCTAAGAGACAGATCACCCCTAGCAAACAGGGGAAGATCGGAGAAGAAATCTCCGCTCGGTGAAGAACTTGCTCCTTGGATGCTCGTAGCCGGGCTCCGATTGCTCACAAAGATGCACATCACAAGTGGAGAAGGATTGCTCTGAAGGTGTGACGTCATATGACGACAATCCATCCCTTATATAACCGTGGCCGGCGCTGCTGTATGCCCGTCGATACCATCGACACGAGTCAATGGTATCGACATGTGGGGCCCCAGATCGATGACGTGTCGATACTATCGACATGTGTCGATGGTATTGACCCGTCCCACGGATCGACTCTCTCGATGCAGCGATCACCGTTGATCTCCTCTCACAGATTGGTGACATCTCGCGTCGATACTATCGACGCAAGTCGATAGTATCGACTTCTGGTTAGGGCAACACCCTCGCGAGGCCCGGCCACCGCTTTCTGCCTGTAACTTGGTCGATACCATCGACAGGCCTGTCGATGGTATCAACTTCACTGAGACAATTTGTGTCTGAATATCTCCAGAGATCTCGATAGTATCGACATGCATGTCGATACTATCGACCTTGACTTTGCAATCAACTTTTTGGTGTGTCGATACCATCGACGAGGCCGTCGATAGTATCGACGCAGAATGATTTTTATAGCCGCCAACCTGTGCCCATCTCGATACCATCGACACAAGGGTCGATGGTATCGACTCTGCCTCTGTCCCGCACATTGCAAAAACGATCACGGTACCTTTTTACACTAAACAAAAGTCAAATCAAACCAAAGTACAAATGTGAAAGAAACTAACTAAGCTACCGATGGTTGGGTTGCCTCCCAACAAGCGCCCTTATTTAACATCTTAGGCTAGACGACATTAAGCTCCTCATGCATCTAGAAGTGCAATGAGTTTGACCTCATTCACTTTCCTTGTGTAATCTTCACCAAAGTATAATTTCAATCGCTGTCCATTGACCAAGAATGTTGTCTCGCCATCACGCACCATGATTGCGCCATGTGGCCTGACCTCCTCTACGGTGAATGGTCCACTCCATCGAGATTTCAATTTCCCGAGATGCATCTTCAACGTGGAGTTGAACAAAAGTACTCGATCTCCTTTCTTAAAGACTCACATCTGAATATGGTGATCATGAATCAACTTTGTTCGCTCCTTGTAGATCCGCGAGGTTTCATATGCATTCATTCTCAGCTCGTCAAGTTCATTAAGCTCAAGCAACCTTTGCTTTCCTGCTTCATCGTAGCTCAAATTTAGCTTCCTAAGCGCCCAATGCGCTTTATGATCCAATTCCACCGGCAAGTGGCAGGCCCAACCATAAGCCAACCTAAAAGGCGTAGTGTCTATAGGTGTCTTGAACGCCGTCCTGTACGCCCACAAAGCATCCGGTAATAGGGTACTCCAATTCTTTCTCATGGAAGTCATAGTACGCTCCAAGATCTTCTTAATCTCCCGATTGGAGACCTCCACTTGCCCTTGGGTTTGCGGGTGGTACGTGGTACCAATGTTATGCTTTACCCCATACTTTCTCAATAGTGTCGCGAACTATTGATTCCGGAAATGCGTACCTCCATCACTAATGATCATTCTTAATACACCAAACCTGCAGAAAATGTATTCTTTGACAAACCTGCATACTACATTAGCATCATTAGTCCTTGTGGGTATTGCCTCTACCCAATTTGACACATAATCAACAGCTAAAAGAATGTACAAGTTAGAATTTGAGGACACAAAGGGTCCCATAAAATCAATACCCCACAAGTCGAACACCTCAACCTCTTGAAATACATTGAGAGGCATCTCTTGTCTTTTTGAAATGTTACCTGCCCTTTGGCAGGAATCACATTGCCGCACAAAATCATAAGCATCCCTGAACAAAGTAGGCCAGTATAGGCCACTTTCAAGTACTTTGGCGGCAGTCCGCGAACTTGCATGGTGGCCGCCCGTCGGTAGTGTATGGCAATGACGAAGAATACTTTCATATTCCACCTCCGGTACACACCTACGTAAGACACCATCCCTGCACTGCTTCAATAGAATAGGGTCATCCCAGAAATAATAATGCAAAGAATGAAAAAAATTCTTCTTCTCTTGGTACGTCCAATCATCCGGGATAATTTTGCAAGCAAGATAATTGATAATGTAAGAAAACCAAGGATCTTTCGATTTCATAGATAAAAGTTGTTCATCAGGAAACGTCTCGGCAATGGGTATATGTAAATCCTTCTCATTCACCCTTTCCAACCTAGACAAATGGTTCGTGACCACATTTTCAATGCCCGCCTTATCTTTGATTTCAATATAAAATTCTTGTAAAAGCAAGATCCACCTAATTAGTCTAGGCTTGGCATCCTTTTTCTCCATCAAATACTTAATGGCGGCGTGGTCCGTCCATACCACGACTTTTGATCCAACCAGGTATCGCCGAAATTTTTCAAAAGCAAAAACAATGGCGAGAAGTTCTTTTTCGGTTGTCGTATAATTCAATTGAGCGTCATTCAAGATTTTGGATGCATCGAAAATCACAGCGAGTTTATTGTCCACACGTTGTCCCAAAACAGCCCCAACTGTGAAATCGAACGCGTCACACACTAATTCAAACGGTTTAGTCCAGTCCGGTGTTTGCACAACCGGTGCGGAAATCAATTTTTCTTTAAGCATGTTGAATGCATGTAAATACTTGTCATTAAAATAAAAAAACAACATCCTTTTCCAACAACTCAGATAATGGTTTGGCGATTTTAGAGAAATCTTTTATAAAGAGGCGGTAAAAACCGGCGTGACCTAGAAAACTCCGAACCCCTTTAACCGAATTCGGTGGGGGCAATTTGGAAATAACTTCGATCTTAACCAGGTCTACCTCCAGCCCTTTTCTAGACACTTTATGTCCAAGCACAATTCCTTCGCTTACCATCATGTGGCATTTCTCCCAATTGAGGACCAAATGTGTGTCCTCACAACGTTGCAGAATCTTATCCAAATTGTATAAGCACTCGTCAAAAGACGCACCATAGACGGAGAAATCGTCCATAAAAACCTCCAACCAACGTTCAACCATATCAGAAAAGATGGCAAGCATGCAACGCTGAAAGGTTTCCGGTGTGTTACACAACCCAAATGGCATACAACAGTATGCAAATGTTTCGTAAGGACAAGTGAAGGTGGAATTCTCTTGGTTCTTAGGATCAATTGAAATCTGATTGTACCCCGAATAACCATCAAGAAAACAAAAGAACGATCGGTCGGCTAAACGCTCTAAAATCTGATCAATAAATGGAAGAGGGAAATGATCCTTAAGCGTAGAAGCATTCAATCGACGATAGTCTATACATACACGCCACCCAGTTACCAAGCGTGTCGTGACAGGTTCATTTAATAGATTATGTGTGACAGTAATTCCCCCCTTTTTAGGGACTACCTGTGTAGGACTCACCCACGTCGAGTCGGATATAGCATAGATGATACCTGTAGAAAGGAGCTTGATCACCTCCTTCTTGATGACCTCCATCATGCTAGGATTTAGTCGACGCTGTGGTTGAATCACCGGCTTGGCTCCCTCCTCGAGCCGAATCTTATGCTGGCACAATGTAGGGGAGATCCCCTTGATGTCTGCAACCGACCACCTGAATGCACCTCGGTGGTTCTTCAACACAAGCAGCAGATGGTCTTCCTCAGTGGAACTCAGATATGCCGAAATGATCATAGGCAGCTTCTCTTCCTCAGCTAGAAATGCGTACTTCAAGTGCGGTGGCAATGGCTTCAATTCCAAATCCAGTGGGCTGACTAATGATGATTGAAGTGGTGGTGGGAGTTCGCCAAGGTCTTCATAGTACCTAGCATAAAAGCATGGAATCACCTGAAGCATCTTGGCACACTCCTGCAGTGACTTGCTTCTCATCCAATCATGTGTTATATTGACCAAGCAGGCTTCTAATGGTAATTCTAGATATGCATCAAAAATAGAACTTGCTATTGCCTCATCCTCAGTAAGGGGGGGGGGGGGGAATGTCCTCCTCTTCATCATTAGGAAAACCCACAACTTTGCTAAGGGATACAACCTTGGTCTGCTCCATGATGTCAACAGCCAATGTCCCTTTCTCCACCTTAGTCATTACATGAGCCATATCTAAAAATGGCTTCCCTAGACAAAGTGAGATATTGTTATCAAAATGCTTCGCCATGGCACATTTCTCTTTAGCTTTAGATGACGTGGTGCTGGAAGGCATGACCATCTCGAACCGATCATTAGCGATACCCAAGGTCAAACGACCTCTCCCCATCTCAAGTATCATGTCAGTTGTAGGTTGAAAGGGTCGTCCAAGTAGTAGCTCATTGCCCTGTTCATCTTGCATCTCCATTACTACAAAGTCTGCTGGAAACACAAACCGATCTACTTTCACCAATACATCTTCACAAATTCCATAGGGCTTCACCACTAAATTGTCCGCCAGCTGTATCGTCATATTGCTCGGCCTTGACTCTTTTAATCCCAATTTCTTGAATGTAGAGAGAGGCATCAAGTTTATGCTTGCCCCGGAATCACACAGTGCTTCGCCAAATTTCACCTTACCAATGTAGCATGAAATATTGAAGCAGCCTGGATCCTGCCTCTTAGGTGGCAATGTGCCCATAATGAAGGTACTCACCTGCTCCTTGAGAACTACAACCTTCGTGTCAGGGATTTTCCTCTTCTTAGTAATGATGTCTTTCAAAAACTTGTCGTAAGAGGGGATTTGCTCTATTGCCTCTAATAATGGGATGTTGACGGAGAGCTTTCTGAAACTGTCTAGAAACTTCTTGAACTGTGCATCCACCTTCTTTGCTTTCACACTATTCGGATATGGGACCAGGACAGCCTGTGCCCTTTGATGCGGCGGCACATAAGGTGTCCTTTTCTGTGTCTCCTCCTCAACAACAATGGGCTCCACAGTGGCATCCTCTGCTATTTCCTCAACTGGCTCTGTGATTGAGATTGGCGCTTCCTCAATGACATCACCTTCAGTTTCTACTTGGGGTTTGCTTGGTTCATCGGCCTTGGGGTTTAAAAGCTTCTTGCCACTCCTTAGCAAGATTGCCTTCGCCTTTTGGTTTCCTCCTGGAATGTTTGTGTTACCCGGAAAACCTTGTTGCGCTGGCTTCTTCAGATTGGCTATCTCAGCTGCTAATTGCGCCATAGACGTCTCTATCATCCTCATCTGGGCCCCATGGCTTTGCAATGTCTGTCCAAACTGATTCATAAATTCCCCTTGTTGCTTTATCTGCTGGCCAAAAGTAGTCATTAATTCTTGGTTTTGCTTTATCACTTGGTTGAGCAACTCCGTGCTCTTATCCTCCGCCACCAGCTGGGGTTTTGCATCGGGGTCCTGCAAAAAGTTATTCGGATCCTTCCAAGAAAACTTATTGTCCTTCCTCCATGAGTAATCGTTGTTTCTGTACCCCTGCTACTGGCGCATGAATTTGACTTGAGCTTCATCCTCAGATTCAATATCTTCTTTTGCAAGCAGTTTCTTCGCTAGAAGGTACATCTTCTCATTCAGCTCTTTGATGGCCTTTGACTCCCCCACAACTCGTACGTGCTCAACGGCGTCCCTGTCGCCCCAGGATTGCTTCTTGGCCATGTTCTTAAGGATTTCCTCACACCTCGTGTCTGTGTTGTTCAAAAAGAATCCTGAGCCTACGGAATCTAGGTTACTTCTATCATGCTCGGAGAGAGCAAAATAGAAGATTTTGACCTGTGTCTCTTTGTCAAGCCCGTGATGCGGGCACCTTCTAAGCATGATATGAAATCTTTCCCAAGTCTCAGAGTAGGTCTCTCCTGCCTTCTGGGTAAAATTGTGGATTTTCTAGATCATGTCGTTTGTCTTCTCAGGCGGAATGAACCTTTCAAAGAATACTTACACCATGTATTTCCATGATTCCACATATTCATCGTCAAGATTGTGCAACCATTCTCGTGCATTTCCTGCCAGAGAACTCGGGAACAACATTAGGTAGAGCGTCTCCTGTGGAAATCTGTCAATTTTTATCATGTCACAATTCTCCACGAATTGGCTTATATGAGTGACTGGGTCTTTGTTCTTTAGCCCATGGAATGCATTTGACTTGACCAAGTTGATTAATGCAGGGTCAATCTTGTAAGTCGGAATGTTGATCGTCTGCTTCTTAATTGGCCCCTCTGACGCAGATGAAGAAGAAGCCTTGATCTTCTCCCATATTGTTTGTTCCTCTGCCATTTCTTCTTGTTTGGATTCTGAATCTGTTTCTTCCAAGTGGTCTTGATTGTAATCCTCCTCGTCATAAGGTCCCGACAGTGGAACCTCTGGTGCCTGTTGCGTGTAGTCGGTGCTACGCGTCTGCACCATGCACAGTACCTGCAAAATGAAAATTTGAGCTCAGTACCGTGCTAGATGATTACAAAAATTGGAAAGATAGACTATAAATTTTTGAAATGATTTCACAATAATAAAAAATAAAAAGTGTCCTAGAGTGGTCACTTGCAGCACTCGTAGTGCCGACAATTGTCGTGTCCCCGGCAACGAAGCCAAAAACTTGACATGATTTTTACGTGCGTCGAACGCAAGTGTACGCGTCAATGTAGTAAAGGCCTTTGTGAGGCCCGAGTCGAACTCAGGGACACTGAATTATCGGAGACTACTACTAACTACTCACAATGAGCTAGACCGGTTAAAAAGTTGGAAGTTGTTGTAAAACTAAAAGAGAATGAAATAAAACAAAACAAAGCAATCGATTAAGGGTTTATTTAATCAATTCAAGTGGAGATCTTTAGGATTGCGATTTCACCGCGGGTTATCATTGTATGAATTTCTACATAGCAACTCAGAATTATCTCTCTAGCCGGGTAGTGGCCTGTAGTCAGAATTGCCCACTGTCATGGTACAATTCACTACCTATGTCTAGGTCAGTTCCACCGTCGTAGTAACCTATACCCTAAACTAGGCGCATTAAAATCGACCTCTGGGTTTCTTCATTAATCTTACATCACCTTGTTCAAGGGATTTGTTAATTAATGTGACATTCGTCTCTTTTCAATCATTAATCCTTCTTTCAAAGTAATTAAGGGCATTAGATTATTATTATGGTGATCAAGCATAACAATATAATTGATAAAACGAATTCATACCACAGATTTAAGAGATAAATGATGAATTACTATGGTAAAAATATCATACAATGCTTCCCCAGGTTACTCCCGGTCCTAAAGATAGAGGGGATTAGCCCCGCATGTTCATCTCAGAGCAAAACAAGGTAGAGAAAAGGGGAAACATGGAGAAAAACGTGATCGAATGGTGAAACCCCTGAACGGAGAACATCCAAGCGTTCCTTGGTGTAGAATGCGCGACCTCCGGCCTTTCGGCGGTGGAAAGCATCTTCTTCGGCGTCTGAAATGGCTGGGTCGTGCTTCTGGGCTCTGCTCTTCTCTCCACACCTTCTCGGGACGTGTGCAGTGGCTAATGACTTGATAGATTTCTCTTGGCCGCCGTCATTAGGTATAATCACCTAGTTAGGTCGCCAAAATATCACAACCGTCAGATTTAGATCGATCTGAAACAAACTTGTATCTAACGGTGTTGATACCATCGACACGGGTTGATAGTATCGACCCTGCACTGTATCAGCTGGTCTTCTTTTCTTTTCTTTGTCGCGACTGATGCTAACTCGATACCATTGACGAGGGTCGATTGTATCGACTCTCTTAGGCATCACTTTTGTCTTTTTCCGTCGCTGAAGCTCCTTGTGTCGATAGTATCGACTTTAGGGTCGATAGTATCGACTGTCTTCTTGCCAGCAACCTGATGGTATCTCGATACCATCGACTTCTGTGTCGATAGTATCGACTCTGCGATGCTCCTTGTGACTTGCAACCTGTGATCTCTTCGATGGTATCGACAGCAGCAGATATTCGTTTTTCCTGAAATTGCAACACAAAACCACATAAGCCGAAATAAAACATATTATTGTACTCATTTATGCTCAAAACACTAAAATAAGGGAGATTTGACATAGAGAAGGATCATAGACCAAAGTAAATGAATCATGCAATATTAACCGCCAAAATGACCAATAAATGCATAAAACACAAGTAAAATAAGTCTATAAATGCGACTCAAAATCATCGCATCAGTTTTCATTTTATATTAATAGTGAATACATAGTTATGTAGAAATTGGGTTCTTTCCCTATTGGTTTTATCCTTACTAATTTTTACACAGGTCACTCATGATTTAGAAAGGTATCTTATTCAGGTATTGTTTTCAATCAATTACTCTATCCAGAACTTGAAAAAGTTAGTCAAATCAGATGCTTAAAGTTCCAACTCAACTGAATATTATTCTAGTTATGAGTTTTAACTGCCTAAACAAACATAAATTAGAAAAGTTAGGATTTGGGTTGGAAACATAATCCATCACTTAAAAGCACTTTAAACAAGTATTTTTATAAAGTCTTTTGTTATAGTAGAAACAAAAGCTTATTTGAAGACCCATATAAAGTAAAAAAATAGACAAAAACAAAGCTTCCAAGGATACTTATGAATAACATCCATAGTTCAAAACATATCAAACTAAAAGAGTCCATTATTTCCTTGACTATTCACTCAGAAAAGAAGCAGCTTAAAAAGCTACTAAAGCAATGTGGGCACAAACATCTGAATACTAGAGGTATATGCACACTTCAAAACCAACGGAAAACTAGACTACCTTCTTGAAATGCTCATATTTCCTATTACCAAGGCCAAAGATGACATATTGTATGTTTTGAAGCCAGGTGTCTCTCTCTTTATCCTGTATGAGTATAAAGTAATGACACCTATTATAAAATCGAATAGAAATAAAAAAAAACCTATGTAAAAGGACCATATGCACATGTCAGTTATCTAAGGAAACCATCAGAAAAATATGGTAGCATTATTAATTAGCTCTACATCTTCATATCTCTATAAGAGGAAACGTTTAAGCTATACCATCCTTAGCTGCAAGTATGTAGGAGAGATCATGATATCTTACTCTTATGATACAAGAGGAAATGTTTAAGATACTCTTGGAGTGATTATTAGCAAGGATTACAACTCATCATTTCTCTTCAATGCAAAATAAACCTAGCCTATGGATTCTTCATAAAGCTTGTGCAAGTATGCAATGCTCTCTCTATGTAAGAACACATCTGTTGGACAACACTACTTTTGATTCAAATGTTGGGGGGAGCACTACTCTAAAGACCAAATTATATTTATTTTCATCAGCAATATAGAAATAGAGGTAGCTAGAGAATAAAAACAATACCTGGGAAAGGTAGGATCCACGATATGGGAAAATGTCAAAACCGCATAAATGAAGATCTTGGCTATAGGATGGCGACAAATCCACATTGTAAGAAGAATTATATTGTTCTTGCTGGTGGCATAGAGGACAAACTCCTCCTAACATTGTAAAACAAATAATGTTGTTGATCCATGCAAAATGCAAAAACATGGAGGACACAACCATTTTGACGTGCATATCATGTAATATACAAAGAATGGAATAGTTGAGTGCAGCACACTCGTACAATTAGATGATCCTGCATCAGGAGACGATGGCCATTACCCTAGAACTAGCTACTGTTAGACCAGTTCTATCTAGATCCTTGATCCCATCAATAATATTTGGGATCCAACACTGAGAAGATAAAAGTGGAAACTAGATAAGGCAATCACATATTTTTTGTGGCTGAAAAGCTGAAGTCTCTGACCAAACAACATGAGGGAGATAACAATTGCCTTCCAAGGTTGTATCTTGAGCGAGTTTTAGTTCTGTAACCATCTAGTACCACATAAAAGTTAATGACATAAAGTAAACTTTCAAATTTTGGTTTTTGATTTGTGTACTTAGGCGTTTTAGAAGACAAATGACCAACAATGCAGATTGTCCTAGAAGCGGAAGATATGAAGAAACAGTGATTCATGCTTTACGTGACTGCCCTAAAGCTCAGAATATATGGAGCAAGTTTCTAAACACTCAGAAACTGATGGCGCTCAACGAGGCGACTGACATATGGCAATGGTTAAGCACGAATCTTTCAGGGGAAAGGAAGCACGCTGTTATCTTCTCGATTTCTTGCTGGATGATTTGGAAAGACAGAAACGAAGACATCTTTGAAAATAAAATGACTCCAGCTCGCTATCTTGTTAGTAAGATAACCGAAGAAGTGAAGGTGACGGAAGTGGCATGGCAGAGAGAAGAACAACCGGACAGGTTAGACCGTGATGAATGCTGGCAACAACCAAAGTACCCCGCCTATAAACTAAATGCAGATGCAGCCTATAAGAACAAGCATGCAGGCGCTGCGGCGATATGTAGAGACCAGTTCGGATGTTGACATGGAGGAATAGCACGCGATTGTAAGGCTGAGAACTCCATTGAGGCTGAACTTCAGGCAATTGTCTTAGCTATGGACCTTGCCCATGACCTGGCGATTGACCATGCTATTATAGAAACTGATTCCCGGTTAGCATGCATTGTAGTGGAGATGGATCATGAGGAGAATCCGAAGCTGGCGAGATGGATCCTTCAAATCAAGAAGAAGAAGAAGGCCAATTGGTCCATTAGTTATGTCCACAGGGAAGCAAATAATGCTGTTGATACTCTGGCTAAGTTCCACCTAAAATCTGGGAATGGATTCTGTTATTACAGAATAACGCCTAGAACAGTTGAAGGAATTATCCATAAAGAACTTTGTAATGGTAGTAGTACTACCAGATTTCATTCTTACAATTCAAATAATGTAGTCACCTCTTTTGATAATTTAGCTTGCACAAGGAGGGCAAGATGAATAAGATAGCCTCCTGACTTCACCAAAAAAAAAAAAGAATCTATTTCTAAATAAACAAGTGAACATTGTCATTATATGCTACTATGAAAAAAGTGAATCGAGCTAGACAAATTGTATAAGAACTGATTTTTGATGTTGAAATGTAGGATCTGTTCGTAAGGCATTACGCATCATAAATATTAGCAATTCTCTTAGTAAGACATTATCCACATGCATGTTTACCTAGTTTATTATATTTGTATCATTTTGTTGACCACTCACATTGCCAAATGATGATCGTAGATGAACCTACATATTCAACCATTCTAGTATAATGCAAAATCAGAAATTTAGGCAAGATCATTACAATGAACTGCTTAAAACTATTTATACCTAGAGACCTATAGAGAGCCTTAGTCCTAGGGGTGAATAAGTTTCAAGTTTACCTGATTAATGTATGTTTCAAAAAGTTTAAGTACAAAGTGTTCTTAACTGTATCACGTACCAAGCAGGTAGGATCAGCTGAAACTAGGATATCATTTCTTGCACTAAGAGATGTGACAAATTCCAACTTTGGCTATGTTGACTGTTTGTAGTTCATGACTTCATGAATAGCAGTTCTATTAAAGCCTCCATCTTGTCAATCTCATCAAAAGAACATATACCCATGTCAGCTAGCAGTTGTCCAAAAATTCCTTTTGTATCAATAAGTTATGACTGTTTATATGTGTGCAACATAAAATAATATGCAGCAATAGCTTTTCACTTAATGTGCAGTGCAGTTTTTAGAGGACCAAGTCCGTAATTGGCCTATTAGGGGTTAGAGGCAGATTAAGAGAAAGAAAACCTATCAATAAAGTATTTAATATGTTCCCTATAAATTTCCTAAAAGAAGCAACACTCCAAATTAGCAAGTGTGTGATTCCGTACTAGTTGTCATTCCACGTCCTATGATAGAGAAAATGAGCTTCATTCACATTTTTTTATCATGTATAGTTAGACTACTTCGATTAAACAACCTACTGTAGACTTAGAAATCAATAGCCTATCTAAGTTAATGACAAAGACATGTAACAATTAGAGATATTTCTTAGATTACTATTTTGTTGCAGGGATCTATTTTGGTCGTTCATCAAACAAAAGACTGTTTGGACAAATGGATCTATGGTGTCAAAAAAACCATGGTGACAGTGGCATGATTTATAATCCCTAATTTCTAGGAGTATTGAACTAACGAGAGAAATTCCTTCTCTTGGAGAACATGTACACATGATGGAAGAGAACAATGCAATTTAGAGAGGTTTGAACTTAGCAACTAGTAAATTCTTGTGACTACTTGTAAGCTTCAAACACAACTTGTTTGAGATTTACGGCTTGCAAACAAACAACAGCCTCATTTTTTTATGTACAGGTGCCCACGAAACTAAAAACTTGAGTTGGGCATAAAATGCTTGCTATAAATACTCATGCATGCCACATGGATGAGAGATGAGGAAGCCCAAATTAAGTCTACAGATCTTAAATTAAAATCATATAGAATTGCCAATGGAAAAAGAAAACAATAGAATTTGTAACGAAGTTTTACCTTGCTGTGAGCGTACACATAGAGTTGTAAGCTCAAACACACGTATTAGTTCCAGAAATATAGTTGTATTTGTGTACCAACGGATGGAAGCAGAGTTAGCTACGTTTTTCAACACAAATGAAAGTCAATATGCTTGTTACTATGCAGAATTTAGTCTAGTCATTTAACAAGTAGTATAAATTTAACGAATTGTTAGAGTAAAAAAAAAAACAAGTAGAAAACACTACTAAGAGATTAAAACGTGTACGCTTACTCAGCGATCGTGATGAATTCAACTCAATTATAGTTTAATGTGAAGCCTAAAAATTGAATCACTACTCGACGTCACGTAAGAAACTAAAATATACAAGGCAGGAACAAATACCAATAGCAAACCCAACCTAAGTGAAAAACACACCCCCGTTTCATTAGATGATTAGAATACCATAAAGGTCAAAAAAAAAAATAGCAAGATAAGCACGTACTATAAGAAAAATGTGTTAATCAAGTAAAAAAGTGTTTATTTTAACAGATTTATAGCACTAGGTGTTCATTATTTTTTAGACTCAAGCCTTTTAATTCCAAATTGACTAGTTTTATAGCTATCTAGAGTAAAATGAACATTATCCAATTGTTTATTATGTTTAGTAAAGGCGGTGCTTTATTGAGTATAACACATCGCAGAATTTGCTTCCTGGAGCCCAATCACAGCATCAAAGTATTGAAATCCTGATGTTAACTAATATCGCAGGCCCTAGATAACAAAGACTTTTATATAGTTCCTATTATTAGCTCAGAGCAAATGCAGGAATTGAGAATAATACTCCAACAAGGTTATGACTATAACAAAGTAATCTACAATTAGTATTTATCTAGGAAATAAATTACTCATTTTTAGAACTTAACATGAAAACAAAACAAATGCTATGGTGACATTTTCACACTATAGGAATTAATAGAAGAAGAAGAAGAAGACCTAAATTGATATGGGATGAGCTTATAAATAGAAATTTTGAATCTCCACATTTCAACCGGAATATGACCCAAGTTGGATCTGAATGGAAACGAAGGATCCATGTAGCCGACCGCAACATAGTTGGCAATGAGGCTTAGATGAGGATGATGATGATGAAGGACTACTCAAGTATTGTGTCCTTAATACGAGTGGAGTCAATCATATGCGTGGGAAATAATGTGTTGTTTTTCTATATTGCGCATTAAGAAACAACATAGAAGTTTGCAAGAGGCATATTGTAAGAGTCAAACCAAGACAGTCTGGTTCAATACATTTTAATTTATTAAGTAGAACACTAACCGTAGTCAAATGAAAAATGAGAATTGACTTTGAGTTAATAGTAGGATTAGCTTTAATTCAATACAAGATCGAACCAGCTGCTTCCATGACTTAGGGTTTAAAAGCATATCAACTTTGCTTACATAATTTGAAAAATTGACTGATCCCATATATAGGGTTATCTCGCCTTCTTATAAGCTGAGAAATATTTCACATTCTCTAGGTTATTTAATCCGCTACATTTTTAGTAATCAAATTAAGTCATCGTCATTTTTGAAATAACTGTCAGGATCAAGCTTATGCTTACATTTTCTCGAACAGCTCAAATGCACAATGATCAAGTTTGCACCCCCTCTCTGTAATCTTTGTACCTGCAGAAAATCACAGTAGAAATGGGAGTTATTAGGAAACAAATTGGTAATGGCTGATGGATTATGTATCTACCTCAATCTACTCACTTATTAATATCCCAAATGGGAGCAATGACCTGCTCATTAATCCCTTACAGTGGTTGAAAAAAAAAGAACTAGGTACTTTTTAAATTATTCACATGCCTCCAGTATCTCTCCTTAATTGCAATATGGGTGAAATAATATAGAGCAAGGAATGACGGAAGATGTATATGAAAAGACAAGTCTCGAGGTACATATATAATCTAATGACATCACATAGACAATGTAGTGTTGTCAAACAACAAAATGAGGCAGTTTTATCATTTGCAATAGGAGAAATGAAGATCTATTGTAAATTAGCTTGAGATAGAAGAGACAGTTGAAGATATCACTAAGGTTGGAGTTGGGTATCTCCGCTATAAGAAAATCATCATGTTCCTATCACTTAACTACATGTCAGACTCCAACCTTCTTCTAATAGGGGATGTTTGTGCTTAGGGGATTCTATGTTTTGAATAGCATGGCTAAGAAAGAAGACTCTAGAGTAGTTCCCATGTGGGCCTTTCCTCCTAATCAGAGAGCTTTCATCCTTGTATTAGATTATACACAATATGTAGAAGATCCATTGGCCTCTGATTGTAGATCCATTCTGCCTAGATTGTAGATCCAATAGATTTTGGGTTTTCTTTTGATGTGTAGTGCCTAATAGGAGATCCATGGATTTGGGCCTTCACATTGGCTTCCAAGCACTCCCAAAAGCTCCCTAGTTGATCACTAGTTCCCAACCCTCTTATTTTGGTTAGAAGGTGTCCGATCTTTACAAAATCTCCTTCTCTGGGCTCAACTTTGGCAGGTGGTTGATCTTTGTGATAACTCCTTCTCTGGGCTCTGCTTTAGCAATGAGGATGGTTAAAGTTTCAACAACCCCATGAGATGGAAAGAAGTATGAAACCATATGGAGGAATGATCTAGTGAGAGAGGAAGGAAGTTTAAAACCTCACTACTGATCTATTGTCTAGTAGAATACGTCGCAAACATTGGAGGGAAATGGTGGATGCCTTTTGTAAGAAAGGAAAACTAAATGAACATTGCGGGAATGGATGAAAAGTAGAAAGAACAAAAGGAAATTATACAATGTTCTTTTAACATGTATTAACTACATTTCTTTTAATATATGAATTTAATTTATAAAGAATTGTGCGCACTAACTACATGTAAAATATATGTAGGCATAATAATTGTAGCTATATTATCTTTTTTTGGTAGTGCATGTTTCAGGAATATGTTTGATGATGTCAAAATGTACCCAACGACATGTAATGAGTGTAATTATTTGAGGTCTAAGAACCACAACCACCACCATCATTATGAGACCTGACTATGACTTCCATGAATATATCTTCCATGTGTCAGTCTAAAGTGGGTCTGTCTGATACACTATTCTCTAACATATATATGTGTGCTTGGTTTGATATTTGATATCATGACTAATGGGATCTAGTCATCAACCAAATTACACTCTAATCTTCAGTGTTATTGTTGTCTATCAACCTTCCATAACAACAACCGTTTAGGGAAATAATGAGACTATGTATATGTACGCTTAACATCTGCATGATCTCATCTACAAGGTTAGTAACTTGATTACATATGTCATTGAGTAATATGATTCTGTAGACATTTATAGCGTTGCATCATTATCTCATAACCGAATTAAACATAATAAATTGGAAGCTTGTCTTTTATTAACAATCAAACTATTCTACTTGATATGCCATTACAATCATCACATGATTGGCTCTCTAGGCATACATAACTAACAGACTCCCACTTGCACTTAGAGCCAATCACCCACAAATCATATTCTGAGTGACCTAACATGACCATCATGCTTCTGTTTTGAAAGTGCCTTTGTCAAGGGATCAACAACATTGCTCTCAGTTGGAACTTTGCAAGTCTTCACATCTCAATTGTAACATCCCTGACCTGGGTTATGCTTTAATCCTAGATGTTTTGTTTAATAAAGATAATTATATGCTTACTTTTATCTTTTGAAAAGTAATTAAGGCTCAAGAGGAACTTATGTTTCAATTTTAGTCCTTTTTGAATAATGTTGAAAACAATGTTTTGCCTGTTTTGGACTAAAGTGCAAATTACCCAAGTTGAGGGGTTAACTTGCAAATGTTACATGATAAAATGTTCCTCAAGTTTTTAAGCATCATAAGAATGAAAATTATGCTGAGGTATGGCTTCCACAAGCCTGAGCACCAAGAAAGAGCTTATTAAGCAATGTTTGTACATTAAAACCTAGTTTTGGTGTAATGTGCAATTTACCCAAAACCTAGGGTTCAATATGCAAAATACCACTTCTAGAGAGTCTCTAATGTTTCTTGGTATCAATTAGAGACAAGAAAATCAGAGAGGCATCTCATTTGAATATCTTTGGAAGAGAGAGAATCTTGATATTAAAATAATCAAGATTTAAGCATAATTGAAACCCTAATTCAATTTAATGCAAAAATAATATATTAATGAAAGTGCCCTTCAAACAAAAATGTGATGGTTGAATTTATATAAGTATGGACGTCCTTGTGCCTTGCAATGGCACCGAAATATCTAAAGTGAGTGGAGAACCCACTCACATTAGTTAAAGAAAACGTAATATCCACTAATTTTTGGATATTATTATTATATTGATTAAAGTGCTTAAATTGTTTTCTTTTAATTCATGGATAAAGAATATGATTTCAAAGGGGAGGATGATGGCTTCGTATGCAAGGAAGTGAGGGGGATAAGTGGCACCAACTTTGGGAAATGAAGGATTTTTATAACACTTTCTCTCTCTTGAATTTCCCTTATATACACTCCATTCTTTCACCCACATGAAAGACTTTTTTCGACTCTTCTTTCTTTCCTTGCTTTGGCCGAACACAAGGGAGCTTGGGGGAAATAGGAGGACGTACTCCAACCTGTAGGTGAGCTCCTTAATCATCTTCAACCTTGATTTCATGGTGGAAATTGAAATTCAATGCTTGTTTTCTTCTTTTCTCCATTC
Organism: Alisma plantago-aquatica; assembly: GCA_963693085.1. Taxonomy (NCBI): domain Eukaryota; kingdom Viridiplantae; phylum Streptophyta; class Magnoliopsida; order Alismatales; family Alismataceae; genus Alisma; species Alisma plantago-aquatica. Next base: position 179,582,180 of record OY856415.1, read on the forward strand.
AATCTTCAACTTTAGCCATTCTTTTCACTCAAAGACTTGAGGACGGACCTTGGGAAGTTGAGAAAGCTTCATTCACCATTAAAGACGTGAATCTTGAAGCTTGGATTCAACTTTGAAGGTGGGTTATGTAACTTGAACCCTTAAATGTTATTATTGATTTCACTTCTTCATCATATGTTGAATCTTTCTTCTTTCCCGAAATTCCTTTTGATTAGTTGATGAAATCACAATAAGAATCACAATAATTTTCGAAGGTTTGTATCTTGAAGATGATGATGTCATCTTAGTACACACCTTAATAAATATAATGAGCAAACAGTTTTCAATTTTGGATGATCAAACGGTCTCAAGACCGTTTGGTGATCAAACGGTCTCAAGACCGTTTGAGGGCAAACGGTCTCAAGACCGTTTAAGGTCAAATGGTATCAAGACCGTTTGGGGTCAAATGCTGGTGTGGATGGATGAAGATCCAATGGTTCCAATTAATCTAATCAAAATAGTTACAGTGATGGATGATCCATTGATTACAAACCCTAATCGATTGATTGAAGAAACCCTAAATTGATTCAAACGTTTTCAAGGTGGAATGGACCAAACGGTCTCAAGACCGTTTGAGGGAAAATGGTCTCGAGACCATTTGGGACCAAATGGTCGCAAGACCGTTTGAAGGTCAAGGTCTGTGATGGATGGTTGGAGATCGAAGGGTTGTAATTTGATGTACTCTCAATGGTCCAATTGATGAATGATTCAATGAAGCAAACCCTAATTGATTGGTTGAAGGAAACCATAGACAATCCTTTCAGTTTCAAGGTAGTTTGGACCAAATGGTCTTGAGACCGTTTGAGTCCAAACGGTCTTGAAACCGTTTGGGATCAAACGGTCTCCAAACCGTTTGGAGGGCAAACGGTCTCAAACCGTTTGGAGGTCCAATCGGTGTCAAGGTTTATTTATCCAATCGGTTTCAAATGTTGATGGGTCCAATCAGTTTCAATGTACATATGATCAAACGGTTTCAAGGGTTAGATCCCAAATGGTTTAAAATCCGTTTGGAGGGCAAACGGTCTCAACCCTAGATGCCCAAATGATTTCAAAACTATATGGAGGGCAAACGGACTCAAAACCGTTTGGAGGTTGAGGGGTCAAAATCGTTTGGAGGTTCAATGCATCCAAAACCATTTGAAGACATAATGTGATGAAAGATCAATTAACCCCATTATTGTTAATGATGTATATCAAAGATAATTACAATGGTTGTACCTTTAAGGTACTAGGGTGATTAGTACCCTTAGAAGGGTTAACCTTTGATGCTTATGGAAGCAATATCTCAATACACTATGCTAACCCTAAATGTATGTACTTGAATGAAGGGTTGACCTAATCTAATCAAGTTTGAAGTAATCAACATCCTAGAGAGGATGAGAGAGATAAATTCATACATATATAATAATCATGTAGTGGTTAAGCCTCAACACTTTTAACATGAATAAAAATATGTAACTAGGGTATAATCCTTGATAAAGAGATCATGAAACCCTAATCGAGAAGGTTGATGAGCCCTAACCCTAATTTAGGGAAATCCTAGGTGAAACCCTAATCTGGGGTAATGGTGCAACCCTAATCTAGGGTAATGATATGAGAAATCCCAATTCAGGGTAATATAATGAAAAACCCTAATTTAAGAGGATGTTTCATGAAACCCTAATTTCAGGTAAAGTTACATGAAACCCTAATCTGGGGAAAAGCTATAAGGAACCTTAATTCAAGATAATGACGTTTGAAACCATAATCTAGGGTGATGCCATGTGAAACCCTAATCCAAATATAGGGTGAAGGTATGTGAAACCCTAATTTTGGGTTATAGTGCATGAAACCCTAATCTTGGGCAATAAACCATAAATCTAATTTTGGGTATTGGGATGAGTATCCCGAATTGACATGATTGGGAAACTCTAACCCTAATGAGGGAATAGTGATGCTACCATTACATTTCATAGTGCTGATATGTAATTGATATAACTGTTATCATGTGTACTAATCATGTAGGTATTATGAGATGTTGGGCATAGCCAGGTATGAGCTATGATGTTTTATTATTGAAATTGTTTTATGGGCCTTGTGAGCCATAATATGGTTTGTTGCCTAGAAATAGGTAATAAGAGATTAAATGGGCCTTCAAGAGCCATTTGAGATGCTTGTGTAGAAAATACCCATGTTTACCTTGGTCAGATGACCTGAAGGTATTAGTTACCTGATAAGTGGTAACAAATGTTCTTTGATGAACTAAGGGTTTGAATAACCATATTCCATAATCATGATAATGAAATGTTAAGGGATGAGAATGCCCATGATGTGACAAGGGATTGAGATCCCAATGTTTTATAAAGCTTCAAAAAGTACTTGATAGAAGTATTACACATTCTTTGTATCATTTGTTATAATAATTTATGTTTGAAAACCTGACTGATGCTAAAAGAATATGGTAATGTACTTAATTAATCAAGTGAAATCTTATCATGTAGAGCCCTGACCATAGATCCATCATCGTCAGTAGTTGGTGATGGTGAAATAGGTTTTCCTACAGGATCTCTTGGAGGGCATATTGTTACATATGTGGGGGTTATGGGCATGAATATCCTTGTTCCCTAATGGAGGAATTTATGTGAGATAAACATTAAATCTCTCAATCTATCATTATATGTGCCGGGATGGATGTATCATGAATCTCCCGATAATATTTAATGTCGGATCGATGTGAGATAAACATGCGATCTCTCGATTGCGAAGAGAGTGCAGCCGCCATTGTAACTCTATAACGAAGTTGCCAGTATACCCTGGAAAGCTATTTAGCAGAGACACAAATGTCCTGCATGGGATCTACTACTGATCGAGATAAGGATAAGGTCATGGGAATCCAGCTCTTCCTTGACCTATGTATGGTACCAATTTTGACTTCGCAATGGTCGGTTGGAGTATGAGTGGTATACCTCATCTCCTCAGGGCTTAAGTATGATTGTAAAATGTAATCAGCCGTGTAGCGTATTTGCTTAAGGTTGAAATATGAGAATCATTAGTTGATGTTACCTTGCATAGCATATACTAGATGGATAAATGTTATACATGTTCTTCAATTCCTTATTGGATAAGTGACATGCTTCTTTATCAAGTTATAGCTGAAATGCTTGGAATAAGAATATTGCTCTAATATGTTTAGACATTGATTTATCTACTGTTGGATATATATATGATTCCTATGCTCACTTTTATTCTCTTAATCTGCAATAATAATGTTTTTGGAGGAGAGTTATATCTCTCGCTGGGACAATTTCAATTGTCTCACCCCCGTGGGATCCAACCTTTTTAGGTAGATGCGGAAGAAGAGGCAGAAACCCTATAGTAGGAGAAGAGCAGCAACAACAGCAACAGGGAAAATAGTGACATTCTAGGTGGAGGCACTGGCTGTCATCTTTTGTATATAGAGTCTTATGTGTCGTCTATATACTCTCAGATCCTCGGAGTTAGAAGATAGTACTTTTAATGAATTGATCTGAGATTTTGGCTTGATGCCTCGAGGTTCTTATGGTTCCTGTGTATAGTTTTAACATCGCAGTTGATGCTTGTAATTCTTGAGAAGGGATGATACATGATATGTACTTATGAACTAGGATGTAAATAAAATACTTTGATTCTTGATAAAAGAGTTTTCGTGTGTTTGGATCTCTTTGTAAATGGTTTTACTTTTTAGTGATTTTTAGTAATCCACTGTTAATGATTGCTTCTGCTTTTATCATTATCCGATGTTTGGGATTTGTCATCACAGTTTAGTTGGTATCAGAGCTCTAGGTTCACTGAGTCTACAAAGACATAGGATTAAGGATGTTGAGTCTGTTCTAGTGTCTTCCCGATATCTGATAGTGTCATCTGCTCATATAGGAGGAGAAGAAGAACTTAAAGATGTCTAGATCAGACGAAGAACATGCTATTGAGAGCAGCATTGCTGCACCAGGAAGATGTGCAAGGGACCAGACTAGGGAGGAACCAGTACCTGAACATCACCAGCTCAACCAAGCTGCACTAGAAAACCCATCTTTCCATGATCTGTTTGGGCAGTTCATGGAAACCATGATGCATATGGCAGATAGGATGCCACCACCTGCATCGAGGGCACCATCCCATAATGAAGGATAGGGAGCCGGAAAGACTTTCGAATGACTTTGCCAGGTTGGAGCCACAGATTATGCTGGTACAGTTGACCCAGCAGATGTTGACTTGTGTTTGACTGAGTTGGAGAAGGCCTTTAAAATCCTCAATATTCCTGAAGCAGAGAAGGTGAGGCATACAGTGTACCTTCTAAAAGGGAGTGCTGGCCACTGGTGGACAATAGAAGAGGGCAAGAGGCTAGGTGTTGAAATCGGATGGGGAGAATTCCAATGAGAATTCATCAATAGATACTTCCCCAAGACGTATCTAGACGAGAAGATCTCTCAGTTTGAGAGGTTAATACAAGGACCAATGAACATTAGCGAGTATGAAGCTAAGTTCATGGAGCTTTTACGGTCCTGTCCGCATATGGCAGCTACTGATGAAAAGAGAATTCAACATTTTGAGAAGGGGTTGAACGCTGAATTCACCACTCCTGTGTCTGCTTTAGTGAACAGGGAGAGGTTATCCACCATTGTGGAGTCCGTGAGACAGATAGAAAGGTCGGTGATTGAGAAGCGTCAAACTAAGAGTAAGAAGGTGTATACTCAGTTTCAAGGAAAGAGGTCCAAAAGCTTTAAGAAACTGAGATTTTTCGCACCAATAGCACCACCAAGATTCAATACCCATACACAATGGATGTCGAGTAGGGGTAGAGGCCGTAGTTTACCACCAGAAGGAGCCTATAGCTCAGCATCAATAACAGTAACAGGACCACCCAGGCCACAGAGGGAGATCAGAGGCTGTTTTATATGTAGAAAGATGGGGCATTTGATGAAAGATTGTCGAGCTAGAGATGTAAGTGTGACTCAACCTCCGACGCAGAGTCAGCAAGCAAGGCTCTCAGAAGCAACAATTTTTGAGTGGTGCTAAAGGACGTGGACAAGAATCCCATTTTGGTTTGTCGGCACCCAACAACCGAGCGCAGGGTCAACAACAAGCAACAATGAGATTCTATGCAATGAATCAACCCGAAGCAGTAGTCAACCCTCGAGTTTTGACAGGTCAGATGGAACTATTTCATTCTGATATGTCTTCATCCTACTTCGTATCTATTTTGATTGATCCGGGTGATACACATTCCTTTTTCACTAGAGAAGTGATTCATGACTGCAATATGACTGTCAGTCATAGAGAAGATAATCTGTTATTTGAAACCCCTTTGCTGGGATCTGCAATGCTGCGGGAGGTGTGTTCTCCCTGCATTCTTTCCTTTTCTAAACATCACATTCAGGTGGATCTTATACCACTTGAGATGCACGGGTTCGATATAATTGTTGGGATGGACACCCTAGAAAAGTATAAGGTTGTCTTGGATTGTGATTCCAAGCAAGCTGTGTTCACAGATGACAGTGACACATGGATCTTTCAGGGAGATAGAAAGATTCTTCCAACCTGTCTTGTGTCAACTATGGTAGCTGAGAAGCTGATGAGATAAGGATGCTTTGCATTCTTAGCACATGTGGTAGATACCACAATGAAGAGCCCTAATCTTTCTAAAGTTCTGATAGTTAGGGAGTTTGAAGATGTGTTCCCTGAGGAACATCCATGTGTTCCTCTGCCCCGAGAGATTGATTTTGAGATTAATATAATCCCAGGCACGCAACCAATAGCACAAACACCATATACAATGGCACCTGCTGAGATGACAGAGCTCAAGAAACAACTGCAGAAGTTGCTTGAGAAAGGTTGTATCCGACCGAGTACTTCACCATGGGGTACTCCGATTCTCTTTGTTAAGAAGAAGGACAAATCTATGTGGTTATGCATTGATTACAGACAGTTGAATAAAGTAACCATAAAGAACAAGTATCCTCTGCCAAGAATCGATGACCTATTTGATCAGTTGCGTGGTGCAACTATCTTCTCTAAGATAGATCTGAGGTCAGGATATCATCAGTTGCGTATCAAGGAGAGTGACATACCTAAGACTGCCTTTAGGACAAGGTATGGTCACTATGAGTTCATAGTTATGTCATTTGGACTAACTAATGCACCAGCTACATTCATGGAATTCATGAATAGAATCTTCCAGCCTTTTCTTGATCAATTCATAGTAGTCTTCATAGATGACATCTTGATATACAGTAGAGATGCTCAACAACATGAGCAGCACCTCCGTCAGGCTTTAACTTTGTTAAGAGAGCATAAGTTGTATGATGAGTTTAGCAAATGCGAGTTATGGTTACCAGAAGTTTCTTTTCTAGGACATGTAATATCTGTCTCAGGTATCCGTGTTGAACCTAAGAAGGTAGAATCTGTCCTACAATGGGAACAACCAAAGACACTAACGGAGATACATAGTTTCCTAGGACTAGCTGGCTACTACAGGAGGTTCATTAAAAACTTTAGTTCTATAGCTTTACCCCTAACCAAGTTAACCAGGAAGGAGATTCCTTTTTTCTGGAATGACAAGTGTCAACATTCTTTCCAACTGTTGAAAGAAAGGTTAACAAGTGCACCTGTGCTGGTGTTACCTGAGCAAGGGAAGGGGTACATAGTTTTCTGTGATGCATCTAAGAATGGTCTAGGATGTGTGTTGATGCAGGATAATCAAGTGATTTCTTTTGCCTCTTGACAGCTTAAGAAACATGAGGAGAATTATCTGACACATGATCTAGACCTAGCTGCTGTGGTCCATGCTTTGAAGATCTGGAGACATTATCTCTATGGAGAAACATTCCAAATTTTCACAGACCATAAGAATCTAAAATATATCTTCTCACAACATGAGTTGAACATGAGACAACTCCGCTTGATGGAGTTAATCAAGGACTATGATTGTACAATTGATTATCATCCAGGGAAGGCTAATGTAGTGGGTGATGCACTGAGTAGGAAATCATCATCACCAGCCTTAGATAAAGAACAGTTGAACTCCTTAGTGTGCTTTAAAAGAGATATTCTTATCTCCTTGAGGAAAAATAATATACATCTTAAGGCATCATTGTTAGTCGGGCTGTTAGCTGAGATGCAAGTGAAACCTACTCTGAGACAGTAGATTAAAGAAGCACAACAAGTTGATGTCGTGGTTCAGTAGATCATGTCAGAGTATGGTAGTGATAAATGGGATGGCTTTTATGAGTTAGAGGATCAGGTAGTCTGTTACCATGGTAGGATGGTAGTACCTAATTCCAATGACTTAGGGAAGTTAGTCTTGGAGGAAGCCCATTCTTCGATGTATGCAATGCATCCAGGGAGCACCAAAATGTATCGTAACTTGAAGGATATGTATTGGTGTCCAGGATTGAAGAAGGATGTAGCTGAGTTTTTTATGCAGTGTCCGGTGTGTCAGCAGGTTAAAGCTGAACATCAGAAGCCCACAGGATCAATGCAACCTTTTCCTATACCGCAGTGGAAATGTGATAAATGGACCATGGATTTTGTGGTTGGTTTGCCTAGAACAACCAAGGGTCATGATTCCATATGGGTGATAGTTGATAGGTTGACTAAGACAACATATTTCCTTCCTGTCAAAACAACCTACACTGCTGAGAAGCTTGCACACATATATATAGATGAGATAGTGTGGTTGGACGGGGTTCCAGCTACTATTGTTTCTGATAGATGTCCCCAGTTCATGAGTCAATTTTAGGAGCAAATACATAAACCTTTGGGTACGCAGTTAAGGTTTAGTACTGCCTTTCACCCACAGACAGATGGACAATCTAAGAGGACCATACAAACCTTGGAAGATTTGCTTAGGGCATGTGTCCTTCAGTTTGTAGGAAGTTGGGATCTACACTTGAGCTTGATAGAATTTGCGTATAATAATAGCTATAAGCACAATATTAATCTGGCACCATATGAAGCATTATATGGTAGACGTTTTAGATCTCCTTTATATTGGTATGAAACAAGAGAATATCAACTTTTGGGTCCTGAGCTAGTGCAGCAAACAATTGAGAGGATTAAAGTAATACAACAACAATTAAAGTCTGCATAGGATAGACAGAAGTTGTACGCTGACAAACAACAAATACCTTTAGAATTCCAAGTTGGAGACAGAGTATATCTCAAGGTCTCACCTTGGAAAGGCGTCCTTAGATTTGGAAAGAAGGGAAAGTTAGCTCCTAGATTTATGGGGCCTTATCCAATCATTGAACAGATTGGAAAGGTAGCCTATACGCTGGAGTTGCCACCTGAGTTGCATAAGTTGCATCCAGTGTTCCATATCTCCATGCTAAGGAAGTGTCATCCTATCACAAAGTTAGTTTTACAACCTATGGAAGTAGAATTAAATGATGATATATCATATGTTGAAGGACCTGTGATGATCCTTGATAAAAGAATTAAAAAGCTGAAAAAGAAAGACATGGGTCTTGTGAAAGTTCTCTGGCATCACCGTGGCATTGAAGAAGCTACATGGGAGTAAGAGGAAGAAATGAGGAGGAAGTACCCTTCTCTTTTCTCTTGATGATTTCGAGCACGAAATCCCTGTTAGGGGTGGATAATTTGTAACATCCCTGACCTGGGTTATGCTTTAACCCTAGATGTTTTGTTTAAGAAAGATAATTATGTGCTTTCTTTTATCTTTTTTAAAAGTAATTAAGGCTCAAGAGGAACTTATGTTTTAATTTTAGTCCTTTTTGAATAATGTTGAAAACAATATTTTGCCTATTTTGGACTAAAGTGCAAATTACCCAAGTTGAGGGGTTAACTTGGAAATGTTACATGATAAAATGTTCCTCAAGTGTTGAAGCATCATAAGAATGAAAATGATGTTGAGGTATGGCTTCCACAAGCCTGAGCACCAAGAAAGAGCTTATTAAGCAATGTTTGTACATTAAAACCTAGTTTTGGTGTAATGCACAATTTACCCAAAACCTAGGGTTCAATATGCAAAATACCACTTCTAGAGAGTCTCTAATGTTTCTTGGTATCAATTAGAGACAAGAAAATCAGAGAGGCATCTCATTTGAATATCTTTGGAAGAGAGAGAATCTTGATATTAAAATAATCAAGATTTAAGCATAATTGAAACCCTAATTCAATTTAATGCAAAAATAATATATTAATGAAAGTGCCCTTCAACCAAAAATGTGATGGTTGAATTTATATAAGTATGGACGTCCTTGTGCCTTGCAATGGCACCGAAATATCTAAAGTGAGTGGAGAACCCACTCACATTAGTTAAAGAAAAAGTAATATCCACTAATTTTTGGATATTATTATTATATTGATTAAAGTGCTTAAATTGTTTTCTTTTAATTCATGGATAAAGAAGATGATTTCAAAGGGGAGGATGATGGCTTCGTATGCAAGGAAGTGAGGGGGATAAGTGGCACCAACTTTGGGAAATGAAGGATTTTTATAACACTTTCTCTCTCTTGAATTTCCCTTATATACACTCCATTCTTTCACCCACATGAAAGGATTTTTTTTACTCTTCTTTCTTTCCTTGCTTTGGCCGAACACAAGGGAGCTTGGGAGAAATAGGAGGACGTACTCCTACCTGTAGGTGAGCTCCTTAATCATCTTCAACCTTGATTTCATGGTGGAAATCGAAATTCAATGCTTATTTTCTTCTTTTCTCCATTCAATCTTCAACTTTAGCCATTCTTTTCAGTCAAAGACTTGAGGTCGGACCTTGGGAAGTTGAGAAAGCTTCATTCACCATTAAAGACGTGAAGCTTGAATCTTGGATTCATCTTTGAAGGCGGGTTATATAACTTGAACCCTTAAATCTTATTATTGATTTCACTTCTTCATCATATGTTGAATCTTTCTTCTTTCCCGAAATTCCTTTTGATTAGTTGATGAAAATACCATAAGAATCACATTAATTTTCGAAGGTTTGTAGCTTGAAGATGATGATGTCATCTTAGCACACACCTCAATAAATATCATGAGCAATCAGTTTTCAATTTTTGATGACCAAACGATCTCAAGACCGTTTGGTGATCAAACAGTCTCAAGACCGTTTAAGGTCATACGGTCTCAAGACCGTTTGGGGTCAAATGCTGGTATGGATGGATGAAGATCCAATGGTTACAATTAATCTAATCACAATGGTTACAGTGATGGATGATCCATTGATTACAAACCCTAATCGATTGATTGAAGAAACCCTAAATTGATTCAAACGTTTTCAAGGTGGAATGGACCAAATGGTCTCAAGACTGTTTGGAGGTCAAGGGCTGTGATGGATGGTTGGAGATCCAAGGTTGTAATTTGATGTACACTCAATGGTCCAATTGATGAATGATTCAATGAAGCAAACCCTAATTGATTGGTTGAAGGAAACCCTAGACAATCCTTTCGGTTTCAAGGTAGTTTGGACCAAACGGTCTTGAGACCATTTGAGTCCAAATGTTCTGGAAACCATTTGGGATCAAACAGTCTCCAAACCGTTTGGAGGGCAAATGGTCTCAAACTGTTTGGAGGTCCAATTGGTTTCAAGGTTTATTTTTCCAATCAGTTTCAAATGTTGATGGGTCCAATCGGTTTCAATGTACATATGATCAAACAGTTTCAAGGGTTAGATGCCCAAATGGTTTCAAAACTGTTTGGAGGGAAAATGGTCTCAAACCTAGATGCCCAAATGATTTCAAAAAAGTTTGGAGGGCAAATGGACTCAAAACCCTTTGGAGGTTGAGGGGTCAAAACGTTTGGAGGTTCAATGCATCCAAAACCATTTGAAGATCTAATGTGATGAAAGATCAATTAACCCCGTGAATGTTAATGATGTATATCGAAGATAATTACAATGGTTGTACCTTTAAGGTACTAGGGTGATTAGTACCCTTAGAAGGGTTAACCTTTTATGCTTATGGAAGCAATATCTCAATACACTATGCTAACCCTAAATGTATGTACTAGAATGAAAGGTAGACCTAATCTAATCAAGTTTGAAGTAATCAAAATCCTAGAGAGGATGAGAGAGAGCGGAATTCATACATATATAATAATCATATAGTGGTTAATCCTCAACACTTTCAACATGAATAAAAATATGTAATTAGGGTATATCCTTGATAAAGAGATCATGAAACCCTAATCGAGAAGTTTGATGAGCCCTAACCCTAATTTAGGGCAATGCTCGGTGAAACCCTAATCTGGGGTAATGGTGTAACCCTAATCTAGGGTAATGATATGATAAATCCCAATTCATGGTAATATAATGAAAAACCCTAATTTAAGAGGATGTTTCATGAAACCCTAATTTTGGGTAAAGTTACATGAAACCCTAATCTGGGGAAAAGTTATAAGGAACCTTAATTCAAGATAATGATGTGTGAAACCCTAATATAGGGTGATGCCATGTGAAACCCTAATCCTAATATAGGGTGAAGGTATGTGAAACCCTAATTTTGGGTTATAATGCATGAAACCATAATCTTGGGCAATATGATGATAAACCATAACTCTAATTTTGGGTATTGGGATGAGTATCCCTAATTGACATGATTGGGAAACTCTAACCCTAATGAGGGAATAGTGATGCTACCATTACATTGCATAGTGCTGATATGTAATTGATATAACTGTTATCATGTGTACTAATCATGTAGGTATTATGAGATGTTGGGCATAGCCATGTATGAGCTATGATGTTTTATTATTGAAATTGTTTTATGGGCCTTGTGAGCCATAATATGCTTTGTTGCCTAGAAAGAGGTAACAAGAGATTAAATGGGCCTTGAAGAGCCATGTGAGATGCTTGTGTAGCAAGTACCATGTTTACCTTGGTCAGATGACCTTAAGGTAATAGTTACCTGATAAGTGGTAACAAGTGTTCTTTGATGAACTGAGAGTTTGAATACCCATATTCCATAATCATGATGATGAAATGTTAAGGGATGAGAATGCCCATGATGTGACAAGGGATTGAGATCCCAATGTTTTATAAAGCTTCAAAAAGTACTTGATAGAAGTATTACATATTCTTTGTAGCATTTGTTATAATAGTTTATGTTTGAAAACCTGACTGATGCTAAAAGAATATGGTAATGTACTTAATTAATCAAGTGAAATCTTATCATGTAGAGCCCTGACCATAGATCCATCATCGTCAGTAGTTGGTGATGGTGAAACAGGTTTTCCTACGGGATCTCCTGGAGGGCATACTGTTGAGTATGTGGGGGTTATGGGCGCAAATATCCTTACGCCCTAATGGAGGAATTGGTGTGAGATAAACATTAAATCTCTCAATCCTTCATTATATGTGCCAGGATGGATGTATCACCAATCTCCCGATAATATTTAATGCCAGACCGATGTGAGATAAACATGAGATCTCTCGATTGCGAAGAGAGTGCAACTGCCACTGTAACTCTATAACGAAGTTGCCAGTATACCCTGGAAAGCTATTTAGTAGAGACACAAGATGTCCTACATGGGATCTCGTACTGACCGAGATAAGGATGAGGTCATGGGAATCTGTCTCTTCCTTGACCTATGTATGGTACCGATTTCGACTTCGCAATGGTCAGTTGGAGTATGAGTGGTATACCTCATCTCCTCAGGGATTAAGTATGATTGTAAAATGTAATCAGCCGTGTAGCGTATTTGCTTAAGGTTGAAATACGAGAATCATTGGTTGATGTTACCTTACTTAGCATATACTAGATGGATACATATTATACATGTTCTTCAATTCCTTATTGGATAAGTGACATGTTTCTTTATCAAGTTATAGCTGAAATGCTTGGAATAAGAATATTGCTCTAATCTGTTTAGACATTGATTTATCTACTGTTGGATATATATATATATATATATATATATATATATATATATATATATATATATGATTCCACTGCTCAGTTTTATTCTATTAATATGCAATAATAATGTTTCTGGCGGAGAGTTATATCTCTCGCTGGGACAATTTCAATTGTTTGACCCCCATGGGATCCAACCTTTTTAGGTAGACACGGAAGAAGAAGTAGAAACCCTATAGTAGGAGAAGAGCAGCAATAGGGACAACAATGATATTCCAGGTGGAGGCACTGGCTATCATATTTTGTATATAGAGTCCTATGTGACGTCTCTGTACTCTCAGGCCCTCAGAGTTAGTAGATAGTACATTTAATGAATCGATCTGAGATTTTGGCTTGATGCCTCGAGGTTCTTATGCTGCCTGTTTATAGTTTTAATAGAGTAGTTGATGCTTGTAATTCTTGAGAAGGGATGATACATGATATGTACTTATGAACCAGGATGTAAATAAAATACTTTGGTTCTTGATAAAAGAGTTTTCTTGTGTTTGGATCTCTTTGTAAATGGTTTTAATTTTTAGTGATTTTTAGTAATCATCTGTTAATGATCACTTTCACATTTATCATTATCCAATGTTTGCGATTTGTCATCACATCAATGCTACACGATCTCTTGTATGAGATGGAACCACATGTATATTCTTTGAGCACTGATGCGATATGTGTCTTTAGCTTGTGCAATAAATCCATTGTTGTCAAATATAACTCGATTGCCTCGTGCTTGGAATGACCCCAAGATCTGTGATGAACTTCTTGATCCATACAACCTCCTTTGTTGCACTCGATGCAATAATATACTCAGCCTCTGTTGTAGAATCATAATCTATCTCTTTCTTTGAATTCTTCCAGCTTAAAACTAAGTTGTTTAGGCAAAACATGAATCATGATTGTGATTTGTAGTCATCTTGATCAGTATGGAAGCTTGCATCCATGTAACCCTTTACCACTAACTCTTCCTATCCGCCTTAGACCAAAAATTGATCCTTAGTCCTTCTCAAGTATTTGAGGATGTTCTTCATGGCTGTCCAGTGAGCATCACCTGGATCAGACTGATATCTACAAGTCATGCTCAAGGCACACGAGACGTCTGGACGGGTGCACAACATTGCATACATGATTGATCCAATTGTCGAGGCATATGGAATCTCACTCATGAGTTCCCTTTCTTCATAAGAAATGAGACATTCACAAGAAATGGAATCTCACTCATGCAATGCTGGAACATTTACTCTCTTTGAGTTTGCATTACTGAATTGCTTCAATACTTTGTCAATGTATGTGCTGTGACTTTAGTCCAAGAAGCCTTCTGGATCTACCTATATAGATCTTTATCCCCAAGATGTAATATGTTGTAAGGAATGAGCCCCATAAGGGACCACTCCCTACTATTATATTGAAAATAAATAAGCACAACCCAGCGTTCAAACACCACATGTAGATAATTGGGGTGCCAGATTATTCTCAGATAAATGGTCCATCAAGAGTGTTTAAAAAATATAGCAGCGGAAGTAACAAACTGATTACATATTTTAAAATAGTCTCAAAACATCTCTCATGTCAACTAGGAAAAATAAAGGGTACTATAACTACGAGGATCTGTTGCAGTAGGCAACCTAGCCATCTCAGAAGTCGTGATCTACTGTGGTACGTTTCCTTCACTTGTTGGGCCCGCAATCTCTTGTTCTTCAACAAAATTCTCAACAGGCGGATCTGTGCCTGGGTGGTAGGGAACATCACCCAGGATGGGAAATAAAATAAAAAGGTTGAATCAGTAAAAACTGAGTATGTACATTGTATGTTAACTGGAGCATTATTTAATACATAAGAAAGCAAGATGTTCCCATCAAAGAAGGGTCATAAAAGCTAGGTAAGTTTCAAAGAGAAGTACCAAAAGAAGGAATTTCCAAAAGAATGAGGCATATAAATAAACATGTGAAATAATACACCTTGCCATTAACCATTCGCAATATCACAACAATCATAATAATTTTGCATGCAGATATATTTGACTAAAGTAACTATAGTAGGGCCATAACACCACTGGGTCATTGGCCTAAGTAAAATGGGTGGAAAAGCACACCCTATGCAGAAAAGCACGCCTCTGTATATATAAGGGTAGAAAAGCATACCCCGGGTAGAAAAGCATACCCTAATGGTTACGCATAAGCGTCTACGATAGTTAAACTAGTCGAACTATTTAACATGCATAAATAGAGTGGCAAGATTTCACAAACACGTGGCATGATTTAAGCAAAATAACAGATGGGGTCATTAACCCAATTCGACATGATAGTAATTTCAAAAGAATAATAATAAATCCAACTGAAAGTATATGAATTGTCCAACAAATGGAATAAGAGTAAGTATTTCAAATGATGCCTCATTATGGGAAGATTTAGTCATATAAATGCCCAATTATAAATAGGGAGAAGTACATACCTCTAGTCCTGTTTAAGACAAATAAACGATCACCTAAGTCTGAGCCAAGTTTAATATCCCCACATAAACATAGAATGGGTACATGAGGTTAATTTTATTCCTTAAAAAGTAGGTTTACCTAAATTAAACACTTTCCTAGAAAACTCATTATTGGTTTGGCATATCTCTGATTTTGTAAACACGCACACATGCATTGTGACTCTCAGTTTGTTTGGTATCGTACTACCAAGCTTAATAACTAAACAATCATTAAACTATGATTTTGCACACAGTTGCACATGGCGATATAAAATGAAAAGGGCATTGTGCCCTTCCTTCACATTCACTGCTGGAGTGACTCCGAAGGATTGAATCCTATTCCAACCATGAGTCTACTGTTAGCAGTATCATCACGCAGGTGGAGGTGGGCATTTCCTTTGCAGATTTCCAGGACTCCTGTCCACTGCCGTGAGAAAGCCACCACGGCTAATGGGCGACATCACAGGTCCTTAACTCAAACCGAAAGGGCAGATCACAGAATAAGGTCGGAAGGCATATGATCGTCCAAATCAGGCTGTGATAACCACTACGAGGAAGATGGGAAAAGAAGTCCAGAACCTCCCAGCGACAAAACCATGGTACAGGGCATCACCACATTGACAGTAAAGGATGCAGACGCAACCGGAACGACCATCTATTGTGCGATTTCGGCAGAGCCGCACCAAAGGAATTCCAGTTGTACCCAATATAACCGGAAACAACCATGACAATAAAACGGGTCGACACTTCCGGCGGCAATGCCGACAGTACAGAAGGCAGAATTAGCGGAACAAATTTGTGGGCAGAAATATACCAAGACGTAACCAGTCGATCACCAACATCTAAGCAAATCGGTGATGGGTTCAAGGCTAGAACTTGGTCGAACTCGAGGCGGATCGGCGTTACAGTAGGTCGGCGATCAAGCACAGTGTAAATCTGGTGGAAAGGAACAGACGAGCAATGTAGAGTAACCCGATCGCCATAGACCATCCTTACCATCTCACGAGATCATGAACAACTAACTAATCCAAACCCCTATTCAGGTTTACCGGCGGTCGGCTGTGGGTTGGTACCGGCATCACTCAAACATAATAGAGTCAAACGTCACAGAGAGGAGGCCAAAACCATCAAAGATTCATTCACAAACATTTTCGGAAATCACCATTGTACAGAAAATGCGACTCGCATAGAAGGTTTCATCAATACTCCCAACGGCGAGACCGAAGGGGAAGCACAGGGACATCCGTCGACCCACGAATTGAAGCCTATACAGAACGATTTGAGACTGGGAAACAGAAGTATAGGGTCCAAGGATAGTTCATTTACCTATAATAGACCTGAGACCGCAGCCCGTAGCACCCCCAAAACGCTTCGTCGCTGGAGACGATAATAGCTCCGACGCGAGAAGCAGCGTTATTCTGAGGGAAAAGACCAGATGGATCACTGGAAAAGGGTCGTCATTCTCTTATGGGCCCAATTCGCAGGGTATGGAGTTAAGAAGAGATAGCGGCGGAGTGCCTTCGACGAGAACGGCGGAAGACAACTATGGTAAATTTGGGCATCTGGAATAAGAGAACCATAGACCTTAAATTAAGGTTCTTTGTGGTCATTATGACTTCTCCTGAATTCAAAACCCATGAAACCGTCGGGAATTACGGTGACCGGTGCAAACAATCGGTGGAGGCATCACTGTTGTTCTGTAACGCCTGTGGGCGGCTATTCATCGGGACAAAGGTAACGTCTCGTCCCGCCCGCATTACTCCCCTGATATAAAATCTACTATCTGATAAATACCAAGGTCAAGCAGCGTGACACATCATAAAGGAAATTAGACATAAATTCTATATAATTCCTTTCAAGGCAATAAATTTATGCGCTGAATCTCCTTACAACTCTCCAATTCACAACATAGCAATTAAACCAAAAAAATTGACATATCTATGACTCCAAAAGTCCATATCAAAAATGTCAGGTGTTGATATTAATAAATGGGTGTCAATTATCCTAATAAAAGATGATTCATTTTCTATTATAAAAAGATGGTTTGTTATAGCTCTCCTCACTAAACTCTCTCTAGGGTAAAAGGAGACATTATATCTATATCGACCCTATATCTAAAATTAAGACTGACTATACCAAAATATGTGAAATTAATTCCAAAGATTTTCTTAAGTCACATAAGGTCTAATACTATGCTAACTTGTTTCAAGGTCAAAGACAATTACTCGTAGTAATTTAGGGAAGGAATAAATTTAAGTTTTTAAGAAAAGGAAAATAAAAATAATTACCCAGACCTGAGGTCGTTACAGCACACCTCCCGTTAAAAATATTTCGTCCCCGAAATCTCAAGCAAAAAGTGAGGGATGAGTGCGCAACATCTCCTCTTTGAGCTCCCATGTGGTCTCTTCAAGACCATGATACTTCCAAAGGACTTTCACTAGTTCAACATCTTTATTCTTCTGCTGTTTCACCCTGGAGTCTAAGATTCTTACAGGTAGTTCTTCATACGATAGATCTTCTCGCAGCTCGATAGGTTCAACAGATAAGACATGTGAGGCATCCTTCACATACTTCTTCAAAACTGACATGTGGAAGACATTGTGAATCTTGTCATAAGAGGGAGGAAGAGCTAGGCGATAGGCACACTCCCCCACTTTATCCAAGATTTCAAACGGTCCCACATAACGAGGGCTCAACTTGCCCTTCACCTTGGATCTAGCAATCGCTCGGATAGGTTTGATCTTCAGAAACACGTAATCACCAACTAAGAAAATCACATGTGATCTCTTTCTGTCAGCATACATCTTTTGACGATCTTGAGCAGCCTTCATTCTTTTCTTAATCAAGCATATCTTGTCAGTCATCATTTGTAAGTCATCATTCTTCATTAGCGTACGCTCCCCTACATCGTCCCAATGTAGCGGGGAACGACAAGGTCGACCATAGAGTGCCTCAAAAGGTGGCATACCCATGCTGGCCTGGTAGCTATTGTTGTAAGCAAACTCGGCCAACGGGAGATATCTGTCCCAAGCACCTCCCCAGTCCATCACACATGCGCGGAGTAGGTCTTCCAAGATTTGTAATGTCCTCTCGGACTGTCCATCAGTCTGAGAATGATATGCAGTGCTGAAACGTAAATCAGATCCCATTTCTTCCTGAATCTGTTTCCACAAACGTGATGTGAACTTTGGGTCACGGTCAGAAACAATCACTTTAGGAACTCCATGCAAACGAACAATCCAATCCCATACCGCGTCGTACCCACGTCTTGACTTGGGAAATCCTGTTACAAAATCCATCGTGATTTTCTCTGACTTCCACTCTGGTATCTCGAGCGGATGGAGAAGACCACCAGATCGCTGATGTTCGATCTTCACTTGCTGACAGGTTAGACATTTTGCGACATATGCAGCAATGTCTCTCTTCATGTTCTTCCACCAGAAGCCTCGCTGAAGGTCCTTGTACATCTTTATTGTGCCAGGATGAATTGTGTACTTGGAACCGTGGGCTTCACACAAAACTCTTTGTCTGAGATCGGCAACATCGGGTATCCACATCCTATGGCGAAAGCGAATGGCACCATCCACTCCGATAGAAAAATCGGACTGTGGTTTCTCGATCAGCAACTTCATCTCAGACAACTCAGGACTGCGGAGTTGTGCATCAACCACTTCAGATAACCAAGTAGGAGTAACAGACAAGCTTGCCATCTGAACAGTCAACTTCTTCACACTAGGATCCAACTCAACTTCTGGTAACTCAGGTCTCCATCTTGAAACTTGCTCTAGACTCCTCCATAAGAAACATCGAATAGAGGCACACACAACATCCTTCTTCCTACTCATAGCATCTGCTATGACATTGGCCTTACCAGGGTGATAAGTGATAGAAAAATCATAATCTTTGAGGTACTCCATCCATCGCCTTTGTCGTAGGTTCAGGTCCTTTTGTGTCATAAGATAGCGCAAGCTTTTGTGATCACACAAAATTTCAAACTGGACTCCGTACAAGTAATGACGCCAAATCTTTAGGGCATGTACTATGGAAGCTAGCTCTAAATCATGTGTAGGCCAATTAGTTTCATTCAGCTTCAACTGGCGTGAGGCATAAGCTATTACTCGTCCCTCTTGCATAAGGACACACCCTAACCCTTGTCCAGACGCATCAGTATAAATGACATAGGGTTTGCCTTCCATCGGTAAAGCAAGCACAGGGGCAGAAGTCAAACGCTTCTTCAGTTCCTCAAAGCTCTTCTCACACTCAGGTGTCCAGACAAACTTGGCATCCTTACGAGTTAGCTTTGTCAAAGGCAGGGTAGCTCTGAAAAGTTCTGCACAAACTTCTGATAGTAACCAGCCAGTCCCAGAAAACTGTGTATCTCAGAAGGATTCTTTGGTGGTTGCCACTTCATCATGACCTCGATCTTGACAGGATCCACAGCGATACGACCCGCAGAGATTACATGGCCTAGAAGAAAAACTTCATCAAGCCAGAATTCACACTTTGAGAACTTTGCATAGAGTTGGTGATCTCGTAAGGCTTGAAGAACAATTCGCAGATGCTCCCGATGTTCCTCTATGGATTCAGAATATATGAGCACGTCATCAATGAACACCACCACAAAATTATCTAGATACGGACGGAAGACTCGATTCATCAAGTCCATGAAGGCAGCCGGGGCATTAGTCAAACCAAAAGGCATAACCAGGAATTCATAATGCCCATAACGAGAACGAAAAGCTATCTTCGGTACGTCTTCATCCTTTACACGCATCTGGTAGTATCCGCTCCGTAAATCCATCTGTGAGAATATGGTAGCAGACTTTAGCTGGTCAAACAAGTCATCGATACGCGGAAGAGGGTAGCGATTCTTGATCGTCGCCTGATTCAGCATACGATAGTCCATGCACATCCTCATGGAGCCATCCTTTTTCTTCACAAACAAAACTGGGGCTCCCCAAGGTGAAATGCTTGGGCGAACAAACCCCAGCTCTAGAAGCTCTTGCAACTGCTTCTTAAGTTCCGCCAGTTCGGCAGGTGCCAGACGATATGGTGCCTTAGAGATTGGAGTTGTGCCAGGTACGAGATCGATAGAGAATTCGACCTCTCATGAAGGAGGAAGTCCTGGCAGTTCATCAGGGAAAACATCAGGATAATCTCACACTATGTCGATATCCTCAATCTGGGGCGGTGTAGGGTTGAGGACGATTGACGCCAAAAAGGCTCTACAACCATGAGAAACTAACTTTTCAGCTTTGAGTGCTGATATTATGAATTGGCGTTCGCTGTGCTTCCTGCCTTTGATACAGATACGTTCGTCATCCGGGTGCAACAAACTGACCTTCCTATGTTCACAAAATAGAGCTACCTTGTACTTTTTCATCCAATCCATTCCCAAGATGATATCGAAGGTTGTCATGTCAAGGATGATGAAATCTGTCGGGAACATCTACCCTGCTATGCTCAAATCTACAGGTGGAATTTTTAGAGAAGAAGATACTATCCTCTTGCTAGGTGTCTGAACATCTAAGATGTAGTCCATATACAAGGTTTCTAGCTCTAACATTGCTACGAGTTTGGTGGCTATGAAAGTATTTGAAGATCCAGAGTCGAATAAAGCTTTAATAGGGCACTGAAGTAGATGTACCATACCTTCAATGACTCCATTATCGTCACCGACCTCTGCCGCGTCCATGGCATATACTCGACCAGCACACCTCTCCACAGGTGGACGACGACCCTGCTGATTGATACTGTTGATGTTGTTGTTGTTCTTCAGAGGTTTTTGTTGCCGTTGAGGTGGAGGTGGTTGTTGTGGGACTCGTGGCTGAGCAGGAATTGAGTCCTTCGATATTCGGGGGCACTGGGGCCTAATATGTCCCACTTGACCACACTCGTGACAAATCACCTGTCTCATGTCTACAAATATATCAGGGGAGTAATGCGGGCGGGACGAGACGTTACCTTCGTCCCGATGAATAGCCGCCCATAGGCGTTACAGAACAACAGTGATGCCTCCACCGATTGTTTGCACCGGTCACCACAATTACCGACGGTTTCATGGGTTTTGAATTCAGGAGAAGTCATAACGACCGCAAAGAACCTTAATTTAAGGTCTATGGTTCTCTTATTCCAGACGCCCAAATTTACCATAGTTGTCTTCCGCCGTTCTCGTCGAAGGCACTCCGCCGCTATCTCTTCTTAACTCCATACGCTGCGAATTGGGCCCATAAGAGAATGACGACCCTTTTCCAGTGAGTCATCTGGTCTTTTCCCTCAGAACAACGCTGCTTCTCGCGTCGGAGCTATTATCATCTCCAACGACGAAGCGTTTTGGGGGTGCTACGGGCTGCGGTCTCAGGTCTATTATAGGTAAATGAACTATCCTTGGATCCTGTACTTATGTTTCCCAGTCTCAAATCATTCTGTATAGGCTTCAATTCGTGGTTCGACGAATGTCCCTGTTCTTCCCCTTCGGTCTCGCCGTTGGGAGTATTGATGAAACCTTCTATGCGAGTCGCATTTTCTGTACAATGGTGATTTCCGAAAATGTTTACGAATGAATCTTTGATGGTTTTGGCCTCCTCTCCGTGACGTATAACTCTATTATGTTTGAGTGCTGTCGGTACCAACCCACAGCCAACTGCCGGTAAACCTGAATAGGGGTTTGGATTAGTTAGTTGTTCCTGATCTCGTGAGATGGTAAGGATGGTCTATGGGGATCGGGTTACTCTGCATTGCTCGTCTGTTCCTTTCCACCAGATTTACACTGTGCTTGAACGCCGACCTGCTGTAACGCCGATCCGCCTCGAGTTCGACCAAGTTCTAGCCTTGAACCCATCATCGATTTGCTTAGATGCTGGTGATCGACTGGTTCCGTCTTGGTCTATTTCTGCCCACAAATTTGTTCCGTTAATTCCGCCTTCTGTACTGTCGGCATCGCCGCCGGCAGTGTCGACCCGTTTTATTGCCATGGTTGTTTCCGGTTATATTGGGTACAACTGGAATTCCTTTGGTGCGGCTCTGCCGAAATCGCACAATAGATGGTCGTTCCGGTTGCGTCTGCATCCTTTATTGTCAATGTGGTGATGCCCTGTACCATGGTTTTGTCGCTGGGAGGTTCTGGACTTCTTTTCCCATCTTCTTCGCAGTGGTTATCACAGCCTGATTTGGACGATCATATGCCTTCCGACCTTATTCTGTGATCTGCCCTTTCGGTTTGAGTTAAGGACCTGTGATGTCACCCATTAGCCGTGGTGGCTTTCTCACGACAGTGGACAGGAGTCCTGGAAATCTGCAAAGGAAATGCCCACCTCCACCTGCGTGATGATACTGCTAATAGTAGACTCATGGTTGGAATAGGATTCAATCCTTCGGAGTCACTCCAGCAGTGAATGTGAAGGAAGGGCACAATGCCCTTTTCATTTTATATCGCCATGTGCAACTGTGTGCAAAATCATAGTTTAATGATTGTTTAGTTATTAAGCTTGGTAGTACGATACCAAACAAACCGAGAGTCACAATGCATGTGTGCGTGTTTACAAAATCAGAGATATGCCAAACCAATAATGATTTTTCTAGGAAAGTGTTTAATTTAGGTAAACCCGCTTTTTAAGGAATAAAATTAACCTTATGTACCCATTCTATGTTTAGGTGGGGATATTAAATTTGGCTCAGACTTAGGTGATCGTTTATTTGTCTTAAACATGACTAGAGGTATGTACTTCTCCCTATTTATAACTGGGCATTTATATGACTAAATCTTCCCATAATGAGGCATCATTTGAAATACTTGCTCTTATTCCATTTGTTGGACAATTCATATACTTTCAGTTGGATTTATTATTATTCTTTTGAAATTACTATCATGTCAAATTGGGTTAATGACCCCATCTGTTATTTTGCTTAAATCATGCCATGTGTTGGTGAAATCTTGCCTCTCTATTTATGCATGTTAGATAGTTCGACTAGTTTAACTATCGTAGATGCTTATGCGTAACCATTAGGGTATGCTTTTCTACCCGGGGTATGCTTTTCTACCCTTATATATACAGAGGCGTGCTTTTCCGCCTAGGGTGTGCTTTTCCACCCATTTTACTTAGGCCAATGACCCAGTGGTGTTATGGCCCTACTATAGTTACTTTAGTCAAATATATCTGCATGCAAAATTATTATGATTGTTGTGATATTGCGAATGGTTAATGGCAAGGTGTATTATTTCACTTGTTTATTTATATGCCTCATTCTTTTGGAAATTCCTTCTTTTGGTACTTCTCTTTGAAACTTACCTAGCTTTTATGACCCTTCTTTGATGGGAACATCTTGCTTTCTTATGTATTAAATAATGCTCCAGTTAACATACAATGTACATACTCAGTTTTTACTGATTCAACCTTTTTATTTTATTTCCCATCCTGGGTGATGTTCCCTACCACCCAGGCGCAGATCCGCCCGTTGAGAATTTTGTTGAAGAACAAGAGATTGTGGGCCCAACAAGTGAAGGAAACGTACCACAGTAGATCACAACTTCTGAGATGGCTAGGTTGCCTACTGCAACAGATCCTCGTAGTTATAGTACCCTTTATTTTTCCTAGTTGACATGAGAGATGTTTTGAGACTATTTTAAAATATGTAATCAGTTTGTTGCTTCCGATGCTATATTTTTTAAACACTCTTGATGGACCATTTATCTGAGAATAATCTGGAACCCCAATTATCTACATGTGGTGTTTGAACGCTGGGTTTTGCTTATTTATTTTCAATATAATAGTAGGGAGTGGTCCCCTATGGGGCTCATTCCTTACAAAATGGTATCAGAGCATAGCAGTCGGTAGTCTAGGATCTCAGAAAACCTTATGTAGCTTTCTTACCCCGATAATCCTTTTTGAGAAGGACCAATTTGTTTGGAGGGAGAAGTAATGGATCCTACCAACTTTTCAGCAGAGAGGATGAATATTCTACACCGCCAAATCCTCAGTTTGGCATGCCCTATATGGATCCCCCCTTGGAGACCCCAGCCACACAAGCTCATCCTGTGGGTCAACCAGTGGTTACCGTACCGCCTCCTATCTCAGAGATTCCACCTCCACCAGCCTTCACTTCAGAGCAAGAGTTGTCCTTTCTGTGTCAGCTTGTGTCTAATTCGATGGTGGGGCGAGCGAATGCAGCCTCTTCATCAACCAAGCCCAAGGAGTACTCCCTCACTGAGTTCATGAAGATGCAGCCACCCTACTTCAAGGGTGAAGGAGAGATTGAGATGGTGGATAAGGCTGACGATTGGGTCTTAGCCATCGAGCGTACCTTTGAGGGTATGGCATGCCCTCCTGAGCAAAAGGTTCGCTTTGCTGCATATGTTCTGGACGGACCAGCCAGGGTGTGGTGGAATGGAATAACGCGCACACGTGACACCTCACAGATGACATGGGAACAATTCCTGACGCTTTTTTGTGAGAAATACATTTGTTCTGCTGCTCTGAAGAAGAAACAGGCCGAGTTCTATAGCCTCAAGCAGGGTTCACTAAGCGTGTCCGCATACGTCCAGAAGTTCTTATTGCTGGAGCGCTACGCTACGAATCTGCATGAAGACCGACGTTCTGAGATATTCTTTGAGGGTTTGTCGTATCAGATCGGACGAGCCTTAGTGCCACAACTCCCACTCACCTTTCAGCAGATGGTAGACAAAGCACTCGCTGTCGAAGCATATCCGGGTTATCAATCATCGTCGTACAACCCCAATAAACGGAAGAGTGTTTTTGAGGACCGTCGTGATAAGTGCAAGCGCTGCCTTCGTCATCACATTCCAGGGAAGTGTCCTTCTGGGGGTTTTGCACAAGAATAAATTTAAGTTTTTAAGAAAAGGAAAATAAAAATAATTACCCAGACCTGAGGTCGTTACAGATGCTTCTATCAAGTTTTTCATAGAGAATGTATTTCCATGTCATGTCTTTATCTTTCATAAAGTATGTATGTCACTCCCCATTAATAGTATATCATCTACATACAATATGAGGAATGTCACTATGGTTCTACTAACCATCTTTGTATACACAAAGTTCATCTTCATTTTGAGAAAAGACAAACCCTTTGATTGTCTCATCAAAATGAAGATTCTAGTTCCGAGATGCCTGCTTCAATCCATAGATTGACCTTTGTAGATTACATACTCTATTGGGAAACTTTAGATCTACAAATCCCCCAGGTTGTGTCATATACACATCCTCCACAAGATTCTCATTAAAGAATTCAGTTTCAACATCCATTTGCAAATCTCATAGTCATGATATGCTGAAATAGGAAGCATGATCCTGATGGATTTAACCATGGCCACTGGAGAAAAGGTTTCATCAAAGCCAACACCTTAAACTTGTCTAATACTCTTTGCAACCAATGTGTCCTTATAGGTTTGAACTTTTCCATCCATGTCAGTATTCTTCTTAAAGACCTACTTGTACCCTATGGGTTTTACCCCTTCAGGTGGATCCAACAAAGTCCATACTTATTTGATATACATAGATTCCATCTCAGATCTCATGGACTTGAGCTATTTCTCAGACTTTGGTCTCTCTATAGCATCTTTATAGGTAATCGTCTCATCATCTATGACCAATTTACTGCCTTTCTGAGTTACAAGATATCCAAATCTCTCAGGTTCAAGGAATTTCCTATTAGATCTATGAGGTTCCTATGTTACTTGAGGAGTCTGAGTTTCAACAACTTCTTGTGAACCTCTTTGTTCCTCTAGTTCATCTATTGGTTCAATGTTTCCTTGTTGGTATCGAACCTCTTCAAGTTTCACTTTTCTCTCACTGATTCCATTGGAAATGAAGTCCATATCAAGGAATGTAGCATCCCTAGAAACAAATACTTTGTTTTTAGATTGGGAATAAAAGTAATATCCTCTTGTTTCTTTAGGATATCCAACAAAATAACATTTATCGGATCTTGGGCCAAGATTTTCAGGAAATATTTTCTTGACATAATCTTCGCAACCCCAAATCTTGATAAAATACATATGGGGACGCTTCCCATTCCATAACTCATATGATGTCTTTTGAACTAACTTAGATGGTAATCGATTTAGTGTAAACACAACAGTTTGTAGAGCATGTCCCCAGAAGATAGTTGGAAGCTTAGTTAAACTCATCATTATTGATTACACCATATGTAGTAATGTGTGATTCCTTTTTTGTGACACACAATTATACTAAGGTGTTCTAGGTGGAGTTTAGTGGGATACAATCCCATGGGCTCTAAGAAGGTCCTCAAACTCTTAGTTCAAGTATTATCCACCTCAATAAGAATGAAGTGCCTTAATATTTTTACCAAGATGGTTTTGTACTTCATTCATAAAATCCTTGAACTTTTCAAGAGTTTCTAACATATGTTTCATCAAGTAAACATAGCCATACCTACTGAAGTCATCAGTGAAGGTAATGAAGTACTTGTAACATCCTTGACTTGGGTTATGCTTTAACCCTAGGCGTTTTGATTAAGAAAGATGATTATAACCTTAATCTTATCTTGTGATAAGTAATTAGGGCTTAAGAGGAGCTCTTGTTTCAATTTTGGTCCTATTTGAATAATGTTGAAGCAATGTTTACTTATTCTGGACTAGAGTGCAAATTACCCAAGATGAGGGGTTAACTTGCAAATTACACATGATAAAATATTCCTCTGATGTTGAGACATCATAAGAATTAATATAATGTAATGGTATGGTTTACACAAGCTTGAGAACCAAGATAAAGCTTGTAGAGCAATCCTTGTGCATTAAAACCTAGTTTTGGTGTAATGTGCAAATTACCCAAAAACTAGGGTTTAATATGAAAATTACCACTATAATAAGGTCCCTAATGTTTCTTGACATCATTTAGAGCAAAGAAAATGAGAGGGGCGCCTCATTTGAATTAAGTTGGAGGAGAGAGAATCTTGATATTAAAATAATCAAGATTTAAGCCTAATTGAAACCCTAATTCAATTTAATGCAAAAAATAAATAAAATAATTGAAGGGCCTTCAGCCAAAATTAATATGGTTGGATTTATATGTGTGGAAATACTTGAGCTTTGCAACGATGATGAAATATCCCAAGGAGGTGAAAATTCCACTCACCATTATTATAAGAAAAATAATTTCCACTCAAATATGGATATTCTTATTATAAGGGTTAAGGTGCTTAATTTCTTTTCCCTTAATTCTTGGACAATGGAAGGGATCTATGTGGTGATAGAGATGCCTTTGTATGAAAAAAACCAAGGAGGAAGTGGTGGCAACAATTTTGGAATTAAATGATTTTTAATAAGGCATTTTCTCTCTCATTAAATTTTTATAAAAAGACCCTTCCCATGCCAAATGAAAGACTTTTATGTTTCCACTTCTTCTCCTTGCTTGGAAACCGACCAAGGGAGCTAGGGAGGATCAGGAGGACGACCCCCAACCTGTTGGTAAGGTTCTTGACCCCTTTTCACCTTGATTCCATGGTGGAAATAGAAAATAAACCATTGATTTCTTCTTATTTCGATCTCCTCTTCAACTCTAGCCAATCTTTTCAACCAAAAGCTTGAGGACAAGCCTAGGGGGAGTTGCAAAAAGCTTCATCCACCATTGTTGGCATGATCTTGGAGCTTTGGAGCTCAATTGGAGGTGGGTTTTATAACTTGAACCCTTAATATTGTTATTTCAATCAATTCCTTATCAATTAATGATCCTTTTCATATTTCCAAATTTTCTTTTGGTTGATTGATGCAACCACCATGAAAATCACAGAAGGTGTGATGACCTCAATTTTAGGATTTCGATATCAAATGTAGAAATTTATGACCAAGGATGCTTGTATATGATTGAACTCAACTTGAGGATCTTGTTATTCAGATAAGAATAATTTCACCCAAAAAGCATGATTAGAGATAGAGTTGATGATGAATCGACTTGTATTTAAGGTTAATACACTTATTTATGAGGTTAGTTAAATAAAAATTATTGGCATGGATAGATAATAGTCTTTGAGTCTCAAACTTCAATAGAATATAGATTAGGATTTTGTGATCCTATGTCTAAAATTTCAGAATTTTTGGAGATTTCTACAAAGAGATAGAATTATTTAAAATTGGGGACATTGAGGATATTTTTTTTTCTATATATGACTTTGGTCTTTGGATATGTGACATTAATGTCACGTTGCCTTTTTACAGCAAGGCACTAAGGGAATCGGTCATCCCTAACCCCCGTAAATGGAGGAACAGAACTTGGGTGAGGTGTCTGTTAGATCCGATGTACATGGGACAATCACCTGATATTAGTTGGCAAAATCACAATCTCGGCAAAACGGGAGCTTACCGACCTGTCGTTGGGAATATTGGTTCCCTGGAGAGGGAGAACGAGCCAACTACTTCCTGGTTTTCTCCATTACATCTATCCATAACGGGAAGTCAGATGAGGTCTAGGTTTTGAGAGGCCTCGATTCCATACTTCTCCTCGTCAGATCCTCCTGACACAGTGGTGGCGCAGATCCAGGCATCGGATGAGAGCTGCACGGCGGCGTATCTGCGAAGTCACACAGGCGACAGGGAAAGGACGCCGGGGATGCTAGATCCCAGCGGCGGTGTTGTAGACGGAATCAAGAAGGTGAAGACGAGCAATGCAGTGTCGATCTCTCACTAGAACAATCGACGATGGTGGCCAAAGTGTAGCCCGAGGATGGACTCGTGTGGATCCCCAATCCACGAAGACTGAGGAGGACATTTTACAGGAGGATAGAGTCTCACGTCACCGAGGGCGACACAGTTAATGCCAACGCTGGTGCAGCGGCGCTGACGGGTTCCCTGGTGCGTCGAGCAGTGCTCCATGGCGGCAAGCTCAGGTTGTCGAGGTGCTAAACCCAGCCACGATCAAGTTCGGATGATCAGCTTGAGTAGCGTAGGTGTCGCCCGATCTCCTTGAGCTTCGATGAATCGTACCGCCGATCCTTCTTGGAGTTTAATGCTAGCGGATTGTGAAGGTCCTTCAGCTAGTGACGTCGGGGTAGGACCTGACTTGGAGCCTCGCCGGAGGAGGTCGTCGAGTTCCCAGCCAGACTATGCCCAGATTGGGCGGCGACGACATCACGCCCTGATCGGCGTGAACGCAGGATACCGCAAGCGTCAAGCGAGTGCAGCGGGAGAGGAAGTTGGTTTTGGTCAAACCCAGGTTAGACCGGCCCGGTTCAGTCCTTCCCAGTTGAGTGTTGCACCCTGAGAAGCCACGTGGCAACTCCTAATAGGCCATACGAGGTGTTGACCAGATTATCTCGATGTTCATGGATGTAGATAGGAATCTCTGAACTCAGGTACGTGGTTATAAGTATATGACTAGTTTTCCATGGTTGTTAAAAGTATTGTACTTGGATGCAACTACTTTATAAATGTGCTTGGATGAAACACTATAGTATATTTTCCTTTGCCGACAAAAACTCTAAATATAAGATGAAAGGTTAGATGGATTGTAGCTACATGCACTGCCTAATGCTGGATGTATGTGCCTAACATGGATGTATGAAATCTGGCCCATGTTAGATGTATGTATCCCTCTCTTTTTCTTCTCTATGGCCCACATTAGATGTATGTTGAAAAGGTTCTTGAAGTAGTACAATCGCATCAAATGACATATTAAAAGAAATGTGTTTACCTGATTATCGCTTTAAATAAGGTTTTCTTTTACTCTTTCTTTCTCAAGATTATTTCAATTATGCAAGCATATTAGTATGTATCTTTCTACCCACGTGCACAACACCTTGTGTGTTGATTCGTTGTTTCACGTATGTTTTAGGTTCAGAGCTAGCTTGGGATAAAAGACGGGAAGTGAGCAGTTGTCCAGGTGGTACCTATTGTGTAGATCCTAGTTTAGCATACATGTTCTTAGACTGTAGAAACGTTCATTCAATATGTAATTGTAAACCATTGTGTAATAAATTCATGTTGTATAAATTTACATGTTGAATGTTGAGAATGTTATGGTTGTATGTTCATGTATGCGTATTATGCTTCCGCATCACTTTCTGATATGATTGGATGATGTTTTTGGATTCTGACATCTCATTCCCAATAGGGTTTGGAGAAGCCAAAATCCGGGGACGTCACAGAAGGTTTCGTGAGTTTAGAGATGTAAGATGATGACATCATCATAAGCATACACTTCACTAAATATAAAAGGAAAACGGTTTACATATAGTTACTCAAACAGTTTCCCAAACCGTTTGGGAGCAAATAGTTTCAGAACCGTTTAAGGGCAAACGGTTTCAAAACCGTATGAGGGCGTTGACCAAGGTTGACCATTTGAAAAATTGTTGATAGTGTTGATGGTTAATGACCTACTAATTATAATTTATTAGTTTCAATTGGTTCATGAGTTGAAGGACAATCAATCACCAAACCCTAATCGGGTTAATTAAGTGCTGATTTCTAATTTGATTGATTTGGAACTTTGGGTTGATTTGCCCAAACAGTTTCAAAACCATTTGGGGATCACCCAAATGGTCTCAAGACCGTTTGAGGGTCACCAAAGACCGTTTGGAGGTCTAAGGTTGAGTATGTTTGGGTATTTGAAGATCTAAAGACACCAAACTGATTTGCAATCAAATGATGATTTAATGATCAATCCAATGACTCAAACCCTAATTGCATGTCATGGATTTTGATGATATGATGGGCAAATGGTCTCAAGACCGTTTGGAGGTCATCCAAACGAGCTCAAGACCGTTTGAGGTCAGGTCATGTCCAATTTGGATGGTGACCCAATGATTTCAAGGCAATTAGTTCACAATGATTAGCATTGAAGTTCATTGGTTCAATCCCTAATACAATTGATTCAAAACCCTAATTGATGCTTAATTGAGGGTTAAATCAGTTGAAGGATGACCTATTAAGC
Organism: Alisma plantago-aquatica; assembly: GCA_963693085.1. Classification (NCBI taxonomy): domain Eukaryota; kingdom Viridiplantae; phylum Streptophyta; class Magnoliopsida; order Alismatales; family Alismataceae; genus Alisma; species Alisma plantago-aquatica. The sequence goes on from OY856415.1 coordinate 179,613,456, forward strand.
TCAATTGAAGTAAGGTGTTAGGTTCAATTGATGAGTAATTCCATAGATTCATTTGATGAGGGAGTTAACCTTGGAAACCCTAAACCGATTGGAAAGGTTGAGACCATCTTTGCTCCATTCGGTTTTAAGGAGGTTTGGACCAAACGGTCTCAAGACCGTTTGAGTCCAAACGGTTTTAAGACCATTTGGGACGAAATGTTCTCAAGACCGTTTGGGACCAAACGATCCCAAACCGTTTAAGGCCCAATCGATCTCATGAGTGTTTTAGCAAACAATTTCAAATACTTACTTTAGCAAACGATTTCAAGTACTTGCTTTGGCAAACTGTTTCAAGCACCACCTTTACCAAACAGTTTCAAACCATAATATCAAGATTGTTTGAAGGTCTAAATGGTCTTAGACCATTTCAAGGTATTGTAAGCAAGACCGTTTGAGGTCTGGTTTGTCAAGACCATTTGAGGTCTAAGTGACCAAGACCGATTGAGAAATAATTAACCAAAATAGTATGGACACTTGAGGTGTTTAGAGGTCAATTGTTTAATTGAAAAATTACATGATGTGAACCAAGGGTGATTATAATAATTGTATCCTTAATGAGATAGGGTGATTACTACCCTTTGTATAATTAATCTCTATTGATCATGAAAGTAATGACACAATGGATTAAGTGTCAATCCTTCATTCAAGCTAGGTTGACTTAGTCTAATTAAGTCTGAAGTAGTATCATCTTATAGTGGATGAGAGAGAGGGATTCCTACATGAATGATAATCATGTAATGTATAAGCCTCAACACTTTCAATATGAATAAGTAAGCAATTAGGGTATGATCCTTAATAAAGAGATCATGAAACCCTAATCAAGGATGTTGTTGAGCCCTAACCTAAATCTAAGGCAATATCAGATGTAACCCAAATCAAGGGTAATGTTGTGACTCTAATGTGGTTGATAATATGGGGAATTCAAATTCAGGGTAACTTCATGAGAAACCCTACTTGAGGGTGAATCTATGAGAAACACTAATTGAGGCTAATGTTATAAGAAACCCTAATTGAGGTTGATGATATGAGAAACCCTAATCTAGGGAAGTGTGATGTAAATAGTAAACCCTAATTGTGGGTTATGGAATGAGAAACCCTGATCTAGAGTAATGCCATATGAAACTCTAAATAGGAATGATGTTATATGGAACCCTGATGCAATGATTCCATGAAATGATACCATGATATGTGAAACCCTAATGATGGTATAATAGCCAATATACTAAAATGGGGTGTAGCTAATATAATCAAATACGACGAGAATGTTATAACCATGTGGGGTAAGGTTGATGAACCATATGAATGACAATGTGGTTATTCTAATGAATAAGGGTCTAAGAGACACGATGATGCCTAGATCCTTATATATTCAACTCTATACATGTGTAACAACCCTTTGCATCTTACAAAGATGAGGACAAGAAATTCTTAGGAGTGATGATGCAATACTATATAATGGAGTGAATAACATCCTATGGGTTGAAATATCTAATGTGGTTGAGAATGATTTATTCTATATCAATAATACGTAACCATTGGATAAGTCCATATCCTTAAATATAGTTGGACAATTCTAATGTGTAACCTATGCACTGTATGATGAAAGTGACAAGTCAGTGGATAAAGTATTAAGAGGGAAATACCTTAATACAAGGTTAGTTGATTAACTTAAGTAAGATGGAAATGAGAAAAAAGTGATACATCATGACATGATAGATATCACATTTAGCATTTCAGGGTAGACATACCTTGATGAACCTCTAATCCAATATTCTTGGATAAGAAACACATGAAGTGTGTGGTATGCAATTATTATAGTAAAGATGTAATGAACTCAATGTACTTTGATAAATGTTGACTAATATACCTTGAGAATGGGGTAAGCCAAATCAATGAGTATGATGTAATCATACCATGACAAGGATGAGAAATGGACGCATACCTTGAATTGATGATCATTAATGATACATGATGAGAATAATGATCATAAGCCTATACTTATGATATCTTTGAATGATCCTATAGGTGTGGAGAAATACATTAGGGTTGAACTAATAACATGAGCATGAAACCCTAATTAATGTAAGATGGGAAAACCGTAACCCTAATTTTGGGTAAAGGGAATGAAAAGCCCTATTTGATAGTAAACCCTAATCCTGATAAAGGAATGGTGGTGTTACTATTATATCACATGATGTGATCAATGACTTGTATGACTGTTATCATGTCTAATAACCATGCAAGTATTATGAGATGATGAACATAGCCAGATTTGAGCTATGATATTTATATAACAAAATGTTGATTTTCCTTCTGTGCCTTAATGTTGTTGTTGCTTAGTACAAGTAACAAAATGTACTTGTCTCTATGAGTCATATGAGTAAGGTGTTGCCTAGTGAAAGGTGACAAGACACTTAATGGGCCTTGTGAGCCATGTGAGATGCTTGTGTAACAAGTATCATGTATACCTGGGTTCGAGGATCTAGAGGTAATAGTTACCTAACAAGTGGTAACAGTGTTCAGTGATGAACTAAGGGTTTAAATACCTAGTTTTGATAAGCATGGTAATGATGTGGTTGACGGATGAGATTTTCCTGTATTAAAATGAGGGACTGAGATCCCAAGGTCTTATAAAGACTAAGAAATGATTGATGAAAACAGTACATGTTTCTTTGTAGCATTTCTCTGAATAAGTTATGTTTGAGAACTTGACTGATGCTAAAAGAATATGCTAATGTACTTAATTAATCAAGTGAAATCATATCATGTAGAGCCCTGGCCATATAACCATCAGTGTCAGAACCTGCTGGATGGTGAAACGGGTGCTCTGTTGTAAAACCCGGAACGCATATTTTGAATATGTGGGGGCAATGGGCGTATGTATCCTGGCATCCCAATGAGGGAATTGAGGAAAGGTAAACATTAAACCTCTAAATCCTTCATTATTGTACCGGGATGGATGTACCACGAATCTCCCGATGATTGGGACAGATGAAGTACACATCTCCCAATAATATTAATGTCGGATTGATGGAGATAAACAAGAAATCTCACGATTGCAAAGAGGGTGCAACACGCCACTGTAACTCTAATAGCAAAGTTGCTAGTATACCCTAGAAAGCTATTTAGCAGAGACACAAGATGTCCTGCATTTGATCTCATACTGACCGAGATAAGGGAGGTCTTGGTATCCGGCTCTACCATTGACCTTGTATGGCACCGATTTCGACTTCGCAATGGTCAGTTGGAGTATGAGCGGTATACCTCATCTCCTTAGGGCATAAGTGTGATTGTAAAATGTAATCAGCCGTATAGCATGTTTTCTTAAGGATTGAATACGGAAATTCATTGGTTGATGTTACATTTCTTTTATGCATCTCTAGTTGATAAATGTTATTCATATCTCTTTATACTCATTCCAAGTAGAAGGATGAATTATGATTCTATCTTGGATAAATGTAATGCTCTCCTTAAGAAAGGATATTATGTTACTCTGTTCATTCAATGATTAATACTGTTGTTCAAATATAAGAACTCCTGCTCAGTTCTATTATAATAAACTTCTATAACAATGTTTTGGCAGAGAGTTATATCTCTCGTTGGGGCAATTTACAATTGTCTCACCCCTGTGGGATCCAACTTTTTAGGTAAACATAGAAGAAGAAGCAGGAACCCTATAGCAAGGGAAAAGCAGTAGCATCAATAGGGACAACAGTGATAACTCAGGTGGAGGTACTGGCTGCCAAGTTTTGTATAGATAGTATTCCTATGTGTCGTCTCTGTACTCTCAGGTCCTCAGAGTTTATAGTTAGTGTTTTAATGAATCGATCTGAGTTTTTGTCTTGATGCCTCGGGGTTTTATGATGTCTGTATATAATGTCATAGGATAGCTGATGTTGTAAATCTCGAGAAGGGATAGTATAAGAGATGTACTTTGAAACATGATGTAAATGTTATACTATGGTTCTTGTTGTAAAAGATTTCCTATGATTGGATCTCTTTACAAAAAGTTTTAATTTTTAGTGATTTTCAGTAATCCACTATAAATGATTCACTTCCGCTTAGTTAATCTTGTGTTTTGTAAGTTGGATGCCAAAGTATTGATACCCACCTCTAGCAATTGTTATATAAGGTCGACACACGTCAATATGTAGAGGTCCTAATAGATTACTAGCCCTTGCATTATTACCAGTCACTACTACAGAAACAACATTCAGTGTCGCTTTTATGGGCGTCAGTTCTTTAGGAAAACCGATGCCTATAATATTAGACGTCGGTTATTTAGGCAAACCGACGTCTATATTCGAAGACCAGCCAGACACGGGTACCACTTTGAATACAGCGTCGGTTGTTTATAAAAAACCGACGCTTAAAGTCGCCCGCGAAATCCAATTTTCGAGCAAAAAAAATAGTGTCACTTTCAGCGTCGGTTATGTAGATAAAAAACCGACGCGTATGTGCGATGGAATTTGTGCGAAAAGTGTCACTTGCAGCGTCGATTATCCTTTTATAACCGACGCTGAAAGTGGTTCCCGCCAAATAATTTCGTGAAAATATCATCCAATTGGACGTCAGTTGTTTAAAACAACCGACGCCTAAACATCTTTAGCGTCGGTTGTTGTAAACAACCGACGCTATTTGGGAACTTAATATCCTGCGATGCCCGACTCTTCCCCTTTCTTCTGTTTCATTGCGAGCCGATTGCCCTTTTTCTCTGCTGTCGCTGCCGATTTCCCTTTTTCTCTGCTCATTCTTCTCCACGACAGCGCCGCCGCGCCGCCACTGCTGCTGCCTTCTTCTTCTTCTCCGCGCCCCCTTCTCCTGTGCTGCTGCTCACCGACGTGTCGCCGCTCCTTCTCCTCCGCCTGCCTGCCCGCCGCCGCCTGCCTGCAGCTCTTTCTCCGCTGCCTGCCTACCCGCCGCCGCCTGCCGCTCCCTGCTCGTCGGAGTCGCTGCCGCTACCTGCCTGGCTTGTGCCGATGGTTCTGGAGCTCGCCGGTGTCGCCGCCGCCCACGTACTCGACCAGCTCGACCTCACCCTACTCATTTGCCCAGGTACCTGCCGACCTACCCAGGTGCAAAATTGGTTCTTTATAGGGTTCCTTTGTTCCATTTAACTCTGTTCCATTTAATTGACTTTGTTCCATTTAATTGAGCTAAATTAACTTTGTTAGTTTCATTTAATTGACTCTATTCCATTTAATTGACTCTATTTTCAGCTTCTAATCAAATTAATTAGTTTAGATTCATTCAAACATCTTTATAGGGTTCCTTTGTTCCATTTAACTCTGTTCCATTTAATTGACTCTGTTCCATTTAATGGCCAGCTCAATTAACTCGATGAAAATCATTTTACAATTTTTCCTTTGACTCTGTTCCATTTAATTGAGCTAAATTAACTTTGTCTTATTATTTGTTCTTAATTAGATGTCTAGTCTATTTTAACACTATGAGACATTTTTTTTCTCATTAATTCTAGTGGATTATTATGACCTATGATGACCTAACAAGAAATCATGCTCTTAATGATATGATTCACATATCTATTATTGTGTTTGTTGGCCTAGAAACCCGTCCAAGATTGACTCATTAGGAGTAAATCTTGGATAGTCCCCGGTTTGGGACTGTTCTTGAACACTTAATCTCACTTAGGATGTAAGTGTATAATGTGTATTGAGTTTTCGAGAAAATTTCGGTAGCATTTCCCCGTTTGTTCTCTAAGTACATATGTACTTAGAGAACAGCGGGGAAATGCTGCCGAAATTTTCTTGAAAACCCAATACACATTATACACTTACTAGTGAGATTAGGTGTTCAATGATGGGATAGGTGGTACACATTTATTATATATAAGAATGACATCAAATGTGTTTGTTGGCCTAGAAACCCGTCCAAGATTGACTCATTAGAAGTAAATCTTGGATAGTCCCCGGTTTGGGACTGTTCTTGAACACCTAATCTCACTTAGGATGTAAGTGTATAATGTGTATTGGGTTTTCGAGAAAATTTTGGCAGCATTTCCCCGTTTGTTCTCTAAGTACATATGTACTTAGAGAACAGCGGGGAAATGCTACCGAAATTTTCTTGAAAACCCAATACACATTATACACTTACTAGTGAGATTAGGTGTTCAAGGATGGGATAGGTGGTACACATTTATTATATATAAGAATGACATCAAATGTGTTTGTTGGACTAGAAACCCGTCCAAGATTGACTCATTAGGAGTAAATCTTGGATAGTCCCCAGTTTGGGACTGTTCTTGAACACCTAATCTCACTTAGGATGTAAGTGTATAATGTGTATTGGGTTTTCGAGAAAATTTCGGCAGCATTTCCCCGTTTGTTCTCTAAGTACATATGTACTTAGAGAACAACGGGGAAATGCTGCCGAAATTTTCTTGAAAACCCAATACACATTATACACTTACTAGTGATATTAGGTGTTCAAGGATGGGATAGGTGGTACACATTTATTATATATAAGAATGACATCACATTATACACTTAGGATGTAAGTGTATACCCTAATCGTTTCCTAATATATACTTGTTTCCTAATATATACTTGTTTTCTCTGATCATAGAATGGATAGATCATGGATGTCCATTCGTAATCGTTGCACCCCAGAGTTTATATCTGGTCTTGATCAGTTTATTAGATTTGCCGAGGAACATAGGAAAAAACCTACAGATAGGTTCTACTGTCCATGTAGGCATTGCGGTAACAACTTGAAAGTCAACACTGGTGAGGAAATCAAAAGTCATGTCATGTGAAATGGGATTGTACAAGGCTATACAGAATGGCACTGGCATGGAGAGATTTCAAAATCGAAACCAGTAGATGTCGATAGCAGTGCTTGGGTGGAAGAAGAAATTGCCTCCGATGATGTAAATGTGAACGAACCAGTTCCAGCAGACATCGTTGATGCGATGATGGATAGTTGTAGGGTAGGGCACACCGATCCACCTCCTATCTTTAGAAACATTGTGCATGATGCTGAGATACCGTTATACACAGGCTGTGCTAAGTTTACGAAGCTTAGAGCTGTGTTGCGATTGTATAAGTTGAAAGCTAACAATAGATGGAGCAACAAAAGCTTCACTTCATTGTTGACTTTGTTGAAAGAAATGCTTCCTGAAGGAAACGAGCTGCCAATCTCAACATACCAGGTAAAGAAAATGTTGTTCCCAATGGGAATGGAGGCCAAGAAGATACACGCATGCCCGAATGATTGTGTATTATTTTAAAAGGACTATGTATATTTGAAAGATTGTCCAAAATGTGGTGCGTCACAGTATAAATTGACGACTTCGGGGGAGTCCAAAACTGGTTCTCCTGCCAAGGTGTTGTGGTATCTACCTATAATATCACGGTTTCAACGCTTGTTTGCAAATCCGAAAGATGCGAAGAATTTGAGGTGGCATGCAGATGTTAAGAAAAATAATGATGGGATCCTGCGACATGCGTCTGATTCCCCACAGTGGAAGAAGATTGATCTATTGTACCTTAAATTTGGTGAAGAAGATAGGAATCTAAGACTTGGGCTTTGTACAGATGGGATGAATCCGTACGGGACATTGAGCATCCAACATAGCACTTGGCCAGTCATGCTTGTTATATACAATCTTCCTCCCTGGATGTGTATGAAAAATAAGTACGTTATGTTGTCATTGTTGATATCGGGCCCTAAACAACCCGGAAATGATATCGATGTTTATCTTGAACCTTTGATTGATGACTTAAAGAAACTTTGGGCTGAAGGTGTGATGACCTATGATGCTTCAGCAAGAGAGACATTTCGTTTGCACGCTATGTTGTTTTGCACTATTAATGACTTTCCAGCATATGGGAATTTGTCTGGATATAGTGTCAAAGGAGCTAAAGCGTGTCCTATATGTGAAGAAAACACTGATTCAATAAGACTAAAACATGGCGGCAAGACTGTATATCTTGGTCATCGAAGGTTTCTTTCAAAATTCCATACGTATCGTAGGAAGCGCAAAGCATTCAATGGATGGAATGATGAACGGAGTGCACCTAAACCTATACCAGGGGATGTTGTTTATGAAAGAGTAAAAGACATTGTCAATGAATTTGGTAAGAAATCACAATGTAGTATGGCCACACGGAGTGACAATTCTTCATTCAAGAAGAAGTCAATATTTTGGGATCTTCCTTATTAGAGTTCTTTGACAGTCAGGCATTGTATCGATGTAATGCACGTTGAGAAAAATGTCTGTGATAGCATCATTGGTACTCTGTTAAATATACCAGGTAAGACTAAAGATGGGATAAAATCCAGACTGGACCTACGTGAAATGGGAATAAGGTCAGAATTAACAGAATTACGTGAAATGGGTAGTAAAAGAACATACTTACCTCCCGCTTGTTACACGTTGTCTAGAAAGGAGAAGAAAACTTTTTGTGAATGCTTGGTAAATGTTAAGGTGCCACATGGTTACTCATCCAACATCCGTAGATTGGTATCAATGAAAGATCTGAAGTTGATAGGTCTTAAATCTCATGATTGTCACACTCTAATGCAACAAATATTACCCGTGGCAATTCGATCTATATTGCCGAAGCATGTAAGGTTTGCAATTACCAGACTTTGTTTCTTTTTCAACAGTCTATGCAGTAAAGTTATTGACCCTGATACTCTCGATAATTTGCAAAGAGAAGTGGTTGTTACCCTATGTCAGCTTGAGATGTATTTCCCTCCTTCGTTCTTTGATATCATGGTACATCTTGTTGTCCACTTGACTAGGGAAGTGAAAATGTTGGGACCAGTTTTCTTGCATTGAATGTATCCCTTTGAACGATACATGAGCGTTTTTAAAGGTGATGTTCGAAACCGTTATCGGCCTAAAGGGAGTATTATTGAAGGTTATGTGGCGAGAGAGGTTATGGATTTTTGCAATGACTTTCTCAGTGGTAATGACACTCCTGATAATGACAAGAATATTGAGGAGGGCAAAGGAATTTTGGGATCACGGGTGAAAGTAATCAGCCGTGAGCAGTTGGAACAAGCTCACTTGTATATTTTACACAATATGGACGAAGTGAGTGTTTATATCAAGGAACATACCAATTTCATAAAGAGACAACATCCTCGAGCAAGTTCAATGTGGCTTGCTAGAGAGCATAATAAGACTTTTACTAAGTGGTTTGAAGATAAAGTCTTACATCAACTATCTCAAACACCAAATGATATTACAGAAACTATCAAATGCCTCGCCTTTAAACCAAAACCGAATGTTATGTCTTATGAAGGGTTTGACATTAATGGATTCACATATTACACAAAGCGCCAAGATGATAAGAGTGTCGTCCAAAATAGTGGGGTCACTCTTCAAGCGTCGACTATGTACTTTGCAAGTGCAAAGGATAAGAGTCCACGTGAAGCTAAAATGTCATATTACGGTGTCATTGAGGACATTTGGGAGTTTGACTACATAGATTTCAAAATTCCGCTCTTTAAATGTAATTGGGTTGATAACACCAAAGGAGTTACAGTGGATGAATTGGGTTTCACTTTGGTGAACTTTGAAAAGATTGGCGAGAAGGGTGAACCATTCATATTGGCATCACAGGCGAAACAAATATTCTATATCGATGATCCTACGAATGATAAATGGTCGGTTGTTCTTCATGGTAAAAGACAATTCATTGAAGATCCTATAGATGAAGAAGAGTACTATGATAAGTATGATGAATCCAGTCCATTCTCAGTTGGGTTGCCAACTCCACAACATATTGAAGCTAATGATGACTTATATGTGTGCGGAGATCACAATGAAGGATTGTTAATTGATAAAAGATCACAATTTTAGAGATATGTATGTTTATACAAATGCTAAATGTTTGCCTTTTTCTAGTTAATACAAATGCTAAATGTTTGCCTTTTTCTAGTTAATACAAATGCTAAATGTTTGCCTTTTTCTAGTTAATACAAATGCTAAATGTTTGCCTTTTTAATGACATTTTCAGATGGCTGACCATGATGAGCATGATGTCCATGATGAGCATGAAGTCCATGATGAGCATGCTGTCCATGACGAGCATGGCGAGGATACCAATGTAAGTTCTAAAAACATATCCTATATTTCTATAAAATTCATTATCTTCTAGTTATGTCATATATCCTATATTTCTATATTGGGCTAATTCAATGTGTTTATTTTTGTCAAAATTTAGGTTGATGATGCACATGTACCCACTGAAGCACTGGAGCAACTTGATGCGCAGCACCAAACACTTAACAAGAAAAGGGGCATCACTCTGTTGAAGAAGTTAATAGCGCTAAGTGGCAGTGGATCCAAATTGGTTGTGGAGTTTGATAATGGAGGAAATGCAATTGGAGTGAACCGCAATAATTTTGTAAACTATCTTGGGTGTACCACTCGGAGCCATTGTGGTGTTAAGTATGATAATTGGCATAAAGTTCCTCACGGGAAAAAAGACTTGATATGGAAGGATTTATGTGTGAGTTATTATTATTTGCAATTCTATTTTTTAGATTACAAATTCTATTATTTGCAATTCTATTTTGGATACTAGTTAATAACATTTCTATTTTACAGAATCTGTTTGCATTGGATGAGAAGTTGCATCGTAAAAGTGTGATGCAACGCGCTGGAAAGATGCTTAGGAATTATAGGACAAATCTGAACATAGAATACATAAAAGAGGGTGATAAGAAGAAGAAGTCAGCCCTTGAACAATGGAACTTCTTGGACAAAGAAGATTGGGACAATTTTGTTGCTTCAAGAAAATCTGAAGAATTCAAGGTATTAGGCGTCACTCCCAATTTAATTAATATACATTGTATTCACCTATTCAAGATTAACATTTAGTGCTACTAACCAAATCATTAATGTGCATACTAACTAGGCCCTCAGTGACGCACAAAAAGCAAGGCGTGCACTGAATGTGCATGACCACACTATGGGTCCAAAAGGCTATGCAAGCGTTCGCCAAAGACTACAGGCGGAGTCTGCGGCTACTCAGGAGTCTACTGCTACTGAGGAGTCTGCCACACCCATGCCTCGCCATGATATCTGGATAGCTAGGAGGCAAAACAAGAAGGGTGAAATAAAGAAGCCCGTAACTGCTGAGGCGGCTGCGAAAATGGTAAAATACAACTCTTAGAGCAATCGTTTGAATATTGATTATTTGTTAACTTACCAATTTCTGTTGATGGTGATTAGCGGGAGCTGCACGAGCAGAGGAAACAAGGCACGTTCATCCCTCAGGGCACACAGGATGAATTGACAATTGCTCTGGGCAACCCAGAGCATCCTGGACGTGTTAGGGGTGCAGGCGCTGGTGTGGGCATCAAAGCATTCTTTGGGCCATCCCAGCGCAAACCCAGAGCGGGACTTTCACAAGAAGAGGTAACCTATACTTTTTTTAGAATGTTGCTGCAAAAGGAAATTCAATAATAAGAAGCTAATGTTTCTTTTATCCATGTATAGGAGAATAAGAGAGTCGAGGATATAGTTGCTAAGAAGGTCAACGATGTAGTTGCTGAGAAGGTCAAGGAAGAATTGCTGCGGTGGCAGGCATCTCAGGCTTCCAATCAGCCTATGGCGACCCACTCTTCTCCTGATGTACAAACTACAAGTAATCCTGTAGACCCACCGCCTAACACGTCTGCTGTAAGTATTGTTTATGACATTGTAGTTAGTCTTTTCAAGTTGTTATGTTTTCAAGATGATATGTATATATGTATAATATTCTTTAAGTAAATTTGTAGGCATTGAAGCCATGCCGCTTAAGAATGCAAGACTACGTTGTTGCAGAGGCGCAGGCTTACCCGTCCCTTCCTGGGGCAATGTTTCACGGGACTCCAATGCCACAGGGCTACGTTCGTGTGAGCCCGATACGTGTGTTACCCGATTGGAGAGAAGATACATTGCCATATCCACACCCGGATATTGATACAATTGCTGATGCAGAAGGCGGGGTGATATTGTGGCCCAAAGCAGATGTCGTCTACACTACTGAAGTTGTAAGATAAATTTACATTACTTTAAATTGTTAATGTGTATATATGAGGTCAACTGATCTGAAATTATATATACAGGTTAAAAAGAAGACAACCGGAGCACCTAGGCCTCCACCTCCACTTCCCGCATTACCAAGTTGGGTTCCAACTGACCTAACATACCCGTTAGGTCCTGCTTGTAGGGGAATGGCATGTTGGCTATGGGCACATAATATACATTGCCCTATAATTGTTTCTTTAGATGCAGATTATGCAGGACAATCATACGATAGCTCTTTCTTTATACAAGATATTATTGAGCTGTTTATGCATGAGTGGTTGAATACATCAATGATAGAGACATGGATAAGGTGAGATCTTAATTATACATCCATATACCTTGTGTAAGATCCGGTGAGATGGTTTCTTATATATTAATGCATACGTAATACATGTTTTGCAGCTACTTAGTCGAAGATCATTGCAAACAATTTGCATTTGATCATGTGGGATTTTTGATTCCTTCATTGATTAGTTTGGTAGCTAAAGACCCTGATAATGTTCAACAATACTGTATACATGCTTTTACAATTTTTGGTCAGCAAAAGAAGATGATAATAATAGCTCCATTCAATGTCAAGTAAGTTTACTTTATTTATAATTTGGACTTAAGAAAATTCCATTTTTATTGTGCATCTTGAGTTATTAGTTGTTAACTTTTTACCTCTAGCGGTAGACATTGGGAATTACTAGTTATTGTCCCCGGGACATTCACTGTTTATTATCTAGATCCCGCGGGAAGTACATTATACACTAAAATTGGACACGTAATGAGAATGCCATTATTCTGGTGAGAAATATTTCATTTTTGTATCTGTTAAAATATGTTATTACATTACTATTTACTTATGCAATTTACTGTGTTATATTAATATGTAGGGGTTTAGATGCATTCAAAAAGGCTGGAGGAACGGTCCCAAGGAAAAAGAACCAACCAATAAATTGGCAGAACGTACAAGTAAGTTCCCGACTGCAATGTATATATTATTGATGTGAATTGTGCTTAGTTGTATTATTTTGTATGTTTCAATTTATAGTGCGCTACACAAGACAATGGTTGGGCATGCGCATACTATGTGATGCAATTTATGCAGATGATTATCCGACATGCCGCATTGGACATCGATACCATACATGAGGTATTATATATAGTCTCATTAGTTAGTATGAAATTTATCAATCTTATTTTTATATTATTACTTATATATATACATAATTCTCTTTGCAGGTGTTTAAAACTGACAACACAATAGGTAAACGCTTAAAAAATATACATGCTCCATATACGATGGAAGCATTAAATGAAATAAGAGAAGAATGGGCAAAAGCCATACAAGCAGTGGCAACTGTAAGATATAATTGGGATGTTGATAGCGATAATGAATGATACTTTGTAAATGAATATTTCTGAATGTTAATACATGTATTTGAATATTTCTATATGTGTGAATGTGAGAATTGAATTGATGTCTGAATGTATCTACTTGTGTGAATTATTTTTTTTTGAATTTTGCAGGTTTGTGGCCTGTTTGTAGGCTGATATCAATGGATGTCGTAAACCTGCAGTTCAGAAAACTAAACTGCAGGTTCTCATCCTGCTGACCAGCCACAGCAGGCCTACAAACTGATATAAAAAAAAAATAGATATAGGGGTCGGTTATTTACAGAAAACCGTCAGCAAAGACCTACAGCGTCGGGTTTTTGCAAAACACTGACGCCTAATGTGGCCACAGCCGTACTGGAAATGGCGTCAGCTGTTCGTGTCAAACCGACGCTAAAAGGGTTCGCGCCACAGAAAACAGCGTCATCTAGGACACTTTCTGCATCGGTCTTTTAGTACATAACCGACGCCGAATGTGTCCTAGATGACGCCGTTTTCTGTGGCGCGAACCCTTTTGGCGTCGGTTATCTACTAAAAGACTGATGCCTATATGTTAAATAGGCGTCGGTTAAAAAACCGACGCCGAAGTGTTCGACCTTTAGCGGCGCCCACATAGGCGTCGCTCAGAAACCGACGCCAAAGGGGGTTAAACAACCGACGCCAAAGGCTGTTTCTGTAGTAGTGAGTGAAAGGGTCTCAACCATCTTTGCCAACAATCAAGATTTAGATGTCTCTCATGATTCAAAATCAAAAGAGTCCAGTTAACCATCTTTATTGAGTATAGATATGCAATTCTCATTTATGTTCCCTAGACAAGAATGCCAAAGGTATATTTTGTTTGAGTGATTGATTTTTTTCCTTCTGGTACTCACGTAATATACACATCTCCACATCTATCAAGTATAGACCATAAGACATTGGGGAACTGCCCTAAATGAAATTCTAATCCTTTCTTGTCCAAAAACGATATAGATATGATGTTCCTATTAATGGTAGGTATGTAATAGCAATTCTCTAACTCTATTATAAGCCCACTTGGTAGAATTAACTCATGGGTTCCAACTGCGCTAGCCGCAACTCACGTGCCATTAGCAACACAGAATTCAACCTCACCTTTCTCTAAAGCTCTACTTCTTTTCAAATCCTTCACATTCGAGCAAATGTGTGATCCACATCCGGTATCAAGTACCCATGACGAGGTAGTGAAGTTAATCTGAATAATGTATACCCTAGAAGTAGAGATCTATATCCCTTGTTTCATCTTCCTAGTTTTCCTTATCCTTCCCCTAACTTTGAGTACAGAAGATTTGGACTTTAGCTTAACCACAAAATGTTTTTTGGCTTTGCCTTTGTCCTTAGACTCAACTCTACTGATCACCATCACATATTCACCCATCTTCATTTGTGCTTCGACATTTATCAAGATGTCAAGCAACTGTGACAGCGGTCCAACCATGTTGCTCAAGTGATAATACTCAATGAACCAACTATATGATTTAGGAAATGATTACAAAATTATATTTGTGGCCAACTATTGACCCTAAGGAAATCTCTATTTATGAAGATGCTCCTTATGCCTAATTATATTAAGCACATGGGGCTCTACTGGATCTTTCTCTGTCAGTTTGTACTCAAATAGTGCCTTAGAGACATTATACCTTTCATGCTTATCATGTTGTTTATGCAATTCATAGTTCATACAGTCCAGCATAAGGTTCTTGATGTTCACAACATCATTGGCATCAATAAAATAAGAATCCATGTCAGTCTTAGTCAATTTGGAGTGGATAATGACTTTGGTGTTTCAAGATCATGCAAAACACTTCTCAAGGTCCTGAACCATTTATGGAAATAAATCTTGTTTAAATTGTCCAAACATGATCATTTGTTTGTCATTTGTTCTATAAGAGATTAATTTTGCATTTGTCAAAACCCTTTTTGATTTGATTTGATTTGAAAATTTTGACGATATAATTAGGTCTTTAATTAATATTGCTCCCACTATTTTATTTAAATTGATAGCCCTCAATATCAATTCAAAATATTGCAATGTATAATATTCTAGTGGGATATATCCAAGATGATTTAACTGTGGCCTGATCAACACTACAAACATAGTCAACCATCAATGTAGGCAACTCTTTACAATTGCATCATATACAATTTTGGATAGATGATATGTGCAACCCCTTGCCATAAACATTTGAATTCCTTTGGGCCCGTCAATTTGAGAATCACTAGTTGATCCTGACCCAAAAGCTGACATGATAATAACGCACCATGTGGAGGCAGAACCTACACCATTACCATCACACTATCACGAGATAGATGGTACACCCTGCGGAGGCGGAACCTACACTGAGTCGATGAACCTTTTCATGTGTGCCACTTTTGGGAAGCATCTAAGACTTGATATTTTAATCGAGGGAGTTTGTATTTATAAGTATATACATATACTTTATCCAATCACCACATATATAATACATATCATATACATGCTATATCACACAATGAAAACATGCAATATACAAAAGTGATGGTTATGGCCAACCAAATGTAAACCCTTAGAGCCACAAGGAATTATGTCATCTAGGTCTACATCACATGCATAAATCTGTTGTTGATGAAGATTTGTGCCCCCCAGTATGGGTTGATCAATTCATCCCTTGAACCAATGAGCTCGCTTCTTAAGTCGTCTCACTGATGATCTAGTTGCATCGGTCCACCATCTGTTGGCTCCTTCAGTAGATTAGTCGAGCCCACCAGGAGGTTGGTCTGACTCGTCCTTCTGATCCTCAATGGTCCTCCATCCTGTTGGCTTGTCATCGATAGACCATCCTTCATATTCATCATAACAAGAAATTAAACTATCTTACTTTTACATAATTATTTGGAAACATGAGTTACATTTAAGGGAAGAAAGGCTAGGAAAGAATTAATTTTATATTGGGAAGAAAAGATAGAGGCACGATGCACATACCGAGATAAGAGCATCAACCAACCATACAATCATGCACAAAATATAGGGGTTATTGTCCATAACCATGCTACACATCCACCATCAAAACCTCTTTTAGGGCGACGTGTATAAATTGCATATATATATCATATATATATATTAGTTTGGGATTATCATGGTGTTTCGATTTAAAAAGATATTATTCACGTCGCATGCAGTAATGGAATGACAAAACTAAAATACGATCATATCGATTATACCATAATAGAGTAAATTGAAATTGACTCTGATACCACTGTAGGGAAATATGGCTACGAGATAGGAAGCAGAAACAAAAAATTTATCTATCATATTCCCACATCTAATGGATCATGCCAATTACTATAAGATATGAATGATGGTTCATGAGGATATACATGGTCCTGGGCCAAGTCTAGTGACAATCCTCATCATTGTAGATGTGTAACTCTAAATCCTGGTTGTACTGGGACTCGTCTGACTGCTCCTCCTAGGACACCAACTTCGCACATCGTCTTTTACAAAAACTCCTCTCATCACCAACTACTGGTTGATGACGTTTTCCTTAGCAGAAGACAATGACCTCTTGCCTATACAGAAGTCCACACAAACCACCTAGAACTCATGTCATCCTATTGGACTGGATGGGAAGGAGTTGTCCCTCCCACTGGAGTACTAGTCACCAACCCGCTCTCCCATGATAATGAACTCAATTGTTTCTCTTCCCTTGGCTATCCCTCCCTAGCCGGGTAGGACTTGTCTGGGCTCTCATGGTTACTACAACTAGAAAGGTCAATGTTTATAAGAGAAACTGATTTCCAATTTTTTGTGTCATGCTATGGGAAGCCTCCAGTATCCCTCTATACATAGTAGAGGCCAGAGTCAGGCTTTCCGATTGCTATCCGGTACTGGATTAATGTGTGGGAGTGGAAAGGACCCAAAAATCTCAAATTTTCAATGAAAACTGAAACGGAGGTTTGGCAAACCCAGCCAGTCTTCTTGCACACGATATGGTCAATTTGTAGTTTCCTAGATGTACACAAATTTGGCAAATCAATTTCCATCAATGTTAGACATTGATTTCCTTGTGCAATAAGTATTGCTCAAGAGAAACAAATAGGGAAACATCTAGAACCTTCCCTGTTTGAACTAGACTATCTCTTCCATGCCAGACAGATGTGTCGGTCACCCAGACGGTTGTCTGGCGACCCGAGTCAAGCTAGTTTGGTTGGGTCAGTTCATGTGTTTGCCAATTTCAACTCAAAATTAGGCCTGACACCCAGACGCCCATCTCAACACTTGAGACGGATGTTGGGCACTCCAGACGACATCACAACACTTGAGATGGGCGTTTGGCAGTGTTGTCAACCTATTTGTTGCGTGAATCATATACCTAGACACTTTAGTACTTAATTCAATTGTCATTTGAGATCTAAACTCCTCTTCTAGGTCAAGACCTATGTGTGTGACCCTCTAGGTCCCATATTACGTTGGCAGTGAATGTCCATAATACTTACGACATAACAAGCAATGAGTGGTGCCTAGTCACACATCAATGCTACCTAAGTAAAAGGAAAGTTGGAGAATAACTTCAACCTACAATCTATGTGTGTTGTTGTAGTATTTGTATAGTTCCTTTGTCACTGATTTCCAAATTGAACTAGAAGCATGGAGCAGCCACCCTTATTATTATTCAATCTTGTTTCTTGAACCAGGAGTAGATTTTCTGAGATATATGTAAGCTCAATATCATATATTGACTCACATGAGCATGGCCATGATTTTCTCAATCTCTCTAATCAAGAGGCCTAGGACATCACACTCTAATAGGAGGGACAAATCCCATATCTATCACTCATAGTCTAGCCCCATGTGTCAAATCCACCCAATCATCATGTTTATAACAACCTATGTTTTAGGACTATGTTTGATGATGTCAAAGTGTACCCAACGATTTGTTATGAGTAGAATGATTTCAGGTCTAAGAACCACAACCACCACCATCACTGTGAGACCTGGCTATGACTTCCATGAAGATGGCTTCAACGTGTTAGTCTCATGGTGGGTCTCTCTGATATACTATTCTCTAACATGTAGATATGTGCTTGGTTTGATATCCCATATCATGACTAATGAGATCTAGTCATCAACCAACTCTATCAACATTCCACAATAATAATCGATCATGGACATGATGCGAATATGTACATGTACTCTTAACATCCATATGATCTCATCCATAAGGTTAGTAACTTGATTACATACATCATTGAGTAATATGATTCTCTAGACATTTATAATGTTACATCATTATCTCATACCCGAATTAAAATAAATAAATTGGAAATTTGTCTTTTATTAATAATCAAATCATTTTACATGATATGCCATTACAACCATCACATGATTGGCTCTATGGGCATACAGAACCAACACTCCTCACTGATAACAACTCATTTTGTGAACTTTTTACATACATTTTATGACTACCCTAGCATATCTTATTGAAATAATTCTACCATGAGGCCACACCGTGACCAATGCCGCCCTCTAGCACCCCACGACCGAGGCAAACCACTAGTGCACTGTGACCGTGATGGAGGTCACGACCGCGGCCCAAAGTTTAAGTTGGTGGGCAACGTCTATAAATAGACCCCCATATCCACCCATCAAATTATCAGATCATCGAGGACCATGAAGTGCTGCCAAATTCCTCAGTCATCATCGTTCATTCCCATCAGTCTTGAATCTCTAAAGACAAAAGTTGGAGGAGAGAGAAGATTGATCATCCCCTCCTTTGGATGAAGAAGCTGTCACAACAATGCCCACTCCTGATCTAGACCTAAAGAAGTATAGTTGGTGTATCACCTTCTTCCTTCTCTATCTAGATATACCATATCCATCATGATGCACCCTCCCTCTTCGTGGTTATTGATGTATCTATCCTTCTATGATGATGTTATGCTGCCAGTTAACATGTGTGGATAAACATTTAACTTGATTTGGGAGTAGCTACTAAGGCTCTCCCAACATGTATATTCTTACTCCCCTTTGAATATATATATGCTCTTATCAAGATTATCTCCATACTATTGTTCTTAATGCTTCACATGTATGCTTAGCTACCATCTTGTGATGTATGAAGGTTGGTACCTCAAAAGAATAATACCAACCTTATCTTGTGATATGGAGTAGTATGAATGCATGAAAGTGTTAAAATACTAAACCTAACATTCATATGGTTGTTGGTATGTATGCCCTAAGAGCCAATCATGGGATGATTGGTAGGATACATTAAGATTGATTTGATAAGCATCAAAGGGAAGCCTCCAATTCTTTCTGGTTCAGTCATATGAGATAATGATAGAACAGATTGAATGTCTAAAGAATGATAGTACTCAATGGCGTATGCTTTCAGGTTCAGGACCTGAACGATGAGATCATACAGATGCTAAGAGTTTGTACATTGTTATCATGTCCCTAGTCGGATGTCATTGTGAAAGGTAGATAGACAACAATGACACACATGACTAGATTGTGGTGTTGGTTGATGACCAAATCTCATTAGTCATGATATGGAGATATCAAACCAAACACACAGGTACTTGTTAGAGAACAAGTGTACCAGACATACCCACTGTGAGTTTGACACATGGAACCATGACATGGTAGTCACAGTCAGTTCTCACAGTGATGGTGGTGAGTGTGATTCTTTGACCTGAAATTACTACACTCAACACATGTCGTTGGGTACACTTTGACATCATCAAATGCAGTCCTGAAACATGGGTTGTTATAAAGGTAATGATTGGGTGGCTTTGACACATGGGGCTTTTGAGGGGTGAGTGATAGATATGGGATTTGTCCCACCTGAGGGAGTTTGATATCAATGGCCACTTGATGAGTAGGATTGAGATTGACATGCACACACATGTGTGAATCAATATGTGATATTGATGTCATACATATCTCCTCCAATCTACTCTGAGATCAAGAAAGTGAATGAACATTGACTGGATGGATGTTCCACGCCTTGAGTTCATTCGGGATATCAGAGACAAACAAATTATACATTCATTGTAACACCATTCACATATTGTAGGATTGAAATTTGTTCTCCAAATTTCTATTTCACTTAGGTAGCATTGATGTGCGACTAGGCACCGCTCTTTACTTGTGAAGTCATAAGTGTTATGGACTTTCACTGCCAACGTGAAATGGGCCTACATGGTCACACACATAGCATTTAACCTGGAAGAGGAATTTGTCCACAAATGATGTTTAGATTGATTACTAAAGGAGTTTAGTAGTTCAATTAAACACTCAATTAATTGATAGCTCAAAATCATAGTGTTCAAGGTGTTGGACCAGATGGTTAAGAGTATCAAATTGATTGGAACTGCAATTGACTCATTTGCACAATCTACTGCCCCAACCGATCAGCTCATAGGGTTGAACCGATCGACCTAGGTTGGTGAACTGATCGGCTCAAAGTGGTGAGTCGATCAACTCATGTGTCAATGAAACGATCGGCTCAATTGTTGAACCGGTCGATTCGTGTGACCAACTGAGATCGTTTGGAAAGTCAGAAGACTCTTTTTGCAAATACATATTTGTTTCACTTGTACAAATTTGATTTGGACAAGGACTAATATTTGATTAGTTGGAAACAAACATGGAAAGTCAATTCGAGTTGGACCAGGACTGTGAATCGATCAAATCATGCTTGAACCGATCGGCTCAGGTGTCCCAACCTATTGGTTTCAAGTGTGAACCGATCGGCTCAGGTCCCCAACTGATCAGTTCATGCTTGAAATGATCGGTTCAATTGGCGTAGTTGGATTTTTTTGTGGAAAATCTCAAACCCTTCTACTCCTACTTTAATCCTTCATTGCTTGGGGTAGAGAACCCTGTCCCATGACCCTCCTATATATAGGGGTATTCGGGGCTTCTCAAAGTACAACTCAGAACACCAGTTGCTCTGCAAAGTTGTCGTTCTCTCATGTTGTGGTAACCAGGAGAGCCCAAGCATGTGCTACCTGATAAGGGAGGCACAACAAGGGAAAGACAACTACAGAAAAGTGACTGGTGGTAGGAGAGTGTGTCGATGACTAGTACAGGAGGGTACAACTCCTTTCGATGCCTTGTATGACAAGGCAATCAGAGTTCCAGGTGGACCGTGTGGACTACTACAGATGCGGGAGACTTCTGCCGCTCGAAGGGCAGTTGTCAATCCCGATAGTCCTAGTTAGACCAGGAGCTGCACAGATATCGTCTAAGACCGGAGGTGAAGACCATACAAGCTGCGAGGTAACGTCGCCGAGCAAGCCTCGGGATAAGGTATGTGTCTACAAACCATCCTTCCTATTGTATAGGTGTTGATGCGATTCCTTTATTCTAGATTCATGGAGAAGAAAGTTTTTTGTTTCCAGTGCCTTCTCTGTCTCCCCTAAAACCCAATAGTGGTATCAGAGCCACGTCAACTTCTTTATAGTTTAGGATTATCAATATGATCGATTTTGGTTTGTCGCCTTTATTTTTTGCATATGATGCAAATAAAATTGGCTTTATGCATGTCCAATCCTAAATCCCCAAATTCCAATATACATATATGATATGTATTATGATTTTAGGGCGGCACGTAACCCTTAAACAAGTTTTGTGGTGGATGTATAGTGTGGTTATGGACAATAAACCCTATTTATGTGTGCTTGGTTGAATGTGGTTGCTTGCATCTCGGTCTGCACACCGATTCCCTATCTCTTATTCCTGATGTAACTCAAAATAACTCAAGATTTCTTTCCTACCTTTGCTCCCCTGAATGTAACTTGGGGTTTCTCAATTCAAATGTAAAATAGGATAGATCTTTTACTTCCTGTTATGACAAATAATGGCAGACAACCTGACGACAACTGAGATGATCGTTTCAAGGAATGAACCGATTGGTTGGCGTTCCAGACGACCGATTCGAGGAACGAGATGAGCGGGTGGTGGCCCTGAGGAGATGCACGACGACCAGTGAACCGATCGGCTGGAGGCACCAGTCGATTGGATGGTGGCACCCAACCGACTGGCCCGATGGCAAGGCAATCAATCAAGACTGGGATTTCCCCTGAGCTAAGAGTTGGCTATTGACGTGATACTACAGTCATTGCCAGAATCCTACAGTTAGTTTGTGATGAACTACAACATGAACAACTTTGATAGGCCATTAACAGAGTTGTTGGGCATGTTGAGAACAGTCGAGGCACAGATGAAGAAGGACAAGCCTAAATTTGTGATGATGATCAGCAACAAGAAAGGCAAGTCCAAGCGCAAGGGCAAGGGAAAGGCTAAGAAAGGTTCTGATGCTAGCCAGCAGCCCAAGTCATCTTCAACTCTCAAGGCCAAGGGAGGCGTGACCAAGAGAGGCAATTGCCACCATTGTCAAAAGCCAAGACATTGGAAAAGGAATTGTCCACTCTATCTGGAAGAACTAAAGAAGAAGGAGGCAACAAACGTCTCCACCTGAAGGTGTCATGAAATAAACTTATAACACTTTTGAGGTATATGATACCAAGATATAAAGTGTAAAGCACCCAATAAATGGGGCAAGTGTTGCCGCCATAGATAGGAATACTTTAGTTTATTTTCAATCTTGAAGGCATGTAATAGAGTTATGAACTGTTATTTCATATTTTCCAATGAATAGAAACACCTTATTTTTGCATAATGTATGACAATAATGGCAATTAATAAAGTTTATGTTTCCTTGTGGCAATGCCTTGTTTATCTTGTGGTACTTGGTATGCATAAGATAAAATGATACCTAAAAGTTATTGATAACTCTAACAACGAATTAGCATTATCATGAGAAATTCATCTCTAGTTTACATATGATGGATAAATCTAGACTCTTTTGGTTAGAGAACCAGTAAGAGACATGAATCTCTTAGACATGATTAATCAATCTTCACTAGTGGTAGTGGGAGAATGATTATCCTATTAGGTATAATACATGTAATGTATTTACATACCTATTAAAGTTAATGCTAATACTTCAAACAATGTTTAGAGAAATACCAAAATGAATATCTTGAAGTGTTCAAGAATATCATAGATGAAGTACGAATTTGGTAAAGTGTTAATTCTTGATGAGATCAATGGATGAAATACTTGAACCAAATGTTTGAGATCCTTATGAGTGATTATTATAGTGTATCATAGTAAGCTCGTGATTAAGGCATGGTGATGTCTAAATCAAGAAGGAGTCATACTCTAATGAGTTAGAGGATGATTATCAAATAACTAATTTCTTCTTAAATAAAGAATACCCCACACTAATAAAGGATATTAAGAATCACAAGGAGTTATGAGTTCTTATATCCTTGACAGATACACCTCGATTATCTATGTGATGAGTTGGTCATGTGATGAATTAACTATCTAGATAAATATGAGGAACCAGATTTTGAGTTATGGTTTATGACCATAACATCCTAAATGACTTCCATATGAACCATAAGGTATGACCTTGATGGTAGCACCCATTGGGATGAAATACATAAGTGCAAATAAGTCTTAAGCATTAAGACACATGGATGACATTTTGAGAAGGATGATGCTTGTTCATTGCAACTTAAAGACTAAGAGATTTGACATACAGATACAAAAACCGCATTCCTATGAGGAATAAAACAAGGATGTGTATGTGATACAACCTATAAGGTTTATGAATCCATTAATACAAATGAAGTCTATAAGTTACAATGGACTAATCAATGTGATTGATTCAGTACAAGCAACTCAGAATTGTGATCTTTACTTTGATAATATATTCAAAGGGTTTGAATGATATGACAAAGATAAAGAAGGGATATGTGATTTAGTGGGAGCATATTTGCATTCCACATGTTGATGTGAAATGGAAATATTCTAGAATGGAAATCCAAAGTGGAAATTATCTTTAGGGAAATTAGAGACGTTTCCTATGTTATAGGAATAGAGATCTATAGAGATAGTTCTCAAAAACCTCTTGATCTGAAAAGAGAAAGCATACATTGGAAATCTATACTGAAGGGTTCAGTGTGCACAGATTCAATGGGAGAAAACTTATCCATGTTACATGGAGTTAGTATCCCAAGGCCAAGTGTCCAATTCTTATGAAGAATGGAAAAACTAAGAATAGATAAGGATCTATCATGTATGTAATCATCCCATCATCTTGCATGTATGGACATGGCAAGAACGAAATGCATTTATCATCTTGTATGTAGGACATGATAATATGATATGCTCATCCTGATAACTTGTATGTGGGACATGACGAGTGGATATGTCTAGTTCCGGTAAGGGTTACTGGAATACCATAAGAATTTGATAAGTACTTGAGAAGTACTAGTTCTATGAAAATAAGGAAGGGTTCACTGTAAAGAGTTACACTGATGCAAACTTCCGAAAAGGATAGAAAATTAATCACAAAATATATATGGGATATATAAAAGTGAATGTTTGTTGATAAATGGAAACGTTCCAATAAATTCATTTAAAAGGAAAGGTCGAGTATCCGTGTGTTAGAGAACATTAGTGGATACTATATGGATCTGGAAGTTCATAGAGATGAACTTATAGATATTTCGGTCATTGATGACAAGTTAGGAGTGCTTGGTCATGCAATGTGGCTAAATGTTAGCAAACAAATACTAGATTGCATTTTACGGGAACTCCATCTCATACGTGTGACGTACAGTGAAGAGATGATAGACATGCAGTTAATACCAACTTTGGAAAGGTGTTTCCATAACTCACTATGTTAGCACTATAGCACAGTAACATGTGGGACATGTTTGAAGATCACTAAGAATATGATTCAAGGGTGATTGGCTCGTAGTGCAAGTGGGAGTCTGTTGGTATGTATGCCCTGAGAGCCAATCATGAGATGATTGGTGGGATACATTAAGATTGATTTGATAAGCATCAAACATCAAAGGCAAGCTTCCAATTCTTTCTGGTTCAGTCATATGAGATAATGATAGAACAGATTGAATGTCTAAAGAATGACAGTTGTAACACCCCTCCCTAGGGTTACATACATAACCAGCGGAAGCACAGCCTAATCCCCAACATTATCCATAATGTGGGGTACTTGGCATTTTGGGGAGGGTTATCACAAAAAGAGTAATCATTGCAAGTAAACAAATAATTCACCATTTAGATTCATACATTATTATATGAATAGGGAATTACAACAACAAGTATAAAATTCTAATCATTCCTCAACATGGGAAACTAAACAGAATAATAAACAACTCTATTTGATTGGATCGCCTAGAATGGATGGCACCCCACCAGAAAGCTCTTTGATGTCTCCTAATCTTGACTTGCTCTTTTTGAGTCCTTTCTTGCTCCCAATCCTGGGGACATCACGTCCCCAGCCATGCAAAGGGAAAAACAACACATCAGTAAACGGTACTGGCACTTTATAAGATAAACAAAGTAAATATACTTGACATGTAAGGAAAATTGACATGAATTAACTTTAAGCATTCTTGAATTATCATTATTAACATAAAGAATTGAAAAGAAATCTTATGCATCCCTCTGTGACGCCCCCTTAGGAGCACATGATTGCTAGGAAAGCCCTTGATGCTAGGAAAGCCCTTAATGACCCTTTTGAGGTCCATAATCGGGAGCATAATAAGACTATTTCAATTCCAATTACTTGACCATTAACATGATGTTGACATTAACATAAATCATGATTCTTTAAATCATAACATGAAGGGATTACTCCCCACTGATTACTAACATGATTTTCATGAATCTTTCATGGTAACAATAATCATGATGAGCATTATAACATAAGACATAGTATGTGACAAACAACAAGCAATGATATATTGAACATGATTATGACATTAGACTTGAAACAATAATGTCTATTTTATATCTAACATACAAGCAATCATAATTATTTGTGCTCAGCAGCATGGCCCGTATACCTTGGAGCAAGGATGATCCTTGAGTCAGATCTAGGTCTAACCTTCCCTTGACTTAGCTCTACAAACCTGTCCATAATCATTAAACATAATTAATCAATACATAGTATTGATCTTAGGTGACTTAGGGCTTGAGTGTATTCGGATCAGTCTCATAAATCATCATTATTATATTTAAGAAAATCTAGGTTGACCAAGGTCACATAAATCAAATTGATGCAGGGTTAGTGTTTCAAGAGTCCAAACATGTTTTCTAACAAAACATCAGAACAGGAGATCAAAACATGGTCTGAAAATATTAGAATCGTATTCTACTCGAAAAACCAAATCCAATGACTATTTATTCGAAATTTTCCGACAAACGGTTGAATTACTATGAATTTTCGAAATTCTAACCAATGAGAAAATAGGAAAAAGCCAAGTGGATAAAACTCGACCCAAGCCAGTGGGCCGGGTCTGAGCTGGACCAACCGGGCTCAGCCAACTCAGCTACGAAGATCGCCTTCTGAGGTTCGCGGCTAAACCAGGGGAAAAAGGCGAAGTCCCTAAAACACCCTCGATGGTGAAATGCATCAAAATAGGCGGGTAGGGATACCAAGGTCATTTCCTGACCTGGTTTGTTCCTGCCCAAACCATGGCGAGAAAACGACTGACAGGAGCTTGGCAAGCTCCGATCTTGGGCCAACTTCAGTGCTCATCTGAGTGAGTCACCCTGCCCATTGCGTTCCTGAAGGGAAACCGCACCCAACGAGCCAAGGCTCAGGTGCTGGGGGGTAGTGGAGCTCAGGAATCTGCTCCAGCTATGGCGGGCATCGACCAGGGTCGAGCAGCAGGGGAAGGAAGCACACTGCGATGGCAGTGAGGAGGTGAACCAAGATAGTCCGTCATCCACAACTGAATCCAGACGTCCTCTCGCGAAACCAAACGCACCAGTGTTGCACTGGGTTGCGAGAAAACAAAGGAAACAGGGGAAACTCGATCTGAAGGCGAAGCCACCGTAAAAGTCCAAAACGAGGCGATTGGAAGGTCGGGAAACATTCAGTAATGCTAGGCGACTTCGTCCGATGCTTCAGCACGGCAAGACAGCCACTTGCCTGCCATGGCAGAGATTGCCGGTGGAGGCTCACACCGTGGTCTATAGGACCCAACAAATGGGAGGTATTCAGGGCAAACCAACGGGTCGGAATTGAAGTAGAAGAGCCAAGGATGCTCACCACGACCGCAATTGAACCACGGTGGTCGGAGATGTCAGGGCGAGGCCGGGTTTGCTGGAGATCTATCTCGAGTAGGTCGGGGAGGCTCGGGGTCCTACGATTCCAATTGATGGTGGAGGAACGATCGATGGGGGACGACGGTGCTATAGGAGTAGTTATATAGGCATGAGGGTGGCTACCTCAGCCTCTGCACATCTCGGGGTCGTGAGGGGATAAAGCCCTAATTGGGCGTTTCGTCAACAAGGAGAAATGGAGAGCGAGTAATGGCTCGCTGGATTCGGGATCGTCTCACGGACATAAAGGAGAAGGAATTTCGGGAAACGGTGTAGTAATGAGGGAGAGAGAGATCGATGGAGGTAGCTCTGTGAAACAGTCCTGACCCGCGGGGAAGACGGGGGTAGGTGACGATCTGAGGATCGTTGGATCGTGATCGGACGGTGTTAAAGGCATGCGAAAAAATTAAATGCAACAGTAACGCGTTACAGGCATTAAATCATAGACCTTATGTTTAATTGCTTGTATTAAACGAAATTATATTCAAACCTATATACAAGTCTTTTAAATTCAATTTGGATGGTCAAACAAGGGTCAAATGAGCTCAAATTTGAACCATAGGCCAATAAGAAGCTCTAGAATATTCTTGTGAGGTTAGGTTTCGTTTTTGTACATATTATAGTCCATAACTCCCATATCTCAATTAAAATTTATTTAAAGGTAATATAATTTGAAAAGACTCCTATTGTTGAATTCTTGAGTCATAACTCCAAGATTAATATTAACTAGTCACCTTATAGCCTTTCTCTAAGATTTATGGCTATTTTGTAGGAGAGAGAAAAGGTGAAAAGGAAAACATATATTCTACATTTGTGTTAATTGAAATTCATTTATAGCATGCATATGAGAGAAAATATATATATATAGTCTTTATTTCTCTAAAAGGATATTTTCATGCCCTTTTTGTATCAAACCCCTCAACTAATTATTATTTGGGAAAAGTCCCATTATATCTTTTAAATTATATATGAAAGTTTGGGATGTGACAATTCTACCCACCTTAAAATAAATTTCGTCCTCAAAATTTCCTCGGGTACTACCCACCTTAGAATTCTTGTTACTTCTTCATATAATTAACACATGAATAAAATTCGCATCAAAAGTGAATTCATTTCATAAAAAGGTTCAAATGAACGTAAGCTAATTATTACATCACTCTTCATCTTCCTTCTCTACTTCCATAGAGAAGACCCTAGCTTGTCTTTTGGTAGGTGGAGGGTGGCCCTTGTTCTGGTCATGGTCCTTCTTTGTGAGCTTAGGGCAGTTTGACTTGAGGTGCCCGATTTCTCCACAATAGTAGCATGCACCCGTACCATACCTGCATGGGCCTGCATGGTTTTTCTTGCATGTAGGACATTGGGGCTTTTCAGCTTCAACTGTAGGTTCAGGTACCTTTCTTTTAGGGTTGTTGGGAGGCTGGTATTGGTTGTTCTTTTGGGGAACTTCTTTCTTGTAGGATCGTCCAGGGTGATCTTCAAGCTCTAGGGCTGCATCTAGGGCTGCTTGAAGGGTTCTATGGCCTCTTCCTGACAAAGCAAAACTCAAGTCGGGTTTGAGTCCTCGGATGAATTTCTTTGTTCTACGTGTCTCATCATGATCATGGCCATACTTTTGGAGGACCCTGAACTTCATGGCGTATTGGGTAACAGTCATGTCACTCACTTGAGCTAGATTGGCAAACTCTAGCTCCTTCTTCTCAATCATTGCTTCTGATACATAATGCTCTTGGAAGGCTTCAACGAATCCTTCCCATGTGAGTGGAGGTGCATCACCTGCCCTTGAGTTGAGGAGGTTTTCCCACCATGTGCGGGCTGCCCCTTTGAGCATGTGGGTTGCAAAATGAACCCTAGAGTGTTGAGGGCAGTCCATGTCTCGAAAGCAATGCTCCATGCCTCTTATCCAGTCCTCAGCTTTGGTGACTACATCAATTTCTCCTTCACCCGAGAAAGAGTCGGGCCTTATCTTTAAGAAGTCTACTAGAGTGGGCTCATGATGCCTAGGCTGAGGTTGGCCTTGTGCTAGGACATTGGTGAGTGCTTGGACAAGATCTTCTATAGTTGGCCTATTGTTCTCTCTTGATCCACCTTCCCCACTAGAAGAGCTAGCACCATCATCATTACCCTTTCCCTTGTCTGCTCTCTTAGGGGCCATCTGGAAAAAGGGTCACATAAACCTAGGGTTAGAACATATGAATCAAATTGTAGCTTTGGTGGCCATCCATTAACTTGGCTCTGATACCATTAATGTAACACCCCTCCCTAGGGTTACATACATAACCAACGGAAGCACAGCCTAATCCCCAACATTATCCATAATGTGGGGTACTTGGCATTTTGGGGAGGGTTATCACAAAAAGAGTAATCATTGCAAGTAAACAAATAATTCACCATTTAGATTCATACATTATTATATGAATAGGGAATTACAACAACAAGTATAAAATTCTAATCATTCCTCAACATGGGAAACTAAACAGAATAATAAACAACTCTATTTGATTGGATCGCCTAGAATGGATGGCACCCCACCAGAAAGCTCTTTGATGTCTCCTAATCTTGACTTGCTCTTTTTGAGTCCTTTCTTGCTCCCAATCCTGGGGACATCACGTCCCCAGCCATGCAAAGGGAAAAACAACACATCAGTAAACGGTACTGGCACTTTATAAGATAAACAAAGTAAATATACTTGACATGTAAGGAAAATTGACATGAATTAACTTTAAGCATTCTTGAATTATCATTATTAACATAAAGAATTGAAAAGAAATCTTATGCATCCCTCTGTGACGCCCCCTTAGGAGCACATGATTGCTAGGAAAGCCCTTGATGCTAGGAAAGCCCTTAATGACCCTTTTGAGGTCCATAATCGGGAGCATAATAAGACTATTTCAATTCCAATTACTTGACCATTAACATGATGTTGACATTAACATAAATCATGATTCTTTAAATCATAACATGAAGGGATTACTCCCCACTGATTACTAACATGATTTTCATGAATCTTTCATGGTAACAATAATCATGATGAGCATTATAACATAAGACATAGTATGTGACAAACAACAAGCAATGATATATTGAACATGATTATGACATTAGACTTGAAACAATAATGTCTATTTTATATCTAACATACAAGCAATCATAATTATTTGTGCTCAGCAGCATGGCCCGTATACCTTGGAGCAAGGATGATCCTTGAGTCAGATCTAGGTCTAACCTTCCCTTGACTTAGCTCTACAAACCTGTCCATAATCATTAAACATAATTAATCAATACATAGTATTGATCTTAGGTGACTTAGGGCTTGAGTGTATTCGGATCAGTCTCATAAATCATCATTATTATATTTAAGAAAATCTAGGTTGACCAAGGTCACATAAATCAAATTGATGCAGGGTTAGTGTTTCAAGAGTCCAAACATGTTTTCTAACAAAACATCAGAACAGGAGATCAAAACATGGTCTGAAAATATTAGAATCGTATTCTACTCGAAAAACCAAATCCAATGACTATTTATTCGAAATTTTCCGACAAACGGTTGAATTACTATGAATTTTCGAAATTCTAACCAATGAGAAAATAGGAAAAAGCCAAGTGGATAAAACTCGACCCAAGCCAGTGGGCCGGGTCTGAGCTGGACCAACCGGGCTCAGCCAACTCAGCTACGAAGATCGCCTTCTGAGGTTCGCGGCTAAACCAGGGGAAAAAGGCGAAGTCCCTAAAACACCCTCGATGGTGAAATGCATCAAAATAGGCGGGTAGGGATACCAAGGTCATTTCCTGACCTGGTTTGTTCCTTCCCAAACCATGGCGAGAAAACGACTGACAGGAGCTTGGCAAGCTCCGATCTTGGGCCAACTTCAGTGCTCATCTGAGTGAGTCACCCTGCCCATTGCGTTCCTGAAGGGAAACCGCACCCAACGAGCCAAGGCTCAGGTGCTGGGGGGTAGTGGAGCTCAGGAATCTGCTCCAGCTATGGCGGGCATCGACCAGGGTCGAGCAGCAGGGGAAGGAAGCACACTGCGATGGCAGTGAGGAGGTGAACCAAGATAGTCCGTCATCCACAACTGAATCCAGACGTCCTCTCGCGAAACCAAACGCACCAGTGTTGCACTGGGTTGCGAGAAAACAAAGGAAACAGGGGAAACTCGATCTGAAGGCGAAGCCACCGTAAAAGTCCAAAACGAGGCGATTGGAAGGTCGGGAAACATTCAGTAATGCTAGGCGACTTCGTCCGATGCTTCAGCATGGCAAGACAGCCACTTGCCTGCCATGGCAGAGATTGCCGGTGGAGGCTCACACCGTGGTCTATAGGACCCAACAAATGGGAGGTATTCAGGGCAAACCAACGGGTCGGAATCGAAGTAGAAGAGCCAAGGATGCTCACCACGACCGCAATTGAACCACGGTGGTCGGAGATGTCAGGGCGAGGCCGGGTTTGCTGGAGATCTATCTCGAGTAGGTCGGGGAGGCTCGGGGTCCTACGATTCCAATTGATGGTGGAGGAACGATCGATGGGGGACGACGGTGCTATAGGAGTAGTTATATAGGCATGAGGGTGGCTACCTCAGCCTCTGCACATCTCGGGGTCGTGAGGGGATAAAGCCCTAATTGGGCGTTTCGTCAACAAGGAGAAATGGAGAGCGAGTAATGGCTCGCTGGATTCGGGATCGTCTCACGGACATAAAGGAGAAGGAATTTCGGGAAACGGTGTAGTAATGAGGGAGAGAGAGATCGATGGAGGTAGCTCTGTGAAACAGTCCTGACCCGCGGGGAAGACGGGGGTAGGTGACGATCTGAGGATCGTTGGATCGTGATCGGACGGTGTTAAAGGCATGCGAAAAAATTAAATGCAACAGTAACGCGTTACAGGCATTAAATCATAGACCTTATGTTTAATTGCTTGTATTAAACGAAATTATATTCAAACCTATATACAAGTCTTTTAAATTCAATTTGGATGGTCAAACAAGGGTCAAATGAGCTCAAATTTGAACCATAGGCCAATAAGAAGCTCTAGAATATTCTTGTGAGGTTAGGTTTCGTTTTTGTACATATTATAGTCCATAACTCCCATATCTCAATTAAAATTTATTTAAAGGTAATATAATTTGAAAAGACTCCTATTGTTGAATTCTTGAGTCATAACTCCAAGATTAATATTAACTAGTCACCTTATAGCCTTTCTCTAAGATTTATGGCTATTTTGTAGGAGAGAGAAAAGGTGAAAAGGAAAACATATATTCTACATTTGTGTTAATTGAAATTCATTTATAGCATGCATATGAGAGAAAATATATATATATAGTCTTTATTTCTCTAAAAGGATATTTTCATGCCCTTTTTGTATCAAACCCCTCAACTAATTATTATTTGGGAAAAGTCCCATTATATCTTTTAAATTATATATGAAAGTTTGGGATGTGACAACAGTACTCAATGGCGTATGCTTTCAGTTTCAGGACCTGAACGATGAGATCATACAGATGCTAAGAGTTTGTACATTCTTATCATGTCCCTAGTCGGATGTCATTGTGGAAGGCAGATAGACAACAATGACACACAAGACTAGATTGTGGTGTTGGTTGATGATAGAATCTCATTAGTCATGATATGGAGATATCAAACCAAACACATAGGTACTTGTTAGAGAACAAGTGTATAGACAGACCCACCATGAGTTTGACACATGGAACCATGACATGGTAGTCATAGTCAATTCTCACAGTGATGGCGGTGAGTGTGATTCTTTGACCTGAAGTCACTACACTCAACACATGTCATTGGGTACACTTTGACATTATCAAACGCAGTCCTTAAACATGGGTTGTTATAAAGGTGATGATTGGGTGGCTTTGACACATGGGGCTTTTGAGGGGTGAGTGATAGATATGAGATTTGTCCCTCCTGAGGGAGTTTAATATCCATGGCCAATTGATCAGTAGGATTGAGATAGGCGTGCACACACATGTGTGAATCAGTATGTGATATTGATGTCATACATATTGTAATGACCCGCCTCCCAGTAACCCCCAATTAAGGGAGACTAAGATGTCAGAGTCGTTATCCCAATTTACGGATCAAAGGTTAGACAAATAATCTATAATAATTATCAAATTCTACTAAACTAAACTGAAAGGCTGTAATGAAATTAATCTTTTCATACCTTTTTCAAAAACTTGGATATCTACTTTTATCCACATGGAATCTATTCTAACAAATCCTCCATTGAACTTTAATTCATGTATTTCACAATATGACGATTTACTGTTTGTCCTTTTGGATTTGTACCTAAAACGCTGATAAACAAAACGTCGGTCAGCATAAAGCTGGTATGTGGGGGAAAAAATAATCATGCAATTATCCATAACAATGTATTGCAGTCAATTACAGTTTAACAAGCAACTTTACATTTTAAATATAACTACGCGATCCATGTGTACCCTATCCTCTGTGTTGTCCCTGCAGTGGACCTGGATGCTACCTTCCTTATGGTAGATCCCCATTAAACCCCTCATGATCCCACCTAACAGGTGAATCAGTTTCTAGGGTTGAGTCACATGACACTACTCGTAGGTAGTCCACTCCTTAACTCATGGTATGCTAAGAATCTCATGGCAGTACTTTAGGCAGCCCAATTTCTAACTCATGATAGCCTAGACCTTGCTCTAGGTTACCCTTTTTAGCCTTTGCAAAGCCACATAGGAGGACCCAGATCTAAGCTAGATATATATGTATTTATATTGATAGTCATAGTCACTCTATAGTTGCATGTAATGAAAGGCAACCAATAGTTATTTTCAAGCAATCGATAAAATCATTCGGGAATCTCCGTGAAACTAAAGAGATTATTCATAAGCGTAACCACATACCTGTCAGGCTGATTTGAGACAGAATAATCCATGCAAGTAAGAAATCCAAGCAAGCAAGCACACATAACAAGATCCTACAATAATCATACAATTTCCTATTATTGATCATGCCATCAAGATCGATTAAACCTAGCTCGCTTCCTAGGGTTTCTAGTCCACTTTTAGGGTTTCTATTGCAATTAGGGGTTCCTTTCATCTTTTACTATTTAAACCCTAATTTTATACAATTACTCACAAACCCTATTTATGTCATCTATTCTTCATGAAAGATATTAAGGTTATCTTTTATCAACATATAACCCTAATCAACCATCAATTAGGTTCATTATGCCTCTTTTACATTAAAGCTACCATTTTTATCCTTTTAATCCACGACAAGATCACCATGCTCATTTATCATCAATTCATAGGTCATTATGGTCTAATTCACATATGAACTCTATTTATCATTAATTCATCCTTTATTCATTAGAAAAACCCTAATTACTACATCAAGGGTATTTATCCACAATTAGGAAGTTTTATACTTGAAATAGATTAAAATTATCATATCTCAACTTTAATCATGAAATTGATTAATTATAGCCATTAAGAGTCTCATTTACTAATATTAGGGTTTCAAGGCCCATTAAAACATATTTATGCACATGAAACTCTAAATTAATCCAATTACGTGCAAAGTTCATCCTTTTTATTCTTAATGTACCTTTACACAATTAACAGGTTAATATCAACTTTAATCATCCATTAAACCCTACTAAACACATTAATCATTTCCAAAATAGGGTTTCTTAATCTTTAATTCATTAAAGTTGATAACTCACACTAATTTTCAAACAAGAAGCATAACTAGGTTCTGAAAGAATTTAATATGGATACCTCTCATTCTCCTGATCAATTTTCATATAATATAAACCCCCATCGGAGTTACCAATCATCAATTACGATTTATAGAAAATTATCAAATCATGGCCAATCAGGAATGGCCACGTCAGCCGAGATTAGTCCACCCTTGTTTGCACCGTGCGGGCCAGCCTTGGCCATAAAATTAGAACGCAATGACCGATTTACCCCCATGCCCTATGTTTACAGGTCGAGGCATATTGGTCCAATTCCTACAGGTCACCCCCTACCTCGCGACAGCGCAGGTCGCTACCTCACGCAAGGGTATCGCAGGCTGCCATTGTGGACCCTCGGGCTAGGAAGCCCCGGTGTCGGTCGGGCAGGCTCCGTCGGTCCTCACCGGACCTGGGGGAACACCCAGCGAGACTAGTGCAGGTCATACAAGGGGATAAAAGGGCCCTATCTAGCAGGTCTAGTGGTAACCTATTGAGAAGAAAGATGCTAGTTGAAGCCTCACCTAGGCATAGTGCACGTAGACTAGAGTAAGGCCACCTTATCGGATCTGCCTGTGCTTTCTGGCGCATCCTGATAAGCTTTGCTGCTTCCTTCTCAGTCGCGGGGTAGATGGATCTGAGGTAAAGGACCTCATTTGCTTCCAAGGCGCCGGTCCCGGTCAGGATCTCTGTCCGTATATTGGCTCCCTTCAGGGTTAAGCTCCTCGCGCACAGGTTGGTGGCTTGACCAATAGTCTTTTGGCTCTATAGACATGGCTGGCCATGCCAGACGCACCAAAACTCCATGTGTTGGGTATACGGTAAGTCCACTGGTGAGGATGAAGTAGAGAGATGGAATCCTCGGTTCGCAAGTCCCCTCTCAGGAAGGTATGGGATGTGTTAGTCGTCGTGAGACTACGAGGAGGGATGAGGGTCGGTTGTGCACCCATCAAGTATCGGGGGAAAACATGTATATATACACGTATGGACTCCTCCTATAGGAAACATAGGTTGTAAGGGATTAGATAAGGCCCACCATATTTCCTTTACCAACAAACCTTCCTGCATGAAAACTTACCAAGACCTTTTCCAATTATCGACTTCGTTGGGTATCTTTTGGTTCCCCATACTTCTTCTTTTCTTGTAGGAAATATATTCATATATTGTTCCTTTATTTGGCTTCCAAGAAAAAGGTGGATAATCTCTTCTTCCTTTATTCTTAACATTATGTCTAACACAATTGTTTCCTTTTCTTAAGATTTAAAAGGTATTTCTCTTTATCTCTCCTTTTATTTTCCTTATTAAAATTCCTTTTAACATTAGGAACCGTATGGATATGAAAATCCATGCAAGATAACTCAATTATACCTCTTTCCACTTATTTCCCACATTTTATCATTGTTTTCAATTTCTTTCTTAATAAAGAAATATTTAATTTATCTTTTCTATTCTTTTTGCATTATCTTGTAACTGTGGACTCCTTGGAACCCAAGGAACCCAAGAGGCACTAAATCCAACTTTGTATTACCTTCCTTTTCCTTATAGAGGTTTCTATATCTTTCTTTTCTCCATTTTCTTATTTACTCATTTAATAATAGAGTTTCTTTTGTCTTTTCCTTGTTATTGGGCCCAATAGCCAATAAAGCCCACAAAACAACCATCAAGGCTATTGTAAACAAAATCCATTTATTAAAAATAGATTATATCATTATTTGTTCAAATATATTTAATATGAGAAATTACATTTCTCACCAAAAGAACCGAAAAATTGGCGTTGTAACATCCTTCCTCTCTTATAGGAATTTTGTCCTCAAAATTCCATCAAGAAAACAAGAAATTTAGGATAATACCTTTCCATGTCCATCATGGGCCCCTATGTGGCTTTACCTTATCCATGTTTCTTCCAAAGAACCTTTATCATCACCTATTTTTTTCTTTGAGTTTCTTTCACCTTGGCATCTATAAATCTCATAGGTGACTCAGGTCATTTCAGCCTCCCTTGGGGCTCACTAGGTTCATTTCTCCGCACGTGGCCTGGGTACCTCACATAGTGCTATAAATTGGACACATGGAACTCATCACACACTACTTTATCCTGAGGGGTAAGGTCAAAATGAACCTTCTCCATCAATCCATCTCAAAAGAACCCATGCATCGGGGACTCAACTCTCTCAGCTATAACTTAGAGGGGTCAGATTTTCATGTCACATATTCCCCCCACAGTGAACTGCATGTTAGTCTACTTTGCATCAACTTACAACTCATGTTGTCTCTGGGCTCCTTTCAGCCATCGCATGATCAAAGCGACTTCATCTGCACACACTGTGGTCCTTTCTTGACCTTTACGAGGTCCCTTCACCAACATCATCTTAATGAAGTGGTGACCGACACAACCTCCCTTGTAGAGCTTCTTTACATCCCGATACTGGCTATGGTGGTTATCATCATATCTACCGAAGACAAGAACTGTCTCCATGTATCACCCTGAATGAGCACACATACTCTTATCAAACCCTCTAGTATGGATCATACTAACCATTAGTTACGGGTGATAAGCGGTACTAACATCGAGTTCTTCATGTACTTATTTCCACCTTATGGAAGTGTATCTTTAGGTTATACTCAAGAACTTTTGAACTCGCATCATGGTGTAGTTGAACCATCTCCTTCTCATATGTAGTTCAACCGGATTTGTCCCTTGACAATACTCTTTCTTTCTCATGTCATCTAGGTAAGGCGATCTACCATAACCCATATTGCATCTTAACCTTCCTTGGTCTAGGGGAGACTTACCACAACATCCATAGTGGTGAACTCCCATTCCCTCTGAGGGACTCTTTTATCCTCTATATCGATACACTGGGTTACTGGTGTTCATCCTTCACCTCCCGGCTTGCATGGCAACATACCACATGCAACTTCATCTTAGGCATCCAAAGTACTATTGTCATTTATTATCTTGGTAGTACCATGGTATATGGTAATCTTAAATCATGATCTACCGTACGTCATGATTCCTCAAGATCGATTCCTTAGAAACTCTAAACCACTCTAATCGGGGTTTCATCCCCTTCTTTTCCAAAGACGTGCATCTGAGGTTTACAACCATCCTTTCATTACATCAAGGACTAGGCTGGCTAACCAAACAACCATTAACTTGATCAACCGATATAGTTACATCTGAGTGTTAGCCAAACTTATTTGTTTTCCAACTGAGGGTTAACATAACAACCTCTTCTAGCCTCCATCTAAACTAGGCAACTATATCTCATCTAGGGCATCCATTACCACTTCACATCCTTAGGTGTTAGGTAACGTTGAAGACTTACTCCTCCATGTAATCCACTTATCATCTCATCTCAGACTATAAGTCTATCTTCATCAAGAAACTTTGAGCTCATCATCTTAGTTTTCGAACTTAACCTTGTATAATTTGCAAATTCCAGGTAGCTCATGCTAAAAATATCCTTATAAGATGACTACCTTATTTCTCTTAGTGTTGGTAAACCATCCATGTATCATTCACTCCACAAGGGATGTTATCATCTCTGTCCTCATACCTCTTAGCAACGTTCCAACTCACATCATCTTTATCTTTGGTGTATGGCATGTTTATTGTCCTATCTCTCACTCCCATAACAAGAGGAAATAAGCATTTGGCTGCAGTCCAAATACAGAGTTCTTCCTATTATAAGAGTAGAGATGGTGCATCCCACCTTGCCAGTACACCTTTAAATCTAAGTTGAAACATGCCACATATGTCTCTAGATCACAATCATCAAAATATCAAAGTTACTTCCATGGAAAACTGGTCTCGAACCTATTGGGGTTTACACACATTCCTTGGTCATCTCCTCTAGGTCTATAGGGTGCCGACACTTTTGGGGTCATCCCTCTTCCCTTATGCATCCAGAGAGTTCCCTAATCATCTACCCTTAAGGTCCCATGAGTTCATGAAGGTGATCAATCTCCTAACCCATGACCCTCAGACAATGATAGTTGTTACCTCCCGACCCTATGGTCATGTGCAACTAGGGAATTAGGCAACTCCTATTTTCATCGGTCTTATCCCTACCTGACCCTAGGGTAGACTTAGGATTCTATTATAGTACATGTCCAACTGGGAACCTTACCGAAGCCTTCATCATCTTTCTCTGTATTCATGGGTTGACTTTCATCCATTCACAGGGGTCATGGCAACCTGCCTACCTTGGTCAGGCCCCATACCAGTTATCTCCATGGTAACACATCCACATGCACTTAAACATGGTTATCTATGGGTCTATAGGTTCATTCTCATACCATGTACTTTTCACTTAGCTTCTCAAGATCCTATGAGACCTCTTTAGGTTTCCTCAAAACCCACCAAACTGGTATACACCCTACCAAAGGGTCCCTCTCCCAAGATGGGAGGAAACTACAACTCTTGACAACAAGGTCACAAATATCCTTAGGGTTTATATTCACATGATCATGCTTAACCCTAGTAAGCTACTAAGGCACAAGCAGACCACCTATTAAACCATGCCAGGTCACACTTGTTCTCATCCTCAACATTGGATCAAGATCATACCTTCCCATGTCATCAACTTAGATGTGAGGGGTTCATCAAACATACCTTAAACTTAAGGGGTTTCCTATTCCTTGAAACATGAGGAGTACCATGATCGATTCTATAGAAACTCAAATCTCATCATGATCATTGGGTACACCACTTCCCCTCTTAGGCCTAGGAACCCTAGGTTCACTTCTCTGATGTCCAACTATCTGCTCAACCTCTTAACCACAAACCAAACATGTACAAGGTATGACATGCACTTCCTGTCATCCTTCTACTCGAGAAACACATCCTAATTGAGTCCTCCTCAAGGACAAACAACAAGGTATAAGGCCTCACAACCTGTTACTAAACCTCTCCAGGTCTAAAGAACTCTTCTTCCTATCTCATAAGGTAACCACCTACACCGTGGGAACATAGGTACCAGAAGCCTCATCCTCTCTCTAGGGTTTGGTTCCTCTAATGGAAACTAAGATATCATCAGCCTCCAAGGATCAAGTATGAGGCAACCACCAAAATCCACTTAGGTCGCATCATCCTCAACTCCCCACTTTTCCTCATATCTCAGAGTATAGGCTTCTGACCTTCTTGCACGATTCCTGCTCTCTCTATCTCTAGAGCTAATCCTACAAACATCCTCACTACCAGAAGTCCTCTCTCCATGAAGATGGATCATGCTAACAAACATACCCCTACATGGGTGATACTTATGTTCAAACTTATATTTGGTCAAGGTTATCCCTATCCCTTTATGCTTATCTCATCAGCTATCCAAATACTCCCTTGCCCAGGGTTTCAACCTGCTGCTCACACTACTGACGTATTTTGGGTGCCTACTATGCCATGCTCATATAAGCTCATGGGGTTTCCATAGGTTCTTCTCTAACCTCATCAATGAAGGAGTTATCCTTCACTCTAACATGCACGACCCTTCCCAGGGTTGGGTCGCCAAAGTTACTCAGTCATCCAACTTCTCATGGCTCATGTGGCATCCAAGGCATGTCTATCCAAACGTCTGGTTTACCATGCCATCTAACTCATCATGTCATGTCTCTCTCTAACCTTCACTTAGGGTTAGCGTTAACATCATTCTCAGAGGATGTGCCATGTCTCCACTTATAATGGAGGTCTCTACCTCCAAGACTAACTCTCTTTACTTATCCTCCTGACAAGAAGGTCTACCCTCAGGTCTCTCCTGAGGGCATGACAACTTATTTCATATGACCTAAGCATGTATCTATTCTTTAGTTTGTGCTTAATCTATTAAGCTTATGTCCATGACATCTTATTTACATGATTTTCATTTAATTTGGTGGAGGTTTCCTTAAACCTTATCAACCTTACCCATACCTCAAGAGGGTGAGGAAAAGAGAGGAAACCCTAATCCTTATAATCCTTAACAACATTTGAGTTGATAAGGGATGAACAAGATGAGAGAGTCCTAACGGTATCTTATTTCGAGTCAAATCCTGAGACTTTGGCCAGGTAGTCACACTAATCTGGGAGTCCTCGTATTCCGTCTAGCAGTGTGGAGGAAAATCTTGCCAGCCCCCAGACGTGATCCTTTTCTAGATGCGTCTATCTTTAAAAAATTCCTGTAATAACTCCCTTGGGTTCTAAGAGTTTGTAAAATTTAATAACTATTAAAGATTCAATGAGGAACCTATGCTCTGATACCAAATGTAATGACCCCACCTCCCAGTAACCCCCAATTAAGGGAGACTAAGAGGTCAGAGTCGTTATCCTAATTTCTGGATCAAAGGTTCGACAAATAATCTATAATAATGATCAAATTCTACTAAACTAAACTGAAAGGATGTAATAAAATTAAACTTTTCATACCTTTTTCAAAAACTTGGATGTCTACTTCTATCCACATGGAGTCTGTTCTAACTAATCCTCCTTTGAACTTTAATTCATGTATTTCACAATATGACAATTTATTGTTTGTCCTTTTGGCTTTGTACCTAAAATGCCGACAAACAAAACGTCGGTCAGCATAAAGCTGGTATGTGGGGGAAACAATAATCCTGAAATTATCCATAACAACGTATTGCAGTCAATTACAGTTTAACAAGAAACTTTACGTTTTAAATATAACTACGCGATCCATGTTTACCCTATCCTCTGCGATGTCCCTGCATGGACCTAGATGCTACCTTCCTTATGGTAGATCCCCATTTAATCCCTCATGATCCCACCTAACAGGTGAATCAGTTTCTACGGTTGAGTCACATGACACTACCCATAGGTATTTCACTCCTTAACTCATGGTATGCTATGAGTCTCATGGGACTACATGTAGGTAGCCCAATTTCTAACTCATGATAGCCTATACCTTGCTCTAGGTTACCCTTATTAGCCTTTGCAATGCCACAAAGGAGGACCCAGATCTAAGCCAGTTATATATGTATTTATAGTGATAGTGATAGTCACTCTATAGTTGAATGTAATAAAAGGCATCCAACAGTTATTTGTCTGAAGAGCAAGAACCAGGGTCCTTCATTTTCTTTGGGATCTTATTAAGAATGATATCGGAGGTGGTCTGAGCCAGTTTGACTATTTCTTGCTCTTCAGTAATATATTTCCTTGATAGCAAGGTTTTTAGATATTTAGCCCAAGTTGGTACTTAAGAGAGAGCGTCGAGGAGCGGGAAATCGATATAAAGTTTCTTCATCGCCTCCTTGAATATTTGGAACCTAGTGTCCATTTTAGTTTCTCACAATCTTCCTGGATATGGTATCCTAGGTTTATATTGCGGAACTTCTGACTCATTGGGAGCTTGCTCCTTTTCTTTGCCTTTTGAGGTTTCTGCAGATTTCTCAATTCCTAGATTCAGACTTGCATTCAGAGAGAAGACAAGTGTATCATCATCATCATGAGAGATTCTCGTGGTTTCATGAAAGACACGACCAGATCTTGTAGTGACGGAATTTAATTGCTCTCGTCTATTTTGATCGTGTCTAGGGTTTGACTCTGGTTGACCAGCAAAAGTACCTGCCGGTGGCTTCAGTTGGGCAACAATTTGTGCTAATTGGGCCTCCACCGCCTTCTGCTGAGCTTGTTGATTGGCAAACATGGTTTGTTGTGACTGTAATATCTTCCTGATCATAGTCATCTCGTCTGTTGGCTGGGAGGGGGCATTTGTTTTGAGTGAGTTGTTGTTGTCCTTGATGTGGTTGTTGCGGAGGTGGTGCTAACTGAGGTTGTTGTGGTTGCTGCAACTGAGGGTGCAATTGCGGGTGTAGAGGAGGATGGGTATATTGATAGTAGGCAGAGGGATTTCTAGGATAGTTGGATCTTGGAAAGTTATTTCTAAGATTCCCTTGATTTTGGTTAAAGTTACTTTGAAATCCAGGTGGCAACCTATTGGAGGATCCCCCTTGTGTTTGATGTTGTGGGTTAGTAGTCCCCGCAGGGTTCCCATATTGAAAATTGGGGTGATTTCTTGGTTGATTTGGATTATAGTAAGCTTGTCCTGGTATGGAATGAATAGAATTAACTTGTTCGGGCATCTGATCTTCATGGTGTTTAATGATTGGTTCGTACTGTTGTTGTGGTGGTTGCATATCCATCATCACATTGTAGAGTAGGCCACATGACAAAGTAGGGTGATCAGATGTGTGACAGGCTTCACAAGTCCCTGTGGCAGCTTTAACTTGTTGGACTTGGGGGTTTTTCTTTTTGTCATATTCTCCAAATGAAGTTTCAAGTGCCTGCTATTTGTGAGCTATAGTCTTTAAAGCTTCAGCGATAGCCTTCATTTCCATTGATTCCTCAGCCTTGTAAACTTTGAGGACTCCCTTAGGGAATGATCATCCCCAATTCGATTGGTTCTCATCTCTAAGTGTAACGATCTTCCAAGCATCCTCGTAGTTCTTCATCATAAAATTTCCTCCAGATGAGGAATCCAGAAATTGCTTGATATCATCACTCACCCCCCTATAGAATGTTTCTATTAATTGATTTTGGGAGATACCGTGATGAGGGCATTTCCTTAGAAGCTCCTTGAATCTTTCCCATGCTTCTGTGAGGGATTCTTCAGGAAGTTGGGCGAAGTGGTTGATTTGCCCCCTAATTTTATAGGTTAATGAAGGAGGGAAAAACTTTTCTAGGAACTTTTCTTCCAAGGGGGCCCAGGTGGTGATGATTGGCTCGCTATCAAGTGAGTTGTACCAACTCAAAGACCTTCCAGATAGAGTGAAGTGGAAAAGATGTAGCATTATTGCATCAAAGGCAATTCTGGCTTGTGGGACAAGTTGGCAAAGTGCCTTGAATCTCTTCAAGTGATCCATGCAGTCATCTCCAGAACCACCAGAGAATGAGATGCGCTGCATGATTTGAATTCATTGTGTCTGGATCTCAAAATTAGGTATGTTGATGATTGGTGGCCGGACTGGATGATTATCTTCATAGTTCTTGGGGACGGCATAATCCCTCAATTGCTTGTTTCTTAGCTCCAACTGGGCGGCTTGGTTAGCTGCTTCATTTTCAGCTTAGATGCGGGCTTGTTCTTCAGCTCGGATTTCTACTTGGATCTGAGCACGAGTGTCGGAAATGAGTTGTGCTCTCTGAGCGGTTGTGGCGGCGTTGACCCTTTCCATTACTAACGCAGCTTGGCATTGATCTTCAGCCATTTGCCTGGCTTTTTGGCAATTAAGTCTGATGCGACAGTGGAAGCTTCTCTCTACCTCAGAGTCGTACTCTGGATCAGGGGAGAATCTGAGATTATGCGATGGTTGCATACACGTCTTCTACCTGAGTAAAGGAAGAAACACACCTTTTAGATGATGCGGAAGGTGTGATGGAATCAAAAAGATATGGAGTAATGTATTAAAAAGTGTAAAACCCTAACCACTAGAAAGATGATAAATGAAATTAAAATGTTCCGTTGTCCCCGACAACGGTGCCAATTTTTTATGGAGCTTCGACTTGCGTGG
This sequence comes from Alisma plantago-aquatica, assembly GCA_963693085.1. NCBI lineage: Eukaryota > Viridiplantae > Streptophyta > Magnoliopsida > Alismatales > Alismataceae > Alisma > Alisma plantago-aquatica. The sequence continues at coordinate 179,658,360 of OY856415.1, forward strand.
AATTGCGTGCACCACTTAAAATCCTAAAGATGGTAAGTCTTCAGGTTTATCCTTGCTTATACTAGATCGAGAACTCCACCCACGTATGCTAGGATATGTGGAAGTCTTATCGTAGTATAGTTAAGGGTCGAATCCATGGGACAACGGTCTTGTCAAGATTGACAAGATAGAAAATGTTAGAATTTCACTTATCTTCTTCACAGTAGGTATCAAGCTCAAAAAGTTGGTTTGGTTGTTTTAAACTAACCGTAGTAAAACAAAGCAACAAAGTTGATAACCTCCAATTTTATGATGTTATCTTAGTAATTTTCCTCAGTTTTCCACACTCTTTCTCAGATAAATTAGATAAAATCCTTAACTTTCCTCTATTATTGCAAATATACTATTAGACAAACTTTTCTCCTTTTTACTTACAGAAAAAGACACAAAAAAAATCACAAAAGCGTCACACGGTCCCAAGACCGCATGAAGCCAACCGGTCCCGAGACCGCATGGAGTCACATAGTCTCAAGACCGCATGAAGCCAACCGGTCTCAAGATCGCATGCAGTCACACAGTCTCAACACCGCATGAAGCCAACCGGTCTCAAGACCGCATGGAGTCACAAAATCTCAAGACCGCATTAAGCCAACCGGTCCCGAGACCGCATGGAGTCACACGGTCTCAAGACCGCATGAAGCCAACCGGTCTCGAGACCGCATGGAGTCACACGGTCTCAAGACCGCATGAAGCCAACCGGTCTTGAGACTGCATGAAGCCAACCAGTCCCAAAATGGCATGGAGTCACACGGTCTCAAGACCGCATGAAGCCAACCGGTCCCGAGACTGCATGGAGTCACACTGTCTCAAGACCGCATGAAGCCAACCGGTCTCTGAGCCCAAACGGTCTCAGGGTTCAAACGGTCTTAGAGCCAAAATGGCCTCAGGGTCCAAACGGTCTCAGGGTCCAAATGGTTTCAGGGTCCAAACGGTCTCAGGGTCCAAACGGTTTCAGGGTCCAAACGGTCTCAGGGTCCAAATGGCTTCAGAGCCCAAACGGTTTTGGGGTCCAAACGGTTTCAAGGTAAAATTGCCCAAACCGTTTGGACTTCACTTAAAAGCCTATAAATAAGACCCGAAGGGTCCTCCCAAATCACCAAGTCTCAAACGCCCAAAGGATGCCTCTACTGCTCCAGAACTATTCCACCCTTCATCCACCGCCTCGAGGCTGCTGGTCTGAGATCCACACTCCATCCAGAAGCTACTTTCTCTCTCATCGCTGAAGAAGGTGAGAAGTGGAAGATTCATCATCGAGCAACCTACAAAGTGTGAAGATCGTCACTCTCTCTCCAAGGGGTTTACCTTCCTCCCTCCTTCATGGAGATGATGTTCTCTCTCTCTCTTCTCGCCTCCTCCTTCGTCCTTGTCATGAGCGAGTAGTCTTTTACACTAGGGTGCAGGGAGTAACCCCGCTACCCATGTTTTCATTTCATGCAATGTAATCCATAGTTTGCAATAGAGATATACTTTCTTTTCAGTTCAACATCAATCGTTTAATGAATGCTTGTTGCTTGATCACCAACTTGTGTTACCTTTTATCTTTTAGTATGAATTATCTACGTTTGTACTATTAGATTCAAATCTCGATTGAATGTTGGTTCTTGATGCATGTATCCACCATGCATCTGTTTCGGTATCTAGGAGTGTTTTTCAAGAAGTGGAGTAAACTCACTTCCATCATTGTGCATTCATTCTATGAAATGGAATCAATTGACGTATGGAAGTACAACCTTGATAAGTTGAGGAACACACTTTGCGAAGGGAATGATGTAAAGTAAGTGACCATTCATTCGGGGATGGCTGGAATTGCAACACTCCCACACTTCTCGTAGTTAGTTCTCCGAAAGGAAACTAAATCTACAAAGATACTAGTAGTTTAGACTCTTATTGCAGGTTATGTTTTTTATGTTGCATGTTTTGATCCATGCATAGTGGTGGTGAAAGCCGATCACATCCTAGTGGTTTCTTATCATTGTTAACATCCTTAAGTTTACTTTCTTGCTTTACTTTACTTGCACTTAGTTTAAAACAACCAAACCAACCTTTTGAGCTAGATACCTACTGTCTAGAAGTTAAGTGAAATTCCAACGTTTTCTATCTTGTCAATCTCGACAAGACTGTTGTCCCGTGGATTCGACCCTTAAGTATACTACGATAAGACTGCCACGTATCTTAGCATACGTGGGTGGAGTTCTCGATCTAGTATAAACAAGGATAAACCTGAAGACTTACCATCTTTAGGATTTTTAGTGGTGTACGCAATTCCACGCAAGTGGAAGCTCCATCAAAAATTGGTGTCGTTGCCGGGGACAACGAAATGTTTTAATTTCATTTATCATCTTGCTAGTGGTTAGGGTTTTACACTTTCATTTAAACATTACTCCATATCTTCTTGAACTCATCATATCTCCTACATCATCTAAAAGGTGTGTTTCTTTCTCTACTTAGGTAGAAGACGTGTATGCGACCATCGCATAATCTTGGATTCTCCCCTGATCCAGAGTATGACTCTGAGGTAGAGAGAAGCTTCCACCACCGCATCAGACTTAACTGTCAAAGAGCCAGGCAAATGGCTGAAGATCAACGCCAAGCTGCATTAGTGATGGAAAGGGTCAATGCCGCCATAGCCACTCAGAGAGCACAACTCATTGCTGACACTCGTGCTCAGATCCAAGTAGAAATCCGAGCTGAAGAAAAGGCCCGCATCTGAGCTAAAAATGAAGCAGCTAACCAAGATGCCTAGTTAGAGCTAAGAAACAAACAATTGAGGGACTATGTCGTCCCCAAGAACTATGAAGACAATCATCCAGTTCAGCCTCCGATCATCAACATACCCAACTTCGAAATCCGAACACAATGGATTCAAATCATGCAGGGCATCTCATTCTCTGGTAGTTCTGGAGATGACTGCATGGATCACTTGAAGAGATTCAAGGCACTTTGCCGACTTGTCCCACAAGTCGGAGTTTCCTTTGACGCAATAATGCTACATGTTTTCCACTTCACCCTATCTGGAAGGGCTTTGAGCTGGTACAACTCACTTGATAGGGAGCTAATCATCACCACCTGGGCTCCCTTGGAAGAAAAATTCCTGGAAAAGTTTTTCCCTCCTTCATTAACCTACGAAATTAGAGGACAGATCAACCACTTCACCCAACTTCCTAGAGAATCACTCACAGAAGCATGGGAAAGATTTAAGGAGCTTCTAAGAAAGTGCCCTCATCATGGTATCTCCCAAAATCAATTAATAGATACATTCTATAGGGGGGTAAGTGATGACATCAAGCAATTTCTGGATTCCTCATCTGGAGGAAATTGTATGAGAAAGAACTACGAGGATGCTTGGAAAATCATTACACTTGGAGCTGAGAACCAATCCAATTGGAGACGATCATCCGGTAAGGGAGTCCTCAAAGTTTATAAAGCTGAGGAATCAATGGAAATGAAGGCTATTGCTTAAGCTTTAAAGACTATAGCTCACAAACAGTAGGTACTTGAAACTTCATTTGGAGAATATGATAAGAAGAAAAACCCCCAAGTCCAACAGGTTAATGCTGCTACAGGGACTTGTGAAGCCTGTCACGCATTCGATCACCCTACACTGTCATGTGGCCTACTTTACAATGTGGTGATGGATATGAAACCACCACAACATCAGTACGAACCAATCATCGAGCACCCTAAAGATCAGATGCCCGAACAAGTCAATTCCATTCATTCCATATCGGGAAAAGTTTACTATAATCCAAATCAACCAAGAAACCACCCCGATTTTCAATATGGGAATTCTGCGGGGACTGCTAACCCACAACATCAAACACAAGGTGGATCCTCTAATAGGTTGCCACCTGGATTTCAAAGTAACTTTAACCAAAATCAAGGGAACCTCAGAAATAATTTCCAAAGATCCAACTACCCTAGAAATCCTTCTGCCTACTATCAATACACCCATCCTCCTCTGCACCCACAACTACACCCTCAGCTGCAGCAACCACAACAACCTCAGTTAACGCCACCTCCGCAACAACCACATCAAGTACAACAACAACTCACTCAGAAAAATGCCACCTCCCAGCCAACAAATGAGATGACTATGATCAGGCAGATGTTACAGTCACAACAAACCATGCTTGCCAATCAGCAAGCTCATCACAAGGCAGTGGAGGCCCAACTAGCACAAATTGCTACCCAACTGAAGCCATCAGCAGGCACTTTTACGGGACAACCAGAGTCAAATCCTAGACACGATCAAAATAGACCAGAGCAATTGAATGTCGTCACTACAAGATTCGGCTGTGTCCTTCATGAAATTACGAGAATCGCTCCTGATGAAGACGATGCACCTGTCTTTACTTCGAATGCAAGCCTGAATCAAGGAATTAAGAAATCTGCAGAAACCGCAAAAGGCAAAGAAAAGGAACAAGCTCCCAAAGAACCGGAAGTTCCGCAGTATAAAACTAGGATACCATACCCAGGAAGATTGAGAGAGACTAAAATGGACACGAGGTTCCAAAGATTCAAGGAGGCGATGAAGAAACTTTATATCGATATCCCGCTCCTCGATGCTCTCTCTGAAGTACCAACTTTTGCTAAATATTTGAAAACTTTGCTATCAAGGAAATACATTACTGAAAACAAGAAACAGTTAAACTGGCTCAGACCACCTCTCATATCATTCTTAATAAGATGACCAAGAAAAAGAAGGACCCTGGTTCTTTCGGTATTCAATGTTGTATTGGAAAAGCTTCAACCAAAAAGGGATTAGCTCACCTAGGGGCTAGCATATCTATTATGTCCTACTCCATGTGTAATACATTGGGCTTTACTGATTTACTACCCACAACGTTGACAATTTAGTTAGCTGATTCCACTAGCACTGCACCTCTAGGAATTATTGAAGACATTCCAGTCAGGATAGGCAAGAATTCTTATGTCCCATGTGATTTTGCCATTATGGACATCAAGGAAGATCTCAGATACCCAATAATATTTGGTAGACCCTTCCTTGCCACAGCTAGGGCACTCATTGATGTTGAAGTTGGCACTATCATTTTGAGACTGGGAAAAGAAGCCATTGAATTCCGAGTCCTTAATAGCATGAAAGGTCCCAACATTCAGGAGGAAGTTTTTCTCCTAGATGCAATACATCAAATGTTACAATTAGAAATATCTGAACCATATGATGAGTTAGAAAATGTCTTAATAAATACAGAATTCAAATTCTCAGCCAATGAATTAGTTCAACGATGCCTGCAACACTTAGAAAAAGCTGAAGAAGCACCAGTAGCCACTTTTGAGGAACTCAAATCTGTCACTATTTTAGAAACAACAGAAGCACCTAAGGCTCCTGAGATGAAAACCCTACAAACGGGACATAAGCACGTTTTCTTGGACGAAGAGAAATTATGTCCAGTAATCATCCGTTCCACTCTAATGAAAGACCAGGAAGAAAGGCTTCTCAATGAATTGAAGAAACGTAAGAAAGCTATTGGGTAAAAAATAACTGACCTGACAGGTGTAAACCCAACCTTATGCATGCATAGACTTCCTATGGTAGAAGAATTTAAGCCTTCAAGAGAGCACAAGAGAAAGTTGAACCCCAATCTTAAAGAAGTGGTTCGTCTTGAGGTCCTCAAACTACTGTTACTGGTATCATCTACCCAATTTCATATTCCCAATGGGTCAGCCCTGTCCAAGTGGTCCCCAAAAAGGGAGGGACCACTGTCATGTTAAATGATAAAAATGATCTCGTACCCACGAGGACTGTCGCACGGTGGAGAATGTGTATCGACTACAGGAAACTCAACAAAGCAACACGAAAGGATCACTACCCGCTTCCCTTTCTTGACAAAGTCCTCGAACGCCTAGCCCATTAAAAGTTTTTCTATTATCTCGATGGTTATTCTGGATTCTACCAAATCCCTATACATCCGGAAGACCAAGAAAAAACTACTCTTACTTTCCCCTTCGGGACATACGCTTTCAGATTAATGCCATTTGGGCTGTGCAATGCGCCGACCACCTTCCAAAGATGCATGTCTGCTATTTTTGCAGGGCTAACCGAGTCCATAATGGAAGTTTTCATGGATGATTTTTCAGTTTATGGAGATTCCTTTGACAACTGTCTACTCAACCTTGCACAAGTGTTATAAAGGTGTGAGGAAACGAACCTCATATTAAATTGGGAAAAATGCCATTTTATGGTAACTGAAGGTGTCGTCCTCGGACATAGAGTGAGTGATAGAGGGATTGAGGTAGACAAGGCAAAAATTGATGTCATCTCAAAACTGTAGCCGCCAAAAGACGTAAAAGGAGTACGAGCTTTCCTGGGTCATGCTGGGTTTTATCGAAGATTCATTAAAGATTTCTAGAAAGTAGCCAAACCCATGACCCAATTATTGACCAAGGACGCCGAGTTCAATTTTGACCAAGAATATCTACAAAGCTTCATAACTTTAAAAAATGTTCTAGTCTCTGTGCCTATGCTAAGAGCACCTGACTGGTCACAACCATTTGAAATAATGTGTGATGCCAGTGACTATGCTATAGGAGCGGTGTTAGGACAGAGAATTGACAAAAAGCCTTATGTAATATACTATGCGTCCAAGACTCTCGATGAAGCGCAAAAGAACTACACCACTACAGAAAAGGAGTTCTTAGATGTCATCTATGCATTCGAGAAATTCTACTCCTACCTAATGGATCAAAGGTCATAGTCTACACTGACCACTCCGCCATACGATATCTAATTTAGAAGCAAGACGCAAAACCCAGACTTATATGCTGGGTATTGATGCTTTAGGAATTTGATTTGGAAATCAAATACAAAAGCGGAGTGGAGAACGTCGTCGCTGATCATCTCAGCTGTATTAAAATGAAGGATGATGATAAAGTACCTATCCAAGACTCCCTCCCTGATGACCAACTAATGCAGATCACCACCGGATTTCCCTGGTATGCCGATATAGTAAATTATCTGGCTATAGGAATCATCCACCCTTCTGCCTCTTACCATGATAAAATGAAATTTCTGGACGATGTTAAGCAATACTACTGGGACAAACCTTATCTCTTTCGCCTATGTGTAGACGGACTTTTCCGTCACTGCCTACCTAAAGAAGAGATTACTCTTGTCTTAGAACATTGCCATTCTGGCCCCACTGGGGGGCACATGAGCTCGAAAAATACCTCTATGAAAGTTTTGCAATCAAGTTTTATTTGGCCAACAATAGCAAGAGATTCCCATGACTTCGTAAAATCATGCAATAAATGTCAACTTTCTGGCAGTATAACAAAAAGGAATGAAATGTCCCTCACAATGTGGCAAGAGATCAAACTTTTTGATGTGTGGGGGATAGACTACATGGGTCCCTTCCCCTCTTCATATGGATTTTCCTACATATTGGTTGCAGTGGACTATGTTTTGAAATGGGTAGAAGCTATACCCACAGTTTCCAGCAATTCCAAACCAGTCATTAAGATGTTTAAAGATATCATTTTTCCCATATTCGTAGTCCCCCGAACTGTCATATCCGATGGAGGGACCCATTTTCTGGAACGTAGCTTTGAAGTCCTCTTGAAGAAGTACGGAGTCAACCATAAAGTTTCCACGTCGTACCACCCACAAACTAGTGGTCAAGTTGAAGTTTCGAATAGACAACTGAAGGCAATCCTAGAGAAAACCGTCAATAGACACTGTACTGACTGGTCCACCAAGCTTCCTGACGCCCTTTGGGCTTACCGAACAGCTTATAAGACACCATTTGGAACAACTCCGTTCCATTTGGTATACGGGAAATCATGTCCTCTTCCAGTGGAACTTGAACATAAGGCTTGGTGGGCCATTAAACAACTGAATTTTGATTTTAAAAGTGCCAGAGAAAATAGACAACTCCAGCTACAAGAACTAGAGGAGCTCTGAATGACCGCTTATCAAAGTGCTAGGATTTACAAAGAACAAACCAAGATGTGGCACGACGGTCATCTAAAAAGAAAAGACATCGCCATTGGAGATAAAGTCCTTCTTTTAAACTCCATGCTCAAAATGTTCCCCGAAAAACTCCACACAAAGTGGTCCGGGCCTTTCACCATCAAACACATATACCTGACTAGAGCTATCATAATTGTTGACGACAATGGAGGAGAAAGGACAGTCAATGGCCATAGATTGAAAAAATACTATACTCTAACAGAGAAAATTCCGAAACAGACTATTGAGGTCAGAGATCCCACAACATCACCATAACAAAATCAAAACTTCGCCGAGCCAGCAACGTAAAACCCAGGTGCTACTTGGGAGGCAACCCAAGATCTGAGTATCACCATTTATCTTTGTTTTCTGTTTCCTTTGTTTAATTTAGGATTATCATCTTTAATCTGAAAATATAAAAATTCACATAAACAACCAAAACAAACATAAAAATATAAAAATAAAAAACCTAAACCTTCTCAAACGACCCTCAAACCATTTGGAGCCAAACGGTCTTGAAACCGTTTGGAGCCAAACAGTCCTGAAACCGTTAGACCGTTTGGGGCCAAACGGTCCTGAAACCGTTTGGAGCCAAACAGTCTTCAAACCGTTTGACCTCGGGAATTTGCAAGGTCAAGACCTGAATCCTATAAATATAACCCTACCCCCTCTCCTTCTTCTTTCTTTCGACCCTGAAGCTTTCTAAAACCCTCACAAGCACTGTTTCATCTCCACGATTCTCGCTCCCACGCAGCCCGCAACGTCAGCTCGCTCCGCTACACCGGTTCTCTCTGCCGCCATCGCTCCCACTCCCGCGCATCTTCACGACATCCGCATCTCGGTTACCACTGCTCTCCGCATCGCTGTCGTCTTCATCACCCCCAACAACAAGGTAGACTAGCACACCACCATCATTAGCACTTTCGTCTGTACATCAACTCCATTTTTACCATCACCGATGTCTACGTCACCGACGCAGCTCCCATCTCTATCTCCTCCGATATCGTTTCTACCTCCGTCTACTGTGCCCCCATCGTTCCACCTTCCAAACGGTCTTGAAACCGTTTGGAGCCAAACGGTCCTGAAACTGTTTGGAGCCAAACGGTCGTGAAACCGTTTGAAGCAAAACGATCTTGAAACTGTTTGGAGACAAACGGTCTTGAAACCGTTTGGATTCCTCTAAAACATAAAAACATAGACACATACATGATATAATTTTAAATAAACTCGCTTTCTTTGCAAAATACTTCTAACACACGACTTTATGCTAATTCATTCAGAAATGGCTTCACCAGCAAAGCCACCCATCGGAACCGAAGACGCTCCCTTCTGGACAAGGGAGCAACTGATAGCAAACCACGCCAGGCTCCAGAAGATAGTAGATACCTATGAAAAGACTAAACAGATCCCACCAAAGGTCAACATGATAGCGGTCATGTGTGAAATTGACCGCATCAACAAATGCTTAGCTGAGGAACCTGAAGAAGAAGTGGAAGAAATCTCTTCCAGTGATGAAGGCTCCGAATATGAGCCAAACTCTGAAGAAGAATCCCCAATCGAAAAATCCAAGGGGAAACGAAAGGCCCAGGAAGCTGCAAAAGAACAACCATCAAAGAAACAGGCAAGGAAGCAGGTCTACCCGCTACTGCTAGGGAACAAACCCTTGTAGAGTATGTCCCAATACCCGCCACTACCACCCCCTCTACCACTCCCACTACTACTCCCATCTTCCCCGCCATCACCACTACAACACCACCACCAGAAAACATTTACATCCACACCCTCCCATCCATCGACAAAATACTAAAACCAACAAAGTACGTTTGCTCACACGTACTGCACAAGATGGGGATATACGATAGAATCCTCACCATGCTTGACAACGCCAATCTCTCCAGACTGTGCTTTGTCCCTGAAATTTCATATGTCGAACCCACAACAGAATTCTTTACACATCTTACTAAAGAATCTGTGGACATTATGCACAGGGCAAGGGACGGAGGTGACTGTAGGCTGGTCACCAAGCTTTTTGGTAACAACATTGTTATCACAAAAAATCTTTTGAATGAAATATTCATAGACAACCCGGACAAGATCAAACAAGCCAAAGTTGTTAGCATAGAGAACTCACAATTCAATAGACACAGCTTATGGAAGACCCAAACAGGGATCCCCACTTATGAGGCAAAGACCTGCAAAGCCTCCAATATTCATTCTGGGTTCGTGCGCATGCTTCAGAAAATTCTCACCAGTGCGCTGTTCCCCAGAACAGAGGGAGGAAATGTTATCACCGTCGACCTTTTTCTTCTATGGTCCATTCTACATGGAATGTTGGTCAACATCGGACGGCACATGATACAAAAATTCTCAGCCTACGCCATAGGGAAAGAAATCTGCATGGGTGGACACATAACTTCCATCATTAAATATCTCAAGATAGACAGATTACACCCTCGATGCACGTAGATCAAGGGCGACATCCTTACTAACGAGAAAACCTTTAATAACTCCTACATTATCACGGAAAAGGATGCGAAATTACACTACATTTTCTGCCCCACAGTACGATCTTCCAGAACTCTGCTACCACTTTCGGAGCTTGCGGATTATGACAAAGACAAGCTCCTCTTCACTGACGAAGAGCTTACCAAAATCCTGGCTTCGGTCAAAGTACAAGAGAAGAAGACCAAAGCGGGATAGACAGAGCTTAGTATTAACGCCCCGGCAGGCAGGGGAACAAAAATACCAGTTAAACGACCATCTAAGGCATGTTTACAACCACCACAGCTGTTGGAAATGCCAAAATCAAAACTACAACCAGAGACAGACCGCCCTCAACTGGAGGAACTAATCACTACCTCATCATTATACTCATTCATCATGAGCCTACATGATTAGCTCACCCCCACCACATTACCATCCACTACCATCCCACCATCTACCACCCTTCCACCTTCCTCCATAACAATCCCAACAACAATCCCTCCACCCACATCTTCCACTTCACCCTCTTTCTCCCTGGGCACCCCTTTCTTCGCTCCCACACCCGACTTCACATACTCCACTCCCATCTCCACTCTTTTCACCTCAACATTTTTGCTCTCACAATTCTCACCCGGACAGTCACCATTTTCTCCATCCGCTACCACCCCGACACTGCTGGTGACTCCATCTACGGTCACCACGTAGTTCACGGGACCATCAACAATGTCTCTTTCGGAAGGCACTACAACCTTTCCACCCTGACCCCAGCCACACCACCCTTCCACATTTGGGGTCCATTTCACTAACATCGGTGAGGAATTTGGACATCAATTTGATGATATTCAAAACCACCTCACTGACCCTTCTAACACATTACAATCTATTTTTTCTTGTGTGCAGGGTTTAACTACACAGGTCACCAAGATTGACATGCAAAACCTTGTCTCGCCAAGCATCATCTCAAGCATCAACCAACAGCAAAAAGCAACGGCCATGAAAGTTGATCGCCTCGACAATTGCCTACAACAACTGCCACAGTTGGTGCTTGAAGTGAAAGGCCAGCAAGACAATCTGGTCAAGCAAGTCGACATGATTTCTATGCAAAATCAACCTTTGCTAGAAACTCTGTGTGATCTTAAGCAGCAACAAACTGCTTTAAGCACGCGCTTGGATGACATCAGCACCACCCTCACACAGCTAAATAACCGGCAAGAGGAGTCATCCAACAACAAAATCAATCAACTAAGAACTCAAGCGATAGATCTCTCTGCATGACTCCTCTCCTCCGAGGCTCGATTTTCATATCTGAAAGAAGCCCACGACGCTTTGCTTGAAACACATGAGCATACGCAAGTGGCTTTCGACGAGCTACAAGCACTCCACCGGAAGTGCAAGAAGCCTTCACCAAAGAAGACAACAGATGAGGCGGAAGTCAAAGATGATGATGAAGAAGACAATGACGATGAGGATTCTGACTCCTCGACTGACTCCAATATTAGCACCTCCTCAGACGATAAATTTGACGACCCAGACAATGCTGGGGGGGGCCCCAGCTGAGGAGCTGCACCAAAACAACAGCAACATCACCACGATGGTGATAAAGATCCCAAATCCCCTACTCACAATGACAATGATATTATGTCCTATGGGGATCAATTTCTTGATTATTCAACAATGGGATCTCTGGGGGAAACATTCAAAGAGGTCGCTTTTGCTGAGTTCCAACAATGTTTATTCAGAACCAGCACGAGTCGACCACAAGAAGAACTTCCACAATGCTCTGTCCCGAAGCAAACTTCACCCTTTCCCCGAAAACATGAAGATTTAGAAAGAGTCAGTTTGGATACAGACGAAGATCTGGAATAAGCTTATGACTCAGACAAAGATGAATATGTGCAGCACTACATAGACAATCTGGAGTAGACTTATTCTCTCCCTCTGCAAGAGCTTCCCCCGCCGCCACCTCTACCTCATAAAATGCACGATTTAGACATGGCGGCCGTCTCTACCTTATATGCTCAAGATATCTTTATCTTAAACACTATCGTAGATGATGTCAAAGACGGGGACGATGTTATCTATCATAATACGAAGACTCTGCGCAAGTTGACACGTGAATATTTTTGCACCATACTTTGACCACAGTCGCTGGTGAAGATAGCAATCTTCCATGTCCTCCTTGCCAATTCTATCGAAATCTATAGAAGCTCTAAACGACAGCAACATGTACTTAACGCTTCACCTACTCTAGGAATGAGTCTACTATTTAAAGATCTACAAAACAAATCCATCGAGCGGTTGCAGAAGGCGATAGCCAGAAAAGAATGCTATATTACCGTGCCCTTCCAAGTCTCTGGTCATTGGCTGCTAATGATCATGGACACCAGGGCTCGAGACGCCAAGGTGTACAACTTTTGCACCATTGAACTAAGAGCCAGAATAATTAATTTCACTGGAACAGAAGTCGGGGAGGCCAGATGCATCCCTTTCCGGCTCCTGAAATTGATTTGGGCTGCTTGCCCATCCCTCCGCAATGGTTGGAACCAACCATGGTTCCAAATCATCAACCCCTACGCCCAAACTCAAGAGGGATCTAAGGATTGCGCTTTCTACGTTATACGCCATATTCAAGCACTCAATCAGCAAATCCCTTTCACCGAACTGGCCACAGAGGATTTTCATTCTCTGCGGGGTCGTTACACCATGGAACTAATTTGTGATAGAAGGTTCTTCAAGGACCCAACTATGGCACCCAACGACGTTCCTCGCTACCTCTTTTCGGCCATCCAATGTCCTCCAAAACAGCCATTCCGGCACACAATAGAGGAGTTGGGGAAACAACATCCCGCCAAGGTTCCCGAGAAGAAGAAATGGGCCCCTTACTCTTTCGATCTGGCGGATGATGAAGGGGTTACTGAGTTGCTAACCGGGGCGACCATCAATAGATCATCTTCACAAATGGTCCCCCTATCTACTATTTCACCAACATTCCCCAATTTTGACCTCAGCGCCTGCAAAAGCCTCTCTGAAAATGAACTTCGCCTCATCATGTCAAGGCTTTACGCCGAGAAAGATGACCTCATTTTCATATCCGGCGATATTCTAGTCATGGCAGACGCGCTACAAGAAACTGTATAGATCAAAGGGTCTCTATCTGTAAGTTTGATTGCCGCCTATCAATTTCTTCTCGGACAGAATCACCCTACAACCTATATGGCATCCTCTTATATGAAGGACGATCTCCTAAAGCTAAAGAACTTCAGAACAACTGAGGCACTCATTTCCTTCCTACAACATACGACTCTAAAGTTTATCATGTTTCCCTTCCTTCATTCAGAACACTGGATGTTGTTGGCAACAAATCTTCACGACGAAACAACAATCATATACAACAGTTCCGACAGCCAGTACAATCCAAATAAGCAACAATACGCTACAACACCAAGAACACCTACAGAAGAAGTGGCGAAGGAGTGTGTTGACCAACTACATGCCCTTCTCAGCAAGCACACACAGGCATACGGTAAAGAACACTTTCATTGCCCCGCCTTCAGTTACAAATGCCCATAGCAGCTCCGCGAGTCGAACGACTGTGGTTTCCACGTCCTCTATTGGATGTACACCATTACGACTCTTGGAAGACCCGTAGAGGACATGATAGATGTGGATTACCACACGTTACGAGGAAAGTACACTTCTAATCTTCTCCGCACTCATGGATAACAGACGCCTGATGTCCTTGTCCTTATACTTCTCAACCTATCACTTTGACACTCTAAGGACAGAGTGAGTGATAAGTTAAGGGGGGAGTACACTGGACAAGGGCGAGGTATCATTCTTAAATCCTTCCCTCTCTATCTTCTCTTTCAATCCTGCATAAAATTTTTCTTTGCACACTTAGTTTTTGTTTTAAATAATTCCCCTAATAATAAATCTTGTTCATAAAGAATAATATCCCTCTTGGAACAAAGTCATCACCAACTAACTTCAGAATCCAGTTAGTCCTAAGGAGTAACAACAAGAATAGCACATAGACATGTAATGATGAATTAATAAATTATCTTCACATTCAATTTTCATGCTTTTGCTTCAATTCTACATCTGACTTTCCACAGGCCAACATCAGGGCCGAAATAAGCCAAACACTATCAAGGACGGGAGGGACATCAGGTGACATCCAAATCATGAAGCCTTGCAAGTGGACCACTTGTAGAAACCAAATAAGTGCATGTCGAGAAACTCTAAGAACAACTTTCTTCTCTTCAAATAAAAGAGGCTTGGCCGCCCAAATCAAAATTCATAAAAACCCAAATCCTAAGCCTGTGAGTGTACGAATAAAAGCCAGAGTGTTGAATAAAACTATGAGAGTTGTGCCATGAATAAGGATCTATATGAAGAACCAATATAGGTCTCGCCCGGCTGGTACATTCAGCTTCCCTCACAAAGGCAGATGTGTCGTACCTAGTAGTGAAACCCTAAGGTATCCAAATATAAGAAAGTTGATAACCTCCAATTTTGTGATGTTATCTAAGTAATTTTCCTCAGTTTTCCACACTCTTTCTCAAATAAATTAGATAGAATCCTTAACTTTCCTCTATTATTGCAAATATACTATTAGACTAACTTTTCTCCTTTTTACTTACAAAAAAAGACACACAAAAAATCACAAAACCCTCACATGGTCCCAAGACCGCATGAAGCCAACCGGTCCCGAGACCGCATGGAGTCACACGGTCTCAAGACTGCATGAAGCTAACCAGTCTCAAGACCGCATGGAGTCACACGGTCTCAAGACTGCATGAAGCCAACCGGTCCCGAGACCGCATGGAGTCACACGGTCGCAAGACCGCATGAAGCCAACCGGTCTCAATACCGCATGGAGTCACACGGTATCAAGACTGCATGAAGCCAACCAGTCTTGAGACCACATGAAGCCAACTGATCCTGAGACCGCATGGAGTCACACGGTCTCAAGACCGCATGAAGTTAACCGGTCTCGAGACCGCATGGAGTCACACGGTCTCAAGACTACATGAAGCCAACCGGTATCTAAGCCTAAATGGTCTCATGGTCCAAATGGTCTCATAGCCCAAACGGTCTCAGGGTCCAAATGGTCTCATGGTCCAAACGGTCTCAGAGCCCAAACAGTTTTGGGGTCCAAACGGTTTCAAGGTAAAATTTCCCAAACCGATTGGACTTCACTTAAAACCCTATAAATAAGACACGAGGGGTCCTCCCAAATCACCACGTCTCAGACACCCAAAGGCTTCCTCTACTGCTCCAGAGATGTTCCACCCTTCATGCACCGCCTCGAGGCTGCTGGTCTGAGATCCACACTCCATCCAGAAGCTACTTTCTCTCTCATCGCCGAAGAAGGTGAGAAGAGGAAGATTCATCATCGAGCAACCTGTGAAGTGTGAAGATCGTCACTCTCTCTCTCCAAGGGGTTGACCTTCCTCCCTCCTTCATGGAGATGACATTGTCTCTCTCTCTTCTCTCCTCCTCCTTCGTCCTTATCATGACCGAGTAGTCTTTTACACTAGTATGCGGGGAGTAGCCCCGCTACCCATGTTTTCATTTCATGCAATGTATTCCATAGTTTGCAATAGAGATATACTTTCTTTTTAGTTCAACATCAATCATTTAATGAATGCTTGTTTCTTGATCACCAACTTGTGTTACCTTTTATCTTTTAGTATGAATTGTCTATGTTTGTACTATTAGATTCGAATCTCGATTTAATGTTGGTTCTTGATGCATGTATCCATCATGCATCTGTTTCAGTATCTAGGAGTGTTTTTCAAGAAGTGGAGTAAACTCACTTCCATCGTTGTGCTTTCATACTATGAAATGGAATCAGTTGACGTATGAAAGTACAACCTTGATAAGTCGAGGAACACACTTTGCGAAGGGAATGATGTAAAGTAAGTGACCATTCATTCGGGGATGGCTCGCATTGCAACACTCCCACACTTCTCGTAGTTAGTTCTCCGAAAGGAAACTAAATCTACAAAGATACTAGTTGTTTAGACTCTTATTGCAAGTTATGTTTTTTATGTTGCATGTTTTGATCCATGCGTAGTGGTGGTAAAAACCGATCACATCCTAGTGGTTTCTTATCATTGTTAACATCCTTAAGTTTACTTTCTTTCTTTACTTTACTTGCACTTAGTTTAAAACAACCAAACCAACCTTATGAGCTAGATACCTACTGTCAAGAAGTTAAGTGAAATTCCAATGTTTTCTATCTTGTCAATCTCGACAAGACCGTTGTCCAGTGGATTCGACCCTTAACTATACTACGATAAGACTTCCACGTATCTTAGAATATGTGGGTGGAGTTCTCGATCTAGTATAAGAAAGGCTAAACCTGAAGACTTACCATCTTTAGGATTTTTAGTGGTGCACACAATTCCACGTAAGTGGAAGCTCCATCAAAAGTAAATTTTAGGTTATAAACAATGATAAGAAACCACTAGGATGTGATTGACTTTCACCACCACTACACATGGATCAAAACATGCAACATAAAAACATAACCTGCAAAGAGAGTTTAAACAGTTAGTATCTTTGTAGATTTAGTTTCCTTTTGGAGAACTAACTACGAGAAGTGTAGGAATGTTGCAATTCCATCCATCCCCGAACGAATGGTCACTTACTCTACATCATTCCCTTCGCAAAATGTGTTCCTCGACCTATCAAGGTTGTACTTTCATACATCAACTGATTCCATTTTATAGTATGAAAGTACAATAATGGAAGTGAGTTTACTTTACTTCTTGAAAAACACTCCTAGATACCGAAACAGATGCATGGTGGATACATGCATCAATAACCAACATTCAATCAGGATTTGAATCTAATAATACAAACATAGACAATTCATACTAAAAGATAAAAGGTAACACAAGTTGGTGATCAAGCAACAAGCATTTATTAAGCGATTGATGTCAAACTGAAAAGAAAGAATATCTCCATTGCAAACTTATGGATTACATTGCATGAAAAGAAAACATGGGTAGCGGGGCTACTCCCCGCACCCTAGTGTAAAAGACTACTCGCTCATGAGAAGGACGAAGGAGGAGGTAAGAAGAGATAAAGAGAACGTCATCTCCATGAAGGAGGGAGGAAGGTCAACCCCTTAGAGAGAGAGAGTGACAATCTTCACACTTCGCAGGTTGCTCGATGATGAATCTTCCTCTTCTCACCTTCCTCGGTGATGAGAGAGAAAGCAACTTCTGGATGGAGTGTGGATCTCAGACCAATATCCTCGGGGTGGTGGATGGAGAATGGAACAACTCTGGAGCAGTAGAGGCAACCTTTGGATGTCTGAGACTTGATGATTTTTCAGGAACCCTTGGGTCTTATTTATAGGCTTTAAGTGAAGTCCAAACAGTTTGGGCAGTTTTGAGTCCAAACGGTCATGAAGACCGTTTGGGTTCTGAGACCGTTTGGACCCTAAGACCGTTTGGGTTCGATGCGGTCTTGGGAGTGTGTGACTCCATGCGGTCTTGGGACCGTGTGACTCCATGCGGTCTTGGGACCGCGTGGCTTCATGGTTCTTGGGACCACGTGGCTTCATGCAGTCTTAGGACCGCGCGGCTTCATGCGGTATTGGGACCGCGTGGCTTCATGCGGTCTTGGGACCATCCAAGACCGCATGGCTTCATGCGGTCTCCAAGACCGTTTGAGGCATTTGTGATTTTTTTGTGTTTTTCTGTAAGAATAAAAAGGAGAAAAGTTAGTCTAATGGTGTATTTGTAATAAAGGAAGAAAGTTAAGGGTTCTAACTAATTTATCTGAGAAAGAGTAAGGAAAACTGCAGAAAAACTATTAAGATAACATCAAAAAATGGGAGGTTATCACCCCCCCTAATATAGAGTCTAGCTTGTCCTCAAGCGAGATAGAGCTGAGGCATGTAATGGTGAGGCGATTTTATTTGAGTTAAGATTTCCATACTCTTGCTCCAATTCTAAACCAGAGGTCTCCTTAGGTTGTATCAGAGCTTTTGCCTGCCTTAACTCTTTCAGGTATTGAGAGTTGCTTGGATCTCAGGTTTCTTCCACATCTCGTAGCCCGCATTGGGACCACTTTTTATTATGTACATGTCGTTGACTCTAATCAGTTTTATACTTCTCTGAAAATCCTACCGGAAGCTAGAGTGGGTATGAGGGTTGGCTAAAGGCTTGTTGTGTAACTCCCCCTTCAAGTGGGGGAGGGGTTGTCTATGCTTTTAGGATCTCACTACTGGGCACGATACATCTGCCTTTGTGAGGGCAGTTGAATGTACCGACCGAGCGAGTCCTTTGTCAGCCTTTCATATATTTAGATACCTTAGGGTTTCACTACCGGGCACGATACATCTACCTTTGTGAGGGCAGTTGAATGTACCGGTCGGGAAAGACCTTCATTGGCTCTTTATATAGATCCTTATTCATAGCACAACTCTCATATTTTTGTTCAACACTCTGGCTTTTATTCGTAAACTCACAGGCTTAGGATTTGGGTTTTTAGGGAAATTAATTGGGCGGCTAAGCCTCTTTTATTTGAAGAGAAGAAAGTTGTTCTTAGAGTTTCTCGACATGCACTTATTTGGTTTCTACTTAGTGGTCCACTTGCGAGGCTTCTTGATTTGGATGTCACGTGATGTCCCTCCCATCCTTGAGAGTGTTTAGCATATTTTGGCCCTGATGTTGACCTGTAGAGAGTCAGATGTAGAAATGAAGCAAAAGCATGCAAATCAAGTGTGGAGATAATTTATTAATTCGCCATTACATGTCTATGTGCTATTCTTGTTATTACTTTTGAGGACTAACTAGATTCTAAAGTTGGCTGGGGATGACTTTGTTCCATGAGGGATGTTATTCTTTATGTGCAAGATTTATTATCAGGGGGATTATTTTAAACAAAAACTAAATGTGCAAAGAAAGTTAAGAAAATTTACAGAATTGAAAGAAATGGTAAAGAGGAAAGGATTTGAAAATGATACCTCACCCTTGTCCAGTGTACTCCCCCCCCTAACTTATCACTCATTCTATCCTCAGAGTGTCAAAGTGATAGGTTGAGAAGAACAAGGACAAGGGCATCAGGCTTCGGTTAGTCCTTTATTAGCGCCATGTGTGAAAAGAAGATTAGCAGCGAACTTTCCTCGTAACGTGTGGTAATCCACATCTGTCATGTCCTCTACTGGTCTTCTAAGGGCCATGATGGTGTACATCCAGTAGAGGATGTGGAAACCACAGTCGTTTGACTCGTAAAGCTGCTGGGGACATTTGTCGCTGAAGGCATGGTGATGAAAGTGTTCTTTACCGTATGCTCGTGTGTGTGTGCTGAGAAGGTCGTGCAGTAGGTCGGCACACTCCTTCGCCACCTCCTCTGTAGGAGTTCTTGGTGTTGTAGTATACTGTTGCTGATATGGTTTGTACTGGCTGTCAGAACTATTGTATATAATTGTTGTTCCGTCATGAAGATTTGTTGCCAACAACATCCAATGTTCTCAATGAAGGAAAGGAAGCATGATAAACTACAGAGTCGTATGTTGTAGGAAGGAAATGAGTGCCTCAGTTGTTCTGAAGTTCTTTAGCTTAAGGAGATCATCCTTCATATATGCAGATGCCATATAGGTTGTAGGGTGATTCTGTCTGAGAAGAAATTAATAGGCAGCCATCAAACTCACGGATAGAGACCCATTGATCTGTACAGTTTCTCGTAGCGCATCTACCATGACCAGAATATCACCGGATATGAAAATGAGGTCATCTTTCTCGACATAAAGCCTTGACATGATGAGGCAAAGTTTATTGTCAGAGAGGCTTTTGCAGGCGCTGAGGTCAAAATTGGGGAATGTTGGTGAAATGGAAGACAGGGGGACCATTTGTGAAGAGGATCTGTTGATGGTTGCCCCGGTTAGCAACTCGGTAACCCCTTTATCATCCGCCAGATCGAAAGAGAAAGGGTCACATTTCTTCTTCTCGGGAACCTTGGCAGGCTGTTGTTTCTCCAACTCCTCTATTGTTTGTTTGAATGGTCGTTTTGGAGGACATTGGATGGCCGAAAAGAGATAGTAAGGAACATCGTTAGTTGCCATAGTTGGGTCCTTGAAGAACCTTCTATCACAAATTAGCTCCATGGTGTAATGACTTCGCAGAGAATGAAAATCCTCTGTGGCCAGCTCAGTAAAAGGGATTTGTTGGTTGAGCGCTTGAATGTGACGTATAGCGTAGAAAGCACAATCCCTAGATCCCTCTTGCGTTTGGACATGTGGGTTGATGATTTGGAACTAGGGTTGGTTCCAACCATGGTGGAGGGAAGGGCATGCAACCCAAATTAATTTTAGTAGCCTGAAAGGGATGCATCTGGCCTCCCCGGCTTTGATACCAGCAAAATTAATTATTCCGGCCTTTAGTTCACTGGCACAGAAATTGTACACCTTGGCATCTCGAGCCGTGGTATCGACTATCATAAGCAGCCAGTGACCAGAAACTTGAAAGGGCACAGTTATATAGCATGCCTTTCTGGCAACCCCCCTCTGCAACCATTCAATCGATTTGCTTTGTAATTTTTTATATATAAGACTCATGGCCAGAGCCGGTGAAGTGTTAAGAACTGGTTGCTGCCGCTTAGAGCTTCTGTAAGTTTCGATATAATTGGCAAGGAGGACACCGAAGATTTCCATCTTCACCGCTGATCATGGTCGAAGGATGGTGCAGAAGTCTTCACGTGTCAACTTGCGATGAGTCTTTCTATTTTGGTAAATAACATCGCCCCCTTCTTTGGCATCATCTACTATAGTGTTTAGGATGAAGATATATTGAGCATCTAGAGTAGAGATGGCCGCCATGTCTAGATTGTGCATCTTGGGAGGTAGCAGTGGCTGTGGGGGAAGCTCCTGGGGAAGGTGGGAAGAAGTTTGCTGCAAATCAATGATGTAGCGCTGCAGATCTTCTTTATCAGAGTCAGAAGTCGAGTCGAGGTCTTCGTCTGTATCTAAACTGACTCTTTTGAATTCTTCGTGTTCTAGGGGAAAGGGCACCGATTGTTCTGGTGCAGAGAGAAGTTGAGCTGATGTTGCTTGTTGTTGACTCGTGCTGGTTCCGAATAAACATTGTTGGAACTCAGTGAAAGTTGCTTCCTTGGCAGTTTCCCCCAGAGATCCCATTCTAGAATAATCAAGGAATTGATCCCCATATGACATATTGACGTTGTCATTGTGAGTAGGGGATTTGGGATCGTTATCACCTTTGTGGTGATCTTTCTGTTGCTTCGGTGCAGCTCCTCGGTTGGGGCCCTCCCCATCATTGTCAGGGTCGTCAGATTTATCATCTGAGGAGGTGCTATTATTGGAGTCAGCTGAGGAGTCAGAATCCTCATCTTCATTTTCTTCTTCATCATCTCATTCATCCGCCGCCTTGTCTGTTGTCTTCTTTGATGGAGGCTTCTTGCACTGTCGGTGGAGTGCTTGTAGCTCGTCGAAAGCCACTTGCACATGCTCGTGTGTTTTAAGCAGTGCGTCATGGGATTCTTTGAGATCTGAATAGCGAGCCTCGGCGGAGAGGAGTCGGGAAGAGAGATCTGTCACTTGAGTTCGCAGTTAGTTAATTTCGGTGTTGGATGACTCCTCTTGGCAGTTATTTAGTTGTGTGAGGGTGGTTCTGATGTCATCCAAGTGCGTGCTTAAAATAATGTGTTGCTGCTTAAGCTCGCGTAGAGTTTCTGGGAATGGTTGATTTTGCACAGAAATCATGTCGACTTGCTTGACCAGATCGTCTTGCTGGCCTTTCACTTCAAGCACCAACTTTGGCAGTTGTTGCAGGCGGTCGTCGAGGCGATCGACTTTTATGGCCGCTGCTTTCTGCTGTTGGTGGATGCTTGAGATGATGCCTGGAAAGGCAAGGTTTTGCGTGTCAATCTTGGCGACCTGTGTAGATATACCCTACACACAAGACAAAATAGATTGTACAATGTTAGAAGGGTCGGTGAGGAGGTTTCGAATAGCGTCGAATTGACGTCCGAATTCCTCACCAACGTTTGTGAAATGGACCCCAGATGTGGAAGGGTGGTATGGTTGGGGTCTGGGTGGAAAGGTGGTAGTGCCTTGCGAAAGAGACATTGTTGATGGTCCCACGAACTGCATGGTGACCATAGATGGAGTCACCAGCGGTGTTGGGGTGGTAGCGGATGAAGAAAATGGTGATTGTCCATGTGAGGATTGTGGGAGAGAAAATGTTGAGGAGAAAAGGGTGGAGATGGGAGCGGAGTATGTGAAGCTGGGTGTTGGAGTGGAGAAAGGGGTACCCGGGGAGAAAGATGGTGAAGTGGAAGATGTGCGTGGAGGGATTGTTGTTGGGATTGTTATGGAGGAAGGTGGGAGGGTGGTGGATGGTGGGATGGTAGTGGATGGTAATGTGGTGGGGGTGGTGGTGGTGAGCTCATCATGTAGGCTCATGATGAATGAGTCTAATGATGAGGTAGTGATTAGTTCCTCCGGATGAGGGTGTTCTGTCTTCATTTGTAGTTTTGATGTTGGCGTCCCCGACAGCTGTGGTGGTTGTAAACGTGCCTTAGATGGTCGTTTTTGTAACATACTGGAGTCCAAGGTCTTTCCTGTAATTTACCCACTTTTGAGCTTTTCTTGGCCTTCTAGTCCATTTGGACCTTTTTCATAAATTTCCCATCCTTTTGATTCATTTTTGGACTCCTTGTGCAATTTGAGCACAATTCAAGGTTGAAATTACCTTTTTACCCCCATTTATGATAATAAAGGGGTGTTTGCACAAATAACCCACACAATGAAATTATTGGGGTCTTAATATGCAAAATGTACACCTAAGAGAACAAATAAGTAGATAATGTTAATTTGGAGCTTTTTGGATAAATATATTAGTAATAATGTGTATTTGAATTAATTATGAGAACATTAACCTTAATTGTTTCTCTCTCCTCAAAATATGATTTTAATTCATGAAAATATGTTATTTAATTGAGAAATGATCATTGAAATCTAAATGTTCTTAATATTTGGAAATTTACTCACATGTACCATTAAAATAAGTCTTTTCATATAACTCATTCATTTTAATATATTAATATACACTTCAATGAGAAATATAGAAATTAAGGGATACATAATGTGTGAAACGAGAATCTAATTGCATAGTATTGTTCTAGACTTTAATGTGAACCTATGGTCCAAATTTGGTGGCTTTTGGACTTCGTTTGACCCTTCGAATCCATTTTATAAGCTTTTAATAAAGTATAACTATGGGATTTTAATTGATTTCATTAATTTGATGTGTAACACTATAGTTGGGCCGATTTTAGCTGTCACACGCCTAGGGTCCATCGTGGACACCTGATCGGACGACTCTGTGTGATCATCCTTTGATTTAACAACCCGGACACCTTCTTCTACCTCCAGCAACTGAACAGACAAGTCGTTGTATGCTTCCCGACTCGGTTCTCCCTCTACGCAACACCGTTCCAGATGATTTCAAGCCCTTTGGCTTCATCTTGACGAGTCGTTTCCAACGAGCCAAATATTTCCCTCTCTCATTCACCAGAGGCGAAATGCCTATTAGGGCATTTCGGCCTCTCTCCGCCTCTAGTTCACTGCAAGACCTAGGGCTCGTCTCCCGGCTATTTAAGGGGCCCTAGAGCACCCTCACTCCAACCCTGTTGCTCCTCTTCCTCCAATTCCTCCCGACATAGCCCGAGGTACCTGGACCTGGCTGCTCTTCTTCTCCGGCAATGGCGACTAGCTTCTTGCACTCTTCCGGCCACCTCAGTGCAATTTCCTGAGCAGTAAGCATCCTTGACCCACGTTCTATCATTATGGTGCATCCCTTCGCCTCGTGACACCCCGGAGCACCCATACCTATAGGCCAGGTTCCCTACCCCCACCTATGAGTTGCTTCCTTCGGTTCCGGTGCTTCTCCACCCACGGCGCAATGCGGTTCTGCTCATCTTTGCTCCACGATCATTCCCCCGACCTCGGTTTTTGATTTGGTTGTGTTTCTGTGAGGCTTCCCCCAACTATGTTTTCCCCTATTTCCGGCCAGGTTGGGCCTTCTTCTTCTCCTGAGCATGCGAGTGTGTGGGTAAGAGGTGTCTGTGTTCGGGGGGAACTAGGGAACTCGTTCCCAATGCCCGTTCTCGGTTGCGTGCCCTGATGGCGATTTGCAGCATAGGAGTCGAGCTCCAGGTGCTCGCTCCAGCGCCATGGCGAGAGCAGGTAGATGCTTGGTCAGTAAATGACCAGGGCAACCCTCACCCCTTTCATCATATGATTAATGTCACAAGGGCAGAAGTGTCCTTTCACCCTCTTGCTGTGTTTTCTCGCAAAGAGCAATGGTTATGTCTGCATGCCTCTTTTTTCCTTGACGTTTTAATTGAATCAATTAGCCGATGAAGGGTATTTTGGTCATTTCACATGTTATTTACATCGAATTGTATTTTCATTTTAATAATTGTCATGCTATGGTTTTCTTGCATTCTGATTGGTCGATTTTACTTAATTCATAGTAAATCGATCCATGGTCATAAAAATGCAAATAAATAGTCAATGGAAAGGATTTTTCATGTAGAACCTGATTTTATGGTGTCTGAGTCATGATTTGGATTCCTTTTTCGAAGTTTGCTTTGAATGCCTTTTTAAGTGTATAAAATGTTCTAAAATACATAATTAATTCATTTTAACTCCAAATGAGGAAATAAAATATGTTTTCTTATTTAGGAGAATATGACTAATCTATTAGACTAGGTTTTGAGTCTTAAATCGTGGTTTTGTATATAAGTTCCAAAATTAGGGTTTTTCCTATACTTTATGTCTTAATATATTCTAATACATGTGTAATGTTTATAATTAGGGAAATATGGAATGGAGATACAATCAGATTGGTGAATATGATGGTAATTAAGTAAAACAGGTATGTGAAGTCTATTTTAGTATGTGGAACCTACTTATGTGAACATCTATGATGAATGATGAATGTGGAATGTATATGTGCAAATCACACATATCCTTCAGTTGGGCTCTTATCCAACCCTACATCACTATTGTGCTAGCCTTGTTTTCCTTCTAATTGCATTTATTGGCTCTTTACTTATTTTATGCTTCTAAGGCCATTGTGGCTCATTCATTTGAATTTTATAAATCTTGCTACTACCTATGTTGGCTCATTTACTTGGAGTTCTTGAATATTGTTGTTGCCTATGATGAACTATTTATTGAGATTGATTCTTGGGTTTTATTCCCATGCAATGTTGAAAAGTTTAATTATATTTCTCTCTACTGCCAAGTGAACTATAAGCATGATGTATTTTAGGCCAAATGACAATGTAGTGTACATGAGTACAAACCACCCATAGGGCACTGAGGTTTTAGTCCTCCTGCCGGGCACTGGGGTTTTAGTTCCCCTGCCATTTTATATTAGGCACTGGGGTTTTAGTCCCCCTGCCACTTTATAGGCACTGGGGTTTTAGTCCCCCTGCCACTGGTGAGGTCCGATAGGTGCCTCACCCTACATTGAGATGACTTTGTGTCTTAATATATTCATGCTATGTGATTATTATTGTGGTGATTAATTATGGAAGTTTTCTCCCTCTTATTCATATACTTGCCTGATTTCTTTTGAAATCTCTTATTTTAGAAAATATTTTATATTGAAATGCTTTGGATTATTTGATTGTCCTATTTCTCTTGAATAACACATACCTTTATCTTTCTCTTACTGGATGACCCCAACCATCCAGGCTAGGATCAGAGTGCGCATGGAAGCTTGGTGAACCTAAGGCTAAGGATAGGACAAGAAGAAAAGGAACATATAGCTTGCATGTTCATAGTCGCCTTTATATATTAAGTTGTTTTGTTTGGAGACAATATTGGCTTAGTCTAAGTCTTCCTCTACCTAGATCCTATGTTTGTATACAGTTGTACTTTCTTTATGGAAATTTTGTAATGTACTCTTTATACATTTTGAATAAAGTCAAGTTTTATTTCTTCCGCTGCCACACAATTGGTGTTTTTGTTTATCATGTTTAATAGTAGAGACTTGGTCTTTATAGTTTTACTGGTATTTTTGTTACCCTAGCTGTCGGGGCGGTAATGCTAAGCTCTGTCTGGACCATGTTTTTTGTCTTCTCTTGTACTTTGACTGAAGCTAGGAGTTTGGTAAGCTCTTCGTCAGAAAAGAGAAGTTTTTCCTTGTCGTAGTCCATGAGCTCCGGAAGTGGTAGCAGAGTCCTGGAGGATTTGACTGTTGGGCAGAAAATGTAGTATAATTTCGCATCCTTTTCTTTGATAATATAAGAATTTTTCAAAGTCTTCTCATTGGTAAGGATATCTCCCTTGATATGCATGCACTTAGAGAGTAATTTTTCCATCTTGAGATATTTGATAATGGAAGTTATGTGCCCGCCCATGCAGATTTCTTTCCCTATTGTGTAAGCTGAACATTTTTGTATCATGTGCCGTCCAATGTTGACCGACATTCCATGCAGAATGGACCAGAGGAGGAAGAGGTCAACGGTGATAACATTTCCTCCTTCTGTTATGGGAAAGAGTGTACTGGTGAGAATCTTGTGAAGCGTGCGCACTAACCCAGAATGAATATTGGAGGCCTTGCATATCTTAGCATCATAGGTTGGGATCCCTATTAGGGATTTCCAAAAGTTATTTCTGTTGAATTTGGAGCTCTTCGTGCTGGCTGCTTTGGCCTGTTTTATCTTCTCTGGGTTTTCTATAAAAATTTAATTCAAAAGATTTTCTGTTATGACAACGTTGTTGCCAAAACGTTTGGTGACCAGCCTACGGTCACCTCCGTCCCTTGCCCTGTGCATAATGTCCACAGATTCTTTGGTGAACTATGTAAAGAATTCTGTTGTGGGTTCGACGTATGAAATTTTAGGGACAAAGCACAGTCTTGAGATATTGCCGTTGTCAAGCATGGTGAGGATTCTATCATATATCCCCATCTTGTGTAGTACGTGTGAGCAAACGTACTTTTTTGGTTTTAGTATTTTGTCGATGGATTGGAGGGTGTGGATGAAAAGGTTTTCTGGTGGTGGTGCAGTGGTGGTGAGTACTGAGAAGATAGGGGTAGAGGTGGTTAAAGGAGTGGTAGTGGGGGTGGTGGTAGCGGTTGATGGGATATAGCCTGCTAGGGTTTGTTCCCTAGCAGTGGTGGGGCGGACCTGTTTTCTTGCCCGCTTTTTTGAGGGTTGTTCGGTCACAGTTTTCCTGGACTTTCGTTTCCCCTTGAGCCTTTCGGTTGTGGATTCATATTGAGATTTTGGCTCGTATTCGGAGCCTTCATCAATGGAAGAGATTTCTTCCACTTCTTCTTCAGGCTCCTCGACAAGACATCGGTTCATGCGGTCAATTTCACACATGACCGCTAACATGTTGACCTTTGGTGGGATCTGTTTAGTCTTTTCATAGGTGTCCACTATCTTCTGGAGCCTGGAACGGTCTGCTATCAATTGCTCCCTTGTCCAGAAGGGATCGTCTTCGGTTCCAGTGGGTTGCTTTGCTGGTGAAGCCATTTTGTGAAAGAATTAGTAGAAAGTCATGTGTTAGAAGTATTTTGCAAAGAAAGCAAGTTTATTTAAAATTAGATCATGTATGTGTCTATGTTTTTATGTTTTAGAGGAATCCAAATGGTTTCACGACCGTTGGACTCCAAACGGTTTCAAGATCGTTTGGCTCCAAACGGTTTTAAGACCGTTTGGCTCCAAACGGTTTCAAGACCGTTCGGCTCCAAACGGTTTCAAGACCGTTTGGAAGGTGGAACTATGGGGTCATAGAAGATGGTAGAGAAATCGGTGGAAAAAGCAGACGACGGCGACGATGCATGCGTCGTCAAAAAAGAGAGGCGTGTCGGCGGCGTAGGCAGTAGCGACGGTAAACACAGAAAGCGGCGTGATGATGGAGGTGTCGGCGGTGGTGGTGGCGTAGGTCTACCTTGCTGCGCGGGAGATGGTGACGATGGCGAGGCAACGGACGTTGGAAATGAAGGTGCGGATGTCGTGAAGACACGCGGAAGCGCCAGCGAAGGTGGCGGAGAGAACCGACATTGCTATCTGCGCGGGAGCGGGAGCGGGATCGGGGGAGATGAAACAGTGTTTGGGAGGGTTTAGAGAGCTCGAGAATCGAAAGAAAGAAGAAGGAGAGGGGGTAGGGTTATATTTATAGGATTTAAGGGTTGACCTTACAAATTCCCAAGGTCAAATGGTTTGAGACTGTTTGGGGTCCAAACGGTTTCAAGACCGTTTGGCTCCAAACGGTTTCAATATCGTTTGACTCCAAATGGTTGCAAGATCGTTTGGGACGGTTTAGTTTTTGATTTTTATATTTTTATGTTTGTTTTGGTTGTTTATGTGAATTTTTATATTTTCAAATTAAAGATGATAAACCTAAATTAAACAAAGGAAATAATAATAAAAGATAAACGGTGATAGATAGATCTTGGGTTGCCTCCCAAGTAGCGCCTGGGTTTTACGTCACTGGCTCGACGAAATTTTGATTTTGTTATGGTGATGTTGTAGGGTCTCTGATCTCAATAGTCTGTCTCGAAATTTTGTCTGCTGGAGTATAGTATTTTTTTCAATCTATGGCCATTGACTGTCCTTTCTCCTCCTTTGTCATCAACAATTATGATGGCTCCAGTCGGGTATATGTGTTTGATGGTGAAAGGCCCAGACCACTTTGTGCGGAGTTTCCCAGGGAACATCTTGAGCCTGGAGTTGAAAAGAAGGACTTTGTCTCCAATGGCAATGTCTTTTCTTTTTAGATGACCATCATGCCACATCTTGGTTTGTTCTTTGTAAATCCTGGCACTTTGGTATGCGGTCATTATGAGCTCCTCTAGTTCCTACAACTAGAGTTGTCTGTTTTCTCCAACGCTTTTAAAATCAAAGTTCAGTTGTTTAATGGCCCACCAAGCCTTATGTTCCAATTGTACTGGAAGATGACATGATTTCCCGTATACCAAGTGGAATGGGGTTGTTCCAATTGGTGTTTTATAAACTATTCGGTAAGCCCAAAGGGCATCGGGAAGCTTGGTGGACCAGTCGGTACGGTGTCTATTGACGGTTTTCTCCAAGATTGCCTTCAGTTGTCTATTCGAAACTTCAGCTTGACCACTAGTTTGTGGATGGTAAGGTGTGGAAACTTTATGGTTAAATCTGTATTTATTTAAGAGAGATTTCGAGCTTCATTCCAGAAAATGGGTCCCGCCATCGGATATGACAGTTCGGGGAACCCCGAATCTGGGAAAAATGATATCTTTAAACATCTTAATGACTGGTTTGGAATTGCTGGAGACTGTGGGGTATAGCTTCTACCCATTTCAAAACATAATCCATAGCAACCAGTATGTAAGAAAATCCATAGGAAGAGGGGAAAGGACCCATGCAGTCTATCCTCCACACATCAAAAAGTTCGATCTCTTACCACATAGTGAGGGGAATTTCATTCCTTTTGGTTATGTTGCCAGAAAGTTGACATTTATTTCATGATTTTATGAAATCATGGGAATCTCTTGCTATCGTTAGCCAGAAGAAACCTGATTGTAGAACTTTCATGGTGGTCTTTTTCGAACTCATGCGTCCCCCAGTGGGGCCAGAATGGCAATGTT
The DNA here is from genome assembly GCA_963693085.1 of Alisma plantago-aquatica. NCBI lineage: Eukaryota > Viridiplantae > Streptophyta > Magnoliopsida > Alismatales > Alismataceae > Alisma > Alisma plantago-aquatica. Next base: position 179,688,486 of record OY856415.1, read on the forward strand.
CTAAGACAAGAGTAATCTCTTCTTCAGGTAGGCAGCGACAGAAAAGTCCGTCTGTGCATAGGCGAAAGCGATAAGGTTCGTCCCAGTAGTATTGCTTAACATCATGGAGGAATTTCTTTTTGTCGTGATGAGAGGCAGAAGGGTGGATGATTCCTGTAGCCAGATAGTTCACTACGTCGGCATACCATGGGAATCTGGTGGTTATTTTCATTAACTGGTCGTCAGGGAGGGAGTCTCGGATAGGTACTTTATGATCATCCTCGACTTCAATGCGGCTAAGATGATCAGTGACGACGTTTTCCACTCCGCTTTTGTCTTTAATTTCTAAATCAAATTCTTGAAGCATTAACACCCAGCGGATAAGTCTGGGTTTTGCGTCTTGCTTCTGAATTAGATATCGTATGGCAGAGTGGTCAGTGTAAACTATGACCTTTGATCCAATCAGGTAGGAGCATAAATTCTCAAACGCATAGATGACAGTGAAGAACTCCTTTTCTGTAGTGGTGTAGTTCTTTTGTGCTTCATCAAGAGTCTTGGATGCATAGTATATTACATACGGCTTTTTATCAATTCTCTGTCCTAACACTATCCCTATAGCATAGTTGTTGGCATCGCACATTATTTTGAATGGTTGCGACTAGTCAGGTGCTCTCAAAATAGGCGCAGAGACTAGAGCATTTTTTAAGGTTGTTAAGCTTTGTAGACATTCTTGGTCAAAATTGAACTCGGTGTCTTTTGTCAATAGTTGAGTCATGGGTTTTGCTATTTTCGAGAAATCTTTAATGAATCTTCGATAAAGCCCAGAATGACCCAAGAATGCTCGTACTCCTTTTACGTCTTTTGGCGGTGACAGTTTTGAGATAACATCAATCTTTGCCTTGTCTACCTCAATCCCTCTGTCGCTCACTCTATGTCTGAGGATGACACCTTCAGTTACCATAAAATGGCATTTTTCCCAATTTAAGATAAGGTTCGTTTCCTCGCATCTTTGTAGGACTTGTCCAAGGTTGAGTAGACAGTTGTCAAAGGAATCTCCATAAACTGAAAAGTTGTCCATGAATACTTCCATTATGGACTCAGTTAACCCTGCAAAAATAGCAGACATGCACCTTTGGAAGGTAGTAGGTGCGTTACACAGCCCGAACGACATTCTTCTGAAAGCGTAGGTCCCAAAAGGACAAGTAAAAGTTGTTTTTTCTTGGTCTTCTGGGTCTATAGGAATTTGATAGAACCCGGAATAACCATCGAGATAACAGAATAACTTTTGGTGGGCTAGGCTTTTGAGGACTTCATCAAGAAACTGTAGAGGGTAGTGATCTTTTCATGTTGCTTTATTTAGTTTCCTGTAGTCGATACACATTCTCCACCTTGTGACAGTCCTCATGGGTACTAGCTCATTTTTATCATTTAGCACGACAGTAGTTCCTCCCTTTTTGGGGACCACTTGGATAGGGCTGACCCATTGGGAGTCTGAAATTGGGTAGATAATATCGGCTTTTAGCAGTTTGAGGACTTAAAGGTGAACCACCTCTTTAAGATTGGGGTTCAGCTTTCTCTGGTGCTCTCTTGAGGGCTTAAATTCTTCTACCATGGGAAGTCTATGCATGCATAAGGCTGGGTTTATACCTGTCATGTCAGTTATCTTGTACCCAATGGCCTTCTTATGTTTCTTTAACTCAACGAGAAGCCTTTCTTCCTGGTCTTTCATAAGAGTGGAACTGATGATTACTGGACATAGTTTTTCTTCGTCCAAGAAGATGTTCTTGAGTCTCGTTGGTAGGGTTTTCATCTAAGGAGCCTTAGGTACTTCTGTTGTCTCTAGAATAGTGACGGATTTGAGCTCCTCAAAAGTGGTTGTTGGTGCTTCTTCAGCTTTCTCTAAGTGTTGTAAGCATTGTTGAAATAATTCGTTGACTGAGAATTCGACTTCTGGATTTATTAGAACATTTTCTAGCTCATCGGATGGTTCAGATATTTCCAATTGGGACATTTGATGTATTTCGTCTAAGAGAAAGACTTCCTCTTGAATGTTAGGGCCTTTCATGCTGTTGAGGACACGGAACTGAATTGCTTCTTTTCCCAGTCTCAGAATGATCGTGCCAGCTTTGAAATCAATGAGTGCCCTAGCTGTGGCAAGGAAAGGTCTGCCAAATATTATTGGGTATCTGAGGTCTTCCTTGATATCCATAATGAAGAAATCGCATGGGACATAAGCATCCTTGCCTATCCTGACTGGAATGTCTTCGATAATTCCTAGCGGTGCAGTGATAGTTGAATCAGCTAACTGAATTGTCATCGTTGTGGGTAGCAAGTTAGTAAATCCCATTCTTTTGCACATGGAGTAGGGCATCATAGATATGCTAGCCCCTAGGTCAGCTAATCCCTTTTTGCTCGAAGCATTTCCAATGCAGCATTGAATACCGAAAGAACCAGGGTCCTTTTTCTTTGGCATCTTATTAAGAATGATATCGGAGGTGGTCTGAGCTAGTTTGACTTTTTCTTGCTCTTCAGTAATATATTTCCTTGATAGTATGGTTTTTAGATATTTAGCCCAAGCTGGTACTTCAGAGAGAGCGTCGAGGAGCGGGATATCAATATAAAGTTTCTTCATCGCCTCATTGATATTCTGGAACCTAGTGTCCATTTTAGTTTCTCGCAATCTTCTTGGATATGGTATCCTAGGTTTATATTGCGGAACTTCTGACTCTTCGGGAGCTTGCTCCTTTTCTTTGCCTTTTGCAGTTTCTAAATATTTCTCAATTCCTAGATTCGGACTTGCATTCGGAGCGAAGACAAGTGTATCATCATCATCATGAGTGATTCTCGTGGTTTCATGAAAGACACAACCAGATCTTGTAGTGACGACATTTAATTGCTCTGGTCTATTTTGATCGTGTCTAGGGTTTGACTCTGGTTGACCAACAAAAGTACCTGTCGGTGGCTTCATTTGGGCAGTAATTTGTGCTAATTGGACCTCCACCGCCTTCTATTGAGCTTGCTGATTGGCAAGCATGGTTTTTTGTGACTGTAACATCTGCCTGATCATAGTCATCTCGTCTGTTGGCTGGGAGGGGGCATTTTCCTGAGTGAGTTGTTGTCCTTGATGTGGTTGCTGCGGAGGTGGTGCTAACTGAGGTTGCTAGGGTTGCTGCAACTGAGGGTGCAATTGCGGGTGCAGAGGAGGATGGGCATATTGATAGTAGGCGGAGGGATTTCTAGGGTAGTTGGATCTTGGGAAGTTATTTCTGAGGTTCCCTTGATTTTGGTTAAAGTTACTTTGAAATCAAGGTGGCAACCTATTGGAGGATCCGCCTTGTGTTTGATGTTGCGGGTTAGCAGTCCCCGCAGGGTTCCCATATTAAAAACCGGGGTGATTTCTTGGTTGATTTGGATTATAGTAAGCTTGTCCTGGTATGGAATGAATAGAATAAACTTGTTCGGGCATCTGATCTTCAGGGTGTTCAATGATTGGTTCGTACTGCTGTTGTGGTGGTTGCATATCCATCATCACACTGTATAGTAGGCCACATGATAGCGTAGGGTGATTAGATGCATGACAGGCTTCACAAGTCCCTGTGGCAGCTTTAACTTGTTGGACATGGGGGTTTTTCTTTTTGTCATATTCTCCAAATGAAGTTTCAAGTGTCTGTTGTTCGTGAGCTATAGTCTTTAAAACTTCAGCGATAGCCTTCATTTCCATTGATTCCTCAGCCTTATAAACTTTGAGGACTCCCTTAGGGGATGATCGTCCCCAATTCGATTGGTTCTCAGCTCCAAGTGTAACGATCTTCCAAGCATCTTCGTAGTTCTTCCTCATAAAATTTCCTCCATATGAGGAATCCAGAAATTGTTTGATATCATCACTCACCCCCCTATAGAATGTTTCTATTAATTGATTTTGGGAGATACCGTGATGAGGACATTTCCTTAGAAGCTCCTTAAATCTTTCCCATGCTTCTGTGAGGGATTCTCTAGGAAGTTGGGCGAAGTGCTTGATTTGCCCCCTAATTTTGTAGGTTAATGAAGGAGGGAAAAACTCCTCCTATAGGAAACGTAGGTTGGAATGAGTCTACTATTTAAACATCCCTCCGCCTAATTTTGTAGGTTAATGAAGGAGGGACATTCTTCTATGATGTCATTATGTTGCCCATTAACATGTGTGCCTAAACATTTAACTTGGGTTCATAGTAGCCACTAAGGCTCTCCAAACATGCATATTCTTAATCCCCTTTGAATATATATATGATCTTATCAAGATTATCTCCATACTCAAATTCTTAATGCTTTACTTGTATTCTTAGATACCATCATGTGATGTATGATCATTGGTACCTCGAAGGAATAGTACCAACCTTATCTAGTGTTATGGAGTAGTATGAATGCATGAAAGTGTTAGAATACTAATTCTAACAGTCATATGGTTTGATTTGTGGTTTTTGGGCCATCATCTCAAGAGAGAGGCTACATTAAACCTAGATCTATCCTATTATTGAGAGAGGGGGGAATAGACAATTTTGATGATTGATTGTAATCTTGATAGAAGCATACGAAGGTGTGTGAGTTTTGCATGTTGAAGAGAGATCTTAGTAGGTGAAACTCAATCCAAGTTTTCTTCCATACTTTTGTTTCTTACTTATTGTTTTATGTTATTGTCTTGCTTTATTTTCTTTCTTTTGCCTTTCATTATTTTGTCTGGAATACGATTGTTCCTTAGGGAATAACACCTTAATCCACCTTTTCATTCAGTGTAAGAGTGTGAGGCTCCAGGTACTTAGCATTTACCAACCCTATCCCTGTGGTTCGACCCCAAGTACTACATTGGGCCCCATGTAATAGTTGTTGGGGCTTGAGTGTCAGGTTATAATCTTAAGAGTCTGAACACTCTAGATCTGCTCTATTTTGGACATGCGACCGACCCCTTGGAATATGAGGATCACCTCCCCTAGGGCTATGGGGATGTGTTCACCTTAGTTTTACAAGAGGGAGAAAATACATATCTCACTCAATATCTACAACCCATCGCCTTATTTATGTTCTTAATGTCATGGAGTGGCATAATACAACTAATATAATACATGAACTATACTGAAATAAGCATATGATATTTCATACATTATGCACATAGGAAAACTAGTCATATACTTATAAACCCATGTACCTGATGTATCCGATCTAGATTCCAAATAGTCTAGAGGAAAATAGAGTAAATCACCTTGAAAGGATATCAAGGGTACATTATCACTATGAGTCAATATGATCCAAGACTAGGGTTTTGGTTACATGGGTTCTTTATGACTAGATCAGATTTTTTTTAATACACCTCATTTTGGGGTCATAGAACATATCTAGGATTTAGGGTTACACTTGTATCATAATACCTTTATTTTTTGGGGAGGAATATTCAAGATTAGGATTTCTATCAGGTGTATAGTATCATTAACTACCTCCTTAGGGTTCATACAATCTAACATGATCAAAGATGGATCTAGGGTTTGAAGTCGAACTTAACTCAGATTAAGTCATTTATGTATTATTATTCAGGGTTTGAAGTCCATGTCATAAATGTTCACTAATTACTTTTATCATATATAGAGAGAAACTAGCATTTAGGGTTTCAAAGGTCCATTGGGTCACTATACATTTCCTACTTAGGGTTTCATGATGTAAAAACTTTAGATATTCCATTAGAGTTTATGAGTCAGGAGATACTGATATCAAACCATGAATAACATTTTCCATTATATTAATTTAAGAAAAGGTGATCAATAAGTCAAATAATTCCTTAGGCCAATATTTTTGAAAAAGGAATCAAATTTAGGTCATGATAGTATTTTATTTAATTAGATTATATTTTATTGATGAAATGGTATATTGATTCATTATCCTATGATATTCCTATCATTTGTTATGATTTTCCTAAGGTAATATATTTTCTATTAATAATAATGGGGAAAATTAGAATATAGGCTTACAATGGCATTTGTGATTGGTCCAGAGGAGTGAGTTGTCTCCTATGTTGATCACGCTGACCTATGATCTGGAGCTGAGGTGTCTTCTCAAGAATGGTAACCTTAGATCCAAGATGACCCCACATCGGTCTCCTCCTCCTTTGCTGGTGGCAGACTCAAGTAGCTTGGAGCAGACTCTAACGAGCTCTTGCTTAGAATGGGGTGGTGTTGGCATATGGCAAAGGTGCCCACACCTTCCCGAGGCTGCTCTGTCTAGGGCCATCTGGGTTACGCAATATGTCTCCCTTTAGAGCTCCTTGTTGTCGTGAGGGTGAAGGAGGCAACTGGAGAGCGGGGGTCAGGGAGGTGGAGCTTTAGGGGAAAATGAAGGGGGCGTCGATGAGCTTGGAGGAGATCCCATAGAGGTGGATGGGGGTTCATATGAGATGTGGAGGTGGGAAACACAGTAGTCGAGGTTAGGAAGAGGTGGAGGGGAAGGTCGAATCTCGTGGAGGTGGGTGGACTGAATCGCAACCAATTGACTGTGGGATAGGATTAAAGGAGGATAGGTGGAGGTATTAGAGTGGTTAAATAGGAAAATGGGGGTGAGGGTGAAGAATCCCTAAAGTAACCACTACCATCAAATGAGAGGCACTAGAAATTCTAATTTGGTTCTCCCTGATCTGAGAACAAGCGAATATGTGGCGAGGGCAGTTGAGTTTGTCTTTGTGAGAGGGAGAATAGTATCTTGGGGAAAAGGACAAGATGATGCCTAGGTTAGGTGTGGGGATGCTAATTTGGTCATTGGTCTATTGGGCATCCTAATTGGGTATTCTGGAGGTTAGGGATGACTTGGTCACGTTCGAATCCTTTCCTAGACGCCAATAAGTAATGTCGAATCAAGTTCCACACCTAGATGCTATGTGGATGTGTGTGACAATTTATGGGTCACATATATGATCGCAACTGAGGTCCAAAGTCCCATATAGATGAGATAATGTATTCAATTTCAAGTGCTTATAACTCTGAATTGGGTCATCCAACTAAAGTGAAATTTTTTATAAGTGATTTGAGATATGATTATCTAACTATGGTATAATTTTTGGATCAAAAATCAAATGTTTGACTACCTTAGTTTGTCCAGCTTTTTATACACATGCTTGATAACACCAAAATTTAGGCATTTATGCTAAGTATTTTTATAGTTTTGTGTCATTATAGCCTTAATAAGCCCAAAATACACGTAGATTCTTATCTTTTATTAATTTATATCATTTTCAAGATAGAGTTCCTCAACTAGACAATTTTGGGACCTACATGCACCAAACTTGAAAAGACATCTATTCCCCAATACTTCTCCCCAACACATGATTTTTGTGGAAACTAAGTTTCGATATGTAGCAACCACGACACTCGACATGGATGGGCCCAACCCAACATGGTCTGACTGAGAACGGAATGTCACAACCACTACATCATCTCGACTGCTACACCATCGTGACCACTGCACCATCGCAATAGCTACACTCATCATGAACGCGCCACTTGTTTCGACTACAACATGAAGCAATCGCTACCAAATCTCATCTGATGTGATCAAGATTCCTGACATGGCCTTGAAGAGATGGGCACTATCGGACTGAGAATAAGGACCAACATCCGCCTCGACTGAGACATTCGTCTTGACCACAACAAATATCTCCACCATGACATCTGTCTTGACCGCTACAAGTTGTGTGCCTGCTACAACTGTCTTGACCGCAACACCTACCTGGCTACTACACTTATCTCGTCACAACTGTGCAACGATTGTGATGGTGTAGCAGTAATGACTTTCCCTTCTCGAGATGACCATGTCGGGCTGGGCCCGTCCGTGCCTAGTCTCGTGGTCGCTACAAATGGAATCTTAGTTGCCGCAAAAACCATGTGGTGGGGAGAAGTCTTGGGGAATATATGTATTTTCAAGTTCAGTGCTTGGAGGTTCCAAAATATTCTAGTTGAGCTCCTTCTTTGCCATGTATTCTATTTTGGGCATGTTTATGTACTTTTACCTCAAGCAAGAAATTTTATTTCAGATCTAGCATGCTTTCTGTTCTATCTTCCCTTTTGGTCATGATTGCTAGTTTGGTTGATCTATTTCATGCTTGAACTTCTTTTTTTTTTATGGTTCGAGTGAGTTTTTGTAGAAATGGATAATTGAAGCTAGTTTGGATCAGAATATGAAAAGAGGATGGTTCAAGGTGATCTGAATAGAGCTACAGGGCTAGGCACGGTCGGACCCACCGTCATATTCTATCTAGATCACATATGTTCCTCACGTCTCTGAATATTCTATACCCAAGAGGGTATCTAGAATATTCCAGGATGTTGATTTGTCATCCTTGAAAGAGGTTTCATATCATTATTGGTTTTAGTCACACAACACAAAAGTGAGTGGGATAACCCCACAAGAACAGATACCACAATATGTATTATGCTTGGATGTAGGTTGCTTGATGAGGTGTTTGAGGGTTGTCTACGCCCGTGAATGGGTGCATAGACTGCCCAACTTGTGATTACATCCCCAGAAACTCCTTGTCATTCATTAGTAGAATCTGATGGACTATGTTTTGTTTCCTTTACTTTATTTTATTTTATTTCATGACACCTTCCTAGACTAGTTCTAGATCCAAACTTTTATGAACTATCTGATTGGCTTATTTGACTTAAGAGAAAAATCTTAAGTGTCCTAAATGTATCCACATACATGTGTTTGATCCCATATATCTACTTCGAACATGTAATCAATTTTGCGGGGTCCTTGACGGTTTTGGGTTATAAATTTAAAAGTATGATCCCCCTTTTAGAGCCGAACACATTTTTGGTGTGCGTTTAGTGTTGAATTATATTTGAAAATTGTTTGTCCATGAGATCAATTATGTAGAGGTAGGTGATTGAGTATTTTTAGGGAAATATGTTTTGAGTGATTATCAATATCATTAAATTTTCAAGAGAGAGATAATAATATAAAAACTCCCTTTGTCATATTCTCCCCTCCTTTTGAGAATTTTGTCCTCAAAATTCAAGAAAACTGAATGAGATGTGAATACTTCTCTTGATCATGTACTTGAGCTCCCAGGTGGCATCAACATGATCACAGTGGCTCTAGAAAACTTTCAACATATCTATGTGTCGATTACTATGAACTCCAGTGATAACCTGGATTTTCTCTCATTCAATTTATGTACGTATAGACTCATTAAATGCTCTATTTGTACCCAATAACCTTACTCACTCCCAATTTGATGACTTTGAGTCTCTTTATGCTCATTCGATTAGGTAGATTTGATCAAATATCACTTTGTACTTGTATATGCCTTTAATTTAGGTTTTCAATTAAGTGTCATGCTTAATATGTATCATCAGAGTACTTGTTGTGGAATATGTTTCATGTTGTAGAGGATTCAATTACTATTCCAGTTGTAAGAAATCACCCCAATCGAACACTCATAGACCAAGTTATGTGCTTTATAAGTTTACCTCTTATTCCTTGATTTAAATTGATTTAAATCGAATTTACACCCCTTTTAGGCCATATTTGACTCATGTAGCCCAATTGAGTGGCCGTGCTCCCCTTGTCTTGCAATTATATTTGATCTACACCCTCAACCATTGACCAATCTTTTTCCATGGTTTAGTGAGCAGTAAAATGTGGCCGTTGGATCCCTCATCGATAGATTCAACCTTTGATTTGATGGCCAAGAAGTTGTCTTGCACCTCCGTACACTCCCTAGCGCAAGTGACCCCTGTGGCCACCTACCCTCCCCTTCATGACGCCAACCCTAGACCCTTTTTGCACCTTCTTTCCCCAAATCTGACCCCTGCCTCACCTATAAAGCACCCCCTACTCTTTAACCCACTTTTCTTCCCCGTTATCTAACCCTAACCCTAACCCTAACCTGAGGATCTTCCCCAACTCCTTCTTAGACCACCCTTGGCTCCGTGATGACAAGGAGAGTTTGAGTGGCCACATCTCTAGCCTTCCACACTCTATATCGCAACATCACTTGGGCTCCGGTGAGTCATCTTGGGCTTGCTATCGCGCTTCTACATGCCTAAAGAGAAGAAAAGGAGTACGGTGGGCAGCGGTTTGAGGCTTCTAGGGGGCACTCGTGCTAGCTTGTGGGATCATCTAGGGGAAGTGGGGAGCATTTAAAAATCACATGTGAGTGATTTTTAGAGGTGGCGAGTGACAACTAGTGTTCAGGAGTTGCCACTAGGCTTCAACATCCATCTGGGCTGCGTGGCCCACCCACGACCACTGCATATCCAACAATCCAAGATCCTTGTTTTCAAGTAAAACTATGAAGAATGATATCTTCCACATCCTTGATCTAAATGAGGTGTACAATATATCATTTTTGGTCTAGAGAACCTGATCTTTTCAATGGGACTAGTTTAATGGACTAGTTCTATACTTGGTGCTACTATTAGTGCGAAAATATATAATATTTGATCTCTTTCTACATGTTTGATGGAATGTAATGCTTAAGATTGTTGCGTTGTGCTTCAAACCCATATGATAGGTTAATATTAGTACCTTGTACTTTTTTTACATAAATATTCATACTTAATCCATCCTTGTACCTTATAATGATCAGATGTGGCTTAAATGACCTAAAATGGGCTTTTATGCTAAAGGTTACCGCTTTAATGCCTAAACTTGATTCCTTATATACAAAAACCTTATGCTCGATCCAAATCAGTAGTTTTTTATGCATGCTATACTAAGCTTTGTATTTCTCATACTTGTACTCCTGTTGACCTATTGATGTAATTTGAACCTTGAATACACTAAACATGGATACTTTGATGATAAATCATCAACCTTTCTCTAATGATGATTATGTTATGTAATAATCTCAGATCAGCATATTATAATGTTTATGATACCTAACTCATATGGAACCCATCCGAATTCTAATGATGACCATCTTACATGATAACGACTTAAAATGAGTTGCTTCACTATGTTTATGTCTAGGTTTCTTATCTTATTTGGATCTCATGATTTCTCTAATTAAGATCTTAAAAACTTGGTACTAGCCCTCTAATTTAGTAGTGATGTGTCACACCCAGATCTATTTTGAATCAATGATGTATGATGTAACATGATGATGGACATGCATGACTTAGTTTAAGATAATTGAGATAAATGATGTATGATATGAAACATAGATCTAAGTGACAAATCCAACCATCATAATAATGATTAACTAGATCTAATCTTGTTGATATTGATCCAATTATACTTATTTGAATCCCATGATCACTTTCTAAACTCAATTTCCCAGAGCTAGTCAAAGTTATTACTTATGGTTTTCTAATTAATGGTTAATCATGTACTCTACTCGCAAGGTATACTTTCCTCTTGACCCTACTATGATATTGGCTTGCTTGTATGTATGCTCGTATGAATTCTTGGCTACTTACTCACTTGGTTGAGCTATTGTTCCTATGATTACTAGTTTCATGATTGAGTATTCTACATTGTATAACACTGAATATAATGTACAAAAATCCATTGTGCAACCTAATGTTACAATGGATAAAGGAACCTAAAACATGTTTTGTATAACATGATATCGTTACGTGTCCTTTCTTTGTTTCATCTTCTTGAATATGATCATGTTTCTAGCCAAGAAAGTTTTATATTATTCTTAAACTGGTTACATGCCTTTTTAGAGTGTCCTTAATGCTTTAGCATTGATATATTTTGTTTATTGAATGATTTAGTTATCAAATGAAGATCCACTGCACTCAAGACTCTAAGATAAGAAATGAAATGAAAATGGTTTACTTTTGAATATTGAAATGGATAAATGCTTCTTTATCCCCTTTTAAATATCTTGTTGTCTAGTTGATACTACTTTTACATATATATTGCATGTGTGAAATATGTTATGAGATCTATTCTAGGGACAGACGTCCTAGTCCACTCACCTTTGACTTCCATTAGGAGTGTGGACTTAGGGTAAAAAACAATTCTGTGACAAATGGAATTAGAGCTAAACACATAGGCCTCTATATATGTTTATATAACATATCTTAAGAACCCAGAGAGGACCAAAAATTCATCCCTCAAAGTTTAGAGAGTCTTTTAGAATCTCATCTCTTCTTTAAGGACCATCTAAGACACTGAATTAGGTGATGAATAGGTAGTTTTATGATCTCCTCACATGATTCTTCTCTCTTGAATGTTAATCACATGACATCTCAACTTTGGGTAGCTTATACATGGGAAAATTAAAATTCACTTGAAATTGTGTAAGTTGATTAATATGATAATGCCATGATATGATCTTAAATTGAGAATCCAATTTTATGTATGAAACTACTGTTGAATGTGAGTACTCATATATAAAGTTATGGAATTCAATTTCATCCGATAACATATAAGTGCTTCCTATTTTTGAGGTAAAGTTTTTATATGGTAAATAAGGTGGAACTCGTATGTTACACCACACTCTGATGATGTCCCTATTGAATATACTATGTTGTCCCTATTTTTCTTAGACCTCAAGCACAGTTAAGATTTTTTTCCCTATTTGATATATACCAAGATCATGCCACGAAATGACCATGCCTTTAGAACTTTAGAGTGTGATGTGGAGACTAGTTACAAGAGGAAACTTTGCTATTGACTATTATTCCTCATTGTAGACAAGTTGAATAATATGATGGACCTAGATCTCCACCTTCTACTTTTTTTTACTCAAACTCTTGAATCCTCAATTTGATTTCTTTATTTCCAAAATCCACCCTCTTGATCTTGTAAGAAAGGGAATGGATTTATGACTTTGATCTTACAAAATCATGAAGTATGGTTGCCCTATTATGATCTTTATATTTGACTCATTATCTTGGGAATACGATTTGATAGTAGATACTCACACTATTTGGATATGCTTGATAACTCATGACCAATGTAGACTAGTGTTCTAGGTTAGGGTGGTCGTGGACTTGTGACTCCCCTAACCTAGGTCACACCCCCATTATGATTACCTCTAAATTGTTATCTTATTGATCATTTAGAGCTAGGAAAGGTGACCCCTTAAACATGACTTTGATTTCTTGACCTAAGTCCCTAATGGGTTACCTCTATGATGATGTTCATACTCAAACTCAAAATATCAATTTAATGACGATCTTGGAATATGATGATGTTGAGTGTAGCTAGTGATCAAGTTCCTAGGAAGAACACGGCCTATAACATTCATATTCCACTAATACCATGAAAATGAACTCGATATTGATGCCACAAAATGTTGAATAATGCTCAAATAGGCTTGATTGGTGCTTAGTTGTTGCTTGATTATTGTATATGGATGAATGATCATCCCTAGAAGGGTGAGTTAAACAACCAGTTTAAGAAATGAGATAACCTTTAATATCACTAATTGTTTGGAGAGTTAAGTATACAAAGGAGGAAGGGATGGATATTGAGTATAATTCTTTAAAACCCAACTATGCCATCTCTAAGGGACGTAAGGAAAAGTCACTAAGGATGAAGCTGATAGTAGGAGTCCAAACCCAAGAGAGAAGGCCAACATGAAGACCAAGCCCAGGAGGGAAGGTCACCAAGAGGTCAATCCCAGGAAGGAAGGCCAACATGAAGACCAAGTCCAGTAGGGATGGTTACCAACAGGTCAAGCCCAGGAGGGAAGGCCAACATGAAGACCAAGACCAGGAGGGAAGGTCACTAAGAGGCCAAGCCCAGGAGGGAAGGCCAACATGAAAACCAAGCCCAGGTGTCGGGACCCGTTACACTAAATGAGATTACTCAAAACATAAAACACAATCAACCACTAATTAATGACATACCCAAAAATATGCGTAAATTAAAACTGATTTCAATGTCAGCACCTGCTCAGAAACATTTTCATAAGACCTCAAAATCTTTCTTTTATCCATACTAGGCCAAGAATTTGATACAAATGTTCTATTGCCTTAGCCACAATATATATACATAGGAGAACAATATTCATATATGACACACAAAAAAGCATTAACATGCTAACAAAAGTTCAATTTGTTTGAAACACAATATACAAACTTTTCCTGCCCAGACCTGAGAGTAAAGGGATGACTCTAGAACAAACTAGACATCTAATCAACTTTATCAAATATTCATTACTATAGATCCTCTTTGCTACCACATGTTTGTTTTCGTCACTTCCGATTACCTAAAAAAGTGTGGTGAACCACAAGGGTGAGACTCAGTCCCAGCAAGTGATATAACCATCAACAACGTTTATTGATTACAACATTTTTATGTAATTAAACAGTTAAAAGGTTTAATCAAATATAACAAATAAGATCAATTGTACTGATGATTAAGAAAATACATAAAGGAGCAGATAATAACTATCATTATTAACCAGACTATCATCCTTTATCTTGTTGACAATATAAGCAGGTCAGTAGCATATATCGTTCTAGCATCATGAGCAAGTCTAGTAACATAGCATAGATAACATCATGAGCTTGTCTAACAGTTTGAACATATCAATATCATAAGTAGAGCTATCAGCATAAGAACGAATATTTGCATAATTAGCAGTATATGCATCTCTAGTTATAAAGGCATGGCTAGGATGCTAAACATAACTAACAAGATGAGATATCTAGCATCATGATTATAATCAGCAGTAGAATTATAGATATTAACATAAGCATGACTACTGTATGTACACATTTATAATCTTATGATCCACAACATAAGAATAATTATTATCTCTTAATTTCACTAAGCATCATCTTTATGTAAAAAGAACAAACAAGGGTTATCATCCAATGTGAAGCGTCGTGTATAACCCTAAAGAATTATGTTACACAGTTGTATTACATCTTTTATTATGCCCTGGGGAATTTGAATCGTACCATTCAAAGTCCAACCGACCCCTGCGAAGGGCTATTCGGTTCCGTACAAGATCTAGGAGTGCCGGTATCCTAAGATCTCTTCCCCTCAGTCAGTATGAGTAAAAAGGCAGTGACATATCAGTCAAAGCTGCCACCACAAAAACATATAGTCAAGTTGAAAACCACTAGTCCAACCTTGGTACAGGTCACGACACTAGAAACCATGGTATTCAAACCCAATCACTGAGGTACAACCGTATTTTTCCTCTAATCACATCATGCTATAATCACCGAGACACGACCGCAGCCGTTCTCAATCACATCAGATGTATGAGGCATGACCATAGACAACCTCCACAATCTGTATTGTGGATGACAAGGATATATCCTCAACCTTCCACCCCCACATACTCAACAGTATGCACTCCGAGTTTCCCTTAGGAATACTTGTTTCACCATCCAGCAAGTTCTGACACTGAAGATGGTTCTACAACAGAAGGCACTACATGATTAGAGTTGCACTTGATTAGTTATACCAATTGGGTGAATTAAGGCTGCATCAAACAAGTGGACATACAAACCCTAATTCACTTCTAGCAAGAATATAAATATCAAAACTTGAAAAGATATAAAACGTGTGAAACATAATTTCTCATCTCATTATCACATGGTACTATTCACTTGCCATTCATGAGACCGCACCAATCATCATGCTATCACGAGATATAAATTATTTTCACAATATCACAAGGTATCAACCCTTATCAACATAAGAGGATTACACCTCATCCAGGGATCAACCATGCCCAAAGGTCATTAAGACCATCATAATATTCCATGCAAGATCATCATTATCTTTCCATGCCTTATAACAAGGATCAACAACATCACTTATATATAATACACCAAATCAACACAATCTTGCATTAATGAGCTAGGAGATATTTATAAACAATCATAGCAGGGTTATATTAACATTAAGAACATTCCTTTATTACATCAGCATGCAAGGAATCTAGATATGATTAACACTCATCATATTTACAATGCACATGTTCAACATAAGAAAGTATCAACCATGTGGCTATGATTACCACCAATTAACACATTACGGTTATGATCATGTTAAGGAGGTTATTCCACCATCATTCCATCATATAAGAATGTTAAACATGAATACTCGTCTTTATCTATTTGCATTAGAGTTAGGTTCAACATGATAATTTATATCAATGATACTGATCAACACTTATACCCAAACCCTAACTCAAGACATCCCCATTGGATCATGGATGCATAAGGTGAAGCATCACCATCACATTCCATACTATTCTCAAGTATGAACCCACACATAAATCAAGGTATAACCATCAGGTTATAGCATACTAAGGTTTCAACAACAATAACAAAGTCTCCATGATTGTATTAGTCATTCAAGGACTATTCATACCCAATTACCATCATTTAGTTATATTAAAGCTAGGTATAACAAGCTATACCATATTAGGGTTACATATAATAACAATATGGTTATCATCCCTTCTATTCATATGAGTGAATAGGTAAGACTAACATATTAAGGGTAACCCTCCATTTTTTCCATCATCATTCAACCCGTATCACCATACCACAATATCACCCAGAACCATTGGTGTTTAAAAGGTAAGACCTTTGGTTGTTTACATAAGTAAACACCTTAGATAAACCGCCTATGAAATCCTTGATTTGTGCTCTAGAAAGAGTCACTATCTAACCCTAGACATCCCTTGATTAACAACACAAAAAGTTCCATTAAGAGTAGCGTAAAACCCACAATCGACTGTTCATTTAAAACAAGTCATCCACTGTCAACAAGTAAGCTCCTTAAGTTGATAATATAAAGGAAACCATATAAATCACACTATTAGGACACATTATCCATAATTCCACTTTATTGGAGGAATAAACATTATATCTTGACCATTGGGTCAAGTTCATATATTAAAACCATGAATTACAGTATATGTCTGACCATTGCATCAAGTTACCCAAGAAACCATTAGTCTAAGGCTTAATTGATGCTACACCTACAATGATTAACTCATCATAGGTTGTAGATACCTAATCCACCATCATTAGTGACCATTAAGTCACCATAGGTTGTTAGATCAACACTAATTCATTAATCAACATCAAATATTAAGCTAATGTCAACATTGATTGATAACATCAGTAGGGTACTTAATGGTTGATCATTAAACTTCTAATTGATCCCAAACTTGACCTAAGGGGGTTACCATAGGTTATCACCATCATTTGACACCCTTGATCACGAACATCATTTGTTATGAAGACAAAAACATAGGGTTATTGCAATGGCACCATAATCGGGTCATGATTTATAGAAGAAATCGACTTTAAACCCTAAAATTGACCATAGTTTGATAGGTTCTTAGAGCCATAGGTTATCAAAACAACCTGATCCAAGTCATGTCATACCTTAGGAATAACATAAAAATGATCACAGGTTCATATATAACTGAAATCATAACATGGAACATTATAAAAATCGAAATCCAAGTCAAGCATAGCTTTTTAGTGCATGGATCATCATTTTCAAGCAAGAACATGATCTAGAATGCTTATGGTAAGAAATAAACATGGAGCAAGTTATAAAACCTGCCTCTATAGAGTAGGTCAGATCCCAAACAGCAATAATCTCGAGCAAATAGGGCAAGGAAACCTTAGATTCAGATCTGAACTTGGCCAACTATGCAATTCTCTCCACAAACAAGCAAAACCCTAGAAAAGAAATAAGAAGGAAGGATTTTTGAGTTCTAGGGCCACTTTCACCATGGAAAACCATGGTTCCGACCTGGAGAGATTTAGGAGGAAGAGGAACAAAGAATTAAACGGAGGAAATAAGGAAAACTTACACTTTTATGTCAATATCACTAGGGGGAAGCTTTATAGAGCCAAAAAGAGAATCAATTTCAACCCTAGAATTGTTTTCCAAGAGAATCCCCACTTTCTTCTTCCTTGGGAAGAAAAAATCACATCTGAACAGAGGGAGTACGAATCTGGGAGAAGGAGAGAGATAATTGAGAGGAAATGGCTCGTTTGGGGGCTTTTGGATAAGTATATGACACTTTAATATTAAGAAAAAGAAAAAGTTGCAATTCTAGTATATATCCAAGTGTCCATGGCTTTAAATTATTAAAAATACATAAGTGCACACACAAGAAGCTCTCCCACCGTCCCTCTAGACCTGCTTAGCTTTCCTTTGGTGAAATTCCCAGCCAATCACATAATTCCTTAGTTGATAGCTACTAAAGGTAGCTCATCCATGAAGGGAAAAACCCTAAAATACCCTTGAAAAAAACACCTTCAAACCATGGCTCAACTAGGATCCCCATGGTTCAAAAATCTCAAGAATGATAGTATAACATATTAGGAACATAAAGTATGTGACAAACTGCAAAGCAAACCCCTCAATTGGGTAAATTGCATAAAAGTCCAAAATGTATAGAAAATTGCATAACTTGTTCAAATAGTGTCCAAATTGGACCAAATTTGAAACTTAAGCTGGTATTATGATTTCAAAGCACATAAAAAGGTTATATTAGGATTCTAAGAATTTGATAATGTTAATTAATCTCATTCAACTCATTAAGCAAGTTCAGGGGCCTTACACCATGATAACCTCCTATTTTAGTAGTTTATCTTAGTCTTTTTCTTTAGTTTTCCATACTCTTTTTACGTTTATACGGTACATAAACCTAATTTTACCCCTTTTTTGTAAATACATCATCAAACTAACTTTTTCCTTTTACACTTGCAGAAAAAGCACAAAAAAATCATAAAAGAATAAACAACCTCAAGGCCGAGTGAAGCCAAACGGTCCCAAGACCGCATGGAGTTCAAACGGTCCCGAGATCGCATGAAGCCAAACGGTCCCAAGACCGCATGGAGTTCAAACGGTCCCGAGACCGCATGAAGCCAAACGGTCCCAAGACCGCATGGAGTTCAAACGGTCCCGAGACCGCATGAAGCCAAACGGTCCCAAGACCGCATGGAGTTCAAACGGTCCCGAGACCGCATGAAGCCAAACGGTCCCAAGACCGCATGGAGTTCAAACGGTCCCGAGACCGCATGAAGCCAAACGGTCCCAAGACCGCATGGAGTTCAAACGGTCCCGAGACCGCATGAAGCCAAACGGTCCCAAGACCGCATGGAGTTCAAACGGTCCCGAGACCGCATGAAGCCAAACGGTCCCAAGACCGCATGGAGTTCAAACGGTCCCGAGACCGCATGAAGCCAAATGGTCCCAAGACCGCATGGAGTTCAAACGGTCCCGAGACCGCATGAAGCCAAATGGTCCCAAGACCGCATGGAGTTCAAACGGTCCCGAGACCGCATGAAGCCAAACGGTCCCAAGACCGCATGGAGTTCAAACGGTCCCGAGACCGCATAAAGCCAAATGATCTCAAGACCGTCTGACGCCAAACGGTCTCAAGACCGTTTGACGCCAAACGGTCTCAAGACCGTTTGAACCCAAACGGTCTCAAGACCATTTGACCTCACTCAAGGCCTATAAATAAGACCTCAAGGGCCATCCCTGAGTAGGTCCAGACGTCCAGAGGCTGTCTCTCTACTACCAGAACAACACCATCTACCGCCCGAGGCTGCCGGTCTGAGACTCACGTTCCATTGCAAAGCTACCTTCTCTCTCATCAACAAAGAAGGGGATAGGAGAAGATCCGTCGTCAAGCAAGCCACGAAGGGTGAAGATCGTTGCTCTCTCCACCAAGGGTTCAACCTTCTCTCCTCAGTGGAGATGATGTTCTTTCTATCTCTTCTTGCCTCCTCCTTTGTTGCTCCCTCTATGAGGAGCGAGTAGTTCCATCCACTGGGGTGCGGGGACTAGCCCCGCTGCCCATGCTTTGTACTTTATACTAAAAAGATGTTATCCTTTCGTTTTAATACTAAATCGTTTCATACATGCTTGAATGATGGCCACGTTCTTGTATGCATCTATTGTCTTTTGTTGTGGTTTGTATACGACCGCTCTCGAGACTCGAATACCGATTTAGTGTTGGTTTCTGGTGTGTGTATCCACCACGCATCCGTTTCGGTGTCTAGGAGTGTATCTCAAAGAGTGGAGTATACTCACTATCATCCGTTACACTTCCATCTGTATGGAAGTAACCTTGGTAAGTCAAGGAACACGCTTTGCGAGGGGAATGATGTAAAGCATGTGACCATTTGATCGGGAATGGCTGGCGTTGCAACATTCCCACACTTCTCGTAGCTAGGTTATCCGAATAGGAGACTAGGCCTACAAAGACACTATTCGATTTGATAATTATCGCTCGCTTGTTAGTTTTAGATGCACGTTTCATGAGGTTGAGTAAGATTTCTCTCTTTGGAAGACTACATATCTTCATTGACACGTAGAAATGTACCGAATGAGAGCTACTTAACCCTTGAAGGATGTGATGCATTGCTCTTGTCTTATATGGGCATTGGTCTTGTGGAACATCGAAGGATGCAATACATCGCTCTTGTATTACGAGGCATCGGTCTTGTGGATCATCCTTGAATGCAAAGCATCGCTCTTGTCTTATAAGGCATCGGTCTTGTGGAACATCCATGCATCTAGCTTATAAGTCTTGCTTGATTAGTACATAAACAATGCATGTGTAGCGGTGGTGAATACCTGCTTAACCCCAGTGATTCATCATCATTTGTTAAATCTTAGATTTACTTGCTTTATTTACTTTTCATGCTTTAGTCTAAAAACCAATCAAAATCCAACCTTTTGATATAAGTGCCAATTAGTAAAGTAACTAAGTGAAGTGCTGTACGTTTTCCATCTTGTTGCTTGCAACAAGACCGTTGTCTTTTGTGTTCGATCCTAAATCTGTACTATGATAAGGCTTCCATACTCTTATGGGGTTGGAGTTGTTATCTAAGCACCAGTTATAGGTAAACCTAGGGAAGACATTCATCCTCTCTAGGGTTTTTGGTGATAGAATCCTGGGACTCCCATTGGAAGATTGAAAATCTTTTGGTGTAAGTTCCAGCTCCATCAAAAAATGGCGCCGTTGCCGGGGACAACGGAACGTTAGTATTTCACTTAGTTTATTTTTCTAGTTGGTTAGGATCTTACACTTTCTTTTTGAATCGCAATTCACTATCTTCTTGAAGCTTTCATATTGTCTCTATTATCTAAAGGTGTTCTCTTTTCTTTACTCAGGTAGAACCCGTATATGCAATCATCGCATAATCGAGGATTCTCCCCTGATCCGGAGTTCGACTCCGAGGTAGAGAGAAGTTTCCACCGCAGAATCCGTCTCAATCGCCAACGCGCTAGTCAAATGGCTGACGAACATCATCAAGCCGCTTTGGTGATGGAGAGAGTCAATGCTGCTATCGCCGCACAACGGGCACAACTCATTGCAGACACCCGTGCCCAAATACAAGCGGAAATATGAGCAGAAGAGTAAGCCCACATAAGAGCAGAGACCTAGGCTGCTCAGCTCGAACTACGAAACAAGCAACTGAGGGACTATGATGTCCCGAAGAATTACGAAGACAACCACCCGGTCCGGCCTCCGATCATCAATATCCCAAACTTTGAGATCCGGACCCAGTGGATCCAGATTATGTAAGGAATTTCCTTTTCTGGAGGTTCAGGGGACGATTGCATGGACCACTTGAAACGGTTTAAGGCATTATGTCGCCTGGTCCCGCAAGCTGGCATTGCTTTCGACGCAATAATGCTCCACCTGTTTCATTTCACCTTATCTGGAAGGGCCTTG
Source organism: Alisma plantago-aquatica (assembly GCA_963693085.1). NCBI lineage: Eukaryota > Viridiplantae > Streptophyta > Magnoliopsida > Alismatales > Alismataceae > Alisma > Alisma plantago-aquatica. The sequence goes on from OY856415.1 coordinate 179,710,138, forward strand.
AGTTGGTACAACTCACTGGACAGAGAACCCATCATAACCACTTGGGCCCCTCTAGAGGAAAAATTCTTGGAGAAGTTCTTTCCACCCTCGCTGACCTATGAAATCAGAGGGCAGATCAACCATTTCTCCCAGCTACCTGGAGAAACCCTCGCTTAGGCATGGGAAAGATTCAAGGAACTTCTACGCAAATGCCCTCATCATGGAATTTCACAGAATCAATTGATTGAAACTTTTTATCGAGGGGTAAGCGACGACATTAAACAGTTCCTAGATTCCTCATCTGGAGGAAATTTTATGAGGAAAAATTATGAAGATGCCTGGAAAATCGTTACTTTAGGAGCTGAAAACCAGTCCAACTGGGGGCGGTCAACCGGAAAAGGCGTCCTTAAAGTCTGTAAAGCTGAGGAATCTATGGAACTAAAGTCAATAGCCGAAGCTTTGAAGACAATCGCTCATAAACAACAAACCTTTGAAACAACCCTAGGGGAAATTGATAAGAAGAAAACCCCGCTGGTTCATCAAGTCAAAGCTGTCACAGGATCCTGTGAAGCTTGTCATTCTTCGGATCATCCGACTCTTTCCTGCGGAATACTCTATAATGTGATGATGGATCTGCATCCACCACCACAATCCTATGAGGCCATCACTAATCAGGCTGAAGATCAGATTCCAGAGCAAGTCAATTCCATCCATACTATTCCCAGACAAGTTTATTATAATCCCAGTCAACCAAGGAACCATCCTGGATTCCAGTATGGGAATCCCTCTGGAACTGCGAATCCGCAACATCAGACACAAGGGGGGCTTGACAGTAGGCTGCCTCCTGGATTTCCAAACAATTTTAACCAAAATCAAGGGAACCCAAGGAACAATTTCCCTAGGGCTAACTACCCTAGAAATCAATCAGCCTACTATCAGTACAGTCATCCCCCGCTTCACCCGCAATTGCATATTCAACAGTCTCAACAACAAAACCCTCAGAAAAACGTCACTGCACAACCGGAAGATGAGCTATCTTTGATAAAACAAATGCTTTAGTCTCAGCAAACCATGCTAGCTAACCAACAAGCCCAACAAAAGGCAGTTGAAACCCAGCTTGCTCAGATTGCTGCACAGTTAAAACCTTCGGCAAGCACTTTTGATGGGCAGCCTGAACCAAATTCTAAGTACGGGCAAAACAAACACGAACAGCTGAATGCCGTCACCACAAGGTCGGGACGCATTCTTCCTGAACCCATCAAGATCACTCTAGATGATGATGATGTGCCCACTTTTATGACGAAAGAGATTTCGCAACAAGGGATTGAAAAATCCTCTGAAGGCACAAAGGACGAAAACAAAGAGCATGTACCTGCAGAATCCAAAGTCCCGCAATTCAAACCAAGGATCCCGTACCCGGGCAGACTGCAAGAAACAAAAATGGACGCCAGGTTTCACAAATTCAAGGAAGAAATGAAGAAACTTTATATTGACATCCCACTCCTTGACGCTCTATCCGAAGTACCAGCATGGGCAAGGTATCTCAAAACTTTGCTATCACGTAAGTATATCACCAAAGAGCAAGAGACCGTCAAGCTCGCTCAAACCACTTCTGACATCATCCTGAACAAACTACCCAAAAAGAAGAAGGACCCAGGTTCCTTCGGAATCCAATGTTGCATTGGAAATGCATCCACAAAGAAAGGGTTAGCTGACCTCGGGGCTAGTATATCCATTATGCCCTACTCAATGTGCCAACACCTTGGTCTCACTGACCTGCTGCCTACAACAATGACTATTCAACTAGCCGACTCCACTGTAACTGCACCGTTGGGAATCATCGAAGATGTCCCAGTAAGGATAGGGAAGGATGCCTACGTTCCATGTGATTTTGTCATCATGGATATCAAAGAAGACTTGAGGTATCCGATCATTTTCGGCAGGCCTTTCCTAGCTATAGCCAGAGCGCTAATCGATGTAGAAGCTGGAACCATCATTCTTTGGCTCGGAAAAGAAGCAATTCAATTCCGCGTCCTTGATAGTATGAAAGGTCCCAGCATCCAAGAAGAGGTCTTTCTTTTAGACGCAATTCAACAAATGTCGCAATTAGAAATCTCCGAGCCAATCGACGAACTTGAAAATGCTCTTATCAATCCAGAAGTTGAGTTCTCTGCAAATGAACTAGTCCAGCAATGTACCCAATACCTAGAGAAGATAGAAGAAGCACCGGAGGCTACTTTTGAAGAGCTTAAAGCCATCACTACCATTGAAGCAGCAGAACCACCAAAAACCCCTGAATTAAAGACTTTACCCACAGGGCTCAAATATGTTTTCCTGGATAGGGAAGAGTTATGCCCAGTTATTATCAACTCCACCCTTACCGAAGACCAAGAAGTCAGGCTTCTGGACAAACTAAGGAGGCACAAAAAGATCATTGGTTATAAGATAACCGACCTCACAGGCATAAACCCGGCTCTGTGTATGCACAAGCTCCCTATGGTTGAAGAATTTAAACCCACTCGTGAACACCAAAGAAAACTGAACCCAAACTTGAAAGAGGTAGTTCATTTGGAGGTCCTCAAACTACTCAAAGCTGGCATGATCTATCCTATCTCTGACTCTCAGTGGGTCAGTCCAGTTCAAGTTGTTCCAAAAAAAGGGGGCACTACTGTAGTAATCAACGATAAAAATGAGCTCGTACCCACTAGGACTGTAACGGGGTGGCGAATGTGCATCGATTATAGGAAGTTGAATAAAGCTACAAGGAAAGACCACTACCCTCTACCCTTCCTTGACGAAGTCCTAGAGCGCTTGGCCCACCAAAAGTATTTCTGTTATCTCGATGGTTACTCCGGGTTCTACCAAATACCCATACATCCAGAAGACCAAGAAAAAACCACTTTCACTTGTCCCTTTGGGACATATGCTTTCAGAAGAATGCCATTCGGGCTATGTAACGCTCCGGCTACTTTCCAACGCTGCATGTCTGCCATCTTCGCCGGATTAACCGAATCTGTTATGGAAGTTTTTATGGATGATTTCTCTGTCTATGGAGATTCTTTCGATAACTATCTAAATAATCTTGAACGAGTCCTGCAACGTTGCAAGGAAACGAACCTTATCCTGAATTGGGAAAAATTTCATTTCATGGTAACAGAAGGTATCGTCCTCGGACATAGAGTAAGTGATAGGGGAATTGAGGTCGACAAAGCAAAAATTGATGTTATCTCAAAGTTGTCACCCCCGAAGGACATAAGGGGCGTTCGAGCTTTCCTAGGTCATGCAGGGTTCTACAGAAGGTTCATCAAAGATTTCTCGAGAATAGCTAAACCCATGACCCAACTCCTGACAAAAGATGCCGAGTTCGTTTTTAACCAAGATTGCATGCGAAGTTTCTCCACCCTTAAAGAGGAACTAATTTCCGCACCTATTCTAAGGGCTCCAGACTGGTCGCAACCTTTCGAAATTATGTGCGACGCAAGTGATTATGCCATAGGAGCCGTTTTAGGACAACAGATCGATAAGAAACCCTACGTCATCTACTATGCATCAAAAACGCTTGACGAAGCACAGAAAAACTACACGACCACGGAAAAAGAGTTTTTGGCTATCATCTACGCCTTCAAAAAATTCCGCTCTTACCTGATCGGCTCTAAAGTCATCGTCTACACTGACCATTCTGCTATCCGACATTTGATCCAGAAACAGGACGCCAAACCCAGGCTCATCCGCTGGGTATTAATGCTTCAAGAATTCGACCTAGAAATCAAAGATAAAAGTGGCGTAGAGAACGTTGTAGCCGATCACCTCAGTAGAATCGAGGTTGAAGAAAAATATAAAATCCCTATCAGGGATTCTCTTCCTGATGATCAGCTTATGAAGGCCACTCATAGTTTTCCTTGGTTTGCTGATATCGTCAATTATCTAGCCACAGGGATCATCCACCCGTCTGCTTCATATCAGGATAAAAGGAAATTCCTTCATGATATAAAGCTTTATCATTGGGACGAACCCTACTTATTTTACCTCTGTGCCGATGGCCTTTTTCGCCGGTGCCTTCCAGAAGAAGAAATAACCTCGGTTTTGGAACACTGCCACTCAGGACCCACGGGGGGGCACATGGGCGCCAAGAAAACTGCCATAAAAGTTCTTCAATATGGTTTATTTTGGCCCACCATATCAAAAGACTCACATGATTTTGTCAAAGCCTGTGATAAATGCCAATTTTCGGGCAACATATCAAAAAGGGATGAAATGCCTCTTACCATGTGGCAGGAAATTGAACTGTTTGACGTATGGGGGGTAGACTACATGGGACCTTTCCCTTCATCATATGGCTTCTCCTACATTTTAGTCGCGGTATATTACGTCTCAAAGTGGGTCGAAGCTATACCCACCGTATCCAATGACTCCAAACCTGCTGTCAAATTGTTCAAAGACACTATTTTTCCGAGATTTGGAGTTCCTAGAACGGTCATATCTGATGGCGGGACCCATTTCCTGGAACGAAGTTTCGAAGCGTTACTAAGAAAATACGGAGTCCATCACAAAGTTGCCACACCTTACCACCCACAAACTAGTGGCCAGGTAGAAGTATCCAATAGACAGATAAAAGCGATTCTTGAAAAAACAGTGAATAAAAACTGCACTGATTGGTCCACCAAACTTACCGACGCCCTCTGGGCATACCGTACTGCTTACAAAACACCAATTGGAACAACCCCGTTTCGTTTGGTATACGGCAAATCATGTCATCTTCCAGTAGAACTGGAACATAAAGCCTGGTGGGCCATCAAGCAACTAAACTTCGACCTTAAAAGCGCAAGGGAAAACAGACAACTCCAGCTACAGGAGCTAGAAGAACTCCGAATGACAGCATATCACAGTGCTAGAATCTATAAAGAGCAAACAAAAATGTGGCACGATGGACATCTTAAGAGAAAAGATATCGCCGTTGGCGACAAAGTGCTCTTATTCAACTCCAAGATCAGATTATTCCCCGGAAAACTCTGAACAAAATGGTCCGGACCCTTCACCATAAAACATATCTACCCAACTGGAGCAGCCAGTATTATTGACAACAACAAAGGAGAACGAACGGTTAACGGGCACCGTTTAAAAAGATACTACACTCAGGAAGACAAAACACATAAAAAAACTCTCGATATCAGAGATGCTACGCCCACAGCATAACAACCTTACAGTTTCGTCGAGCCAGTGACGTAAAACCAAGGCGCTTCTTGGGAGGCAACCCAAGACCTCAGTATCACCTTCTCTAATTTCTTTTGAATTTGTTTTGCTTTCTTTAAGTTCTTTCATCATTAATCTAAAAATACAAAAAAATCTACATAATCAAAACTACAAAAACAATACATAAAACAAACAACATAAAAGTTCATAAACCAAGATACAAAAAAATTATATACATACCCAAAAACACACATAAAATATACAAACCTTTTGTGCCCCTCCAAACGGTCTTCAAACCGTTTGGAGCCAAACGATCCTCAAAACGTTTGGGACCAAACGGTCTTGAAACCGTTTGGGACCAAACGGTCTTGAACCCGTTTGGGACCAAACGGTCTTGAACCCGTTTGGGACCAAACGGTCTTGAGACCGCTTGGGACCAAGCGGTTTCCAAACCGTTTGAAATACACAGGCTCACCCACCTATCACTATAAATATCGACCCTGCCCCTCCGTCTTTCTCTCTTCGAACCTTCTTTTTCTCCAGAGTTTTCGTGCGGAGAGCTTCCCTTTTTGCTCTTGCTGCAACCGCGCAAAGTCATCCTTCCGTCCACCTTCCGCAAGGTAGTCCGGCGACTCCACATTCCATCGCCAGTCGCTGCTTATGCTGCCATCACCGTCGTTATCGAATGGTTTCATCAACCGACCCATCGCCTTCGTTGCTGCGCCGTTCTGTCGCCACCATCATGACGCTAGTGCCGTCCCCTTTACCATCGCACGACGTCTCTTGCTCCGCCATCGCCGTTGCTGTCAAAAGATTTCACCGACTCTCCCACCGTTTTCATCGCCGTCGCCGTTCTTCTCATCGTTTTCGAAGGCGCCGACGCGTTCTTCACCTGCGCACCTAGCCACCTTCTCCCGCGCCGGCGACCTGTGACTTTTCGCTTTCCAAACGATCTTGAAACCAAACGATCTTGACACCGTTTGGAACCAAACGATCTTGACACCATTTGGAACCAAACGATCCTCAAACCCAAAGCTTTTCTCTTTGCAAACGATCTGCGGTTTGGAGACGAATTTGTATTTAAGCTACTTCTGAAGGACAAAGATATCATGAACTTTTGTGGAACCAAGCAGCACATATCAAGCAGCACTTGCAACAAAGACTATCCTCCAGTTAATGGCAACATGGAAGATGGAATCAATATTGAAAAGCAGCTACCTAACTCAATCCATGGATGATGAAGTAGGACATCTCAAGGAAACTGATGTCGAAGGCAGCGGCTACCACAGTAACTTGAAGAATGATCAAGCAAAGGATCTGCTAGACAATATCAAGACAAAATTGCAAAAGAGTGCGTTGCGAAATTAATGAAGCTCCTGCGTCAGCACTCCAAGGCATACAGCAAAGAACACTTCAATCGCCCAGCCTTCTGCCGCAATGACCCCATCTTTACGAGGGCAATTTGCATCCACTCTACTCTGATCTCTAGGGGCCACCGAAAACCTGCCTTAGCTCGCAGCCCTTGTTCTACTGACTTCTCTACCTATCCCTTTGCCACTCTGCGGACAGAGTGTGTGATAAGTTAGGGGGGGATTCATTAGACAAGGGCTAGGTATCAACTTCTATACCCCTTTAAATAGTCACCTCAACTAACCCCAGAATCATGTTAGTCTCTGCAAGAAAATAGCACTCAGACATCAAATGGCGATTTATCAATTTCCACCTACTATGGATCCCGTATTTTTGCTTCTATTCTTTATCTGACTCTCCACAGGTCAAAATCAGGGCAGAAATAAGCCGAGATCTCGAGGAAGAGAGGGAAATGAGGCAACTTCCGAATCAAAAAGTTCTGCAAGTGGACCACAAACCAAATAAGTGCATGCTGAAAAACTTTAAGAACAGCTTCCCTCTCTTCAAAATAAAAGAGGCTTGGCCGCCCAAAATAAATCCTCTTTCCAAAACCCAAGCCTGTGAGTTTTTGAATAAAAGCTAGAGAGACAAATAAAATCATGAGAGTTGTGCCGCACATAAGGACCTATATGAAGAACTGATAAAGGGCTCACCCGGCCGGCACATTCCGCTGCCCTCACAAAGGCAGATGTGTCGCGTCCGGTAGTGAAACCCTAAAAGTTCCAAGTATATGAAAAGGCTCATAAAGGACTTGCCCGGCCGGTACATTCAGCTGCCCTCATAAAGGCAGATGTGTCGTGCCCGGTAGTAAGATCCTAAAAAGCATAGACAGCCCTCCCCCACTCGAAGGGGAGCTACACTCCAAGCCTTTAGCCAACCCTCATACCCTCTCTAGCTTCCAATAGGTTTCCAGAGAGGTATAAAGTTGATTAGAGTCAACGGCATGCACAAAATAAATGTGGTCCCAAGACAAATTTTGAAGATACAAAAAAAACCCTGAGATCCAAGCAACTCTCAAAATCCAAAAGAATCAAGGCATGTAATAAGCCTCGATACGACCCCTGGGGAACTCAGGTCAAGAATTGCAGTAAGAGTATGGAGACCCTAATTAAGATCGCCTCGCCATTCCATGTCTCAGCTCTATCTAACTTGAGGACAAGCTAGACTCTAAGTTAGGGAGGGTGATAACCTCCTATTTTAGTAGTTTATCTTAGTCTTTTTCTTTAGTTTTCCATACTCTTTTTACGTTTATACGGTACATAAACCTAATTTTACCCCTTTTTTGTAAATACATCATCAAACTAACTTTTTCCTTTTACACTTGCAGAAAAAGCACAAAAAAATCATAAAAGAATAAACAACCTCAAGGCCGAGTGAAGCCAAACGGTCCCAAGACCGCATGGAGTTCAAACGGTCCCGAGACCGCATGAAGCCAAACGGTCCCAAGACCGCATGGAGTTCAAACGGTCCCGAGACCGCATGAAGCCAAATGGTCCCAAGACCGCATGGAGTTCAAACGGTCCCGAGACCGCATGAAGCCAAACGGTCCCAAGACCGCATGGAGTTCAAACGGTCCCGAGACCGCATGAAGCCAAACGGTCCCAAGACCGCATGGAGTTCAAACGGTCCCGAGACCGCATGAAGCCAAACGGTCCCAAGACCGCATGGAGTTCAAACGGTCCCGAGACCGCATGAAGCCAAACGGTCCCAAGACCGCATGGAGTTCAAACGGTCCCGAGACCGCATGAAGCCAAACGGTCCCAAGACCGCATGGAGTTCAAACGGTCCCGAGACCGCATGAAGCCAAACGGTCCCAAGACCGCATGGAGTTCAAACGGTCCCGAGATCGCATGAAGCCAAACGGTCCCAAGACCGCATGGAGTTCAAACGGTCCCGAGACCGCATGAAGCCAAACGGTCCCAAGACCGCATGGAGTTCAAACGGTCCCGAGACCGCATAAATCCAAACGATCTCAAGACCGTCTGACGCCAAACGGTCTCAAGACCGTTTGACGCCAAACGGTCTCAAGACCGTTTGAACCCAAACGGTCTCAAGACCGTTTGACCTCACTCAAGGCCTATAAATAAGACCTCAAGGGCCATCCCTGAGTAGGTCTAGTTGTCTAGAGGCTGTCTCTCTACTACCAGAACAACACCATCTACCGCCCGAGGCTGCCGGTCTGAGACTCACGTTCCATTGCAAAGCTACCTTCTCTCTCATCAAAAAAGAAGGTGATAGGAGAAGATCCGTCGTCAAGCAAGCCACGAAGGGTGAAGATCGTTGCTCTCTCCACCAAGGGTTCAACCTTCTCTCCTCAGTGGAGATGATGTTCTTTCTATCTCTTCTTGCCTCCTCCTTTGTTGCTCCCTCTATGAGGAGCGAGTAGTTCCATCCACTGGGGCGCGGGGACTAGCCCCGCTGCCCATGCTTTGTACTTTGTACTAAAAAGATGTTATCCTTTCGTTTTAATACTAAATCGTTTCATACATGCTTGAATGATGGCCACGTTCTTGTATGCATCTATTGTCTTTTGTTTTGGTTTGTCTACGACCGCTCTCGAGACTCGAATACCGATTTAGTATTGGTTTCTGGTGTGTGTATCCACCACGCATCCGTTTCGGTGTCTAGGAGTGTATCTCAAAGAGTGGAGTATACTCACTATCATCCGTTACACTTCCATCTATATGGAAGTAACCTTGGTAAGTCGAGGAACACGCTTTGCGAGGGGAATGATGTAAAGCATGTGACCATTTGATCGGGAATGGCTGGCGTTGCAACATTCTCGCACTTTTCGTAGCTAGGTTATCTGAATAGGAGACTAGGCCTACAAAGACACTATTTGATTTGATAATTATCGCTCGCTTGTTAGTTTTAGATGCACGTTTCATGAGGTTGAGTAAGATTTCTCTCTTTGGAAGACTACATATCTTCATTGACACGTAGAAATGTACCGAATGAGAGCTACTTAACCCTTGAAGGATGTGATGCATTGCTCTTGTCTTATATGGGCATTGGTCTTGTGGAACATCGAAGGATGCAATGCATCACTCTTGTCTTACGAGGCATCGGTCTTGTGGATCATCCTTGAATGCAAAGCATCGCTCTTGTCTTATAAGGCATCGGTCTTGTGGAACATCCATGCATCTAGCTTATAAGTCTTGCTTGATTAGTACATAAACAATGCATGTGTAGCGGTGGTGAATACCTGCTTAACCCCAGTGATTCATCATCATTTGTTAAATCTTAGATTTACTTGCTTTATTTACTTTTCATGCTTTAGTCTAAAAACCAATCAAAATCCAACCTTTTGATATAAGTGCCAATTAGTAAAGTAACTAAGTGAAGTGTTGTACGTTTTCCATCTTGTTGCTTGCAACAAGACCGTTGTCTTTTGGGTTCGATCCTAAATCTGTACTATGATAAGGCTTCCATACTCTTATGGGGTTGGAGTTGTTATCTAAGCACCAGTTATAGGTAAACCTAGGGAAGACATTCATCCTCTCTAGGGTTTTTGGTGATAGAATCCTGGGACTCCCATTGGAAGACTGAAAATCTTTTGGTGTAAGTTCCAGCTCCATCACACCAGGAGAGAAGGTTTCCATGAATCCAATTCTAGGACATAAAGCAAATGAGGTTCACCCTAAGAGATGGAGAAAATATGGGTTAAAGAATTTCACAAAAAATAACGCCCTCAAATGTTGGTTGGAGAAATCTCAAGAAAAATTGTAATGACATCTCAATAGAAACCCTAGGAAGGGTAGAGCCCTGAGTCACACGTAAGGTCTAAAATAACAATCTAAACATTAATTTATGAAACTTTGACACATGGTTATTGATCTTGATTTTGACTTGGCCCCAATAATCACTCTATTTCAATCTTGAGATCACCCTCGATATACGGCTCATGACTTTTATGTTCCCAAATCTCAAAATTTTGAAATGACAATTATGTCGACTCACATAGTTTATGAATTTGGGTTAAGCTCCATGTCGACTAGGGTGGGCCTTTCCATTGACTTTGAGCACGAACTCTTGAGGTTTGCATCAAATTGATGAAATAAGATGTTGGTATTGAATTATTGAAATATGAAATCTTGATCATGGATGTATAACCCCACCTAGGCCAATGTAAAATCTACAACCCTAAATGTTGGGAATGAAAGTCAAGTTGTACTCTTGATTTGAAAAGTGCTATTCATCTGACCTAAAATGTGATGTCTCCAAATATGTGATCTATATGATTATCCCTCCAAATTTTTTTATCTATTTATGATATCTCCTCATTGGTGACTCATACGATGATCTTTTCAACCTGATGATTAATGTGACTATGCTATGATCTTTGTAAAGACCCAGTCTCTACTAAAAACATGATAAACAAAAACACCAAAAGTATGGCAGCGGAAGAATTAAATCTTGACAATATTCAAAAATGTATAAAGAGTACAATATAAAATTTCCCAAATGGGAGTACAACTTTATACAAGCAACTACAAGGATCTAGGTAGAGGAAGACTTAACTAATGCAACATTGTCTCCAAACAAAACAACTACATAACATAAAAGCAACTACGATCATATACTATATGTTCTTCATCTTCTTATCCTATCCTTAGCTTTGGTTTCACCAAGCTTCCATGCGCACTCTGATCCTAACCTGGATGGTTGGGGTCATCCAGCAAGAGAGAGATAAACAAGGTATGTGTTAATAAAAAGGAATAGGACAAATAATAATAAAAAGCTTTGCAATATAAAAGATTCTCCACAATAAGAGATTTCAAATGAGATGAGACAAATATATGAATATGAGAGAGAGAAACTGCCACATTTAAATATCAACAATTATCACATTTGCATGAATATAAATTATGACACAACGTCCTATCAATGTAGGGTGAGGCACCTACCGGACCTCACCAATGGCAGGGGGACTAAAACCCCAGTGCCTAAAAAGTGGCAGGGGGAATAAAACCCCAGTGCCTAATATATAAAATGGCAGGGGGACTAAAACCCCAGTGCCCGGTAGGAGGACTAAAACCTCAGTGCCCTGTGGGTGGTTTGTACTCATGTACACTACATTGTCAATTGGCCAATAACTATATCATGCATAAACATTCACTTGGCAGCATAGTGAAAAGTAGAACAAAATAGCATCATAGCATTGGGAATAAAACCCAAGAATAAACAAATAGTAAGACCATCATAGGTCACAACCATATCCAAGAGTTCCAAGAATTAAGAGAGTCAACAAGCACCAACATTATACAATGTTCCAAATATCTCAAAAGGATGAGCCACATAGTCAATAACAAGATTAAGGAGTTACATTCAAATGAGCCACAAGGACAACCACAATATATATAAGATTTCCAAGTATTTCAAAAGATGAGTCAATATCAAGATTTAAATCATTTCCAAGAAAAGAAGGCAACATATGAAGAAGAATGATTCACATGATTCCAATGATTAAGCCACAATGGCATAAGCTAAGTAAAGAGCCAATAAATGTAAATAGAAGGATAACAAGGCGAGCACAAATATAATTGGTAGGGTTGGATAAAAGCCCAACTGAAAGATAGGTAGTTTGCACAATTTCAATAGGATCCACATACATAAAATAGGCTTCACATATTCAAAAAAAGGGGCACATACAAAATAGGGCTCACATACAAAAATAGGTTTTCACATACATAGGAATCACATACAAAATAAGTTTCACATACCTTAGATTAAATACATTACCATCATATCCATCAAACAGATAGTATCACCATCCCATTATATCCTAGTTATAAACATAACACATGTATTAATATATATAAAGACATAAGCATAGAAAAAACCCTAATTTTACAAAACTACGATTTAGAGCTCAAAACCAAGTCCAAACGATTTCTCATAATCTCCTGATTAAGAAAACATATCTTATTATATAAAACAGAGTTAAAATGAATTAATTACGTATTTTAAAACATTTACATACTAAAAATGCCATTCAAAGCAAACTTCGGAAAAGGAATCCAAATCATGACTCAAAAATCCTAAAATCAGATTCTACGTTAAAAATCCTTTCCATCGACTATTTATTCATATTTTTCTGATAAAGGATCGATTTACTATGAATTAAGTAAACCTGACCAATCAGAAATTAGGAAAACTATAGCGTGACATGTAATTCAATCAAAATGTAACTCGATGTCAACAACAGGGTAAAAGACTAAACTACCCTTGCATAATAAATCAAGCCAAATAAAAATACGAGGGCATATCAGACATTTGCACAATCCATCGCTTTGCAAGCGAGAAACAAGAACCTGGGGGCGGAAAAGACCAAAATGACCCTAGCCCAAAAGCAAAGGCCCATGGCAGGGGCAGGGGCGCATTGGTCCTTGCCTGACCCCGATTGCTCCTTCCTCAGCCATGGCGAGGGAGCAACCTGGCTGGAGCTTGGCTCCATAGCTCCTGCCCATTTCCGTGCGGGTAAGCCCCAAGATGAGACTGGGAATCTATTCCCTGAAGTCTCACGATCTCAGGGAGGCAGCAAGCAGGGTCACGCGTGCTCGAGAGCAGAGAAAGCAGGCCCAACTCGGCCGGAACAGGGGAACACAGATGGAGGTGAAACCACACCAAAAACGCCACCAAATCGACAATCGAGACCGGGCGTAGCTTCGTGGAACCAAATCGAGTCGAACGGATGTATCTCCGTGGGAGGAGGAACACCAGGGTCAGAAAAAGCATGGCGCCGGCGGAGCTCCACGACGGCCCTATAGGACCCATCGACCTGAGCCGTCGCGAGACAAACGAAGAGTCGGAAGGGGTAGAGGGTAGGTCGAGGATGCTCACCCGAGAAGCAATTGAAAGGAGGTGGTCGGAGAAGGGAGCAGCAAGCCGCCATAGCCGGGGAAGAAGACCGAGCAGGTTGGGGAGTTCGGGGTTGGGTGCGAAGAAATTGGGAAAGGAGAAGGAAGGCTCGGGGTCTGAGGGTCCTCTAGAGCACCTTAAACAGGTGGGAGAAAAGGCTGAGGCCCCTCAGGGAACTGACGGCGGAGAAGGGAAGAAGGGGCGAGTTAGGCGTTTTGCACACAGAGCAAGGGAGGAGATGAGTAGGTGCTCCTTTGAACCGGACCATCAAGACGAAGCCAACGGACAAGAAATCGTGCGAAACGGAGAAGGAGGGAGGGAGAACGGATTGCGGGAGTTAAACCACCCAAAACGGCTCCTGACGCGCCTCTTAACTGAGGAAGAAGACGATGCCCAAACCGTTAGATTAAAATCCAACGGTTGGAAATAGGCGCGCATCAAGAGTAACGCGTGACAGCCAGACTATAGGTTAAATGCGTGACATTTAAAGGAAATCAACGACATAAATGTAATAACTATAATTATACTATATTAAAAGCTTATAAAATGCATTAGAGGGGTCAAATCAACTCAAAATAACGCCAAAATTGAACCAAAGGCTCATAATGACGAGAACTACACTGCTATATAATTAGAATCTCGTTTAATGCATAATATGGCCATTAATAAATATATGGCTCATAAAAGAGCATAATAATATATTAAAATCAAGGAATTATATGAAAAGGCTATTTAATGAGAAACATGTGAGTAAATTCGACATATAAAACGCATTAGGGTACAAATACTCATTACTCAACAAAATAACATATTAATGTGAACTAAAATCATATTTCGAGGAGAGAGAAACAATAAAGGTTAATATACACATATATGAACTCAAATACACATTATTAATAACATATTTATCCAAAAAGCTCCAAATAAATATAATCTACTCTATTATCCCATTAAACACCAAATTACAACATTAACCCTAACTTATCACATAATGTGGGTTATTTGTGCAAACACCCCTCAATTTACATAAAAGAGGGTAAATAGTGATTTCAACATCAAATTGTGCTCAAAATGCACAAGGAGTCCAAAAATGATCCAAAAGGATGGGAAATTTATAGAAAAGGTCCAAATGGACTAAAAGTCAAAGAAAAGCTCAAGAATGGGTAAATTGCAGGGAAGACCCTGAGATTCAGTATGTTACAATCTTGATGCTCAATTTCTCATTGTGAAATAGTACTGATGTTAAAGAAATATTGAGTGATTATGATATCAAACATGAAATCTCAAATTTTGATTAATGGATTGGTTTAATATTGGGGACAATATTTCTTTTAGGTGGGGAGGATGTGAGATCCTAGATTTTCTCTCATTCAATTTATGTACATCTTGACTCATTAAATGCTCTATTAAACCAAATAACCTTACTTACCCCCAATTTTATGACTTTGAGTCTCTTCATTCTCAATTGATAAGGTGGATTTGATAAAATATCATTTTGTACCTGTGTATGCCTTTAATTTGGGTTTTAAACTAAGTGTCATGCATAGTATGCATCATTGAATTGTAATCACAATTTAACCCTTTAAATAAAATATCCTTTCTATGGAATTTATTTCATGTTGTATAGGATTCAATTACGAATCCAGTGGTATAAAAATCATCTCAACTGGACATTCCTGGCACAAGTTATGGGCCTTCCAAATTTACCTCTTATTCCTTGATTTAAATTGATTTAAATCCAATTTACACCCCTTTTGTGCCCAATTTGACCCGTGCGACCTAATTGGGTGGGTGTGCTCCCCTTGCCTTGGACTTGTATGAGATCTGTACCCTCACCATTGACAAGTTACATGCCAAGGTTTAGCGAGTAGCAAGTTTTTTTCATTGGACCCCTCAACGACAGATTCATCCTTCGATCTGATTTCCAAGAAGTTGTATTGCACCTTCGTACACTCTCCAATGCATGTTATGCCGACGACCACCTACCCGCCCCTCCATGGTGCCAATTTGAGACCCTTTTCATGATTTCTTTCCCCAAATATGACCCCCACTTTGCCTATAAAGCACCTTACCCTACACTTTCCCCCACTTTTATTCGCCATTCTCGAACCCTAACAACCATTTTGGTTCTTCCTTCCCCTCCTTTTTACTGACAGAACTGCCACCGACCATGAGTTGGGAGCTCACTCTAGGAGCCTCCCCAGTGCCTTCTTAGACCACCCTTGGCTCTGTGAAGGCAAGGAGAGTTTGTTCAGCCACATCTCGAGACCCACCACACTCTATAGATCAACTTCACTCGGGCTCTAGTGAGCCACATTGGGTTCACTGGCGTGTCGCTACATGCCTGTGGAGTAGAAAAGGAGGGTGGTGGGTGGCAGTTAGAGGCATCTACATGGCGATTGTGCTAGCCCGTGGGAGCGTCCAGGGGTGATGGGTACCATTATCCAATCACACATGAGTGATTTGTAGAGGTGGCAAGCGAAAACTGGCGTTCGGGAAGCACAACTCTAACATCCCTCTGTGTTGTGTGGCCCACCCAAGACCACTGGATCAAGATCCAACAATCCAAGATCCTTATTTTGAGGTAAAACTGTGAAAAATGATATCTTCTACATCCTTGGGCCAAATTAGGCATACAATATATCAATTTTGATCTCAAGAACTTGATCTTTGCAGTGGGACTAGTTTCATGGCCTATTACTGTTCGTAATACTACTATTTGTGCTAAAAATTATAATATTTGATCTCTTTCTACATGTTTGATGCCATCTAATGCTTAATTTTGCTTCTTTGTGCCTCAAAACCCTATGATAACCTAATATCAGTACCTTGTACATCTTTATGCATAAAGATTCGAACTTAATCCATATTTGTACCCTATGATGATCCAATGTGTCTTAAATGACCTAAGATGGGCTTTTATGCTAAAGGTTACCTCTTTAATGCGTAAAGTTGATTCCTTGTATCAAAAAACCTTATGTTTGATCCAAATTAGTAGTTTTTGATGCATTCTATACTAAAATTTGTATTTTCTCACACTTGTACTTCTTTTGACCTAACGATGTACTTTGAACCTTGAATACACTTAACATGGATACTTGGATGATAAATATCCAACCTTGATATAATGATGATCTATGTTATGTAATAATCTCATATCAGCATCTTAAGACTCTAATGATGACCATCTTACATGATACAGACTCAAAATGACTACTTTGACTATGTTGATATCTAGGTTTCTTATCTTACTTGGATGTCATGATTTCACTAATTAATATCATGAGAACTTTATACTAGCTCTCTAATTTAGTAGTGATGTGCACACTCAGATCTATTTTGAATCCATGATGTATGATGCAACATGATGATGGACATGGATGACTTAGTTTGAGATAATTGAGATCAATGATGTATGATATGAAACCCAGATCTAGGTGACACATCCAACCATCATAATAATGATTAACCAAACTTAATATTGTTAATATTGATTCAGTTATACTTATTTGAATCCCAAGATCACTTTGTGAAGTCAATTTCAAGGATCTAGTCAAAGTTATTACTTATGGTTTTCTAATCAATTGTTAATCATGTACTCTACTCGTAAGGTATGCTTTCCTCTTCGCCCTACTATGATATTGGATTGCTTGTATGTATGATTGTATGAATTCTTGGCTACTTACTTACTTGGTTGAGCTATTGTTCCTATGATTACTACTTTCATGATTGAGTATTCTGCATTGTCAAAACTTGAATATAATGTACTAAAATCCATTATGCAACCTAATATTGACACAATGGATAAAGTAACCTAAAAAATGATTTGTATAAAATGATATCATTAAGTGTCCTTGCTTTGTTTCATCTTCTAGGCTATGATCACATTTATAACCAAGCAAGTTGTGTATCATTCTTAAATTGTTTACATGTCCTTTTTCAGTGTACATAATGCTTTAGCATTAATATATTTTGTTTTTCAAATTTTTTAGTTTCCAAATGAAGATCCACTGCACTCAAGACTTTAAGATCGGAAATGAAACACCAATGGGTAACTCTTTAATATTTAAATAGGTACATGATTTTCTATATGCTTTTTAATATCTTTTTGTCTTGTTGTTACTGCTTTTACATATATATTGCATGTGTGAAATATGCTATGAGATCTATTATAGGGACGGATGCCCTGGTCCACTCACCTTTTGTTGTGTAGACATTAGGAGTGTGGACTTAGGGTAACAAACAGATCTGTGACAACTGCATTGCCTTCAAATTGAGGATTTTGACTAGGGATTCGTCATATGATTGATCATCTTTCAGATCTAGAGGCTCATGGTTCAGAATGTGACTCGGGTCTTTGACATAAGGTTTCATATTAGATACCTAGAAGACAATGTCATTACACCATACTGAGGTAGAAGATAAAGACAATATGCACATTCACCAAGCCTTTCTAAGATCTCAAAGGGTAGCACAAAGTGAGGAATGAGCATCCCCTTTTTCTTGGCCAAAGCTTAGATAGGCATGATCTTCAGGAAAACATGGTCGCCTTCTTTGAATTGAATTTCCTATTGGTGAGCATCTGCATAAGACTTCATCCTTTATTGTGCCTACTTCATTCTCTTCCTTATCAATGCAGTATGGTTTGTTTAAAGTTGATCTCCTTAGATTTCATGAAGGTGTACTCCCCAATGTCATCCCAATGTAGTCAGAATCTGCATGGTCTTGCCTATAGAGCTCCACATGGAGACATCCCAATACTTTCCTGATAGATATTATTATATGCAAACTCAGCTAAAGACAAACAATGGTCCCACAAGTCTTCCCAATCGAGAACACAAGTGCACTGTGCACTCTGACTATCTGTCTGTCTATGGATGGTATGTTGTACTAAAGTTCAAATTGACACCCAGTTTCTCTTGAACCTATTTGCACAGCTTGTAAGTGAACGTCGGATACCTGTCTGAAATAATGGAATTTGTAACTCCATGTAAAAGTACTATCTTCCATATATACAGATCGACAAGATTGAAAACGTTTGATGTCATCATTATAGGTAAGAAGTGATCTGATTTTGTGAGATGATCCACTATAACCCAAGCAACATCATATCCCTTTCTAGTTTCACCACCATGGTAATGTGTTCCCATTTCCATTCTGGGATTTCAAGGGGTTGCAGTAGACTACTTGGTCTCTGGTGCTCTACCTTGATTCTTTGGCATGTAAGACATCTGGACACAAATTATGTGATATCCTGCTTCGTGCCTCTCCACTAAAAAAGTCTTTGCATGTATTTATACATTTTGGTCAAGCTGAGATGAACTATGTACTTTGACCCATGTGCCTCACAGAGAAACATTGTCTTCATAGTTGATTGCTTAGAAACCCACATATGGTTCTTATGTCTAAGGCCACCATCAAGACCCATAGACAAGTGTGTTTGAGGTTTGGACGACAGATAAAAGAGCTCTTCAATATTAGATTTAGCCTTTTGTCCCTCAAAAAGTTTAGACTGTAGACTAGGAATGATAGAAATATTGTTGATATGGACACGATCATGCAAAAACTACAACTTAAAATCCACCAAATCCTCCATGTTCCTCCACCTGGGAACAAAAAAAGATACACATGAGACCCTTTTTCTACTAAGCGCATCAATGACTCCATTTTCCTAACCCGGATTGTGGGTAATGGTAAAGTCATGGTCCTTCAGATACTCGACCCATCCACATTGACACTTTTTTAGGTCTTTCTGGGTTAGGATATACTTCAGACTATTGTTGTCAGTGAAGATGTCAAAAGTTGCCCCTTACTGGTAATGCCTCCATATTTTGAGAGCATGAATTAATACATCCAACTCAAAATCATGGGTAAGATAATTAAGTTCATTGGGTTTTAGCAGTCTGGATGTAAAAGCCAATACCTTCCCATTCTATTGAAGGAGACAACCTAGACCATTGCTCTAGGCATCAGTGAAAATTACCAACCATTGATTACCAGAAGCTTAAACGAGAACAAGTGCAGATGTCAATTTCTACTTTAGCTCCTGGAAACAGGACTCACAAGAGTCTAACCATATGAAATACTCATCCTTCTGAGTAAGCTTAGTAAGAGGGAGTGCAACTTTAGAGAAGTTAAGGATGAAGCAATGATAAAATCTAGCTAGAGAAAAGAAACTTTGGATCTTAGAAGGATTCCGAGGAGGTTGCCAATCGAGAACAACATATACTTTTGTAGGATCAACAAAGATATTACCCCCACAAATGACATAGTCAAGGAACATGACTTTATTAATCCAAAATTCACATTTAGAAAGTTTCCCTTAGAACGTCGGAGATCGAAAGACTTCAAGAACTGCTTTCAAGTGGTTACAATGCTTCTCCATAAAATCAGAATAGATCAGAATATCATCAATGAAGATGACCACAAACTCATCAAGATAGGGTTAAAAGACCTTGTTCGTCAAGTTCATGAATATGCCAGGTGAGTTGGTTAACCTGAATGGCATCGCTAGAAATTCGTAATGCCCATAATGGGTTGGGAAGGTGGTTTTAGAAATATCATAATCTTTGACTTTAAGTTGATGTTAGCCAGAGCGAAGGTCAATTTTTTAGAAGACTTTAGCAGTGTGAAGTTGATCAAAGAGGTCATCCATGCAGAGAAGATGGTACTTATTTTTAATAGTGGTTTGGTTCAACATGCGGAAGTCAATACCCATGCACATAGAACCTTTTTTTTAAGAGAATATGTGAACCCCAAGGGGAAATACTATGATGAATGAAGCCTTTATCAAGCAATTCCTATAACTATTTCTTCATATCCAAAAGCTCAACATGAGCCATCCTATACGGGGCCCAAGAAATCAGAGTTGTACTAGGAATAAGATCTATACATAACTTAATGTCTCGATCTGGAGGCAGACTAGGAAGCTCCTCTGAGAATATGTCTAGAAAATCATGTACCAACTGTGGTCTTTATATGGGTCTAGTACTAGGTCTGGTCTCTGATATTAATACAAGGAATACTTTACAACCTTTACAAATGAGTTTTTTAGCTGTAAGATAGGAGATTGTAATATTACTAAAGAATCTACTTCCCCAAGGGATCACCATGGGATTGGAATGAGGTTGAGAAAGAACTACCATCTTATCCCTACAATCAATTTGTGCATGATAGTTGTATAGACAACCTGTACCAACTATAATATCAAAATCTTCCATATTCAAGATGATTAATTTGAGGACCATAACATGATTTTCGAATTTTATAGGTTGGATATTAGTTTTCTATAATGTAGTGAGTATTTTTCCATTAGGATTTCATACATCAACAATATATCTCAGGTCTCTTATATGAAAATGTAACATAGAGGCTAGATTTCATGATATGGAATTATTTGTAGAATCAAATGAGGCTTTAACAATATGATCATTAAGAAATACAATGCCTACACAGAATGATTCATCATGAATATTTAAAGACATTGGACATGATAGTTATACGAATGAAATAAATTAAGTTTACCTTCTTCCAGCCAATTTGGATTTTCCATATACTCTTTTGTAGTCACTACAAACACTCTAGCATTTTGGTGCTGGTGAGGAGGTGGAGCACCCGTTGGAGGGTTGCCAAAGTCAGACAAGGTAGGGCACTCGGCAATGAAATGGCCCTCCTTCTTGTAATTGTAGCAAACAAGCTTAGCATAGTGACAAGGTCCATCATGTCCTCATCCATGAGTCTTACATTTTCTTTGATAAGTTTTCAACTAATTGTAGGTGTTTCTCTATGCGCATTTACCTGAACTTCCATTTCCTGATCTCTTATTATGTCCAAGGTGAAACTTCCTAGACTTGTCTTCCAAAGTAGTGGTTAACGCTAGGTATCACATACCTGAAGGATTCTGCGTACCCTACTCCCTTTTTAGTTTAAGGGCCATGTCAAGATCTTCATAAAAGTTCTTGGGATAGGAGGTGATGACTAGAGTTGTTAGGTTGGCAACTAGGCAGTCTATATAGTGCTTCGTAAGGCGTTCCTCAGTTCTAATAGGTGCATAATGCTCTAGAAGCCTAAACTTACGGGTGTAGTCAGACATTGAGAGATTTCCTTGCTTGAGCTTAGTGTATAACCCCTCCATTCTCTTCCTCTCAACTATGGACATGAAGTGATCGATAAAGATGGTTTTGAAGGCTTCCCACTACATGGTATCAACCTCTACTTCCTTACTCCCAATGAAATTTTCCCACCAGAATTTGGCTCATCCCTTAAGTAGGTATGTGTAAAACATCACCTTCTTCTCAAGGGGTACCACTAGGATACAGAAGGCATTTTCTACCCACAAGACCCATGCCTCAACTTTGTTCAAAACCTCAGGTTGGTCTTCACCCCAAAAGGTATTAGTGTTCAGTTTTACACAATCAATTACATTTACCTCCTTCCTAGAAGAACTACGGATATATTTAGTGATTCCCTTTATGGCAACAATCGCCATGAAGTCTAAGAGGATTTTCTTCATTTCTTCCCGCCTTCTCTTGGCCATAGTCTCAAGAATAGGTTCTTCAGGAGTTCTAGTTCTTTTCTCTTTTTGGAGTATGACTCTTCAGAGGCCTTAGCGCAACATGCTTTTGAAGGCATCCTAAAAATTAGGTGAAGTAGATTAGATATTTTTTTGAAATATATTTTATAATTTGTCTTTATTGAATATTCATGATATTAATGTCATGTTTTATGAGGGATATTCTAATAACCCTTAGTCAAGAATCAGTCAATTCTTAGGTCTCTAAATAGAGTGACTCATTCCTAGCCTGTATAGAATAGAAAAAGATGACATGGAATGTCTATAGAGAAAGTTGAAAGCGAGTATCTAGATAAGAGAGGTCCTTAATTAAGGTATGCCCAAGAAGTAGGGGACAGTTAGGGTTTTGGCCAGGTAGACTTATACTTCCATAATGGTAGCTTCGTGTGCTAAGAAAAGTAGTTTGAAGACTTTAGTCAGACCCATGATAGATGATATCCTGGAAACCTCCACCCTTTATATCACTGACTCAATGACTACCCTAGACTCACAATGGGGTGAATGAGGTTTCATGCAACTATGATGTGTGAACATCGTCTCTGATACCAATTGTGATGACCCCAATTCCTATACACATTCCATGTTGACATTCCATTGGTATGTGTGCACTCATATCAATAAGATGTCAAAAGAGAAAAAACAAGGAATTGTGGTTATCATCTAAAATATGTGGAAGCCGAATTATGTTTAAAACATCCCCTACTATAGAATGGGGATACAATGTTAGTTATATTTGTAAGATAAACCGACTGTGTTACTGCTACCGGTAGTTCAAGGTCAGCAACTGCCACGGTTTGCACACGTAAGAAAATTGTTGACTCAAGGTCAATTAGGTCAATGTTGACTCACGTCTAAATTGACTAAACCCTTGTTTTGATGATGACTAACCATTCCACATATTGGTGTCTAATGCTTCTAATTGAGTTATTTCAGATTTGGTATAGACACACTACAAATGCCCTAAATTGTGCATCCTAAGTTGGAAAAAAGACAAGTCAAAGTCATACAAGTGACCAATTTGGGAAATGGCCCCAATGACCGAGAGCTATTTTTTTAATGAATTGTAATGATTGTATGGCTTGTAATTTAGCTTAGAAAATTGATTGGGACACAAAAGTCCACTGTTTGATCATCCAAATTGAATTCCTTAAAATTTGTCACAAGCACTCTGTCAGTCGAGTTACCAACTCGACTAATCTATGTGGATTTTGTAATCTAGATGATTCGATCAAGTTTTCACTTCATAGAACTCAACCGATCGACCATTCAGCCAAAGCTAATTTTTGTTCACCGGTCAAGTTTTCCTCAGAGTCCAACTTTTGCTATCACGGTTGGGGTACACCAAGGATCCACGCTCAGCTTGTATCTATTTGTTCTTGTTATGGATGAGTTGACAAAGAATGTTTAGGATGATATTCCTTGGTGTATGTTATTTGCAGATGATATTGTTTTGATTGACGAAACTAAATATGGATTGAATGATAAAGTTGAATATTGGAGAAAAGCATTGGAATCAAATGGATTGATGATTAGCAGGAGCAAAATCGAGTATATGCATTGCAATTTTAGCCAATCTCATAGTGTGAATGATGGAGCCAAGTTGGACAGTGTAGACATACCAAAATGTGATAAATTCCATTACTTGGGTTCTATTATTCAAATAGATGGGGATGTACAAAATGATGTTTGTCACTGGATCACTGCAGGATGGTTGAAATGGAGGAGTGCAACTGGAGTATTATGCGATCGGAAGATTCCTCTCAGGTTAAAAAGTAAGTTTTATAGAATAGCTATACGACCAGCCATGTTGTATGGGAGTGAATTTTGGGTGGTGAACAAACAAGGTCTCAACAAGATGAACGTGGCCGAAATGTGTATGCTGATATGGATGTGTGGGGAGACAAGAAAAGATCGTTTGAGAAATGAGTATATCAAAAATAATGTGGGGGTGGCGAGCATTGAGGACGAGTTGCGCGAGGGCCGACTCAGATAGTATGGACATGTGCAACATAGACCAACTAGTGTGCCTATATGAAGCAATGCTATTAAGACAAAAACACTATAAATAGAAGAAGAGGAAGGACTAAATTAACATGGGATGAGCTTATAAAGAGAGATTTTGAATCTCTACATCTTAACCAAAATATGGCCCATGGTAGAGATGAATGGAAACAAAGGATCCATGTAGCCGACCCCAACATAGTTGGGACTGAGGCTTAGATGATGATGATGATGATTATGATGATGATGATGATGGTCAAGTTTTCCTCAGATAACTCGACCGACAAGTCAAATATCAACTTTTTTCAGATAGTGGATCGATCGAGTTACCTTTATTAAAACTCGACTGATCAAATTGTACTGGAAACGTAGAAAAAGCAATTTCAATCGTTGGAGATGTGTTGGGACCCAAAATAGATCTGTTGCAAGTTGTAAAATGTCTATTTTTCATCCCTAAGTGTTCCCATTTCATAGAAGGCATACTCAACTATAAAAAAGACCCCTTGGGCTTCATCCCATGGTTAGCCAAGCACTATGAAGGTCCATATCTATAGTTGAGCCTCTCCTTCCTCTCTCTAAGCTTAATCACTTGATGCATCCATTAGATGAGTAGGAGATGTGTAAGAGAGCTCGTCTTTCATGTATATCTTGTGAAGCTCTCACTTCTTCCACCCCCAATCTCTCACTTCAATCATGAAGATGAAGGTTCTCTCTCTTAGCTATGAGAGGTGAAGAAGAACAAGGAAAGGTGTAACGACCCCGTCTCCTGGTAACCCCCAATTAAGGGAGACCCGAAGGTCAGAGCCGTTATACAATTAACAGGATCAAAGGTTCGACAAATAATCAATAATAATTATGAAATTCTACTAACTAACCGGAATTTGATATAAAATTAAAACTTTACTTAACTTTGAAAACTTTGGAAATCTATCTATCCAGAGCTTGAATTATTCTATCTATTCCTCCTTGCACTTTATTTCTTATTTCCACAATGTGTCACTTTACAATTTGTTCTTTCAAATGTTGTTCCTAAAATGCCGACAAACAAAATGTCGGTCAGTATAATGAAATATACTGGTATGTGGGAACAACCAAAAACTTGCAAATATGGCTAACAATTTAATAATCACAATCAGATTAATTAACAAGCCAAATTACAGTTTTTAGTATGACATTCTCCACCACTTTTTCCCTAACCCTGGCATACCCACCTTATGGTTCCCTTTGCCAATGACTTAAGGCTACCTTCTCAATCTCGAGCTTGGTGCCTGGGGGTCACCCCTCATGGTGCCCACTAGTCATGCAATATCATAGGCCACCTTCTCATTCCCGAGCTTGGTGCCTGGGGTCACCACTCAAGGTGTCCATTGATCTACCCATCTGGGCCTGACCTTTGGCATCATCCATCAGGGTGGCATGTAAGTGCAAGAATCCATACTTCTATTATTAATGTGATAATCATAGTGACTTTATAGTTTGGAAGTACGAACATCCAAACTGATAATTTGCATTCAATGCGATTAACCATCCAGAAAATCCTCGAGAAACTATGGCGGTTATTCATAATTAACCACATACCTGATTTGACGATTTGAACAGAAATATCCATGCAAATAAGAATCCAAGCAAGCAAGCATTTTCAACAAGATCCTAAAATAATCACGTAATTCCCTTTTTATTATTCATGTCATCAAGATCCATTAAACCTAGCTCGCTTCCTAGGGTTTCTAATTCACTTTTAGGGTTTCTATTGCAATTAGGGCTTCCCTTCATCTTTTACTATTTTAAACCCTAATTTAACGCAATTGATCACAAACCCTAATTATTTCCACATCTAATCTTCGGTTTTGGATTTAAGGCATAATCAACAATTATATAAGTCCATTAATCCTCTTTTCATTAAAGCTACCATTTTTATCCTCTTTAACCCATGACAAGGTCATTATGCTCGTTTATCATCAATTTGTAGTTCATTATGCTCTAATACTCATATGAACATTATTTATCATTAATTTTACCTTGATTCATTCAAAAACCCTAATTTCTATATTAAGGCTATTTATCCACAAATTAGGAACTTTAATGCTCAAAATAGCTTAGAATCATTATAACTTATCTTTCTTCACCACTTTGAATAATTGAAGTTATTAAGAGTCGAATTTACCAACATTAGGGTTTCAAGGCCCATTAAAGTATTATCCATGCACATTAAACTCAAAATTAAACTAATTACAAGAAAAGTTCATCCTTTTTGTTCCTAATGTGCCCTTTCATCATTAATAGGTTAATATCAACTTTAATCAGCCATTAAACCCTTATAAGTATATTATTCATCTCAAAATAGGGTTCTTTAAACATTAAAGTATTAAATTTGACATCTTCCATTAATTTTCGAATTTTAAGAGAAATCAGGCTTCAACTATATTTTTATTGGATTCCCCTCATTTTTCTGAGCAACTTTCATATTTTATGCGTGCTAAACCGAGCTACGAATAAATAGATATGATTTTAGCAAAATTACCTATTTTGGGCCAATCCAGGAGTGCCACGTCACCCTTTCCATGCAACACTAGCTTTTGGGAACATAACTGAATGTCGATTCTACCCCTAGTTAAGTGGGTTCCTCTTCATCCCGCTGAGGGGTATACTCGTCCAACATGACCTCACCCATCTTCTACCTCCCGCAGCGCCGCAGCTGCTGCCCTAGGCACCATGGACGGCGCTCCTCTTCCTCTCTCGGACCGCGACGGTCCCCTGGGATAGGTCTCCTTGTTCCGTAGGTCTCCACCACTCCTTCAGGTTCTCCAAGCCACCGCTGAGGTGGCGGGTATTTGAAGCAAATA
Source organism: Alisma plantago-aquatica (assembly GCA_963693085.1). NCBI lineage: Eukaryota > Viridiplantae > Streptophyta > Magnoliopsida > Alismatales > Alismataceae > Alisma > Alisma plantago-aquatica. Next base: position 179,736,994 of record OY856415.1, read on the forward strand.
GGGCCGCAACCCTGCTGCCACCTGCAGCTGTGCTGCAGTCCTTCGGGCGGAGTGGCTTGAGAATAGAAGTGCGGGTTGATCTTCGATCCCTCCTAGGTTGTCATGGAAGCAACACGCACACATCGCACCTCCATGGCCTCTCATAGTGCCAAGATACGAGCTTCTCTCTCTGCTAGGGTTTTCATGCAAAGAAGAAGAAGAAGAGAGGGAGGGATACGAGAAAACTCCTCAGAACTCGTCCCTAAGCTCTACCCCTTATATAGGGGAGGGTTTTCGCACCCTAAGATGTGCATCCACAAAGATGCAAGATCTTGTCCCAAAAGGAATCCAATTCATTCATTAGAAAGCAAACTTTCTCTCTCCTCTTTTTCCTTTGAATATCCCCTATTATATGGATATTAGGAATTCAGAATTCCTCCTTCATCTTCTTTATGCTTGCCCTTTTTAATCCATAAGAACGAAATCCTATTTCCCTTTAATAGCAATTACTTTCTTTTTAGCAATACCACATAATACATTAATTGTATACCCACATTATCTCCTTATTTTGCAATTTTGGTATTTTCTCTTTCTTTCCTCTTTATTGGGACTCCTTGGATCCCAAGAAACTCTATTATTTCGAAATCCTTTTTAAGGAATGCTCATTATCCTTCTAGATGCATCTAAATGCATTATTCTTCATTATTTCTCATTATCTTGTTTATTTTTTATTAAAATATTTCCTGTTGAGGATTTCTCTTTATTTCTCTTTTATTTTCCTCATTGGTATTCCTTTCAACATTAGGAATCCTTGGGATACGAAATTCCACCAAGGATTACTTAATTATACCCCTTTTCACTTATTTTCCACATTTTACCATTGTTTTCAATTTCTTTCTTAATAAAGAAATACTTAATTAATCTTTTCTTTTATTATAGCTTTGTCTTTGCAACTTTTGACTCCTTATAACCCAAGGAACCCATGTGGCACGAAATCCACCTTTGGATTATATTATTTTGCCTTCTAGAGGTTTCTACATCTTTCTTTTCTCCAATATTCAATTATTCATTCACTAATTGAATTTTCTTGTTATTTGGGCCCAATAGCCAATAAAGCCCACAACACAATCATCAAGGCTATTCTAAACGAACTCCACTTATTCCAAACAAATTATATCATTTGTTGTTCAAATATGTTTAATATGAGAAATTACATTTCTCACCAAAAGAACCCAACATTGGGGTTGTAACATCCTTCCCCTCTTATAGGAATTTTGCCCTCAAATTCCATCAAGCAAACAAACAGTTCTGGATAAGCCTTTCATACGTCCATCAGGGCTCTCATGTGGCATCACCCTTTCCATGGTGCTTCCCAAGAACCTTCATCATCTCATATTCTTCCATCTGATTTCTTTCTTACCTTGGTATATAATACCCTCATAGGTGACTCAGGGCATTTCAGCCTCTCAAAAGCTGAATAGGTTCAGGGCTCAACACATGGCTTGGGTACCTCACATAGTGCTCTAGATCGGACTCATGGAATACATTACACATCATGTTATCCTGAGGGGCAAGGCTAAACACAACCATCTCCACCAATCCATCTCGAATGGACCCATATATCGGGGACTCAGCTTTCTCAGTCGTAGCTTAGAGGGGTCGGATTTTCACATCACATATTCTCCCACAGTAAACTGCATGTCAGTCTGCTTTGCATCAGCTCATTACTCATGTCACCACTGGGCCCTCTCTCAGCCATTGCATGATCAAAGCGACTTCATCTGCACACATTGTGGTTCTTTTCTGACCTTCATGAGGCCTCCTTCACCAACATCATCTTAATGAAGCGGTAACCGACACAACCTCGTTCTTGCATCCCGATAAAGGCTATCGTGGTTAACATCACATCTTATGGACTATCTCTTTGTATCACCCTAAATAGGCACACTTGCTCTCATCAGACCCTCTAGTCTGGATCAAACTAATCATTAGTTAGGGGTGATAGGCGGTACTAACACCGAGTTCTTCATGTACCTACTTCCACCTTATGGAAGTGAACCTCTAGGTCATACTCAAGAACTTTTGAACTCATATCATGGTGTAGTTGAACCATCTCTCTCTCTTATGTAGTTTAACAGAATCTATCTCTTGACAATACTCCTTTCTTTCTCATGTTATCTAGGTAAGGCAATCTACCATAACCCATATTGCATCTTGACCTTCTGGGTCAAAGGGAGAATTACCACAACATCCATAGTGATGAACTCCCTCTCCCTCTCAGGGACTCTTTTATCCTCTATATCGATACACTGGGTTACTGGTGTTCGTCCTTCACCTCCTGGCTTGCATGGCCACATGCTACATGCAACTTTGTTTTAAGCATCCAGAGTGCTACCAGCACTTACTATCTTTGTAGTACCAAGGTATATCATGACCTCCTGTATTGTTATGATTCCTCAAGCTTGATACCTCAGAAACCCTAAACCATTCTCAAAAGGGTTTTATTACCTTCCTATCCAAAGAAGTGTATCTGAGGTTCTATCACCATCCTTTCACTATATCAAGGACTAAACTGGCTAACCAAACAACCATTAACTTGTTCAACATATCTTGTTTCATCTGTGTGTTAGCCAAAACACATCCTCTTTTCAAACATAGGGTTAGTCGAACAACCTCAACTTCTTCTAGCTTCCAGCTAAACTAGGCAGCTATATCTCTACCAAAGCATTCATTACCACTTCTTATCCTTAGGTGTTAGGTAATGTCGAAGACATACACCTCCAAGCATTATACTTATCATCTCATCTCAAACTATAAGTTTGTATTCATCAAGAAACTCTGAGCTCATCCTAATGGTGATCAAACTCAACCTTGTATCACTTGCAAAATCCACATAGCTCATGCTAAAAACATCTTTATAAGATGACTACCCTATCTCTCTTAGTGTTTGTAAACCATCCATGTATTATTCCTTCCACAAAGGTATGTTATCATCTCTATCCTCATACCCTGTAGCAACGTTCCAACTTACATCATCTTTATCCTTGGTGTAAGGCATGCGTACTGTCCTATCTCTTACTCCCATAAAAAGAAGAAATAAGCATTTGGCGGCCGTCCAAATACAGAGTTCTTCCCATTCCAGGAGTAGAGATGGTACATCCCACCTTGCCAATACACCTTCAAATCTAAGTTGAAACGTGAAACTCATGTCTCCACATTACAAACATCATGATATCAAAAAAAAATACTTCCATGGAAAACTGGTCTCAAACCTACTGGGGTTTACACACAATCCTTGGTCATCTCTTTCTAGGTCTATAGGGTGCCGGCACTTTTGGGGTCATCCCTCTTCCCTTATGCATCCAGAGAGTGCCCTACTCATCTGCCCTTTGGGTCCCATGAGATCATGAAGGTGATCAATCTCCTAACCCATGGCCCTCAGACAATGATAGTTGTTACCTCCCGACCCTATGGTCATGTGCAACTGGGGAATTAGGCAACTCCTACTTCCATCGGTCTTATCCCTACCTGACCCTAGGATAGACTTAGGATTCTCTTATAGTACATGTTCAACTTAGAACCTTACCCAATCCTTCATCATCTCTCTCTCTGCATTCATGACTGACTTTCATCCCTTCATAAGGGTCATGGCAACCTTCCTACCTTGGTCATGCCCCATACCGGTTACCTCCATGGTAACACATCCACATGCACCTAGAGATGGTTATCTATGGGTCTACAGGTTCATTCTCATACCATGTACTTTTCACTTAGCTTCTCAAGATCCTATGAGACCTCTTTAGGTTTCCACAAACCCACAAACTGGTACACACCTTGCCAAAGGGTCCCTCTCCCAGGATGGGAGGAAACTACAACTCTTGACAACAAGGTCACAAACATCCTTAGGGTTTACATCCATATGAGCATACTTAAACTAGCAACTACTAAGACACAAGCGTACCTACTAAACCATGCTAGGTCACACTTGTTCTCATCCTCAACATTAAACCAACTTAGTTGTGAGGGGTTCATCAAACATACCCTTAACTTAAGGGGTTTCCTTTACCTCTACACATGAGGAGTACCATGCTCGAAACTATAGAGACTCAAATCTCATCATGAGCATCGGATACACTGCTTCCCCTCTTAGGCCTAGGAACCCTAAGTTCACTACATGCTCAACCTCTTAACCACCAATCAAGCATGTCCAAGGTATTTCATCCTTTCATTCGAGCAACACCTCAGAGTTGAGTCCTCCTCAAGGACATTCAACTACATATAAAACCTCACAACAGGTTACTTAAACCTCCTCAGGGTCTAAGGCACTCTTTATCTCATCCAGTAGGTAGTTACTTATACCATAGGTACCAGAAGCATCATCCTCTCTCCAGGGTTTGTTTCCTCTAAAGATAACCAAGATATCATCAGCCTCCAGGGGTCACGCAAAAGGTGACTACTATCATCCACTTAGGTCGCATCATCCTCAACTCCCCACTGTTCCTCATAGCTCGGGGTTTTAGGCTTCCAACCTCCTTGCTGGGTTCTAGTTTTCCCTCTCTAGAGCTAACTCCACATCCAACCATACTACTAGAGGTCCTCTCTCCATGAAGGCTCATGCTCACAAGCATACCCCTAAGTGGGTGAAGCCTATGCTCAACTCATGTTTGGCTCAATATTATCCATATCTCTTTATGCTTATCTCATAAGCCATCCATCGTTCCCTTCTGGCCCGGGTTTCAACCTACTACCGTACCACTGACGTACTCTGGGTGTACGCTATCCCCAACTTGCATAAGCAATAGGGTTTCTATAGGTCCTTCACTAACCTCATCAATGAAGGAGCTATCCTTCACTCTAACATGCCCGACCCTTTCCAGGGTTGGGTCATCAGAGGTACTAGGTTATCTAACCTCTCATGGCTCGTGTGGCATCCAAGGCATGTCCAACCAAACACTTGGTCAACAATGACATCTAACTCATCATGTCATCTCTCTCTCACCTTCACTTAGGGTTAGGGTTAACATCATCCTCAGAGGATGTGCTAGGTCTCTACTTTTAACAGAGGTCTCTACCTCCAAGACCAACTCTCTCCACTCATCCTCCTGCCAAGGAGGTCTATCCTCAGGTCTCTCCTGAGGGCAATGACAACTCGTGTCATACGACCTAAGCATGTATCTATTCCTTTATGCTTACTCTATTAAGTTTATGTCCATGAAATCTTATTTACATTCTTTTCATTAATTTGGTGGAGTATTCCTTAATCCTTATCAACCTTACCCATACCTCAAGAGGGTGAGGAAAAGAGAGAAAACCCTAATCCTTAAGGTCCTTAACAGAATTTGAGTTGAGAAGGGATGAACAAGATGAGAGGGTCCTAAAGGTATCTTATTTTGAATCATACCCTAAGACTTTGGCCAGGCAGTCACACAGATCTGGGAGTCCTCGTATTCCGACTAGCGGTGCGGAGGAAAATATTGCCAGACCCCATTCGTGATCCTTTTCCAGACACCTCTATCTTTCGGATAATCCTCTAATAACTCCCTTGGGTTCTACAGAATTTGTAAAATTTAAAAATTATTAAAGATTAAGTGAGGAACCTATGCTCTGATACCAATTGTAACGACCCCGTCTCCCGGTAACCCCCAATTAAGGGAGACCCGAAGGTCAGAGCCATTATTCAATTAACAGGATCAAAGGTTCGACAAATAATCAATAATAATTATGAAATTCTACTAACTAACTAGAATTTGGTATAAAATTAAAACTTTACTTACCTTTGAAAACTTTGGAAATCTATCTATCCAGTGCTTGAATTATTGTATCTATTCCTCCTTGCACTTTATTTCTTATTTCCACAATGTGTCACTTTACTGTTTGTTCTTTCAAATGTTGTTCCTAAAACACCGACAAACAAAACGTCGGTCAGTATATCGAAATATACTGGTATGTGGGAATAACCAAAAACTTGCAAATATGGCTAACAATTTAAAAATCACAATCAAATTAATTAACAAGCCAAATTACACTTTTCAGTATGACATTGTCCACCGCTTTTGCCCTAACCCTAGCATACCCACCTTAGGGTTCCCTTTGCCAATGACTTAAGGCCACCTTCTCAATCCCGAGCTTGGTGCCTGGAGGTCACCCCTCATGGTGCCCACTAGTCATGCAATATCATAGGCCACCTTCTCATTCCTGAGCTTGGTGCCTGGGGTCACCACTCAAGGTGTCCATTGATCTACCCATCTGGGCCTGACCTTTGGCATCATCCATCAGGGTGGCATGTAAGTGCGAGAATCCATACTTCTATTATTAATGTGATAATCATAGTGACTTTATAGTTTGCAAGTATGAACATCCAAACTGATAATTTGCATTCAATGTGATTAACCATCCAGAAAATCCTAGAGAAACTAAGGTGGTTATTCATAATTAACCACATACCTGATCTGACGATTTGAACAGAAATATCCATGCAAATAAGAATCCAAGCAAGCAAGCATTTTCAACAAGATCCTGAAATAATCACGTAATTCCGTTTTTATTATTCATGTCATCAAGATCCATTAAACCTAGCTCGCTTCCTAGGGTTTCTAATTCACTTTTAGGGTTTCTATTGAAATTAGGGCTTCCCTTCATCTTTTACTATTTTAAACCCTAATTTAACGCAATTGATCACAAACCCTAATTATTTCCACATCTAAACTTTGGTTTTGGATTTAAGGCATAATCAACCATTATATAAGTCCATTAAGCCTCTTTTAATTAAAGCTACCATTTTTATCCTCTTTAACCCATGACAAGGATATTATGCTCGTTTATCATCAATGTGTAGTTCATTATGCTCTAATACTCATATGAATGTTATTTATCATTAATTTTACTTGATTCATTCAAAAACCCTAATTTCTATATTAAGGCTATTTATCCACATATTAGGAACTTTAATGCTCGAAATAGCTTAGAATCCTTATATCTTATCTTTCTTCACCACTTTGAATAATTAAAGCTATTAAGAGTCGAATTTACCAAATTAGGGTTTCAAGGCCCATTAAAGTATTATTCATGCACATTAAACTCAAAATTAAACTAATTACAAGCAAAGTTCATCCTTTTTGTTCCTAATGTGCCCTTTCATGATTAACAGGTTAATACCAACTCTAATCATCCATTAAACCCTTATAAATATATTATTCATCTCAAAATAGGGTTCTTTAAACATTAATGTATTAAAGTTTACATCTTCCATTAATTTTCGAATTTCAAGAGAAATCAGGCTTCAACCATATTTTTAATGGATTCCCCTCATTTTTCTGAGCAATTTTCATATTTTATGCGTGCTAAACCGAGCTACGAATAAATAGATATGATTTTTAGAAAAATTACCTATTTTGGGCCAATCTAGGAGCGCCACGTCACCCTTGCCATGCAACGCTAGCTTTTGGGAACATAACTGAATGTCGATTCTACCCCTGGTTAAGTGGATTTCTCTTCAACCCGCTGAGGGGTATACTCATCCAACACGACCTCACCCATCTTCTACCTCTCGCAGTGCCGCGGCTGCTGCCCTAGGCGCCATGGACGGTGCTTCTCTTCCTCTCCTGGACCGCGACGGTCCCCGGGGATAGGTCCCCTTGCTCCGTAGGTCTCCGTTGCTCCTTCAGGTACTCCAAGCCACCGTCGAGGTGGTGGGTATTTGAAGCAAATGGGGCTGCAACCCTGCTGCCACCTGCAGCCGTGCTGCAGTCCTTCGGGCAGAGTGGCTTGAGAATAGAAGCACGGGTTGATCTCCGATCCCTCCTAGGTTGTCATGGAAGCAACACGCACACATTGCACCTCCTCCATGGCCTATCATAGCACCAAGATACGAGCTTCTCTCTCTGCTAGGGTTTTCATGCAAAGAAGAAGAATAAGAGAGGGAGGGATACGAGAAAACTCCTCAGAACTCGTCCCTAAGCTCTACCCCTTATATAGGGGAGGGTTTTCGCACCCTAAGATGTGCATTCACAAAGATGCAAGATCTTGTCCCAAAAGGAATCCAATTCCTTCATTAGAAAGCAAACTTTCTCTCTCCTCTTTTTCCTTTTTATATCCCCTATTATATGGATATCAGGAATTCGAAATTCCTCCTTCAACTTCTTTATACTTGCCCTTTTTAATCCATAAGAACGAAATCCTATTTCCCTTTAATAGCAATTACTTTCTTTTTAGCAATACCACATAATACATTAATTATATACCCACATTATCTCCTTATTTTGCAATTTTGGTATTTTGTCTTTCTTTCCTCTTTATTGGGACTCCTTGGATCCCAAGAAACTCTATTATTTCGAAATCCTTTTTAAGGAATACTCATTATCCTTCTAGATGCATCTAAATGCATTATTCTTCATTATTTCTCATTATCTTGTTTATTTCTTATTAAAATATTTCCATTTGAGGATTTCTCTTTATTTCTCTTTTATTTTCCTCATTGGTATTCCTTTCAACATTAGGAATCCTTGGGATACGAAATTCCACCAAGGATTACTTAATTATACCCCTTTTCACTTATTTTCCACATTTTACCATTGTTGTCAATTTCTTTCTTAATAAAGAAATACTTAATTAATCTTTTCTTTTCTTATTGCTTTTTCTTTGCAACTTTGGACTCCTTGTAACCCAAGGAACCCATGTGGCACCAAATCCACCTTTGGATTATATTATTTTGCCTTCTAGAGGTTTCTACATCTTTGTTTTCTCAAATATTCAATTATTCATTCACTAATTGAATTTTCTTGTTATTTGGGCCCAATAGCCAATAAAGCCCACAACACAATCATCAAGGCTATTTTAAACGAAATCCACTTATTCCAAACAAATTATATCATTTGTTGTTCAAATATCTTTAATATTAGAAATTACATTTCTCACCAAAAGAACCCAAAATTGGGGTTGTAACAAAAGCCTTCCCTTGGTGAAGATCAAGGCTGAAGACTTGGAGCAAGAGTGGATAAGCCCTTGGTGAAGGTAGAAGACTCCTTGCTCAAGTGGGTAAGTCCTTGGTGGAAGCTTCTTCGAGTGAAGATGAAGTCAAAGGCTGAAGATCTAAGAAGAGTGGATAATCCCCTGAAGGTCGTAGACTTGTGAAAGAGTAGGTAAGTCCTTGGAATAAGGCGGAAGACTCTTGCAAAGTGGGTAAGTCCTTGGTAAGGTTGAAGACTCTTTGTATTGGATAGGTAAGTCCTTTGGTTGGTCATGCATGGTAATTCTTATGAATGAATATAAGAATGCAATGGTTAATAAATGCTAGAGGTTGACCTCTTTAGGAAAGTGGACTGACATACTTCTAGTTTGAAGTATGAAACCACTCTAACTAGCTTGTCACTTGGTGTATGTTCAATATTTCTCTCCCTTTCTATGCATGTTTTCATTGCACTCAGATTTCCTATTTAGCAAACTTATCTTGTGATATATTTTTAAGATCTAATGAATTTTGTTTAAGTGCATTCAACTCTATTCACCCCCCCCCCTATAGAGAATCTAATCACCCATCTAGGATCCAACAAGTGGCATCAGAGCGGGTCTTCTCCAAGCATACTGCCACAAGTAGGAGAAGATGGGTGACTACCAAGGAGGGAGATACTTGATCAACCTTTCAATCTTTGATGGGAGAAACTTCCTATATTAGGGAAGAAGCCTTCAATTCTACATCCAAGAATCAAGTCTTGAGATGTGGAAAATGGTGAATAGCCCATACAAGCTACCTAAGGCAAAGATTGAAGAATGGGTTGAGGCTACCTTGAAGAAAGCAACCTTGAAAGCTATAGCCATGCACATTCTCTATGCCTCCATGACCCACACCGAATTCAATTGGATTTCCTCATGTGAAATAGCCTATGAGGTATGGAGAAAGCTATGCATCACTTATGAGGGGACAACTCAAGTGAAGGAAAGCAAAGTATACATGCGCAGCCGGCTGTTTGAGAACTTCAATATGGGAAAGGAGGAGAAGATAGCTCATATGTATCATATGCTCAACACCATTGTGAATGGTCTTACGGTTCTAGGCCATCCTATGTCTAGAGGGGAGATCAACTCAATGATCATTATAACTCTTCCCAAGAGGTGGGAACCCAAAGTGACTTTGATTGAAGAAGCAATGTCTCTTAAGGATATTCCTATTGAAGATATCTTTGAAAATCTTCAAGCACATGAAGCCACACTTGACAAGAGGGAGGAATTAGAAATTCAACAAGAGAATGAAGAAGGCTAAAATCAAAGCTCAAATCAAGGCTATTATTGGTCAAGCTTCTCCATCCTCTCCAGTTAAATAAGATGACATGTACTCCAAGGGTAAAGTCTACAAAGGCAAGTCATCCTCTATTTCGTGATTCACATGTGGAAAGAACAGTCACTATAAGGAATATTGCCCACAAGGCACAAAGAACCATCATATCAAGAGAAGAGAAGAGAAATATAAGAAGATGGAGAAATGGCACTCAAGCTCAAGTCACTCCTCCAACTCAAGCTCATGTGAAGAATCAAGTGAAGAATCAAGTGGAGGATCAAGCTCTAGTGAAGAAGGAGAATGTCATTTTTCTCTCATGGCATCAATAAGTAAAGACCTAAGGGAGGTAAATCTAAACTCTTTAGATAAAGAATCTTTGATTGCTCTTATTCATGATACTCGTGCCTCTCTTAAGTCTTATAAAAGGAAAAAAGAAAAAGCTTGGTAAAATTGTTGGTAACTTGCATGTAGATATAGATGATCTTGAACATGCAAATACTTGCTTGCTAAATGATGCCAATGATCTCAAAAAGTCTTCTCAAGAACTTGATTTGAAATTCAATAATGTTGAGAATGAAAACAATGCTTGTCTTAGTCAAGTAGATGATCTTAAACTTGAAAATGCTAATTTGCATGATAAGATTATATTTATAGAATCTCAACCTCTTATGCATAGTTCTCATGAAGATCATACTAAAATTGTGTATTCTCTCATGTTTGACATCAATGCTCTCAAATCTCAAATTAAGGATAAAGATTTATCTTTGCAAGGATTAACATCTGAACATAGGATCTATCGTTCTAAGATTGCCTTGTTTGAAAATGAAAATGCCTCCTTGCTTGATGAAATTAATGCCCTTGAATCTTGTTCTAGAAGAGAGAATAATGTTGCTGCTATTCATATTGATAAAGATTATTGTATGACCAAATCACTTTTCTTACCAAATGATCTTTTGCATGCTACAGATAAGATCAATCAATTGTCTTCTACTACTGCTTCTCTTATGCATGCTATCATAGTTTGAGATCTTCTATGCAAAGCTTCTTAGATGATAAAAGGGATCTTAATCAAATCCTAGATCATACTACCAAATAAATGGGTAGAGATGGTATTGTACTTGATTGTAGCCAAAGGCCCTTCAATTTTAAGGACCTTCAATTTTCAATGAAGAATCCTCTAGTTCTAAGGCTAGGAGATCATATAATTATTGCAATGAAATTGGTCATTATTCTACTTATTTTACTTTTAGGAAAGCACCCAACAAAATTAGGATTTGGGCTGCTAAGCTAACCCCTCCAGACCCAAAAGCATGATTGGGGACCATTTCATCTTTTTTCTTGTAGGTCACTTGCTAATGGATTGACTTTAGCTGTTGAATTGCAAATTTGCTTCTCAATCCACATGAAAGAAGAAAGGTGAGATGTATATGGGGTGGCAAGAAGTAGAAAAGGAATGGTAAGAATAGAGGTAAGGTTACCCTTGATCATATACAATCATAATGTATCTTGCTAAGTTAGTATGCACTATGCATATGGTTTTTGAGTAAAAAGTGGTTTATTGTGATTCTCTTCACTTTCTTGCTCAAGAGCTGTTTTAAATGCTTCCATAGTGTATTACTAACTTGCTGACACATGTTTGGATGTGGACTATTATTTTATCATGCCTCTAGATATGTTTTCATATGTGTGCTTTTGACTGCAACTGTATCGGTCAAGTTTATCATGTATGAAACTCGACTGATAGGCACCATAGGTGTTGCCAACAACTGTTTTGGTCGAGTTGTCATTTAACAGAACTCAACTGATAGCACTGTGCAGAGAATATACATCTGGCTATATGGATGAAAATTTCCCTCTCAACTAGACTTTCTCAACCATTGGCTTTATTCTATGGCACTCCTTTTGGTACCTTTATATGTGCATCTTGCCATGCTTTAAATTTCTTATCTTGCATACAACTCTATCTTTATAATTGCTATCATTTGGTATTCCACAAGTGGTATTCCTATATTTTTGCAATTATTTGTCTATCTTGAGTTGTTTTTTAGGTTTTGATGATGATCTCTTTGGATCTCTTGGTTGTGTCTTAAATTGCTTTCATTGTGCCCTAACTTGCTACATCTTTCTAGTAGGATATCTTGTGACATGACCTTGAGGTTCTTAGTGGTGATCATCCTATGGTATGGATGCATATATGTTAGTGAGTTACATCCGTTCATGCTTCTAAAATTGCTTATCTCTTTGGTTGGATATATCTCTACATCTACTCATAGCTTGATCTATAACTAGTGAATCTTTTGCTATGATATGGATCCTACTAGTAGTCCTAACTTGTGATATCATCTACTAGTAGTTCAATACATGTAGTTCTAGCCCTGTTCATCTTTTAGTATCTCATACATCAAGTGGCTTGGACTATATGCTATGCTTGCTTCTCGTTTCATACATGTGCTTTAACTTGCTTTATCTACTCTGCTTGGACAAGCCCCTAGTTTTCTCTTCTATTCACCTTGCTAACTTTTGATATGTCTTTTATAACATGTGATATATCTTTTTTTAACAAGATTTTAACCCCCAATTTTTGAAATGACAAAGGGGGAGAAAGGCATGCCTTTTGTTAGATAGGGAGAAGTTGTGTGGAAAAGAGGTAAAAGGGAGATGACATACATGTAGTACATATATGAGTAGAAGACATAGTTTCTATAAATATTGAGAAAGCTAACCTTGCAGGAGAAATAGCACCAATTGAGGGGGGGTATGAGACTCCATGAGCATGAATTGAGGGGGATCATATGAGGTCAATCCTATTGAAACCCCTAGGTTTCTCCAAAGGTATGATTTTACTTAAAAGCTTTCAATACATTAATGGAATGGTTTGCCATCTTTAAAAAGGGAGAGAATGTTGATTCAAGGTCAATTAGGTCAACGTTCACTCATGTCCAGATTGACTAAATCCTTGTTTTAATGATGACTAACCATTCCACATTGGTGTCTAATGCTTCTACTTGAGTGTTTTTAGATTAGGTATAAAAACACTCCAAATGCCCTAAATTATGCATCCTAAGTTGGAGAAAAGACAAGTCAAAGTCATACAAGTGACTAATTTGGGAAAACAGTCCAAATGACCTAGAACAATTTTTGTAATCACTTGTAATGATTGTATGACTTCTAATTTAGCTTAGAAAATTGATTGGGACACAAAAATCCACGATTTGATCATCCAAATCAAATTTCTTAAAATTTGTCATAGGCTTGAACCTATGATTGATGAATTGAAGAAACTCTGGGGTGAAGGTGTGATGACCTATGATGCTTCACGAAGAGAGACTGTTTGTTTGCACGCTATGTTGTTTTGCACTGTGAATGACTTTCCAACATATGGGAACTTGTCTGGATATAGTGTCAAAGGATCTAAAGTGTGTCCTATATGTGAAGAGAACATTGATTCAATATGACTAAAACACGACAGAAAGACTGTATATCTTGGTCATCGAAGGTTTCTTCCAAAATTCCATCTGTATCGTAGGTTGCGCAAAGCATTCAATGGACAAAATGAGGAACATAGTGCACCTAAACCTATACCAAGGGAGGATGTTTAAGAAAGAGTAAAAGACATTGCCAATGAATTTGGTAAGAGATCACAATGCATGATGGCTACACGGAGTGACAAATCTTTATTCAAGAAGAAGTCAATATTTTGGGATCTTCCTTATTGGAGTTCTTTGGCAGTTAGGCATTGTATCGATGTCATGCACGTTGAGCAAAATGTCTATGATAGAATCATTGGTACTCTGTTGAATATACCAGGTAAGACTAAATATGGGATAAAATCCAGAATGGACCTACATGAATTGGGAATAAGGACAGAATTAATAGAAGTAGTTAGTAGCGATCGAAGAACATACTTACCTCCCGCTTGTTACACATTGTCTAGAAAGGAGAAGAAAGCTTTTTGTGAATGCTTGGTAAATGGTAAGGTCCCACAGGGTTACTCATCCGACATCCATACATTGGTATCAATGAAAGATCTGAAGTTGATAGGTCTTAAATCTCATGATTGTCACACTCTAATGCAACAAATATTGCCCATGTAAATTTGATCTATATTGCCGAAGCATGTAAGATTTGCAATCACCAGACTTTGTTTCTTTTTCAACAGTCTGTGCAGAAAAGTTATTGACCTTGATACTCTCGATAAATTGCAAAGAGAAGTGGTTGTTACCCTATGTCAGATTGAGATGTATTTTCCTCCTTCGTTCTTTGATATCATGGTACATCTTGTTGTCCACTTAACTAGTGAAGTGAAAATGTTAGGACCAGTTTTCTTGCATTGGATGTATCCCTTTGAACGATACATGGGCATTTTTAAAGGTGATGTTCAAAACCGCTATCACCCTGAAGGGAGTATTATTGAGGGTTATGTGGCAAGAGAGGTTATGTATTTTGGCAATGACTTTCTGAGTGGTAATGATGCTCATGTTAATGAAAAGAATATTGAGGAGCATTTTGGCAAAGGAATTTTGGGATCACAGATGAAAGTAATCAGATGTGAGTAGTTGGAACAAGGTCACTTGTATATTTTACACAACATCGAAGAAGTGAGTGTTTATATCGAGGAACATACCAATTTCATCAAGAGACAATATCCTCGAGCCAATTCAATACATTTATTAAGTGGTTTGAAGATAAAGTCTTACCTCCACTATCTCAAACACCAGATAATCTTACTAAAACTATTGAATGCCTCGCCTCTAAACCAAAATTGAATGTTATGTCTTATGAAGGGTTTGACATAAATGAATTCTCATATTACACAAAGTGTCAAGATGATAAGAGTGTCGTCTAAAACAGTGGGGTCACCCTTCAAGCGTCTTCATTGCTTTTTGCAAGTGCAAAGGATAAGAGTCCACGCGAAGCTGAAATGTCATATTACGGTGTCATTGAAGACATATGGGAGTTTGACTACGTAGATTTCAGAATTCCACTATTTAAATGTAATTGGGTTGATAACACCAAAGGAGTTATAGTGGATGAATTGGGTTTCACATTAGTGAACTTTGAAAAGATTGGTGAGAAGGGTGAACCATTCATATTGGCATCATAGGTGAAACAAGTATTTTATATCGATGATCCTACAAATGATAAATGGTTGGTTTTTCTTCATGGTAAAAGACAGTTCATTGAAGATCCTATAGATGAAGAACATTAATATGATAAGTATGATGACTCCAGTCCATTCTCAGTTGGGTTGCCAACACCACCAAATATTGAAGCTAATGATGACTTATATGTGCACGGAGATCACAATGAAGTATTGTTAATTGATAAAAGATTGCAATATTAGAAGCATGCATGTTTATATTTTTTATATGTTTTATTTTTCTAAATCTGAACTTTACTGTGTGAATGTGAACTTTACAATGTGAATTACTTTACAATGTGAACTTTACAATATGAATGTGAACTTTCAGATGGTTGAGCATTCACCTGATGATCGTGATGATGATTACTATGAGGGTGAGGACGTAAATGCACTGCCTCACAATGTAAGTCTTAAAAACATATCCCTGAGGTTTCTATCTATATGTTCATTAATAGTTATATCTTATAAGTGTTTTTTTTTGTCAAATTTTAGGTTGGTGATGTACCCCCTAAAGAAATTGGGGCACTTGATGAGAAGCAAAAAACATTGAGAAAGTGAGGGGCATCACAATGATGAACAAGTTACCACAGCAAAGGGGCAATGGACCCAAACTGGCTATGGATTTCGATCATGTAGGAAATCCAGTTGGAGTGAATTGCAACTCATTTATTTCATATCTTGGGGTTCTTACTCACAGCCATTGTAGTCCTAACATAGAATCCTGGCATAAAGATCATAAGGAGAAGAAAGACTTAGTATGGAAGTAACTATGTGTGAGTTATTATTATTTGCAATTCTATTTTGCAAAGTATATTTGATCTGGATGAAAAGTTGCATCGTAAATGCGTGATGCAATGCTGTGGGAGGGTCCTAAGGAACTATAGGACAAATCTCACCTGAGATTACATATGTGATGTTGAGAAGAGGTTCTGGATTGATTTCCAATTCTAGACATTTATCACTTTTCGACTAACTCTACACTAATAATTTTTGTTTGTATTCTCTTTAAAAAATAAATTTAGGAAGACGGCAGCCCCTGAGCAATGGAACTACCTAGACCCCAAAGACTGGGAGGAGTTTGTTACCCAAAGAAAAACAGATGAATTCAAGGTATTAAGTGCCACTCCCAATTTAATTAATATACGTTCTTATGTGTTCACCTATTCAAGATTAACCTTTAGTGTTACTAACCAAATCAATGTGCTTACTAACAAGACTATCAATGATGCTCAAAGAGCGAGGCGTGCACTGAATGTGCATGACCACACAATGGGTCCAAGAGGCTATGCAGGTGTTTGCCAAAGACTACAGGCTGAGTCTACTGCTCAGTTTGCTGCTACTCAGGAGACTGCAGAGTCCTCGACTAATGGTCCCATACCTCTGCCTCGCTATGCTATGTGGATAGCTGGGAGGCAAAACAAGAAGGGATATATAATGAATCCCGCAACTACTGAGGCGGCTGCAAAAATGGTAAAATTCAATTTTTAGAGCAATCGATCGATATTGATTATTGTTATGTTTACTTACCAATTCCTATTGATGGCAATTAGCTGGAGCTGCATGAGCAGAGGAAGGAAAGTTCATCCCTGAGGGCACAAGGGATGAATTGATAGTTTCTCTGGGTAACCTAGAGCATCCTGGATGTGTTAGGGGTGCAGGCTCTGGTGTGGGCATCAAAGTATTCTTTGGGCCGTCCCAGTGCAAACCTGTCCCAAAAGTGGGACTTTCACAAGTTGAGGTAACATATTCTTTTTTTAGAATGTTATTGTGAAAGGGAATTC
The DNA here is from genome assembly GCA_963693085.1 of Alisma plantago-aquatica. NCBI lineage: Eukaryota > Viridiplantae > Streptophyta > Magnoliopsida > Alismatales > Alismataceae > Alisma > Alisma plantago-aquatica. The sequence continues at coordinate 179,754,167 of OY856415.1, forward strand.
AATAATCATAAGCTAGCATTTCTTTTATCCATGTATAGGTAGATGTGTTAATTGATAGGAGAATCCAAGAAGCAATGGTGAAGTGGCAGGCGTCTCAGACTGCCACTCAGATAGTACCTGTGGTGGGTCGTTCTTCTCCTACTACAGAGGTTGGGAGTAATATTCATGTAGACCCACCACCTATCACGTCTGTTGTAAGTATTTTTATGACATAGTAGCTAGTCTTTTCAAGATGATATGTTTATGTATATATGTATATAACATTCTTTACGTAAATTTGTAGGGGTTGAAGCCATGCCGTCTAAAAAGTCAAGAATATGTCGTTGCAGATGCAGTGTCTTACCCACCCCTTCTAGGGGAAATATTTCTTGGGAATCCAGTACCAGAGGGTGTGGTTCATGTGAGCTCGATACATGTACTCCCCATTTGGAGGGATCTTCCATTACCATATGCCCCCCAGATTCTAAAACACTTGGTGAAGCAGAAGGCGGAGTGATATTGTGGCCCAAAGCGGATGTCGTCTATACTAATATTGTATGGTAAATTTACATTACGTTAATTTGTTAGTGTCTATATATGAGTCAATTGATCTGAAATTATATATACACGTCAAAAGTAAGACACCCACTACATCTCGCGATCAACCTCTACGTTCACCTCCTGAATTACCAAGTTGTCTTCCAAGGGACCTACACGCCTCGTTAGCTCCTAATTTTAGGGGTATGGCAGTATGGATAGGCGAACATGATCCAAATTGCCTTATAAATGTTACTATTCTGGAGGATGCTGCAAGTCAATCATACGATAACAAGCTATTTATAAAAGATATTTTGCAGTTGTATAGTTATGATTGGTTGAATACATCTATGATAGAGCTATGGATATGGTGAGATCTTGTTTATACATCCATACACCTTGCTTTATATACGGTGATCTAGTTTCTTATATATGAATGTGTATGTAATACATGTTTTGCAGTCGCTTACACACGATATGTACATATTTTTCATTTTCCCATATGGTATTTTTGGTTCCATCTTTGATTAGTCTTGTAGATACAGACCCTAGGTCAGTTACTTCATATTGTTGTGCTGCTTTTAAATATTTTGGTAAAAAAAAGAAGACGGTGATAATAGCTCCATTCAATGTCGAGTAAGTTTACTTTGCTTATAACTTGGACTTAAGAAAATTACATTTTTATTGTGACTTTTGAGTTATCAATTTTTAACTTTTTACCTCTAGTGGTAAGCATTGGGAGTTACTAGTTATTATCCCTGAGACATTCACTATCTATTATCTAGATCCTGTGAGGAAAGAATTGAATACATTATATGGACACGCAACGAAAAGGCCATTATTCCCATGAGAAATATTTCATATTTTTATATTTATTAACATCTTTTATTACATTAGTATTTAATTATGTAATTTAATGTGTTACATTAACATGTAGGGCTTTAGATGCATTCAAAAAAGCTGGAGGAAAGGTCCCCAAGAAAAAGAACCAGTCATTAATTTGGGAGAATGTCAAAGTAATTTTCGGACTCCGATGTATATATTATTTATGTGAACTGTTCTTATTTGTATTTTTTAATATTTTGTATGTTTCAATTTATAGTGTGCTAGACAAGACAACGTTGGGCATGTGCCTACTAAGTGATGCAATTTATGAGCCTAATTATCAAACATGCCACATTGGAAATCGATACCATACATCATGTATTATATATAGTCTCATTAGATAATATGAAATATATCAATCTTATTATATATTATTAATTATATATATACATCATTCTCTTTCCAGGTGTTTAAACCTGACTTCACTACAGGTGAAAAGGTGTTAGATGTACATACTCCCAATATGATGGAAGACTTAAATGGTGTAAGAGAATGATGGGCAAAAGCCCTACAAGTAGTGGGAATTTTTAAATATAATTGGGATCATGGCGATAATGACGATGATGAATAAAGAATGATATTTCTAAACTTTGTTCTCATAATTATTTTTGTGTGAATGTGAATGAATTTTTATGAATTTCCATTTGTGAATGTGAAGATGATCAATACATGAATGTTTCTACATGGGTCTGAATGTGAAAAGAGATGAAATGAATGGAAATACATGTTGCTACTGGTTTCTACATGTGTGTGATGAAAAATAATATGAATTAAATGTGCTTATACATGTGTGTGAATCACAAATATATAATATTGTCCATCTTGTAAATTTTGTAGGTTTGTGGTCTATTGTTGGTTGATATCAATGGATGTTGTAAACCTACAGTTTAAACTGAACTGCAGGTTTGCATCCTGCTGACCAGCCATACAGTAGGCATGCAAACTGATAAGAAAAAAAAAATCAGAACATAGGCATTGGTTATTTGTATAAAACTGACTACAAAGACTTACAATGTCGATGATTAGCAAAAAACCAATGCCTTCGTAGCGAGATACCACGCCTATGCTGGGAAGTACGGCCATGGTGTCTGGGGATATGGTGTTAGTTTTTTAGTATAAGATTGACGTCTTTATCCCGATATAGTGTTAGTGGTACATAAAAACCGACGCCAATGGTGCCCTTGTTGGCGCTTTATTGGTGGCGGCAAGGGTAATGGTGTCAGTTTGTAGTTAACAACCGACGTCTTTAACCAGGATATAGTGTCAGTTTTCTTTAATAACAGACGCCTATAGTTCCCTTGCTGGCACGTTTTTGGTGGCGAGAAGGGTGATGGCGTCGGTTAGGAAACCGACGCTGATGGTGTCGGCTTTTCGCGGTGCCCACTTGGGTGTCACTTAGAAACCAACACCATAGTCCTTAAATAATTGACGCCAAAGGCCATTTCTGTAGTAGTGTTTACAGATTAAAAAATATGAAATTAACAAATCTTTGTATCAAAGTAATATATATGTTTTAAATAAATTATTCAACTTTTTAAATTGAAAAATATGCAAATCGAGAACATAGTTGTTTAGCATGATAATTAAATATCCATAATATTACTAATAAACAAATAAATATTAATTATATAAAATGAAACAACTTAGCTTTAAACAGTGCACAACACCCAAATACAATATGACCCCTTCGATGGATAGTGTCCCAATACAGATCCAAATAATTTTTTATCATTTTGATCTTCTATTATAGAGGATACATGTATAATTTTTACAAAATGATGTTTTATTCCCGACATTATAATAAGGAAAAATTCGATAGGAAATAGAAGAATAACATGTATTGAGTTAGTAAAAATGAAAAGTGATAGGAAAGGGAAGGTAAAGAATGAAAATTTAGGAGGATGAAGCAAAAACATCTATCCATGTACAAGATTTTTATTTGTTTTATAGTCAGGAAAGAGATGATACAAAATATACAAAGATGTGTTATCTTTTTAATATCATTTCTTTCGCATTTATCCTTTTTTTGGTTCTCCATTCATTTAACTCATATACTAAAGATGATATGTATTTTTTTCTTTCTTATTATCTCACACTTCAACTCTCTTTCCTTCCTCACTTTTTATCATATGATAACAATACATTTTTTTAAATCAACGTTTTCATTTTCGTATAGATTGAAAGATTGATATTTTCATTCCAATTACAAATAAAGTAGTATTTAACTAAATTCAGATTTTTGTATACTATGTTATTAAACATGTGTAAGATTCCATGTATCAACAAATATTATTTGCATTAATCTTTATTTAGATACATGAATCTTTTCTAATTCATAAGTGAGGATAAAAGAGCATTTGAAAGGAAAATAATTTTAATAGAAGGTGATTGCTTGTGCTCGTGTGGTTATCATGATTTATGTAGGTTTGTAATTATAAGTGAGTGCACTGACTCAAATTTTGTTATTTTTTGTTTAGAATGACATAGTTAATAGTTATCCATTGGATTCTTGTTAATTTATTAACAATATATATGTTTTATGAAATTCTTATATAATATTTTTTTTCTAGATTTTAATGCACACGTCCATTAGTGGCTAAATAGATATGATTATGAGTGTGGGAATGAGTTGTATAAGTATGCCACAAATTTATATAATATTTGTTAAGCTAAATTTGGTAAGAGATGGACGATAGGAAAAATGTGGTAATCTAATTATTTTAAATAGTAACTCATGGAATTAACATCACGACTATAATGTTACTATTTTGTAATGTGAATAATAGATATATTAGTAGATATGTTAGTTCAACCTCTTAGTAGTACGTAAAAAGAAGGATACTAAAATTAATTAAAGCCACAAGATAAAACTTTAAGGTTTATATAGTGTAATAAAACATGTTCACAAAAGTTAAATAAAAACATGGTATCAAAGTAATAATATTTTTTTTTGGATTGAGGGGGGCTTAAGCTCCAGCAACCCCCCTGTCTCTGCCTCTACTGTATTCGACATAGTATATATGGGATGACTTATAGGTTTCTTGGTGGTGCAAGTGGACGCGTTCCCTAATGGCATATGTGTTCCAAACATTAGTTGTCTCAGCTCTCAGTGCTTCCCCGCATGTGAAGTTGTTATGTGCATCTTGTGGTGGCTATGGGTTTCAGAAATATCAATCATATAGGGATATTTGCTACATAGTTGTAAGTTTTTCCATCCCTGCACTTTATGCCCAATATTCATATGTAGTCAGTGTTGGGAGACACTACAAAGGGACTGAAGATAGTTCTCGACTACCCTCAATTTTCAGCTGCATGCAGACAATAGAAGCGACAATGGGATGACTCATGGGTTCCCTGACGACATCTATTCTTTCTAGACTCGTCTAGACCTAGCTTCTTGATGGTGGTCAAGGGCATCAGATTGATGCTAGCCCCTGAGTCACATAAAACTTCTCTAAATTTTGTCCTCCCAATATAACTTGATATGTTAAAACAGCTTGTATCTTGCCTTTTTAGGGGAAACGTTCCCAAAATAAAAGCACTGACTTGCTCCTTTAGAACTACCAACTCAGAGTCATCTATCCTCCTCTTCTCGTTGATCAAGACTTTTAGAAATTTTTCATAGGATGGAATCTGCTTGATTGGATTGATGACCAGAATGTTGATATGAAGCTTCCTAAAGTTGTCTATGAACTTATGAAATATCTTATCAACCTTCTGAGCTTTCAAGCTATTCGGGACTGCCACAAGCTTCATCACCTTCCTATGGTAAGGTGGGACATAAGTCTCCTTCCTTGGCTCCTTAGGTTTATGAGTTTCAACATCAATTAACTTTTCCTCTATTGTAGTATATGGCTCAACTGAATCAAGTCCAATAGTGGTCACTGACAAGCATTTTGAATCCTCATTGTGACACCCCTTGTGACACAATGCGAGATTACTCAAAAACATAGGAAATGAAAAGTTATTACAATCGAAAGTTAACATTAAGAAACTTATTACAATAAGGGTCCAAAAAGCATCGTTATTTACAACATTTCATAAGGACTACCTGTCACATTAATTATTTGTTCCACTTACATATACATGTACATCAACTAACTATTTCAACAAGGGTGCATAAACAAAAAACTTATCTTGATTGTACCACTACAAAACACTCTAAACTCCCCTCAAGACCTGAGTGTATAGGGACGACTCTAGGACTCTAACACCAGAAGACCAACAACAACACACTCAACCTTATCAACTATCTTGTTGCTGCTCCTCCTTAGTTGCACGATCACCACCATGTCGTGCATGGCCACCTAAAAGATGTAGAAACCCACGGGGTAATATTCCAAATATCAACGGGAGATATAACTCTCCACCAACATTATTATTATCATAGATCAGAAGATTTGAGAACAACAGTAAAGCTACAACCATGATAAGAAGGTAATCATCAATAACACAATAAGAAATTTTCAATAGATTATGAAACATCTTATCATCATTAAAGAAATACTAAAAACATGTATATCCACTACAACCTATACTCTAAAAATGTAATCCATACCTCATCCAATGTTTCTATATTTGATCCTATACAAGTATGTTGCACGACTGATTACATATTTTATTATGCCCCGAGGATTTGATTTATACCACCCAAATCCATCTGATCACTGCTAAGTTGACATCGATTCCATACAAGGTCTAGTAGAAGAGCCGAAATCTAAAACCTCACCCCCTCAATCAATACAAGTGAACCTGTAGTGACATCACCAGTCAACTGCAACCTATGACATATATTCAACATAAGGACTAGCTCACCCATGGTCGTCCATATATATCAAGACCTAGCCTACCTTGGTAAAGGTATCTGTGCTAGAAGAATAGGCTCACGCATGGTCGTTATAACAAAAAGGAGTGTCTCACACATGGCCATCCATATCATAATGAGATCAGCTCATGCATGGTCGTCTCACACAACCTAAAATTAAGGATGCAAGGTAATACTCTACTTGCACCTTGCATATTCAATATATGCACTCTGAGTATAACTCCTTTCACCATTCGGCAAGTGCTGACACTAAATGGATCTAAGGCACAGAGAAAAGCTACATGATTAAGTTCCTCTTGATTAGTTAGGTCATTTAAGTGTCTTTACCATCAATCAAGTTACAATGTATAAAACCATAACAAATTCTACAAAGCACCACATGATTCCTGTATTATTGCCATTCACATCATCATTAACAAGTCACATTCCATGGGATACCTATCCCTCATTCTATCCAGGGGAAACATTATCTCACAATAGGCAACCACCATTGTTAGGTCATAGGACCCAATCACCACATTGTGTATCACATGTATAACCCACACCTCTCAAGGGCATATTCAACCTATTTCACATCATAGCCATCATAGGATACACTTTCTATTGTCATCAAATTCATAACACCTACATGGTTAGAAGATCATAATCAAAAGAGATAATCACATAACATCATAACCATCCATGATAAGGAAATAAGCAAAACTTGTTCACTATTTGGGTTTAGGGTTCCTTCTTTAGCCGATTAGGGTTTACAAGGTTTGGGTCAACCAACCATCTTAGAATCACCACCCTCCATCATATCAGAGTGTATTAGCATTAGGTAACATTATTAGAATAAATTACATAACCCCCTAAACAACATTATATGAGCACATACAAGATTAACATTAGGTGTTCATATGTGCTTTGTAACAATCTATCATTGTCGTGTGTAACCATTTCAACAAATGGTTCACGACCACACTCCAAGATATGTCACAATCACAAAATCCATGATGGGTGTCTCGACCCACAACACCATCACCATGTCATGACCCATCTCCTTCATGTCGCACCCGTGGCATTAGGGTTTGGGCTATGCCTTTATCTCGACCACCAACTATGTGTTGTGACTGCAGCACCTCAACCACCACCATGTCGCGACCACAACACCTTTTTGGTCATGAACCAACACACCAAGGTTGTCATAGATAGGTCAAGGAAAGGAACTAAGGTTCAATAGGTTTTTGAACGATAAGGGTTCTAACCCATCATCACTAAGACAACTTCAACACAAGGAAGAGATCATTCGACCCCCATGCCAACATGGTCACAGCCAACCGCCATGGGCTTTTTTGCGACTGTGATGCCCATGTGTGTGTGTCGACCATCAAGCCACCTAGGTCTTGACGGCATTAAGGGTGAACATCTAGGTCACCATCACAAAACACAACTAAGGAAGAGCCATGATTACCACATTAAGGAAGCCTCAAGCATACTGATGTCCACAAACCCTAAGGCAAAGGTCCAAGAAAAGCATATCCAATAGAAGTTAAACCATGAATAAGATAACTGAAACCGAGACTAACTTTTCCCCGGCCACTAGGTGTGCAAACAACAAACATGAAGGCAAGATCAAGGCTAAACAATGAAGAGGGAAACCCTATGAAACAACCTCTGTCCAAACGGACATAAGAAAGATTAGGGTTTCAGATTACTTCCAAACCAAGCAAGGTATCACCACCAAGAAAATTCTAGAAATTTCTAATTTGTACAAGAATGACGAGGGAGAAATCTAGAGAGATAAGACAATAAATAAGTGCATAAATAAAGTGTAATAATAGAGTAGGTTTGGTATTATATAACCCGCCTTAAGAAGAACATCACCAAAGCTGCAAGCACACGATCCAAGGGTAGAAGAAGCTCCACCAAACGTTCCACTCTGGACCACAAGAGCTTCTCAAGAAGGGAGAAACACCAAGGTCAAAGGACAGATCAAGAAAGAAGCAAAGAAACTATTGGTCGAACCAAAGAGAAAAGGGAAAAGAGAGGACAAATCCTCTTGACAATTGGGTCTATGTCCCTTGTGCTGATGGGTACCTCTCCCAAAATGTCCATAATGGAGATTTGCAGTCTAGGGCCGAGAAAAGAGAGGAAGATGAAGGTAAGAGATCAAAGAAACATCAACATAGAAGACAAACACTTACCAAGGATGGAAGACGATCTCAGTTCACCACCACTACCACATGCAAGAGAAGACTGATCACAAAAGCGTTCAAGGAAGAACATCCTTACTCCACCAAGCACCACGAACAAGCAAGGAAGAGGGAAGAAGATAGAGGGACAAAAGTGTTACAAACAAGGAGAGATAAGGGGTTATATAGATGAGGGGTGAGAGAGAAAGAAAAGGGGTGAGGTGTCAAGATACTAAGCAACCCAAGGGACACTTATCCTCACAAAAGACCAACATGAAACCACACAAAATAACATAAGCATGACATGCAAGACATGGTGATACACTCTAGGTATTGTCGCAACCATCATGCATCTCCCCACGGTCGTATATGCGGCCATCCTAGGATGCACCATCCATGGTTGTGACACCATCAAGCAACATCACTACTGGGTCGAGACAGGACACCTCTACAAAGCCTAGGTTATCCATCTAACCCAAGAAAACCCTAGACCACCTAGGTCACGGACCAAACACCTGGAGTAAGTACCTCAACCGTGACACCCTCCAAAACCAGCCTTGGTTGCTACCCAAGGTCAAGACAACACAACCAACTCACACATGGTCAAGGTACTCAACAATCACATTACCCTAATCACTACCTAGGGTGATGCTCCTCAACCAAGACTCGAGATAGGCACCCTACTATTTCTCTCTCCTTTAGATGATGTCATAAAAGAGAGGGAACACTGTAGAGGTGGAAAATTGCACATCAACCCCCATACATTGTGTAATTTGCAATTTGCACCAAAACTAGCACAAAAAGCACAAACAGCCTCAAAACAAGCTCAAACTTGAAACATAAGCCCTCCAGAAGCCCTAATTACATATAAAAAGATTAGAGCAAGGTTCTAGGCATATGATTAACCCAAAGCAAATAGGGTTACCCCAAAACTCATGTCAAGGTCCTTACAAGACATAAACCCCTAATAAGGATTTTGCCCCTGAAATCTTTAGAGAAAAGAGAGGGGTACTTCCTCCTCATGTCTTCCTCAAATCCTAAATAAGGTAGACCCAAAATAGATATAGATGTAGACATATCCAAATGAAACAACTTGATCTGACCTGTCTCAACTGGAGGGTTGACATCTCCTCCTGGATTTGACTCAAAGTGTAAAGTCGAGTCGCCACCTATTGTCATTTTTGTCCCCTGCTGCCCTGTCCAGAGGAACCAACTTGTGAAGCCTATCCATGTCCTCATCCTACATCACTGTTGAATAGTTGCCTTATGTGCCCTATTGATTCTGCATCGATTTTTGGGTCACATCATCATCTTTCACAATGCAAAATGGTCTAGTATGCCTAATCTTTGTGTTCTTATAACATATCATGTACTCATACCAAGGCCTAGGTGGCCCTGTTACATACACTAACGCAACACTCTGGGATCCTATAGGAGGAAAACTACAACCCTTTCTTTCACTGGGTGACCAGTGTGTCGATGCACTAGGCCTCTATTGTGCTGGTGGTGCTAACAACCTAGGCTCCTTAAAGCCTCCCGATGACTATCTCTGGTACTCATCAGGCCTTTTTTGGGCACCCTTCTCTTTCTTCTCAACCACGGACCTATATATCCTTTGAACTAACTCCACAAATGTAGAAAAACACTCCCTACTATCTAGGGTTGCTGCTAGCATCGTCAACTCCACACTCAACCCTTTCTGCAAGCAATTGATCCTCTCCTGCTCTGTCACGGCCATGTAAGGACAAAACATCAACAAGTCTATAAACCTTGCTTAATACTCATTGATTGTCATGGATCCCTGTCAGATCCTCTCAAACTGGATGATCTTCTCATCAAGGTACGTCTAAGGAAATTACCTTTTATCGAACTCATGTTAGAATTCCTACCAACTGATCACAACATCTGGCCTCTTCTCCTCCTCTATGGACAACCAATGGTCAACACTCTCCTTCAAAAGGTATATTGTGTGCTTCACCTTATCAGCCTCTAGAATACTAAGGATTTTGAAGGTTGTCTCTATCTCCTTCAACCAAAGGTCCACATCCACTGGATCTTCCATACTAGCAGATTCCACTACCCCAACTCACCTCATCCACTCAAAACTCTTCCCTGAGACCAAAGATTCCTCATTGGTGATTGTTGTTCTCATATGAGGAACGGGCATTTTGCCCGCCATATGTGTAATTGTGGTAAAAAACTATCCAAACATGGACTAAAAAGTGGGGTTGGCCATCACTGTCAGGTCTATCTAGGGCATCTCAGGCGCTCTCTCCTCATCAACCTGCCTCCTTGCACCCCCACCTGGTGCAACAACACCACTCTCAACAACATGTTATTTGTGTTCTCCAGACATCTTTCAGGTTTTATGCTTCTTCTGCGTGGGAAGAAATTACTATAGGATAGACTGGATGACACTAGAATAGACACAAACCCTAGTCCTATGTCCTTGTATACTCAACGAACCTAAAGCACTGATACCAACCAATGTGACACCCCTTGTCACACAAAGTGAGATTTCTCAAGAACACGGGAAATTAAAACCAATTATAATAGAAAGTCAACATTAAGGAACTTATTACATAAGGGACCAAAAAGCCTGCATCTAAATTATATATAATAAGCATCATTATTTACAACATTTCGTAAGAACTACCTGTCACATTTGATATATGTTCCACTTACATATTCATGTACATCGACTAACTATTTCAATAAGGGTGCATAAACTAAAAACGCATCTCGATAGTACCACCACAAAACACACTAAACCCCCCCAAGACCCAAGTGAACATGGACAACTATAGGACTCTAACACTAGAAGACCTATAACATCACACTCAACCTTATCAAATACTGATCTTGCTACTCCTCTTTTGTAACATCCCTGACGTGGGTTATGCCTTAACCCTAGATGTTTTGCTTAATAAAGTTGATTATATGCTTGCTCTTATCTCTTGAAAAGTAATTAAGGCTCAAGAGGAACTTATGATTCAATTTTAGTCCTTTTTGAATAATGTTGAAACAATGTTTTTCCTGTTTTGGACTAAAGTGCATATTGAATCCTAGGTTTTGGGTAAATTGCACATTATATCAAAACTAGGTTTTAATGCACAAACATTGCTTAATCAACTCTTTCTTGGTACTCAGGATTCCACAAGCCATACCTCTGCATTATTTTCATTCTTATGATGCTTCAACACTTGAGGAACTTTTCACCATGTAACATTTCCAATTTAACCCCTTAACTTGGGTAATTTGCACTTTGAAGGGGTTAATCTTTGGAGATTATGAAAGAGAAATCTTAGCACACTACTCTAACCCTAATTGGGTGTATTAGAATAAATGATTGACCTAATTGAGTCAATTTTGAGGTACTCAACATCCCGGAGAGGATGAGAGAGAGAGAGTAGTGCTTATATGTAAATACAAGCTTCAATTCCTTCATCATGAGTAAAATGTGTAATTAGGGATTGATCCATGATGATTTGATTATGAAACACTAATTGGAAAGATTAGTGAATCTTAACCCTAATTTAGGGCAATATAGGGTGTAACCCTAATTTTGGAATAATTTTAGGTGTAACCCTAATTTGGAAAAAAAGGATAGATAAACCCTAATTTGATGTGAATAGTGCATCCTAACCCTAAGAGGGGTAATGAGAGATGCGAAACCCTAATTATGGGTTATATTATAGGAAACCCTAATTTTGGGCAATATGATGGTGGATCATAACCCAATATGGGAACATGGGATGAATATCCCTAATTGACATGAAATGGAAACCTTAATCCTAATGAAGGGTGATGATATGAGAAACCATAATACAAATGAAGGGTGAAGGTATGAGAAACCCTAGTCCTAATGAAGGGTAATGGTATGTGAAACCCTAACCCTAATAATGGATTAATGGCTAATTCCTTGATAAGAGAAACACCTAGAGTGGTTGATAAAAGATAACCTTATATGAACAATGCCTTAATCTGAGATGAGTCCATATCATTGAAGATAGTTCGACAATCTTTATGAGAGCTCTATGACCTATGAACTTTATGATAAAGGTGATAGGTTAGTAGATAAAAGTATTAAGATGGGAAATTCCTTAATACAATATAATTTGATACACTTAAGTAAAGTTAAAAGTGATGAGGGAAGTAATACTTCAAGACATCATAGATATCACATCCAGCTCTTTCTGAGTGATACCCTTTGATGCATCTCAAATCTAATACACTTGGATGAGTGACATATGAAGAGTGGTATCCCGATGGATACATTAAAGATGTTTTAATGGCCTTGAGAGCCAAGAGTTTAGTTGTTACCTGGTGAAAGGTAACAAGATGTTATAATAAGCCTTGTGAGCCATATGAGTAAGTGGTTACCTAGTAAGAGGTACCAAAATGATTATAAGAGATGATAATGTTCATAATAAAGTAAGAAAAAGGAAACTTAGTAACATGGTAATATTAATAAAAGGATACAATAATAATAATGAAGTCATGATCATATATGTCTTAAATATGCTTAAGGGGGAGAGAGAAATACTTGTATTACATAAAGAATGTGATTAAGTATGATGGCTTGACCAGAGTTTAATGCCAGTAAAAGGATGTGGTACCTAGTGATGTGTAATCAGGATTGGTTAAAGTCCAATGCCTGGCTGTGTAATTAGGATTGGTTAAAGTCCAATACCTGACTGTGTAATCAGGATTGGTTAAAGTCCAATACCTGACCATGTAATTAGGATTGGTTAAAGTCCAATACCTGGCTGTGTAATCAAGATTGGTTAAAGTCCAATACCTGGCTGTGTAATTAGGATCGGTTAAAGTCTAATGCCTGGATGTGTAATCAGGATTGGTTAAAGTACAATGCCTGGCTGTGTAATCAGGATTGGTTAAAGTCCAATACCTGGCTGTGTAATCACGATTGGTTAAAGTCCAATACCTCACTGTGTAATCAAGATTGGTTAAAGTCCAATACCTGGCTGTGTAATCAGGATTGGTTAAAGTCCAATACATGACTGTATAATCAGGATTGGTTAAAGTCCAATATCTGGCTGTGTAATCAGGATTGGTTAATGTCTAATGTCTGGCAGTGTAATCAGGATTGGTTAAAGTCCAATACCTGGCTGTGTAATCAGGATTGGTTAAAGTCCAATACCTGGCTGTGTAATCAGGATTGGTTAAAGTCCAATGTCTAGATGTGTAATCAAGATTGGTTAAAGTCCAATACCTGGCTATGTAGTCAAGATCGGTAGAGTCCAATACCTGGCAGAGGCTTTAAGCCTATAATCATAGGATTGGTTAAGTCCAATACATATCAAAGGCATGAAGCCTATAACCAAAGGATTGGCAAGGTCCAATGCCTATATAGATTATGATGATGCACACTCACATGTCTGATATAAATTCAATATATGTTTAGCAGATTGGCTAAGGCCAGCAGATGGAAACATGAATGAATCATAGTTGACATATCAGAATAATGAGTATCATGAGAAAGCTTGAGATGTTGAAGCAGTATGATAAGACAACTAATAAGCATGTTCATTCTATTCCTTATAAAGAGAATTGATGATTCATTGCTCTATCATAGATAGTTGCAATACTTTAAAGATGAGAATGATTTAAACTTCTTATCCTCTGCTCAGCTTTATATTATTAAATTGCAATAATAATGTTTCTGGCGGAGAGTTATATCTCTCCCTGGGGAAATTTTCAATTGTCTCACCCCCGTGGGATCCAACATTTTTTTAGGTGGATAACACGAAGGAGATTGAGAACATCTTGTAAAGGAAGAATATCAATAGCAGGGACAACAGTGACAGTTCAGGTTGAGTGTACTACCTGTCGTGTCTTGTAGATAGAAGTCATATGTGTCGTCTCTGTACTCTCAGGTCCTTGGAGTCAGTAGTTGGTTTTATTGTATCGATCTAAGATTTTGGCTTGATTCCTTGAGGTTCTTAAACTTCCAATGTATAGTTTAATAGAGCAGATAAAGTTGTAATCCTTAAAATGATATGATACCAGATATGTATCTGTGGATCATAATGCAATGGAATTGCTTTGGTTCTTTTTGAAAGAGTTTTCCTTTATCGGATCTCTTGTAAAAAGGTTTTAATTTTTAGTGATTTTCAGTAATCCGCTGCTAATGATCACTTCCGCTTAAGTAAATCCTATTTTTGTGAGTTGTATGCCATAATTTTGTGGTATTAGAGCTCTAGGTTCGCTCAGTCTATAGAGACATAGGACTAAGGTGTCAAGTCTATTCTAAGTGTATCCAGTGTATCTTATAGTGCCTTCTTCTTATGCAGAAGAAGATATATAACTCAAAGATGTCTGGAGAACATGAGGGACACGTTGTTGAGAGCAATGTTGTTGCACCAATAGACGATGCCAAGGACTAGGCAAGAGAAGAAATAGTGCCTGAGAATCCCCATGTTGATGAAGTCATGATGAGAAACCCAAAATTTTCTACTCTTTTTGGGCAATTCATGACTATAGTAATGCATATATCAGACCGGATGCCAGCACTGGCACCTAGGGCACCAGCTCCCAATGAGGGATATGGGTCTGGTAAGACTTTTGAATGACTATGTCGTGTTGGAGCCATAGAATATGCTACGACATCTGAGTTAGAAAAAGCTTTTAAGATCCTTAGTATACCAGATGCTGACAAAGTTATACATGTTGTGTACCTTTTGAAGGGTAGTGTTGGACATTGGTGGGCTATAGAAGAAATAAAAAGGAATGATGAAGAGGTTGGTTGGGAGGAATTTCGTCAAGAATTCATCAATAAGTATTTTCCAAGGACATACTTAGATGAAAAGATCTTACAGTTTGAGAAGATTCGACAGGGAGCCATGTCGATAAATGAATATGAAGTTAAATTTATGGAACTATTGTGATTTTGTCCTCAAATGGATGCCACAGAGGAGGAGAAGATTCGACATTTTGAGAAGGGATTGAATGCTGATATGTCCATCCCGGCATCTACCCTAGAAAGTAGAGAGAGGTTCTCTACCTTTGGGGAATCAATTTGGAGGATAGAAAAGTCTACAATAAAGAAACATGAGACAAACCTTAAAAGGAAGTCTACACAGTCACAGGAATAGTGGATTGGTGGTACTAAACAATCAAAGATTTCAATAGTACCGACTCAACTACAATATAGTGCACCAATGCAAAATGTCACTTATAGAGTGTCCCTAATTATTCTTGGCATCATGTAGAGGCAAGAAAACTAGGGGGGCACCTCATTTGAATCCCTTTGGAGGAGAGAGAAACTTGATATTAAAATAATCAAGATTTAAGCATAATTGGAACTTTACTTCAATTTAATGCAAAAATAAATATATTAATTGAAGAGCCCTTCAACCAAAAGGTGAGGGATGATTTTTCAAGAAGGATGTACGAGCATGTGCCTTTCAAAGACACAAAAATATCTTAAGTGAGTGGAGAGCCCACTCACATTAAGTTAATGAAAAGTAATATCCACTAACTTAGGGATATTACTATTATATGATTAAGGTGCTTAATTTCTTTTCCCTTAATTCATGGATAATGAAGAGGAATTTTAAGGTGGGAAGATGGCTTTGCATGCAAGGAGTTGAGGGGGAAGAGGTGGCACCAATTTTGGAATTAAAAGTATTTTATAAAATATTTTCTCTCTCATTGAAAACCTTTTACAACTCAATTGAGGGGCTTTTTTGAAACCACTTCCACTCTTTGCTTGAAAAATGACCAAGGGAGCTTTGGAGGATCAGGAGGACGACCCCCAACCTTTTGGTAAGCTCTATTACCTCTTTTCACCTTGATTCCATGATGGAAATCGAAAATCAATGCATGATTTCTTCTTATCTCCATTCCATCTTCAATTTTAGCCATTCCTTTTCACTCAAAGCTTGAGGACGAGCTTGGGATAGTGGAAGGTGTTGATTTCACCATTAAAAACGTGGAGGTTGAAGCTTTGAAGCTCAATTTAAGGTGGGTTATATAACTTGAACCCATTTACATTGTTATTCAATTATCAATCTTACAATTGTGTTGATTCCTTCTTCTTCTAGATAAATTGCTTGTTGTAATTGATAATTCTATGAAATCAGTAGCTATATGAACTACATGAATGAAGGTAGATGTTGATGACATCATCTTGGACACTTTTCCCAAAAATTTCTAATCCAATCGGTTTCATCAATGTTGGTCAAACGGTTTTAACAAACCGTTTGAAATCAAACGGTTTTAACAAACTGTTTGAAATCAAACAGTTTCATAAAATTGTTAGAAACTAAACGGTTTCAAACCATTTGGACTGGTTGAGCACAGTTTACCGTTTGGGGTTCATATGCTGATGTCGATGGTTGATGACCCATTAAGTTCAATTGATTGGTTTCAAAGGGTTCATCAGTTGAAGGTCCAACAAGTATCAAACCCTAATCAGGTTGAGTGTTGAAATGCTCAATTGATTGATTCAATTATTGGGTTGACTACCCAAATGGTCCCAGGACCATTTGGAGGTCACCCAAATGGTCTGAAGACCGTTTGGAGGTCTATGGTTGAGTATTATTAGATGGTTGAAGATCTGGTGATATCAAATTGAAATACAATCAATAGCTCAATTGATGATCGATTCAATGATGCAAAACCTAATTGAATTTCACAAATTTCAATGATGGGATTAGTCAAATGGTCTCAAGACCATTTGGAGGTCATCCAAATGACCTCAAGACCGTTTGAGGTCAGGTCATGTTATGGTTTGATGATGATTCATTGATTTCAATTGAATTAGTTCCACAATGACAAATATCAAAGGTTTATCGATTACAAACCCTAATCCAATTGGGTTCCAAACCCTAATTGGTGTTCAATTGAAGGTTGATTCAATTTAGGATGACTCATTAGATCAATTAAAGGATGATGCATGGGTTCAATTGATGAGTGGTTCCATGGATTCAATTAATGAGGGAATCAATCTTAGAAACCCTAATTCAATTTGAGTGTTTGAGACCATTTTTGGTCAAATCGGTTTTGAGGAGGT
Source organism: Alisma plantago-aquatica (assembly GCA_963693085.1). Taxonomy (NCBI): domain Eukaryota; kingdom Viridiplantae; phylum Streptophyta; class Magnoliopsida; order Alismatales; family Alismataceae; genus Alisma; species Alisma plantago-aquatica. Next base: position 179,771,604 of record OY856415.1, read on the forward strand.
TTGGACCAAACGGTCTTAAGGCCGTTTGAGTCCAAATGGTTTCAAGACTGTTTGGGTCCAAATGATCCCAAACCGTATGGAGGCTCAACCGATCTCAAGAATTTTTGGCTAAACAGTTTTAAGTATAAACCTGCTAAATGGTTTCAAACCATTATAACCTCAAATGACCAAGACCGTTTGAAGGTCTAAACGGTCTTAGACCGTTTAGAGGTCATTCAAGCAAGACCATTTGGGGTCTGGTTGGTCAAGACCATTTGGGGTCTAAGTGACCAAGACCGTTTGGAAAGTAATTAACCTAAACCGTTTGAACACCCAAGTTGAGTAAAGGTCGATTATTTATTGGAATATTAATGATGTAAACCAAGGGTGATTGCATTAGATGTACCCTTAACATTATAGGGTAATTAGTACCTTGAAGGGGTTAATCTTTGGAGATTATGAAAGAGAAATCTTAGCACACTACTCTAACCCTAATTGGGTGTATTAGAATAAAGAACTGACCTAATTGAATCAATTTTGAGGTACTCAACATCCCGGAGAGGATGAGAGAGAGAGAGTAGTGCTTATATGTAAATACAAGCTTCAATTCCTTCATCATGAGTAAAATGTGTAATTAGGGATTGATCCATGATGATGAGATCATGAAACCCTAATTGGAAAGATTAGTGAATCTTAACCCTAATTTAGGGAAATACAGGGTGTAACCCTAATTTTGGAATAATTTCAGGTGTAACCCTAATTTGGGCAAAAAGGATATGATAAACCCTAATTTGATGTGAATAGTGCATCCTAACACTAAGTGGGGTAATGAGAGATGAGAAACCCTAATTATGGGTTATATTGTAGGAAACCCTAATTTTGGGCAATACGATGGTGGATCATAACCCAATATGGGATCATGGGATGAATATCCCTAATTGACATGAAATGGAAACCTTAATCCTAATGAAGGGTGATGATATGAGAAACCATAATCCTAATGAAGGGTGAAGGTATGAGAAACCCTAGTCCTAATGAAGGGTAATGGTATGTGAAACCCTAACCCTAATAATGGATTAATGGCTAATTCCTTGATAAGAGAAATACCTGGAGTGGTTGATAAAAGATAACCTTATATAAACAATGCCTTAATCTGAGATGAGTCCATATCATTGAAGATTGTTGGAAAATCCTTATGAGAGCTCTATGACCTATGCACTTTACGATAAAGGTGATAGGTTAGTAGATAAAAGTATTAAGATGGGAAATTCCTTCATACAATATAGTTGATAAACTTAAGTAAAGTTAAAAGTGATGAGTGAAGTAATACTTCAAGACATCATAGATTTCACATCTAGCTCTTTTTGAGTGATACCCCTTGATGCATCTCAAATCCAATACACTTGTATGAGTGACATATGAAGAGTGTTATCACAGTGGATACATTAAAGATGTTTTAATGGCCTTGAGAGCCATGAGTTTAGTTGTTACCTAGTGAAAGGTAACAAGATGTTATAATAAGCCTTGTGAGCCATATGAGTAAGTGGTTACCTAGTAAGATGTACCAAAATGATTATAAGGGATGATAATGTTCATAATAAACCAAGAAAAAGGAAACTCAGTAACATGGTAATATTAATAAAAGGATACAATAATAATAATGAAATCATGATCATACATGTCTTAAATATGCTTAAAGGGGGAGAAAGAAATACTTATATTACATAAAGAATGTGACTAAGTATGATGGCTTGACCAGAGTTTAATGCTAGTAAAAGGATGTGGTACCTAGTGATGTGTAATCAGGATTGGTTAAAGTCCAATGTCTGGCTGTGTAATCAGGATTGGTTAAAGTCCAATATCTGGCTGTGTAATCAGGATTGGTTAAAGTCCAATACCTGACTGTGTAATCAGGATTGGTTAAAGTCCAATACTTGGCTGTGTAATCAGGATTGGTTAAAGTCCAATACCTGGATATGTAATTAGGATTGGTTAAAGTCCAATGCCTGGCTGTGTAATCAGGATTGGTTAAAGTCCAATTCCTGGCTGTGTAATCAGGATTGGTTGAAGTCCAATACATGGTTGTGTAATCAGGATTGGTTAAAGTCCAATACTTGACTGTGTAATCAGGATTGGTTAAAGTCCAATACATGGCTGTGTAATTAGGATTGTATTTAATGGTAGATTGTATTTAAAGAAATACAAGTTTAATCTCTTGAAGTGTTCAAGGAGATTATAAATGAAGTATGTAACTAATTTGGTAGAAGTATTAAAACTTTTGATATGATCAATATGGGAAATACTTCAAACTAAGAGTTTGATGACCTTCTGGGAGATAATAATAGTGTATGATGATGAACTCCACCTGAAACACAATGACAGTGTATTAGAAATAAGGAATCACACTATGGTAGTCACAGTACACTAATCAATAAATCTAGCTAATCTTACAATTTCCTTTTGGCGAATGCTTTTCACTATAACAATGTACCGTCTAAAATGGTTCAAAGGACACCATATAAGATATGGCATAGGACAACTTGATATGTATTTATAAAGACTTGCATTGAAGTCTTATATAAGAAATTAGTTTCTTGAAAAGCTTTGTCCACATATCATATAAATGTTATTTTTCTGAATACTACTTTTGCATTTCAACTGAAAACAAAAGTGTTTGTTGCTGGATAGTTATATTCCTCAAGGGGATATAATTCCAAAGGAATCAGCTTGAGAAAAGTAGAACTCAAAAAATTCATGACCAACAAGAAACTATTGAACTTGAAGAGATATAGTAGGAAAAAAGAGAATCACAAAATGTTGTAGAATCTCAAGTTCGTCATGTAACACAAAACCTCATAAATCTAGGAGAACATGCCTTGAGTTTAAATGATTGTGATGTCTTATAACTTAACAAGGTGGTGTGTTGGTCATAGATGATGAGAAAACAACCTACCTAGAAGCTATTGAGGGACCAAAATCTAAGACATGCTTGAGGTCATGAGTTCAAAGATGGACTCCATGAAAACCAACAAGGTATGACCTTAGTAGATCCACCTGAAAGGGTAAAACCCATATGGTGTAATTGAGTCTTTGGGGAGTAGACAAACATGTATGGTAATGTAAATCCTATAAGGGAAGAATGGTTGAAAAGTATTTCAAACAAGTTCAATTTCTAGAACATGATGCAATCTTTTCACCAATTATTGTTAAATCCATCAGGATCACGCTTGTCATTGTGACTTAGTATGATTATGAGATTTTCCAAATGGATGTTAAAACTGCATTTCTTAACAAGTAATATTGAAGAGGATGTGTGTGTGACCCAATCTGGAAGGTTTAATAAATCCAATTATGGGAAATTAATTCTATAGGCTAAAAAGGTCTATGTACAGATTGAAGCAAGAATCTCAGAGATGGAATCTTCTTTTTGGCAAGACAATCAAAGAGTTTGACTTTAATCAAACTGAAGAGGAAATCTATGATCACAACAATTTAGTTGGAGCATATTCATATTCCACATAATGATGGGGAATACTGTCCTTATCCTATAATGTTAAAACTTGGATAGGAAGCACCTTCTCTATGAAGGGATTCGGCAAAGCATTCTATATGATAGTAATCAAGATCCATGGAGATAGATTTAGAAAGCCTCTTCACCTAGTTAGAGAATGTACATTGGTTAGACATTGAAGGGGTTTATCATACATCACTGAATGAGAGAAAATCTATCTATATTCCATGGGATTAGTATCTCAAGAGCCTAGTGTCTTAGTTCTTGTGAAGAATGGAAACACATGAGTGTGATGCCAATTGCATTCACAATATTATGTGTTCATCCTTTTATCTTGTATGTATTGGACATGATGAGTGGATATAAGTCATATCCTAGTGAAAGTCATTCAACCGCCATAAAGAACATCCTCAAGTACTTCAGAAGAACTAAAAGGATTAGTTCCATAGTTATGGTAATAAGGAATAGTTGTGTGTAAAGGGTTACATCTATGCTAGCTTCAAAAATGATGAAGAAAATTAAATATCACAATCTAAATGTGTATTTATCCTTAAAATAGAATTGTAACCTGAATAAGTTCCAAGCAAGAGACAATTGTTTAATTCTACAATAGGATTCATGTATCTTGGTGTTATTAACACAACAAAGGATACTATATGTATCAAGAAGATCATATAGATGAACTTGTTAGAGGTTCCAACCATTAATGACACAATATAAAAATTGTGACAAAAATGGAGCTACTATTTAGGTAAGGAATCTCAGATAGCATACTATGGAAATTTTGTCTCATGGGAGAAGTCGTACAACGAGATATGAGCAAACTTGTGAAATACCAACTAGAAGCAAATGTTGCGTACCACTATAAAAGAGCTTGTGAACTATAGACATGATGGACATGTTAAAGATCACTTGGAATAAGATTCATAATTGATTGGATCTAAATGCAAGTATGAGTCTATTGGTACGAATTCCCATGGAATCAATCATTTGATGATTGTAATGGGACATCATATACCTGATTTGATAATGATAAAAGTAATTTCATATATTATGTTTGTTTCAATCGTGAGATGATGATACATATATAGTAGATGTCTAAAGAGTGATGTTACATGATGACCTACATCTTGCCAATGTATATGTTCTTTCTTATGTCAAGAAGCTTTCCATATCTATCTTTATAGGTATAAGTTCTTATCATGTAGGAAGCTTTGCCTAACCCTTCATAAAGAAGGTACTTTCCCTGCAATGTTTTAATATTTTTAGTATAAGGATATTATTCCCCATAATTATATGGAATTTAAATATGCTCCCACTAATTTCTTGTAATCACAGACTATATCTTCATTTTGACTAAAGTCAAACTCTTTGAATGTCTTTTCAAATCAAAGATTCCAACTCTGAGGTGCTCGTTTCAATCAATAGATTGATCTTTGTAGCTTACATATTTTATTTGCATTAATAGACTTATAAAACCTTCAAGCTATGTCAAGTACACATCCTCATAATAATCCTATTAAGGAATGTAGTTTTAACATCTATTTTGGAAAATCTCATAGTCTCATTAAGTTCCATTGGCAATCCCGCCCCTGATGGAGTTAACAATGGAAAGTGGTGAAGAGATTTCATCATGTTCAACACTTTGAATTTTTTTGTAACCTTATGCAACCAATATTTCGTTAGAGGTTCGTACATTAGCATCCATATTTGTCTTCATCTTGAAAACCAAATTGTAAAATCTGGGTTTTATCCCTTTAGGTGGATTCAACAAGGTCATACCTTGTTGGTGTACATGGAGTCCATCTTCGATCCCATGGCCTCAGGCCATTTCTTATATTTTGGTGCCTCATTAGCTTCTAGATGGGTTGTTGGATCATCATCTTATGAGGAACTCACCACCATTCTGAGTTGTAAGATATCATAATCTTTCAAACTCAAAGTATTGTCTACTATATATAGGAGGTTGTGTTACTTAAGGAACTTGTGATTGCACAATAATTCGTGATTGTAATTGTTCCCACTTTACATCTTTAAGTTCAATATTTTCTTATTGGTCTCCAACTTTTTGAGTTATATTGTTGTCTCACTCTTTCCTTTGAAATTAAATTCCTCTTAAGGGATTCAGCCATCCTGGTAACAAACATTGTTGTTGTTGGATTGGAATATAAAATCAGTATTCAACAAAAGAACATTTATGTGATTTATGGACAATGCCCTTTTAAGAACCTATTTTTCTTGCAAAACTTTCAATAATAATCTTTATAAAAGACATATTAGAACACCTCCCATGCCATATCTCATATGGTGTCTTTTTAACCATTTTAGACAGTATATTTTTTTAGTGTAAAGCATGCGCCTAAAGGAAATGGGAATATTAGATAGTTTTATTTATAATTGCACCATGACAAACATGGTGTAACACCCTTTTTTGATACATTATTGTGTTTTAGGTGGATTTATTGTGATGCACTATCATGATATCGTGTCCTCAAACTCTTGGATTAAAATATTTCAACATCCATCATATCAATGTGTATTAATACTTTAACCAACTTATTTCATACTTCATTCATGATCTCCTTGAACACTTCAAGAGATTCATACTTGTATTTCATTAAATACAATTTCCCATATCTATTGAGATCATCACTAAATATAATGAGGTATTTGTAACCACCTCTAGCATTTATTCTAAAATGTCTACATACATCAACATGTAAGAGTCCTAATAGAATACTCACTCTCCCACTACATCTGGTGAAAGGTGCTTTTGTCATATTTCCCAATAAATAAGACTTGCATGTCTCTATTGGTTCATTAACCAAAAGAGTTTAGTAAACTATCATAAAAGATTCTAAAAATGCATTTCTCATTTATGCGATCTAAATGACAATGTTATAGATATTCATTGTTTTGAGTCATTAAGTCATTCAACGTATATGTTATACATATTTTTCTTCAGAACTATCACGTATAGACTATGATACATAGGGCATTTCCATACAAGATCTTATCTTTTCAAACAAAACATCAATTTATTTGTAATATTCTTATCCATACAAAATACATGATGTTTTCATCAATGGCAGATACATAATAGCAATTCACCAATTCTATTGCATGCACACTAGGTGGAATGACAAATTCTAACTATAGTGGCAACAACTCTTGCTCCGCACAATTCTAGATCACTTTTTCTCTGATCTTGAAGTGGAGATCTCTATCACCTTCTTCTTCCTAAGGTCTTCTAAATAAAGAGGGCATCTTCTTTTGCAATGTCCAGGCTGGTCATAATGATTTCACTTCCCTTCCATATTCACTCCTCCCTGAGATTTCTGTGCAGAAGACTTTGGTTTCTGTCTAGCTTTAGAACTCTTCTTAGCTTGACTTCCTCTATTGATCATCATTAGTGATTTGGGTTTGTCCTTTTTCATCTATGCTTCATCTGTCCTCAACATGCCAAGTAATTTTGACAACAATTTATCAAAATCATTCATGTTGTAGTTCATAACAAATGGGTCATATGATTCTAGCCATGATTACAGAATCATGTCTGTGGCCAACTCTTGGCCTAATGGAAATCCCAATCTTTCAAGGTTTTCCACATACCAAATCAACTTGACAGTGTGTGGACCTACTAGATCTCCTTCAATGATATTTCACTTGAAAAATGCATTTGAGACATCATAGCTCATTGAGCAAAACATCAGGCAATTTACATTCACAACATCATCAGAGTGCTTCCAGTAAGCATCCATGTCAGTCTTTGGTCCATTGTGAGTAGGTTCATCTGGATCTGATGTCTCTAGGACATGGAGCTTCCACTCTTGAGTGAGAACAATTCTCAATTTCCTGAACCAATCATGAAAGTTGTTCCTGTTTAGTTTGTCCTTCTTGAGGACTGATCACAAAGAAAACTTATTTGTGTTTTCCATTATATTGTTTAAAGGAAATATTGCAATTTGATGCAAAATATTTTGATTTGATTTGATAATAGTGATCATATTAACTAGGCCATTAATTAATTATCTCTCCCACTGTATTATTCAAATTAATAGCCCTCATGTATCAATTCTGAAGATTACAACGTACAATCTTCAAGTGAGCCAAGATAAAAAAAATTGAATTATTACCTTGCCAGCGCCAGTGTCCATAACCAATTGTTAAAGTAGGCCACTTTTTCAAACACCATCTCATTCAATTCTTAGATAGATGGTATACGTCATGCTTTTCCATAGTCCATCTGCATGGTTTTAGGTACTTAATGTCACGCCCCAAACTCATATTAATCACAAACCACGGGATTAGGGCACGACAGGTGGGATTAACACATAACCAACCATTCATTATTTTTTTTAAACAATTTAGGTCATTTAAATGATAACCAAGTATAAGCTGTAAATAAGAATTAACAAACTGCAGAAGCATTTCTATTAATCTGACAAGAAATATAACAAGTCTACAACACACTGCATTGTTCAACATAAATTAAAGCATGACAGTTAATTTACATCTTTGCACCCATTCTCTCTCTCACTCACACCTTGTCCCGAAGATCGAGGGGAATGGACTAAGAGACCTCTTAACTAGACTAACAACAAACCTTCTATCTACTAAGTGTTGGGATGAAACGATCCTTCCGACTCCTGTTGCTGATGCTGACCTGAAAATGTTTGAGTAGAGGGGTGAGCCTACTCGCTCAGTGAATAACATTTCACTTAGCTATCAATAAATAACTCGTCAGGTTTATTAACTGAAAATAAACAGGTATACAGTTTAAGCAGGGCAGTTCTATTGACATAGCAGATGTACAGATAAAAATCACATTTCTATGCATCATTAGATATTTCAGATAAATAGACACATTTATAAATTTACTGTGAATCATAAGTGAATACTTATTCATTTTATTGTTATGCCCTAAATATATGCAGTGTACTCTGCATATAAAGATCCGTAACAAGTCCATGCTACGATCCCACCGTACAAGACTTAGCGACACACTCGGGAAATGCTAAGTCTGACGCCAGCCCTGCTCTGCCACAGGGTCACTGGCTCGCCGGCTAGAAACATAGGCTCTACGGCCTCAAGCACTACTCTGAGTGCACCCGACTCCTCCTTAAACCTGAGTACATCGGCGGAGAGTCATAGGGTTACCTTCGTGACACAAGCACGAATGGTGTTAGATAACCGTGTTTTCCTTTTTCCTTTCCCAGTGCCATCGTGACACAAGCATGATTGTTGTAAGACACTGCATTTTCTCTTTCCTCGTTTGTCCGCGACACAAGCACGGATGATGTTGCAACACGAGTTTCACCCCTAAGTTGCAGATACCTCTTAGGGGTTCTACGGTGTTAGGGCATCTATTCTATTAATTAATTAACAGATAAGCAGCTTAGCAGAGATATCATATTACAACTATAAAACATAAAGTTTCCTCTCTTTTCATCATTTAAAACACGCATTCCAAGTTCCAATGAGCCTATCATTCTTTAAAATACATACTACACTGTTTAAGATTCATATCAACTAATACTGAAGCAACTAAGCATTTAAAATGAGTTAAATAATGATTTCTAAATGAACTGCCACTCACAACTTGGAACTCGGCCGACCACCTTGGAACTCGGCCGAACGCCTCCCAGATTCTGAAACTCGGCCGACCAATCTCGGCCGACCAACTCACCGCTTGAAAAACCTACAAAGAAACTCGGCCGATCAGGACCCAAACTCGGCCGAAAAAAACGTTGTTCTCTTATCTTAATTGAAAAACTCGGCCAATCAAGATCAAAACTCGGCCGATCAGAAAACACTGTATAAAAGCCCTAAATATGAACTCGGCCGACCGAATTGGAACTCGGCCGAACCGCGTACAGGCAAAACACCAAAAACGGCCTGCAGAAGTCGATTTCTCTCGAATCGACGGGCAAACTTCGAGCAAACACCACCAAACGATCACAAACGACGCATACAACTAAACCGCACCTGAAAGGAAGAAAGGAACAAGTTGGGGCTGCTCCGTGCACCCCAATTCCTTGGTCGTTTTTCTTGCAAACGCAGCTCCAGCTGCAAATTCGGCTCGAATCAATGAAGATGAAGATCTACGGGGGAAAGGGACGATCTGCAGCAACTGGTCGGAGTAAAACGGAGCTCTGACGCCTTTCCCTCCTCAGCTCCCTCTCTCTCTCTCTTTCTCTCTCTTTCTCACGCAAGGAGCAGAACGCAGGAGCGTTCTCTCATTTCTGTGAAATGAAACGAGAAAGGAAGAGAGGTAGGATAAGGGAGAAAACTTAGGGGCCTAATTGCAAAGTTTCAAACTTTCGCAAAATTACAATCAGGTCCCTAGAAGCCCAAAAACTTGCAACTTTTGACTCGAAGGTCGGATTTGAACGATTTCTCTGGCAACGCTTCAAGTGTAAGATACTACACGCTTTAGAAGCTAGAAAACACACTAAGCACATATCATGTCCATTTTAAACATTATTAACAAAAACAGGCTTATAACTTAACACATCAGCTAAACACATGCTGAACAACTTACTTACGTGATAAGCTCGACGTGGGTCGTAACAATTCCTCTTTCCCTTATAAGAATTTTGTCCTCGAAATTCCTAGAAGAGAAAAGGGAACTTGCCACGCATCTCAGACTCTAGCTCCCACGTAGCTTCTTCAAGATTATGGTTTCTCCACAAAACTTTTACTAAAGGAATTTCGCGGTTCTTAAGCTTTTTGATCCGGTGATCAACTATCTGCACAGGTCCTTCAACATAGGACACATCTGTCCTAAGCTGCACCGGTTCTGAATCTAGAATCTTATCTGTACCAGGATGACACTTTTTCAGCATAGACACATGGAAGACATCATGAAGATTTGCCAACTCAGACGGCAAATCCAACCTGTAAGCTACCGGTCCAATCCTCTCAACAATAGGATATGGACCCATATATCTAGGGGTCAACTTACCCCTCTTGCCAAACCTCAGAACTCCCTTCCACGGTGAAACTTTCAAGTAAACCTCATTGCCAACCTCAAACTCAAGAGGTCGACGTCGTCTATCAGCATAGCTCTTCTGTCTATCCTGTGCAGCTTTCAACTGATCCCTGATCACTGATATCTTCTCAGTAGTTACATCAACTAACTCAGGTCCAAGAATTTCCTTCTCACCCACCTCGTACCAACAAACTGGCGATCTACACTTCCTGCCATAAAGAGCTTCAAATGGAGCCATTCCAAGACTAGAATGGTAACTGTTGTTATAAGCAAACTCTATTAGGCTTAAGTGTTCTTCCCAGTTGCCTCTAAACTATAGCACGCATGCTCTCAGCATGTCTTCAAGGGTCTGTATGGTCCTCTCAGATTGACCATCTGTCTGTGGGTGAAATGCTGTACTGAACTTCGGCCTTGTGCCCAACGCACGATGTAACTGATTCCAGAATCTAGATGTAAACTTTGGATCTCTGTCAGAAATAATAGAAACTGGAATCCCATGCAACCTGATTACCTCATCCTCATAAACTTTAGCCAGCTTTGGAACATCAAAGGTTGACTTGACTGGAAGAAAATGAGCAGACTTAGTTAGCCTATCCACAATCACCCATATCGAGTATGAACCCTTAGGCGTTCTGGGTAAACCCACCACAAAGTCCATCGTGATGTGTTCCCATTTTCATTCTGGTATAGGAAGCGACTGCAAAGTACCAGCAGGTTTTTGATGCTCAGCCTTAACCTGCTGACACACTCCACATCTAGCCACATATCCAGCCACATCCTTTTTCATACCAGACCACCAATACGGCTCTTTAAGGTTCCTGTACATCTTTGTGTTTCCTGGATGCATGGCATACATAGAAGTATGCGCTTCTTCAAGAATCTGTTCTTTCAACTCACTGTTTCCAGGTACACACAACCTATCATGAAGATACAACATGCCTTCATCAGAAAACCTGAACTCTGTCCTCTTACCCTCATACATCTCCGGCATAAATTGCCATAACTCATCATCACTCTGCTGTAACTCTTTAATCTGATTATAAAAAGTAGGTCTGATTTGCATCTGAGCAATCAACCCACTCTGTCTTGTCACCTCCAAGTCCAAGTTCAACCTTCGCATATCTACAAGCAAGTCTCTCTTGAAACATGCCATAGAAAATGCATTGGCTGAAGAACTTGACTTTCTACTCAAGGCATCAGCTACAACATTCGCCTTACCAGGATGGTAATCAATCGTCACATCATAGTCTTTAATCAGCTCTAGCCATCTGCGCTGTCTCAAATTCAGATCTTTCTGAGTGAAGATATATTTCAGGCTCTTATGATCTGTGAACACCTGACATGTCTCGCCATACAAGTAGTGACGCCATGTCTTAAGAGCATGAACTATAGCAGCTAATTCCAAATCATGAACAGGGTAATTCTCTTCATTTTTCTTAACCTGTCTAGATGCGTAAGAAACAACTTTACCGTCTTGCATCAGTACACAGCCCAAACCTCTCCTAGAAGCATCACAGAACATTATATAGCCTTTATCAGCTTCTGGCAAAACCAACACTGGTGTTGAAGTTAACTTTTTCTTCAAAATCTGGAAACTTCTCTCACAGTTATCAGACCAAACGAATGGTACATCCTTCCTCGTCAAGCGTGTTAAAGGTGATGCTATCTCACTGAAGTTCTTTATAAACCTTCTATAATAACCTGCCAAACCCAAGAAACTTCTGATCTCAGTAGGAGTCGTAGGCTGTTCCCACTGAAGCACAGACTCAACTTTCTTAGGATCCACACTAACTCCATCTCTCGAGATAACATGTCCAAGAAATGCTACCTCAGCCAACCAGAACTCACATTTGCTAAATTTAGCAAACAACTGGTGTTGTCTCAACAACTGCAACACTACTCTTAAGTGTTGCTCATGCTGTTCATCGTCTCTGGAATAGATCAGAATATCATCTATAAAGACTACAATAAACGGATCTAGAAAAGGTTTGAAAATCTGATTCATCATATCCATAAAGGCTGCTGGGGCATTGGTCAGTCCAAACGACATGACCACAAACTCATAATGCCCATACCTGGTTCTGAAAGCTGTTTTGGGAATATCGGTAGCCTTTATCCTGAGCTGATGATACCCGGATCTCAAATCAATTTTAGAAGAGATCGTCGCTCCACGCAACTGATCAAACAGATCATCTATTCTCGGCAAAGGAGACTTGTTCTTTATTGTGATCTTGTTCAGTTGCATGTAATCTATACAGAGATGCATGGTTCCATCCTTTTTCTTAACAAACAGGACTGGAGCACCCCACGGTGAAGAGCTGGGTCTAATGAAACCCTTATCTAACAACTCCTGCAACTGCACCTTGAGTTCTTTTAATTCAGCATGTGCCATTCTGTAAGCTGGCAGTGCTACTGGATGACTACCTGGATATATCTGGATTTCAAAATCAATATCTCTAACAGCAGGTAAGCCTGGTAACTCCTCTGGAAAAACATCAGAGAACTCACGAACCACAGGCACATCATAAACACTGACGGTGCTCTTCTCTGCTCTGGTGTCAATCACATGAGCAAGGAACGCTTCACATCCTTTCTGTAACATCTTATCAGCTACAGCAGCTGATATTATGCACGTAGGCAGAACTTTCCTGTCTCCAGTAAAGACACAAGAAAATTCTCCTAATTGAAAGGTAGCTTCCTTTTTCCAGCAGTCGAGTTGCACTCGATATGTCTCAAGGCAATCCATACCCAAGATGTCTTGAAAAGTATTTACATCCAAGGGTATGAGATTAGAAGCAAAGGTGAAACCTCCAAAAGATAACAAACATCCGGGACAGGACTCAGATAAAATTGTCGGTCCACCTAGTGGAACCCTCAACACTAACTCATCTACCAACTCTTGAGTTAACAGATTAAGTTTATCAACTAAAGAACGTCGTATGAAAGAGTGAGTAGCACCCGGATCTATCAAAACTGAGACTGGTATACTATTAAACAAAAGCATCTCTCCTGTAACTACTTGTGAAGAAATTATACCTTCCTGAGGTGTCAAAGAAAAGAAACGTGCTGAAGCTCTCCCTCTGCCACGCTGTCCTCTCTGACCACTCCTGCCACTAGACACTCCACCACTTCTAAAACCAGAAGCCACAGAGGAACTCGGAATATCATGGTATTGAGGCTGGAAAGCTTGTGATGCCGCTTGCTGAAGCTGAGGACATTCCCTTTTAAAATGTCCAACTTGCCCACAAACAAAACAACTCAGAGCCCGACATTGACCAGAATGTGATTTTCCACATTTGTCACATGGCGGTATTCCCTGTCCTTGGGAACCTGTCACTGACATTGACGATCCTGAATACTGTCCACTAGTGGCACTGCTCCATCTTCCTGGGTTATATCCTCCTCTGCCTCTAAAGGTAGAGACATCCTCAGATTTCTGTCTGCCAAAACAACCAAAGCCACGCCCAAGTTTAGAAAAGAAACCTCTACCTCCACCTCTGTATCCACTACTGAATTGTCCTCTACTGAAATCTGCAGATCTCTTCTTAGACTCGGGCACTCTGTCAGCATTCACAGATTCTTCAACTTGTCTGGCAGCCTCAACAAACTCACCAAAATTTTCTCTGTTCCTCCTGCTAGTAGCAGAAACTGTATGCCGAATCTCTGGCCTTAGCCCTTCCTGGAACCTTCTGCATCTCTCTATGTTATCAGGAACAAGCTGTGGACAGAAATTAGCTAACCGTGTGAAAAGCGCTTCATACTCTGTAACTGTCATATTCCCCTGCTTGATATTCTGCAACTGCCTGATTTTCTCATTAAGGAAAGTGGGTGGATAGAATTTGAGATGAAACTCCTCAGAGAAATCCTGCCAGGAAAGCTCTGTACCTCTCCTCTTTTCTTCCACACCACGCCACCACAGCTCTGCATCGCCTGTCAGAAGGTAAACTGCATGATTGATCTTCTTGTCTTCTGGAAGCTCCATCAGACGGAAGACCTTCTCTATCTGTCTAAACCACTCATCAGCTTCTGCGGGATCTGTGGTGCCACTAAACTCTGTGCCACCAAGCTTCTTCACAAGCTCATAAGATCGCATCAGATCCTTACTGCTTGTGGAAGAATATTCTCGCCTATCCGCCTTGTACCTCTCCTTAGTCTCCAAGAACATCCTGTACATCCGGGATGCTTCATCCACGTGGTCACCACCACCTGGACCCAAGTACCGCGGATCAGGGCCAACATGGCTCTCAGCCTGATCATCACGATCAAAGCCTCTTCCTGCCATCTGCAATGATATAATAGAATATTTCCTATTAGAAAACTACAGATAGAAGAAAGACACTTAAACCTTAATCCTATTGGTCTCTTATCGTCCCCTGACCTTGAGTAACTAAGTACTCAAACCTAAGCTCTGATACCAAGAATTGTCGCGCCCCAAACTCATATTAATCACAAACCACGGGATTAGGGCACGACAGGTGGGATTAACACATAACCAACCATTCATTATTTTTTTAAAACAATTTAGGTCATTTAAATGATAACCAAGTATAAGCTGTAAATAAGAATTAACAAACTGCAGAAGCATTTCTATTAATCTGACAAGAAATATAACAAGTCTACAACACACTGCATTGTTCAACATAAATTAAAGCATGACAGTTAATTTACATCTTTGCACTCATTCTCTCTCTCACTCATACCTTGTCCCGATGATCGAGGGGAATGGACTAAGAGACCTCTTAACTAGACTAACTACAAACCTTCTATCTACTAAGCGTTGGGATGAAACGATCCTTCCGACTCCTGTTGTTGATGCTGACCTGAAAATGTTTGAGTAGAGGGGTGAGCCTACTCGCTCAGTGAATAACATTTCACTTAGCTATCAATAAATAACTCGTCAGGTTTATTAACTGAAAATAAACAGGTATACAGTTTAAGCAGGGCAGTTCTATTGACATAGCAGATGTACAGATAAAAATCACATTTCTATGCATCATCAGATATTTCAGATAAATAGACAGATTTATAAATTTACTGTGAATCCTAAGTGAATACTTATTCATTTTATTGTTATGCCCTAAATATATGCAGTGTACTCTGCATATAAAGATCCGTAACAAGTCCATGCTACGATCCCACCGTACAAGACTTAGCGACACACCCGGGAAATGCTAAGTCTGACGCCAGCCCTGCTCTGCCACAGGGTCACTGGCTCGCCGGCTAGAAACATAGGCTCTACGGCCTCAAGCACTACTCTGAGTGCACCCGACTCCTCCTTAAACCTGAGTACACCGGCGGAGAGTCACAGGGTTACCTTCGTGACACAAGCACGAATGGTGTTAGATAACCGTGTTTTCCTTTTTCCTTGCCCAGTGCCATCGTGACACAAGCACGATTGTTGTTAGACACTGCATTTTCTCTTTCCTCGTTTGTCCGCGACACAAGCACGGATGATGTTGCAACACGAGTTTCACCCCTAAGTTGCAAATACCTCTTAGGGGTTCTACGGTGTTAGGGCATCTATTCTATTAATTAATTAACAGATAAACAGATTAGCAGAGATATCATATTACAACTATAAAACATAAAGTTTCCTCTCTTTTCATCATTTAAAACATGCATTCCAAGTTCCAATGAGCCTATCATTCTTTAAAATACATACTACACTGTTTAAGATTCATATCAACTGATACTGAAGAAAATAAGCATTTAAAATGATTTAAATAATGATTTCTAAATGAACTGCCACTCACAACTTGGAACTCGGCCGACCACCTTGGAACTCGGCCGAACGCCTCCCAGATTCTGAAACTCGGCCGACCAATCTCGGCCGACCAACTCACCTCTTGAAAAACCTACAAAGAAACTCGGCCGATCAGGACCCAAACTCGGCCGACAAAAACGCTGTTCGCTTATCTTAATTGAAAAACTCGGCCGATCAAGATCAAAACTCGGCCGATCAGAAAACGCTGTATAAAAGCCCTAAATATGAACTCGGCCGACCGAATTGGAACTCGGCCGAACCGCGTACAGGCAGAACACCAAAAACGTCCTGCAGAAGTCGATTTCTCTCGAATCGACGGGCAAACTTCGAGCAAACACCACCAAACCATCACAAACGACGCATACAACTAAACCGCACCTGAAAGGAAGAAAGGAACAAGCTGGGGCTGCTCCGTGCACCCCAATTCCTTGGTCGTTTTTCTTGCAAACGCAGCTCCAGCTGCAAATTCGGCTCGAATCAATGAAGATGAAGATCTACGGGGGAAAGGGACGATCTGCAGCAACTAGTCGGAGTAAAACGGAGCTCCGACGCCTTTCCCTCCTCAGCTCCCTCTCTCTCTCTCTCGTTCTCTCTCTTTCTCACGCAAGGAGCAGAACGCAGGAGCGTTCTCTCATTTCTGTGAAATGAAACGAGAAAGGAAGAGAGGTAGGATAAGGGAGAAAACTTAGGGGCCTAATCGCAAAGTTTCAAACTTTCGCAAAATTACAATCACGTCCCTAGAAGCCCAAAAACTTGCAACTTTTGACTCAAAGGTCGGATTCGAACGATTTCTCTGGAAACGCTTCAAGCGTAAGATACTACACGCTTTAGAAGCTAGAAAACACACTAAGCACATATCATGTCCATTTTAAACATTATTAACAAAAACAGGCTTATAACTTAACACATCAGCTAAACACATGATGAACAACTTACTTACGTGATAAGCTCGACGCGGGTCGTAACACTTAATCTCATTAAGATTACCTAGTTAAGTTTGACCCACAAGCCAACACGATAGTAATGCACCCTTCTTGGCAGGCGCGTATGAGTACATCACACTTCCATGAGATGGACAATGCACCACGCTTGGCTTGCCCATGCATAGTCGATCTAGCTTTGTATGTGTGTTTCTTATAAAAAGTATCTAAGACTTAATATTACATTGATGGATTTATATTTATATAAATATATATACATATTCAATCGCCACATACTTATATGTCTCATATACATACTATATCCACAAACGAAACATGCAATTATAAAACACAAGTGATGGTTAGGACTATACTATTGTAATTCCTTGTAGCTACAAGCAGTTACTAGTACCTAAGGTCCACATTATATGTAGCAACATGTTCTTGATGTACATCTATGCTGGAATCGCTCTGGGTCAATTGACTCAACTCTTGAACCAATCGGTTGGCCTCCTAGTCAGTTGGTTAGATTCATGGATCGATCATGTGGTCTCTTATCCAACCAACGTCTGGACTCCTCCAGTAGATGTGGTGGGCCACCAGCCGATTAATCAGCTCCTCCATTCATATGGCCTCCTCGGTCCTCCAGCTGATTAGTTCGTCTTCTGAAATAGTCGATTGGTATGGAGAGTAATATTTTGTTCACCATAATAGAAAAAGAAACTATCCTAATCCTATTTAACATATTATATTGTAACATGAAAGCCTCAAGTTACATTTAATGGGAGCATATGAAGGAAATAAATAATACTTATACATATGGAAAAGAGAGAGAGGCTCAATATGCAAAAAACAAATATTAAATAGGAATAGAAACCATCCAACCATTCACAAAGATCCAGGGTTATTGGTTATAACCATCCTAACATCCACCATCAAAACAAACTTTGAGGGCAACATGTATAAATGGCGTATATATCATATCATATATATAGGAATCATATCTGATATTTAATCAGATATGCACATTAATCATTTAAATATAAGCATCATATGTAATAAATAAATGATAAAACAAAAATCCAATCATATCGATTATATCCCAAAACATAGTGAACATACCTGGCTCTAATACCACTATTGGTAAATATGGCATTAGATACGATAATGGAAATAAAGTTTTTACTATCATATTCCCCTTAGACATTAGATCACATCAACTAATGGGAAAGTGGGATGCAAGGTATGTACATGGTCTTGGATAAAGTCCAGAAAGTGTCCCTTGTTGTAGTGTGCTTCTTTTATAGAGAAACGTTGCATCAAGTGAGAACATAAAAGCCGACATTTTTAGAGAAAAGTTGGTCATAAAAGGTCAAGATGAATATTAGGGTACATTCAAGGAATTTGCCCACGTTCATAAGGAGCCAATGCTATTTATTCTCATAAAGGGGTGATATAAGATCATTAATAGTAAGAAGGATAATGATTTCATATTGTTCATCAATTTTAAGATCATACAATAATAACCAGTAGCACAAAATAGTTTCATTGCAAAATTGGGTTTTTTCTTATCGAAACCAAATATTACATCAGGGCATTTGGATATGTAACCAAGGAGCTATGAGCAATTGAAGGTTGCACATTTAATCTAGGGTTTCAGAGGTGATATACCCTAAGTCAGCCGATTAGGGCCGAGGATCCCATAATTTGTTGTGTGTATGGGTGTTGGCTGCTCTGGCTTGTGGTGCAGCCCAGGAGCCGGAGGCGTGTAGCGAGCTGGAGAAATTGCACGCATTCTCTTGTGGCTGGGTGCAGTGTGGAGTAGCCTCTCGAGGATCGAGGCAGACTTTTCCACAACGAAAGGGAGTATGGGGGCTTGCAAGCTATGTGAGACACCGCTTGTGGTTGATAGGGGCCACATTGCAGAGAGAGGGGGGAAGCCAAAAATGATGAGTGGGTGAGGGAGAGGGGCGCATGCAGTAACTCGCATCCACAGACATGTCTCACCAGGTCCATAGTGGTCGTGGCATCCCAATTTGATACCTAGCAAAGGGGAGTGAGCTTGGGTGACTGTAGGTGATGGGGGATTTCCTAGGGATGGGGAATGGGCCGTTAACAATCTGAGGTGATCCAGGTCATAGGAATTTGATCCGTCATCTCCCTAGTCCTCCCTAATCTTGAGTTAGGGTTTCTCATTTGGAGAAAGTGGCAAAAGAGGCAAAAAGAAGGGTGGTCAAGGGTGGGTAAGGGATTGCAAATGAAGAAAGAATATGATGGGGGAATAAAATGAGTGGAAAGTGCCTATTTATAGGTCATGCAAAGGTGTGAGTCTAGAATTGTGGTTGTTTTATAGTTCAAAGCATGGCTCCACGCCATTGGAGGATAAAAATAGGAGCTGAACACCTTATCTATCTGTGCATGAGAGGTCCTTCATGCCTCGTTGGTCTAGGTTGGGTTCGCATGAGATAATGAGAGGAGAGAACAAGCTAGGTGGCTGATTATAGTGTTTCTAAGCACAAGACGGACGCACTTGTAACACATTAGCGGTAAGAAAGGGATGGCCCTCATGGTCATCAGATCGATTCGCAATCTGTTTCTACCTGAGGATCCAACAGTGTGAGTGATACGAGTAGTTGGTGAGTGGGAAAAAAAGAAGGAAAAAAGGAAAGGTAGATAATGTGTGTGGGCTTCTTGGATTTTTTGGCCCAGAAGGGTGGCCCAAAACTAAGAAAAAAGTGGGGGAAAGCAAAAAAAAGGGGTTCAAAAACAACATTCTTCAACTATACATAAATTTTACATATTGGCTCCTATTTAAGAACAAAAGGGTGTGTTGGAAAGATAATGAAAAGATATAAAACATTATACACATTAGGTATTAGGATTATTACTCGAATTAGATAGATTTCCAAAAAATAAAAGTATGATGCCCTAAAGTCATTAGAACATAGATCAATATTGATTTTTAATGTCACACAAAGGGATATAAGAGAAAAGTGAATTCAAAAGAATCAAATCACTCCCAATATATGATCAAATAAATTTAAATGACGTGAGTCACTAATTAGAAAGATAAAGGGCATAGGGTATGGAGATAAAGATCCATGTTATCACATCCTCTCCACAATAAAGGAGAATTTAGTCCCCAAAATTGATTCAATCCATATGTTGAGCATTGAGATATTGAATTCAATGTCAAAATCATCGCACTATCCTGTAAGGTATCATAACCACATACCCAATCAATATTGTTCCAAATTCTAGAAATCAAGCATCAAAGTCAACACATATTCACATGGGTCATCCAATTAGAAAGGATCATCACACGAGCCACATACTTGGAGAGATTTTCATATACATACCCAATTTGGAGAGACCACATTTAGGTCAATCGAATAGTGTTCAAGAGTAAGGAATAATGTTCAATCCCAAAATTTAGGGTTCTAGGTTCTACATTGGCTTAGGTGGGGTCCATGATTGAGATTTTTTATTTCAACAATTGAAGACCAATATCATATTGTAACATCATGATTCCTGCTCAAAATCAATGGAATGTACCACCCTAGTCCACATGGAGCTCACCCCTAAGTCTTAAATCGAGTGAGTTATCATAATCATCTTTACAAATTTTTATATATTTGGGGACATGAAAGTCATTAGTCATAGATCCAGGGTGATCTCAAGATCCAAATATGGTGACCATGAGAGTTGAACCAAGATCATTAATGATGAGTCAAGATTACATTATTCAGTATTGAGAGTCAAGTTTGGATATCAAAGTTACACTCTAAGCATTTCGAAGCTAGGTTTTAGGTTCTTATTTTAGACCTTAAGGTTACTTAGGTCTCTACCCTTCCTAAGGTTTTTATTGAGATTTCATTCTCATTTTTCTTGAGGTTTCTCCAACAACATTCAAGAACATTATTTTTTGTGTAATTCATTAACCCAGATTTTCTATCTCATAGGGTGAACACCATTTGTTTTATGTCCCAACATTGGGAACATGACAAACTCCCCTCCTAGGCTTGGTCTTATCAGTGTCCTTCCCTCCTGGGCTTAGTCTTCACATTGTCCTTCCTTCCTGGGCCTTACCTCATGGGAACCTTCCCTCTTGGGCTTGGTCTTCATGTTGTCCACTAGTACAGAAACAACATTCAATGTCACTTTTCTGGGCGTCAGTTATTTAGGAAATCCGACGCCTATAACATTCAACGTCGGTGATGTAGGTAAACCGACGTCTATAGTCAAGACATGGGTACCTCTTTGTATTCAGCGTCACCTTGGTAACAGAAAACTGACGCCTAATATCGCCCGCGAAATCCAATTTTCGAGTGAAAAAGAATTGGCCCCAAAGTGTCACATACAGCGTCGGTTTTTTAACATCTAACCAACGCCTATATAAGATGAAAATTTGTGCAAAAAGTGCCAACTTAGGTGTCGGTTATCCTTTGATAACCGACGCCGATAATGGTTCCCGCCAAATTCTTTAGGGCAAAATTTGTCTAATTGGACGTCGGTTTTTAAAGAACAACCGACGCCGAAGAGTTTAGGTGTCATTTTTTTTAGATAACCGGCGTCGTTTACCAACTTAATAGACCCACGAACAACAATTGTTCTCCTTTCTTCTGTTTCATCGTGAAGCAACTGTTCCTTTCTCTGCTCTTGCTGCGTCGCCACCCGCCCGCCCGCTACTGCTCGCCACCTGCTGCTTCTCGCTCACCGCCGACGCTTCATGCTGCTTGCTCGCCGTCGAAGCCGGACGCCACTGCTGCTTCTCTGTGTCGCGGCCACCGTCCTCCTTTCCGCCACCCGCCGTCCTCCTTGTCGTCATCGCTGTCCTCCTAGTCGTCGTCGTTGCCTGCTCCGTGCTTGTCGTCGTCCTCCCTACCGTGTCGCCTGCCTGCCTGCTGCCCGCCGTATCCTCCATGTAGCCTCTGTTCTTCCTTCTCCTTAGCTCCTTACCTACAGCAAACACAGACGTGGCTGTGTTATCCTACCACGGCCGTGCTGCCCAGCACGGCCGTGGTAGGCCAACACAGCCACGGTAGTGTTTGTTGTTGGTAAGGATATGAACAAATCTTTATGTAATGCTTTATGTAAATTCTAGGATACGAACAAATCTTTTGCTTACATATATTTGTGCTTCGAATCCTAATGCTTGACCTAATTCAGTAAATTTTGATGCATGTTGAAATAAGATTTAAACTTGTCCATTCTAGCATCCTAATTTGATTTGATTAAACCCTAACATTGATGAAACCCTAACATCAATTGTGATGAAACCCTAACATGTACATATCTATTATTGTGTTTGTTTGCCTAGAAACTCGTCCAAGATTTACTCATTAGAAGTAAATCTTGGATAGTCCCCGGTTTGGGACTGTTCTTGAACACCTAATCTCACTTAGGATGTAAGGGTATAATGTGTATTGGGTTTTCGAGAAAATTTCAGTTGCATTTCCCCGTTTGTTCTCTAAGTACATATGTACTTAGAGAACAGCGGGGAAATGCTGCCGAAATTTTTTTGAAAACCCAATACACATTATACACTTACTAGTGAGATTAGGTGTTCAAGGATGGGATAGGTGGTACACATTTATTATATATATGAATGACATCACATGTGTTTGTTGGCCTAGAAAGTGAACAATATTTGTTCTTTATATTACTTGTACATTGGTATAAATTAGAATGAACAATCACTAAATTATATACTATTTGTATGGTGTCCGGGTTCATTGTAGATAATAGGAGTAAATCTTGGATAGTCCCCGGTTTGGGACTATTCTTGAACACCTAATCTCACTTAGGATGTAAGTGTATACCCTAATCTTGTCCTAATATATACTTGTTTTCTCTTTGATCATAGAATGGATAGATCATGGATGTCCATTCACAATCGCTGCACCCCAGAGTTTATATCTGGTCTTGATCAGTTTATTAGATTTGCCGAGGAACGTAGGAAAGAACCTGCAGATAGGTTCTACTGTCCATGTAGGCATTGCGGTAACAACTTGAAAGTCAGTACTAGTGAGGAAATCAAAAGTCATGTCATGTGCAATGGGATTGTACAAGGCTATACAGAATGGCACTAGCATGGAGAGATTTCAAACTCGAAACCAGTGGATGTCGATAGCAGTGCTTGGGTGGAAGAAGAAATTGCCTCCGATGACGTAGTTGTGAACGAACTAGTTCCAGTAGACATCGTTGATGCGATGCTGGATATTTATAGGGTAGAGCACACTGATCCACCTCCTATATTTAGAAACATTGTGCATGATGCTGAGATACCATTATACACAGGCTGTGCTAAGTTTACGAAGCTTAGCGCTGTGTTGAGATTGTATAAGTTGAAAGCTAACATTAGATGGAGCGACAAAAGCTTCACTTCATTGTTGACTTTGTTGAAAGAAATGCTTCCTGAAGGAAACGAGCTGCCAATCTCAACATACCGGGTAAAGAAAATGTTGTGCCCAATGGGAATGGAGGCCAAGAAGATACATGCATGCCTGAATGATTGTGTATTATTTCAAAAGGACTATGTGGATTTGAAAGATTGTCCAAAATGTGGTGCGTCACGGTATAAATTGATGACTTCGGGGAAGTCCAAAACTGGTTCTCCTGCCAAGGTGTTGTGGTATCTACCTATAATATCACAGTTTCAACACTTGTTTGCAAATCCGAAAGATGCGAAGAATTTGAGGTGGCATGCAGATGTTAAGAAAAATAATGATGGGATCCTACGACATGTGTCTGATTCCCCACAGTGGAAGAAGATTGATCAATTGTACCCCAAATTTGGTGAAGAAGATAGGAATCTAAGACTTGGGCTTTGTACAGATGGGATGAATCCGTACGGAACATTGAGCAGCCAACATAGCACTTGGCCAGTCATGCTTGTTATATACAATCTTCCTCCCTGGTTGTGTATGAAAAATAAGTACGTTATGTTGTTGTTGTTGATATCGGGCCCTAAATAACCCGGAAATGATATCGATGTTTATCTTGAACCTCTGATTGATGACTTAAAGAAACTTTGGGCTGAAGGTGTGATGAACTATGATGCTTCAGGAAGAGAGACATTTCGTTTACACGCTATGTTCTTTTGCACTATTAATGAATTTCTAGCATATGGGAATTTGTCTGGATATAGTGTCAAAGGAGCTAAAGTGTGTCATATATGTGAAGAAAACACTAATTCAATAAGACTAAAACATGGCGACAAGACTGTATATCTTGGTCATCGAAGGTTTCTTTCAAAATTCCATCTGTATCGTAGGAAGCGCAAAGCATTCAATGGATGGAATGATGTACGGAGTGCACCTAAACCTATACCAGGGGATGTTGTTTATGAAAGAGTAAAAGACATTGTCAATGAATTCGGTAAGAAATCACAATGTAGTATGGCCACACGGAGTGAAAATTCTTCATTCAAGAAGAAGTCAATATTTTGGGATCTTCCTTATTGGAGTTCTTTGACAGTCAGGCATTGTATCGATGTAATGCACATTGAGAAAAATGTCTATGATAGCATCATTGGTACTCTGTTAAATACACCAGGTAAGACTAAAGATGGGATAAAATCCAGACTGGACCTACGTGAAATGGGAATAAGGTCAGAATTAATAGAATTACGTGAAATGGGTAATAAAAGAACATACTTACCTCCCGCTTGTTACACGTTGTCTAGAAAGGAGAAGAAAGCTTTTTGTGAATGCTTGGTAATGTTAAGGTGCCACATGGTTACTCATCCAACATTCGTAGATTGGTATCAATGAAAGATCTGAAGTTGATAGGTATTAAATCTCATGATTGTCACACTCTAATGCAACAAATATTGCCCATGGCAATTCGATCTATATTGCCGAAGCATGTAAGGCTTGCAATCACTAGACTTTGTTTCTTTTTCAATAGTCTATGCAGCAAATTTATTGACCCTGATACTCTCGATAATTTGCAAAGAGAAGTGGTTGTTACCCTATGTCAGCTTGAGATATATTTCCCTCCTTCATTGTTTGATATCATGGTACATCTTGTTGTCCACTTGACTAGGGAAGTGAAAATGTTGGGACCAGTTTTCTTGCATTGGATGTATCCCTTTGAACGATACATGAGTGTTTTTAAAGGTGATGTTCGAAACCGTTATCGTCCTAAAGGGAGTATTGTTGAAGGTTATGTGGTGAGAGAGGTTATGGATTTTTGCAATGACTTTCTGAGTGGTAATAACACTCCTGTTAATGACAAGAATATTGAGGAGGGCAAAGGAATTTTGGAATCATGGGTGAAAGTAATCAGTCGTGAGTAGTTGGAACAAGCTCACTTTTACACAACATGGACGAAGTGAGTGTTTATATCGAGGAACATACCAATTTCTTCAAGAGACAACATCCTCGAGCAAGTTCAATGTGGCTTGCTAGAGAGAATAATAAGACTTTTACTAAGTGGTTTGAAGATAAAGTCTTACATCAACTATCTCAAACACCAAATGATATTACGGAAACTATCAAATGCCTCGCCTTTAAACTAAAATCGAATGTTATGTCTTATGAAGGGTTTGACATTAATGGGTTCACATATTACACAAAGCGGCAAGATGATAAGAGTGTCGTCCAAAACAGTGGGGTCACTCTTCAAGCGTCGACTATGTATTTTGCAAGTGCAAAGGATAAGAGTCCATGTGAAGCTAAAATGTCATATTACGGTGTCATTGAAGACATATGGGAGTTTGACTACATAGATTTCAGAATTCCGCTCTTTAAATGTAATTGGGTTGATAACAGCAAAGGAGTTATAGTGGATGAATTGGGTTTCACTTTAGTGAACTTTGAAAAGATTGGCGAGAAGGGTGAACCATTCATATTGGCATCACAGGCGAAACAAATATTCTATATCGATGATCCTGCAAATGATAAAGGGTCGGTTGTTCTTCATGGTAAAAGACAGTTCATTGAAGATCCTATAGATGAAGAAGAGTACTATGATAAGTATGATGACTCCAGTACATTCTCAGTTGGGTTGCCAACTCCACAAAATATTGAAGCTAATGATGACTTATATGTGCGCGGAGATCACAATGAAGGATTGTTAATTGATAAAAGATCACAATTTTAGAGGCATGTATGTTTATATTTTTTATTGAAGCTAAATGTTTGCTTTTTTAATATCAATATCATTTTCATATTTGATTTTTCATTATCTTCTAGTTAATACAAATGCTAAATGTTTGCTTTTTTAATATCAATATCATTTTCAGATTTGATTTTTCATTATCTTGTAGTTAATACAAATGCTAAATGTTTGCCTTTTTTAATATCAATATCATTTCAGATTTGATTTTTCATTATCTTCTAGTTAATACAAATGCTAAATGTTTGCCTTTTTAATGACATTTTTAGATGGCTGACCATGATGAGCATGATGTCCATGATGAGCATGAAGTCCATGATGAGCATGTTGTCCATGACGAGCATGGCGAGGATACCAATGTAAGTTCTTAAAACATATCCTGTATTTCTATAAAATTCATTATCTTCTAGTTATGTCATATCTCCCATATTTCTATATTGCGCTAATTCAGTGTGTTTATTTTTGTCAAATTTTAGGTTGATGATGCACATGTATCCACTGCAGCACTGGAGGAACTTGATGCGCAGCACCAAACACTTAACAAGAAAAGGGGCATCACTCTGTTGAAGAAGTTAATAGCGCTAAGTGGCAGTGGATCCAAATTGGTTGTGGAGTTTGATAATGAAGGAAATGCAATTGGAGTGAACCGAAATAATTTTGTAAACTATCTTGGGGTTGTCACTCGAAGCCATTGTGGTGTTAAGTATGATAATTGGCATAAAGTTCCTCAGGCGAAGAAAGACATGATATGAAAGGATATATGCGTGAGTTATTATTATTTGCAATTATATTGTGTAGATTACAAATTCTATTATTTGCAATTCTATTTTTGGATACTAGTTAATAAGAATTCTATTTTACAGAATCTGTTTGCATTGGATGAGAAGCTGCATCGTAAAAGCGTGATGCAACGCACTGGAAAGATGCTTAAGGAACTATAGGACAAATCTCAACAGAGAATGCATAAAAGATGGTGATAAGAAGAAGAAGTCAGCCCTTGAACAGTGGAACTTCTTGGACAAAGAAGAATGGGACACGTTTGTTGCTTCAAGAAAATCTGAAGAATTCAAGGTATTAGGCGTCACTCCCAATTTAATGAATATACATTGTATTCACCTATTCAAGATTAACATTTAGTGCTACTAACCAAATCATTAATGTGCATACTAACTAGGCCCTCAGTGAGGCGCAAAAAGCAAGGCGTGCACTGAATGTGCATGACCACACTATGGGTCCAAAGGGCTATGCAACCATTCGCCAAAGACTATAGGCGGAGTCTGCTGCTACTCAGGAGTCTGCTGCTACTCAAGAGTCTGCCACACCCATGCCTCGCCATGATGTCTGGATAGCTGGGAGGCAAAACAAGAAGGGTGAAATAAAGAAGCCCGTAACTGCTGAGGCGGCAGTGAAAATGGTAAAATACAACTCTTAGAGCAATCGTTTGAATATTGATTATTTGTGGTGTTAACTTATCAATTTCTGTTGATGGTGATTAGCGGGAGCTGCATGAGCAGAGGAAACAAGGCACATTCATCCCTCAGGGCACAAGGGATGAATTGACAGTTGCTCTGGGTAACCCAAAGCATCCTGGACGTGTTAGGGGTGCAGGCGCTGGTGTGGGCATCAAAGCATTCTTTGGGCCATCCCAGCGCAAACCCAGAGCGGGACTTTCACAAGAAGAGATAAGCTATTCTTTTTTTAGAATGATACTGCAAAAGGGAATTCAATAATAAGAAGCTAATGTTTCTTTTATCCATGTATAGGAGAATAAGAGAGTCTAGGATATAGTTGCTAAGAAGGTCAATGATAAAGTTGATGTGAAGGTCAAGGAAGAATTGTTGCGGTGGTAGGCATCTCATGCTTCCAATCAGCCTATGGCGACCCACTCTTCTCCTGATGCACAGACTGAGAGTAATCATGTAGACCCACCACCTAACACGTCTGCTGTAAGTATTGTTTATGACATTGTAGCTAGTCTTTTCAAGATTATATGTTTTCAAGATGATATGTATATATGTATAATATTCTTTACGTAAATTTGTAGGCATTGAAGCCATGTCACATAGGAATGCAAGACTATGTTGTTGCAGAGGCGCAGGCTTACCTGTCCCTTCCTGGGGCAATGTTTCACGGGACTCCAATGCCACAGGGCTACATTCGTGTGAGCCCGATACGTGTGTTACCCGATTGGAGGGAAGCTACATTGCCATATCCCCACTCGGATATTGATACACTTGCTGAGGCAGAAGGCGGGGTGATATTGTGGCCCAAAGCAGATGTCGTCTACACTACTGAAATTGTAAGATAAATTTACATTACTTTAGATTGTTAATGTGTATATATGAGGTCAACTAATCTGAAATTATATATACAGGTTAAAAAGAAGACACCCAGAGCACCTAGGTCTCCACCTCCACTTCCTGCATTACCAAGTTGGGTTCCAACTGACCTAAAATACCCGTTAGGTCCTGCTTGTAGGGGAATGGCATGTTGGCTACGGGCACATAATATACATTGCCCTATAATTGTTTCTTTAGAAGCAGATTATGCATGTCAATCATACGATAGCTCTTTATTTATACAAGATATTATTGAGTTGTTTATGTATGATTGGCTGAATACATCAATGATAGAGACATGGATAAGGTGAGATCTTGTTTATACATCCATATACCTTGTGTAAGATCCAGTGATCTGGTTTCTTATATATTAATGCATACGTAATACATCTTTTTTGCAGCTACTTAGTCGAAGATCAATGCAAACAATTTTCATTTGATCATGTGGTATTTTTTATTCCATCATTGATTAGTATGGTAGCTAAAGACCCTGATAGTGTTCAACAATACTGTATAGATGCTTTTACAATTTTCGGTCAGCAAAAGAAGACGATAATAATAGCTCCATTCAATGTCAAGTAAGTTTACTTTATTTATAATTTGGACTTAAGAAAATTCCATTTTTATTGTGCATTTTGAGTTATTAATTTTTAACTTTTTTACCTCTAGTGGTAGGCATTGGGAGTTACTAGTTATTGTCCCTAGGAAGTTCACTGTTTATTATCTAGATCCTGCGGGGAGTACATTGAACACTAAAATTGGACACGTAATGAGAATGCCATTATTCTGGTGAGAAATATTTCATTTTTATATCCGTTAATATATGTTAATACATTACTATTTAATTATGCAATTTACTGTGTTACATTAACATGTAGGGGTTTAGATGCATTCAAAAATGCTGGAGGAAAGGTCCCAAAGAGAAAGAACCAGCCAATATTTTGGGAGAACATAAAAGTAAGTTCCCGACTCCAATGTATATATTACTTATGTGAACTGTGCTTAGTTGTATTTTTTAATATTTTGTATGTTTCAATTTATAGTGCGCTACACAAGACAACGGCTGGGCATGTGCATACTATGTGATGCGATTTATGCAGATGATTATCCGACATGCCACATTGGACATCGATACCATACATGAGGTATTATATATAGTCTCATTAGTTAGTATGAAATATATCAATCTTATTTTTATATTATTACTTATATATATACATCATTCTCTTTGCAGGTGTTTAAAACTGACCACACTATAGGTAAACGCTTAAAAAATGTACATGCTCCAAATACGATGGAAGTATTAAATGAAGTAAGAGAAGAATGGCCAAAAGCCATACAAGCAGTGGCGATTGTAAGATATAATTGGGATGTTGATAGCGATGTTGAATGATATTTTATAAATGAATATTTCTGAATGTTTATACATGTCTGAATGTTTCTACATGTATTTGAATGTTTCTACATGTGTGAATGTGAGAATTGAATTGATGTCTGAATGTATCTACTTGTGTGAAAAAATATTTGTTGATTTTGCAGGTTTGTGGCCTATTTGTAGGCTGATATCAATGGATGTCGTAAACCTGCAGTTCAAAAAACTGAACTGCAGGTTCTCATCTTGTTGACCAGCCACAGCAGGTCTGAAAACTGATAAGAAAAAAAACATTAAAATATAGGCGTCGGTTATTTATAGAACACCATCATCAAAGGCCTACAACGTCGGTTATTGGATAAAAACCGCTGCCTAATGTGACGAACAATCCGACCGTGCAGGAAACCACGGCCGTGGTGGAAATGGCATCGCTTATTCGTATAAAACCGACACCTATATTACTAAACATGGTCGTGCAGGGAAGCACGACCGTGGCGTCTGGGAGTATGGCGTCGGTAGTTTAGTTGATAACCGACGCAGAAAGTGTCCTAGATGGCGCCCTTTTTTGTGGTGCGAACCCTATAGGCGTCGGTCAACTATATATAACCGATGCCTATAGGTCATATAGGCTTCGGTTATAAACCGACGTCGAAGAGTTTGACCTTTAGTGGTGCCCACATAGGCGTCGCTTGAAAACTGTCGCTAAAAGTTGTTAAACAACCGACGCCAAAGGTGTGTTCTACAGTAGTGGTCCTTCCCTCCTGGGCCTGGACTCTTGGGACCTTCCCTCCTAAGCTTGATGTTCATGTTGGCCTTCCCTCTTGGGGTTGGCCTCTTAGTGACCATCCCTCATGGGCTTCGTCACCTATTGTTAGCCACTTTTTTTGGGACTTTTCCCTACATCCCTTTAAAATGGCATAGGTGGGTTTAAAGAATTATTCTCAATATCTACTTTTTAGTGCTTTGTATACATAACCCTCCAAACATTAGGTGGCATTCAAGGTTATCTCAATTTTTAAACTTATTGATCAACTCACCCTTTTAAGGGTGATCATTTGTCCATAAAACACAATTGAGCAATAATCTAGCAACATTTAGAGAATCATTCAATATTTCATGGCATCAATATCAAGTTTAATTGATTTGTATTCATGGTTGATGAATGGTCTAGGCTTAGGTCTTTCCAGGAACTTGACCACTTGGTATAGTCAACATTATCGTATTCCAAGATCATCAATAAATTGAGATTCACGATCGAGTATTGATATCCTATTAGGTTTTACCTAATAGAGACTTAGGTCAAGAAATGGGAATTGTGTGCATGGTGTTACCTTTCCAGGCTCCAAACAATCAACAAAATGATGATTTAGAGGTATTCTATATAGAGATGTGACTAATATTAGGGGAGTCATAAGTCATCTACCACCCTAATCTAGCATATTAGTAATTAATAGGGGATTTTCCTCTTGTACAAGTCTTCACATCCTATTCTAGGGTTCCAAAGACATGGTTAGTTGGTGGCATGATGATTGCATAAACTGAATAGGGAGAAAATTTTGGTTAACAATGTTTGATTTGTAATCAATAATAGGGAAACATTAGTTTAATCAAAAGGAACCTCATATAATATGAGGCATAAGACATAAGTTCCACCTTCTTCCACCATATCAAGAATTTACCTCAAATATAGAAACACTTATATCCATTTTAGTAATATTGAGTACATCACTTTCAAGAGTAACTTCATACATCACATAGGATTTTCAATTTCAGATCAAATTATGGCATCATCCTATTAATCAACTTTCATGATTCCAAATGAATTTTTACTTTTTCCATGCATAAGCTACCCAAAATCAAGATGTCATCTGATTAATAGTCAAGAGGGACGAATCAAGTGAGGGGATAAGAAGACCAACTAATCATCTTCTTGGGTGTCTTGGGTGATCCTTAAGGAAGAGATGAGTTTCTAGAAGACTCTTTAAGCTTTAAGGAAATGATTTTAATCCTCCCTAGGAGCAGCCTCTCGAGGATCGAGGCAGACTTTGCCACAACGAAAGGGAGTATGGGGGCTTGCAAGCTATGTGAGACACCGCTTGTGGTTGATAGGGGCCACATTGCAGAGAGGGGGGGGAAGCCAAAAATGATGAGTGGGTGAGGGAGAGGGGCTCATGCAGTAACTCGCGTCCACAGACATGTCTCACCAGGTCCATAGTGGTCGTGGCATCCCAATGTGATACCTAGCAAAGGGGAGTGATCTTGGGTGACTGTAGGTGATGGGGGATTTCCTAGGGATGGGGAATGGGCCGTTAACAATCTGAGGTGATCCAGGTCATAGGAATTTGATCCGTCATCTCCCTAGTCCTCCCTAATCTTGAGTTAGGGTTTCTCATTTGGAGAAAGTGGCAAAAGAGGCAAAAAGAAGGGTGGTCAAGGGTGGGGAAGGGATTGCGAATGAAGAAAGAATATGATGGGGGAATAAAATGAGTGGAAAGTGCCTATTTATAGGTCATGCAAAGGTGTGAGTCTAGAATTGTGGTTGTTTTATAGTTCAAAGCATGGCTCCACGCCATTGGAGGATAAAAATAGGAGCTGAACACCTTATCTATCTGTGCATGAGAGGTCCTTCGTGCCTCGTTGGTCTAGGTTGGGTTCGCATGAGATAATGAGAGGAGAGAACAAGCTAGGTGGCTGATTATAGTGTTTCTAAGCACAAGACTGACGCACTTGTAACACATTAGCGGTAAGAAAGGGATGGCCCTCATGGTCATCAGATCGATTCGCAATCTGTTTCTACCTGAGGATCCAATAGTGTGAGTGATACGAGCAGGTGGTGAGTGGGAAAAAAAGAAGGAAAAAAGGAAAGGTAGATAATGTGTGTGGGCTTCTTGGATTTTTTGGCCCAGAAGGGTGGCCCAAAACTAAGAAAAAAGTGGGGGAAAGCAAAAAAAAGGGGTTCAAAAACAACATTCTTCAACTATACATAAATTTTACATATTGGTTCCTATTTAAGAACAAAAGGGTGTGTTGGAAAGATAATGAAAAGATATAAAACATTATACACATTAGGTATTAGGATTATTACTCGAATTAGATAGATTTCCAAAAAATAAAAGTATGATGCCCTAAAGTCATTAGAACATAGATCAATATTGATTTTTAATGTCACACAAAGGGATATAAGAGAAAAGTGAATTCAAAAGAATCAAATCACTCCCAATATATGATCAAATAAATTTAAATGACGTGAGTCACTAATTAGAAAGATAAAGGGCATAGGGTATGGAGATAAAGATCCATGTTATCACATCCTCTCCACAATAAAGGAGAATTTAGTCCCCAAAATTGATTCAATCCATATGTTGAGCATTGAGATATTGAATTCAATGTCAAAATCATCGCACTATCCTGTAAGGTATCATAACCACATACCCAATCAATATTGTTCCAAATTCTAGAAATCAAGCATCAAAGTCAACACATATTCACATGGGTCATCCAATTAGAAAGGATCATCACACGAGCCACATACTTGGAGAGATTTTCATATACATCCCCAATTTGGAGAGACCACATTTAGGTCAATCGAATAGTGTTCAAGAGTAAGGAATAATGTTCAATCCCAAAATTTAGGGTTCTAGGTTCTACATTGGCTTAGGTGGGGTCCATGATTGAGATTTTTTATTTCAACAATTGAAGACCAATATCATATTGTAACATCATGATTCCTGCTCAAAATCAATGGAATGTACCACCCTAGTCCACATGGAGCTCACCCCTAAGTCTTAAATCGAGTGAGTTATCATAATCATCTTTACAAATTTTTATATATTTGGGGACATGAAAGTCATTAGTCATAGATCCAGGGTGATCTCAAGATCCAAATATGGTGACCATGAGAGTTGAACCAAGATCATTAATGATGAGTCAAGATTACATTATTCAGTATTGAGAGTCAAGTTTGGATATCAAAGTTACACTCTAAGCATTTCGAAGCTAGGTTTTAGGTTCTTATTTTAGACCTTAAGGTTACTTAGGTCTCTACCCTTCCTAAGGTTTTTATTGAGATTTCATTCTCATTTTTCTTGAGGTTTCTCCAACAACATTCAAGAACATTATTTTTTGTGTAATTCATTAACCCAGATTTTCTATCTCATAGGGTGAACACCATTTGTTTTATGTCCCAACATTGGGAACATGACAAACTCCCCTCCTAGGCTTGGTCTTATCAGTGTCCTTCCCTCCTGGGCTTAGTCTTCACATTGTCCTTCCTTACCTCTTGGGAACCTTCCCTCTTGGGCTTGGTCTTCATGTTGTCCACTAGTACAGAAACAGCATTCAATGTCACTTTTCTGGGCGTCAGTTATTTAGGAAATCTGACGCCTATAACATTCAACGTCGGTGATGTAGGTAAACCGACGTCTATAGTCAAGACATGGGTACCTCTTTGTATTCACTGTCACCTTGGTAACAGAAAACTGACGCCTAATATCGCCCGCGAAATCCAATTTTCGAGTGAAAAAGAATTGGCCCCAAAGTGTCACATACAGCGTCGGTTTTTTAACATCTAACCAACGCCTATATAAGATGAAAATTTGAGCAAAAAGTTCCAACTTAGGTGTCGGTTATCCTTTGATAACCGACGCCGATAATGGTTCCCGCCAAATTCTTTAGGGCAAAATTTGTCTAATTGGACGTCAGTTTTTAAAGAACAACCGACGCCGAAGAGTTTAGGTGTCATTTTTTTTAGATAACCGGCGTCGTTTACCAACTTAATAGACCCACGAACAACAATTGTTCTCCTTTCTTCTGTTTCATCGTGAAGAAACTGTTCCTTTCTCTGCTCTTGCTGCGTCGCCACCCGCCCGCCCGCTACTGCTCGCCACCTGCTGCTTCTCGCTCACCGCCGACGCTTCCTGCTGCTTGCTCGCCGTCGACGCCAGACGCCACTGCTGCTTCTCTACGTCGCGGCCACCGTCCTCCTTTCCGCCACCCGCCATCCTCCTTGTCGTCGTCGCTGTCCTCCTAGTCATCGTCGTTGCCTGCTCCGTGCTTGCCGTCGTCCTCCCTACCGTGTTGCCTGCCTGCCTGCTGCCCGCCGTATCCTCCATGTAGCCTCTGTTCTTCCTTCTCCTTAGCTCCTTACCTACAGCAAACACAGACGTGGCTGTGTTAGCCTACCACGGCCGTGCTGCCCAGCACGGCCGTGGTAGGCCAACATAGCCACGGTAGTGTTTGTTGTTCGTAAGGATATGAACAAATCTTTATGTAATGCATTATGTAAATTCTAGGATACGAACAAATCTTTTGCTTGCATATATTTGTGCTTATAATCCTAATTCTTGACCTAATTCAGTAAATTTTGATGCATGTTGAAATAAGATTTAAACTTGTCCATTCTAGCATCCTAATTTGATTTGATTAAACCCTAACATTGATGAAACCCTAACATCAATTGTGATGAAACTCTAACATGTACATATCTATTATTGTGTTTGTTTGCCTAGAAACTCGTCCAAGATTTACTCATTAGAAGTAAATCTTGGATAGTCCTCGGTTTGGGACTGTTCTTGAACACCTAATCTCACTTAGGATGTAAGGATATAATGTGTATTGGGTTTTCGAGAAAATTTCAGTTGCATTTCCCCGTTTGTTCTCTAAGTACATATGTACTTAGAGAACAGCGGGGAAATGCTACCGAAATTTTTTTGAAAACCCAATACACATTATACACTTACTAGTGAGATTAGGTGTTCAAGGATGGGATAGGTGGTACACATTTATTATATATATGAATGACATCACATGTGTTTGTTGGCCTAGAAAGTTAACAATAATTGTTCTTTATATTACTTGTACATTGGTATAAATTAGAATGAACAGTCACTAAATTATATACTATTTGTATGGAGTCCGGCTTCATTGTAGATAATAGGAGTAAATCTTGGATAGTCCCCAGTTTGGGACTATTCTTGAACACCTAATCTCACTTAGGATGTAAGTGTATACCCTAATCTTGTCCTAATATATACTTGTTTTCTCTTTGATCATAGAATGGATAGATCATGGATGTCCATTCACAATCGCTGCACCCCAGAGTTTATATCTGGTCTTGATCAGTTTATTAGATTTGCCGAGGAACATAGGAAAGAACCTGCAGATAGGTTCTATTGTCCATGTAGGCATTGCGGTAACAACTTGAAAGTCAGTACTAGTGAGGAAATCAAAAGTCATGTCATGTGCAATGGGATTGTACAAGGCTATACAGAATGGCACTGGCATGGAGAGATTTCAAACTCGAAACCAGTGGATGTCGATAGCAGTGCTTGGGTGGAAGAAGAAATTGCCTCTGATGACATAGATGTGAACGAACTAGTTCCAGTAGACATCGTTGATGCGATGCTGGATATTTATAGGGTAGAGCACACTGATCCACCTCCTATATTTAGAAACATTGTGCATAATGCTGAGATACCATTATACACTGGCTGTGCTAAGTTTACGAAGCTTAGCGCTGTGTTGAGATTGTATAAGTTGAAAGCTAACAATAGATGGAGCGACAAAAGCTTCACTTCATTGTTGACTTTGTTGAAAGAAATGCTTCCTGAAGGAAACGAGCTGCCAATCTCAACATACCGGGTAAAGAAAATGTTGTGCCCAATGGGAATGGAGGCCAAGAAGATACACGCATGCATGAATGATTGTGTATTATTTCAAAAGGACTATGTGGATTTGAAAGATTGTCCAAAATATGGTGCGTCACGGTATAAATTGACGACTTCGGGGAAGTCCAAAATTGCTTCTCCTGCCAAGGTGTTGTGGTATCTACCTATAATATCACAGTTTCAACACTTGTTTGCAAATCCGAAAGATGCGAAGAATTTGAGGTGGCATGCAGATGTTAAGAAAAATAATGATGGGATCCTACGACATGTGTCTGATTCCCCACAGTGGAAGAAGATTGATCAATTGTACCCCAAATTTGGTGAAGAAGATAGGAATCTAAGACTTGGGCTTTGTACAGATGGGATGAATCCATACGGAACATTGAGCAGCCAACATAGCACTTGGCCAGTCATGCTTGTTATATACAATCTTCCTCCCTGGTTGTGTATGAAAAATAAGTACGTTATGTTGTTGTTGTTGATATCGGGCCCTAAACAACCCGGAAATGATATCGATGTTTATCTTGAACCTCTGATTGATGACTTAAAGAAACTTTGGGCTGAAGGTGTGATGAACTATGATGCTTCAGGAAGAGAGACATTTCGTTTACACGCTTTGTTGTTTTGCACTATTAATGAATTTCTAGCATATGGGAATATGTCTGGATATAGTGTCAAAGGAGCTAAAGTGTGTCCTATATGTGAAGAAAACACTAATTCAATAAGACTAAAACATGGCGACAAGATTGTATATCTTGGTCATCGAAGGTTTCTTTCAAAATTCCATCTGTATCGTAGGAAGCAAAAAGCATTCAATGGATGGAATGATGTACGGAGTGCACCTAAACCTATACCAGGGGATGTTGTTTATGAAAGAGTAAAAGACATTGTCAATGAATTCGGTAAGAAATCACAATGTAGTATGGCCACACGGAGTGAAAATTCTTCATTCAAGAAGAAGTCAATATTTTGGGATCTTCCTTATTGGAGTTCTTTGACAGTCAGGCATTGTATCGATGTAATGCACATTGAGAAAAATGTCTATGATAGCATCATTGGTACTCTGTTAAATATACCAGGTAAGACTAAAGATGGGATAAAATCCAGACTATACCTACGTGAAATGGGAATAAGGTCAGAATTAACAGAATTACGTGAAATGGGTAATAAAAGAACATACTTACCTCCCGCTTGTTACACGTTGTCTAGAAAGGAGAAGAAAGCTTTTTGTGAATGCTTGGTAATGTTAAGGTGCCACATGGTTACTCATCCAACATCCGTAGATTGGTATCAATGAAAGATCTGAAGTTGATAGGTCTTAATTCTCATGATTGTCACACTCTAATGCAACAAATATTGCCCATGGCAATTCGATCTATATTGCCGAAGCATGTAAGGCTTGCAATCACTAGACTTTGTTTCTTTTTCAATAGTCTATGCAGCAAATTTATTGACCCTGATACTCTCGATAATTTGCAAAGAGAAGTGGTTGTTACCCTATGTCAGCTTGAGATGTATTTCCCTCCTTCGTTGTTTGATATCATGGTACATCTTGTTGTCCACTTGACTAGGGAAGTGAAAATGTTGGGACCAGTTTTCTTGCATTGGATGTATCCCTTTGAACGATACATGAGTTTTTTTAAAGGTGATGTTCGAAACCGTTATCGTCCTAAAGGGAGTATTATTGAAGGTTATGTGGTGAGAGAGGTTATGGATTTTTGCAATGACTTTCTGAGTGGTAATAACACTCCTGTTAATGACAAGAATATTGAGGAGGGCAAAGGAATTTTGGAATCATGGGTGAAAGTAATCAGTCGTGAGTAGTTGGAACAAGCTCACTTTTACACAACATGGATGAAGTGAGTGTTTATATCGAGGAACATACCAATTTCTTCAAGAGACAACATCCTCGAGCAAGTTCAATGTGGCTTGCTAGAGAGAATAATAAGACTTTTACTAAGTGGTTTGAAGATAAAGTCTTACATCAACTATCTCAAACACCAAATGATATTACGGAAACTATCAAATGCCTCTCCTTTAAACTAAAACCGAATGTTATGTCTTATGAAGGGTTTGACATTAATGGGTTCACATATTACACAAAGCGACAAGATGATAAGAGTGTCGTCCAAAACAGTGGGGTCACTCTTCAAGCGTCGACTATGTATTTTGCAAGTGCAAAGGATAAGAGTCCACGTGAAGCTAAAATGTCATATTACGGTGTCATTGAAGACATATGGGAGTTTGACTACATAGATTTCAGAATTCCGCTCTTTAAATGTAATTGGGTTGATAACAGCAAAGGAGTTATAGTGGATGAATTGGGTTTCACTTTAGTGAACTTTGAAAAGATTGGCGAGAAGGGTGAACCATTCATATTGGCATCACAGGCGAAACAAATATTCTATATCGATGATCCTGCAAATGATAAAGGGTCGGTTGTTCTTCATGGTAAAAGACAGTTCATTGAAGATCCTATAGATGAAGAAGAGTACTATGATAAGTATGATGACTCCAGTACATTCTCAGTTGGGTTGCCAACTCCACAAAATATTGAAGCTAATGATGACTTATATGTGCGCGGAGATCACAATGAAGGATTGTTAATTGATAAAAGATCACAATTTTAGAGGCATGTATGTTTATATTTTTTTATTGAAGCTAAATGTTTGCTTTTTTAATATCAATATCATTTTCAGATTTGATTTTTCATTATCTTCTAGTTAATACAAATGCTAAATGTTTGCTTTTTTAATATCAATATCATTTTCAGATTTGATTTTTCATTATCTTGTAGTTAATACAAATGCTAAATGTTTACCTTTTTTAATATCAATATCATTTTCAGATTTGATTTTTCATTATCTT
This sequence comes from Alisma plantago-aquatica, assembly GCA_963693085.1. Taxonomy (NCBI): domain Eukaryota; kingdom Viridiplantae; phylum Streptophyta; class Magnoliopsida; order Alismatales; family Alismataceae; genus Alisma; species Alisma plantago-aquatica. Next base: position 179,811,139 of record OY856415.1, read on the forward strand.
CTAGTTAATACAAATGCTAAATGTTTGCCTTTTTAATGACATTTTCAGATGGCTGACCATGATGAGCATGATGTCCATGATGAGCATGAAGTCCATGATGAGCATGTTGTCCATGACGAGCATGGCGAGGATACCAATGTAAGTTCTAAAAACATATCCTGTATTTCTATAAAATTCATTATCTTCTAGTTATGTCATATCTCCCATATTTCTATATTGCGCTAATTCAGTGTGTTTATTTTTGTCAAATTTTAGGTTGATGATGCACATGTACCCACTGCAGCACTGGAGGAACTTGATGCGCAGCACCAAACACTTAACAAGAAAAGGGGCATCACTCTGTTGAAGAAGTTAATAGCGCTAAGTGGCAGTGGATCCAAATTGGTTGTGGAGTTTGATAATGAAGGAAATGCAATTGGAGTGAACCGAAATAATTTTGTAAACTATCTTGGGGTTGTCACTCGAAGCCATTGTGGTGTTAAGTATGATAATTGGCATAAAGTTCCTCAGGCGAAGAAAGACATGATATGGAAGGATTTATGCGTGAGTTATTATTATTTGCAATTATATTGTGTAGATTACAAATTCTATTATTTGCAATTCTATTTTTGGATACTAGTTAATAAGAATTCTATTTTACAGAATCTGTTTGCATTGGATGAGAAGCTGCATCGTAAAAGCGTGATGCAACGCGCTAGAAAGATGCTTAAGGAACTATAGGACAAATATCATCAGAGAATGCATAAAAGATGGTGATAAGAAGAAGAAGTCAGCCCTTGAACAGTGGAACTTCTTAGACAAAGAAGAATGGGACACGTTTGTTGCTTCAAGAAAATCTGAACAATTCAAGGTATTAGGCGTCACTCCCAATTTAATGAATATACATTGTATTCACCTATTCAAGATTAACATTTAGTGCTACTAACCAAATCATTAATGTGCATACTAACTAGGCCCTCAGTGAGGCACAAAAAGCAAGGCGTGCACTGAATGTGCATGACCACACTATGGGTCCAAAGGGCTATGCAACCATTCGCCAAAGACTATAGGCGGAGTCTGCTGCTACTCAGGAGTCTGCTGCTACTCAAGAGTCTGCCACACCCATTCCTTGCCATGATGTCTGGATAGCTGGGAGGCAAAACAAGAAGGGTGAAATAAAGAAGCCCGTAACTACTGAGGCGGCAGTGAAAATGGTAAAATACAACTCTTAGAGCAATCGTTTGAATATTGATTATTTGTGGTGTTAACTTATCAATTTCTGTTGATGGTGATTAGCGGGAGCTGCACGAGCAGAGGAAACAAGGCACATTCATCCCTCAGGGCACAAGGGATGAATTGATAGTTGCTCTGGGTAACCCAAAGCATCCTGGACGTGTTAGGGGTGCAGGCGCTGGTGTGGGCATCAAAGCATTCTTTGGGCCATCCCAGCGCAAACCCAGAGCGGGACTTTCACAAGAAGAGGTAAGCTATTCTTTTTTTAGAATGATACTGCAAAAGGGAATTCAATAATAAGAAGCTAATGTTTCTTTTATCCATGTATAGGAGAATAAGAGAGTCTAGGATATAGTTGCTAAGAAGGTCAATGATAAAGTTGATGTGAAGGTCAAGGAAGAATTGTTGCGGTGGTAGGCATCTCATGCTTCCAATCAGCCTATGGCGACCCACTCTTCTCCTGATGCACGGACTGAGAGTAATCCTGTAGACCCACAACCTAACACGTCTGCTGTAAGTATTGTTTATGACATTGTAGCTAGTCTTTTCAAGATTATATGTTTTCAAGATGATATGTATATATGTATAATATTCTTTACGTAAATTTGTAGGCATTGAAGCCATGCCGCTTAAGAATGCAAGACTATGTTGTTGCTGAGGCGCAGGCTTACCTGTCCCTTCCTGGGGCAATGTTTCACGGGACTCCAATGCCACAGGGCTACATTCGTGTGAGCCCGATACGTGTGTTACCTGATTGGAGGGAAGCTACATTGCCATATCCCCACTCGGATATTGATACACTTGTTGAGGCAGAAGGCGGGGTGATATTGTGGCCCAAAGCAGATGTCGTCTACACTACTGAAATTGTAAGATAAATTTACATTACTTTAGATTGTTAATGTGTATATATGAGGTCAACTAATCTGAAATTATATATACAGGTTAAAAATAAGACACCCAGAGCACCTAGGTCTCCACCTCCACTTCCTGCATTACCAAGTTGGGTTCCAACTGACCTAAAATACCCGTTAGGTCATGCTTGTAGGGGAATTGCATGTTGGCTACGGGCACATAATATACATTGCCCTATAATTGTTTCTTTAGAAGCAGATTATGCATGTCAATCATACGATAGCTCTTTATTTATACAAGATATTATTGAGTTGTTTATGTATGATTGGCTGAATACATCAATGATAGAGACATGGATAAGGTGAGATCTTGTTTATACATCCATATACCTTGTGTAAGATCCAGTGATCTGGTTTCTTATATATTAATGCATACGTAATACATCTTTTTTGCAGCTACTTAGTCGAAGATCAATGCAAACAATTTTCATTTGATCATGTGGTATTTTTGATTCCATCATTGATTAGTATGGTAGCTAAAGACCCTGATAGTGTTCAACAATACTGTATAGATGCTTTTACAATTTTCGGTCAGCAAAAGAAGACGATAATAATAGCTCCATTCAATGTCAAGTAAGTTTACTTTATTTATAATTTGGACTTAAGAAAATTCCATTTTTATTGTGCATTTTGAGTTATTAATTTTTAACTTTTTTACCTCTAGTGGTAGGCATTGCGAGTTACTAGTTATTGTCCCTGGGAAGTTCACTGTTTATTATCTAGATCCTGCGGGAAGTACATTGAAAACTAAAATTGGACACGTAATGAGAATGCCATTATTCTGGTGAGAAATATTTCATTTTTATATCCGTTAATATATGTTATTACATTACTATTTAATTATGCAATTTACTGTGTTACATTAACATGTAGGGGTTTAGATGCATTCAAAAATGCTGGAGGAAAGGTCCCAAAGAGAAAGAACCAGCCAATATTTTGGGAGAACATAAAAGTAAGTTTCCGACTCCAATGTATATATTACTTATGTGAACTGTGCTTAGTTGTATTTTTTAATATTTTGTATGTTTCAATTTATAGTGCGCTACACAAGACAACGGCTGGGCATGTGCATACTATGTGATGCGATTTATGCAGATGATTATCCGACATGCCACATTGGACATCGATACCATACATGAGGTATTATATATAGTCTCATTAGTTAGTATGAAATATATCAATCTTATTTTTATATTATTACTTATATATATATACATCATTCTCTTTGCAGGTGTTTAAAACTGACCACACTATAGGTAAACGCTTAAAAAATGTACATGCTCCAAATACGATGGAAGTATTAAATGAAGTAAGAGAAGAATGGCCAAAAGCCATACAAGCAGTGGCGATTGTAAGATATAATTGGGATGTTGATAGCGATGTTGAATGATATTTTATAAATGAATATTTCTGAATGTTTATACATGTCTGAATGTTTCTACATGTATTTGAATGTTTCTACATGTGTGAATGTGAGAATTGAATTGATGTCTGAATGTATCTACTTGTGTGAAAAAATATTTGTTGATTTTGCAGGTTTGTGGCCTATTTGTAGGCTGATATCAATGGATGTCGTAAACCTGCAGTCCAATAAACTGAACTGCAGGTTCTCATCTTGTTGACCAGCCACAGCAGGTCTGAAAACTGATAAGAAAAAAAACATTAAAATATAGGCGTCGGTTATTTATAGAACACCATCATCAAAGGCCTACAACGTCGGTTATTGGATAAAAACCGCTGCCTAATGTGACGAACAATCCGACCGTGCAGGAAACCACGGCCGTGGTGGAAATGGCATCGCTTATTCGTATAAAACCGACACCTATATTACTAAACATGGTCGTGCAGGGAAGCACGACCGTGGCGTCTGGGAGTATGGCGTCGGTAGTTTAGTTGATAACCGACGCAGAAAGTGTCCTAGATGGCGCCCTTTTTTGTGGTGCGAACCCTATAGGCGTCGGTCAACTATATATAACCGATGCCTATAGGTCATATAGGCGTCGGTTATAAACCGACGTCGAAGAGTTTGACCTTTAGTGGTGCCCACATAGGCGTCGCTTGAAAACTGTCGCTAAAAGTTGTTAAACAACCGACGCCAAAGGTGTGTTCTACAGTAGTGGTCCTTCCCTCCTGGGCCTGGACTCTTGGGACCTTCCCTCCTAGGCTTGATGTTCATGTTGGCCTTCCCTCTTGGGGTTGGCCTCTTAGTGACCATCCCTCATGGGCTTCGTCACCTATTGTTAGCCACTTTTTTTGGGACTTTTCCCTACATCCCTTTAAAATGGCATAGGTGGGTTTAAAGAATTATTCTCAATATCTACTTTTTAGTGCTTTGTATACATAACCCTCCAAACATTAGGTGGCATTCAAGGTTATCTCAATTTTTAAACTTATTGATCAACTCACCCTTTTAAGGGTGATCATTTGTCCATAAAACACAATTGAGCAATAATCTAGCAACATTTAGAGAATCATTCAATATTTCATGGCATCAATATCAAGTTTAATTGATTTGTATTCATGGTTGATGAATGGTCTAGGCTTAGGTCTTTCCAGGAACATGACCACTTGGTATAGTCAACATTATCGTATTCCAAGATCATCAATAAATTGAGATTCATGATCGAGTATTGATATCCTATTAGGTTTTACCTAATAGAGACTTAGGTCAAGAAATGGGAATTGTGTGCATGGTGTTACCTTTCCAGGCTCCAAACAATCAACAAAATGATGATTTAGAGGTATTCTATATAGAGATGGGACTAATATTAGGGGAGTCATAAGTCATCTACCACCCTAATCTAGCATATTAGTAATTAATAGGGGATTTTCCTCTTGTACAAGTCTTCACATCCTATTCTAGGGTTCCAAAGACATGGTTAGTTGGTGGCATGATGATTGCATAAACTGAATAGGGAGAAAATTTTGGTTAACAATGTTTGATTTGTAATCAATAATAGGGAAACATTAGTTTAATCAAAAGGAACCTCATATAATATGAGGCATAAGACATAAGTTCCACCTTCTTCCACCATATCAAGAATTTACCTCAAATATAGAAACACTTATATCCATTTTAGTAATATTGAGTACATCACTTTCAAGAGTAACTTCATACATCACATAGGATTTTCAATTTCAGATCAAATTATGGCATCATCCTATTAATCAACTTTCATGATTCCAAATGATTTTTTACTTTTTCCATGCATAAGCTACCCAAAATCAAGATGTCATCTGATTAATAGTCAAGAGGGACGAATCAAGTGAGGGGATAAGAAGACCAACTAATCATCTTCTTGGGTGTCTTGGGTGATCCTTAAGGAAGAGATTAGTTTCTAGAAGACTCTTTAAGCTTTAAGGAAATGATTTTAATCCTCCCTAGGAGCAGCCTCTCGAGGATCGAGGCAGACTTTGCCACAACGAAAGGGAGTATGGGGGCTTGCAAGCTATGTGAGACACCGCTTGTGGTTGATAGGGGCCACATTGCAGAGAGGGGGGGGAAGCCAAAAATGATGAGTGGGTGAGGGAGAGGGGCGCATGCAGTAACTCGCGTCCACAGACATGTCTCACCAGGTCCATAGTGGTCGTGGCATCCCAATGTGATACCTAGCAAAGGGGAGTGATCTTGGGTGACTGTAGGTGATGGGGGATTTCCTAGGGATGGGGAATGGGCCGTTAACAATCTGAGGTGATCCAGGTCATAGGAATTTGATCCGTCATCTCCCTAGTCCTCCCTAATCTTGAGTTAGGGTTTCTCATTTGGAGAAAGTGGCAAAAGAGGCAAAAAGAAGGGTGGTCAAGGGTGGGGAAGGGATTGCGAATGAAGAAAGAATATGATGGGGGAATAAAATGAGTGGAAAGTGCCTATTTATAGGTCATGCAAAGGTGTGAGTCTAGAATTGTGGTTGTTTTATAGTTCAAAGCATGGCTCCACGCCATTGGAGGATAAAAATAGGAGCTGAACACCTTATCTATCTGTGCATGAGAGGTCCTTCGTGCCTCGTTGGTCTAGGTTGGGTTCGCATGAGATAATGAGAGGAGAGAACAAGCTAGGTGGCTGATTATAGTGTTTCTAAGCACAAGACTGACGCACTTGTAACACATTAGCGGTAAGAAAGGGATGGCCCTCATGGTCATCAGATCGATTCGCAATCTGTTTCTACCTGAGGATCCAACAGTGTGAGTGATACGAGCAGGTGGTGAGTGGGAAAAAAAGAAGGAAAAAAGGAAAGGTAGATAATGTGTGTGGGCTTCTTGGATTTTTTGGCCCAGAAGGGTGGCCCAAAACTAAGAAAAAAGTGGGGAAAGCAAAAAAAAGGGGTTCAAAAACAACATTCTTCAACTATACATAAATTTTACATATTGGTTCCTATTTAAGAACAAAAGGGTGTGTTGGAAAGATAATGAAAAGATATAAAACATTATACACATTAGGTATTAGGATTATTACTCGAATTAGATAGATTTCCAAAGAATAAAAGTATGATGCCCTAAAGTCATTAGAACATAGATCAATATTGATTTTTAATGTCACACAAAGGGATATAAGAGAAAAGTGAATTCAAAAGAATCAAATCACTCCCAATATATGATCAAATAAATTTAAATGACGTGAGTCACTAATTAGAAAGATAAAGGGCATAGGGTATGGAGATAAAGATCCATGTTATCACATCCTCTCCACAATAAAGGAGAATTTAGTCCCCAAAATTGATTCAATCCATATGTTGAGCATTGAGATATTGAATTCAATGTCAAAATCATCGCACTATCCTGTAAGGTATCATAACCACATACCCAATCAATATTGTTCCAAATTCTAGAAATCAAGCATCAAAGTCAAGACATATTCACATGGGTCATCCAATTAGAAAGGATCATCACACGAGCCACATACTTGGAGAGATTTTCATATACATCCCCAATTTGGAGAGACCACATTTAGGTCAATCGAATAGTGTTCAAGAGTAAGGAATAATGTTCAATCCCAAAATTTAGGGTTCTAGGTTCTACATTGGCTTAGGTGGGGTCCATGATTGAGATTTTTTATTTCAACAATTGAAGACCAATATCATATTGTAACATCATGATTCCTGCTCAAAATCAATGGAATGTACCACCCTAGTCCACATGGAGCTCACCCCTAAGTCTTAAATCGAGTGAGTTATCATAATCATCTTTACAAATTTTTATATATTTGGGGACATGAAAGTCATTAGTCATAGATCCAGGGTGATCTCAAGATCCAAATATGGTGACCATGAGAGTTGAACCAAGATCATTAATGATGAGTCAAGATTACATTATTCAGTATTGAGAGTCAAGTTTGGATATCAAAGTTACACTCTAAGCATTTCGAAGCTAGGTTTTAGGTTCTTATTTTAGACCTTAAGGTTACTTAGGTCTCTACCCTTCCTAAGGTTTTTATTGAGATTTCATTCTCATTTTTCTTGAGGTTTCTCCAACAACATTCAAGAACATTATTTTTTGTGTAATTCATTAACCCAGATTTTCTATCTCATAGGGTGAACACCATTTGTTTTATGTCCCAACATTGGGAACATGACAAACTCCCCTCCTAGGCTTGGTCTTATCAGTGTCCTTCCCTCCTGGGCTTAGTCTTCACATTGTCCTTCCTTACCTCTTGGGAACCTTCCCTCTTGGGCTTGGTCTTCATGTTGTCCACTAGTACAGAAACAACATTCAATGTCACTTTTCTGGGCGTCAGTTATTTAGGAAATCTGACGCCTATAACATTCAACGTCGGTGATGTAGGTAAACCGACGTCTATAGTCAAGACATGGGTACCTCTTTGTATTCACCGTCACCTTGGTAACAGAAAACTGACGCCTAATATCGCCCGCGAAATCCAATTTTCGAGTGAAAAAGAATTGGCCCCAAAGTGTCACATACAGCGTCGGTTTTTTAACATCTAACCAACGCCTATATAAGATGAAAATTTGAGCAAAAAGTTCCAACTTAGGTGTCGGTTATCCTTTGATAACCGACGCCGATAATGGTTCCCGCCAAATTCTTTAGGGCAAAATTTGTCTAATTGGACGTCGATTTTTAAAGAACAACCGACACCGAAGAGTTTAGGTGTCATTTTTTTTAGATAACCGGCGTCGTTTACCAACTTAATAGACCCACAAACAACAATTGTTCTCCTTTCTTCTGTTTCATCGTGAAGCAACTGTTCCTTTCTCTGCTCTTGCTGCGTCGCCACCCGCCCGCCCGCTACTGCTCGCCACCTGCTGCTTCTCGCTCACCGCCGACGCTTCCTGCTGCTTGCTCGCCGTCGACGCCGGACGCCACTTCTGCTTCTCTGCGTCGTGGCCACCGTCCTCCTTTCCGCCACCCGCCGTCCTCCTTATCGTCGTTGCTATCCTCCTAGTCGTCGTCGTTGCCTGCTCCGTGCTTGCCGTCGTCCTCCCTACCGTGTCGCCTGCCTGCCTGCTGCCCGCCGTATCCTCCATGTAGCCTCTGTTCTTCCTTCTCCTTAGCTCCTTACCTACAGCAAACACAGACGTGGCTGTGTTAGCCTACCACGGCCGTGCTGCCCAGCACGGCCGTGGTAGGCCAACACAGCCACGGTAGTGTTTGTTGTTGGTAAGGATATGAACAAATATTTATGTAATGCATTATGTAAATTCTAGGATACGAACAAATCTTTTGCTTGCATATATTTGTGCTTATAATCCTAATGCTTGACCTAATTCAGTAAATTTTGATGCATGTTGAAATAAGATTTAAACTTGTCCATTCTAGCATCCTAATTTTATTTGATTAAACCCTAACATTGATGAAACCCTAACATCAATTGTGATGAAACTCTAACATGTACATATCTATTATTGTGTTTGTTTGCCTAGAAACTCGTCCAAGATTTACTCATTAGAAGTAAATCTTGGATAGTCCCCGGTTTGGGACTGTTCTTGAACACCTAATCTCACTTAGGATGTAAGGATATAATGTGTATTGGGTTTTCGAGAAAATTTCAGTTGCATTTCCCCGTTTGTTCTCTAAGTACATATGTACTTAGAGAACAGCGGGGAAATGCTACCGAAATTTTTTTGAAAACCCAATACACATTATACACTTACTAGTGAGATTAGGTGTTCAAGGATGGGATAGGTGGTACACATTTATTATATATATGAATGACATCACATGTGTTTGTTGGCCTAGAAAGTTAACAATAATTGTTCTTTATATTACTTGTACATTGGTATAAATTAGAATGAACAATCACTAAATTATATACTATTTGTATGGAGTCCGGCTTCATTGTAGATAATAGGAGTAAATCTTGGATAGTCCCCGGTTTGGGACTATTCTTGAACACCTAATCTCACTTAGGATGTAAGTGTATACCCTAATCTTGTCCTAATATATACTTGTTTTCTCTTTGATCATAGAATGGATAGATCATGGATGTCCATTCACAATCGCTGCACCCCAGAGTTTATATCTGGTCTTGATCAGTTTATTAGATTTGCCGAGGAACATAGGAAAGAACCTGCAGATACGTTCTATTGTCCATGTAGGCATTGCGGTAACAACTTGAAAGTCAGTACTAGTGAGGAAATCAAAAGTCATGTCATGTGCAATGGGATTGTACAAGGCTATACAGAATGGCACTGGCATGGAGAGATTTCAAACTCGAAACCAGTGGATGTCGATAGCAGTGCTTGGGTGGAAGAAGAAATTGCCTCTGATGACGTAGATGTGAACGAACTAGTTCCAGTAGACATCGTTGATGCGATGCTGGATATTTATAGGGTAGAGCACACTGATCCACCTCCTATATTTAGAAACATTGTGCATAATGCTGAGATACCATTATACACTGGCTGTGCTAAGTTTACGAAGCTTAGCGCTGTGTTGAGATTGTATAAGTTGAAAGCTAACAATAGATGGAGCGACAAAAGCTTCACTTCATTGTTGACTTTGTTGAAAGAAATGCTTCCTGAAGGAAACGAGCTGCCAATCTCAACATACCGGGTAAAGAAAATGTTGTGCCCAATGGGAATGGAGGCCAAGAAGATACACGCATGCATGAATGATTGTGTATTATTTCAAAAGGACTATGTGGATTTGAAAGATTGTCCAAAATGTGGTGCGTCACGGTATAAATTGACGACTTCGGGGAAGTCCAAAATTGGTTCTCCTGCCAAGGTGTTGTGGTATCTACCTATAATATCACAGTTTCAACACTTGTTTGCAAATCCGAAAGATGCAAAGAATTTGAGGTGGCATGCAGATGTTAAGAAAAATAATGATGGGATCCTACGACATGTGTCTGATTCCCCACAGTGGAAGAAGATTGATCAATTGTACCCCAAATTTGGTGAAGAAGATAGGAATCTAAGACTTGGGCTTTGTACAGATGGGATGAATCTGTACGGAACATTGAGCAGCCAACATAGCACTTGGCCAGTCATGCTTGTTATATACAATCTTTCTCCCTGGTTGTGTATGAAAAATAAGTACGTTATGTTGTTGTTGTTGATATCGGGCCCTAAACAACCCGGAAATGATATCGATGTTTATCTTGAACCTCTGATTGATGACTTAAAGAAACTTTGGGCTGAAGGTGTGATGAACTATGATGCTTCAGGAAGAGAGACATTTCGTTTACACGCTATGTTGTTTTGCACTATTAATGAATTTCTAGCATATGGGAATATGTCTGGATATAGTGTCAAAGATGCTAAAGTGTGTCCTATATGTGAAGAAAACACTAATTCAATAAGACTAAAACATGGCGACAAGACTGTATATCTTGGTCATCAAAGGTTTCTTTCAAAATTCCATCTGTATCGTAGGAAGCGCAAAGCATTCAATGGATGGAATGATGTACGGAGTGCACCTAAACCTATACCAGGGGATGTTGTTTATGAAAGAGTAAAAGACATTGTCAATGAATTCGGTAAGAAATCACAATGTAGTATGGCCACACGGAGTGAAAATTCTTCATTCAAGAAGAAGTCAATATTTTGGGATCTTCCTTGTTGGAGTTCTTTGACAGTCAGGCATTGTATCGATGTAATGCACATTGAGAAAAATGTCTATGATAGCATCATTGGTACTCTGTTAAATATACCAGGTAAGACTAAAGATGGGATAAAATCCAGACTAGACCTACGTGAAATGGGAATAAGGTCAGAATTAACAGAATTACGTGAAATGGGTAATAAAAGAACATACTTACCTCCCGCTTGTTACACGTTGTCTAGAAAGGAGAAGAAAGCTTTTTGTGAATGCTTGGTAATGTTAAGGTGCCACATGGTTACTCATCCAACATCCGTAGATTGGTATCAATGAAAGATCTGAAGTTGATAGGTCTTAATTCTCATGATTGTCACACTCTAATGCAACAAATATTGCCCATGGCAATTCGATCTATATTGCCGAAGCATGTAAGGCTTGCAATCACTAGACTTTGTTTCTTTTTCAATAGTCTATGCAGCAAATTTATTGACCCTGATACTCTCGATAATTTGCAAAGAGAAGTGGTTGTTACCCTATGTCAGCTTGAGATGTATTTCCCTCCTTCGTTGTTTGATATCATGGTACATCTTGTTGTCCACTTGACTAGGGAAGTGAAAATGTTGGGACCAGTTTTCTTGCATTGGATGTATCCCTTTGAACGATACATGAGTTTTTTTAAAGGTGATGTTCGAAACCGTTATCGTCCTAAAGGGAGTATTATTGAAGGTTATGTGGTGAGAGAGGTTATGGATTTTTGCAATGACTTTCTGAGTGGTAATAACACTCCTGTTAATGACAAGAATATTGAGGAGGGCAAAGGAATTTTGGAATCATGGGTGAAAGTAATCAGTCGTGAGTAGTTGGAACAAGCTCACTTTTACACAACATGGACGAAGTGAGTGTTTATATCGAGGAACATACCAATTTCTTCAAGAGACAACATCCTCGAGCAAGTTCAATGTGGCTTGCTAGAGAGAATAATAAGACTTTTACTTAGTGGTTTGAAGATAAAGTCTTACATCAACTATCTCAAACACCAAATGATATTACGGAAACTATCAAATGCCTCGCCTTTAAACTAAAACCGAATGTTATGTCTTATGAAGGGTTTGACATTAATGGGTTCACATATTACACAAAGCGACAAGATGATAAGAGTGTCGTCCAAAACAGTGGGGTCACTCTTCAAGCATCGACTATGTATTTTGCAAGTGCAAAGGATAAGAGTCCACGTGAAGCTAAAATGTCATATTATGGTGTCATTGAAGACATATGGGAGTTTGACTACATAGATTTCAGAATTCCGCTCTTTAAATGTAATTGGGTTGATAACAGCAAAGGAGTTATAGTGGATGAATTGGGTTTCACTTTAGTGAACTTTGAAAAGATTGGCGAGAAGGGTGAACCATTCATATTGGCATCACAGGCGAAACAAATATTCTATATCGATGATCCTGCAAATGATAAAGGGTCGGTTGTTCTTCATGGTAAAAGACAGTTCATTGAAGATCCTATAGATGAAGAAGAGTACTATGATAAGTATGATGACTCCAGTACATTCTCAGTTGGGTTGCCAACTCCACAAAATATTGAAGCTAATGATGACTTATATGTGCGCGGAGATCACAATGAAGGATTGTTAATTGATAAAAGATCACAATTTTAGAGGCATGTATGGTTATATTTTTTTATTGAAGCTAAATGTTTGCTTTTTTAATATCAATATCATTTTCAGATTTGATTTTTCATTATCTTCTAGTTAATACAAATGCTAAATGTTTGCTTTTTTAATATCAATATCATTTTCAGATTTGATTTTTCATTATCTTGTAGTTAATACAAATGCTAAATGTTTATCTTTTTTAATATCAATATCATTTTCAGATTTGATTTTTCATTATCTTCTAGTTAATACAAATGCTAAATGTTTGCCTTTTTAATGACATTTTCATATGGCTGACCATGATGAGCATGATGTCCATGATGAGCATGAAGTCCATGATGAGCATGTTGTCCATGACGAGCATGGCGAGGATACCAATGTAAGTTCTAAAAACATATCCTGTATTTCTATAAAATTCATTATCTTCTAGTTATGTCATATCTCCCATATTTCTATATTGCGCTAATTCAGTGTGTTTATTTTTGTCAAATTTTAGGTTGATGATGCACATGTACCCACTGCAGCACTGGAGGAACTTGATGCGCAACACCAAACACTTAACAAGAAAAGGGGCATCACTCTGTTGAAGAAGTTAATAGCGCTAAGTGGCAGTGGATCCAAATTGGTTGTGGAGTTTGATAATGAAGGAAATGCAATTGGAGTGAACCGAAATAATTTTGTAAACTATCTTGGGGTTGTCACTCGAAGCCATTGTGGTGTTAAGTATGATAATTGGCATAAAGTTCCTCAGGCGAAGAAAGACATGATATGGAAGGATTTATGCGTGAGTTATTATTATTTGCAATTATATTGTGTAGATTACAAATTCTATTATTTGCAATTCTATTTTTGGATACTAGTTAATAAGAATTCTATTTTACAGAATCTGTTTGCATTGGATGAGAAGCTGCATCGTAAAAGCGTGATGCAACACGCTAGAAAGATGCTTAAGGAACTATAGGACAAATATCATCAGAGAATGCATAAAAGATGGTGATAAGAAGAAGAAGTCAGCCCTTGAACAGTGGAACTTCTTGGACAAAGAAGAATGGGACACGTTTGTTGCTTCAAGAAAATCTGAAGAATTCAAGGTATTAGGCGTCACTCCCAATTTAATGAATATACATTGTATTCACCTATTCAAGATTAACATTTAGTGCTACTAACCAAATCATTAATGTGCATACTAACTAGGCCCTCAGTGAGGCACAAAAAGCAAGGCGTGCACTGAATGTGCATGACCACACTATGGGTCCAAAGGGCTATGCAACCATTCGCCAAAGACTATAGGCGGAGTCTTCTGCTACTCAGGAGTCTGCTTCTACTCAAGAGTCTGCCACACCCATGCCTTGCCATGATGTCTGGATAGCTGGGAGGCAAAACAAGAAGGGTGAAATAAAGAAGCCCGTAACTGCTGAGGCGGCAGTGAAAATGGTAAAATACAACTCTTAGAGCAATCGTTTGAATATTGATTATTTGTGGTGTTAACTTATCAATTTCTGTTGATGGTGATTAGCGGGAGCTGCACGAGCAGAGGAAACAAGGCACATTCATCCCTCAGGGCACAAGGGATGAATTGACAGTTGCTCTGGGTAACCCAAAGCATCATGGACGTGTTAGGGGTGCAGGCGCTGGTGTGGGCATCAAAGCATTCTTTGGGCCATCCCAGCGCAAACCCAGAGCGGGACTTTCACAAGAAGAGGTAAGCTATTCTTTTTTTAGAATGATACTGCAAAAGGGAATTCAATAATAAGAAGCTAATGTTTCTTTTATCCATGTATAGGAGAATAAGAGAGTCTAGGATATAGTTGCTAAGAAGGTCAATGATAAAGTTGATGTGAAGGTCAAGGAAGAATTTTTGCGGTGGTAGGCATCTCATGCTTCCAATCAGCCTATGGCGACCCACTCTTCTCCTGATGCACGGACTGAGAGTAATCCTGTAGACCCACAACCTAACACGTCTGCTGTAAGTATTGTTTATGACATTGTAGCTAGTCTTTTCAAGATTATATGTTTTCAAGATGATATGTATATATGTATAATATTATTTACGTAAATTTGTAGGCATTGAAGCCATGCCGCTTAAGAATGCAAGACTATGTTGTTGTTGTGGCGCAGGCTTACCTGTCCCTTCCTGGGGCAATGTTTCACGGGACTCCAATGCCACAGGGCTACATTCGTGTGAGCCCGATACGTGTGTTACCTGATTGGAGGGAAGCTACATTGCCATATCCCCACTCGGATATTGATACACTTGCTGAGGCAGAAGGCGGGGTGATATTGTGGCCCAAAGCAGATGTCGTCTACACTACTGAAATTGTAAGATAAATTTACATTACTTTAGATTGTTAATGTGTATATGTGAGGTCAACTAATCTGAAATTATATATACAGGTTAAAAATAAGACACCTAGAGCACCTAGGTCTCCACCTCCACTTCCTGCATTACCAAGTTGGGTTCCAACTGACCTAAAATACCCGTTAGGTCATGCTTGTAGGGGAATTGCATGTTGGCTACGGGCACATAATATACATTGCCCTATAATTGTTTCTTTAGAAGCAGATTATGCATGTCAATCATACGATAGCTCTTTATTTATACAAGATATTATTGAGTTGTTTATGTATGATTGGCTGAATACATCAATGATAGAGACATGGATAAGGTGAGATCTTCTTTATACATCCATATACCTTGTGTAAGATCCAGTGATCTGGTTTCTTATATATTAATGCATACGTAATACATGTTTTGCAGCTACTTAGTCGAAGATCAATGCAAACAATTTTCATTTGATCATGTGGTATTTTTGATTCCATCATTGATTAGTATGGTAGCTAAAGACCCTGATAGTGTTCAACAATACTGTATAGATGCTTTTACAATTTTCAGTCAGCAAAAGAAGACGATAATAATAGCTACATTCAATATCAAGTAAGTTTACTTTATTTATAATTTGGACTTAAGAAAATTCCATTTTTATTGTGCATTTTGAGTTATTAATTTTTAACTTTTTTACCTCTAGTGGTAGGCATTGGGAGTTACTAGTTATTGTCCCTGGGAAGTTCACTGTTTATTATCTAGATCCTGCGGGGAGTACATTGAACACTAAAATTGGACACGTAATGAGAATGCCATTATTCTGGTGAGAAATATTTCATTTTTATATCCGTTAATATATGTTATTACATTACTATTTAATTATGCAATTTACTGTGTTACATTAACATGTAGGGGTTTAGATGCATTCAAAAATGCTGGAGGAAAGGTCCCAAAGAGAAAGAACCAACCAATATTTTGGGAGAACATAAAAGTTAGTTCCCGACTCCAATGTATATATTACTTATGTGAACTGTGCTTAGTTGTATTTTTTAATATTTTGTATGTTTCAATTTATAGTGCGCTACACAAGACAACGGCTGGGCATGTGCATACTATGTGATGTGATTTATGCAGATGATTATCCGACATGCTACATTGGACATCGATACCATACATGAGGTATTATATATAGTCTCATTAGTTAGTATGAAATATATCAATCTTATTTTTATATTATTACTTATATATATACATCATTCTCTTTGCAGGTGTTTAAAACTGACCACACTATAGGTAAACGATTAAAAAATGTACATGCTCCAAATACGATGGAAGTATTAAATAAAGTAAGAGAAGAATGGCCAAAAGCCATACAAGCAGTGGCGATTGTAAGATATAATTGGGATGTTGATAGCGATGTTGAATGATATTTGGTAAATGAATATTTCTGAATGTTTATACATGTCTGAATGTTTCTACATGTATTTGAATGTTTCTACATGTGTGAATGTGAGAATTGAATTGATGTCTGAATGTATCTACTTGTGTGAAAAAATATTTGTTGATTTTGCAGGTTTGTGGCCTATTTGTAGGCTGATATCAATGGATGTCGTAAACCTGCAGTTCAAAAAACTGAACTGCAGGTTCTCATCTTGTTGACCAGCCACACAAGGTCTGAAAATTGATAAGAAAAAAAACATTAAAATATAGGCGTCGGTTATTTATAGAACACCATCATCAAAGGCCTACATCGTTGGTTATTGGATAAAAACCGCTGCCTAATGTGACGAACAATCCGACCGTGCAGGAAACCACGGCCGTGGTGGAAATGGCATCGCTTATTCGTATAAAACCGATGCCTATATTACTAAACATGGTCGTGTAGGGAAGCACGACCGTAGCGTCTGGGAGTATGGCGTCGGTAGTTTAGTTGATAACCGATGCAGAAAGTGTCCTAGATGGCGCCCTTTTTTGTGGTGCAAACCCTATAGGCGTCGGCCAACTATATATAACCCACGCCTATAGGTCATATAGGCGTCGGTTATAAACCAACGTCGAAGAGTTTGACCTTTAGTGGTGCCCACATAGGCGTCGCTTGAAAACTATCGCTAAAAGGTGTTAAACAACCGACGCCAAAGGTGTGTTCTACAGTAGTGGTCCTTCCCTCCTGGGCCTGGACTCTTGGGACCTTCCCTCCTAGGCTTGATGTTCATGTTGGCCTTCCCTCTTGGGGTTGGCCTCTTAGTGACCATCCCTCATGGGCTTCGTCACCTATTGTTAGCCACTTTTTTTGGGACTTTTCCCTACATCCCTTTAAAACGGCATAGGTGGGTTTAAAGAATTATTCTCAATATCTATTTTTTAGTGCTTTGTATACATAACCCTCCAAACATTAGGTGGCATTCGAGGTTATCTCAATTTTTAAACTTATTGATCAACTCACCCTTTTAAGGGTGATCATTTGTCCATAAAACACAATTGAGCAATAATCTAGCAACATTTAGAGAATCATTCAATATTTCATGGCATCAATATCAAGTTTAATTGATTTGTATTCATGGTTGATGAATGGTCTAGGCTTAGGTCTTTCTAGGAACTTGACCACTAGGTATAGTCAACATCATCGTATTCCAAGATCATCAATAAATTGAGATTCACGATCGAGTATTGATATCCTATTAGGTTTTACCTAATAGAGACTTAGGTCAAGAAATGGGAATTGTGTGCATGGTGTTACCTTTCCAGGCTCTAAACAATCAACAAAATGATGATTTAGAGGTATTCTATATAGAGATGTGACTAATATTAGGGGAGTCATAAGTCATCTACCACCCTAATATAGCATATTAGTAATTAATAGGGGATTTTCCTCTTGTACAAGTCTTCACATCCTATTCTAGGGTTCCAAAGACATGGTTAGTTGGTGGCATGATGATTGCATAAACTGAATAGGGAGAAAATTTTGGTTAACAATGTTTGAGTTGTGATCAATAATAGGGAAACATTGGTTTAATCAAAAGGAACCTCATATAATATGAGGCATAAGACATAAGTTCCACCTTCTTCCACCATATCAAGAATTTACCTCAAATATAGAAACACTTATATCCATTTTAGTAATATTGAGTACATCACTTTCAAGAGTAACTTCATACATCACATAGGATTTTCAATTTCAGATCAAATTATGGCATCATCCTATTAATCAACTTTCATGATTCGAAATGAATTTTTACTTTTTCCATGCATAAGCTACCCAAAATCAAGATGTCATCTGATTAATAGTCAAGAGGGACGAATCAAGTGAGGGGATAAGAAGACCAACTAATCATCTTCTTGGGTGTCTTGGGTGATCCTTAAGGAAAAGATGAGTTTCTAGAAGGCTCTTTAAGCTTTAAGGAAATGATTTTAATCCTCCCTAGGTTCTTAAGATGTGTTATGCCTTAAGCATATATAGAGGCCTACGTGTATGGCTCTGATACCATTTGTCATGGAACTATTTATTACCCTATTTTCACAATCCTAATGGCTACAAATCCAAAGGAAAGTGAACTTGGGCATCCGTCCCTCAAACGCCACATAGTTTCACACAAGCAATATATATGAAAAAGGTAGTAACAATAAGAAGAGATAACAAGATACTAAAGGAGATAGAGAAATGTACCCATTCCATTTCTGGCTTCCTATTGGTGGTTCATTTCATAGAGTAGAGCCTTGAGTGCAGCGAATCTTCATTTGGTAACTAAAAACATAATAATGCTAAAGTGTTAAGTATTCTATGAAAAATCATGTAAACAATTTTAGAATAATACAAAATTTGCTTGTCTAGAAACAGGATCATAGAAAGAATAAGAAACAAGACGAGAACAGTTATTAATGTCATTTTATACAAATCATGTATTATGTTCCTTTATCCATTATATCAACATTAGGTTGCACAATGGATTTTCTATATATTATGTTTGAGGCTTGTGAATGTAGAACAACCAAACATGAAAGCAGTAATCATAGGAACAATAGCTAAACGAAGTAAGTAAGTATCCAAGCATTCATACAAGCATACATACAAGCAAGTCAATATCATAATACGGTCAAGAGGAAAATGTACCTTGTGAGTAATGAACAAGTCATAAATAGTGACTAAGCTCCTAGAGAAATCCCATCTCAATGGACGACCTAAGATGTGAGAGTACATAATAGAGGGTCTTAGATCAAAATGGTTTGATATTCTAATCATCATATGATTCATTTGGATTTTTCCTTGACCTATGTTTCAATTAGATCAGACATCGTTTCAGAAGTTCTGAATAGGCATGTACCGATTCAACATAGAACAAGTATCAACTTAAGGCCTAGGTCTAGGAAAACCATCCAAGTTAGATTAGATATAAAGGTCATTTTATATCTGATCTAGAGTTACGGAAACATCATATTTATATTTTCATCAAAGTTTAAACATATCAGATCATGACTAGTCATACTAGATCAAGTCCATGCAATAGTTTCACATTTCAAGTGATAAGATCATAAAAGAGCCTAGGATAGATCAAGTTGGTATTAGTACATCAAGAGTGATAAGTTTATAGATTTGATAAAGGGAGAACATGGGATTAGCGTAACAATCATATTACATAATGTGGAAACAAATAGATCAAATTCGTTAATTTAGTGCACAAATTAGGCACTTGAGGTCTATTAGGTGAACATGAACTATTTAGCATGAACTTTTTGTCTAGTAGGGTACCAAGCTCAAGCTAGGTTACTGATTTCGAAGTTCAAACATTGGATGGTGATAAGTTAGACCGAAAAACTTATATATATACAAGTTGCATCAAGAGAAAACATAAAAGGGGACATTTTCAGAGCAAAGTTGGTTATGTTAGGTCAAGATGAGCATTTGGGTACATTCAAAGGATTCGGCGTTTTCCCACATTCATAAGGAGTCAAAGTTAATGATTATCATAACGGGGTTATATAAGATCATTAACAATACAAGAAGGATACTAATTTCATATTATTCATCAATCTCAAGATCATACAGGTTTTCATTAAACCATGGAAGGTACTGATAACACCCAAATTTAGGCATTTATGCTAAGCATTTATTCATGGTTTTGTGTCATTATAGACTTATTATGCCCAAAATAACCTTAGGTCCTTATCTTTTAGTAATTTACATCATTTTAAAGATAGAGTTCCTCAACTAGGCACTTTTGGGACATGAAGGCACTGAACCTAAAAAGACACTGAGGTCGCACTCCGTAATAGAAGTATATATCAAATTGTTCAACTAGGATTCATTAGAAAGCATCAATTTGATACAGTGGATTCCCAACAAATGTGTATGGTAGAATTAACGGATATTGAAAGCATTGTTGTTGAATAACAACAAGTTCATGATAAGGATGTTAAAGAAGGTAGGAGGCTTCAAGAGCTCATCGATTTGGTTACCATCCTATTGCAAGCGCCATCACACAACAATGAATATTACAGTCATCAGAACCATCCCATTGGGCTGAATTGGAACTTTCCTCACCATCCTATTCAGACCACCAACTGGATTCTTCAGGATTTTTCTATGAAGACTAACCCACATGGGGATGACCTTTATTTTATCCAGATCATTCAGCTGATCAAACAATGGAAGGTATAAGCCACAAGCATGAATGGTTATATGATCATGATGATGATTACTCTTATCCTCACCAGGGTAGTCAAACAACCTCACAACTAGGAGATTAGTTTGAGGAACATGAATCATACATTTATTTGGACCAGGGTTATATCTCTCATATTGAGACATGTCACTTCACTTTGAGTAGTACACCGACCATGGTTTGGAAAAAAGTGTTAGATGAGGATGACAATGATAGCTGCTCAAATTGGAGCAGTGAGTATATTTATGACGACGAGTTGGAGCAGCATTAGCTGACATTATCCACTATTCCTTTTCAAGGAAAAGTTGACATCAATGGAGAAGGATGAACAATCCACTACAACATGGTTGTTGAACATGAAGATACCCTAGATTGAATAGAAGGTGACAAGCTTGGGTGGTAGAACTTCAAACAGATTCAACTAGGGACACTTCTGGTTCAAAAGATGATTGGATGACTCAGATTGTATATAAAAATTTATTTGAGCATCCAACCTCAAGATCAGAGATGGAGAGAGAAGAGAGGAGTCCTCTAGAAGACTTTCAACATCTCCTCCCTATTTCATCATGCATCGACATCCTATGGCCTTCCTATTAGGGTTCATATCTTGGAAGGTACCTTGAAGATGATTTGTCGAAGAATTCATTTCAATGCAGTTCAAGACAATTCTTACACCAGGATGAATTCAGTGAGTCATAATATTCTATTCCTCTACTTCAAAAATAGAAGGACCCAGATATCTACCTCTTGTTCTCCTACATGGAGGACCCCATTGGAAAGACACATGTGACACTTATCCCAAAACATAGAATTTGGGATCCCAATGTCGGTATCGTGGGGCAGTCACCCCCTTCCTCTTAATCCTTTCTTTTCTCTTTTTGGTAATTTTTTTTCATGCTCTTTCTTAGATAGTTTCTTTCCTCTAACTACTTTTACATATCCTTATATACATGCATCATACTAGGAATTTGATAAATTTCTTTCATGTATATCAATGCATTCCTTCCCTACCATCTCAAGTTCAAGGCTTGCTCAAGGATGAGCAAAGTTTTAAGCTTGGGGTGGTAGGTCTATTTTCCCTTTTGTAACTTCATTCTTCATACATGCATGTTTAGGCATAAATTTTAAAAAAATTGTATGCTCTAGTCTAGCATTACTATTTTTTTCAAACTTTGTTTCATAATTTGTAGCTTTGTAATGCAAATCTTAGAATTAAATGCTTATATTCATGCCTAAATGCACAATTTTCCTCTTAATTTGCTTGATCTCTTTCTTGACTAGATCTTTGACTCTTTTCTTAAGTTTGGTGATAAATATAAGGTTATGGGCCTTTTTATAGCTTAAAAACATTATTCCCTTGATCTATGTTGTGAATGACAAATCTAGGATATAGAAATGTTGGAAAGAGATAGAGTTTGATCAAAACTCCAAGATGTGTTTTTCACAAACTTGCATGCACTCTAAGGATACTAGAATCATAATTACTACTTTTCACGTACGTATCAAGCGAATAATGATGAGTTTTGAGCTATAATCAGGTTGAAGTGTTTTCCTTGATGGACTGCACAACACTCTCAACTTAGATTGAGTCAAAAAGATGAAAAATAAAAAATTTGCAAAAGACTCTCGTCTGCCAAGAAATCCCAAAAATATCAAAATAGTTCTCATCCATACTATAAAATAGAATGCAAAGAATTAAATATTGAGTGTGAATAAATAGGAGCATTTTTTTCTCTTTTAGGAGAGTTGAGGAATGGTACCCAACCACTGTATCACTGTGCTCATAGACATGGGTATGTCTTGACTGGTAGTGCCACCCTAAAAGCTCATTAAAGAGTCACTAGGAATCCCTAATAGACCTATGTGATCATCCCAGTAGCAAGGCTAGTTTGAGCACAACATGAGGAGTTCATCTCACTGCTCTAGGCCAACTGGCTCAGACTACATGGACTGTTCCTCATTACATGGACTAACAATGATGCAGATCGAGATCTTTAAAAGTCATTAGAGTCTTTTTTCCTTTTGTTGCTTCTTAGGACCTGAATATGTGGGAGGGGTGTTTTTCCTAATTAGTCTACATGAATACATGATAACAATTCATTACTCATCTCTTTCAGGATCATCTATGTGACAATTCTTCAATATTATATAATTATGATTCAAACCCTCATGAATTTTGGTAGGTTGCAGTGAATCAACTTAATCTTACTTGGATGCTCTTTGATCATACTTTAGTAGGATTGTTCTTGATTGATGGGGGTTTGTTCTGAAACATCATGGGTTATAAGGATTGATGCTTTAAACTACTTTTCTTAACCTTAGCATTCATCATCGTCGCTAAAAGGTGTTAAACAACCGACGCCAAAGGAAGGTTCTGTAGTAGTGGTCCTTCCCTCCTGGGCCTGGACTCTTGGGACCTTCCCTCCTAGGCTTGATGTTCATGTTGGACTTCCCTCTTGGGCTTGGCCTCTTAGTGACCATCCCTCATGGGCTTCATCACCTATTATTAGCCACTTTTTTTGTGACTTTTCCCTACATCTCTTAAAAATGGCATAGGTGGGTTTAAAGAATTATTCTCAATATCTATTTTTTAATACTTTATATACTTAAACCTCCAAACATTAGGTGGCATTCGAGGTTATCTCAATTCTTAAACTTATTGATCAACTCACCCTTTTAAGGGTGATCATTTGTCCATAAAAAACAATTGAGCAATGATCTAGCAACATTTAGAGAGTCGTTCAACATTTCATGGCATCAATATCAAGTTTAATTGATTTGTATTCATGGTTGATGAATGGTCTAGGCTTAGGTCTTTCCAGGAACTTGACCACTAGGTATAGTCAACATCATCGTATTCCAAGATCATCAATAAATTGAGATTCACGATCGAGTATTGATATCCTATTAGGTTTAACTAATAGAGGCTTAGGTCAAGAAATGGGAATTGTGTGCATGGTGTTACCTTTCCAGGCTCTAAACAATCAAAAAAATGATAATTTAGTGGTATTCTATATAGAGATGTGACTAATATTAGGGGAATCATAAGGTATCTACCACCCTAATCTAGCATATTAGTAATTAATAGGGGATTTTCCTCTTGTACAAGTCTTCACATCCTATTCTAGGGTTCCAAAGACATGGTTAGTTGGTGGCATGATGATTGCATAAACTGAATAGGGAGAAAATTTTGGTTAACAATGTTTGGGTTGTGATCAATAATAGGGAAACATTGGTTTAATCAAAAGGAACCTCATATCATATGAGGCATAAGACATAAGTTCCACCTTCTTACACCATATCAAGAATTTACCTCAAATATAGAAACACTTATATCCATTTTAGTAATATTGAGTACATCACTTTCAAGAGTAACTTCATACATCACATAGGATTTTCAATTTTAGATCATATTATGGCATCATCCTATTAATCAACTTTCATGATTCAAATGAATTTTTACTTTTTCCATGCATAAGCTACCCAAAATCAAGATGTCATCTGATTAATAGTCAAGAGGGACGAATCAAGTGAGGGGATAAGAAGACCAACTAATCATCTTCTTGGGTGTCTTGGGTGATCCTTAAGGAAGAGATGAGTTTCTAGAAGATTCTTTAAGCTTTAAGGAAATGATTTTAATCCTCCCTAGGTTCTTAAGATGTGTTATGCCTTAAGCATATATAGAGGCCTACGTGTATGGCTCTGATACCATTTGTCATGGAACTGTTTATTACCCTATGTTCACACTCCTAATGGCTACAAATCCAAAGGAAAGTGAACTTGGGCATCCGTCCCTCAAATGCCACATAGTTTCACACAAGCAATATATATGAAAAAGGTAGTAACAATAAGAAGAGATAACAAGATACTAAAGGAGATAGAGAAATGTACCCATTCCATTTCTGGCTTCCTATTGGTGGTTCATTTCATACAGTAGAGCCTTGAGTGCAGCGAATCTTCATTTGGTAACTAAAAACATAATAATGCTAAAGTGTTAAGTATTCTATGAAAAAGCATGTAAACAATTTTAGAATAATACAAAATTTGCTTGTCTAGAAACAAGATCATAGAAAGAATAAGAAACAAGACGAGAATAGTTAATAAAGTCATTTTATACAAATCATGTATTATGTTCCTTTATCCATTATATCAACATTAGGTTGCACAATGGATTTTCTATATATTATGTTTGAGGTTTGTGAATGTAGAACAACCAAACATGAAAGCAGTAATCATAGGAACAATAGCTAACCCAAGTAAGTAAGTATCCAAGCATTCATACAAGCATACATACAAGCAAGTCAATATCATAGTACGGTCAAGAGGAAAATGTACCTTGTGAGTAATGAATAAGTCATAAATAGTGACTAAGCTCCTAGAGAAAGCCCATCTCAATGGACGACCTAAGATGTGAGAGTACATAATAGAGGGTCTTAGATCAAAATGGTTTGATATTCTAATCATCATATGATTCATTTGGATTTTTCCTTGGACCTATGTTTCAATTAGATCAGACATCGTTTCAGAAGTTCTGAATAGGCATGTACCGATTCAACATAGAACAAGTATCAACTTAAGGCCTAGGTCTAGGAAAACCATCCAAGTTGGATTAGATACAAAGGTCATTTTATATCTGATTTGGAGTTAGGGAACATCATATTTATATTTTCATCAAAGTTTAAACATATCTGATCATGACTAGTCATACTAGATCAAGTTCATGCAATAGTTTCACATTTCAAGTGATAAGATCATAAAAGAGCCTAGGATAGATCAAGTTGGTATTAGTACATCAAGAGTGATATGTTTATAGATTTGATAAAGGGAGAACATGGGATTAGCGTAACAATCATATTACATAATGTGGAAACAAATAGATCAACTTCGTTAATTTAGTGCACAAATTAGGCACTTGAGGTCTATTAGGTGAACATGAACTATTTAGCATGAACTTTTTGTCTAGTAGGGTACCAAGCTCAAGCTAGGTTACTGATTTCGAAGTTCAAACATTGGATGGTGATAAGTTAGAACAAAAAACTTATATATTTACAAGTTGCATCAAGTGAAAACATAAAAGGGGACATTTTTAGAGCAAAGTTGGTCATGTTAGGTCAAGATGAGCATTTGGGTACATTCAAAGGATTCGACATTTTCCCAAATTCATAAGGAGTCAAAGTTAATGATTATCATAAAGGGGTTATATAAGATTATTAACAATACAAGAAGGATACTAATTTCATATTATTCATCAATCTCAAGATCATACAGGTTTTCATTAAACCATGGAAGGTACTGATAACACCCAAATTCAGGCATTTATGCTAAGCATTTATTCATGGTTTTGTGTCATTATAGACTTATTATGCCCAAAATAACCTTAGATCCTTATCTTTTAGTAATTTACATCATTTTAAAGATAGAGTTCCTCAACTAGGCACTTTTGGGACATGAAGGCACTGAACCTGAAAAGACACTGAGGTCGCACTCCGTAATAGAAGTATATATCAAATTGTTCAACTAGGATTCACCAGAAAGCATCAATTTGATACAGTGGATTCCCAACAAATGTGTATGGTAGAATTAACGGATATTGAAAGCATTGTTGTTGAATAACAACAAGTTCATGATAAGGATGTTAAACAAGGTAGGAGGCTTCAAGAGCTCATCGATTTGGTTACCATCCTATTGCAAGCGCCATCACACAACAATGAATATTACAGTCATCAGAACCATCTCATTGGGCTGAATTGGAACTTTCCTCACCATCCTATTCAGACCACCAACTGGATTCTTTAGGATTTTTCTATGAAGACCAACCCACATGGGGAAGACCTTCATTTTATCCAGATCATTCAGCTGATCAACCAATGGAACGTATAAGCTACGAGCATGAATGGTTATATGATCATGATGATGATTACTCTTATCCTCACCAGGGTAGTCAAACAACCTCACAACTAGGAGATTAGTTTGAGGAACATGAATCAGACATTTATCCGGACCAGGGTTATATCTCACATATTGAGACATGTCACTTCACTTTGAGTAGTACACCGATCATGGTTTGGAAAAAATTGTTAGATGAGGATGACAACGATAGCTTCTCAAATTGGAGTAGTGAGTATATTTATGACGACGAGTTGGAGCAGCATGAGCTGACATTATCCACTATTCCTTTTCAAGGAAAAGTTGACATCAATGGAGAAGGATGAACAATCCACTACAACATGGTTGTTGAACATGAAGATACCCTAGATTGAATAGAAGGTGACAAGCTTGGGTGGTAGAACTTCAAACAGATTCAACTAGGGACACTTCTGGTTCAAAAGATGATTAGATGACTCAGATTGTATATAAAAATTTATTTGAGCATCCAACCTCAAGATCAGAGATGGAGAGAGAAGAGAGGAGTCCTCTAGAAGACTTTCAGCATCTCCTCCCTATTTCATCATGCATCGACATCCTATGGCCTTCCTATTAGGATTCATATCTTGGAAGGTACCTTGAAGATGATTTGTCGAAGAATTCATTTCAATGCCGTTCAAGACAATTCTTACACCAGGATGAATTCAGTTAGTCATAATATTCTCTTCCTCTACTTCAAAAATAGAAGGACCCAGATATATACCTCTTGTTCTCCTACATGGAGGACCCCATTGGAAAGACACATGTGACACTTATCCCAAAACATAGAATTTGGGATCCCAATGTCGGTATCGTGGGGCAGTCACCCCCTTCCTCTTAATCCTTTCTTTTCTCGTTTTGGTAATTTTTTTTCATGCTCTTTCTTAGATAGTTTCTTTCCTCTAACTACTTTTACATATCCTTAGATACATGCATCATACTAGGAATTTGATAAATTTCTTTCATGTATATCAATGCATTCCTTCCCTACCATCTCAAGTTCAAGGCTTGCTTGAGGACGAGCAAAGTTTTAAGCTTGGGGTGGTAGGTCTATTTGCCCTTTTGTAACTTCATTCTTCATACATGCATGTTTAGGCATACATTTTAAAAAATTGTATGATCTAGTCTAGCATTACTATTTTTGTCAAACTTTGTTTCATAATTTGTAGCTTTGTAATGCAAATCTTAGAATTAAATGCTTACATTCATGCCTAAATGCACAATGTTCCTCTTAATTTGCTTGATCTCTTTCTTGACTAGCTCTTTGACTCTTTTCTTAAGTTTGGAGATAAATATAAGGTTATGGGCCTTTTTATAGCTTAAAAACATTATTCCCTTGATCTATGTTGTGAATGACAAATCTAGGATATAGAAATGTTGGAAAGAGATAGAGTTTGATCAAAACTCCAAGATGTGTTTTTCACGAACTTGCATGCACTCTAAGGATCCTAGAATCATATTTACTACTTTTCATGTAGGTATCAAGCGAATAATGATGAGTTTTGAGCTATAATCAGGTTGAAGTGTTTTCCTTGATGGACTACACAACACTCTCACCTTAGATTGAGTCAAAAAGATGAAAAATAAAAAATTTGCAAAAGAGGCTCGTCTGCCAAGAAATCCCAAAAATATCAAAATAGTTCTCACCCATACTATAAAATAGAATGCAAAGAATTAAATATTGAGTGTGAATAAATAGGAGCATTTGTTTTCTCTTTTAGGAGAGTTGAGGAATGGTACCCAACAACTGTATCACTGTGCTCATAGACATGGGTATGTCTTGCCTGGTAGTGCCACTCTAAAAGCTCATTAAAGAGTCACTAGGAATCCCTAATAGACCTATGTGATCATCCCAGTAGCAAGGCTAGTTCGAGCACAACATGAGGAGTTCATCTCACTGCTCTAGGCCAACTGGCTCAGACTGCATGGACTATTGCTCATTACATGGACTAACAATGATGCAGATCGAGATCTTTAAAAGTCATTAGAGTCTTTTTTCCTTTTGTTGCTTCTTAGGACCTGAATATGTGGGAGGGGTGTTTTTCCAAATTAGTCTACATGAATACATGATAACAGTTCATTACTCATCTCTTTCAGGATCATCTATGTGACAATTCTTCAATATTATATAATTATGATTCAAACCCTCATGAATTTCGAAAGGTTGCAGTGAATCAACTTAATCTTGCTTGGATGCTCTTTGATCATACTTTAGTAGGATTGTTCTTGATTGATGGGGGTTTGTTCTGGAACAACATGGGTTATAAGGATTGATGCTTTAAACTACTTTTCTTAACCTTAGCATTCATCACGGTCGCTAAAAGGTGTTAAACAACTGACGCCAAAGGCGTGTTCTATAGTAGTGGTCCTTCCCTCCTGGGCCTGGACTCTTGGGACCTTCCCTCCTAGGCTTGATGTTCATGTTGGCCTTCCCTCTGGGGCTTGGCCTCTTAGTGACCATCCCTCATGGGCTTCGTCACCTATTATTAGCCACTTTTTTTGTGACTTTTCCCTACATCCCTTAAAAATGGCATAGGTGGGTTTAAAGAATTATTCTCAATATCTATTTTTTAATGCTTTATATACTTAACCCTCCAAACATTAGGTGGCATTCGAGGTTATCTCAATTCTTAAACTTATTGATCAACTCACCCTTTTAAGGGTGATCATTTGTCCATAAAAAACAATTGAGCAATGATCTAGCAACATTTAGAGAGTCATTCAACATTTCATGGCATCAATACCAAGTTTAATTGATTTGTATTCATGGTTGATGAATGGTCTAGGCTTAGGTCTTTCCAGGAACTTGACCACTAGGTATAGTCAACATCATCGTATTCCAATATCATCAATAAATTGAGATTTGCGATCGAGTATTGATATCCTATTAGGTTTTACCTAATAGAGACTTAGGTCAAGAAATGGGAATTGTGTGCATGGTGTTACCTTTCCAGGCTCTAAACAATCAACAAAATGATAATTTAGAGATATTCTATATAGAGATGTGATTAATGTTAGGGGAGTCATAAGTCATCTACCACCCTAATCTAGCATATTAGTAATTAATAGGGGATTTTCCTCTTGTACAAGTCTTCACATCATATTCTAGGGTTCCAAAGACATGGTTAGTTGGTGGCATGATGATTGCATAAACTGAATAGGGAGAAAATTTTGGTTAATAATGTTTGAGTTGTGATCAATAATAGGGAAACATTGGTTTAATCAAAAGGAACCTCATATAATATGAGGCATAAGACATAAGTTCCACCTTCTTCCACCATATCAAGAATTTACCTCAAATATAGAAACACTTATATCCATTTTAGTAATATTGAGTACATCGCTTTCAAGAGTAACTTCATACATCACATAGGATTTTCAATTTCAGATCAAATTATGGCATCATCCTATTAATCAACTTTCGTGATTCCAAATGAATTTTTACTTTTTCCATGCATAAGCTACCCAAAATCAAGATGTCATCTGATTAATAGTCAAGAGGGACGAATCAAGTGAGGGGATAAGAAGACCAACTAATCATCTTCTTGGGTGTCTTGGGTGATCCTTAAGGAAGAGATGAGTTTCTAGAAGACTCTTTAAGCTTTAAGGAAATGATTTTAATCCTCCCTAGGTTCTTAAGATGTGTTATGCCTTAAGAATATATAGAGGCCTACGTGTATGGCTCTGATACCATTTGTCATGGAACTATTTATTACCCTATGTTCACACTTCTAATGGCTACAAATCCAAAGGAAAGTGAACTTGGGCATCCGTCCCTCAAATGCCACATAGTTTCACACAAGCAATATATATGAAAAAGGTAGTAACAATAAGAAGAGATAACAAGATACTAAAGGAGATAGAGAAATGTACCCATTCCATTTTTGGCTTCCTATTGGTTGTTCATTTCATAGAGTAGAGCCTTGAGTGTAGAGAATCTTCATTTGGTAACTAAAAACATAATAATGCTAAAGTGTTAAGTATTCTATGAAAAAGCATGTAAACAATTTTAGAATAATACAAAATTTGCTTGTCTAGAAACAAGATCATAGAAAGAATAAGAAACAAGATGAGAATAGTTAATAATGTCATTTTATACAAATCATGTATTATGTTCCTTTATCCATTATATCAACATTAGGTTGCACAATGGATTTTCTATATATTATGTTTGAGGTTTGTGAATGTAGAACAACCAAACATGAAAGCAGTAATCATAGGAACAATAGCTAAACCAAGTAAGTAAGTATCCAAGCATTCATACAAGCATACATACAAGCAAGTCAATATCATAGTACGGTCAAGAGGAAAATGTACCTTGTGAGTAATGAACAAGTCATAAATAGTTACTAAGCTCCTAGAGAAAGCCCATCTCAATGGACGACCTAAGATGTGAGAGTACATAATAGAGTGTCTTAGATCAAAATGGTTTGATATTCTAATCATCATATGATTCATTTAGATTTTTCCTTGGACCTATGTTTCAATTAGATGAGACATCGTTTCAGAAGTTCTGAATAGGCATGTACCGATTCAACATAGAACAAGTATCAACTTAAGGCCTAGGTATAGGAAAACCATCCAAGTTAGATTAGATACAAAGGTCATTTTATATCTGATTTTGAGTTAGGGAAACATCATATTTATATTTTCATCAAAGTTTAAACATATCAGATCATGACTAGTCATACTAGATCAAGTTCATGCAATAGTTTCACATTTCAAGTGATAAGATCATAAAAGAGCCTAGGATAGATCAAGTTGGTATTAGTACATCAATAGTGATAAGTTTATAGATTTGATAAAGGGAGAACATGGGATTAGCGTAACAATCATATTACATAATGTGGAAACAAATAGATCAACTTCGTTAATTTAGTGCACAAATTAGGCACTTGAGGTCTATTAGGTGAACATGAACTATTTAGCATGAACTTTTTGTCTAGTAGGGTACCAAGCTCAAGCTAGGTTACTGATTTCGAAGTTCAAACATTGGATGGTGATAAGTTAGACCGAAAAACTTATATATATACAAGTTGCATCAAGTGAAAACATAAAAGGGGACATTTTCATAGCAAAGTTGGTCATGTTAGGTCAAGATGAGCATTTAGGTACATTCAAAGGATTCAGCATTTTCCCACATTCATAAGGAGTTAAAGTTAATGATTATCATAAAGGGGTTATATAAGATCATTAATAATACAAGAAGGATACTAATTTCATATTATTCATCAATCTCAAGATCATACAGGTTTTCATTAAACCATGGAAGGTACTGATAACACCCAAATTCAGGCATTTTAGCTAAGCATTTATTCATGGTTTTGTGTCATTATAGACATATTATGCCCAAAATAACCTTAGGTCCTTATCTTTTAGTAATTTACATCATTTTAAAGATGGAGTTCCTCAACTAGGCACTTTTGGGACATGAAGGCACTGAACCTGAAAAGACACTGAGGTCGCACTCCGTAATAGAAGTATATATCAAATTGTTCAACTAGGATTCATCAGAAAGCATCAATTTGATACAGTGGATTCCCAACAAATGTGTATGGTAGAATTGACGGATATTGAAAGCATTGTTGTTGAATAACAACAAGTTCATGATAAGGATGTTAAACAAGGTAGGAGGCTTTAAGAGCTCATCGATTTGGTTACCATCCTATTGCAAGCGCCATCACACAACAATGAATATTACAGTCATCAGAACCATCTCATTGGGCTGAATTGGAACTTTCCTCACCATCCTATTCAGACCACCAACTGGATTCTTCAGGAGTTTTCTATGAAGACCAACCCACATGGGGAAGACCTTCATTTTATCTAGATCATTCAGCTGATCAACCAATGGAAGGTATAGCCACGAGCATGAATGGTTATATGATCATGATGATGATTACTCTTATCCTCACCAGGGTAGTCAAACAACCTCACAACTAGGATATTAGTTTGAGGAACATGAATCAGACATTTATCTAGACCAGGGTTATATCTCTCATATTGAGACATATCACTTCACTTTGAGTAGTACACCGATCATGGTTTGGAAAAAAATGTTAGATGAGGATGACAACGATACATGCTTAAATTGGAGCAGTGAGTATATTTATGACGACGAGTTGGAGCAGCATGAGCTGACATTATCCACTATTCCTTTTCAAGGAAAAGTTGACATCAATGGAGAAGGATGAACAATCCACTACAACATGGTTGTTGAATATGAAGATACCCTAGATTGAATAGAAGGTGACAAGCTTGGGTGGTAGAACTTCAAACGGATTCAACTAGGGACACTTCTGGCTCAAAAGATGATTGGATGACTCAGATTGTATATAAAAATTTATTTGAGCATCCAACCTCAAGATCAGAGATAGAGAGAGAAGAGAGGAGTCCTCTAGAAGACTTTCAGCATCTCCTCCCTATTTCATCATGCATCGACATCCTATGGCCTTCCTATTAGGGTTCATATCTTGGAAGGTACCTTGAAGATGATTTGTCGAAGAATTCATTTCAATGCAGTTCAAGAAAATTCTTACACCTGGATGAATTCAATTAGTCATAATATTCTATTCCTCTACTTCAAAAATAGAAGGACGCATATATCTACCTCTAGTTATCCTACATGGAGGACCCCATTGGAAAGACACATGTGACACTTATCCCAAAACATAGAATTTGGGATCCCAATGTTGGTATCATGGGGCAGTCACCCCCTTCCTCTTAATCCTTTCTTTTCTCTTTTTGGTAATTTTTTTTTCATGCTCTTTCTTAGATAGTTTCTTTCCTCTAACTACTTTTATATATCCTTAGATACATGCATCATACTAGGAATTTGATAAATTTCTTTCATGTATATTAATGCATTCCTTCCCTACCATCTCAAGTTCAAGGCTTTCTCGAGGACGGGCAAAGTTTTAAGCTTGGGGTGGTAGGTCTATTTTCCCTTTTGTAACTTCAATCTTCATACATGCATGTTTAGGCATAAATTTTAAAAAATTGTATGCTCTAGTCTAGCATTACTATTTTTGTCAAACTTTGTTTCATAATTTGTAGCTTTGTAATGCAAATCTTAGAATTAAATGCTTACATGCATGCCTAAATGCACAATTTTCCTCTTAATTTGCTTGATCTCTTTCTTGACTAGCTCTTTGACTCTTTTCTTAAGTTTGGTGATAAATATAAGGTTATGGGCCTTTTTATAGCTTAAAAACATTATTCCCTTGATCTATGTTGTGAATGACAAATCTAGGATATAGAAATGTTGGAAAGAGCTAGAGTTTGATCAAAACTCCAAGATGTGTTTTTCACGAACTTGAATGCACTCTAAGGATCCTAGAATCATAATTACTACTTTTCATGTAGGTATCAAGCGAATAATGATGAGTTTTGAGCTATAATCAGGTTGAAGTGTTTTCCTTGATGGACTACACAACACTCTCACCTTAGATTGAGTCAAAAAGATGAAAAATAAAAAATTTGCAAAAGAGGCTCGTCTGCCAAGAAATCCCAAAAATATCAAAATAGTTCTCACCCGTACTATAAAATAGAATGCAAAGAATGAAATATTGAGTGTGAATAAATAGGAGCATTTGTTTTCTCTTTTAGGAGAGTTGAGGAATGGTACCCAACCACTGTATCACTGTGCTCATAGACATGGGTATGTCTTGCCTAGTAGTACCACCCTAAAAGCTCATTAAAGAGTCACTAGGAATCCCTCATAGACCTATGTGATCATCCCAGTAGCAAGGATAGTTCGAGCACAACATGAGGAGTTCATCTCACTGCTCTAGGCCAACTGGCTCAGACTGCATGGACTGTTGCTCATTACATGGACTAACAAAGATGCAGATCGAGATCTTTAAAAGTCATTAGAGTCTTTTTTCCTTTTGTTGCTTCTTAGGACCTGAATATGTGGGAGGGGTGTTTTTCCTAATTAGTCTACATGAATACATGATAACATTTCATTACTCATCTCTTTCAGGATCATCTATGTGACAATTCTTCAATATTATATAATTATGATTCAAACCCTCATGAATTTTGGTAGGTTGCAGTAAATCAACTTAATCTTGCTTGGATGCTCTTTGATCATACTTTAGTAGGATTGTTCTTGATTGATGGGGGTTTGTTCTGAAACAAGATGGGTTATGAGGATTGATGCTTTAAACTACTTTTCTTAACCTTAGCATTCATCACCATGCTTAATTTGGATGTTAACTTTTTGTTCTTTTAGCACAATCTTTCTTTAGGACAAGAAAATGTTTAAGCTTGGGCAGGTTGATAACACCCCAATTCAGGCATTTATGCTAAGCATTTATTCATGGTTTTGTGTCATTATAGACTTATTATGCCCAAAATAACCTTAGATCCTATTCTTTTAGTAATTTACATAATTTTAAAGATAGAGTTTCTCAATTAGCCAATTTTGGGACATGCATGCATCAAACTTGAAAGGACACCTATTCTCCAAGGTTTCTCCCCACCACATACTTTTTGCGGTATCTAGGTTTAGATTTGTAGCGACCATGACACTCGAGATGTCTGGGCCAAGTCTGACATTGTCGGGCCGAGGTCAAGGAAACCGCTACACTTGTCTCTACCACTACAGGGCTTGCGACCGCTACAAGACATGCAACTGCTACAACCACAACCACATCAAAACTATCGCGACCGCTACATTGTCACAACTACTAAACTCATCAAGATATCTACATCTGCTGCAACTGCGATGTCCGAAATGACTGTGTTGAGCCCTACACGGTCGGGCTGAGGATAAGGGCCAGAAGCCATCTTGACCAGGACAATTGTCTAGAGCACGATGACCGTCTTGACTATGACTTTTGTCTTGATCGCTGAAAGATCTGTGCCCACAACATCCACTTCAACCATGACACATTTTGACCGCTACACCCGGCATGGACATGTCGAGCCCAGAATGGTCAGGCCGAGACTAGGGTAGCGATCGAGATAGGTGTTGCAACCACTTATTAAAAACACTCTACCTTCACCTATAAATACCCACCCCTCATCACCTAAAGAGGGGTTCCAAACATTTATAGGTTCCATGTTTGGTGGTTCCAACCTGTTTTGCTTCCACTTGTGGTTCTGATACTTTTGGTTCCTAGAGGCCCATGGGAGAGTGCCAAGGTCCAAAAAGGCTGAAGTTCTCATCCTACATCCATCCCTTCAATTTGCTTCCATCCACTATCATCCTCCAACACCATTCACCCACTTCCCACCATTCACTTCCACCTCCATACGTCCACCAAGCTACATTTTAGGACAGAATTGAAGAGAATGGAGGCCAAGGGGTCCTGAAGACCAAGGAGAATGATTCAGACATGAGATTTGGACTATGCAGATGCTAAGGAGAAAGAGCCACTGTGATGGAGTGGACTTTTAGAATCCTAAATGTCCAATGACATAAGTGAAATCATATGGTTGAGTTATATTGAGAGTTCTAAGCTTTTGACAAAAATAGGAGTGTTGATGTGAGGTTGACATAATGATTAAGACATATCTTTTAATGCCTTTTGAGGAATTTAATTGAACGGTATAATAGTTGAGTTTTGACACCAAATTTGAGTAGAAGGAAGCTTGAGTAGTGAGGAAGTTGTGGTTAAAATTTGGTGGCATTTGGATGTTCCTAGAGGAAGTTATTATGGTTTGAAATTAGTGCAATAATGTACTTTTTGATAATTATTAGAACAAAGTTTAAGGGCAATGATATGTCACACCCTTGACTTGTCACGTGCCAAATCTGAGCCATCCAATGAGAGTGCCACAGATTTAGGATGGATCGGATGGCCAAGGAGTCATCCCTAACCTTCGCTTGACGCGCGAGTCGTGGCTGTTGTGGCAAGATTCAACGTTGACCACGACCCCCCCTCTCTGACCGATATCACGAGAAACCATCTGAGGCACTACCTCCACCTCGTCTCCATGAACACTTTGACCCCTCACACGATGCCCAACAGCGACTGGAATCATCTCCACGATCACCACCCATAGCACCCTTCTCCTGCGCGCCCAGGCTGGATTTGGGCATCTCGCCCTCAGTACTCCTTGCTCCTAATTTAAACCCCCTAATAGCTTCTCTGACACCTCTTTAGTCCTCCTGTGCCATCGATTTTGTCTGAAGCAAGCGTCGCTAACTCTGTCCTCAAGCTCACCCTCTCCGATCACCTCCTCCTCAGCTTAGTTGCTTCTCAGGACTCCTCCTCCTCCAAAGACTACAAATCGACCGTCCCACGAGCTTTGAAGCCCTACGAGGAACCTCATTGTCCCTTCCTCAGGCTGCAACACCACCATAGACCCCCCTCACTCATCTTCTTCCCCACGGCTGACAAGCTTCCCCGACCCTTCGGCGGAACGACACAGTAGAGGGAGCATCCTCCTCCAACACGCCGCCCTGACCAAGGAAGACACCATGAAGGTGAACCAAGTCTCAGCTGCACGTGAGAAGATCCCTGCAGCACTGCACAAGTCGCCAGAGTTGGGCCAGACGGCGGCGGCACCTGTTCACGGGAGAATAGGGTCATGCCTCGCGTGTGTGAGAGAATGGAGGAGGACTGGTTGGTCCATCCGTTGAACCAGACTTGCCCAAACCCAGCCATGAACCGGGTCTAGGTGCCCTTGAACCGGCCGGCTCCACCAGCAAGCAGGAGCAAGGAGCCGCACCCCCAATCTGGACACGTGGCGGCCTCTGATTCGTCGAAAAAGGTAATAATCTCATAGTATTTCCAAATCTTGTATAATTTTTAGTAAATAGCTAGTTTATCGGAAAAATACAAACAATATACCAAAATGTTTAGAAAAATGCATAGAACAAGATGGAAGTATAATATCAGGATTTTGAGTAACTAATATAGTTGATATCATGTAAGATATGTAATGCTTAGTCCATGGATAATAAATATCAAAGGATGATATAAAATTATGGGAAAATGTCATTAAGTCTATAATCATGTTTATAATGCAAATGATGTTAGATATGGTCAGGTTGAAGCACCAAAGCATATAATTTGATTAATATGGATAATTAGGGCTAATAACCCTAAATAAAATGCAATAAATACTTGCATGCTCAATAA
The DNA here is from genome assembly GCA_963693085.1 of Alisma plantago-aquatica. Classification (NCBI taxonomy): domain Eukaryota; kingdom Viridiplantae; phylum Streptophyta; class Magnoliopsida; order Alismatales; family Alismataceae; genus Alisma; species Alisma plantago-aquatica. The sequence continues at coordinate 179,848,902 of OY856415.1, forward strand.
ATGATGAGATTTATAGAAAACCCTCATATCTATAACTGAAAGATAATATATAAATTTGAGATCAGTTATATACACGAAATCCATGTTATATGAAGAGCACCCTTGATACATGTGATATAAACCCTTTTATGCTTAATGTATATAAACTAGGGTTAATATGTGCACAAAAATGATATTGAACCTAATGTTCAGATGATGAACTTTGATAATGAGATGTAATCTAGAAAATGACATCAGTGAGATAATCATAAGATAAGAATACAAGTAATGATACTCATATCCTAATGAACTAAGAGAAACTCTAATGAACACGATAGGGTTAAGATGAGATGTAAGATGATGAGAACCTGATGGCGATATGTGATCTTGTCTTAATTAGGGTTTTACCAAGGATATAGTTGACATCAGAAATATATGGTGATTAGGATGTCTCTTTGGAAGGTACGCCATTACCTCTCACTTGGCTTATTATACAATATGCTTGTGTTATATGGTAGTAAAGACTTGGCATATAGTATTGATTAGAATGATTGTTCTTGTATGATATGTTGCATGATTTTCCAGACTTATTGCTATGAACACATGAAACATAATATATTTGTTCCATTATATGAAAGCACCAACTCTTTGGCAGTGTGCTTGGAAGTGACCGAACTCTTTGGTAGTGGTCACGTTGTACATATGGAAGCACCAACTCTTTGGTAGTGTGCTTAGACCCAACTCTTTGGTAGTGGTCACATTGTACATATGATCCAACTCTTTGGTAGTGATCATAAAGGCCTTAATGCATTCAACTCTCAGGCAGTAAATGCATGGATGATATAATGGAAATTATGGTTAAAATATGTGTTCTCTTTTGTTAATGAACATCTTTGTGCAAGTATACGCTTTTCTTATATTCTTCTGTTACTTCCAAGTATTAGTTTTATCTTATTGCCAAGATATGATGAGAGGTATATAAAAGACACATAGGCGTACTCAGTACAATATTTTTTAATATTGTGTTGACGTGTACCGCATGTAATCTTTTGTTTAGGTTGTGGACATGTGTTCTTGAAAATCCAAGATAGTGAGAGTTGTATAGCGAGCTGATGTACAGGTGGACATATTGTCTTAAGATCCTGTAGTTTAGATGTAGTACATGTATATGTATAGTTTGTTGTTCAATATGTAATATCAAATGTTGTAACAATTCATGTTGTAATTATATGTTGAATGGTGAACATGTGTGTATGGTTTTATTATTGTTCATGTACATGTGCTACTGATTGTTTCCTTCTAACTCCCTTGATTTTCTTCTTCTTAGCCTAGTGTGGGATGTTTAAATTGGGATTCTCGCTGAGGTGAGAGTTTCAATTTGGACGTCGCACATTAGATTAAGTTTTAGAAAATCTGGGGACGTCACAGGTGGTATCAGAGCATGAACAATAGCAAGCCTCACATTTGTTCATTATGCAACTCAAAACCATAGAACCTTGAACTTAATAATGTTTAGGGTTAGATTAGTCATCTTTTAGAGACTAGATCTGACCTAGCCTCTAGGTTAGCACCTAGATGTATGAGAACTAGGTCTAGACTGGTGCTTGTTGAGTAACAAGTCCTTAGATGTCGTTCTTTCCTTGTAGTGCAGTGGTATGGGACGTTGCACTATTTGGAAATGACGTGCATCAAGGGAAGAGAAACCCTAGACATATTGTGCACGTTGTCTAGAGTATCTACACTGGTCTACCCCTTGTTCTTACCCTTTTCACTAGTTTTCATGACACTGTACTCTCTACCAGTGTTCAGGAAATCGGTCCGTGCGGTCGCATATGCGGCCGCTTAAGCGGTTCGGACAGGGTACCGCTCCGCATATGTCAAAGCGGACCAATAATCGGTCCAGGCCCGCTTATGCGGCCGATTACCCACTTATGCGGCCGCTTAATCACCGCTTTTCCAAACACACATACATGGACTTGAAGAAATGAAATTTATATGATATTTTTGTTGTTTCTAATTAAATATTTATATGATATTGATGCTCCCTTTCTTCTAATTAATCATTCTATGTTGTCCTTGTATGTAATTGTTCAATGTGACATATAATTCTATATGACTGATATATAAATATACATAGATATATTAATTTATTTAAAAAAATCCAAAACTGCATATACTCCCGCATACCGCATATACTCTATTCAGTGCCCCATCCGCCCGTACACCGAATAGCACTTTTCTGAACACTGCTCTCTACTATGTGTGGGACACTCGTTTTCTAGATTTGGTTTTTGATTCCAATTGGATCGAACCTTGATAGTTTTCTCTGATGCATGTTTTATCGGAGAAAAACTATATAATATTTTATTATATATGTGTATTAAAAAAAACTGTGTCCCCACACAAGTATGAGTAGGAGGTGGTCATGTAACCTAATTGAAAGTGAATGACATCAGTCTAGAAGAGAGAGTAGTTCTAGATTAGATGTCTAGAGCCTTGTTGGAATATGTAATAGATGGAATAGATGAAATAAGTTTTGATAATATGATGTAAGTCTTGTATTGATTATATAAGATGGTTATGATGATATATGTTTGCCATTAAGGATTAAAGTCCAGTTTTGAGGATTTGAGATAAGTGTTGATGATGCAAGTAACTAGACTTTTATGAGATAAGATATGTTAATACAAGACAAGGTTGTGAGTCATCATGAGCCTCAATCCCTTTTACGAAGGAGGACCTGTAGTGTTAGGACCAGTTTCGGGGTTAACTGCAGAGAGAGTGAGACCCATTGGGAGAAGTTTAGAGAACCTAAACTCCAAGATATGAGAATTCTAAGATATGCGATGTGATATGTCCTAAACTAGACTACTTCTGAGTGAATGAGTTGTGTTACTTTATGCATGATTCCTATAGTCTTGTTGAACCCTATATGTCCTTGGGAGGACCAAACCCTAGAGTCAGAGAGAGGCTGGTTACATATGCATATGTGAACATGAAAATGATTTCCTACCATCTGGGTGAGGGAGAGAGCCCAAGACCCAGGAGGAGGTAGCTATGTTAGTTTCTGTGAAGCCTCATGCTCGGGTTGGTGGTTTCCCACATAGGAATCTGGTGGTGTATATAAGAGAGTTTTGGGTAAGCATGTTTCATGGGTAGAAGACCAATGAATAGTATGTTGTAGCATGTTTTGGTTTGTGCTTATGTGGCTAGAGCTAATGAAGCTATTAGTTCGTGCCAATGAGGTGATCCGAGAACCCTAGACTGAGAGGAAAGATAAAGTATATGCATGTGAGATACTCATAGAGTTGAGTGAGCTTAGAGTGACTGAGCATGGCACTACCCTCATGATACGGGTCAAGAGAACCTCAATTGGACTAGATAAAGTTTTGATATATGTTCATTAGCCACTCACATAAGCTTGTTTAGCACAACCATAATATAATATATGTAAGGATGTGTTCTAATCTCGAGATGTGATATGTAGACATGATATGATGGAAATCTAGAAAGGGTTTAATAGATCTCAATGTATAAATGGTTAATCACATACATGAATAATGATGATAATGTGAAAGTTTTGGCTAATCTCGTGATGAAATCACTAGTAGATGTCACAATCTACTATGAATAATGAAATAAGATCATATGAATGAAACATGTTGCACAAGGTGTTAATCTTAGTACTTAACAAAGATGGAAAATATAGTTTGATAGTTAGCACAACATAATGTTCATGACACCTTGATGTATGAGTTAATCTTAGTTAACTCCTTTAGAACAAGGAATATGATGTGAGAACCCTAATTCATGGCTAAAGGTAAGGAGGAAAATCTAACATATGAGATATGTAATGACATAACCTAAGTTTCTAAACCCTGAGTTTAACCTTGAATGGAGTGTTTGTGCACCAAGATGGTTGTAAAAATCCCCTAATAGTGTTTTGGATACATGGTTTTGGGTAACCTTTGCGGATATGTTACACATAGAATAATTCCTACATGTGGATGAGTCATGGTAGTTTTCCTTGGAGTACGAGTATGGTTGACTTTCAAGGACGAAAGTTCTTTTAAGATGAATATGATGTGACAAAGTGGTTTTTCTGGCTTAATTCCGAGGACGAAATTTCTTTTAAGGTGTGTAGGATGTGATGGAGTGGACTTTTAGAATCCTAAATGTCCAATGACATAAGTGAAATCATATGGTTGAGTTATATTGAGAGTTCTAAGCTTTTGACAAAAATAGGAGTGTTGATGTGAGGTTGACATAATGATTAAGACATCTCTTTTAATGCCTTTTGAGGAATTTAATTGAACGGTATAATAGTTGAGTTTTGACACCAAATTTTCGTAGAAGCAAGCTTGAGTAGTGAGGAACCTGTGGTTAAAATTTGGTGGCATTTGGATGTTCCTAGAGGATGTTATTAAGGTTTGAAGTTGGTGAAATAATGTACTTTTTGAGAATTATTAGAACAAAGTTTAAGGGCAATGATATGTCACACCCTTGACTTGTCACGTGCCAAATCTGAGCCATCTGATAAGAGTGCCACAGATTTAGGATGGATCGGACGGCCAAGGAGTCATCCCTAACCTTCTCTTGACGCGCGAGTCATGGTTGTTGTGGCGAGATTCAACGTTGACCATGACCCCCCTCTCTGACCGATATCACGAGAAACCATCTGAGGCGCTACCTCCACCTCATCTCCACGAACACTTTGACCCCTCACATGATGCCCAACAACGACTGGAACCATCTCCATGATCACCACCCAGAATACCCTTCTACTGCGCGCCTAGGCTGGATTTGGGCATCTCGCCCTCAATACTCCTTGCTCCTAACTTAAACTCCCTCATAGCTTCTCCGACACCTCTTTAGTCCTCATGTGCCATCGATTTTGTCTGAAGCAAGCACCGCTAACTCTGTCCTCAAGCTCTCCCTCTCCGATCACCTCCTCCTCAGCTTAGTTGCTGCTCAGGACTCCTCCTCCAAAGACTACAAATCGACCATCCCACGAGCTTTTAAGCCCTGCGAGGAACCTCACTGTCCCTTCCTCAGGCTACAACACCACCATAGACCCCCCTCACTCATCTTCTTCCTCACGGCTGATAAGCTTCCCTGACCCTTCGGCGGCACGACGCTGCAGACGGATCCATCCTCCTCCAGCACGTCGCCCTGACCAAGGAAGACACCACGAAGGTGAACCAAGTCTCAGCTGCACGTGAGAAGATCCCTGCAGCGCTGCCAAAGTCGCCGGAGTTGGGCCATATGGCGGTAGCACCTGTTCACGGGAGAACAGGGTCACGCCTCGCGTGCGTGAGAGAAAGGAGGAGGACCGGTAGGTCCATCCGTTGAACCAAACTTGCCCAAACCCAGCCAGGTGCCCTTGAACCAGCCGGCTCCACCAGCAAGCAGGAGCAAGGAGCCGCACCCCCAATCTGGATACGTGGCGGCCTCTGATTCGTCGAAAAAGGTAATAATCTCATAATATTTCCAGATCTTGTATAATTTGTAGTAAATAGCTCGTTTATCAGAAAAATACAAACAATATACCAAAATGTTCAGAAAAATGCATAGAACAAGATGGAAACATAATATCAGGATTTTGATTAACTAATATAGTTGATATCATGTAAGATATGTAATTCTTAGTCTGTGGATAATAAATATCAAAGGATGATATAGAATTATGGGAAAATGTCAGTAAGTCTATAATCATGTTTATAATGCATATGATGTTAGATATGGTCAGGATGAAGCACCAAAGTATATAATTTGATTAATATGGCTAATTAGGGCTAATAACCCTAAATTAAAATACAATAAATACTTGCATGCTCAATAAATGATGAGATTTGTAGAAAACCCTCATATCTATAAATGGAAGATAATATATAAATTAATTTGAGATCAGTTATATACACAAAATACATGTTATATGAAGAGCACCCTTGATACATGTGATATAAACCCTTTTATGCTTAATGTATATAAACTAGGGTTAATATGTGCACAAAAAGGATATTGAACCTAATGTTCAGATGATGGACTTTGATAATGAGATGTAATCTGGAAAATGACATTAGTGAGATAATCATAAGATAAGAATACAAGTAATGATACGCATATCCTAATGAACTAAGAGAAACTCTAATGAACATGATAGGGATAAGATGAGATGTAAGATGATGAGAACCTGGTGGTGATATGTGATCTTGTCTTAATCAGGGATTTACCAAGGATATAGTTGACATCATAAATATATGTTGATTAGGATGTCTCTTTGGAAGGTACGCCATTACCTCTCACTTGGCTTATTATCCAATATGCTTGTGTTATATGGTAGTAAAGACTTGGCATATAGTATTTATTAGAATGATTGTTCTTGTATGATATGTTGCATGATTTTCCATACTTATTACTATGAACACATGAAACATAATATATCTGTTCCATTATATGAAAGAACCAACTCTTTGGTAGTGTGCTTGGAAGTGACCAAACTCTTTGGTAGTGGTTACGTTTTACATATGGAAGCACCAACTTTTTGGTAGTGTGCTTAGACCCAACTCTTTGGTAGTGGTCACATTGTACATATGATCCAACTCTTTGGTAGTGATCATAAAGGCCTTAATGCATTCAACTCTTAGGTAGTAAATGCATGGATGATAAAATGGAAATTATGCTTTAAATATGTGTTCTCTTTTGTTAATGAACATCTTTGTGTAAGTATACACTTTTCTTATATTCTACTGTTACTACCAAGTATTAGTTTTATCTTATTGCCAAGATATGATGAGAGGTATATAAAAGACATGTAGGCATACTCAGTACAATATATTTGAATATTGTGCTGACGTGTACCGCATGTAATCTTTTGTTTAGGTTGTGGACATGTGTTCTTGAAGATCCAAGATAGTGAGAGTTGTATAGTGAGTTGATGTACAGGTGGACCTGTTGTCTTAAGATCCTGTAGTTTAGATGTAGTACATGTATATGTATAGTTTGTTGTTCAATATGTAATATCAAATGTTGTAACAATTCATGTTGTAATTATATGTTGAATGGTGAACATGTGTGTATGGTTTTATTATTGTTCATGTGCACGTGCTACTGATTGTTTCCTTCTGACTCCCTTGAGTTTCTTCTTCTTAGCCTAGTGTGGGATGTTTAAATTGGGATTCTCGCTGAGGTGAGAGTTTCAATTTGGACGTCGCACATCAGATTAAGTTTTAGAAAATCTGGGGACGTCACAGCCACCTCTCCTCTGTGGGCTAAATCTCTTCTTCTCCTCCTTTCTTCTATTGTTCTCCTTTGTTTCTGTACAAGTAATGTTCTTCCACCTTTGTTTAGTGCCAACTATGCTTGTCCAAGGGTAGTTGAGCTCCTTCTTGGCTATGTATCTCATTTTGGGCATGTTTATGTACTTTCACCTTAAGCAAGTAGTTTTATTTTAGATCTATTTGTTTTCTGTTCTATCTTCTCTTTCTAGTTATGATTGCTAGTTTGGTTTATCTCTTTCTTGCTTGAACTTCTATTTCTACCTATATCGAAAGAATCATTGTAGAAATAGAAAAGAGAAGGTAGTTTTGATTGGAATCTGAAAAGAGGACTGTTCAAGGTGACCTATGTAGAACCGTAGATCTGGGCACGATTGACCCAGCCTAGCATGGTGGGGCCCACTACCAGGTTCTGCCTAGGTTACATATGTTACTAGCATCTTAGAATATTCTAGACTTGAAAGAGTATCTAGAATATTCTACAGTGTTGATTTTTCATCCTCGAGAGAGGTCTCATATCATTAATGGATTTTAGTCACGTTGTGTGAAAATGAGTGGGATGACCCCACAGGAAAAAATACCATAATATGTACTATGTTTTGATGTAGGTTGCTTGTTGCGGTGTTCAAGGGTTGTCTACAACCGAGAATGGGTGCATAGACTTCCCAAGTTATGGTTATAAAGAACCCCTTCTCTCTGATTAGTAGGATCCCGCAGTCTCTATTTTATTTTCTTTTCTTTATTTTGTTTTACTTTGTGACATTTTTCTAGACTCATTCCAGTTCTATACTTTTATCAACTATAGGATTGGCTTAATTGACTTAAGAGAGAGGTCTTAAGCATCCTAAATGTCCCCACGTCCTTGTTTTCAACCCTTTATATCTACTTAGACCCAGTTTTAAAGTTGTGGGGGTCCTTGAAGGTTTTGGATTATAAATTTAAAGTCTGAGCACCACTTTGGGTTGGTCACATACAAGTATAATCAGTAGTATAAAATAGTTTCATTGCAAAGATGGAATATTACTAATTGAAAACATATATTACATCATGGCATTTGGATATGTAACTAAGGTGAGAAATTGAAGATTACACATTTAATCAAGGGTTTCAAAGGTGATATAGCCTAAATGTTCTACATGAGGTGAGTGATAGGATGGAGAGGATGCAGGCATTCGCGTGAGGCTAAGGTTGCATGGAATGGCCTAGTGAGGACTGAGGCAAATGTTGCCACAATGATAGGGAGTATGTGACCTCACAAGATACGTGGGGCACCGGTAGTGGTTTCTAGGGGTCAAATGGTGGAGAGAGAGGGGGGAGATACAAATGATATGAGGGTAAGGGAGAGGGGTGCACATAGTGACTCGCTTCCTACGACAGGTCTCACATGGTCCACATCAGCCTGTGGTGTCCTGATGCGGTACTTGATGTGGGGAGCGACCTTGGGTGATTGGAGGTGACAGGGAGTGTCTGGGGATGAGGTATGGATCCTTGGTGATCTAAGGTGATATGAACCATTGGTAGTTGATCCAATGTCTCCCAAGTCCTCCCTAACTCTGAGTTAGGGTTCCTCATTTGGAGAAGGAGGCGGAAGTTGCAAAAAGGAGGGGGGTCAAGGGTGCGACGATGCTTGCGTGTGAATAAGGAAAAGAAGGGGGAACAAAATGAGTGGAAAGAGACTATTTATAGGTCGTGCAAAGGTGTGAGGCTCGATATGTGGTTGTTTTAGGGTTTGGAGCATGGATCCAAGCCCTTAGAGGATGCAAAGAGGTAACCAACACCTTATTTGTCTGTGCTTGAGAGGTCCTTCGTGCCTTTTGGATTAGGTTGTGGATCACGCGAGCTAAAGCAAGGAGAGGACAAGCTAGGTGGTTGTCGATTATGCTTCTCAATAGAAGGTGTCACATCAATAGAAAGAAAGGGATGGGCCTCACGGTCATCAGATCGAGTCACAACCCGTGGCTACCCAAGGATCCAACAGTCTGAGTGATACAAGTAGGTGGGAGAGAGGGAGAAAAAGGAAGGAAAACGGGATAAAGGATAAGAGATAAGGTGAGTGGGCCACTAGGATTTTGTTCCCAAATGGGCAGACTAGAACCCAGAAAAACATGGTGGAAAAGAAAAGAAAAAGGGATTAAAAAACAACATTCTTCAACTACACATAATTTTTACATATTAGTTCTAATTTAAGCACAAAAGGGTGCATTGGAAAGATAATGAAAAGATATAAAACATTATACAAATTAGGGATCATGACTATTACTTTAATGAGGAATACATTCAAAAAATGAAAGTATGATGCACAAAAGTGATTAGAACATAGATCAACAATTATTTTTGATGTCACACGAAGGGACAAAAGAACAGTTCCACTTCAAAAGAATCAAATCACTCACAATATATGATACTACTCAATTTAAATGATGAGAGCTGCAAATTAGAGATATAAAGGGAATAAGGAAGAGAGATAAAGATCCACGTTATCACATCCTCCCCACATCAAAAGAAAATTTTGTCCCCAAAATTGAATCAATCCCTAAGTTGAGAATTGATATTTCATATTCAATGTCAAAATCATTGCACTATCCCATTAGGTATTATCACCACTTACCCAATCTATCTCATTCCAAATTCTAGAAATTGAGCATCAAAGTCAACACAGTCACATAGGTCATCAAATTGGAAAAGACCATCACACAAGCTACATACTTGGAGTGATAGTCATATAGATCCCTAATTTGTAGAGAACATATTTTAGGTCAATCGAACAGTGCTCAAGAGTAAGGCATGATGTTCATTTCCAAAATTTAGGGTTCTATCTTCTAGATTGGCCTAGGTGAGGTCCATGATTGAGATTTTTCATTTCAACAATTCAAGTCCAACATCATATTGCAACGTCGTCATTTCATTCTCAAAATAAATGGAAGGACCCACCCTAGTACACATGGATCTCACCCCTAAATCATAAATCTTGTGAGTTATCATAATCATTGTTACAATTTCTATAGATTTTGGGAGATGAAAGTCATTAGTCATATCTTGAGGGTGATCTCAAGATCCAAATAAGGTGATCACGAGAGTCGAATGAAGATGATTAATTATAAGTCTATATTTCATTATTCAGTATTGAGAGTCAAGTTTGGACATCACAGTCACAGTCTAAACATTTTGAAGCTAGGCTTTAGGTTCTTATTTTAGACCTTAGGGTTAATTAGGGTTGCACCCATCCTAAGGTTTTTATTGAGATGTAATTGTCATTTTTCTTGAGGTTTCTCCAACAAAATTGGAGCGCATTATTTTCTATGTAATTCTTAGACCCAGATTCTAATTCATAGGTTGCACATCATTTTCTTTGTGTAACATCATTGGGCTCATGGAAACCTTCCCTCCTTGGCTTTGTCATCTCAGTGACCTTCCCTCCAGGGCTTAGTCTTCACATTTGCCTTCCCTCCTTGCCTTGACCTCTTGGCGACCTTTCCTCTTGGGCTTGGTCTACATGTTGGCCTTCCCTCCTGGGCTTGGTCTGATGGTGACCATCCCTCCTAGGCTGTGTTTTCATGTTGTCCTTCCATCCTGGGCTTGGCCTCTTGGTGACCTTCCCTCTTTGGCTTGGTCACCTACGGTTAGCCACTTTCTCAGTGACTTTTCCCTACGTCCCTTAGAGATGGAATAGTTGGGTTTAAATAATAATTGTCAATATTTATTCTTTCATGCTTTGTATGCTTATCCCTCTAAACTTTATGTGATATTCAAAGTTATCTCTATTCTTAAACCGATTAATTAATTCACCCTTCTAAGGGTGGTCATTCATCCATATATAACAATTGAGCAAAACTCGAGCAACATTTTGATCATTATTCAACATTTCATGGCATCAATATCGAGTTTAATTTTTTCGTATTCATGGTTGATGAATGATCTAGGCTTAGGTCTTTCCAGGAACTTGACCACTAGGTATAGTCAATATCATCATATTCCAAGATCATCAATAAATTGAGATTCAAGATCGAGAGTCAATATCCTATTAGGTTTGACCTAAAAGAGAATTAGGTCAAGAAATGGAAATTGTGTGCAAGGCGTTTCCTTTCCAGGCTCTAAATAATTAACAAAATGACAATTTATAGGTAGTCAAAATAGAGATGTGACCAATATTAGGGGAGTCATGAGTCAAATACCGCCCTAATCTAGCATATTAGTAATCAATAGGGGATTTTCCTCTTGTAAAAGTCTTCACATCCTTATCTAGGGTTCCAAGGACATGGTCATATGGTGCCATATTCATTTCATATACCGAATAGGGAGAAATGTTTGATTAACTATGTATGATGTCTCATCAATAATAGGGCAACATTGGTTTAATCAGTAGGGACCTTATCTAACATGAGGTGTAAGACATGAGTTCCACCTTTTTTCATTAAATAAAGAATTTACCTCAAACATAGAATGAATTATATCCATTTTAGTAATATTGAGTACATCACTTTCAAGAGTAATTTCATATAGCACGCAGGGTTTTGTGAAAGAGTAAAATCACCCCCATACTAAAATTTGAAAATTAAAATGTCTATCCTAAACATACTCAAAAGGTATGCTGAAACAGGTGTAAATTTTTTAAAATTTTGTATGATAGTATACAAAAAATCAAAGTGTATAGCAGCAAAATATAATTTTCATGACTATAATCAATTTTATAAAAGTACATCATAATTCTACCATATAGGGTTTACATGAAAGATACAACATAAGGATCTAGATAGAGGGAAATCTAAACTACACCAATTTTGTTTCCAAGAAACAACTTCATGAGTAAGGTCCATGTTGAAGGACATGGACTCCTTATCCTAATCCTAGGATGGCCCTCCATGCTCCTTCTATACACTCTGATCCTTTGTCTTGCTCATCACTTTGATCAAACCCTGGTGTGGTTGGGAAGACACCAAACAAGAGAAAGAAGAAAGGTATGGGTCAAATATTGATCAAGGATAAAAGATAAGGAAATAACATTGAAATAAAGGCTAAAATTTTATTATAAGATGAAGATGGTTAAAAGTATGAGTCATACTCAAATAGATGCTTGCCATAACAAGAAAAAAATAAAAGATTTGTATGCATGATTACTATTGACTACCTCAACTAAGTAGGGTTGAAGGACCTACCAGACCTCAACCAAATAGGTGAGGAAGAGTAACACATTCCAGTCACCTATAAAATATTTTATATTGGGGAGAGTAACACATTCCCCTGGGAAAAATGATGCATTCCCTACCAATGGGTGGTTGTACAAAAGTACCACTACACTAGTTAAATAGTCTAATAAAATCAACATGCTAAAAGGAACTATGGAAAGTATAAGCGTCCAATAGTTAAAACATGGTATTGGGGTACAAGACCCAAGAAATATATTATGAATACTGGTTTTGAGGCAAATATAAAAAAACAAATATCAAAAGAGAGATTAGGGTAAGTTTGATTTTTTTTGGCATTAAATACACTTTGGAGCCACTATGGAGCCACCGCTAGGGTTCCGGCGAGGGGGCAGCGGCGGTTGGGGAAGAGGGGGATGCTTTGGAGGTAGAGGTGGACGAGGAGAAGACTCGGCCCACAATCCATCTGCAACCATAGATGATACACATGCATCAACGGAAGCTTTGAAACCCCAATATAAGTCTTATCGGGACACCATGACAGGACGCAGGGTCTCAGACCAGGTTAAGGTCATCTCTCCAGATACCTTAACGTTGGTAGTTATACACATCGACAACACTGGTGCTTTTCCGGCCATTACGATGAACCATAACTCCTTGCCACAACTACTGGATCCATAAAAACATGTTGTTATTGTCAAGATGCTTGGCAGTAGCATTGGGTTTCAGGCTCTTCTCAATAGGCTGGAAATCCTTTGGTCCCCTACTATCTCCTTCAAAGCCATCAATATGGAAAAGGGGTACTATATCATCTAGTTAGGCAATAACAATGATTTCATCAAATCCATGACTGACGTCCCATGGGTGATATTTGGAGACTACCTGTCAATAGAATCCTAGAACTCTAACTTTCGACCTTCTGAACAAATACCACATAAAGTAGTGGTATGGTTTAGAATCGTAGATCTCCCTGTCTACCTCTACCAGAATCAAATCCTATCAAATATTGGAAATCTAGTCGAGAAGACAATCAAGATTGATGCCACAATCACTATTGGTGATCGAGGGAAATTTGCTCGCCTAGCATCCGAGGTTGATACCACCCAACTTTTCTTACTTGCTATCCTTCTCAACGGCAAATAGTACCTCCTTGAATATGAAAATCTGCCTATTGTTTGTATGTGGTGTGGAAGGATCGGGCATGCAGACGCATAGTGCACTTTCTTCAAGCCTTTCCTCCCAACTGAACCTTCCACTTCTCATGCAGTAGTGTCGCCTACACCCCTCACTTACTCACAGTCCATTCATGCCCCCAAACCAGTGCGATACACATCACAGAAGGATGGCCAACCTGTGGGGAAATAGGTTGCTTTAACGGAACCAACCAAAAACTCCATTGCAGGTGCTAAGCTCAAGACGGGCAACGCCTCGAGTGAAAACATAGTGGATACAGAAGATGACTGGGAAGTAGTGAAGTCCAAGAAAAATAAGAAGAAAGATCCCAGGACCTAGGAAGCCCAACCAAAGCCGAAGAGCCCCACTAACAACTCTGTAGTGGCCCTCATTAATGACTAGGTGTCTGAGGGCTGACTTTCTATCCCAAATGATGGAGGTGCATTCTAGTTTAAGAGTGTCCCCCCCATCAACTCTCATCCCCCCCGATACCTTTGCTTGGGGAGACAATGGCAATGGAAATGGAATTTTACTTAGAAATTGGAAAGTAATATACCAAAATGTGGTGGTCAGTCTGAGAATGGACCACAAGAAAGGGAAGATTGCCCATGTGTTCAGTGCCATGGGAGACTGCCAATCCAAGAAGAAGCAACTTAACATTGATGATGACAACCTGATTATGGAAGACGCCATCAACACTGACAACCATGGAGATGAAGAGGTAGAAGACCTAGGCCATGCAGTGGGTATGTGTGTGGCTATTAACTAAAGTACCCCCTCACTACTTTGTATATTATGAACAAGATCATGTGTTGGAACGTCCAAGGAGCCTTCTCCAAGGACAAACTTCGTCTTCTTAAAGAGTACAAATTGAAACACAAGCTCAAAGTTCTAGTCTTAATTGAAACTCGTTGTAGTGGCACCTCAGTGGATACTGTTATAAAAAAACTCGGCTACTCCTCCTCACATAGATTAGAGGCCCTTGGCTTTTTAGGGGGCATCTGGATTTTATGGGATGAATCTCAATGTAAATTTGACATCATCTTTAATCATCGACAACTTATTCATTGCAGAATTAATGACTCCTGGAACATCACGTTTGTTTATGGAAGTCCAAACCCAATAAAATGTCACTTGTTATGGTCCAGACTTCAGGAAATTGCACCCACTATCCTAGGTGCTTGGGCAGTAGTTGGTGATTTTAACACCATGCTAGACACATTAGAGAAGAATGGTGGCAAACACTTTGACCACCATAGCATCTGTATGTTCAAAAAGTTTCTCATTAAAATTGACCTTTCTGAGATCAGAATGCATGGTCACTTCTATACCTTCAAACGGCTTCATCTTCTAGAAAAACTGGATAGGGTAGTAGCCAATGATGACTGGTTATCAGTCGATGTTGGCTACAAATCTACGATCCTTCCTCGGCTCTACTTGGATCACAATCCTATTCTAATTTTAAATACTGGACAACAAGACCTCAGAAGACCAGTTTTAAGAACTAAGTCAATCTGGGCAACCACACTAGACTTCCACAAGAAACTTCTCCCACAATGGAACGAGCACCTACCTTTCCCTGAAGCATTGGGCATCTTTCGACAGGAGGCCATCAAGTGGGAAATCTCTCAAAGGCGTAGTAAAAACAAGGCAAAGAAGAACCTCCTGGCCAAAATTGACAAATCTCAGGTACATAACAACATCTCTCCTAACCTGGCTAATGATATCTTGTCCATTTCTCTAGAAGAGTAATATAGTAGGATCCTCCTTTAAGAGGAACTAGATTGGCAATATAAAGCCTGCATCACCTGGCTTCAATCCGGTGATGGGAATACAATGTTGTTTCACACCTATGTCAAGGCTAGGCGACACTTTGCTAAAATCAGTAGGCTAGAAAACGAAGAATATGAATGGGTGGACAACCCGTTAGAACTCAAGAAGATTATAAGAAGCTACTTCTTCAATCTCATGACAATATGAAGCCCATCCTTGGTCCAACAAATAGCCATCACCAGGTACCCAGTCCAATTTGATCAACTATCTCCCCAGAATTTGAATTTCATTGCATGAATGCCTCGTCCAGACAAAATCGAATGAACCACCTTCCTTATGTCACCGTCCAAATCACCGGGGCCGGATGGAGTATACACTGAGTTCTTGCACTCTAACTGGGATAAGCTCATTACTTCAATCATCAAAACTATACAAGACACTTTTAACAACAGAAATATTGATCACTGGCTGGCTGATTCATATATGGTCCTCATTCCTAAGAAAAGGCAACCAGTGAACTGCTAGGATCTATGACGCATTTCACTCAACAACTAATGTTTCAAACTCATCTCAAAAATTCTAGTGGAATGTCTCAAACTACACCTCAATCTTTGGATTGGGGACATGCAATCCAACTTCATTCTAGGAAGGAGAATCAATGACAACATCCTCCTCATACAAGAAGTTATTCATTCTATGAAACAAAAGAAGGGAAAGACAAAGTGGGTAACCATCAAGCTAGAATTGTCTAAGGTCTTGGACAGAATGAAATGGTCGTTCATTGAAGACACTTTAGTCAAAGTTGGGCTACCTAGTATCACCATCAAACTAATTATGAACATTATCACTTCAAGGATCACAACTATTCTATGGGAGGGTGTCCCACTCGACCCCTTTTGCTCTTCTCAAGGCATGCGTCAAGGAGACCCGTTGAGCCCCTAACTGTTTGTGCTATGCATGGAAAGACTGTCACAATCTATCAGCTAGGCAGTGACATATGGTCACTACAAGCCTTTTTGTCTCACGCGCCATGGCCTTCCTTTATCACATGTTTTCTTTGCCAATGACATTCTCTTGATGTCGGAAGTGAATTCAACTCAGGAAACCAACATCCTGGACATCCTCAACTTGTTTGTTGAAGCATTAGGCCAAGAAGTATCAAACCAAAATCATGTTGCTTCTTCTCTGTGAATACAACTAGATTGAAAAAATGTGCTATTTGTAGAAGGATTGGTATCAACCATACAGAGGATCTAGGGCACTACCTCAGGGTACCTATACTCCATCACAGGGTCAATCGAGCAACACATCAACAAATTACTTCCACCATCAATGAATGCATGACAGGGTGGTTGGCAAGGCATATTTCACTAGATGGATGCATGACCTTTATGAAATCCACACTCAAATCTATACCATTCTATGCTATGAAAATAGTTTGACTATCTCCACGTCTCTGTGATGACATCAATAAACAAGTTAAAAACTTCATTTGGTCTGGTGGCCGTGACCAACAGAAGATGTCCCTCGTTTCCTGGAAGAAAATTACCTCTCCTAAAGACATGGGTGGACTAGGAATCAAGGATGCCCATGATCATAATACAACTCTTATGCTGAGGAATGTGTGGTATTTCCTCAATAATCAAACAACCCCTTGGGTCAAGGTGATGTAGGAGAAGTACAAGTGTGGTGATACAATCAGCAAGAAGCCCAATTCCTAAGTTTGGGCATTTATCAAAAGACACATTGGCTCCCTCTCGGGCATCATTCATAGAATAATTAATTTAGGTATCAACACAAATGTATGGACTGATAAATGGATACATGGAGAGGCCATCCTTGAGCTACATCCCTCTTGGAGCATACCGATCGAGCTGACTGAATTGAAAGTCTGCTCCATGCGCCTGGATAATGGAGAATGGGACCACTCATTTGTCACCAATTTCCATCTATCTAGGTTTTGGGATAGAATCAAGTCTATTCCCCCACCAATTGATGAATCTGACGACGACAATTGGGCATGGTCGTTAGAAGACTCTGACATATTCTCGGCAAAATCTGCTTATAATCGGATTCAATTAGAAAAGAATATTGAAATCCATGGTGACTGCGGCACCATTTGGCGTCTAAACATTCTTGAGCGCCTGTGTTCCTTCACATGGCTCCTCCAGCATCGCGCTCTCCTGACAAATGTTGAGAAGCAACGTCGTCATCTAGACATTGATATCACCAGCAATATATGCAACAATGCACTAGAAAGCTTACTACATTACTTATGTGACTACCATTCCAGTAGACAAACCTGGGCTAGACTAGGAATGGGAGAAGACTTCTTCAATGATAACGAGGAGGATTGGATCCATAAGCTGGTCTCTGACGCTACTCGAGATATTTCCTGCATACAAAACATTGTAATAGCTAGGCACCTATGGTAGGATAGGAATGATAAGATCTACAAGAACGTTCCTTTCAACATACATAAGAGTGTTCACTTCATCAAGTAGAGGACATAGACTATATTTAACCTCCCTCTTCCTAAATCACAGTCCTCGGGAGTCAGTCACTCTATAATGGTAGCCAAGCCAGACATCTATAACACTGTCATCTTTGTTGACGTGGTGTTCAATCAAAACTCCAAGAAGGCAGGTGTCGGCATCCACGTTATCGACAATGAAGGAAGATGTTTGAGTGGATGAGGGGCCCCCTTCTTCTCATCATTAGTGCTTGAATATGAGGTACACGATGTAATCCTCATAGGACAACTATGTCGGGAGCTAGGAATGACACAAGTTGTTATGCTTTTAGACTCCAAGCTAGCAGTCAATGTGTTAAATGACAAGCAACCTCCCTCCAGCAAGCTCCAGCCGTTATGGAGAAAATTTCAATTCATCAGAACCACTACTCAGCTCATGATAATGCATGTCCCTCGTGAACTGAATAAGGTTGCTGATGAAGTAGCAAAATACACAATGCACTCTTTTCTTTCTTGCAACTTCAATTTGTTTAAGACACCTTGGCTAATTTCACATTTGAATGTAAACCTTGCCTCCTTCTCGGTTGCACTAGAGAGCAGTATGAATAAAAATTAATCTCTAGCTCTTCTGAAAAAGAAAGAGAGATTAGGGTTCAATAAGTGCCTCATTAGGGAAATTAGGTTATGGCTCACAAATTTCCCAACATAAGGTTTAAGGATGCACATACCTCTCTTGTTGAGTTCAATTACCAACTTCAACCACTTTTAGATGATCCTGCAAGGGTGTAGCTCACTGGTGTTCAGACTGTGAATGTAGGTAGAGGTCTCATGTTTGAATCCTCAAGAGGACGAATAAAATTGGGATTTATGTCAGACATGGTTTGCGCCATAATTGATGGGTTGAAAACTTATTTTGCCATACTCCTCCTGTGTCGGACCTCCACAGGTCAATGAGGGGTTGGGGAGAGGAAGTCTCCTTGATGACTCAACAAGTTCAACTTTGCCTATTTTTAAGTTATTCACATATATTAGAGTCCATATTGCATATTAATGTAGAGTACCCAAAATTAGACCTTTTTAGAAAAACTCGTATTTTGACTCGAAAATATCACCAATCGATTTATTAGGTTTTTCTACTCAAGAAAAGTTATTAGGATGTCTATTTTTGGGTTAATATGTAAAAGTTCTGAGTTTAAGGATTTTATGCATATAAATCATTATCCAAAATCATCATTCACACAATCATGAATATCATACGTTGAAACTATTTTTATTAGAAAGAACATGTTTTTCATATTCCAAAATATATTTATTTGTTAATTGTGGACAACCAGAGTAAAAGATATGAATTTTTCAATTTGGACCAATCACAAAATTAGGAAAAGACAAATAATCATCAGAGATATTTTGAGAGAGGAACTCACATGTATGGTTGGGTATTTATAAGATGCGGCCATGAGGCCTATGGATGTGGGGTTATAAAAGCTTGGGAGACAAGAATTAGGCATTTTGCAAATAATAGAAAGTAAGGAATGGAATATGGCTCGTTGAATGTGAAATTCTCTCACGAATCCACATCAACAAAAATCTCAAAACACCATCAAGAATCGAGAGAGAAAATTGAACAATAAAATCACATGTACTCGACCCATGTATCCTTTCTTCATGTGATCTAGATGACAACTTTTGGGCTTTCAGATCGCCATCCAACGGTCATGAAGTCGCATGCATCAGCCCCCCTCCACGTGACATATATTTCATTGCCAAAACCAATTCTGACTATAGTTTTGTATATAATTATTTAACTTTTTCTCTTTTGTTATTTTAGGGTGCAAAGTAATTCCAAAATCTAATGAAATTTGACACCTAATCTAATTTGAGTATGTATAATCTGAATATACAATCAAATTTGCCTTTTGAAGACCTTTGATTTATTAATAAAGCAAATCATATTTTTTCTTTCCTCATACATTAATGACTAGGATTCTCCAAAATTAATCAAACTTCACCCATAAGTCATTTAAAGTGTGTTGAATAAGAATTTGCCATTATTTCCATTTTTTAATGTTTTTGTTATTTTAATTAACGATTTGAAGGTTCTACACACTTTCTCTCTACTAAATTCACATTCTCATCAAACATTTTCCATATTGAGTAAAAATTGAACCAAAGGCCTATTTTATCATGTAGAATACGAATTTGGTATTATTTTATATTTTTTGAAGAATGTTATTGTTTTCTTTAATACATTTGAATCTTATTTCTTATTATATCCTTTTAATGCATTAGAGGCATCTAGAAAGTGTGTAAAAATATGAAAATTAGTCTATAAGCAATACTAAATGTGAGGAACATGATTTGGACATTAATTAATTTTTTCAACATATTATTTATATTTTTTGTCTTTAAATTATTCTCTCTCCTAAATAAAATAAAATATTTAAGATTGTCCAAATTAGATGAAAATTCACACAGACTCATTTTGACATTTAGATTATGAATTTCATCAACGTTTAAACATATCAAATGATGACTAGTCATACTAGATCAAGTTCATGCAATAGTTTCACATTTCAAGTCATAAGATTATAAAAGAGCCTAGGATAGATCAAGTTGATATCAATGCATCAAGAGTGATAAGTTTACTAATTTGATCAAGGTATGCATGGGATTAGCATAACTATTATATTTCATCATGTGCACATAGCTAGATCAACTTAGTTAATTTAGTGTACAAATTAGGCACTTGAGGTTTTATTAGTCGAACATGAACCATTTAGCATGAGATGTTTTTCTAGTAGGGTACCAATCTCAAGTTAGGTTATTTATTTCAAAGTTCAAACATTTTATGGTGATAAGTTAGGTCAAAGACCTCATATATATACAAGTTGCATCACGTGAAAACATAGAAGGGGTCATTTTTAGAGCAAAGTTGGTTATGATAGGTCAAGATGAACATTAGGGTAGATTCAAAGGATTCAAGGAATTTTTCCACGTTCATAAGGAGTCAAAGTTAATGATTATCATAAAGGGGTGATATAATATCATTAATAGTACAAGAAGGATCATGATTTCATATTGTTCATCAATTTCAAGATCATACAAGGGGGTTTTCATTATAACAAGGAAGGTACAAGCATAAACAGTAATACTAATATAGTTTCATTGCAACCATAGAACTTTTTTTATCAAAACCATATATTACATCATGGAATTTGGGCATGTAACTAATGAGTTATGAGTAATTGGCGATTGCACATCTAATCATGGGTTTCCGAAGTAATATACCCTAAATGGGCTAATTAGGGTCGAGGATCCCTTCTTGGGCCATCCTTATTGTAACACCCCTGACCTGGGTTATACATTAACCCTAGGTGTTTTGATTAATAAAGATGATTAAATGCTTAATCTCATCTTGTGAAAGGTAATTAGGGCTCAAGAGGAACTTATATTGCAATTCTAGTCCTGTTTGAACATTGTTGAAATCAATGTTGTTTGTTTTAGACTAATGTGCAAAATACCCAAGTTGAGGGGTTTAAGTGCAAATTGTTCATTATAATATGTTCCTCATGTGTTGAAGAATAATTAGAGTGAATATGATGATGAGGTGTGGCTTATGGAAGCCTGAGTACCAAGAAAGAGTTGATAAAGCAATGTATGTGCATGAAAACCCAGTTTTGGTGTAATGTGCAATTTACCCAAAACCTAGGGTGCAATATATAAATTAGCACTTCAATAAGGTCCCTAATGTTTCTTTTGATCATGTAGAGCAAAGAAAATGAGAGGGGCGCCTCATTTGAATTAAGTTGGAGGAGAGAGAATCTTGATATTAAAATAATCAAGATTTAGTCCTAATTGAAACCCTAATTCGATTTAGGGCAAAAAAATAAATGTATTCATTAAAGGGCCTTCAATCAAAATTAAAATGGTTGGATTCATATGTATGTGTGACTTCCTTGAGCTTTGCAAGGACCACAAAAATATCCAAGGGAGTGGATAACTCACACACAATTTTATAAGAAAAAGAAATATCCACTCACATATGGATATTAATATAATATGATTTAAGGTGCTTGATTTGCTTTTCTTTAAATCATGGATAATTGAGAGGGATAAAAGGCAAACAAGATATCCTAGTCCCTAAGGAAGATAAGGGGGAAGAGGTGGCCACATTTTTGGGATTAAATGAATTTTTATAAGGCACTTTCTCTCTCCTTGATTTTCTTATAAAAAGACCCTTTACAAGCCAAATGGAAGGCTTTTTCGACCCCACTTCTTCTCCTTGCTTGGGAAACGACAAAGGGAGCTTGGGAGGATCAGGAGGACGACCCCCAACCTGTTGGTAAGGTTCTTGATCCATTTCACCTTGATTCCATGGTGGAAATCGAAAATAAATTATGGATTTCTTCCTATTTCGATCTCTTCTTCAATTCTAACCATTCCTTTTCACTCAAACCTTGAGGACGAGCCTTGAAATGGTGAAAGGAGTTTCATCCACCATTGTTTCCGTGGACATGGAGCTTTGGAGCTCAATTGGAGGTGGGTTGTATTACTTGAACCCTTTTTCATTGTTATTCAACCATTAATCTTGCAATTTCAATGATTCCTTCATTATCGTGTTTAATTACTGGTTGAAAATGGTTATTTCATGAAATCAGAAGTTGTTAGAACTTCAGGGACGAATGTAGATGATGATGACATCATCTTGGATACTTTTTCCAAAGAAATCATGGTTCATACGGTTTTGAGTTAATTGCTCATGCGGTTTCACCAAACCGTTTGAGAGCAAACGGTTTGAAACCATTTGGGAGAAAATGGTTTCAAAACCGTTTGAGTGAGTTGACCAAGGGTTGACCGTTTGAGATTACTGTTCCTATTTATGTTGGTTAATGACTCACGAAATTTTATGGGTTAAATCCCAAGGAATCGTGAGTTGAAGGCTAATCAATTAGGAAAACCTAATTGGATTAAGTGCTGATTTTTCAGCTTGATTAATTTGACCTTTTGGGAATACGGTTTCAAAACCATTTGAGAGGGTTGACCAAGGGTTGAACGTTTGCGAATCCTGTTCCTAATTATTTTGGTTGATGACCCACCAAATTTTATGGATTAATTCCAAAGGAATCATGATTTGAAGGCTAATCAATTAGGTAAACCCTAATTGGATTAAGTGCTGATTTTCAACTTGGCTGATTTGACTTTTTGGGTTAATTAGCCCAAACGGTTTCAAAACCATTTGGGGATTACCCAAACGGTCTGAAGACCGTTTGGGGGTCACCCAAGACCGTTTGGAGGTCTAGGGTTTGATATGGTTAAGTGATTGAAGGACAAAAGATATGGTGTTAACCCTAATCGGCTAAGTGTTGATTTTGCATTGGAATGAGTTGATGTTTTGGGTTGATTGACCCAAACAGTTTCAAGACCGTTTGGGAATCACCCAAACGGTATCAAGAACATTTGGGGATCACCCAAGACCGTTTTGAGGTCTAGGTCTAAGCATGGTTGACCAATTGAAGATCTAAAGGTACCAACTCACTTTGCAATTAAGTGCTGATTTGATGATCAACTCAATAGCTCAAACCCTAATGATTTTTCACTAGAATCCAAGGGTTGGATGAGCCAAACGGTCTCAAGACCGTTTGGAGCTCATCCAAACGGTCTCAAGACTGTTTGGAGGTCACCCAAGACCGTTTGGAGGTCTAGGGGTGAGTATGGTTAAGCAATTGATGATCCAATGATACTAAGTTAAAGTGTAATCAATTGTTGATTTGGTGATCAATCCAATCATCCAAACCCTAATTGGTTGACTTGGATTTTGATGATGTGATGGGAAAATGGTCCCAAGACCGTTTGGTGGTCTTCCAAATGACCTCAAGACCGTTTGGGGTCAGGTCATGTTCAATTTGGATGATGGTTCAATGGTTTCAAAGTAACTAATCTTGCATTGATTAGTGTTGAAGGATCATCGATTCCAAACCCTAATTCAATTGATTCAAACCCTAATTGAGGACTAATTGAGGGTCAATTGAGGGTCAAATCAGTTTAAGGTTGACCTATTTTACTCAATTGAAGTATGAGGATAGGTCCAATTGATGATTGGTTCCATGAATTCAATGATTGAAGGAATCAATATTGAGAACCCTAAACCGATTGGTGTAGTTGAGACCATCTTTGGTCCATGCGGTTTTGAGGAGGTTTGGACCAAACCGTCTCAAGACTGTTTGAGTCCAAACGGTCTCAAGAATGTTTGGGACCAAATGGTCTCAAGACCATTTGGGAACAAACAATCCCAAACCGTTTGTGCCCATGCGGTTTCAAAAGTCAAACTTGGTCAAACGGTCTTCACCTACTTGCTTGGGCAAACGGTATCAAGCACCACCTTTACCAAATGGTTTCAAATTGTTTGAACCTTGAAGGACCAAGACCGTTTGGTGCTCAATTAGTCAAAGTTGATTGATGACTCAATTGGTTAATCCACTTAGACACTTGTTGTAATTGAGGACTCAATTGATCAATTCAATTGGATACCTTATGTAATGGAGGTCTAAGGTGATTGAATCTCTTGCGAATAGAGATGATGAATGATTAATTGATCCAATGATGATTAGTAATGATGATCATTGAAGGTACAAAGGTTGAAACCCTAATAGTACCTAAGTGATTAGTGCCAATTAAGGGATGAACCCTAATTTCTTATAGGATCAATGACTTGGTACACTATGTTAATCATAGTAGTATGTACTTGATGGAAGGGTTGATATGACCTAATCAAGTTGAGATGATAATAGCATGAGTTCATATATGAATATGATTCATGTGGTGATTAAGGGTATGATCCTTAAAGTAGAGAGATCATGAAACCCTAATCATGAACATAAACCCTAATCTACAGGGTTATTGTGTTCTAACCCTAATTGAGGGCAATTCTAAATGAAACCCTAATTGAGGGTGTATCCTTGTGAAACCCTAGTTGAAGGTGTATCTATGTGAAGCCTAATCCTAATAATGGAATAGTAGCATATACCCTGAAAAGGGAAGTATCTAATGTGGTTGTTTATAGGCAACTTTATGATAAAACAATGCCTTAAACTAAGATAAGTCCATACCATGTGAGATAGTTGGACAATTATAATGTGTGGCCTATGCATTATATGCTAAGGGTGAGTATTTGGTGATGGAATGTATTAAGAGGGGAAATATCTTAATACAGGATAAAGTTGGTTAACTCAAGAGTGTCTGAAATGATGAGAAAATGATACATCAAGATATGATGGTTATCACACTCAGAACTTCAGGGTTTATATACCTTGATATACTCCAAATCCAAAATAATTGGGTAAGAAATATATGAAGTGTGATATGCAACTAATACAATGAAATGTAATGAGTTGTTGCACTTGATGAGTGTTAATTAATGCACCTTGAAAATGGGGTTAAGCCCAAATGATGAGTATGTTGTAGTCATACCATGATGAGGATGAGAAATGAACTCATTCCTTGAACTAATGATCATTAATGTTATATGATGAGACTAATGATCTTGAATAAATATTTATGATATCTTTGAATAAGTTGTTGCCTAGTGAGAGGTGACAAGATGTGAATGGCCTTGTGAGCCATGTGAATAATTTGTTGCCTAGTGAGAGGTGACAAGATGTGTAGTGGCCTGATGAGCCATGTGCGATGCTTGGGTAACAAGTCTCATGTATACCTTGGTCAGATGACCTGAAGGTGATAGTTACCAAATAAATGGTAATGATGCTCAATGATGAGTGAAGGGTCTGAATACCCAGAACCATATGATTATGGTGATGAGAATGTGAAGGGATGAGAATTCCCAGTATTGAAATGAGGGACTGAGTTCCCAGGGTCTTTGAAAGACTGATAAATATCTGATGAAAGTAGTACATGTCTCTTTATAGCATTGTTGTAATAAGTTATGTTTGAGAACTTGGCTGATGCTAAAAGAATATGAGAATGTACTTAATAAATCAAGTGAAATCTATTCATGTAGTGCTCTGACCATAGATCCATCATCGTCAGGAATAGGTGATGGTGAAACGGGTGCCCGCGGCAAAACCCGGAGCACATATTTTGAATATGTGGGAGTAAATGGGTGAAAACATCCTTATGTCCTCTTGAAGAGATTGTTGGAAGGTAAACAAGAAACCTCTCAATCCTTCATGAATGTGTCGGGATGGATGTATCACGAATCTCCCGATGATTGGGTTGGATGGTGTACACATCTCCCAATGATACTTAATGTCGGATCGAGGAGATAAACAAGAAATCTCTCGATTGGCGATGAGAGTGCAGTTGACGTTGTAACTCTGTAGCGAAGGTGCCAGTATACCCTGGCTAGCTAGTTAGCAGAGACACAAGATGTCCTGCATGTGGTCTCATACTGACCGAGACAGATGAGGTCTTGGAGTCCGGCTCTTCCATTGACCTATGTATGGTACCGATTTCGACTCCTAGCAGTGGTCGGTTGGAGTATGAGCGGTATACCTCATCTCCTCAGAGCATAAGTGTGATTGTAAAATGTAATCAGCCGTATAGCATGTTTTCTTAAGGATTGAATACGGAGATTCATTGGCTGATGTTGCATTTCTTTGTGCATTCCTTAGTCGATAAATGTTAATTATGTTTCTTTATATTCTCTACAAGGTAGACAGATGAATTACTTATCTACCATGGGTAGATGCAATGACCTCCTTGAGAATGGAGATTATCTTATTCTGTTCTATGATGAATAATTCTTCCTGATAATGTAAAAGTAACCCCTGCTCAGTTTTAATTTAATAAACTGCAATAACAATGTTTTTGGCAGAGAGTTCTATATCTCGCTGGAGCAATTTTCAATTGTCTCACCCCCGTGGGAAACATTTTAGGTATGCATGGGAGGCAAAGTAGAAATCCTAGAACAAGGAAAGAGCAACAGCAACAGCAACAGCAGGGACAGCAATAAGATCTCAGGTGGAGATATTGTCTGTCTAGTCATACAGATAGTAGTCCTATGTGTCGTCTCTGTATTCTCAGGTCCTCGGAGTTTTTAGTCAGTGTCTTATGAATCAATCTGAGGTTTTGGCTTGATGCCTCGAGATTCGTATACTATTTGTATATAATGTTTATAAGACAGTTGATGTTGTTATCTTTGAGAAGGAATGGTACAGGTTGTGTACTTGTGAACCAGGATGAATTTGAAATACTTTGGTTCTTGGTTCAAGAGTTTTCCTGTGAATGGATCTCTTTGAAAAAGTTTTAATTTCCAGTGATTTTCAGTAATCCGCTGTGAATAATTCTCTTCTGCATTAGTTAATCATGTTTTTGCGAGACGGTCGCCACAATTAGTGGTATCAGATGTGACGTCTGTCTCGGAAAAATGAGATCAACGAATGCGGAAGCGATTAGCAGCGGAATTATCAAAAATCACTAAAAATTAAAACCTTTTGTAAAGAGATCATCAAACGATAAAATTCTTTCATAAAGAAACATGATAAGTTATTTACAAACAGGTCCATCATTACATCTCTGTAAATAAACACATCTCGAGAGTTACAACATCAACTACCTTGTTAATTGTACAAGGTAAGGTACAAAATCTCGAGGCATCATGCCAAAATCTCAGATATACTGACTCCTACAACCTGAGAGTACAGAGACGACACAGGATATTCAATCTACAAGACTTGACAGATAGTATCTCCACCTGAGATCACTGTTGTCCCTGATGTTGCTGCTACTGCTGCTCACCCTCAGATGGGTTCCTCCGTCCTCGGCGACCACCTAAGAAGTCGAATCCCACGGGGGTGAGACAATTGAATAATTGTCCCAGCGAGAGTTATAACTCTCTGGCAGAAGCTTTGTTATTGCAATAATGGAATAACATAAAGCAGTAGAATTATAAACATTCAACAGCATGTTTAACTTTTTATAAACTAAGTAAAACAACATCTTCTTAAGCAATCATTTCAATTATAACTTAATTGAATAGCAAGACATATAACAATAAGGAATATGAAGAACATTTATACTAGTTATTTAACTAAAACATTATAAACAATGTATCATCAATCATTGTTTCTCGTAGATCAACCTAAGAAAATATGCTACACGGCTGATTACATATTACAAACATATTTATGCCCTGAGGAGATGAGTTACACCTCACATACTCCAACCGACCATTAGGAAATCGCATCGGTACCATACATAGGTCATCAAAAGAGCCGGATTCTTATAACCTCATCTTCCTCAGTCAGTGTGAGGATCAACATGCAGGACATCTCGTGTCTCTGCTACAATAGCTTTCCAGGGTATTCTGGCAACTTCGCTATTAGAGCTACAGTGGCATTCTGTACTCTCTTCGCCATTGAGGGATTTCTTGTTTATCTCACACCGATGCGGCATTAACAACATCATTAGGAGATTAGTGATACATCATCCCGGCATAAACATATAATGAAGGATTGATGGATTAAAGATACATCTTACATCAATTCCTACATTAGGACGTAAGGATATTCTCGTCCATAACCCCAACATACTCAAAAGTATGTTCTCCAGGAGTTCCCTTAGGAAAACCTATTTCACCATCATTAAACTACTGACAATGATGGATCTATGATCAGATCTCTACATGATATAATTATACTTGATTAGTTAAGTACATTATGGCATTCTTCTATCATCAAGCATGTTTTCAATCATGACTATTAAAATAACTTCTATAAAGAATAATACTAAATGTATCAAGTTCATTTCTCTTTAGCTATCATTCCTTAACCATTTCTTCATTATGGTTCAAAGACTGGGGTGTTCAAAAACCCTTAGATCATCATAAATCATCCAACAGCATGACCTTGATTATAATAAAGAAGATATTGCTCATGGCTCTTACAGCCCATCAATCTCATATATTACCTCTTAAACCAGGCAACATAGTATATCATTATTCATAAATCTTATAACATGCTTTCAATGAATATGACATCATAACCCTTACCTGGCTATGATCACTTCTGTATAAAAACCTGCATGGTTAATACTTTTGATAATAGGCAATTTATCTTTATATCAACATGTTACAAAACAGAGATAATCTTCAATTTAGGGGATGTACCATTATGCCTTCTATAAGGTTAGGTTTTCCCTATTCATTTCCATTAGGGTTATTCAATCCCTTTATCTTATTTAGAAAAGGTGATTCCCCATTTTATACTTCAATCATGAAGTTTCATGCTTAAAAGCACAACTTAGAAATAAGGTTTACTGTTCATTTCATCATAGCACCCTAGATTAGGGTTTACTATTCACATTACAGTGAATTGAGATCATACCATCATCATGTATGAAAATTACTTTTATTAATGTTTTCAAATTAGGTTAAGATTCCTTAATCACCATAATTAGGGTTTCCATGATCTCACTATGAAGGATCATACCCTAATTATGTGTATTCATACATAGTGAAGGTATTTTACTTGATTCTCATTCATATTAGGAGTCTTATTTCTCTTCTTACTATTATATGATGTTTACATCTCTCAAGATTAGATTAATTCAAAACAACCTTGATAATACAAGTCAAGTCATCACTACTATGGTCATAAGGGTTTGCTTGATCAAGGGGTGTTGACTACTTAAACCACCATTGACCATAATATGCATCAACCAACTAATTGCTTGTTCCCTTAATCACTTTAGGTATCTTTAGGGTTTAGGTTAATCAACTACTAACCATCTAGACCATAAAGTCATCTAACATTCTTGACCTTAAAAGATCCCAAACGGTTTTGCACTTTCAACCTCCAAACGGTTTTGAAACCGCATGGAGTTGTTGACCGTTTGGACCCTTTGACTTTCAAGACCACATGGCCAAGTACAACATCAAAACCATTTGCCCTAGGTGAGGTGAAGACCGTTTAGTCTTGTTTGAGCATTTGGCCAACTTTGACTTTGAAACTGCATGGACATCAAACGGTTTGAAACCGCATGACCACCAAACGGTTTAAAACCGCATGACCACCAAACGGTTTGAAACCGCATGACCACCAAACGGTCTTGGGGTTGGTTGGTCCCAAACGGTCTTGAGACTGTTTGGTCCAAACCACCTCAAAACCGCATGGACCAAAAAGTGCCTCAACCTATCAAATTGAGTTAGGGTTTCCAATGTTGAACCCCTCAATCGATCATGCAAAGGTTAGGCACTCATCAATTGAGTCAATTAGGTCAATCTTTACTGATTTGACCCTCAATTGAACCTCAATTGGTCACCAATTAGGGTTTGGATCACTTAAATTAGGGTTTGGAATCGATCACCCTTCAACATGCGTCAACATGAGCCTAATTGATGATGAACCCATTAAACCATCACTCAATTGGGTCATGACCTGACCTCAAACGGTCTTGGTATTGTTTGGACATCCTCCAAACGGTCTTGAGACCGTTTTCACAAGTCAACATCAAAAACTAAGTCAACTTATTAAGGTTTGGGCCATAGATTTGATCATTAGATCACTAATCGATTATATTTCAACTTGTTGACTCCCAATGTTCAACCACTTAGCCATGATCAACCCTAAATGGTCTTAGATGACCCCCAAACGGTTTTGAAACCATTTGATTGATCCCAAAATGGTTTTGAAACCGTTTTCCCATCATGTCACCAAAAACCAAGTCTTTCTCTCAAAGGTTGAACCCTAATTAGGTCACAAAATCAGCGCTTGATTATTCAACAACTTGATGTGATTGGACCCTCAATTAATCAACCCCACTTGACCCTAGACCTCAAAACGGTCTTGAGTGATCACCAAACGGTTTTGAAACCATTTGGGCCACTCAACCCAAACTTCAACATGATTGGACCATTGAAATCAGCAATAAACCTGATTAGGGTTTAGTTGACTAATGTGCCTTCAATTGGTGATTCTCTTGAAATTAGGTGATGAATTTTGGTGGGTGATTAGTCCATAATATGTACAAAAGCCCTCCAAATGGTCAACACTTGGTCAACCCATCCAAACGGTCTTTGGGACCTTTTTCTCCAAACGATCTTGTGAAACCGTTTGCCCTCTAAACGGTTTTGAAACCGTTTGCTTCCAAATGGTTTTGCAAACCGTTTGGGCAAGAGGTGGAGGATCATTTGATAAAGTAGGATCAGGATGAAACTTTGGAAATAAAGCCCCCTTCTTCAACCTCAAGAACATGGATTGTTCTTCATAGTTTTGGTTGCAAGAACACATAGAAGTGTGAAAGAAAGGAGAACAAGCAACGTTTTCAAGAAAAGAAGATGCACAACAAAACTATAAGGTTTAGAGTTATGAAACCCGCCTCTAGGACTGATCCAGAGCTCCAAGCTCTGTGGCTTTAATGGTGTCTTGAGCTCCACAGGTCGTACAAGGTCCTTTCCTCAAGAATTAGATGGAGAAGATGGCTAGAAAGAAGATTGGTGTAAGAAAGACTAGCAAACCAACCTTGTAGCAAGATTTCCTCCATGAATTCGAGTTAGATGTCCTTAAAACTTACCCAAATCAGTTTGGTCGTCCTCCTCTGATCCTGATCTCCTCCTTAGTCGGCCAAAGCAAAGAGATAAGTGAAGAGATGAAGGGAAACGATCCCTTGTTTTGTGAAAGAGATGTGTTTATATACTTTGGGTATATTTTCAGGACAAAGACAACTATTGCCTTATTTCTACATCGATATCCTCCAAGCCCATCTCCACTTCTTGGCCACGTCTCTCCCTTCTTATCACATGCAAAGCTCCTCTCTCAACTAAGGTTTAAAGGAAAAGAAACCAAACATCTTACTATGTTGCACATATAAAAGGGTCATTTTGCTTAAAACTTGGTTATTTAAATCTAAAGGTTATCTTTCTTATTTGATCACTCAAATGAGGCGCCCTCCTCATTATCATTGCTCTATTTGATGTCAAGAGTCATTAAAGATACTCTAGAGGGTGTATTTTACATGTTGCGCCCTATGTTTTGGGTAAATTGCACTTTACACCAAAACTAGAGTTTAAAGCACAAGGATTACTCTACAAGCTGCATCTTGGTGCCCAAGCTTGGATAATCCACATCACTACATCATATTCATTATTATGATGTCTCATCATCAGAGGAACATCTTAACATATGAAAATTGTAAGTTAACCCCTCTAATTGGGTAATTTGCACATAAGTCCATTTTCAACAAAACACTATTACAACATTGCTCAAAAAGGATAGAAATGGAAATATTTGTTCCTCAGAAGCTTTAATTACATATTAAAGGATAACCACAAGTGTCTAATCACATAATTAAGCAGAACACCTAGGGTTAGCTCATAACCCAGGTTAGGGATGTTACAAATTATCCACCCCTTACAAGGATTTCGTCCCCGAAATCAACAAAACATATTTAAGAGGAAAGAGCAGGGTATTTCCTTCTCATTTCTTCCTCTAGTTCCCATGTGGCTTCTTCAACACCACGGTGATTCCAGAGAACTTTCACGAGACTTATGTCTTTATTTTTTAACTTTTTAATTCTTTTATCAAGGATTGACACTGGTCCTTCTTCATAAGATATGTCATCATTCAATTCCACCTCCATAGGTTGCAGAACTAATTTTGTATGAGGGTGACATTTCCTCAACATAGAAATGTGAAACACAGGGTGTAACTTCTATATCTCTGGTGGCAACTCTAGTTTATAGGCTACTTTCCCAATTCGTTCAATGATTGGATACGACCCCATAAACCTAGGAGCTAACTTCCCTTTCCTTCCAAATCTCAGAACTCCCTTCTAAGGTGAGACTTTGAGATACACTCTGTCTCCAACCTGGAATTCTAAGGATCTACGACGTTTATCAGCATAAGACTTCTGCCTATCCTGTGCAGTCTTAATCTGTTGTTGTATTACTTTAATCTTTTCTATGGTCTGCTGCACAAGATCAGGACCTAATAGCTGATATTCACCAGTTTCAAACCAACATAGCGGTGATCTACAATGTCTACCATACAAAGCTTCATAAGGTGCCATGTCAATGCTATGTTGATAGCTATTGTTGTAGGCAAACTCTATCAAGCTTAGGTGCAGATCCCAACTCCCTGTAAACTGGAGAACACATGCACTAAGCAAGTCTTCCAAGGTCTGTATAGTCCTTTCTAACTATCCATCAGTCTGAGGATGAAAGGCTGTATTAAACCTTAACTGGGTGCCTAAAGCTTTGTGAAGTCGCTCCCAAAAACGACTCGTGAACTGGGGACCTCTGTCAGAAACTATAGTGACCGGGACTCCGTGCAGCCGCACTATCTCTTCTACATATAACTGTGCTAGCTTCTCAGCAGAATAGGTTGTTTTGACAGGTAAGAAATGCACTGTCTTTGTCAACCTATCAACTATTACCCAAATGGAATCATGCCCTTTGCTTGTCCTGGGTAGGCCAACAACAAAGTCCATGGTTACATGATCCCACTTCCATTGTGGTATGGGTAAAGGTTGCATTGTTCCTGTAGGTTTCTGGTGTTCATCTTTAACTTGCTGACACACCGGACACCGCATAACAAACTCAGCAATGTCCTTCTTCAAACCAGGCCACCAATACATATCTTTCAAGTTCTGATACATCTTGGTGCTCCCCGGATGCATAGCATACATCGAAGAAAGAGCTTCTTCCAGGACTAACTTCCTTAAGTTATCCACATCAGGCACTATCATCCTCCCATGATAACAGGCTACCTGATCATCCGAGTCATGAAAACCATCTCGTTTCTCATTACCATATTCCGATCGGATCTGTTGAACTATAGTATCAACTTGCTGAGCTTCCTTGATCTGATCCCTCAGAGTAGGTTTTATATGCATCTCAGCTAACAACCTAGTTAACAATGACACTTTCAAGTGTACATTGTCTTGCCTTAAGGAGATAAGCATATCTCTCCTAGAGCATACCAAGGAATTCAGTTGTGCTCTATCGAAGGCTGGTGTTGCTGATTTCCTACTCAAAGCATCTGCAACCACATTGGCTTTCCCTGGATGGTAATCAATTGTACAATCATAGTCTCTGATTAACTCCATCCAGCGGCGTTGCCTCATGTTAAGCTCATGCTGAGAAAAGATGTACTTAAGGTTCTTATGATCAGTGAAAATCTGGAATGTCTCTCCATAAAGATAGTGTCTCCAGATTTTCAAGGCATGAACCGCAGCAGCTAGCTCCAGATCATGTGTCAGATAATTCTCCTCGTGTTTCTTAAGCTGTCGGGAAGTAAAAGAAATCACTTGTTTATCCTGCATCAACACACATCCCAATCCATTCTTGGAGGCATCATAGAAAACTATATATCCTTTCCCTTGCACAGGTAACACAAGCACAGGTGCACTTGTTAACCTCTCCTTCAACAGTTGGAAAGATTGTTGACAATTATCACTCCAAGAAAAAGGAACATCCTTCCTGGTCAACTTAGTCAAGGGTAAGGCTATGGAACTAAAGTTCTTAATGAACCTTCGGTAATAGCCTGCCAACCCTAAGAAACTACGGATCTCTTTCAGTGTCTTCGGTTGCTCCCATAGCAGAATAGATTCTACCTTTTTAGGGTCAACACGAATACCCGAGGCAGATATCACGTGTCCAAGGAAAGATACTTCCGGTAACCAAAACTCACACTTGCTAAACTTAGCATATAGCTTGTGTTCTCTTAGCAAAGTTAGAGCTTGACGAAGATGTTGTTCATGCTGCTGAGCATCTCTACTATAGATTAGAATGTCATCTATGAAGACAACAACACACTGATCGAGAAAAGGTCGGAAGATTCTATTCATGAGTTGCATAAATGTAGCTGGTGCATTTGTTAGTCCAAACGACATAACTGTGAACTCATAGTGACCATACCTTGTCCTAAAGGCAGACTTGGGTATGTCACTATCCTTAATACAAAGTTGATGATATCCCGATCTCAAGTCTATCTTTGAGAAGATGGTTGCACCACGCAACTGGTCAAAGAGATCATCAATCCTCGGCAGAGGATACTTATTCTTTATTGTTACTTTATTTAACTGTCTATAATCAATGCACAACCGCATTGACCCATCCTTCTTTTTAACGAAGAGGACCGGAGCACCCCAAGGAGAAGTACTCGGTTGCTCCAACTCGGCGAAGTCGTTCAAACATCTTGCTGATTCCTTGTCCTTCGGGATGGGTAGGTGCCCTAGGTGCAGGCATAGGCATCCTATCAGTTATGTGTGTCATGGCAGTCATAAACTACCCAAACATGGTTTGCACAGCTGGGTTCCCCATGTCAACTGGATTGAACTGGGGTGGTTCAGGTACAGGTGGATCTATCTCTAGGTTTCTTGCACCTCTTCTTGGTGCAGCAGTACTACTTTCCGTGACATATTCCTCGTGTGGTCCAGACATCCTTAGTCTTATCTTCTTCTCCTGAGGAGCAGAAGACACTATGAGACATACTAGAAAGCACTAGAACTGACTCAACATCCTAAGTCCTATGTCTCTGTAGACTCAGTGAACCTAGAGCTCTGATACCACTAAATTGTGACGTCTGTCTCGGAAAAATGAGATCAACGAATGCGGAAGCGATTAGCAGTGGAATTATCAAAAATCACTAAAAATTAAAAATTTTTGTAAAGATATCATCAAATGATAAAACTCTTTCATAAAGAAACATGATAAGTTATTTACAAACTGGTCCATCATTACATCTCTGTAAACAAACACATCTCGAGAGTTACAACATCAACTACCTTGTTAACTGTACAAGGTAAGGTACAAAATCTCGAGGCATCATGCCAAAATCTCAGATATACTGACTCCTAGGACCTGAGAGTACAGAGACGACATAGGATATTCTATCTACAAAACATGACAGACAGTATCTCCACCTGAGATCATTGTTGTCCCTGATTTTGCTGCTGCTGCTGCTCACCCTCAGATGGGTTCCTCCGTCCTCGGTGACCACCTAAAAAGTCGAATCCCACGGGGGTGAGACAATTGAATAATTGTCCCAGTGAGAGTTATAACTCTCCGCCAGAAGCTTTGTTATTGCAATAATGGAATAACATAAAGCAGTAGAATTATAAACATTCAACAACAGGTTTAACTTTGTATAAACTAAGTAAAACAACATCTTCTTAAGCAATCATTTCAATTATAACTTAATTGAATAGCAATACATATAACAATAAGGAATATGAAGAACATGTATACTAGTTATTTAAATAGAACATTATAAACAATGTATCATCAATCATTGTTTCTCGTAGATCAACCTAAGAAAATATGCTACACGGCTGATTACATATTACAAACATATTTATGCCCTGAGGAGATAAGTTACACCTCTCATACTCCAACCGACCATTACGAAATCGCATCGGTACCATACATAGGTCATCAAAAGAGCTGGATTCTTATGACCTCATCTTCCTCAGTCAGTGTGAGGATCAACATGCAGAACATCTCGTGTCTCTGCTACAATAGCTTTCCAGGGTATTCTGGCAACTTCGTTATTAGAGCTACAGTGGCATTCTGTACTCTCTTCGCCATTGAGGGATTTCTTGTTTATCTCACACCTATGCGGCATTAACAACATCATCAGGAGATTAGTGATACATCATCCCGGCATAAACATATAATGAAGGATTGATGGATTAAAGATACATCTTACATCAATTCCTACATTAGGACGTAAGGATATTCGCGTCCATAACCCCAACATACTCAAAAGTATGTTCTCCAGGAGTTCCCTTAGGAAAACCTATTTCACCATCATTAAACTACTGACAATGGTGGATCTATGATCAGGGCTCTACATGATATAATTATACTTGATTAGTTAAGTACATTATGGCATTCTTCTATCATCAAGCATGTTTTCAATCATGACTATTAAAATAACTGCTATAAAGAAGAATACCAAATGTATCAAGTTCATTTCTCTTTAGCTATCATTTCTTAACCATTTCTTCATTATGGTTCAAAGACAGGGGTGTTCAAAAACCCTTAGATCATCATAAATCATCCAACAACATGATCTTGATTATAATAAAGTAGATATTGCTCATGGCTCTTACAGCCCATCAATCTCATATATTACCTCTTAAACCAGGCAACATAGTATATCATTATTCATAAAGCTTATAAGATGCTTTCAATGAATATGACATCATAACCCTTACCTGGCTATGATCACTTCTTTATAAAAACCTGCATGGTTAATACTTTTGATAATAGGCAATTTATCTTTATATCAACATGTTTCAAAACAGAGATAATCTTCAATTTAGGGGATGTACCATTATGCCTTCTATAAGGTTAGGTTTTCCCTATTCATTTCCATTAGGGTTATTCAATCCCTTTATCTTATTTAGAAAAGGTGATTCCCCATTTTATACTTCAATCATGAAGTTTCATGCTTAAAAGCACAACTTAGAAATAGGGTTTACTGTTCATTTCATCATAGCACCCTAGATTAGGGTTTACTATTCACATTACAGTGAATTGAGATCATACCATCATCATGTATGAAAATTACTTTCATTAATACCTTCAAATTAGGTTAAGATTCCTTAATCACCATAATTAGGGTTTCCATGATCTCACTATGAAGGATCATACCCTAATTATGTGTATTCATACATATTGAAGGTATTTTACTTGATTCTCATTCATATTAGGAGTCTTCTTTCTCTTCTTACTATTAGATGATGTTTACATCTCTCAAGATTAGATTAAGTCAAAACAACCTTGATAATACAAGTCAAGTCATCACTACTATGGTCATAAGGGTTTGCTTGATCAAGGGGTGTTGACTACTTAAACCCATCAAGGGTACTTTAATAATATTCACCATTGACCATAATACGCATCAACCAACTAATTGCTTGTTCCCTTAATCACTTTAGGTATCTTTAGGGTTTAGGTTAATCAACTACTAAACCATCTAGACCATAAAGTCATCTAACATTCTTGACCTTAAAAGATCTCAAACGGTTTTGCACTTTCAACCTCCAAACAGTTTTGAAACCGCATGGAGTTGTTGACCGTTTGGACCCTTTGACTTTCAAGACCGCATGGCCAAGTACAACATCAAAACCATTTGCCCTAGGTGAGGTGAAGACCGTTTAGTCTTGTTTGACCGTTTGGCCAACTTTGACTTTGAAATTGCATGGTCACCAAACAGTTTGAAACCGCATGACCACCAAATGGTTTGAAACTGCATGACCACCAAACGGTCTTGGGGTTTCTTGGTCCAAACGGTCTTGAGACCGTTTGGTCCAAACCACCACAAAACCGCATGGACCAAAAAGTGCCTCAACCTATCCAATTGAGTTAGGGTTTCCAATGTTGAACCCCTCAATCGATCATGCAAAGGTTAGCCACTCATCACTTGAGTCAATTAGGTCAATCTTTACTGATTTGACCCTCAATTGAACCTCAATTGGTCACCAATTAGGGTTTGGATCACTTAAATTAGGGTTTGGAATCGATCACCCTTCAACATGCGTCAACATGAGCCTAATTGATGATGAACCCATTGAACCATCACTCAATTGGGTCATGACCTGACCTCAAACGGTCTTGGGATTGTTTGGACATCCTCCAAACGGTCTTGAGACTGTTTGCTCAAGTCAACATCAAAAACTAAGTCAACCTATTAAGGTTTGGGCCATAGATTTGATCATTAGATCACTAATCGATTATATTTCAACTTGTTGACTCCCAATGTTCAACCACTTAACCATGGTCAACCCTAAACCTCCAAATGGTCTTAGATGAACCCCAAACGGTTTTGAAACCATTTGATTGATCCCCAAACGGTTTTGAAACCGTTTTCCCATCATGTCACCAAAAACCAAGTCATTCTCTCAAAGGTTGAACCCTAATTAGGTCACAAAATCAGCACTTGATTATTCAACAACTTGATGTGATTGGACCCTCAATTAATCAACCCCACTTGACCCTAGACCTACAAATGGTCTTGGGTGATCACCAAATGGTTTTTAAACTGTTTGAGTGATCCCCAAACGGTTTTGAAATCATTTGGGCCACTCAACCCAAACTTCAACATGATTGGACCATTGAAATCAGCAATAAACCCCATTAGGGTTTAGGTGACTAATGTGCCTTCAATTGGTGATTCTCTTGAAATTCGGTGATGAATTTTGGTGGGTGATTAGTCCATAATATGTAAAACAGCCCTCCAAACGGTCAACACTTGGTCAACCCATCCATACGGTCTTTGAGACCATTTGCTCCAAACGATCTTGTGAAACCATTTGCCCTCTAAACGGTTTTGAAACCGTTTGCTTCCAAACGGTTTTGCAAACCGTTTGGGCAAGAGGTGGAGGATCGTTTGATAAAGTAGGATCAAGATGAAACTTTGGAAATAACGCCCTCTTCTTCAACCTCAAAAACATGGAATGTTCTTCACGGTTTTGGTTGCAAGAACACATAGAAGTGTGAAAGAAAGGAGAACAAGCAACGTTTTCAAGAAAAGAAGATGCACAACAAAACTATAAGGTTTAGAGTTATAAAACCCGCCTCTAGGACTGATCCAGAGCTCCAAGCTCCATGGCTTTAATGGTGGCTTGATCTCCACAGGTCGTCCAAGGTCCTTTTCTCAAGAATTAGATGGAGAAGATGGCTAGAAAGAAGATTGGTGTAAGAAAGACTAGCAAACCAACCTTGTAGCAAGATTTCTTCCATGAATTCGAGTTAGATGGCCTTAAAACTTACCCAAATCAGTTTGGTCGTCCTCCTCTGCTCCTGAGCTCCTCCTTAGTCGGCCAAAGCAAAGAGATAAGTGAAGGGATGAAGGGAAATGATCCCTTGTTTTGTGAAAGAGATGTGTTTATATACTTTGGGTATATTTTCAGGACAAAGACAACTATTGCCTTATTTCTACATCTATATCCTCCAAGCCCATCTCCACTTCTTGACCACGTCTCTCCCTTCTTATCACATGCAAAGCTCCTCTCTCAACTAAGGTTTAGAGGAAAAGAAACCAAACATCTTACTAAGTTGCACATATAAAAGGGTCATTTTGCTTAAAACTTGGTTATTTAAATCTAAAGGTTATCCTTCTTATTTGATCACTCAAATGAGGCGCCCTCCTCATTATCATTGCTCTATTTGATGTCAAGAGTCATAAAAGATAATCTAGAGGGTGTATTTTACATGTTGCACCCTATGTTTTGGGTAAATTGCACTTTACACCAAAACTAGAGTTTAAAGCACAAGGATTACTCCACAAGCTGCATCTTGGTGCCCAAGCTTGGAGAATCCACATCACTACATCATATTCATTCTTATGATGTCTCATCATCAGAGGAACATCTTAACATATGAAAATTGCAAGTTAACCCCTCTAATTGGGTAATTTGCACATAAGTCCATTTTCAACAAAACATTATTACAACATTGCTCAAAAAGGATAGAAATGGAAATATTTGTTCCTTAGAAGCTTTAATTACATATTAAAAGATAACCACAAGTGTCTAATCACATAATTAAGCAGAACACCTAAGGTTATCTCATAACCCAGGTCAGGGATGTTACATCAGAGCTCTAGGTTCGTTGAGTCTACAGAGACATAGGACTAAGGTAGTAGAGTCTGTTCTGGTGTCATCCAGTGTATCTGAAAGTGTCTTCTACTCATATAATAGAAGAAGAACTTAAAGATGACTGGGTCACATGAGGAGATTGCTGCTGAGAGCAGCAATGTTGCACCAAGAAGAGGTGCATGGGAACAGGCAAGAAAGAGACAATTTCCTGAGAATCCCCTAGCTGATCCAACTATAATAAGAAAATCCTTCTTTAAGTATTACTGTTGGAGAACTTAGGGCAACAGTAATGTATATAGTGGATCAAGTTTTGGCAGTGTAACCTAGATTACCAGTCCCAATGATGATGTTATAGATATCAACATGATTTGTAATTAGCATCAACAGGTTGAAGCAAAAGGAAATGATGAATTTCTGGACTTAAATTGAGTCTGTGCTCAACCATAGCCTGTTGAATCAACCTTTGAGGCAGAGTTAGCCTGAGGCAGTGAATAATTCATGTATTATGACAAGTTAGACAAGATAATGTCATGCAAATATGTTAATTTATGAATTCCTGGATTAACTGAGAAAGGAAATAATTGAACTTTCCTTGATTAGTCCTATGAAGACTTATGTTTTGCATAGTAAAACATTACAAATGTTTTATGTTGTTCTTACCTCCTTGAGAAATGATGAGGTACAGAAGAGATGCCTGAATGAAATTCAGGGATGATAAGTCTTATGCTTGTGATAATATGAAAAGGAGGAATATGATAGTATACAAAGTGCATACCACTTAATATCAATATTTATATACCATGGCCAGGTATACAACTATTGATGATAAAGTGGGTATGGAAACTCTTAGATTGTTGTCTTTTTTATTGCTCTGATCAAGTAGTCATTCTGAGACAATCTAATGAGTATCATGAAATCAGAAATCTGGAATGAATAAATGTGGCATATCCCATGCATAAGAAAGATAAGTCTGAGATAATCTCAGATGAGCATGTTGTATGAGGAACTAAAAATGTACTCCTCATAAGATAAGAATAAGAATAAGGGAGATGAACCATGTTCAATAATGTTGCCCGCATAATACAGATCTTTCCCATAATGAGGAAATGGGAGATGTGATGAGATCATGAGATGATCATAAACATGCTAGATAATAATAAAGAAAGGGATAATGACATGCAATCATCCTTACAAATTCCAATACTAAAGGCAAGGAACCTAGGATGAGATAAAGAGTAAATGGTTCAAGAATAGTTGAAAATACATGAATTAATAAGAGGAATATGAATCCATGTTTTCTTTCCTTTCAGGGACATGGCAATCAAGTGGGTCTTAGGACACTTGATGTGCATAAGATAAAGGAGTTCATGTATTGGATACTTAGAAAAGTATCAGTTATCTTGGACTTTGGTCCCAAGATGAGGACATATGAAACAATTAATGTTCCAAGATGAAAGGAAGAGATATATATGATGTGTTTCCAACACATGTGATAGATACCAAGGTGAAGGATTCTGGTATCTGAGAGTTATCAGATGGGTTTGATTGGCTACCTGGGGTGGTCAATTGTGAAATTAGTCTGGATATATAAAAGAATATGAACATCATATGTTAGGGGTTTATGCTCTGCATAAACATGATATTAATAAAGAATGTATGATGTTTCTCTGAACAAGAGAAGTGTTTTTGACACAAAGTTGACTCTATAGTCAATGATGAGGAACAATGGAGCATGTGCCTTGTGTGTTGATTCTATGAGAATCTTGTATGGAAACACTTTGTTCTAATCAAAGTTTTATGGTGTCTCCATAATAAGGAGATGTTATGTGAAGACTAGATAGTATGATGAATGAAATACATCTGTCTTCCTTTATCTGGGATTTCGGGGACGAAATCCTTGTTAGGGGTTTATAATTTGTAACACCCATGACCTGGGTTATACTTTAACCCTAGGTGTTTTGATTAAGAAAGATGATTAAATTCTTAATCTCATCTTGTGAAAAGTAATTAGGGCTCAAGAGGAACTTATATTGCAATTCTAGTCCTTTTTGAACATTGTTGAAATCAATGTTTTGTTTGTTTTGGACTAATGTGCAAAATACCCAAGTTGAGGGGTTTAAGTGAAAATTGTGCATGATAATATGTTCTTCATGTGTTGAAGCATCATGAGAGTGAATACGATGATGAGTTGTGTCTTATGGAAGCCTGAATACCAAGAAAGAGCTGATAAAGCAATGTATGTGCATGAAAACCCAATTTTGGTGTAATGTGCAATTTACCCAAAACCTAGGGTGCAATATATAAATTAGCACTTGAATAAGGTACCTAATGTTTCTTGGCATTTTGTAGAGCAAATAAAATGAGAGGGGCGCCTCATTTGAATTAAGTTGGAGGACAGAGAATCTTGATATTAAAATAATCAAGATTTAATCCTAATTGAAACCCTAATTCGATTTCGGGCAAAAAAATAAATGTATTAATTAAAGGGCCTTCAACCAAAATTAAAATGGTTGGATTCAGATTTATGTGTGACATCCTTGATCTTTGCAAGGACCACGAAAATATCCAAGGGAGTGGATAACTCACACACAATTTTATAAGAAAAAGAAATATCCACTCACATATGGATATTAATATAATATGATTTAAGGTGCTTGATTTGCTTTTCTTTAAATCATGGATAATTGAGAGGGATAAAAGGCAAACAAGATAGCCTCGTCCCTAAGGAAGATAAGAGGGAAGAGGCAGCCACATTTTTGGGATTAAATGAATTTTTATAAGGCACTTTCTCTCTCCTTGATTTTCTTATAAAAAGACCCTTTACAAGCCAAATGGAAGGCTTTTTCGATGCCACTTCTTCTCCTTGCTTGGGAAACGACCAAGGGAGCTTGGGAGGATCTGGGGGACGACCCCCAACATGTTTTTAAGGTTCTTGATCCATTTCACCTTGATTCCATGGTGAAAATCGAAAATAAATTATGGATTTCTTCCTATTTCGATCTCTTCTTCAATTCTAACCATTCCTTTTCACTCAAACCTTGAGGACGAGCCTTGGAATGGTGAAAGGAGTTGCATCCAACATTTTTTCCGTGGACATGGAACTTTGGAGCTCAATTGGAGGCGGGTTTTATAACTTGAACCCTTTGTCATTGTTATTCAACCATTAATCTTGCAATTTCAATGATTCCTTCATTATCTTGTTTAATTGCGGGTTGAAAATGGTTATTTCATTAAATCAGAAGTTGTTAGAACTTCAGGGACGAAGTTAGATGATGATGACATCATCTTGGATACTTTTTCCAAAGAAATCATGGTTCATACGGTTTTGAGTTAATTGCTCTTGCGGTTTCACCAAACCGTTTGAGAACAAACGATTTGAAACCGTTTGGGAGAAAACGGTTTCAAAACCGTTTGAGTGAGTTGACCAAGGGTTAACCGTTTTATATTACTGTTCCTAATTATGTTGTTTAATTACTCACCAAATTTTATGGGTTAACTCCCAAGGAATCGTGAGTTGAAGGCTAATCAATTAGGCAAACCTAATTGGATTAAGTGCTGATTTTTCAGCTTGATTAATTTGACTTTTTGGGCAAACGGTTTCAAAACCATTTGATAGGGTTGACCAAGGGTTTACCGTTTGATATTCCT
Organism: Alisma plantago-aquatica; assembly: GCA_963693085.1. NCBI lineage: Eukaryota > Viridiplantae > Streptophyta > Magnoliopsida > Alismatales > Alismataceae > Alisma > Alisma plantago-aquatica. The sequence goes on from OY856415.1 coordinate 179,892,926, forward strand.
GTTCCTAATGATGTTGGTTAATAACTCACCAAATTTTATGGATTAGTTCCAAAGGAATCATGAGTTGAAGGCCAATCAATTAGGCAAAGCCTAATTGGATTATGTGCTGATTTTCAACTTGATTTATTTGCCTTTTTGGTCAAACGGTTTCAAAACCATTTGAAATAGTTGACCAAGGGTTTACCGTTTGATAATACTGTTCCTAATTATGTTGGTTGATGACCCACAAAATTTGATGGATTAATTCCAAAGGAATCATGAGTTGAAGGCTAATCAATTAGGTAAACCCTAATTGGATTAAGTGCTGATTTTCAACTTGGCTGATTTGACTTTTTGGGTTAATTAGCCCAAACGGTTTCAAAACCGTTTGGGGATTACCCAAACGGTCTCAAGACCGTTTGGGGGTCACCCAAGACCGTTTGGAGGTCTAGGGTTGGATATGGTTAAGTGATTGAAGGACAAAAGAAATGGTGTTAACCCTAATCGGCTAAGTGTTGATTTTGCATTGGAATGAGTTGATGTTTTGGGTTGATTGACCCAAACGGTTTCAAGACCATTTGGAGGTCTAGGGTTAAGAATGGTTGACCAATTGAAGGTCTAAAGTTACCAAATCACTTTGCAATTAAGTGCTGATTTGATGATCAACTCAATAGCTCAAACCCTAATGATTTTGCACTAGAATCCAAGGGTTGGATGAGCCAAACGGTCTCAAGACCGTTTGGAACTCATCCAAATGGTCTCAAGACCGTTTGGAGGTCACCCAAGACCATTTGGAGGTCTAGGGATGAGTATGGTTAAGTAATTGATGATCCAATGATACTAATTTAAAGTGTAATAAATTGTTGATTTGGTGATCAATCCAATGATCCAAACCCTAAGTGGTTGACTTGGATTTTGATGATGTGATGGGAAAACGGTCCCAAGACCGTTTGGTGGTCATCCAAATGACCTCAAGACCATTTGGGGTCAGGTCATGTTCAATTTGGATGATGGTTCAATGGTTTCAAAGTAACTAATCTTGCATTGATTAGTGTTAAAGGATCATCGATTCCAAACCCTAATTCAATTGATTCAAACCCTAATTGAGGACTAATTGAGGGTCAATTGAGGGTCAAATCAGTTGAAGGTTGACCTATTTAACTCAATTGAAGAATGAGGATATGTCCAATTGATGATTGGTTCCATGAATTCAATGATTGAAGGAATCAATATTGAGAACCCTAAACCGATTGGTGTAGTTGAGACCATCTTTGGTCCATGCGGTTTTGAAGAGGTTTGGACCAAACGATCCCAAACCATTTGTGCCCATGCGGTTTCAAAAGTCAAACTTGGGCAAACGGTCTTCACCTACTTGCTTAGGCAAACGGTCTTAAGCACCACCTTTACCAAACAGTTTCAAACAGTTTGAACCTTGAAGGACCAAGACCGTTTGGGGCTCAAGTAGTCAAAGTTGATTGAGGACTCAATTGGTTAATCCACTTAGACACTTGTTGTAATTGAGGACTCAATTGATCAATTCAATTGGATACCTTATGTAATGGAGGTCCAAGGTGATTGAATCTCTTGAGAATAGATAAGATGAATGATTAATTGATCCAATGATGATTAGTAATGATGATCATTGAAGGTACAAAGGTTCAAACCCTAATAGTACCTAAGTGATTAGTGCCAATTAAGGGATGAACCCTAATTGCTTATAGGATCAATTACTTGGTTCACTATGTTAATCATAGTAGTATGTACTTGATGGAAGGGTTGATATGACCTAATCAAGTTGAGATGATGATAGCATGAATTCATATATGAATATGATTCATGTGGTGATTAAGGGTATGATCCTTAAAGTAGAGAGATCATGAAACCCTAATCATGAACATAAACCCTAATCGACAGGGTTATTGTGTTCTAACCCTAATTGAGGGCAATTCTAAATGAAACCCTAATTGAGGGTGTATCCTTGTGAAACCCTAGTTGAAGGTGTATCTATGTGAAGACTAATCCTAATAATGGAATAGTAGATGATACCCTGAAAAGGGAAGTATCTAATGCGGCTATTTATAGGCAACTTTATAATAAAACAATGCCTTAAACAAAGATAAGTCCATACCATGTGAGATAGTTGGACAATTATAATGTGTGGCCTATGCATTATATGCTAAGGGTGAGTATTTGGTGATGGAATGTATTAAGAGGGGAAATACCTTAATACATGATAAGGTTGGTTAACTCAAGAGGGTCTGAAATGATGAAAAAATGATACATCAAGATATGATGGTTATCACATTCAGAACTTCAGGGTTTATATAACTTGATATACTCCAAATCCAAAATAATTGGGTAAGAAATATATGAAGTGTGATATGCAACTAATACAATGAAATGTAATGAGTTGTTGCACTTAATGAGTGTTAATTAATGCACCTTGAAAATGGGGTTAAGCCCAAATGATGAGTATGATGTAGTCATACCATGATGAGGATGAGAAATGAACTCATTCCTTGAACTAATGATCATTAATGTTATATGATGAGACTAATGATCTTGAATAAATATTTATGATATCTTTGAATAAGTTGTTGCCTAGTGAGAGGTGACAAGATGTGAATGGCCTTGTGAGCCATGTGAATAAGTTGTTGCCTAGGGAGAGGAGACAAGATGTGCAGTGGCCTGATGAGCCATGTGTGATGCTAGGGTAACAAGTATCATGTATACCTTAGTCAGATGACCTGAAGGTGATAGTTACCTAATAAATGGTAATGATGCTCAATGATGAGTGAAGGGTTTGAATACCCAGAACCATATGATTATGGTGATGAGAATGTGAAGGGATGAGAATTACCAGTATTGAAATGAGGAACTGAGTTCCCAGGGTCTTTGAAAGACTGATAAATATCTGATGAAAGTAGTACATGTCTCTTTATAGCATTGTTGTAATAAGTTATGTTTGAGAACTTGGATGATGCTAAAATAATATGAGAATGTACTTAATAAATCAAGTGAAATCTATTCATGTAGTGCTCTGACCATGGATCCATCATCGTCAGGAATAGGTGATGGTGAAACGGGTGCTCGTGGCAAAACCCGGAGCACATATTTTGAATATGTGGGAGTAAGTGGGTGAAAACATCCTTACGTCCTCTTGAAGAGATTGTTGTAAGGTAAACAAGAAACCTCTCAATCCTTCATGAATGTGTCGGGATGGATGTATCACGAATCTCCCGATGATTGGGTTAGATGGTGTACACATCTCCCATTGATACTTAATGTCAAATCGAGGAGATAAACAAGAAATCTCTCGATTGGCGATGAGAGTGCAGTTGACGCTGTAACTCTGTAGTGAAGGTGCCAGTATACCCTAGCTAGCTAGTTAGCAGAGACACGAGATGTCCTGCATGTGGTCTCATACTGATCGAGACAGATGAGGTCTTGGAGTCCGGCTCTTCCATTGACCTATGTATGGTACCGATTTCAACTCCTAGCAGTGGTCGGTTGGAGTATGAGCGGTATACCTCATCTCCTCAGAGCATAAGTGTGATTGTAAAATGTAATCAGCCGTATAGCATGTTTTCTTAAGGATTGAATATGGAGATTCATTGGTTGATGTTGCATTTCTTTGTGCATTCCTTAGTGGATAAATGTTAATTATGTTTCTTTATATTCTCTGTAAGGTAGACAGATGAATTACTTATCTACCATGGGTAGATGCAATGGCCTCCTTGAGAATGGAGATTATCTTATTCTGTTCTATGATGAATAATTCTGCCTGATAATGTAAAAGTAACCCCTGCTCAGTTTTAATTTAATAAACTGCAATAACAATGTTTTTGGTAGAGAGTTATATCTCTCGCTGGGGCAATTTTCAATTGTCTCACCCCCGTGGGAAACATTTTAGGTATGCATGGGAGGCAAAGCAGAAATCCTAGAACAAGGAAAGAGCAACAGCAACAACAACAGCAGGGACAACAATAAGATCTTAGGTGGAGATATTGTCTGTCTAGTCATACAGATAGTAGTCCTATGTGTCGTCTCTGTACTCTCAGGTCCTCGGAGTTTTTAGTCAGTGTCTTATGAATCGATCTGAGGTTTTGGCTTGATGCCTCGAGATTCGTATATTGTGTGTATATAATGTTTATAAGACAGTTGATGTTGTAATCTTTGAGAAGGAATGGTACAGGTTGTGTACTTGTGAACCAGGATGAATTTGAAATACTTTGGTTCTTTGTTGAAGAATTTTCCTGTGAATTGATCTCTTTGAAAAAGTTTTAATTTTAAGTGATTTTCAGTAATCCGATGCAAATAATTCACTTCCGCATTAGTTAATCATGTTTTGCGAGACGGTCGCCACACTTATGAGCACTAGAGTGCTCTGGATCTTGTTGGATCTTGACTGCTGGTGTGTGGTGGGCTGGAACGATTGTGCAAGTTCACGTGAGGCTGGGTGCACCGTGGAGCGGCCTAGCACGGACTGAAGCAGAGGTTGCCACATTGGCAAGGAGTATGCGAGCCTGCAAGCTATGTGGGGCACCGCTACCGGTTTGTAGGGTCCATGTGGTGGAGAGAGAGGGGAGGCCACAAATGAAAAGTCAGTGAGGGAGAGGGCTGCACATAGAGACTCACGTCCACCGACGGGTCTAGCATTGTTCACAGTGGCCGGTGGCGTCCCAGTGGGGTACCTGGCAAAGGGGAGTGAGCCTAGAGAACTAGAGGAGATGTGGAAGTGTCTGGGGATGGTGCATGGGTCCTTGGTGATCTGGACCTAAGGAAACTAATCTAACGTCTCCTGAGTCATCCCTAACCCTGAGTTAAGGTTTCTCATTTGGAGCAGGCGGCAGAAGAGGCAAAAGGAGGGGGATTAAGGGCGTGCAGTGCTTGTGCGTGAAGAAGGAAAAGAAGGGAATAAGAAAATGAGTGGAAAGTGCCTATTTATAGGTTGTGCGAAGGTTTGAGGCTCAGTCTATGGTTTTAGGGTTTGGAGCATGGATCTATGACATTGGAGGACAAAAAGAGGTGTGCAAAACCTTATTTGTGTGTGCCTGAGAGGTCCTTCACTCCTCGGTGGTCTAGGTTGTGGATCGTGCAAGATATAGTAAGGAGAGAACAAGCTAGGTGGCTGTCAATTGTGTTGCTCAGTGCAAGGTTGGTCATCGGATCGAGTCGCGATCTGTGGATACTCGAGGATCCAACGGTCCAAGTGATACGAGAAGGTGGGCGAGCAGGATAAAAAGGAAGGAAAAAGGGAAAAAGGAAAGAAGATAAGGTGTGTGGGAAGATCAGATTTTTGGTCCCAAAAGGGTGGCCCGGAATTGAGAAAAAGCAGGGGAAAACAAAAGTAAAAGGGGTTAAAAATATCTTTCTTTAACTGCATAACTTCTACAAATTATTTCCGATTAAAGTATAAAAGGGTGTGCTAGAAAAATAATGAAAAGACCTAACATGTTATACACATTAGGGATCAGGGTTATTACTTTAATGAGGTAGATTTAAAAAAAATAAAAGTATGATGCACTGAAGTAATTAGAACATAGATTGATATTGATTTTTAATGTCACACAAAGGGATAGAAGAGCAAGGTGACTTCAAAAGCATCAAATCACTCACAATATATGATTAAACTCAATTCAAATGATGTGAGTCACTAATTAGAGAGATAAAGATCCAGGTTATCACACTAAGCCAACAGAAAGGAGTTGTCCCTTTCAACATCAACCAGCTAGGGTTGATTCACTCTCCTATGTTGTCTCTCCCTTGATGTACCTCACTTTTATGGGTAGACCCTGATGGGCTCTCTAGTTACAACAACTACAGAGACAACAACTTGTCAAAGAGTATTTTTGGGTTTCTTGAAAGCTTTTACTACCCCTCTACTGATAGGAGGGTTAGTGTTAGGATTTCTACTATGAGTGAGGAGTTGAAGAGATGGAATAACACAAATTTTCTAAAATCTACAAACCATAAGCTGTTGGCTCACACATGAGATGGTCGGTTCAACACTTGGAAGTTTTATTTCACTATGTTTCTTGTTTACAATTATATTGCCATTTAATATTCGATTAATGCACAACATGATGTCAGCATCAATCTCTGATCTAGTCATATTTTTTGTTGAATCGGTCATTTCACATCTGAAATAGTCCGTTCACACTTTGAAATGGTCGGTCCATTTCTGAACCAATTGTTTAATGTTTTGAACCTTGTGGTTTAAAATTTCTGTTTAGCCAATGCATAACTAATTTTGTTTAAATTGAATACCTTAACACTTTCGTACTCAAGTTAAACCATATTTATGAGGAAACTCCTAATCCAAATGAATCATATGTGTGAGACCATATAGGTTTCAAATTACACTAGAAGTGAATGTTCATAACCAATTTATGACATCACAAGCAATGAGCGGTATCTAGAAACACATCATTGCTTCTCATTTAATTGGAAAGCTGGAGAACAACTTCAACCTACAACCCGTGATCAATGTTACCGTGATCATATAGTTCCTTTGTCTGTGATAACCAGATTGAAATCACAACATGGAATCGTCATCTTGTTCAATATTCAATCAATGTTCCTTGAACTAAAAAAGAATGTTTGAGATGCATGTGAGCTCACATATCACTATATTCAGTCACATGAGTATGGCCATACATTTCACAGCCTCCCTTATCAAGTGGCCTGGATATCAATCAACGGTAGGAGGAACAAGTGTCATCTACACCACTCACACTCAATCTCCATGTGTTACAATTCAACCGAGCATCACATTTATGGAAACCCTTATTCAAGTTTGCATTAGATGATGTCAAAATACATTGAAAGACATGTGATGAATGTAGTGACTTCAGGTCTAAGAACCATAATTGCCACTATCGCTATGTCAGATGATTCTGACTACCATTCCATGGTCTCCCTCTATCACTCTCAAGGTGGGTCTATTCAATACATTTCTCTCTAACACGTACCTATGTGTTTGATTTGATATCACATATCATGATTGATGAGATTATGTCATCATCTAACTTCCATAGTAACATACAACTAGGGACATAACAAGAATGCATGTACTCATATCATATATATGATCTCATAGTTCAGGTCCTCAACCTGAAGACATATGTCATCGAGTAACATCATTCTTTAGACATCTACCATATTTGTGTCATCATCTCATGATTGAGACAAACATAATAGACAAAATTGCATTTATCATTATCAAATCAGGTATGTAATGCCCCATTACAATCATCGTATATTTGGCTCTCTAGGTATACATACCAAGAGATGTAAAGAGCAATAATTGTAGAGATAATGTATGTAGAACAACTTCATACTATATAATATCTAATGTCTACGTCTTAACACACATCTAAACCTAGGTGAGTGGATAATACAAACCATGATCTGGAGAATAACTAAACTATTTGGAGAGTCTGTGTTTAGGGATAAATCTGAGTTTGCTCAATAAGACATGATTAATATGTAGCTCAACAGAACATATACTAAACATGGATACTATGCTTACGATAAGGCATATCAAATACCTAAAAACATAACTATCATATTATGAAACAATGTGAAAAATTATGACAATGAAACATAATAAAAAAACAAACACTAGTTCAAAAACATAAAATGTGATAGGTAGTTGAGGTGTTTAAATCCGCATCAACAATTTGGTAGTAGAATATGAGGTGCTTAAGTTGGGCAAACACATGTGTATACACATAAAACATATTGATAGACGACATAAATTGAAACAAACAAGCTCAGCCTAATCTCCATACCAAATGTAGCGAAAGTCAATGACCGAGGACAACTAAAAATTCATTACTATTAAAATGTTTGCATTGAAAAATGCATTGGATATTATTGACTGAGAAGATGTTATTCAATGTCAAACTACTGACCCAAGCTTGTAACAAACATAACTTTTGAGCACAAGTAATACGTGATAGAAACAACCTTAATGATAACAATGTAATGATAATAATGCAAATGATTCAGTAGTAATATTTGACCCAAAAGAACAACATATTCATGGTGTTGTGATAACAACATCCACACACAGTTGCAACTCATGAGAGAGCATCGTCGTTACACAGATGAGAAGTGAAACATTGATCACAACACTAGAAACTAAGGTCCAAACCACACGAAGGATTTTTCCTTGATTGAGGGGAAGTACATGTTTGGAGAATGCAGTTCCAACAATCGTGAAGCATCCCATTGTATGCAAACAAAATAAGATCAAACCAGAAAGGGGGGTAAGAAATTCATATTACAATTAAAACAAACGACGAATGTATGAGGTGTTAGGCGAGGTAAGAAGTTGAAAAGTATCTGGATATGAAATTAAAGAACACCTTGAATTCACTTTCATCGGCGTCGACAGATTGGGCCATGATTTGCAAGATCGGGGGGAAGTCTACAGTGATAAGGTCCACGACCATGCCCACAATTTAATAATCGGTCTCCAACAACTCACACGAGCTAGGGTTTGGACGTTGTGTATACCTATGCAACCCATATTGTTCAAAAGGGGGCGACGACCAAGGAGATAAGGTGCGAGCAGGGCTTACCTAGGGTGGCATCATGTACCAGCTATACTTGTGGCCATTAGGGACAGCTGTACAGGCTGGGATTGGGGCAGCTGATGGCAAAGATGGAAGAAGCTAATGACATTGACCTACAGGAGAATTGATGTTGCACAAGACATGTCTACTGAGTAGCACTACAACCTCCTCACTGTAAAAGAGGTGTAGCATTGTGGGGAAGGCAAAAGTCGCATGACACATTGGGAAGGAGGGTCGCAGGGGCAGTGGGGAGGAGTGTAGGGAAGACCTGGAAGACAAAATCAGGAACAACTGCTCCTCGCACATACAACAAAGCCTAACCCAGATTGGGATTGCAATCCCGCTCGAAGTGGAACTGAGTTGAGCCGGATTATAAGATTATGGAGCTCGAACGGGTTCGGTTTCAGATGTGCGAAACAAGCAACCTCAAACTCCAGGTGGCACAAACAACAAGCCCCAATCCAGATTCAGTCCCAAACCAAACACGGGCCCAGGCTTTGAAGTAGAGCATGCTCTTCGTGAAGGCGTCGTCGTACATAGTCGAAGTCGGAGGTGTGTGCAGTTAGAAAAAGTATGGATGAGGAGATTGTGGCAGAGGGGGATCGTAAATGAGTTCTGTTTTGGGATGGAATGGGGCCCCGACACGGTAGATAACGAGTGTGGTGACTGGGTAGCAGTGAGAGCACTGAGAGGGACAGATGGATAGGAGTAAGATCACCGGAAATAATATTAGCAGTTATTGCTTTGCATCCAAAAAAGAAAAATGACTGATCTAGGCCCATAGTACGTTCAGGTCCGGTGGGTGTGTGCCTTGACGAAGTAATCAGTCCCCCACTTAATCATAGCTCTCCGGCTTCCTGTATCTCGGCGGCGTAGTCGATGACCCCCCATGATAGCATGGTGATAGAGAAGGCTACGAGGGGCCGACCTTGACTTGGTCCTTGAGGACCTTGACGTTGTAGTACCCACAGTCGGCACAAGCCCAGCTTAAGCCGAGGAAGAAGCAAGAGCGAAGAAGTAAAAGGCAGTTTCCCACAGTCGGCACGTGTGCTTTGTTAAAATTAAAGGTCATGCACATGCCGGCCCCTAGTATCGCCCGCAAGATGTCTCACCCACGGCCACCCAACCCAACATTCTAAAACAACCACAAATTGGTTTCCTATGGGTCGCCCGAAGCCCTGGAAATTTTTCAATGTTTTTAAATACTCATTGTAGCTAATGGCAATCGGAAAAGATCACACTAGCTTCTCGTCTCACAATGTGTATGTCTCGTCTTCCTGGTTACTCTGGCGGAGGTAGGTCCACAGTGGCAGCGGTAGTTGATGGCTGGTGGCGATGCTTTGCTTTTTCTGCTGTCTAGTGCGATGCCGATGGGAATTCTCTAGCGGGACTGGTTTTTATTTTCCACTTTCGTCCGTACCATCGATATGGCTTTTCTTTCCAACCAAAACATCACCTGAGAAATTGAGCGGTTACACTACAACAAAATTGAATATAGGTCAAGGCTGGATAGTCAGGGATGTAGTCCCTGACTCAATTATTTTCCCCCCAAAGGAATAGCCTTGACAGAAAAATTTCAAACCCTGACGAATTCCATTTTTTCACTATTAATAGCCTTCCCAAACCCTAACAACCTTTCATTTCATTCGAAATTAAAAACGACGTTTCGTATCATCGGTTCTTTGCCCGATACTTCTCCGCTCCCAACATCCCCTCTGAATACCCTCGTCTTCTACTAGCATGATGTCGGCGTCCGGTGCCCTAGGCCGTCCCGGTGCCAACCTGACTTTGGTGCCTGGTTCTCTAGTCGCCTGTTCTGGATTGATGTTGGAACTTATACTCTGGCCTCCCTCTCTAGGCTCCAGCTCGATGCTGGCATCTGGTACCCAAGACACGACTGTACTCCTCGGTCTCGTGCCATTATCCGCCGTATTGCAAGACAAAGCCACGTATCGGTACCAACTGCCTAAAGATAAAATAACTGAGCTACAGGTGCTCGCCGGTATGTGAATAGCCCTTTCCGCCGCAAAGGTTCTAGCTTTTTGTTTCAATACAATCAGGATTTTATAATCTAAAGTGTTCTATTTTTAGCTGCAAAGGTACTAGCTTTTTGTTTCAATACAATCAGGATTTTATAATCTAAAGCGTTCCTTTTTTACTTTGCTTTGTGTTTTCTTCTTGATCTTTTGTATTTATCTCCACTAGTCTTTCGTTCCTTACCTATGAAGTTGAGCACAAAAGTAACAAAAATGAGCTTGCACTATTTCAGTCATGGAAACACATCCACATCGATGGACGATGGTTTGGACAAACAAAGAGCATCAAAGCATTACTATGAGAAGAAAAAAAGATTTGACTATTATCCATGTAAGCTTTTCACTTTCTTGCTGCTTCATAATTTCAAGCCTTGATCTGTCCTTTTGACGTATAAATGAATGCATAATGACTATTGTTCAAGGATTTAGTTGTTTTAAGTGTTCAATAATATCTAATTTAATCTTGCAAACCAAAGTGGTGAATATTCTTCCATTCCTATTCTCAGGACTTATTTTATAAATTTGTTATCTAATATTAATTTATCATATATGAGTTTGTATGTTGGCTCACTACAACAAAATCCACAAAAGGGGATAAGATGAAGAAGCAAGCTAGAAGGTGAAACTTTTGTCACCACTGATTTAGGCTGCAACTACTGATCAAGATGTTTTCGTTTGATTCCCGCAAGCTTAATTTTATTAAGACTATCCTCTTTTCTCATGCAATCTTTACGTCTACATTGTCAGGTTAATGTCCAAGTGAGTTATGTCTTATTAACATCAACTCATTGCCTTAGCTTCTTCGTTGTCTATCCACATAAGAATCTAATACAAATTATTTTCTAATGTAGGATGTTGAAAATATTCTACAAAGTAGAAGGACTGAAGCAAATACTGGAGAAACCCCCAGAGTGAATGCAGCCAAAGAAATGTTAGGAAAAATATAAATTGTAAACTTGTAAGAGTGATCATGGTTTTATTCGTCAAACATATGTTAAACATTTTTACATGGCATATAATGTGTATGAATGCCACAACAAAGTCAATTCAATGTATACAACTTACTAATTTGAACAAACATGATGCTCTAATCATGTGTTTTAAATGTAGAATACATATGAAAATGAATACAATACTTTGACAGGTTGAGTCTAATTCTATTTTCATGTGAAGAATGATTAGTAATATATATATATATATATATATAATATGTGCTTATGTTTATATCTGTGTATGTCTATATAAATTTATATTGATCACAACATGAGCTTTTTTCTTCTAAACATTGGTCAAGGCTCCTATCTCTATTGGTCAGGGATTGGACTTGGCCAATCAGTATTGGTCACCAAGCTTTTGGCGAGGGTACGTTGGTCAGGGATTAGCCTTGACCATGATATATTGGTCAAGGATTCAATAGTATTGGTCAGGGATTTTACCTTCGGCTTTAGCTAGTTTTGTAGTAGTGTTATATCAGTTTATGGTATGGGTTGGGGTATTTCCATTTGGGTAATGGGTGTATGGTTTTTTCTGCCAATCATATCTTGCAGTGACTCGAGGGCATTCATAGGCATCTAGCACACGACAAATTTATGATCTAGGGCAACACCTTTAGACTGTGCTTGAAGTCAGTCTTGAAAGGAGGACGCGTTTTGGTGCAAAAAGAAATTCTGTAAGCGGATCACCTATGAACATAGCACTGCTTGCAATTCTCCTCTCCTCACCGTGATATAGACAAGGGATTAAATCTTTATTCTTGAGAATACTCGTGATGATTGGGTCTATAAGATTGAAAGCATGATCCTTCCACATTTGTAGAACACATAGATTGAGGAAGTTGCTAGTTGACATTTCTTTTAGGTTTTAAAAAAATTGATATTGTTCCTTCACGAGTGGGAGGTCAGAACTAGCAAGTACCATCAGAAGACCTAAAGAACTAATTTGAGAATGTAGTTGGGATTTATAACATCAACTCATATTGAAGAGGAAGGAAAAGTGAACTTCAAATTTGGTATACAAAAGATATCCCCATGACTCATAAAGTAGAAACAATACCAAAAGAGGATACTTGGGACTGCACTTTATAGGGTGTTCAATTGTTGGAGTCTTTTAGTACAATGACGGCTATGATATAGTGATAGGGATTGGGTAATAGTTATAAATCCTTGACCAACAAAGAATATTTTAAGTACAACTAAAAGATGTTAAAATTGGTACTTTCTTCCATCCGATATTTTTTGCAAATGAGTAGGACGGTTCTTATTGTGATATTATAAAACCAAATAACGTCTTATTGACCTTAGAAAAAGAAATCAATCAAAATAGAAACAATTGCATGCCATGCATCCCCACGAGAGTAATACTTTTTTTCAAACTCGACACATCTTTCCTTTGGGGAAAGTAACCAGAGTAATACCTCTTTTTAAACTCGACACTTCTTTCTTCTGGTAAAATGCAAGAGAAATGAATCCCAATAGACACTTATAGTCAAGTTGGTTTTCCATGGGGACAAAAAGATGCCAAATTTTCCTATAGATTCGCCATAGAATATTGATCATTCCCTATCACCACATGGTAAACAAACAATAACTTTTATTTTCCCACCATTTTCTTCCACATGATTCACCATGTAACAAAGACATCCTTAAGGACCTTCAGGTCATGCCCCTACCATCAGGATGAGGTTCCAAGTTATCTACAAGATTATCTTTTCTTTCTATTTTCTCTTGTTCCTCATATCTCGATTAGCTACGATATTGAGGTCATATGTTATAGGTTGTCAGATTTTTTTTGGGAAAACTGTGGATATAGGTCAACAAAAGTTGCACCAACAAAGTACATTTATCAATCTCTCTCATACTTCCTATTTCCTTACTCTTCATTTCAACAAAGTACACCAACAAAGTACATTTGTGCATTTGAAACAAGATGCATTTTGATTATTTAATATTTCTCTAACTTGCTGAAAATTTAATCATTGTATTATGAGTTTTTTAAATATTGATTTCCATTTCATTAATTTATAATTTCTATAACATACAAATGTTTCCATTACAATAATTTGTATAATCATTTACACCATTTCCAATGAAATGGATTATGTTGCTATATATAGAGTTGACTTAGTATCTGCAATAGAATTATGTGCCCCACTATGAGCAATGACAACATATATATTTGTATCAAGTTAGAATGATCATAAAATTTTGATGTGTCTTCAATTTATCATATTAGTTATATTTTGAATTGCTTCACTAATGTGAAATCGACTACAACTAATGTAGTTATACTTCCAACATTTTGATCCTTAAATTGTGAAATATTTATAGTCTTATTCTGAATAGCATCACATTAGGATAAACCTCAAAATAATGAGATTACTTATTGCATGAAGTTATAACCTATTTTATTTTATTCTAATATAGATGGATTTTCTAGCGGATGGAAGTTGGGTGTGTATTGGGATAGAATGTGAAGTCATGTACTCAAGGCATGGTTAAAAAAATTCATTGAGTTTTCTCTTATCCACCAATAACCAACTAGATAAGGAAAATTAATATGTCCTTGTAGCATATGTTTAAGTAGATTCTTGTTTTTATGGAAAAGGATAAACACATTTTATTAAACCTACTCAAGTGAGTAGAGATCAATATTGTTACACATTCATCATGAGGTACCAACATATGTACCAAATACAAAGATAAAATTAAATTACATCAACAACAAATATTATCTAATAATTGAATCGTTAAAACTCATCATATTGAGGATCTTCAACAATAGTATACACATGTACATAGACAGACCTCTGGGTCTGAGATGAAAAGAACATTGGAATGACTTCAACGTCTGCATCTCTGCCAAATCTCAATATACATACTTCCAAAGCTTAGGACGAATCTAATTCAAATGGTTCGAGTGAATCGTATATTGCAGATGGTCATTGTGCTTATTTCCTTGCATGATAGGGAGTGTTGTATGGAAAAGATTTAATTGTTCTTGATGAACTCCTGGTTTTATGTGGTAATTGTTGAACTGTCATTGGCACATAGGTAGAAGAAATAACTAATGTGTCAGGCTCTGCTTTGCTTCCTCCATCATCTATTATGTGATCATCGTCATCAAAGTTGTGTATAATAACAGTTGTCTCCCTCAGGATTAACCACAGTGTGTGATATCTCTGTCGTGTTGTTCACAATATTCATACTTAAAAAAATAGTAGGCACTTCCAAATTATGCATCATATCTTCTATTTTTTCCTTGTCTCCCTCGCCAACAGTTGCACACAACCATTGTTTTGTCATCCTTTTCCAACTCTTCGTTGGGATCAACATACATTTTGAGGCTTCAATTTCAATAGGAACTAGAATTTGACTATCAAATTGCATTATTTCATATTCTTGAAGTGAAACATACATATTGTTAGGACTAGGAAGGTTGTTCTGGAGCATTTACGTTCTATTATTATTGCCAATGGTCCTTTTCATATGGATATTATTCCCGTAATAGGTTTGCCACCGCTCTTCCTCATCGACCCAATGCACTCTAGCTTTTTCAGAATCTTTCTCCTGCATCTCATTATCTCTGAGGAAGTGGATTTTCACATATACTACAAAAAGGTTTTGTATATAGCTATTATGTCTGGAAGTTTAATGGATAGATGATTGGTAGGTTCACACCAATTTTGGAACCAAACATATGTAACACTGAAAATATATATTAAATGTTGGGAATTAGTTTGGCATGGGAGACACAACAAATGGAAATGATATTGAAACAACAGAGGAACATCAAATCTAAATGTACAAAGACTTTACAAGATCCTCAATGAGGCTAATAAACCTCTCTATATATGTTGTAAAAGGCATTCTAAGTCATCCTTTTTTATTCCTTTGCTATATCTGAAGAAGGAATCTGATCGGTCAAAAAACTTTTCTACAAAGTTGCTATTGTAGATTATTTCAGGATTTCTAGATGAGAATTCTCTTTTCTTAGAGACTCATTGTGAAGCAAATGAAATTGTGAAAGATTACAGACTTGATCATGATACTATAGATGTTTGTACTAATGGTTGCATACATTTCCACAAAGGCGCAACTTCGAAAGAAAACTTTGATATTTTTTGTTCTTCAAGATGGAACCATAGGCAATACACAACTAAGGGAAAAAAAGGTGGTTATTGAGTTTGGTTATCATTTCCCTTTGCTCCCTTTATTACTGGGGTTGTATATGTCCTCTTCTATTTCCAATGATATGGTTTGGCCATTTTAGGGAAAAGGCAAGGATGGTTGTCATCATCATCCTTCAATCACAAATGGGATTCTGATGGAAACGTATTAGGGGAAAATTGTGCCAAATTGAATGGTATTGACATATGACACCTAGACTTGATGTGGGGTGAACAACTACAACAATATTTTGTAGATAGAAATACATTAATTCTTCATTGGGTACTTGAATTAGTGTAACTATTCTTTTATTTTGTAGAGAAGCCACCCCAGGTACAACCACTACTGAACCCACCCCAATATGGTAAACTCTAAGGGCCTGAGAGAGTGTGGTCTGGTAACATCCTCCCACACCCAATCAGCAAAAAATGGCACTGACATAGTGTTTTATTCTTTGATTTGAACCCCTATCCTTCATTGAGACTAACCAAGCTCTTATCAGCTGGGCAACTATGGCTGGACAATTTAGGTATTGATATAAATGCATGGAATTTTGTGTAACTATTATTGTAAAAGTAATAGTTTATGTTGTTCAAATTTGTTTTGATGTAGAGTATTCATCCAACATATTAGCAAAGGGATATCAGTTTTGAGGGAGCATGTAAAGAAGGATTACTCTGAAAAGTACAAGAATGACCTAGGATTGATGATGAATAAAGTTGGAAAAAATACATAAATAGATATGAAATAGTTAAAAAATCCTGTAAAAAAATTTGCAACAAAAAATTTCAACATGTAGTACTTTTGTATTTAATAATTTACTCCTAATTTACTTGTATATTTCATCTAATTATTTATTTCTTATTTAATTAGAAAAAATGGCAAATAGAGAAAAAATGTGATAGATGACACCACATGGTTTAAATCACGGAGCTGCTACTAGGCATAAATGGTATATTGTTAAGATTGTTGCATAAATATCCTTAAAACATGTGATATAAGCAACATTATTACTAGTTAAAACTATTATTTTAGGTCTATCTTTGTAATTATTTTCCATTTCTGGATACGATTATTGAACTTAAATAGTATTTGGTTTGAAGAATGATGTCTCTCAAAAAATGACTTGATATCAAATATCATAGGTTACTTTTAGTTGGACTCTATGTCTCAATCCAATAATATATATGTATGAAATGGTTGATTTTTTTGATCAAGGTTGGTGGTGTTAATAATTAGTGTAACATCCCTGACCTGGGTTATGCTTTAACCCTAGGTGTTTTGATTAAGAAAGATGATTATATTCTTAATCTCATCTTGTGAAAAGTAATTAAGGCTCAAACGGAACCTATGTTTCAATTTTGGTCCTGTTTGAACAATGTTGAAGCAATGTTTGCTTATTTTGGACTAAAGTGGAAATTACACAAGTTGAGGGGTTAAATTGCAAATGTTGCATGATAAGATGTTCCTCTGATGTTGAGACATCATAAGAATGAATATGATGTAGTGGTATGGTTTCCACAAGCTTCGACACCAAGATTAAGCTTGTAAAGCAATCCTTGTGCATTAAAACCTAGTTTTGGTGTAATGTGCAATTTACCCAAAATCTAGGGTTCAATATGCAAATTACCACTTCAACAAGGTCCCTAATGTTTCTTATCATCATTTAGAGCAAAGAAAATGAGAGGGACTCCTCATTTGAATTAAGTTGTAGGAGAGAGAATCTTGACATTAAAATAATCAAGAATAATGCCTAATTGAAACCCTAATTCGATTTAGGGAAAAAATGAATAAAAATAATTGAAGGGCTTTCAACCAAAATGTTTTAAGTTGATTTTGAATAAGGATGGACGTTCCTTTAACAAGATAAGGAACGAAAATATCTTAAGTAGGTGAAATTCCACTCACCTTTTTATAAAGAAAAGTAATATCCACTCACATGTGGGATATTATATTATAAGCATTAAGGTGCTTAATTTGCTTTTCTTTAAATTGAGGATAATGAAGGAGAATTAAAGGCAAGGAAGGTGCCTCGTACCCAAGATAGTTGAGGGGGAAGAGGCTGCCACTTTATTGGGATTAATTGGATTTTTATAAAGCATTTTCTCTCTCATCAATTTCCTTATAAAAGTGCCATTTCCAAGCCCAAACCAAGGCCTTTTTCGGATTTTCTTCTTCCCCTTGCTTGCAAAACCGACCAAGGAGCTAGGGAGGAGCAAGGAGCACGTCCCCAACCTGTGGGTAAGCCCTTGACCTTCGTTCTCCATGATTTCATGGTGGAAATCGAAAATAAATTATGGATTCCTTCTTATTTCGATCTCCTCTTCAACCCTAGCCAACTTTTACAATCAAAAGCTTGAGGACGAGCCTAGGAGGAGTTGCAAGAGCTTCATCCACCATTAATGGCGTGAGCTTGGAGCTTTGGAGCTCAATTGGAGGCGGGTTTTATAACTCAAACCCTTAAACATTGCTATTGCATCAATTATCAATGCTTTGTTGATTGATTTCTTCAATTTGATACACACTTGTTTCTTTGCTGCAATTTCCATCAAGAACGGTTGCTGTTCTTGGTTGTTCGAAGGAAGGGGATGATGACATCATCCTAGATGCTTATCCAAAGAAAATTACCAAGCAAAACCGTTTTGATAGCTACTCCAAATCGTTTTAATTTGATTGGCTATGCGGTTTCAGCAAACCGTTTAACGGAAAACGGTTTCAAGACCATTTTAGATGGTTGACCAAGCGTTGACAGTTTGGGAATTTTGTTCCTAATTATGTAGGATGATAACCCTCCAAATTTGAGGGATTAACTTCAAAGGAATCGAGAGTTGAAGGCCAATCAATTAGGCAATCAGATTGAATTATGTGCTGATTTTCAAACTGATTAACTTGACCTGGTTGAGAAAACGGTTTCAAGACCATTTGAGATGGTTTACCAAGCGTTGACCGTTTGGGATTCCTGTTCATAATTATGTTTATTAATAACCCTCCAAATTTGAGGGATTAACTCCAAAGGAATCGTGAGTTGAAGCCTAATCAATTAGGGAAATCTAATTGGATTAAGTGCTGATTTTCAATCTGATTTAATTGAACTTTTTGGGCAAACGGTCTCAAGACCGTTTGAGTGCATTGACCAAGCGTTGACCGTTTGGGATTACTGTTCCTAATGATGTTATCTAATGACTCACAAAATTTTATGGATTAATTCCAAACGAGTCATGAGTTGAAGGCTAATCAATTGGGCTAACCCTAATTGAAATCAGTGCTGAAATCACAATGAGCTAATTTGAGATTTTGGGTTGATTAGCCCAAACGGTCTCAAGACCGTTTGGGGGATCATCCAAACGGTCTCAAGACCGTTTGGGGTCACCTCAAGACCGTTTGGAGGTCTGGGTTCAAGTATAGTTGACCAATTGAAGGTCCAAAGGTACTAATCATATTGCAATGTAGTGCTGATCTGTTGATCAACTCGATAGACCAATCCATGATGATTTTTCACTAGAATCCAAAGGTTGGATGGGCCAAATCATCCAAACGGTCTCAAGACCGTTTGGTGGTCACCCAAGACCGTTTGGAGGTCTAGGGTTGAGTATGGTTAGGTGTTTGAAGGTCCAAAGGTACCAAGCTGTTATACAATGCAATGCTGATTTGGTGATCAATCCAATGATCCAAACCTTAATTGGATGGCTTGGATTTGCGTGATATGATGGGAAAACGGTCTCAAGACGGTTTGGAGGTCATCCAAACGACCTCAAGACCGTTTGGTGGTCACCCAAGACCGTTTGGAGGTCTAGGGTTGAGTATGGTTAGGTGTTTGAAAGTCTAAAGCTACCAAGCTGTTATACAATGCAATGCTGATTTGGTGATCAATCCAATGATCCAAACCTTAATTGAATGGCTTGGATTTGAGTGATATGATGGGAAAACGGTCTCAAGACCGTTTGGAGGTCATCCAAACGACCTCAAGACCGTTTGGGGTCAGGTCATACCCAATTTGGATAATGGTTCAATAGTTTCAAAGTAACCAATCTTGCATTGATGAGTGTTGTTGGATCTTCAATTCCAAACCCTAATTCAATTGAATCAAGCCCTAATTGATGACCAATTGAGGGTCAATTGAGGGTCAAATTAGTTGAAGGTTGACCTATTAAACTCAATTGAAGTATGAGCATAGGTCCAATTGATGATTGGTTCCATGAATTCAATGGTTGAAGGTCCAATGCAATCAATTGAAACACAATTAGTAGCATGATTGATGATCAACTTCAAAGCTCTAATTGGTGTTTATAAACCCTAATCCCATTGATATTAGACCATAATTGAAGTCCCAATTGAGGGGTGAGCCATGATTCAAATGATGATTGAGTTGATGATCCAATTGGTTGAAGTTCCATCGATTAGAATTGAGTGTGGTTCAATTTGGTTAATTCAATTGGATACCTCATGTTATTGAAGGTCTAATTGATCAAACCTTTTTGAAAACCTAATGTGATTAGGTGGGAGATACCTTTAATGGTACTAGTCATTAATGCATAATAAATGCATGGACCCAATACATGATGTAAACCCTAATTGAGGCTGATTCAATGTATAACCTTAATAAGAGGTTGTCTACATGTGAAATCACTAATTAGGATGTTAGTAAACCCTAATTGAGGGTGTATCCTTGTGAAACCCTAGTGGAGGGTGTATCATTGTGAACCCTGGTTGAGGGTGTAACCTTGTGAAACCCTAGTGGAGGGTGTATCATTGTGAACCCTGGTTGAGGGTGTAACCTTGTGAAACCCTAGTTGAGGGTGTATCATTGCGATTGTTTATAGGCAACTTTATAATAAAGTTATGCCTTAAACTAAGATAAGTCCATATCATGTGAGATAGCTGGACAATTCTAATGTGTGGCCTATGCATTATATTCTAAGGGTGAGTATTCTGTGATGGAATGTATTAAGAGGGGAAATACCTTAATACAAGATAAAGTTGGTTAACTCAAGAGGGTCTGAATTAATGAGAAATGGGAAACCCTAACCCTAGTAAGGGAATAGTGGTGTTATCCTTGAATAATGATGTTATATATTGTTTTGCATGGTGCTGATATGAAATTGATGTATTATCATTTGTACTAACCATGCAGGTATGATGTGATGATGAACATAGCCAGGTATGAGCTATGACATTTTATGTATTGACATTGTTTATTGGGCCTTATGTGCCATGCTATACCTTATTTCCTAGTATGAGGTAATAAGAGAAGTAATGGGCCTTAAGTGCCATGAGAAGATGTTTATGTAATAAGCATCATATTTACCTTGGTCAGGTGACCTGAAGGTGATAATTACCTGAAAAAGTGGTAATAATGCTCAATGATGAGCTAAGGGTTTGAATACCCAGAACCATATGATTATGGCATTGAGTTGCAAAGGAATGAAAATTCCCAGTATTGAAATGAGGGACTGAGATCCCCATGTCTTATAAAGACTGAGAAGTGATTAATGGAAATAGTACATGTTTTCTTTATAGCATTTGTCTTATTAAGTTATGTTTGGAAACTTGGCTGATGCTAAAAGAATATGATAATGTACTTAATTAATCAAGTGATACCATATAATGTAGTTGCCCTGATCACAGATCCATCAGCGTCAGAATTAGCTGAATGGTGAAACGAGTTTACTCGGAACGCATATTTTTGAATATGTGGGGGTAATTGGGCAATTATATCCTTATGCCCCATAGGCATTGCTACGGGCTATGTCCTATGAACGGGATTGGTTACGGACCATACCCCAATAAGAGCATGGCTACGGGCCATGACTCCACAAAATAATACCGGGCATTGGCTACGGGCCATATCCTGAAGAGAGTATATGCTATGGGCTATAACTCTAATAGTGATGTTGCCAGTATACCCTGAAAAGCTATCTAGCAGAGACACAAGATGTCCTGCATGTTATCTCGTACTGACCGAGATAGTTGAGGTCATGGGAATCCGGCTCTTCCATTGACCTATGTGTGGTACCGATGCTTTACGTAACCGTGGTCGGTTGGAGTATGAGCGGTATACCTCATCTCCTCAGGGCATAAGTATGATTGTAAAACGTAATCAGCCGTGTAGCATATTTGCTTAGGGTTGAATTACGAGAATCAATGGTTGATGATACATGGTCTATTATATCATAGTTGGATAAATGATATACATGTTCTTCATATTCCTTCTTAAATGAATGACTTGCTGCTTAATCAAGTTATAATTGAAATGATTGCATAGAGAATACTGCTCTGCATATCTTATTCAATGATTTACCTGCTGTTGAGTAAATATAATTCTACTACTCAGTGTTATTCTATTATCGGCAATAACAATGTTTCTGGAGGAGAGTTATATCTCTCGCTGGGACAATTTTTATAATTGTATCACCCCCGTGGGATTAAAGTTTTAGGTAACCGCCGACGAAAAGGCAAGAAACCTATTACAGAGGAAGAGCAACAACAGCAGTAACATGGACAGCAGTAAATCCCAGGTGGGGATATGAGCTGTCAAGTTGTATATAGAAAGTCCTATGAGTCGTCTCTGTACTCTCGGTCCTAGGAGTAATGTTTTGATGGATCGATCTGAGATTTTGGCTTTAAGCCTCGAGGGTTTTATACTACCTGTGTACAGTTAAGACAGAGTAGTTGATGTTTGTATTCCTCGAGAAGTAATAGTACATGAGATGTATATATGAACCAGGATGTAAGGTTTTACTTTGGTTCTGAATGAAAGAGTTTTCTTGTGAATGGATCTCTTTGCAAATGGTTTTAATTTTCACTGATTTTTGCTAATCTGATGCAACTGATTTGCTTCCGCATGTTTTATTATTGTTAATGACACTTGTTATCTTAAATGATGGTGGGTGTCGTCACAATTTAGTGGTATCAGAGCTCTAAGTTCGTTGAGTCTACAGAGACATAGGACTAAGGTATTGAGTCTGTGTTAGTGTCCTCCAGTATACCCTATAATGATTTCTGCTTGTGTAGAGAAAGGGTAAAGTTTAAAATGACTGGAGAGCACAACAAACACATTGATTAGGGCAATGTTGTTGCACCAAGAAGAGGTGCAAGGGATCATGGAAGAATAGAATGAGTGCCTGAGAATCCCCATTAAGACCTGATCAGGATAGAGAATCCTATGATCATGCTCTTGTTGGGAAGATTAGGGCAACAGTAATGCATATGAGTGGACTGGATGCTAGGCTTACAACCTAGGTTATCAGTCCTTAATACAGAAAGCTTGAGCTTTAAAAGAGTTCCTGAATGAATTAGTCGTGTGGGAACAAGGGAAAATGTGGAAAAGATTAACTTATGGCAAGAAAGTGGACTCTGTCATGAGTTCAGACAGATAATAAATCTGTGATGGTAGTGCCCAAGAAGGGGCAATAAGCTGAGAAGTAGGGAATGGTCTCTATAATTCTAGAGACATTTTCCTAATGGTTTTAAAAATCCAAGTTTTTGGTACTAATAGTGCAATAAATGCCTAGTGTACCAGGGCAGTAGCCACTAAGTAAGTGCAAAGGTCTTAACCTTTCACCTGTAAGATTCTATGGATTAGTTTTTGCTTCAGTAATAAGACTAGTAAGACCATGATATGAGTACAAGGTATGTTATAAATGTGTACATGTTGAGTACACTAAACCCTTTTTGTTATAAAAAGGAGGATTGTTGATATTGTTTTCCCCATTGGTTGCTACATAGGGAAGAAATGATGAGAACTAGAATTTGAATTCTGTTCAGTATTCTTTTAAATGCTCTATATTGATCTTACCTCCATGAAAGAGGAAGAGGTATAGAAGAGATGCCTGGATAAAATCCAGGGATGTTAAATCTTATGTTATGGTAATATGAAAAGAAAGGAATATGATAGCATGTAAGTGCATACTACTTGATCTCATTACTTGTAAACCCTGATCAGGTGTACAACTATTGATGATAAAGTGAGTATGGAAACTCTTAGATTGATATCTTTTTGATTGCCCTGATCAAGCAATCATTCTGATACAATCTAAAGATATCATGAAATTGGAAATATGATATGGATAAATGTATCATATCTTAAGTACAAGAAAGAAGGATCTGATAGGAATTCAGATCAGTATGTGTATATGAGGAAGTAAAAGTATGACCCTCATATGATGAGAAAGAGAACAAGGGAGGTGATCCCTGTTCAATAAAGTTGTAAATATGATAAAAGAAAGATGAGAATATGATGTGTTTTCAACACATGTGACTGATACCAGGGTAATAGATTCTGGTATCTGAGAATTATCAGATGGTTTAGATTGTCTACCTGGAATGGTCAACTATGAAATCAGTCTGATTATATAAAATGATATGAACATCATATGTTAGGGGTTTATGCTTTGCATAAACATAACAACTAAAATGTCTTTAAGATAAGTTCTCATTTGACTCTATGAGAATATTGTGCGAAGGAACTTTGTGCTGATCAAAGTTCTATGATGTCTACATAACAATGAGGTGTTATGAAGAGACATGATGATATGATGAATGAATAATATTTGTTCCCTTCATCTGGGATTTCGGGGACGAAATCCTTGTTAGGGGTTTATAATTTGTAACATCCCTGACCTGGGTTATGCTTTAACCCTAGGTGTTTTGATTAAGAAAGATGATTATATTCTTAATCTCATCTTGTGAAAAGTAATTAAGGCTCAAAAGGAACCTATGTTTCAATTTTGGTCCTGTTCGAACAATGTTGAAGCAATGTTTGCTTATTTTGGACTAAAGTGCAAATTACACAAGTTGAGGGGTTAAATTGCAAATGTTGCATGATAAGATGTTCCTATGATGTTGAGACATCATAAGAATGAATATTATGTAGTGGTATGGTTTCCACAAGCTTCGACACCAAGATTAAGCTTGTAAAGCAATCCTTGTGCATTAAAACCTAGTTTTGGTGTAATGTGCAATTTACCCAAAATCTAGGGTTCAATATGCAAATTACCACTTCAACAAGGTCCCTAATGTTTCTTATCATCATTTAGAGAAAAGAAAATGAGAGGGACTCCTCATTTGAATTAAGTTGTAGGAGAGAGAATCTTGACATTAAAATAATCAAGAATAATGCCTAATTGAAACCCTAATTCGATTTAGGACAAAAATGAATAAAAATAATTGAAGGGCTTTCAACCAAAATGTTTTGGGTTGATTTTGAATAAGGATGGACGTTCCTTTAACAAGATAAGGAACGAAAATATCTTAAGTAGGTGAAATTCCACTCACCTTTTTATAAAGAAAAGTAATATCCACTCACATGTGGGATATTATATTATAAGCATTAAGGTGCTTAATTTGCTTTTCTTTAAATTGAGGATAATGAAGGAGAATTAAAGGCAAGGAAGGTGCCTCGTACCCAAGATAGTTGAGGGGGAAGAGGCAGCCACTTTATTGGGATTAATTGGATTTTTATAAAGCATTTTCTCTCTCATCAATTTCCTTATAAAAGTGCCATTTCCAAGCCCAAACCAAGGCCTTTTTCGGATTTTCTTCTTCCCCTTGATTGCAAAACCGACCAAGGAGCTAGGGAGGAGCAGGTAGCACGTCACAAACCTGTGGGTAAGCCCTTGACCTTCGTTCTCCATGATTTCATGGTGGAAATCGAAAATAAATTATGGATTCCTTCTTATTTCGATCTCCTCTTCAACCCTAGCCAACTTTTACAATCAAAAGCTTGAGGACGAGCCTAGGGGGAGTTGAAAGAGCTTCATCCACCATTAATTGCGTGAGCTTGGAGCTTTGGTGCTCAATTGGAGGTGGTTTTTATAACTCAAACCCTTAAACATTGCTATTGCATCAATTCTCTATGCTTTGTTGATTGATTTCTTCAATTTGATACACACTTGTTTCTTTGCTGCAATTTCCATCAAGAACGGTTGCTGTTCTTAGTTGTTAGAAGGAATGGGATGATGACATCATCATAGATGCTTATCCAAAGAAAATTACCAAGCAAAACCGTTTTGATAGCTACTCCAAATCGTTTTAATTTGATTGGCTATGCGGTTTCAGCAAACCGTTTAAGGGCAAACGGTTTGAAACCGTTTGGGAGAAAACGGTTTCAAGACCATTTGAGATGGTTGACCAATCGTTGACCGTTTGGGAATTTTGTTCCTAATTATGTAGGCTGATAATCCTCCAAATTTGAGGGATTAACTTCAAAGGAATCGAGAGTTGAAGGCCAATCAATTAGGCAATCGGATTGAATTATGTGCTGATTTTCAAACTGATTAACTTGACCTGGTTGAGAAAACGGTTTCAAGACCGTTTGAGATGGTTGACCAAGCGTTGACCGTTTGGGATTCCTGTTCATAATTATGTTTATTAATAACTCTCCAAATTTTAGGGATTAACTCCAAAGGAATCGTGAGTTGAAGCCTAATCAATTAGGGAAACCTAATTGGATTAAGTGCTGATTTTCAATCTGATTTAATTGAACTTTTTGGGCAAACGGTCTCAAGACCGTTTGAGTGTGTTTACCAAGCGTTGACCGTTTGGTATTACTGTTCCTAATAATGTGGTATAATGACTCACCAAATTTTATGGATTAATTCCAAACGAGTCATGAGTTGAAGGCTAATCAATTGGGCTAACCCTAATAGAAATCAGTGCTGAAATCACAATGAGCTAATTTGAGATTTTGGGTTGATTAGCCCAAACGGTCTCAAGACCGTTTGGGGGATCATCCAAACGGTCTCAAGACCGTTTGGGGTCACCTCAAGACCGTTTGGAGGTCTGGGTTCAAGTATAGTTGACCAATTGAAGGTCCAAAGGTACTAATCATATTGCAATGTAGTGCTGATCTGTTGATCAACTCGATAGACCAATCCATGATGATTTTTCACTAGAATCCAAAGGTTCGATGGGCCAAACGGTCTCAATACCGTTTGGAGCTCATCCAAACGGTCTCAAGACCGTTTGGTGGTCACCCAAGACCGTTTGGAGGTCTAGGGTTGAGTATGGTTAGGTGTTTGAAGGCCAAAGGTACCAAGCTGTTATACAATGCAATGCTGATTTGGTGATCAATCCAATGATCCAAACCTTAATTGGATGGCTTGGATTTGAGTGATATGATGGGCAAACGGTCTCAAGATCGTTTGGAGGTCATCCAAACGACCTCAAGACTGTTTGGTGGTCACCCAAGACCGTTTGGAGGTCTAGGGTTGAGTATGGTTAGGTGTTTGAAAGTCTAAAGCTACCAAGCTGTTATACAATGCAATGCTGATTTGGTGATCAATCTAATGATCCAAACCTTAATTGGATGGCTTGGATTTGAGTGATATGATGGTAAAATGGTCTCAAGACCGTTTGGAGGTCATCCAAACGACCTCAAGACCGTTTGGGGTCAGGTCATACCTAATTTGGATAATGGTTCAATAGTTTCAAAGTAACCAATCTTGCATTGATGAGTGTTGTTGGATCTTCAATTCCAAACCCTAATTCAATTGAATCAAGCCCTAATTGATGACCAATTGAGGGTCAATTGAGGGTCAAATTAGTTGAAGGTTGACCTATTAAACTCAATTGAAGTATGAGCATAGGTCCAATTGATGATTGGTTCCATGAATTCAATGGTTGAAGGTCCAATGCAATCAATTGAAACACAATTAGTAGCATGATTGATGATCAACTTCAAAGCTCTAATTGGTGTTTATAAACCCTAATCCCATTGAGATTAGACCATAATTGAAGTCCCAATTGAGGGGTGAGCCATGATTCAAATGATGATTGAGTTGATGATCCAATTGGTTGAAGTTCCATCGTTTAGAATTGAGTGTGGTTCAATTTGGTTAATTCAATTGGATACCTCATGTTATTGAAGGTCTAATTGATCAAACCTTTTTGAAAACCTAATGTGATTAGGTGGGAGATACCTTTAATGGTACTAGTCATTAATGCATAACAAATGCATGGACCCAATACATGATGTAAACCCTAATTGAGGCTGATTCAATGTATAACCTTAATAAGAGGTTGTCTACATGTGAAATCACTAATTAGGATGTTAGTAAACCCTAATTGAGGGTGTATCCTTGTGAAACCCTAGTGGAGGGTGTATCATTGTGAACCCTGGTTGAGGGTGTAACCTTGTGAAACCCTAGTGGAGGGTGTATCATTGTGAACCCTGGTGGAGGGTGTAACCTTGTGAAACCCTAGTTGAGGGTGTATCATTGTGATTGTTTATAGGCAACTTTATAATAAAGTTATGCCTTAAACTAAGATAAGTCCATATCATGTGAGATAGCTGGACAATTCTAATGTGTGGCCTATGCATTATATGCTAAGGGTGAGTATTCTGTGATGGAATGTATTAAGAGGGGAAATACCTTAATACAAGATAAAGTTGGTTAACTCAAGAGGGTCTGAATTAATGAGAAATGGGAAACCCTAACCCTGGTAAGGGAATAGTGGTGTTACCCTTGAATAATGATGTTATATATTGTTTTGCATGGTGCTGATATGAAATTGATGTATTATCATCTGTACTAACCATGCAGGTATGATGTGATGATGAACATAGCCAGGTATGAGCTATGACATTTTATGTATTGACATTGTTTATTGGGCCTTATGTGCCATGCTATACCTTATTGCCTAGTATGAGGTAATAAGAGAAGTAATGGGCCTTAAGTGCCATGAGAAGATGTTTATGTAATAAGCATCATATTTACCTTGGTCAGGTGACCTGAAGGTGATAATTACCTAAAAAAGTGGTAATAATGCTCAATGATGAGCTAAGGGTTTGAATACCCAGAACCATATGATTATGGCATTGAGTTGCAAAGGAATGAAAATTCCCAGTATTGAAATGAGGGACTGAGATCCCCATGTCTTATAAAGACTGAGAAGTGATTAATGGAAATAGTACATGTTTTCTTTATAGCATTTGTCTTATTAAGTTATGTTTGGAAACTTGGCTGATGCTAAAAGAATATGATAATGTACTTAATTAATCAAGTGATACCATATAATGTAGTTTCCCTGATCACAGATCCATCAGTGTCAGAATTAGCTGAATGGTGAAACGAGTTTACTCGGAACGCATATTTTTTAATTTGTGGGGGTAATTGGGCAATTATATCCTTATGCCCCATAGGCATTGCTACGGGCTATGTCCTATGAACGGGATTGGTTACAGACCATACCCCAATAAGAGCATGGCTACGGGCCATGACTCCACAAAATAATACCGGGCATTGGCTACGGGCCATATCCTGAAGAGAGTATATGCTATGGGCTATAACTCTAATAGCGATGTTGCCAGTATACACTGGAAAGCTATCTAGCAGAGACACAAGATGTCCTGCATGTTATCTCGTACTGGCCGAGATAGTTGAGGTCATGGGAATCCGGCTCTTCCATTGACCTATGTGTGGTACCGATGCTTTACGTAACCGTGGTCGGTTGGAGTATAAGCGGTATACCTCATCTCCTCAGGGCATAAGTATGATTGTAAAACGTAATCAGCCATGTAGCATATTTGCTTAGGGTTGAATTACGAGAATCAATGGTTGATGATACATGGTCTATTATATCATAGTTGGATAAATGATATACATGTTCTTCATATTCCTTCTTAAATGAATGACTTGCTGCTTAATCAAGTTATAATTGAAATGATTGCATAGAGAATACTGCTCTGCATATCTTATTCAATGATTTACCTGTTGTTGAGTAAATATAATTCTACTACTCAGTGTTATTCTATTATCGGCAATAACAATGTTTCTGGCGGAGAGTTATATCTCTCGCTGGGACAATTTTTATAATTGTCTCACCCCCGTGGGATTAAAGTTTTAGGTAACCGCCAACGAAAAGGCAAGGAACCTATTACAGAGGAAGAGAAACAGCAGCAGTAACAGGGACAGCAGTAAATCCCAGGTGGGGATATGAGCTGTCAAGTTGTATATAGAAAGTCCTATGAGTCGTCTCAGTACTCTCGGGTCCTAGGAGTAATGTTTTGATGGATCGATATGAGATTTTGGCTTTAAGCCTCGAGGGTTTTATACTACCTGTGTACAGTTAAGACAGA
The DNA here is from genome assembly GCA_963693085.1 of Alisma plantago-aquatica. NCBI lineage: Eukaryota > Viridiplantae > Streptophyta > Magnoliopsida > Alismatales > Alismataceae > Alisma > Alisma plantago-aquatica. The sequence goes on from OY856415.1 coordinate 179,922,768, forward strand.
GTAGTTGATGTTTGTATTCCTCGAGAAGTAATAGTACATGAGATGTATATATGAACCAGGATGTAAGGTTTTACTTTGGTTCTGAATGAAAGAGTTTTCTTGTGAATGGATCTTTTTGCAAATGGTTTTAGTTTTCACTGATTTTTGCTAATCCGCTGCAACTGATTTGCTTCCGCATGTTTTATTATTGTTAATGACACTTGTTATCTTAAATGATGGCGGGTGTCGTCACAATTAGTGTGCAAAAGAATAACACAAAAGTTTGGGCAACACTGATACGTTTTCATAATACATGTGTTGCAACTGGGACTGCTACTAGTGTCTGACATATTCAAGGGGTACAAACAAGATAAGTTTAGGTCCATTTCACATACAAAACAATTAAGGTGGTGTAGATGTACCAATGTTTCCCAAGAAACAAAACTTAAGTGGTGCTCCCTAAGGCATGCTTCTTAGACAAAGCAATGCAAGTAGGACTGGATTAGAAATGATGATCATGAAAGATCATCGAACAAGACCTACTACAAATATTATTTAAATGCAAAGTGTTGAAAGTGGGTTTTTAGGAGGCATGTTTCCCATTTAAAGAGATAAAAATGGAGGTCCATGATTCAGTCCTATTCAGGGTTTCATCTTGTGTCATTTTGCATTTCAATCACATCTATACCTGTTAGATTACATGTTATTTCCCTCAATATGTATATTTGTGTAAAATTCACTGATGGACATTATTTGCATTTTTCAGGCATTTAGACCATGATTGATGGAAGAGAGAGAGAAGGAGTGATCCTAGGGCTTCACTACCCTTAGAAAGACCCAAAGTGAAGTATGATGCTCCCTCAACCTACCCCTAGTGGCCAAAGATCTATTGAAGAAAAGATGTCCAAGAAAATCCAAAGAATCAAGTCAAAGTGTTGATCCAGAGACCAACACGGCTATGGTACCATGGAACGGCCATGCTGGGTCACTTTCAAATCAACAGAGTCACCCTCAAGTGAAGCTAGAATCAACACAGATGTGCCACCCAGAACGGTCGTGGTGAACTAACCCAGAACGGTCGTGCCACCTAGTACGGTTGTGCTACAGCAGAGGCAGAATGGCCATGCAGTAGAGAATGACCTGAGCTTTTTGAGCCACCATATCCATGGTGACCACCACAGCCGTGTTACCCTTACCCCACCATGACCGTGGTGACCAGACAGTCGTGCTAGCTCCAGCACAGAATTAACCATCAATATGTGATTTTCACATTTTAATTCAAATGCTCGTTCTACCCTACCACGACCGTGCTCACCCCTACCCACCATGGCCGTGGTGATCCACCACGGTCATGCTACTCACAAAGCCCAACTAATTTTTCCACTGCATTTCCCATTATACCCCTTCTTGTCCTAGTGCTTCCCTTACACCAATGTATACTTATGTGGCAGATCTAGAATGAGGTTGGCCACCCCTAGCTCATTTCTACCACTCTATTTTGTTCTTCCTCCATTTCCACTTCATGTCCACCTTCATAATCCCCTCCATTTCACCATTTCCACCACTAAACCCTAGTTTAGCCTAGTTTCTACCCATAATCCCCTTCATTCCACACCCTTGCACCTTGGAGGAGAGAGGAGGACGTCTTGCAGTAGCTCGAGAGGAGGATTTCTTCATCTACATTGAGCTCCATGGCTTCTTCTACCTCTTTCTCTTTTCTTTTTCTATTTTCTATTTCCATGAGTAGCTAGGCCCCCTTGGGTGGGCTGTTTGGGGTGTAAAATGTTACTTTGATACCATGTTGGGGGGAAATGACATGTAAACTTTGTAATTCCATTTGTTAATGATTATGTTCTATTTCTATCTCATTCTTCAGGAATTTCTTGTTGGTTTGTATGTGAAATCACTTAGGAATTTAGGGAAATCGCTTATATGTGTGAATTTTGGGACTTTCCCCTAGGTCCAATTCTTGGATCCCTAGGTTGTCTCCCATCTTCCTACATCCCAATCAATCTCCCTAAGCCTAAGTGAGAGATCTAAGTAGCTAGATTAGGTGACTCTAGTACAATTAGCATGGAGTCTTTTCAAGACTAGAATGTGGGGGAATTGGCATCCAAAACCCTAATTTCACCTCCCCATTACTACCCTCGGCCCCTAATTGCCTTAGGAATGTCTAATCAAGAAACCTAGACTTGATTATACTCTAATTGAATTGAACCTAATCCCTAACCCAATTGAACCTCGCAAGGGTAGTAGGGGGTGTTAGGGACTAGTTCCCCTATACACAACATAGCATATCCATGGCTAGTTAGTAGCTTAGGTTAATTCATTAGACTCTAACTTGTTGTTTGGTTTGGATAATATAAATGGAATCATAATGTTCATATGTCACCCCCAACTTAAGTGATAAGTGCATCCCCTAAATAGCCCACACCTTCCTTAATTGCTTTAAAACCCTAGTTTTCATCTTGCCTAGTTAGTGTTAGCTTAGTTAGTTATTTTCTTGCCTAGATAACTTCTTGCCCTATTCTTGCTAGTTTAGCTCTTTACTTGATCTCTTGCTCTTCTTGCATGCCTTAGTGTAAATTTCCTTTTCATACCTAGCTTAGTCTTTTCCTGCTCAATTAGTCTTAATCTAGTCTAGGGTTAACTTAGATTTCCTTCTAGCCTTTAATTGCTTTCTTGTTCACCCTTAATTTAACAATCAAATCATCTTTAAACCCTTAACCCTAGTCTCCACAGTAGGAACCTAGCAAAACTGACCTAGCTCTAGTGATCCCTTTTTGCCCTGTGGATTGATCGGCCCTATACTTGTCGCCTTACATATACTACGACGTGACCCCGTGTGCTTGCGGGTTAGCATTTTAGTAGAACTAGGTCGTTTGATTTTTGGTCAATATAAATTTTGAAAGTGAATCCAGCGTGTGTTCCGATCTCGTGGGGCGCATCTAGTCGAGTCTAATAGGCTAGTGTGCAACACCTCTAGCGGGCGCACCAAGCTTTCTGTTAGAAAGCTTGGTGTGCCCCCGCCAATGGTGTTACACACTACTCAATTGGAGAGTTTTGAACAGATGCAACCCCGCGGACGGAAGCACACGATGGATTAAATTTTCAAATTTATAAAGACCTAAACATGAAACACTTACATAAACAAAAACACTACACCCGCAAGTGTATGGGGTTGTGTCATAGTATAGGAGGGTGGTAAGTATAGGGTCAATCCACAGGGAGAAAAGGGGGCACTAGATCTAGGGTTAGTTTGGATGGGTTCCTACTATGGAGACTAGGGTTAAGGGTTTAAAGGTTGTTTTGATTGTTAAACTAGGTGATCATGAAAGAAATTAAAGGAGAGAATGAAATCTAAGTTAACCCTATACTGGATTAACACTAAGTAAACTGGAAAAAACTAAGCTAAGTATGAAAAGGGAATTTACACTAAGGCAAGCAAGAGAAAAGCACAAGAGAAAGTAAAGAGCTAAACTAGCAAGCAAGGAAAAAATAGGACAAGAAGCTAACTAAGAAAGAAAAGAGCTAACTAAGCTAACACTAGCTTGACAAGATGAAAATCTTGACTTAGTATCTACAATAGAATTATGTGCCCCACTATGAGAAATGACAACATATATATTTGTATCAAGTTTGAATGATCTTATAATGTTGATGTGTCCTCAATTTATCATATCATTTATATTTTGAATTGCTTCACTAATGTGAAATCGACTACAACTAATATAGTTATACTTCCAACATTTTGATCCTTAAATTGTGAAATATTTATAGCCTTATTCTGAATAGCATCACATTAGGATAAGCCTCAGGACAATGAGATTACTTATTGCATGAAGTTATAACCTATTTTATTTTATTCTAATATAGATGGATTTTCTAGGGGATGTTAGTTGGGTGTTTATTGGGATAGAATGTGAAGTCATGTACTCAAGGCATGGTTAAAAAAAATCATTGAGTTTGCTCTTATCCACCAATAACCAACTAGACAAGGAAAATTAATATGTCCTTGTAGAATATGTTTAAGTAGATACCTTTTTTTTATAAAGGATAAACACCTTTTATTAAACCTACTCAAGTGAGTAGAGATCAATATTGTTACATATTCATCATGAGGTGCCAATATATGTTCCTAATAGAAATATAAAATTAAATTACATCACCAAAAAATATTGTCTAATAGTTGAATCATTAAAACTCATCATACTGAGGATCTTCAATAATAGCATACACATGTACATAGACAGACCTATAGGTCTGTGAAGAAAAGAACATTGGGATGGCGTCAACGTCTCCATCTCTGCCAAATCTTAGTATGCATACTTCCAATGCTTAGGACGAATCTGATTCAAATGGCTTGAGTGAATCGGATGTTTCATATGGTTGTTGTGCTTTATTCCTTGCATGACTGTGATGTTTGTATGGAAAATATTTAATTTTACCTGATGAACTCCTGGTTTCACGTGGTAATTGCTAAAATGTCTTTATCACATAGGTAGAAGAAGTAACTAATGTCTCAAGCTCTGCTTTGCTTCCTCCATCATCTATTATGTGATCATCATCATCAAAGTTGTGTATAATAATAGTTGTCTCCCTCAGGATTAATGACAACGTGTGATTCCTCTATCATGGTGTTCACAATATTCATACTAAAAACACAAGTAGGCACATCCAAATTATGCAACATATCTTCTATTTTTTCCTTGTCTCCCTTTCGAGTAGTTGCACACAACCATTGTTTTCTCTTCCTTGTCTAGCTCTTCATTGGGATCAACATAAATTTTGAGGCTTCAATTTCAATTGGAACTAGAATTTGACTCTCAAATTGCATCATTTCAAATTCTTGTAGTGAAACATATCTATTGTTAGGACTAGGGAGGTTGTTTGGGAGAATTTGCATTCTATCATTATTTCCAAGGGTCCTTTTTGTATGGATATTCTTCCCATAATAGGTTTTCCACCGTTCTTCCTCATCGACCCAATGCACTCTAGCTTTTTTAGAATCTTTCTCCTACATCTCATTATCTGTGAGGAAGTGGCATTTTCACATATACTACAAAGAGGTTTTGTGTATAGATATTATGTATGGAAGTTTAAGGGAGAGATGATTGGTAGGTGCACACCAATTTTGGAATCAAACATACACAACACTAAATATATGTATTAAATGTTGGGGATCAGTTTGGCATGGGAGACACAACAAATGGAAATGATATTGACACAAAAGAGGAACATCAAATCTAAATGTAAAAAGACTTTACAAGCTCCTCAAGGATGCTAATAAACCTCTCTATATAGGTTGTAAAAGGTATTCTAAGTTATCCTCTTTTATTCCTTTGCTATATCTGACGAAGCAATCTGAAAGGTCAAAAAACTTTTCTAGAAAGCTGTTATTGTAGATTATTTCAGGATTTCTAGAGAATTCTCTTTTCCTGGAGACTCAGTGTGAAGAAAATGAAATTGTGAAATATTAAAGACTTAATAATGATAATATAGATGTTTGTACTAATGGTTGCATACATTTCCACAAAGACGCAACTTTGAAAGAAAACTTTGATATATTTTGTTCTTCAAGATGGAACCATAGGCAATACACAACTAATGAAAAAAGGTGGTTATTGAGGTTGTTTATCATTTCCCTTTGATCCCTTTATTAAAGGGGTTGTATATGTCCTCTTCTATTTCCAAAGATACGGTTTGGCCATTTTAGGGAAAAGGTAAGGATGGTTGTCATCATCATCCTGCAATCACAAATGGGATTCTAATGGAAATGTATTAGGGGAAAATTGTGCCAAATTGAATGGTATCGTCATGTGTTAGCTAGAAAACCACACATATGACACCTAGACTTGATGTGGGGTGAACAACTACAATAATGTTTTGTAGATAGAAATACATTAATACTTCATTGGGTACTTGAATTAGTGTAACTATTCTTTATTTAGCTAACAAACCACCCTAAGTATGGCCACTACAGGACCCACCCCAATATGGCAAACTCTAAGGGTCTGAGAGAGTGTGGTCCGGTAACCTCCTCCCGCACCCAATCAGCGCAAAATGGCACTGATATAGTATTTTTTTTCTTTGATTTGAACCCCTATCCTTCATTGAGACAAACCAAACTCTTATCAGTCGGGCAACTATGGCTGGACAATTTAGGTATTGATCTAAATGCATGGAATTTTGGGTAACTATTATTGTGAAAGCAATAGTTTATGTTGTTCATATATTTTTTGTTGTAGAGTATTCATCCAACATATTAGCAAAGGGATATCAGTTTTGTGGGAGCATGTAAAGAAGGATTACTCTAAAAAGTACAAGAATGACCTAGAATTGATGATGAAGAAAGTTGAAAAAAAATACATTAATAGATATGAAATAGTTAAAAAATATTGTAAAAAAATTTGCAACCAAAAATTTCAACCTATAGTCCTTTTGGATTTAATAATTTGCTGCTAATTTACTTGTCTAGTTCATCTAATTATTTATTTCTTATTTAATTAGAAAAACTAGCAAATAGAGAAAAAAAGTGATAGATGACACCACATGGTCCAAATCATGGAGATGCTACTAGGCATAAATGGTATATTGTTAAGATTGTTGCATGAATTACATTAAAACATGTGATATCGACAACATTATTACTAGTTAAAACTATTATTTTAGGTCTATCTTTGTAATTATTTCCCATTTTTGGATACATTTATTAAACTTAAATAGTATTTGGTTTGAAGAATGATGTCTCTCAAAAAATGTCTTTATATCAAATATCATAGGTTACTTTTAGTTGGATTCTATGTCTCAATCCAATAATATATATGTATGAAATGGTTGATTTGTTTGATCAAGGTTGGTGGTGCAAATAATTAGTGTGCAAAAGAATAACACAAAAGTTTGGGCAACATTGATACGTTTCATAATACATGTGCTACAACTGGGACTACTACTGGTGTTTGACATATTCAAGGGGGTACAAACAAGATAAGTGCAGGTCCATTTCACATACAAAACAATTCAGGTGGTGCAGATGTACCAATGTTTCCCAAGAAACAAAACTTAAGTGGTGCTCTCTAAGGCATGCTTCCTAGACAAAGAAATGCAAGTAGGACTGGATTTGGAATGATGAACATGAAAGGTCATCAAACAAGACCTACTACAAATATTTTTTAAATGCAAAGTGCTAAAAGTGGGTTTTTAGGAGGCATGTTTCCCATTCAAAGTGTTAAATATGGAGGTCCGTGAGTCATCCCTATTTTAGGGCTTCATATTGCATCATTTTGTATTTCAATCACATCTATACCTGTTAGATTACATGCTATTTCCCTCAATATGCTTATTTGTGTAAAATACACTTATGGACATTATTTGTATGTTTTTCAGGCATTTGGACTACGCTTGATGGAAAAGAGAGAGAAGGAGTGATCCTAGGGCTTCTCTACCCTTGGAGAGACCCAAAGTGAAGTATAATGCTCCCTCAACCTACTCCTAGTGGCCAAAGGTCTATTGAAGCAAAGATGTTCAAGAAAATCCAAAGAATCAAGTCAAAGTGATGATCTAGAGACCATCACGACCATGGTACCATAGAACGGCCGTACTGGGTCACTTGCAAATCAATAGAGTCATCCTCAAGTGAAGCTAGAATCACCACGGTCGTGCCACCCAAAGCGGCCGTGGTGAACTGACCCAGAACGGCTGTGCCACCTAGCACGGCCATGCTATTATAGAGGTAGAACAATTGTGGAGAATAGAATGACCTGAGCTTTTTGAGCCACCACGACCATGGTGACCAACATGGTCGTGGTGACCACCACAGTTGTTCTACCCTTACCCCACCACGGCCGTGCTACCCTTGCCCCACCATGGTCGTGGTGGCCACCATGGCCATGCTAGATCCAATATAGAATTGACCATCAACTTGTGATTTGCATTTTTTAATTCAAATGACCGTTCTACCCCACCACGACCATTCTCACCCCTACCCACCATGGTCGTGCTACTCACAAATCCCAACTACTTTTTCCACTACATTTTCCATACTACCCCTACTTGACCTAGTGCTTCCCCCACACCTATATACACCTAGGTGGTGGCTCTAGCATGAGGTTGGCCACCCCTAGCTCACACCTACCACTCCATTTCGTTCTTCCTCCATTCCACTTCATTTCCACCTCCATAATCCCCTTCATTTCACCATTTCCACCACCAAACCCTGGTTTAGCCTAGTTTCTACCCATAATCCCCTTCATTCCACACCCTTGCACCTTAGAAGAGAGAGGAGGATGTCTTTCAACAACTGGAGAGGTGGATTTATTCATCTACACTGAGCTCCACGGCTTCTTCTACATCTTTCTCCTTTCTTTTTGTATTTTCCATTTCCATGAGTAGCTAGGCCCCCTTGGGTGGGCTGTTTGGGGTGTAAAATATTACTTTTATACCATGTTGGGGGAAAATGACATGTAAATTTTGTAATTACATTTGATAATTATTATATTCTATTTCTATCTCATTCTCCATGAATTGCTTGTTGGTTTGTGTGTGAAATCACTTTGGAATTTGGGGAAATTACTTATATGTGTGAATTTAGGGACTTGCCCCTACGTCCAATTCTTGGATCCCTAGGCTACCTCCCTTATCCTACATCCTAATCGATCTCTCTAAGCCTAAGTGAGAGATCTAAGTAGCTCGATTAGGTGATTCTAGTGCAATTAGCATGGAGTCTTCTCAAGGATAGAATGTGGGGGAATTGGGGTCCAAAACCCTAATTTCACCTCCCCATTACTACCCTCGGCCCCTAATTGCCCTAGGAATGTCTAATATAGAAACCTAGACTTGATTAGACTCTAATTTAATTGAGCCTATTCCCTAACCCAATTGAGCCTCGCAAGGGTAGTAGGGGTGTTAGTGACTAGTTCCCCCATACACAACCTAGCATATCCATAGCCATTTAGTAGATTAGGTTAATTCATTAGACTCTAACTTGTTGTTTGGATAATCTAAATAGAATCATAATGTTCATATGTCACCCCCCAACTTAAGTGATAAGTGCATCCCCTAAACAGCCCACGCCATCCTTAATTGCTTTAAAACCCTAGTTTTCATCTTGCTTAGCTAGTGTTAGCTTAGTCAGTTCTTTTCTTGCCTAGATAGCTTCTTGCCATGTTCTTGGTTTGTTCTTGCTAGTTTTGCTCTTTACTTGTTCTCTTACTCTTCTTGCATGCCTTAGTAATTGCCTTTTCATACCTAGCTTAGTCTTTTCCTGCTCAATTAGTCATAATCTAGTCTAGGGTTAACTTAGATTTCATTCTCACCTTTAATTGCTTTCTTGTACACCCTTAGTTTAACAATTAAATCACCTTTAAACCTGTAACCCTAGTCTCTGCAGTAGGCACCTAGCAAAACTGGCCTAGCTATAGTGTCCCCTTTCTCCCTGTGGATTGACCCTATACTTGTCGCCTTAACTATACTACGACATGACCCTGTGTGCTTGCGGGTTAGCATTTTAGTAGAAGTAGGTCATTTGATTTTAGGTCAATATAAATTTTGAAAGTGAATCCACTGTGTGTTCCAATCTCGTGGAGCGCATCTACTCGAGTCTAATCGGCCAGTGTGTAGCACCTCTAGTAGGCGCACCATGATTTCTAGTGCCAATGTCGGGCAGGAAGGAGTTTGTCCTAGTTTAGTTGGTTTTTCTTTGATCTTTTTCTACTGCCCGCACCCTTGCTATTCTTTATTCATTATTCTTTGTATTCTTTGTGCATATTGGTTTGCTAACTTGTTCTCTTTTTCTTTGTTGAGCCCCGTGCATGTGACAAACAACCCGCGGAAGACAAAATGGAAGACCAAACTGCACCTCACAAGCCTTTGCAAGACTACTTCATGTCAGGAGATTACCAATCACCTATTGCAGCTAGGGTCACTCTAATGCAAGTGGAGCAATTCTCTATTCCTCTAGGTCTTCTTGGGCTCCTTCCCATCTTCTATGGCTCAGAGAGTGAGAACCCCTATAAGCACTTAGATGCCTTCCTAGAGATATGTGCCACCTTCAGAACGTCGATGGAAAGTGATGACTCAATCCGGCTCACACTATTCCCCTTTTCACTCAAGGATAGGGCCAAGGAGCTGTATGATTCAAGGAGAGACATCATGAGTTGGGGTGCGATGAAGACTGAATTCTTGAAGAAGTTCTACTCTATTGCAAATATGCCACAAATGTGGCGGTCCATAGTTAGTTTCAGCCAAATGGGTAATGAGAAGTTCCATGATGCTTGGGATAGATTGCAAAAGATGTTCAGAGAGTGCCTGCATCATGAGATACCTTTGTGGTAGCTTGTACAATAATTCTACTCTAGTCTCTCACCAAGGGGTCAAGCTACAGTGGATTATTCTTGTAGAGGTGTTTTCATGACAAAGCCACCAGAGGAGTCATGGTCATTGTTTGAGAAATTGGCAAAAAATTCAAGGAACCGAGCTTCTAGCATGGTTTGTGATGGGGACTGAGTCTTTAGAAATCCTTCTATTTCTAATGATCCCAATGCATAAGTGATGAAGGCTATTGAAGAAATGATGAAACTCGTGAAAAGTCAAGGAGTGAATGGTCATTGTCATCCGGTGAACTACATTGGTTCATTTAAGGGAGAAGTGAAGATGCATCACTGCTATAGCTACTCAGAGCCACAAAGTCCAAGCTACAACTCAAGGTTTGATGAAGATGTTCTCTCTAGATTGAAGATCTTTGATGATGTACCAAAATATGTTGCAAGACTTGAAGAAAGGATAGAGAAACTCTCTTCCATACTTGCTCTCCAAGAAGAAAATTGGCTTCAAAACCCATTTTAAACTACCATGAAGCAAGTGGACCCATGAATTCATATCAAATTCTCTATAGTCACCTCCCATGCAAATGCATCCCATCTACTTATTACAAGGATATCCTAAGCCTTACACTCCTCCACCACCTTCACCACCTCAATTTTCCCAAAATTTCACCTTCCAACCTCAATTTCCCCCTCCACCTCAATTTCAATACCAACCATCACACCCACCTCCTCCACAACCACAACATGCTCCCTTTACCTATTCTGAGCAAGGTAGTGTTGTGAAAGTTCTAAGGAGTGGGAAAGAACTTGAGCATCCCATAAGTCAAATAAAGGTTGACAAAGGAAAGCAAAGGAAGTCAAGTGGTGATGTTGTGATTGAGATTACCGAAGATGATTCTTTGCCACCCCATGTTGATATTGGGAGTCCTAGTGCTCCACCTCATGCCTTTAACACAACAAGATCATGTTGAGCCAATTGGGCCAAGAGATAGTGAGCCACCATCCCCTGAAGCACTAGAGGATCCCATGGCTATGAAAAGAAGACAAAAGCACAATTTTGACATTTATGAGGTCTTCCGGCAAGTAAAGGTCAACATTCCTCTTTTGGATGCAATTAAGCAAATTCCATCACATGCCAAGTGTCTCAAGGATTTATGCACAATCAATAGGAAGTCAATGGGGAGGATTCAAAAGAAGATCAGGTTGAATGACCAAGTTAGTTCAATCATTCAACATTCACTCACAGTGAAGAGGAAGGACCCAGGAGCCACACTCATACCTAGTTACATTGGGGGACATCGCATAGACCAATCCCTACTTTATTTGGGATCTAGTGTGAATCTGATGCCATATAGAGTCTATGTTGAGCTGGGTTTAGGCATGTTGAAACTAGCACATTGCACTCTCCAATTTGTGGATAGGTCCATCAAAGTGCCTAAAGGAAGACTGGATGATGTTTCGGTGATGATAGACAAGGAGAGAGGAGTTTTTTTCCTGACGGATTTCATTGTTCTTGACATGGAACGGGAGGATAGGAAGATTCCCATTATCTTGGGAAGACCATTCCTATCTACATCTGATGCTGAGATACATGTGCGGAGTGGCACAATGACAATATCCTTCATAGACATGAAGATCAAGATCAATATGTTCAAGTCTCCAAACCGGAAAAACTGAGATGAAGATGATGAGCATAGCTACTTGAGAAGTCCATTTGAGCACTTGAGAGATAAAGGGATGAATGATACATCATATGGTGATTTGCATGATCAATGGGTCAAAGACAAGGTTTCCAATGAAGAATGTGTCTATTGCATGAGTGGGCACCCAAGGATTCCAAATGGGTGAATTTTGAAGAATCTTCAAGAAGCCCAGTTGAAGGGATGAGACTTAGTGCTAGTGGGAGGCAACCCACATAGGTTTGGGAAATTTTGACCCAACCTTCAATTTTTGATACATTTGCTTTATTTTTACACTTTCTAAGAAAACACACACACACTTGTGTTTATTAGTTTTTGTCTAGTTTTAAGATGTGCAGGTGATAACAGGGTGAAATGAAGGAAATTTAAGTTCAATTGAGAGAAGGTTTCAAAGAAAAATCAATGGAGATCAAGATTTTAAATGTGTGATGTTTTTCAACTTGAGAATAGCAGCTACAGGGACCATCATGGATGTTGCACTCCAAAATGACCGTGGTGATTTACATGTAAATCGCACTAAGTCCCTAGATTGGAATGAAAAACTGAAGGAAATTGGCATAGGAGCCACCACAACCATGCAACTGAGGAGACACCACAGTTGTGCAGCTGAGGAGCCACCATGACCATGCAGTAGAGGAGCCACCACGTCCGTGTTGCACAGCACGACCGTGCCATAGCCCATACCCACCAGCACAAGCAGACTATTGGGGCAGCTATTACGCATGTCCTCCACCATATGGAGGAGCACCACCGGAGCCCCCGAGAGAGCCGTGATCATCCATCCTATCATCCTAAACTCTAGGATAATGCTGAGGATAACATGATTCAAAAGTTTGGGGTTGTAAGTGTAAAGAGTGTGAACCACCCTCTACTAAATATGGTAAACAAAATCCAATTTGGATAGCAGTAGAAGTTAAAATCTTGACTTTAATCAATTTTTATAAAGAGTACATTACAAATTTCCCAATAAGGGTGTACAATCTTTATACAAATAAAGGATCTATGTAGAGGAAGACTAAAACTACATCAACCTATCTTCAACAAAAACAACATAGTATATAGTTAAGTCCATGCTAGAAGGTTGAACTCCTTTCTCTTAGCCTTAGGCTGGTTCACCATGCTTTTGATGAACACTCTGATCCTATTCCTGGGTGGTTGGGATCACCCAACAAGAGGAGAGAAAAGTATGTGTCGAGCAAGAAAAATAAGGACAATTATAAACTACAACATTGCATAATAAAAGATTCACTATACTAAGAGAGTCAAAAGTATGAGACAAGCAATCAAATAAGAAATAAGAATTCTCGCATAGTTCAACAACATTAATAATCATCATATCATGAATAATATTATGACACAAAATAAACAAATGCAGGGTGAAGCACCTACCAGACCTCAACCAATAGGTGAGGGAGAGTGGTCACATTCCCAAACACCTACAAATATATATATAATATAAAGATAGTGGTCACATTCCTTGGGGGAGAGTGGTCACATTTCCCTAGGGAGAAATTACACATGCCCTCTATGGGTGCTATGTACTCATGTACACTACATTGTTATTTGGTCCATAATACATCATCTTGAATAATACCATTGGCAGGGTGGAAATAAAAGCAATTTAGCATCATAGCATTGGGGTTCAACACCCAAGAAGTATTTCACATAAAAGAGCCAACAATGGCAACAGAAGATTTAATTCAAATAAAACAGCCAAAGAAGGCAGTAGAAAGATTTCAAGGCTAGCACATGACTCATTAGGAATTTGGGATTGAAAAAAATATATCCAACTGAAGGAATAGGTGTAATTTCACCTTCATATGTTTTCACATACACAATAGGTGTTCACATGCATTCATAAATGGGCTTCACATACCTTACACGTCCAACTGCTAGCACAATAATGAGTTTTTAATCCAGAAGGTCAAGCTTTCTTCATAGAAACACAGTGAGTGTGTTAGACAAATCAAAGCTACCATGTGCATCCATACCTAGTATAACTATATATATTTTTCCTATCCTAATGTCGGCCATCATGTGGTAAGTTAGGGCTTATACTAAACTTACATTCATATATGAAGGCTTGTATGAATATATGATCACCCTTGCTAATATTTGTAGAGCTAATATTCTTTTTATATATTCTTACAAAATGGATGCATACGATATAGATACATAGCGTTTAAAATATATGAGAAGAATTATAAATATCTATGGAATTCACCTTCGAATGAGTACTCAATTTATTGAATCTACGCTGAAACACGGATAAATACACAAATACTACTAATTATGTGACTAATACATAAGGAGATATGTGGAGTGGGTTAGTCATCATCAAAACATCCCTACAACATGTTTCAATATCATCTCAACAATTATTCAACCCAACTTTAATCATTCAATAGACATTACATATTTCAGGTACAACATGTTTCAATATCATTTCAACAATTATTCAACCCAACTTTAATCATTCTATAGATATTACATATTTCAGGCTCACTATTACTAGTACATGGTAATAATTATACGTGTATTAACTACTACGATATATACATATACATGTATGGGGTTCTCAACTAGTTAATTTCATTTACACCTTAACTGTACATATTACCGTCTTTACTAACTGATTGCGTATAATGGAAATACAAGAGAAGGGACTCATCTACTATTGATTTTCAATTATCATTCATTGACCGTTCGGGGAGGTATGTATCTGCCTCAAGCTCCCTGTATTAACCTCCAAGGAAATATCTCACGGCTGAGTTAGGCTCTAGACTACTAATCATGTCTCCTAGATCTGTGATGAAGACGATCCTTCATGGTGAAGGAGGTTGAGCAGGTGGCAAGGTCTTTATATTAGCTTGTTTCCCAAGACCAAAAATCTATTGTGTCATGGTTGATGGACACAAAATGTGACTCCCTTTCTCCAACGATGCTGAAGGATGCGAGAAGTAGGTAAGGCAGCATGGACAGAGATTAGAGGAGGCTAGCTGGTGGCTCTGTTTCAGGTTGGTGGTGGTGATGTCAAACCGGTGGAAGGAGTAGGCTGCTGGCGAGACAGATCTGTGATGACTGGGTTCTAGCGATGTGTAGCCGTCGGGTGAAGGGGACCAGTCTGATGGTCTGTGTTGGAATGAATAAGAGATGGAGTAACTCTGCTACAATTGCATCACAAAGGACAGGAAGGCACCATGGCCTACTGGAGGCAATGGAGCCGGCGGCATCCATCTATAGGCTCACGATGACAGCCTGTGGTGAGGTCTGCAGATGGCAGTGCCCATCCCGCTCATCATGGCTGCACAGAGCAGGGTTCAAGAAGGGAATTCCGCAGCTAATGCTTAGGGTGAGGAAGTGGGGAGTAAGGGAAGAGAGGAAGGAAGAGAAGAATCGATGGAGGGGGTTGCTATAGGCCTATTGCCAACAGTGATGTCTGGGGCACTGGTTGGCAGCAGAAGGCGGGAGAAGAAATAAGTATGGCTCAGGCGGCGGCAGTTTCAAGTGACTATTGGGTGTAGAGGGGAAGGGGGAGTGGAGGAGAAGAAATAGATGAGCAAGGCAGACAGGAAAAGGAACGGAAGAGGAAGGAAGAGGAAGAGGAAGAAGCGGAAGAGAGGGCGACGGCAGTTTACTGCCATCGCGGTCGCTGGGAAACGCATGGAGCACGGTTAGGGGAGACGGGCGGAAGGTAACGCCCGCGTGACCGGGCTGCGGGAAATAAATGCCATCAATGGCATATAAATGTAAGTAAAATGAATTTAAGATAAATATTCAAGCAATTAATTGAGTGGGTAAATGACATCAGATTGACCTCAAATTCTATGTGATGGTAGAAAAAGTAAATAATTACACCCAAAAAATATTAATTTTGTATTTTGAATAATTTAAGACCACCAATTATGATAGTGACATATTTGTCATTTTAGAGTTTTAGATGGGTGAAATAATCAATTTATTCTTTTTTTTGTTGAAACTATAATATGCAATGTTTTATCCATATAAAGTGTTTTCACTAAATTTATATAGTGAATAAATTTTCGTATCATTATTTATGTAAAGGTAATAATTGAGTCATTTCTTGCATTTTTAATTATTTACCAATGATTTGGCCATAAAAAATTGATATGACGGCATATTAGACATTATATTTTCCAAATAAAATATTAAATTGATATTTTATGCAAAATAAGGTATTTAATTATACTAGGGGTAAAATGGTCATTTTTCATTATTAGACTCTAATTAAAACACTAGTTGGAACATTTGTGCAAAAACTCATTCATTGACATGAATGTGGGTAAATATAGATATCATCATCAAATATTGCTCAAATTCAACATTGAGGTCAAGAAGGTTACAAAAGATAGGAAAATTTAGGGAAAAGTCCAAAAGGACATTAAACAAATAAGAAGCTTGAGAAATGGGTAAATTGCAAATAGAACCCTGAAATTCAGTCTGTTACAGTACTCCACCCCTTAAAAAGGATTTCGTCCCTGAAATCCAAACAAGAGGGAGGGGTGAGTACGTAACATCTCAACATTAAGAAACTAGGTGGATACTACACAAGCTCTACTCATAAGATAGGTTTCACTACGATTTCCACCATACATACTACCTTTTATCATAACATAATATACATTTTGGCTTTTAAGCATTATCTCCATTATGAATTTGCAGCATCATCATTATTCTATTACTTGTATCATATTATGCTCACATTGTTGTAACAAGGGTTACATCTCAACATTATGCACAATTGATATGTATTTCCCTTATTTATCTCATTAAGGGTTTTAAGAATAATTATGGTTTACTAAGTCATCTCAACATTTATTAATATATTAGGTCACAAAACTTAATAAAAATTCATTCTCCATTGTCGTCATATTACCGTCATGTAGAATTATCACAGATTATTTGTCAGAAATAGATAATATTATCTGACAAGTTATTAAGTCTACTATAATTCCAAATAATTTAACATTAATTTCTTATATCTATATTACACATTGTCACATCATCTTTCCTACTCATATCAATGTCAACATTAATCATTTTCTCTTATTACACTCCATTATATGAATTATACATTTTTAACATCACATTATGCATTTAAGCATGCTTATGTGTATCCAATTACTCATCCTCATATTTGAGTCATTATATGTGTTTTAGTGAATAAGATGGAACACATTAGATATAAATGAATTGATTCATTTGCCAAGTTATGATAAGATGATTATTGAGGAGTGTATTAGATAACCAGGTGATATGCCTTGCATATATTGATAACTTGACCATAATAATGATTAGATGATTATAATTCATTTATATAAGGTATATATTATGTGATGATGACACCTACTTCACTAATGTATCATGAAGGCATTAATGATATATATGTACATATTGTTAAGGCTAGATGATTACATCTTAGGGTTTAGGTCAACATGACCATTATATGTTATGCATTCCTTAGCATGCATTAGTTCCATTATCTTACTAACCATACCATTAGGATGACTTAGTCAACATTATGTATGTTCACAATTAGTGATGAGTAAGTCATTATTATGTGCATCAAGAATATGTTAAGGTTCAAACATATGAACTATTCCTTAGATGACTTATTATGTATTCATTTGTATACAAACATACCAGATGAATTATGATTACAATTGGTTTGGTCAAAACTAATCATATAAGCACACTAATATCTTGTCTAAGGAGTTAGGGTTTCTAATTCCAAAGTATCTAGATTTTTCTATGTATAGGATTCCATCCCCCTAAAAAGGGATTACATCATCGAAATCAGCAAATGCAAAATCTATCAAGGTACTACTACTACCACTACTCCACCCCTTAAAAGGGTTGGCCTATTAGATCAAACTAAACTTGAGGAATCTAAGGTGATTTTATTTTGTTTCCAAGGATACTCAACATTGAGGTTATTTGACTAAAGGTCTTCTATTTCGAGCATTTCGTATCAGATCAGGCCAGGCTGGTGTCATATGAACTCGGGAGTCCCCACAAACCAAGCTAGTGGCACGGAGAAAAATATTGCCATCCCCCAAGTTCCGACCCTTTCTAGACACCATCACTTTCAACTTTTGGCCCTAGTAGCTACCTAATAGGCTAATCACCTAAAAGTTGATAAAAGATGTATCTAATATGAAACTATTATGGTTCTAGATCAACCTTTCATCATAGGTTAATTCGAAGGTGAACTAGATGGAAAACTATATGAGGTAAGGGTTTTCTAACCAAGGGGACAAATTGAAATAGTCAAGACTCTGACTACCATTGGCTCTGATACCATGTTGTAAAGTGTGTGAACCACCCTCTACTAAATATGGTAAACAAAATCCCATTTGGATAGCAGCGGAAGTTAAAATCTTAACTTTAATCAATTTATATAAAGAGTACATTACAAATTTCACAATAAGGATGTACAATCTTTATACAAACAAAGGATCTAGGTAGAGGAAGACTAAAACTACATCAACCTATCTCCATCAAAAACAATGTAGTATATAGTTAAGCCCATGCTAGAAGGTTGAACTCCTTTCTCTTGGCCTTAGGCTGGTTCACCATGCTTCTGATGCGCACTAGGATCCTATACCTAGGTGGTTGGGATCATCTAGCAAGAGGAGAGAAAAGTATGTGTCAAGCAAGAGAAATAAGGACAATTATAAACTACAACATTGCATAATAAAATATTCACTATACTAAGAGAGTCAAAAGTATGAGTCGACAAGTAATCAAATAAGAAATAAGAATTCTTCCATAGTTTAGCAACATTAATAATCAACATAGCATTAATGATATTATGACACAAAATAAACAAATGTAGTGTGAGGCGCCTACCGGACCTCAACCAATGGGTGAGGAAGAGTGGCCACATTTCCAAACACCTACAAATATATATAATATGAGGAGAGTGGTCACATTCCTCGGAAGAGAGTGGTCACATTCCTCTAGGGTGAAATTACATGTCCTCTATGGGTGGTTTGTACTCATGTACACTACATTGTTATTTGGTCAATAATACAACATGTTGAATAATACCACGGGCAGGGTGGAAATAAAAGCAATTTAACATCATAGCATTGGATTTCAACACCCAAGAAGTATTTCACATAAAAGAGACAACAATGGAAATAGAATATTTAATTCAAATAAAAGAGTCAAAGAAGGCAGTAGAAAGATTCCAAGGCTAGCACATGCCTCATTAGAAATTTGGGATTGCAAAAAATATCCAACTGAAGGAATAGCTGTAATTGCACATTCATATGTTTTCACATACATCATATGTGTTAACATACATTCATAAATAGGCTTCACATACCTTACACGTCCAACTACAAGCACAATAATGTGTTTTTAATCCACAAGTTCAAGCTTTCTTCCTAGAAACACATTGAATATGTTAGACAAATCAAAGCTACCATGTGCATCCATACCTAGTATAACTAGATATATTTTTCTTATCCTAATTTCAAACATCTTGTGGTAAGTTAGGGCTTATACTCAACTTACATTCATATATGTAGGCTTGTATGAATATAAGGTCACCCATGCTAATATTTGTAGAGTTAATATTCTTTTTATATATTCTTACAAAATGAATGCATGTAATACAAATACATAGTGTTTAAAAGACATGATAAGAATTATAATTTTTAATTGAATTCACTTTCGAATGAGTGCTCAATTTATTGAATCTATGCTGAAACACAGATATATACATAAATATTACTAATTATGTGACAAATACTTAAGGAGATAAGTGGAGTGGGTTAGTCATCGTCAAAACATCCCTACAACATGTTTCAATATCGTATCAACTATTATTCTACCCAACTTTTATCATCCTATAGACATTACATATTTCAGGCTCACTATTGCTAATACATGGTAATACTTGTATGTGTACTAACTACTATGATATATACATATACATGTATGGGGTTCTCAACTAGTTAATTTCATTTACACCTTAACCGTACACATTACCGTCATTACTAACTGATTGCTTCTAATGGAAATACAAGAGAAGGGACTCACCTACTGTTGATTTTCAATGATCGTTCATTGACCGTTCGGGGAGGTATGTATCAACTTCAAGATCCTTGTATTAACCTCCAAAGAAATATCTCATGGCTGAGTTAGGCTCTAGACTGTTAATCATGTCTCCTAGATCTGTGATGAAGACGATCCTTCATGGTGAAGGAGGTTGAGCAGGTGGCAAGGTCTTTATATTAGCTTGTTTCCCAAGACCAAAAATCTATTATTTCATGGTTGATGGACACAAAATGTGACTCCCTTTCACCAACGTTGCTGAAGGATGCGAGAAGTAGGTAAGGCAGCATGGACGGGATTGGATTTGTAGGTCGTTGTGATGCTCGGGATGTTGCTTGACTGAGAGTTGTCCCTGGAGAATTCATTCTATTAGAAGAGGTTGTAGAGGTTGAAGAGGAGACACTCTCGTTGCCTTGGTCAGTGCTATGTCCATGCCGAGATCTACAGTTCCAAGGGTCAATGACTGGTAGGGAAGGAGGTGGCTCTGGAGAAGAAGGGCGCCGTTGGGTGAAAAGTTGACTGTAGGGTCGACGATGGGTTTTACGGTGAATGTGGAGGTTCAGAGGCAGACAGAGATTAGAGGAGGCTAGTTGGTGGCTTTGTTTTAGGTTGGTGGTGGTGATGTCGAACCGGTGGAACACTACAAGAAAACACAACAATAACGTCGGAAAATGTTCGTCGTTATTGTAGAAAAAATTGTCGTTATAGCTATTAGGGATGTAAAAAAAGAGTCGTCGCATGTTGTCGTTACTGGTCTTGCCGTTGATACAGATAACGACAAAAAATTTCATTCCGTCCTTATTATCGACAATGACGACTAATGTATCTTATCGTTAATAGTTATGACGTTGACATAATTTACTTGTCGTTATTTATAGTCGCGACAACATAGTTCCATCATGAATACCAATAATGACAACTTTGTTGATTTTGTCATAAAGCATAATTGGGACGGAAAACTTCCATCGCAAATAATTCTAACGACAAACAATTTTTTTCATATCAATGTTTATATGCGTACATCCTGTCTTATACTTTTCTTTGTCGGATTACAAAAAACATAATATATGAATTACCAACTATAGCATACGTAATTATTGTGTGAGCCATAATCACTTGAAGTGCACACTTTAAAATTTTCATACACAAAATGGTCCATGTACTCTTATTTTATTATATCAAAAAATAATGTTGATTACATAGGGAAGGATGTCCCTTTGCCCCTTGAACAAACAAAAAAGACATTATAATTTTGTCCCTCTGTTTAGTAGAGAAAACACAACATATATAAAAGCTTGTAAGAATAAGTCTGGTACTTCCACACTCGTGTTGGGCTTGGGTTTAGCTTTCAGACATAAGTCTGGGTACTTTCACATTTGTGCTCGTCTTGAGTGTCCAACAAAGCAAATATCCATTTCGGACCTTTATTGCTTGAATATAGTTCAGATACGTGGTCTGCAAAAATTATCCATCTGCACTTATAAACTGTTTTCGCACAGCAGTAATTTCATGGTAAAATTTTTTGTGCTTTCATATTCCATCCAACTATGCTTTTAAAGAGTGTGCATCGAACCATGCTTGTAACTGTACACAATACAACTGTTGTCAGTCTGGTTCAATTCCTGGAGATGGCTAGAGAATACCGTGAGCATTATCTTCATTCTTTATATACCAAAATCGTATTTACACGACAGGACAACATTTTGTTTTCCTTGGTTCACGAGAATACCGGTCATGGAACTACTTAGGTACCTAGTTGGCTAAGATCTGAGAATGAACGACAAATATGCAGCAGCTAGCAGCAGCAACAACAACATGTTACATGTGTGCACATGGTGCTGGTTGGCATCAGGTTCACACCCAAGGCAAACACTCATAATCCAAGGTAAGGGCACTGCTTTCTCGCATGCAAAGGGACCAACTTAACAAGGATCTTCATGAGCATTTCCTTTTAATTCTGGAAAAATAGCAGTAGAACAGGAGACATCAATCAAGTAGGTTAGGCACCTCATTCTGAATAAATTTCTGGCGAGAGTATCTCAAAACATGTAACATGAATGATTACCATAAGGTCAAATTGAAGAACAACAGTTAATATCTTCCGATTGATAAACGAGTGTTAAGGTCTCATAATTCTTCGGAGAATGGATGTATCCGATCATCCAACTGCACATAAAACAACAAATTTTTGTTATTACAATCCTAAAATTAATCATGATTGGCCAACCAACAAATAAATAGCTGTCAGTGGTGGACAATCTCATAAATTATATAAGAACAAGTGTTCTTAGTGGTACTAAATAAGCTATGTAGTACCTAGAGCAAATGTAGGAGATGTTTGGTTCTCATTTCAGCAACACTCACACTTTCAAAACCACTAAAGTTGGTGAGTGTGGAAATTGACCAGAAAAGATTATGTGACATGATATATCTATATAAAACACCAAGGCTTCCATGGATATTGGCTAATGCTCTAAATATCTGGTAAGCATAAAGACTGACATAAAGCAGTGGAGTCACAGGAGGAAAAATGAATATTCATTTTAACATGTACACAGTCAGTAAAGATGCAATATTGGGGACTACAGTACAAAAGAATCGATAATACTACAAGAGGAGGAAGACAAAGAAGCTGGAGAGGAACTATAGGCACAGACATGTTCTAAGTCAATAGATAATGCAAGAGCAAATGCCAAGAGGGTAGATCAACCAAGACCGAGAAGAAGTAGATCCAAAAGCCAAAGCAGAGTTTGGAGCCTACACATACAACATTAAACCCACTACTGAACAAAGTGTTTACAACCTAGAATTTGTGTAAAAATAGCACTAAAAACTATAGTCATACACCCATTTGAGAAGAGAGGGAATTGTCATTTCAATGAGTGATACAAATTTGATAAGGGATATCCTAATGGAAGTTGGCCTGGCAGATATGGGAGCAGTAAGGCTGGCGTTCACTTATAAAATAGGATTATTGTATGAAAGATAAATTTGGCGTAGCCAAAAAGAAATTTATGCATAAATTCAAGAGAATGGTGGTTAAGAACTTGCCACAAATTTAATTTGATCAGTCCAATGTTGTTGAAGTCAGGTAAGAGAAAGCATGTTGTATTCAGAATTCAAACCTTTCCAGCTATAAATAATACAATACGATCACATATGCATACAATCTGATCACTATCACACTTCAATTGTAACCCATCCAGTGTGCTAGCTTCTCATGTGGTACTCTAATGTCCTCTATCCACATATTTAGTTAACTGTTCCTACCACATTTAAATTGGAATACAATATTTCATTCATTTAAAATCAGCATATGTAACCCCATTCTTGCATAGAATTAGGAAGAACCTCATCGGGTTAGTGATTAAACATGTGGACTCACATAAGAATAGATGAGATCATAAAATTAGAGGACTTTCTCATGAACCAAAATAGATTGGAAAAAATAAAGCACCAAACAGAAGGAAAATGTTAATATATATGATGAATACAAAGGACTCATACCATGCAGAACCAGTCTAAATATGGTCTACCCTTATGAGCTGACACAAACATAAACCTAATGAACATACATTATTGAATTTGTACATATAATTTTTTGTTACTAAAACTTGACATTCTCACTAGATTGATTAGCTTTTAAGCACAAAAGAAACATAAGTTACTGACCAGGACTGCTTGATAGAGTTTGCTCTCAAAAATGAAGAATAGAAAGGGTGTGCCCCATTGATGGGAACTGGATTATGTCATGTTCTAATTCTTCCTCCTCCCTTCTGCATAAAGCATACTAAAGAAAGCAGAGTTAAAAATAAATAATGCAATTCAGTTTTTATATGAAAATACTGATAGATAGAGATGGAACCCTCACCAGGAGATATAATAAGAACCTCCATTTTTCTTCTATTTATCATGTGGAACCATTTATAAGTGTCATACATGATAATCTACTCCCTATGTTCTATCCAAAATGCATCTCTCCTACTTCACATGGAATTACATACAAATTAAGCCATAAAAAATTCTCATACATGAACTAGAGTCATTAGAAAATATCTTGACTGCCAATTTATCTTTCTTGTTTCCAAAAATCCATCCACTTCACCTGTTTAGGCCCAAAGTTCTCCTAGAATTGCTCTTGTTTCTTGGTTGAGTCACTAGCATGAAGCTACTTCGTTGGTACTCCTTCCAAATTACCTCTACATCAATTCAAAATCTAAAACACTAATTTGAAATCAGTATAATGACTTAAGTACAAAAGGTTGTGTTCCATGTGATGTTCAAAATTAAGATTTCGTACTGTCTTATGTGCCAAATATCATTTTTATTTGGATCTAATACTCTCAGCATACATTTTTTTTAATTCTCTGAAATGTCAATTTAATTTGTATCCAACATCTATTCAATGAATGATAATGATTATATTGCTTAGGACTTGGAGCTATGACACTAAATATTTATTAACTTATTGATCTTCCACTTACATTCTTTATAATAATTCTTTTTATGTTCTTGACAATACTGCTAATTAGAATTCAGTAGAAATGTATTTGGTTATTTCTTAATATAATAAAAAAATATAAATGGTGGTTATCCATAAATACGCATAGACCTACATGTACAATTTTAAAATATGTGTAGATGAGGGGACACGTTCATGATCATAAATAACATGTATATATACATAAAAATTTTATTTAAGGCCTGCCTCGGTGACGCCTAGGCATCAAGGCGTTCATGTTTGGCACCCTGCTACCTTGATAGGTCTGAGATTAACTGACTTATTTCTAGGCAACTGATCAACAAAAATTTCTACCGTATTAGGCATGATCATAGAATTAAATGTCCGATTTCAATGTCGTGTCCGATGGCCCAAAAATAGAAATTTTTCGAATTTTTGCATAAAATTTCGATATTTACGGCCTAGGAAGCATGGATACGGACACGAACACGGATTTAGACATGGACACGGACACGAGACACATCAATTTCCAAAAATATAAGACACAGACACGGCACTGGACACGACAAGTATATGTATATATATTTGTATAGCATATTATGACATATAATGTGTTGTAATATGCTATTTGTATTAAAACAAAATGATCAAGATAGATTATCCGCATGGGCAATCACCATGAAATCCAACAAGTTATCAAAATATAACATTATATTTACAAGTCACAATATGGATTAGTTCACACCAAACATTACAATGCTTGATTATATGATATTGTTGTTATATGAATTGTAAAAATTAAGAGCAGTAGAAGGGACTGACAGATCAGTCTGGAGGGCAATGGCTTGCAACTTAAATATGAAAGTGGAGTGCAGAGACAAGGGTCTCAGTGGAAGGGTAATCCTAGAATCAACATACATGGAGGCTCCACAAAAAAATAGATCGATACAGGTCAAATGTCAGGTTGCGGACAAAATAATTGTTGTTATGGAAAGGGATTCAACAAACCAAATTCAAGCTACCACAGAGGAGCAAACAAGCAACAACCAACATGGCAGGAATCAGACATAGAGAGGGAACATCACGGAAGAAGTTATCAGGCTACCTAGATAGTAGAGACCCCCAAGCCTTAAACCAGACATTTTCAATGTTGATATGAATTCAAATGAAACACCAGTCTCTACCTCAGAAGGCAACTCACTAATCCAGCAAGCTTGTGTAAGTGTGGAAACTTTTCTTCATTGACAAACTTCTCTCAAGAGAAGTGGGAGTATATGATGTAGATGGATCATATCAGTGCATAATGATGACCAAAGGGACCCTTTTGTCTCGTCCGCCTCAACTATTATAAATGGTCCACAATTCCCTCGAGAGGGATAAATAATTGCTATGACAGGGGGGCCTGGCCCATGTTTAGATTGTATATGTCATGCCAATCTAATTTCCATTTTTCCAACCAGTAGACGGCAATCATGGAACAGTTATCATATGGATATGTATCCCAATCTTCCACTAATCTTCTATATTGTAAAAATAATCTCAAACATCTGGAAAAAAATATAAGGGAGGATGGTGCATTTAGACCCCAATACGAAAAAATAAACTAGAGGAAAATTTGTGTTTGTTGCAGTGGAAATTGAGATCAACAAACCCCTTACACCTGAAATTTTTATCAATGGACAGATACAAATTTAACAGCAAATGTACCTTATATTTGCAAGAATTGCATGATAGTAGACATGTTGAAAAAGAGTGTACCCATGCAAAAACCAAAAACAAGATAAAAGATTACTCTAGAAGCACATGCATGTAACCCCACACACAAAACATTTAGAATGCTCGTGGAATGTTTGGTTTTGAATTCTCTAAACTAATCAATGTATCGTCCCAAGGTGGGAGAAAGACAAAACCCATCCCTCCATAAAACATGTCGCGTTGTAAACAAGTTTCACTTCCTTGACAAATTAGATGAGGAAGAGGGTGCTGCCGACATAGAAGAAGATAACAACCTTGATTGCAACAACTCAAAATGATAACTAATAAAACCGAAAACAAGGTCCAAAAATACATAAAGCAAGGCACTAGGAGTACAAGACGGTTGTTCTTGAGGAGAAACATTAGATAAACTTCCACTAAAAGAAGTCATTGTTAGTATGGTACACATGCATACAAAGAATCGCCTAAAGAAAATAAAAAACATAGAAAGAACTGATTCCAAGAAAGAAAATGAAATGCATACATTAGTTATTCTGTAGGATAACATGATCTTCCAGTGCCAGTCATCCCAAGCCGCCACTATGGAGTCGAGCACTATTATTAGAGAGGTTCAACCAAGGGAGCTATATAGGAAACATCCCAAAAAGAAGAGTCACACATCATCACGTGGCATGTAGTAGAGGTCTAGAAACACTCATGTTCTTACTGAAGAACCTGCATTCCATTCTACCCAGAGGAAAGGAAAACCACTTATCCTAGGGAGGGATTTGAGAGTGAACTTTTACATTATATGTATCCTAATTACACTAGAAATCCTCAACACCCTCACAAAGAAGTGCATCACCAGGAATGTTAGAAGTAAAGGCATCCATGACAGACAACATATTGTGAGAGATCTGGTTAATTCCTAGAAGCCAAATCTACTCACTATTCTAAAACTTTGAATCAACAGACACACTAGGACCAAAAGCTATGACTTTGAACGATCTCACAGAGTTGAAGCCATCGGATTTTCCTGCGAACTATGGGTCCTTTGTAAGGACAACACTTGGTATATGGAAATAATCTGAATCCACTACCAATACATACACTACTATATCAAATTCAAAGAGTCTGATGACATTCATTTATGCTATCTTATAGATGACCAAGCTCTGCCTATTTTTTGGGTAGCTTATTAACTTGGTGCATTCATCAGTGAACCCTATTCAGCTGTGGAAGACTTCAATTCAATTATCAAAATCATTCCCTAACCCAAATTTGGATAATAAGGAATGGAGCTGCAACCTATATACTATTGGGAACTTTTCGGTGAAATCATCATATGATTGCAAAGGGAAAGAAACAACACAACATAGGAAACTAGAAAGATATATAGTAGTGAGCATCCCCAACCGCCAAAACATATTCATATGGAAACTTGAACATTGTTCTTTACACACAAATATGGAGCACATGAGAAGTCATACACGACGGTTATATGATGATCTGATTTTATCAATCTCCTATAAGATTAAAGAATAGTCCATTATCTGATCCACACTAATCATGTAATTAAATCTCCAGTCAAGCACCTCTTGATTTTTGATATTTTAGAAGAAAGTTTTTCTTTCACTAGTAGCACTATCTGTAGAGATCTATGGGATTTAGCTTTCAACTTTGTAATTTTTTATGTAATTGAAGCATTGATCCATCTACAGAGAATATTGATTACCACTAGTTACAAACATTAACGAAAATGAATTTACCAGCTGGTCCTCTTTTATTCATGGAATCACACCATGAAAAATTAGTTCCCAAGTTAGCAGTAGTGCATAAATTTCCTATTGAATGTTGAGTGCAAGACCAAGTTCCTTTATGCAAAGTCATAGGAATATCCAAGTCAGAAAATACCTGAGGTGCTGGCAGATCTGCAGACGAGGATGAATGACTTGGAGGGGCCATGCAGGGAGTTGGTGCCTTTGGCCTTCTTTGATAAAACTTCAAAGGAGGAGTAGGTGCAACTGTGGCATCTGGGAGAGCAATATCAACAGACAGAGGTAAATGACTTGTAAGATATAACCTGGTTTATTGAAAAAAAAGCAAACAATGAGTAACAAAATGACTTGTAAGATGTAACCCATAGTATGATTGGAAAATAAGAGATTTTAACAAAAACAATATACATGTCATCTTTTATAAAAGAGCAAATACAAGAAGAAACAATACTATATGTTTTAGCTAGAGCAAATACAAGTTGATTGAATCTATCAACTTTCCTTTCACTTTCAAATATGAACCCAACAGATATAAAGAAGCTTGATTTAACTAGAAATTGCAAATTAAGTGAAGAGATGAACAAGTAAGGAAGTGAGATAAAAGGGAACAGAGGGGGATATATATATATATATATAATGAACTAAAAAAAACCTCATTTACTTAATAAACACAAGTATCGTCCCCATGTCTAACAATCTTAGCAAGTAGGTCTGTGTTTTATAGAAAGAAGGTTCTTGGGTCAACAACTGACTATGACAAGAAAGAAAATAAAATCTATAGACCTTAAGGACCCTTATGCCCGTCATATGCCTCTTAGCATGGTATCATATTTGGCCTCCTCGTCCTCCTCTTAAGTTCTAATTTTATATGGCCAAGATGGCTTTTGAGTAAAAAAAAATCTCAAATTTGATGTGAATGTGTGATGCTCCAGAAGAACATGCATTTCTAAAATGTTATTTAAGTTGAAGTGGATCTCAAAACAAGAAAGCAAGTTTAAAACCAATTTTTTATGCACTTTTGTATAACAACATCAAGGAAGACAGAGAGCCATCTTGACAATCTTTGCTAACCAAAGAGGAAAAGACAGAAGATAGCCACAACCTAGAGCCTGCACCTCTAGAGGCATTACAGAACAAAGAATGAGCATGCTTAAAAGTTAAAAGCAAATTTAGAGACATTGCATTAGATTGAAATTGAGTAGTAACAAACACATGCCAGCAGCAAATAGTTCAGCAAGTGTGCCATCAAGTTTTATAGATGTGCCCTTAAGTGATGATGCTATAAGATTTAAGATGGCACTCATGATTACTAGTGATATTGTCCAGGTTCCAAATCTATCCATTGTGTTGTTAGTAAACACCCAAATCATTGGATCATACAGCTTGGCGAATTCAACTTGAACATTCTCAACCTTCTCCCAGCATTCTACTACCTCATTGTGAGTGCCACTTCATTTACTAAATGATGTTATCCATTACTATTCTTCTGGGTGTATTGCACTAAATATCAGTTAGACACGAGGTTGGACATATGTGGCTTTAGTCTATCAAAATTACGTAAAATTCCAAGAGAGATTTCTTATTAATTAACCAAAGTTAGTATAATAGTGGTGAATTTCCTTGTTCTTTCTTTAGCAGTGAATTTTTCCCATGGTATAATCTTTTGTTGTATAATCCAGTGCGATGTGGTCATATTGACAATCTCCTCCCTGTAGTGGAGTTCCCAGTCTATGATGTGGAAACATCTCACAAAACTTTGGGGACCAATGCCTAATAATAATTGTTAATAGACATTATGAGAAAAGGCAATGATTATCTTAAATGATTCTGTAAAATCAAATAAAGCAGTAGGCATACATATTCAGTCGACTTGGAAAAGAAACAAATAACAAGCAGGGGCGGTTTTGAAAATTGAAGATCCACTCATGATATCTCCAGAGTTGTGACATCACCCAATCTATTGGAGGACCACGTAAAATGCAGAGGACCATGAAACCTAGTCCTTTAGCGATGCATGTGAATAATGTTTCGTAGGGTTTTCTGAAAAATTCAAAGAAAACTTGATTTTGTCTTGGCAACCCTTTGGTCATATGATAGGGGATCTCACTTTTCTTTTGTGTACTCTTAAAAGTCTATTGTTGGAGAAGATGGAATTGAAATCTGCATTGCTCAAGAAGCTAAAATTGTTGTAGCCTTAGGCTGACATGGGATGCTGACATTTGTATGACAATCTTCATGATGCATGGTGCCCTACAGGAAAGATATGTGGAAAATCTATCTTAGCTTTGCTAATTCATGTACATTTTCTAGTTTGTTAATGAACTCAATCATGCTCCCCCTTTAAAGAACATTGAAATAAAAGATAGAAATCACAAAGATTCAAGATCAGTCTTGTTTGGCTAGAACCAAACAAGATAGCAAGGTAATTTACCAGAACCAAAGATAAATACTCAAATACCTAGATAGCAAGGTAATTTACCTTAAACCTGGATGTCTGAGTTTGGGATATTTATGGAACTTTGGGTAGAATGTTAAAATTTTCTTCTTTAGGTACTAAATCTTGCACATAATCTCCTGGTTGAACTTCAGTGGAAGTACTCAAAGAAACTCCATCACAGCTTCCACTTCATCAAATATACCCAGTAGCTTGTTACACTCACATTTTCACCTTACCTAAGAAGCAAACAGGCATTGGCGATGAGAAACTATATTATCAACAATACAACTGACTATTTTTCCACTAACATTAATGGAAGCAATAGAAATGAGACATATTTTATCACTGTACTGAATTTTGATGTAAATATGCAGTGCAAACACCTACTCATTGCATGCCATGCTAAGGGAAAGACTAAGAAGGGGATCATTCCATATAGTAGTGGCATCTCCAGAAATTGGTTGAGATTATCCATCCAGATTATGCTAGAAATGTTGCTGATGTTTTCTATTTTGGCTCGGTTAGCAAGTCTAATAAGTAAGCATGATAGTTGGTCTTTAAAAGTTCTTGCTTCAAGTTTCACAAAAGGTATCACAACAATTCATGAAAGAAGAAAAAATCTTCATTAAGAAAAAAAAAATCTTCATTAAGGAAGAAGACTTCAACCAAATAGATTTACACTAAGCTCATAGCTAGGATCTTAGTTAAAACCAAACAATAAAAAAGATTGGCTTCGTTAGAAACAGAAAAGAAAAGAGATCTATAGCAGAATTTCAGCCAACAAAGGCCTTCACTTGAGCCAAGTTCAGACACAACCTAAAGAAGAAAGGTGGCAGAAACTCCATAGTCTCATAAATTCTTGGATCAGGCCTATATTGGCTTCTCTATCATCAAAACAATATAGAAAGCTCCAATGTTTACTAAATCAACAAAAGAAGATAGATAGCTTGTTCAAACAATGCTTAAATGGGAAGAAGCCTTCAAGCAGGGACTAGATTTACACTAAAAACCTCTGTATTAAAAATAACAACAGCTCCACAATTATTGAGGACCAGCAGAAATTTAGGAAGTACATGTCTTTGTATTCTCAAATAAGAAAGAGCAACAAGCTCAAAGATTGAGTAATACGCGTAACAACAAAATACAACATAGGAATGGATAGTGACAACAAAGACAGGAATTGAGCTATACCCAAAAATCCACAAGATGTTTATAAAGAATAAAAATCAACATGTGTATGAGATAAAAAGGTTAAAAAGTTATGTAGGGCCCCATCTCCATAAATACGATAAATAACATGGTTGGAAGAATCATAACGAGATGAGTTTAAATGGAAAAACTACGGGACTGCCCGGATAGGAATCTGATGGTAAGGCAGAGGCGAGGTTGTAACATAATTTTCATGAATCAAAGTCCCTGCAAACGAGAACCACTGAAATCTAATTAATCTGCTTATCTTCATTCTGATGATGTTTCAGGAATAGATATTGCTACTTATTAAAGGGGGAAAAATCTGGTGAAACAAAATCATAGAACACTAAAATACATTTGAACATCAATATACCTATTGCTATTAACTCAGAGTTGGTTCACCATCATTCTGACTCAGCCTCATTGGCAGTGGGCTTTCTAGAGCTTGAAGAGTACAGTTATATATGAACTAAATGTTAACACATTATTACATATGATTGAAAAGAATGACAAATGCTAAATGATAACAACCCCTCATGGGTTACATACAACCAATTTGTACTCAAAGTGATACAACCACATTCATACTATGGTATTAGCTTAACCACAATCTAAACATCACTATCATTGGCCACCTCCCACAGGACCAAGTGTGGGGCCTACAAACCAACATATACAGAAAATAAACCAATGTTATACTTATAAAAGATATAATTGATTTTCTCAATAAAACTTCACCAAACCAGTCTAGTAAATTAGCTACATCACAGCTGAGCAACACAAATATATTTTTTATCCTACTATTAGTTGTACTCAGAGCAACTTGTACTCAGAGCAACACTATTACATTTTGTTCATAAGAAAAGGTGGAGAATGTCTAGAACAATAAATATAAACAGCAACGAAATATAAATATTAACAAGTTCTTCCTTCATAGCCTAATGTTCCAGCTTAACCATATGATGGGATCCAAATGGTTAATAGAATTGGAGACTCCAATTCCTACAAGATAAAACAATAAAGCAGTTAGTTTCATTTCACCAATAGATGTGTAATAGAAAACTATGATATGCAAATATATAAACTATAAATAATACAATGGCAACAAGAAACATCATCAATTGGTGAACTGACCTCATAACTAATTTGAGGTATCATCATCTGAAATAGCCGGAGAAAAGGCACAACCATCATCATCCTCACTAAAATCCAAAAGTTCTTGAAATTTTTGATTGATGATTATCCTATCTAGTACATTTTCCACATTTTCCAAATGTTTTTGTGTGGCACGCTTTCCATCTTCAACTATTTTAAGAGCTTTCTCTTGAACTTTCAAAGCTTCCTCCTTGTCTTTCAATGCATGGTCTTTTGCTTTGAGTTCATCAAGTAAGGCATTCTTTGTTTTGTATGGTCCTCTAACATCTCTTGTCTTTACACCTCCACCATAACAGGATATGTATTTCTTTGTCTTTGATTCTCCATACACTTTTTCGGCGACCTCAACGGGGCGAAGGGATGGCTCTGCTTGTTGGATGGTTATGATTTTTTCCTGAATCAACAATTTATTAGTAACTAATGGACCGAAAATAGATATTTTTTTCTTACTTACATGAACTTGGGATGACTCCATAGTAACTAAGGTATCACCCTTCTTGTGGCTTTCAAAGTACATTGTTCCCAAGTCAGGTGGGTTCCCATCTTTTCCTCCCTATATTACAACAAAAAAGTTATATGCATACCTCGAGACAAAGTATAGCATAAAGAGAAAATTAAGCAACCTTCTGCCATGATATTTCTCTAAGAGGCATGCTACTAGTGCGATGAAGTAACTTATTGTTCAGCCCTTCTCTATTTATGGAGTTTCTCTTACTCGATGCCTGCATTTAATATAATGTTCATATAGATAGAAGAAAAAAATATATATAAGAACAAATAATTTGAATTGATGTAAAGTTTTATAATAAAAAGGTCACCATAAACTTTTCACTGTGAAAAATCTCTTTCACTAGCCATTACCAATCACTATCAACTTCAATTTCCATAGGTTTCTTTGATAGTTGTTGTTTCATGTCCAACCCCTTGATAGTTTGATGCATTGATGCCCTCCACTTTATCCATAATTCTTTCAAGTGTTTTAAAGTGTGAGCTTTGTGTTCCTCCATGTGGTCGTTTGAGAATTTATCCTAATACATGTTTAATTATACAAGAACATCAATGCATCATGGATGTTTGTCAAATGATGATAACAATAAAGTGTAGAAGATATTACCATAACTGCAGCCCACATGTGATCTTTTTGTCTGTCTGTAACTTCATTCCAAGAATGCACTTTGATTGGACAAATATTCCGATCACGAATAATCCTGCCCAAATGTCTACTCCACACCTTATGATTTTTTCCAACAGGGCGACCTTGATAGAATGTGACATCTATCTTGGCACCTCCTCTTAGTCTAGCCACTTTTTTACATTTGTTACGTCCTCAATGTCTGACTGCCTTTTCAGTGGCACTGGCTATATTTAGTAATAAAAAATAAATAAAACAAGTTAAGGAATGTCTGAATCAAGCCCTTGAATCTTCTTATTATGAATAAAGGAAAGCGAACATACACATTGAAATATCATTGACAACATTAGTGGACATCAGTTCGGTCTCCACGTTCTGTTATGGTTCAATAGGAACTTCTTCAAGAGGTGTAAGATCAGCTTCAGTTTGTGGGGAAGGAACATTTTCAGTTGGAGGAGCATCACAGTCTTGTGGTGGAGAAACATTTTCAGTTGGTGGAGGAGTAATTCTTTTTGACATGGGAGCCATCCTAGATTGATCCTGAATATTGCTTTGTTTGGAAGTCAAGTTGTTCAAAAAGGATAAATGATTATCACATGACTCCATGTAACCACAACTTTTTCTACCTCCTATATGATTCAACAAGAGACTCTTATTTTGTAATCCATGATTACGTCCTTTCCCAATTACACTCAATTGTTGTGGTGAGATGAACTTCTTAGCATTGGACCTAGCCATTAGATCTTTCCCATTTCTTGATGTGCTAGCAACCAACTTCCTACAAAACCGTCAAGCTAGTTGTTAATATAATTGCTTGCATAAATCAGTATAAATGAAATTATAATTGCATAGAATGTAAAAAGGAATAATTAAGTTGACACCATCACAAGAACAAGAAGCTTATGATCCAGCATAGTGGAAAAGCCAAAACAATGATCGGTTTTGTTATATACAACATATGGCAAGAAAGAAATAGGAGGGTCTTCCTTAATAATAGAAAGGAGGTCCAGGAAGTGTGGGATACTGCTCTCTATGATTCAGTGAGCATGTATAGATAGCTGTTTCGTTCTGTACAACTCTTTTTTGTTCTTTTCTTTTCTGTTTTGTACATATTTTTACATAGTATCAATAAAGAGGAGCAAGCTGGTTACCACCAAAAAAAAACATTGTAATGAGATACGAAAAAAATAAGTTTGACTATTATAATTGTTACACGTTTAGAAGTACTTAAAGAGGAATAATAATCTAGTTAACATTATGAAATAAGCATTGGATCATCATGTGCATCATTTGTATCATCAACTAGCTCCAACTTGTCCCCTGGATCGATCTTTGTCACAATATGCCACCCCTTATTAATCTGATCAATCGCATAAAAAACTTGAGATGCTTGAGTTGCTAATATAAATGGCTCAACAGTTTTCCAAATACGCTTGCAATCAACACTCGTGAATCCATACACATCAGTCTGTACTCCTTTAGCAACATCAAACCAATCACATAGAAATAATACCACTCTCTTACTGCCCAAATATTGTAATTCTATAATCTCAGTCAGTTGTGCGTAGTAATCTCTGCTAATTCCACTACCATCATCACCAACCACGGTTACCCCACTTCATTGTGACCTTGATCTTTCATCATGAGACTTAGTGTGGAACCGATAACCATTCACTATATAGCCATAGAAACATTTCACGCGGACCACGTGATAATGAAAGCAACTCATCTGTCTTCTTGCTTTTATCATTCACATGTTGATCTCCTATCTAAAAAAAGATAGTTAGTAGAAAAACTAAATCAAATTAGTGTGTATACAAAACCATATTGAATAAATCCGACCAGCTTACTTTCATCTTAAACCATTCTATGAAATCCTCATTTAAATCCTTAATAGATATTTGGTCTGGATCAACTCCTTGAGCTTGATAATATTCTCTAGAATAAATTGAAAATGCATGTGATGAAGTTAGTAAACAAAATATAAAATCTATCAGCAAATGGCTCAGCTACACAATTCAAGAATCACGTACTCAATGAACGAATTAACTTCCTCACAATTGTTCAAGATGTATAAATGAGCTTTCTCCCACTCAACTGCATCAAGGTCCTTTGTTGTTCCACATCCTAATCCTCTTCCCTTGTATGAAAATATAGATAATGTTGCACATTCATTGACATAATCATCATAGTTTCTATCAAGACGATTGAACCTTGTCTCTACAGTATGCAAATATCTGGAACAAAGATTCATGCATTCTTCTGCTATATATCCTTCTTCTATGGAACCCTCTGGACAACATCTATTGCGAATATAGGAATTCAATGTGTACAAATATCTCTCTATCAGATACATCCAATGATCATGAACGGGCCCACATAACATAGCCTCATGTGATAAATGAATAGGCAAATGTAGCATCACATCAAAAAATGATGGTGGGAAAATTCACTCCAACTTACAAGGTGTTATTGCAATTTGAGCTTCAATTTGCTTCAAATCCCCCATATGTAAACATTTGTTTCCCAAAATCTTGAAGAAACACGACAACTCAAGAAGTGGTTCATAAACATCCTTAGGAACAAGGCCACGCAATGCAAGAGGGAGTATGTGGTGTAACAAAATATGATGATCATGACTCTTCAATCCTGAAAGTTTGTTTTCTTTAAGATTCACACACTGGGAAATGTTTGAAGAAAAACCATCTGGTACCTTTAGATCCTTCAAAAATCTTAAAAACCTACATTTTCCGTCTACAGATAATGTGAATGATGCATCAGGAAGCACTGTTTTCCCTCCAAATATCATTGGGTGCAACTCTTGCCTAATATTCATTGCTTGCAAATCTAGACGACAGTTATAATTGTCCTTTGTCTTATTCTTCACATTCATAAGAGTTCCAAGAATACTATCACATATGTTTTTCTCAATATGCATCACATCTAAAGTATGTCGTATCAATAGATCTTTCCAGTATGGAAGCTTAAAGAAAATGCTTTTCTTGTTCCAATTATCCCCCCTGCTCTTGTGAGATACCTTTTTTGAACATTTTCTAAGAACATTCCCTTCCAAACTTTGCACTTGAATGAGGACATCATTACCACTTAGTGGTGTAGAGGGTGTTCCCTTCTCGATCGTGCCATCAAATGCATATTTATTCTTTCTCCACCGATGATCCAAAGGCAAATAACGCCTATGACCCATAAAGCATTCCTTTCTCCCATTAGCCAGCCTAATTGAATGAGTACCCTTATGGCAACACGGGTAAGCAAGTTTTCCCTTGGTACTCCATCCAGATAAAATCCCATATGCAGGAAAATCATTGATGGTCCACAACACAGCAGCACGAAGATTAAAATTTTGATGTGTAGTTACATCAAATGTTTGTATACCATTATTCCAAAGCTGCAATAATTCATCTATTAATGGTTGCAAATAAACATCAATACAATTACCTGGACCATCAGGACCTGGAATCAACATGGACAAAATGAGATTTGTTTGCTTCATGCACATCCAAGGAGGCAAGTTGTACGGAATAAGAATAACGGGCCTAGTGCTATATGATGACCTAGAATTGTTGAATGGTTGAAAACCATCACTAGCAAGGCCTAGTCTGACATTCCTGGGCTCTGCAGAAAAAGTACCATGAAGCTCATTCAACTTTTTCCATGCCAAGGAATCGGCCGGATGATGTAAATTCCCATCATCTTCTTTATCGTGATGCCACCTCATTAGTGAAGATGTTTTTGAGGACATAAACAACTTTTGAAGGCGGGGCTTTAGTGGAAAGTAACGCAAGATCTTTGCTAGTACTTTCTTGCTATTTGCTTTTAATTTCTCTTCCCCATTGTGCTTGTCATACTTCCATCTTGAAGTATTGCAAATTTTGCATTTATCAAGGCCACAGTCTTCCTTCTAGAACAACATACAATCATTCACCCATGCATCTATCTTGTCATATGAGCAACCAAGATCTTTAATTGTCTTCTTTGCTTCATAATAAGATCTAGGTAAGGTTGAATCACATGGGAATAGTTCATCTTTCAATAATTCAAGTAGCAATGTGAAAGAATGATTACTCCATTTTCCAAGGCTCTTGAGATGAAGCAATTTTACCAAGGCAGATAATTTTGACCCCTTCGATCCCTTATAGAGAGGTTGATTGAGGTCGTCCAGCAACCTAAAAAACCATTTAGCCTTGGTATTAGGTTCCTCTTCATGATCACTGTGGTTGGAATTTCCCATTCCACCATCATTCCTCTCAAGATTATGTGAACTAGGGTGCATTTCTTCAAGAAGATCTAGCATCTCATCATCTACTTCATTATCCCCTTCATCGTTATTGACTAAAGTATCTGAATCAGACTCACTTTCATTTCCCATCTCACCATGATGATACCATAGAGTATAACTGCTCAAAATACCATAAACCATCAAGTGTGTTTTCACCACATCACGTGGGATAGAAGAAGTATTAACACAACGAACACACGGACATCTGATTTTATCTGTACCAATTTTTTGACATGCATAGGTAAGAAACTCTTCAACACCGATTTCATATGACGGGTCATCAAACCTATCGTCAACAAGTCTGATCCATTCCTTATCTGGTGCCATTTTCTACAAAGAAGAATTCATGTTATTGTTTACAAGTCATATAATACAATTATTTCTTGTTGGTGATAATATAAGATTTCTTTCTCTTATCGGTTACCTTTATAAAAAAAGATCAAGATGTGTAGCATGCAGCTCTATGCCTGAGTCCTTTGGGCGTCTATATATTCAATGTTTAGCACTTGGGTTATGCAACACCTTGAAAACTAATAAGGAAGTTAAGATAGGGTATACACAGTTATATCATGCGACCATAATGCAGGAAGTAAAAATAGTTTTCCAATTTCGTTGTTGCAGACCATGATGCACGAAGTAAAAAGTCATATCATTCACTATTGCATAGAGGAGTGTGACTTGTTTTATATCCACTCGCATCATATTTTTTGTGAGGTATGACGGAGGATTTATCAGGGGAAACGGTTGAACATAAACAAAGTTAGAGGACGAAGTGCAAGAAGACACCACCAATGCAATCCCTTCTTAGTCCCCCCCCTCCGGCATCTTCCCTACCCCCTTCTATGCACTCTCTGCCTAGACAGAGAGCGGTGGCCCAACTTGACACACCATGATAGCTCTTAGAGGATGAAGAGCAAGAAGACACCACCAATACAATCCTTCCTCCCTTTCTCTCTTTTCCTGCCCATGTTATATAATACATCAATATCACCTTTGTAACTATTATTTTCCTTAAGTTGTATGACCCTTGGACTGGATATTGTCAGAAAAGCAGACCTTAAAATTGCAAATGACCTGGATAGCTCGATTCAATTTATTAGTTTGTTTTTTATCCTAGGTGCAGGGCAGAAAATAGGGTAAGGAATGGTGTACTTACATGCATAATTTACTGGACATCTGGTATATCTGAGACTATGGGATACCTGAACAATCGGGATGTTCTAGAAGCTACAGATAGTTTAGGACTAGTGACTGACCTCCAGGGCATTCTTGATAACCTACTTTTACAAGGTTATCAGATTGATGCCTCAAATCATGCAATCTTTTGTCAGGGGTAATGGGACATTTGAGAACAACCATAGGGCACATGCCTCCATTAATGACAATAATGGTTTACTGATACTGAATTCCAGAATTTAGACCATCAACAAAATTCCATTGCTTTATACAAACAATTATCCATCCTTTACAATTGTTTTGACTTACTAAATTTTCTAAGAGTTCAAAAATAAATAACTTCACCACATCTTTGGAATTAAATGGACTTTCTAGCTGCGACAATGAAGCCAAGGACTCAACAATCAGTTGGCCTATGGTATCACTAAGAATATCTCCTCAATGATTCAACCTTGAGTTCCCTTCCTAAGTTCCTACATTTGTCAATGCTAGTATACATTTCTTTCTCTTCATTTGATTTATTCATATGATCATGCTGGCCTATTTCTACCTGCACATAGTCCATAATGATGTATCTATACTATCCTAGCCGAACTTTATAGTTTTCTAGGTTCATTTTTTCTATGAAACTGTTGGATACACCATTCTATTTGTTTGTAATATCATTTCTATTGGCCAACAGTTGGGCTTAGCTTCAATCTCCAAGTCATATCAGTTTTCCATAACAACATTGTAGTGCTAATAATATTTTTCATCTACTAGCTCTCTTTAATGCTCTAAATCAAATAAGAGATTCAGATAGTAAAATGATTGGACTGAATTTGAGTTGAACTAAATTGGACCTAATTTAACTTTGTATGCCCTAATTTGGCCTACATGAGACCTATATTAGTATAACATGACCAAATCAGACGTAACTTCCCCTAATTTGTCCTATATTGATAGCACAAAATGTCTATTATCTGAATAAGCAGCTTTCATAATAGGATTCGTCAATTTTGCATTTGTCCCACTGATTGAATACCACCTAGGGTATTGGTGTAAGGCTGAATAAATTAACTCTATCATATGTCTAAGCCGTTCATCCTTATTATGCAATAGTTGTTTCTATCTCTAACCATTTCACTGATGTAACTCGTTATGTGACTTTTCATACATAATGTTCTTCCAGTGACAAAAAATCCTAATTCTAAAACTAAAATGGACAAGAGGACAACATATTATCCATCACTATGTAGGAGTCAGAGAAGCAAGTGGATAGTCATTCTGACCATTTCATTGAAACTTTATATTTAGGTAAATACACATTCATAGAATTTCAGATCTGTGTGCAACATATTCCAACATCTTCCCCTAATTGTGGTTTAATTAACTTCTGACATTATTCAAATATCATTTTCAATTTAAAAGAAGACATCAGTGACGAAACATGTCTTGTAGCTGGTTCATGTGATACTTGACCTTTATTCTACAGAGAATGAATCCAATACAAGTACTATGCAAAACACTCATTGGTGTTGGTAGTCATCTGGTACTTCTTTTGAAGTAAATATTATCATTCATCGTAACGTTTACATGACTTTAAGTCTAGGACCAATTAGTACAAGAAGATTATATCACAATGGTGGCTGCCCAGATGACTGTAAGGTTGGCATATACATGATCGTGCGCTCTTGTATTACTCTCTCTAAAAACGGGGATAAAGGATATGTTTATGAAACTAGGAATGAGTTTATGATGGTTGTGTAGCAAATCATAGGAATGGGCCTTATAACTTTGCCATTGATGTGGTAGATTATGTAGCAACATCTAATTTAAGGATGAGATGTATGAAGCCTTTATACATAACAATCTCAATGGTAAGTACAACCGCATGAGCCTTCACACGGGCCTCTAACAACATACATATTAATAGTTCCTTATAACTATTAGATTACTCACCCCTTTACTGTCTGTGTATATGATTCCTAGCCCTATTTTTTCATTATGAATGGTCGCATTAGTATTCTTTGACCCAACCCTCAAGAAGATCCACCCAGTTGTCACTTCTGCTTGTCCTTCAGGGCTTAGTTCTAAGGACAGCAGTAAGAACATCTTTATGTCCCGCCACCTAGCTGATTAATTCTGAAACATGATTAACAGGTTGACAATCTTACCATTAGTCAATTTCTCATTTATGCATTTCCGCAAGGTGATGAACAAGGTATTGATATTCATGATTTCGTCCTCAATTTTTACAGATCCCAGCCAACTGTAGAAATCTGACCTAGCTTCAGTAGGCACACTAGCAAAAGATGTGCTAACAGAAAGAGATAACCATAATGCTATTGCATCTGTACAAGCAAATAGGACGTTAGTGGTACTTACTTCAGCACAACCACATAACTCATAGGTGTCGTTAGGAATATTGTGTCTCGTATGATGAGTCTCTTGAGGGTAGTTAGTAATTGCAAGCATGCCACAAAAGTGTCTGATCTTTGGAGATAACTTTATTTTTCATAGGTTTACCCATAGTTGGACCATATCCGGTGTAGTCATAGCACCCCATTCATCTATGTGGCCAATAGCAACCCACCAGTGTGTCAGTTCAACCATGTACCAGCCATTAGAAGTGGGATACAAGTATCAACGTCCTCCCTTTCCTGAACTAGCAATATCTTCAAACTAATTTAGTTTTTTATGTCTTTCACTAACACATTAAATCACTGTAGGAATTTTCTTAATGGATCAATTAAATAAGAAATTTGTTGAATTGATCAATAAAAAATAAAAGGGTTCTTTCCTACAACCTAATCGCCCTCTTCAAGTCCACCCCCCGTGCTATCACACTATTTGGATAAGTACACTGTCAACTTGAGGTTACTTAACTAGGAACAAAACAGTTAGAGGGCGATCAAGGTTGTTATCTATATCCACTTTCATAAAAAATATAATGCAAAGCTCATGCATATGAGCTTTAAAAATAATGTTTCCCTGCGCATCGTTTTATGTTTTATCCTTAAACAGAAGTAGTTACATTGTGTGTATTAATAAATTACAAACTACCATTTGTGTCGTATAAATTAAATGTGATATTAGTTTTGCTTTGATTTGAAAGCTTATGACTCATAACTAATCCATCATTACAAGTTAGTAAAATGATATTTAACAACATATAATTCTAATGCATTTTCATAGACTTTACAGAAATCCTACCAATATTTTTGAGTTTGTATGTTGTGCTATCAGCAGTGGGGGTTCTTCCAAGTAGTTTTCCCTCCCTGGACGGTCATGGAGGGATGGTACAAGGTGAATGTGGTTCTATGTAAGCCATAAATAAAGTGACTATGTGTGCACAGATTCAAAGGAAGGTGGTCTTCATATCTAATTACTGTCTTCTCAGCTCTTGATTTGCTGAGTGGTAGGACAAGCTCAACTTCAACATGGTACCCTACCTCGTGGAGCTAGAGGAGAAATTCTAAAGCTATAGGTAACCCACATAGAAAGAGAGAAAATCGCATACCCTCCTGCAGCATTTGAAGCAAACATCACTTCGATAGTCTTGGGTCCGTAGAGATCACCTCGCCTCTTGCCTTTGGGTCTATGGTCCTTTATCCTACCTTGGTTCGCCTAGGGCCACAAGATGTTACTGCACGGAGTAGAGAGAAATAGAAGAAGTAGGGAATAGATGAGTTCGGAAGACATGACTGTGGGAGTGGAGTAGAACGGCGGCTGCATACCTTGCTGTTCCTCCTGCAGATCAATCACCGACTCCTAGCTAGGTTGACACTCGCCTCTGGTTCTAGATCGGGGTTCTGTTACTCGTGATTCCTGGCTTCGATGTGATGCCTGGCGCGCTGCTCTAGGTCACCCTTGATTGGCCGCCGGAAGTACTAGATCGACCTGATCATCATTGCCGAAGAGGAGAGCT
Organism: Alisma plantago-aquatica; assembly: GCA_963693085.1. Classification (NCBI taxonomy): domain Eukaryota; kingdom Viridiplantae; phylum Streptophyta; class Magnoliopsida; order Alismatales; family Alismataceae; genus Alisma; species Alisma plantago-aquatica. Next base: position 179,966,090 of record OY856415.1, read on the forward strand.
TGGGAGATAGCAGGCGATCGACCTAGTGTGAAATCAGTTGGATCGTCAGTCACTGCGTAGAGAGCCAAGGATCTCTCTGCTCGTGGGTTGGTAGGCGTGGGAATTATCGGTGGAGTGGGAGAATGTGGGAGTCGGGGCCGGAGTGGTCTTTGCCGCTGCAGGGATCGGGCGTCAGTTCCTGGTCGCGCAGGGGGTGCGGCGTTGGCGGGGGGCTGGGGCGGGAGGGAGTGGTCATATTCGTTTTTTTTTTCAATGTGTCAAATATACATACATAAACTTCTAATTTGTCAAACATAAATACATAAAGGAGCTTTATGAAATGTTGGAGTAATAAAATGACATATATGTATTTTAGCTACGGAATAGACACCATATTTATGACGACTAATATATTTGGCCGTTATTAATCATACTAATATCGACCATAAAAATGTGTGGTCGCGATTACAGTTACAATCACTACAAACAAATCATGTTGTCGCTAATTTGGTCGTTAATGTCTTTGTTTCTTGTAGTGGAAGGAGTAGGTTGCTGGCGAGACAAATCTGTGATGACTGGGTTCTAGCAATGTGTAGCCGTCGGGTGACGGGGATCAGTCTGATGGTCTGTTGGAATGAATAAGAGAGGGAGTAACTCTGCTACAATTGCATCACAAAGGACAGGAAGGCTCCATGGCCTACTGGAGGCAATTGAGCCGGCGGCATCCATCTATAGGCTCATGATGACAGCCTGTGGCGAGGTCTACAGATGGCAGCAGCTGTACCTCTCATCATGGCTGCACAGATTAGGGTTCAAGAAGGGAATGCCACAGCTAATGCTTAGGGTGAGGAAGTGGGGACACTACTAAACATCACTCCTACTTCTACAGGTAAATTACGGTCTACTGGTATAATATGCCATTGGAATACATTTAATTATTTCCCGGGCCAGGCCTTCCAGGGGCTACGGTGCTTTCACGCTGGGCCCAATTGCGTGCAGGTTAATCCCAATCCGGATTCCAGTTCCCCCGCTTATTTCATTTCCCCTTTTCTATTTTTCACTTCTCGGTTCCCCAATCTCGCAATTGATCCGCTGGCTGTTACACTTTTGCGCCCTAGCCGCCGCTGGCTGTTCCACTTTCGCGCCCTAGCCGTCGCTGTGAGTGAGGAGGCGAACAGAGATCATCGCATGCATGCAAGAACGAATGACGAAGGCAAGGGGATATGCCCGACTGCAGTACACGCAAGCTTAAAGAAGCGAGAGATCTGTACAATCACCTGTCTTACACGCATACCTGCCGCTCTCTGGTCAGAATTCACCCTTTTCTTCAAGCAAGGTTGGCAATCTAAACCCGGTTCCGTTTATAATTCACCCTACTTCATCTGGTTTTGTTTATTACATACATTCATTTCCTTCGTTTGGCTTAGCCGACATAGGAATGTATGCATAACCTATCCCTGTTCTGTACGTATGGGGTAATTAAAAGTAGCATTGCCCACTTAGATTACAAACATAGTTGCTAGATTGTAAATGAAAAGATATCCATTCACTATTACTCTTAAGATTTGGTATGTGAATTTGCACATGTCCACGTTGTGTTCTACGTCTCTGCTTTCTCGAACCAGAACATGTCATTTTCATACAGCAGCTTCAGACAAAAATGATGATGGAGGGAAACTATTAGGAGTAGCCAATAACACTTCTGAAATAATAGAAGTTACAAATATTGGAATATACGGATAAATTAACATGGAAAGAAACAAACAGTAGCAGATATACAGATGAATTAATGACGTTGGAAGAAAAAACCAGCAATAGTTAATCAAAATTTAATTATTAGAAGCCGGACAGACTAGCATACAAAGATAGTTCTTCAGTTTAAAGATCTAAATGTCTCTGGCCAGATTACAAAAGAATAATTTTATCTATGTTTGATTGTCAGAGACTTCAAGGAATTAGAAAGTAAGTGTGGAAAAACTATTTTGTTTCATCATAGACCACCTGGGTACAGAAGAATGCTAGCAATTCTAATTTTAATTTGTTTCATCATAGAAGGGGCAACTGCCTAAGCACCCAGTCCTGAACCGGTACGGAGGCTACCTGAAGTCCTATCCCTGCGAGTTTGTCGAATACCCACAAGGCAGCTAGAGATCCGGATCTACATGCACCCATTGCCGAAATAAGCAAGCAGCCAGTCCGAGCAACAATGAAGGGTCGTCAAACCTACAGTTCAGGGTGTCTTCGGTTGAAACGATGAAGAAAGGTTAGAAATTTACTACAGACTCTTTCCATCCTTGTCTACTACCACTGGCTTATAAATACGGCTCACACCATGCCTTACCAGCAGCAAACAGGGCCTCCTGCGCTCTCTACTGTTTCAGTATTAAAGTCCTTCTTGGGGCTATGTAGATGATGATCCATAACATCATCCGTAATCTTGATGGGAATATTGATTGGTACTCTGATTGTTTTTTCAACTTTTACTTTTGATGTCGTGGGTGGTGGATTATATGTAGGTACTACCGCTGAAGCATGTTGCCGTTCTTTGTTGTCGTCTTTCTGGCTAAAAAGTTTTGTTGTTCTCTCTTTATTTATCTTGGAATGTGCATGTTTGCTTTACAACTCGATACATACAATCATCCCCAACTTTCAGTGACAAGAACAAGTAAAATTAAACTGAAACATTAGTTAATTAACGTGCTCCTTGTTAACATGTTAGCTCAGAACAATGTTAATTAAACACTTACATTTCTGGGAGCAATTCCGATTACCACTTTGTGATCTCTTCTGTAAACTGCTGGGCCATTACACTTTTATGTATGCGTACATCTATTTGTATTTATTCTATAGGTTGAATTTACTTTTTCATTTTACAAGTAGCACACTTTAATGACTGACAACAAATAATCATAATGCTTAGATGACCTTACTCATATTATTTTGACATGTGCTAAACATTAAATTGAAATAGATGACACATGTATGTATTTATGTCATTGTTGATAATATGATAGACCACATCAATTAGGGGGAGGACACATTGTACAACATAAACAAGTTTCTTGTATCTATGTAAGAATATGAGATGTAAGGAGTTTGACATGAAGTAGAACTCTAACTAAGTAATATAATTCTTGTCTTCATTCTAGTCCCAAACCTGGATATTAATTTGGATATGAGACCTTGAAAACTATTTAAGGATAGTTAGATAGAAATTTAAGATGAAAAATGTTGTTAGTTGTTTTATATTGATGCTATGGATATTTATTTTCCTTATACTAAAATATCTTTTATCTTGTAAGGTTGTTTGACTTGTCTATCTATGGAGAACTATTTTTCCATGCATAGAAATTGGATGTACAAGTCCAAAACAAGATTTGATCATCGTCGGGATGAGGATTTCCTCCACGGGGTGGATTATTTTCTTCAATTTGCTATGAGCAATGTTAAGTCTACAAACATGCTTTGTCCTTGTATGAAGTGTGAACATAAATTTATTGAGGACCCCAAGTTTATTAAGGAGCACTTGATATGTTATGGGTTTTTCCCTCGATACACAACATGGACATACCATGGTGAAATGTCTCAGTGTCATGGGCCTACTAAAATTTCAACACTTCCTCCATTTAATGAAGTGAATGACTTAATTAGTAATGCAATGATGAGGGATGGTAACAATGATGTAGAATACACCAATTTAGATGAATTCTCAGCTCTTGATCAAGAAACCAAGAAATTTGAGGAAGTTTTAAAGCAAGCTAATACCCCACTATATGATGGTTGTCAATATTCAACTTTCTACTTCATTTCTGTTCTTTTTGATGTGAAGTGTGATAATCATTGGACCAACAAATCAGTAACAAATCTTCTTAAATTACATTGTAAGGTCTTTCCAGAAGGAAATAATGTTCCAAAGACATGGTATGAAATTAAGAAGTTGATGTCTGCCTTAGGATTGTCTAAGGAAGTGATACATGCATGTCCAAATGATTGTATGTTATATAGAGGTGATAATGCAAACCTGGATGAGTGTTTGAGGTGTAAGACATCTAGATGGAAGCCTACACATGATGGTATGAGAAAGAAATTGAGAAAACCAGCTAAGGTTTGTCACTATCTCCCACTCATTCCTCGACTGAAAAGGATGTTTAACTCTACCAAAACGGCTAATTTAATGACATATCACCATACTAGTCCAAAGTCATCTAATGGTAAGATGAGCCATTCCAGAGATTCAGAACTTTGGATGGATTTTGATAGAAAACTTCCAGATTTTAAAGTGAGGCTCATAATGTGTGGCTTGCACTATCTACAGATGGATTTAGCCCTTTTAATATGGGATATGGTGTCAATCATAGTATCTGGCCCATTGTTATCCTGAACTATAATCTACCTCCTTGGTTCATTATGAAACAATCGTACTTCATGATGCCACTCGTTATAAACGGATCAAAGTTCTCCAGGAAATAATATTGATGTCTACCTAGAGCCATTAATTGAAGAATTAAAGTTATTATGGGTAGAAGGCGTGCCAACATATGATGCTCAAAAGGGTGAAATATTCAAGATGCGGGCTGCTTTGTTGGGCACTATTAGTGATTATCCAGCATATAGAATGTTGTCTGGCCAAAAACAAGTGGAACATATGGCTGTCCTGAATGTCATATTCATACATCTTCCATTTACTTACCATTCAGTCATAAAATGGCATACATGAGGCATCGTAGATTTCTTCCAATCAGTCATCCTTGGCGATATGATTAATGCCATTTTGATGGGACCATTGAACTTGATCCTGCTCCAAAATCTCTATCAGGACAAGAAATAATAGAGTTATGGGATGGATATGATAACGTCATTTTTGACGGGACACATATAGTGCACATAAAAATAAACAATGGATGCCTCCTGGTTGGAACAAGAAGAGCATATTTTTTGAATTGCCATACTGGAGTACATTGTTAATTCGCCATAGTTTAGACGTGATGCATATTGAAAAAATGTTTGTGCTAACATATTGAGTTGGTTGTTAAATAAGGATGGGAAAAGTCAAGAGAATATAAATGCTCGATTAGACATGAATAAATTGAAAATCCGAAAGTCATTGTGGATAAAGAAGTCTAAAAATGACAATATTGTATTTATCTCACCTGCTTCGTATTGTATGACTAGTGAGGAGAAGGAAATATTCTTTATGGTTTTAAAAGACATAAAACTTTCCATACGGATATTCTTCCAACATCTCTCGACTAGTTCAACTTGATGAGAAAAAGTATGTGGGCCTAAAGAGTCATGATCATCATGTTTTGATGCAACAATTGCTGGGGTTAGCTCTAAGAAAGGCAATTTCAAAATAGGTAGGGAAAGCAGTGATTGAATTGTCTTTATTTTTCAAACAGTTGTGTGCTAAATCTATTGATGTTGAGATGATGGAAAGACTTAAGAAATCAATTCCTTTAATATTGTGCAAGTTTGAGAAGATATTTCCTCCGGAATTTTTTGATGTCATGGTCCACTTAACTGTACATCTTCCTACTCAAGCAAAAATATGCGGACCTGCTCCATTAAGGTGGATGTATCCAATTGAAAGATATCTATACACTTTAAAAAAATTTGTGAGAAACAAAAACAGGCCAGAGAGTTCCATTGTTGAGGGTTACTTGAGAGAAGAGGTATCTACATTCTGCACACGATATCTGTCTGACCCTGACTCTAGAGAGAAAAGACAAACAATGTATGAAGATGGCCCCATAGGAGCTGGGCTGATTATTGCTCTTTCTGATGAGGAAATTCACCAAGCACATCGTTTCATCCTTTATAACGATGAAGACATTTTTTTGTACCTAAAGTAAGTATGTGGTTAATTTTGTATATTATTTTATAAATAATATATAACATATTTATTTTTAGGTATCATGCTGACCTCCTGCGGTGTAATAATTCATCTTGGTCTGAAGATGACATCAAGATAGAGCAACATAACACTTTTGTTAGTTGGTTTAGAGACCATGTGAGTTTCTCTCATTTTATCTACATTCATTTCATAATTTATAAAAGCATTAATGCTTATTTTTTCAATATGTCAAAAGTTTAAGAAACTCTAATGACATACCAGAAAAGGTAAAATACTTATCAGAAGGACCGTCTATAAAATTTGTATCTTATTCCGGTTACTTCATAAATGGGTATAAGTTTGAACCAAAACACATTGAGTGCAACCGAGTGACACAAAATAGTGGCGTTGCAACCGTGGGTCCTAATGATAGTTTATTCTATGGAATTATTTTGGATATTTATGAAGTACAATTTCAAATTTTGGATCCATACCATCTTTTTAAGTGTTTATGGTATGATAATGAGGAAAATGTCGAGATATCTGTGGATTACCTAAATTTCACCGTTGTGGATATGACTAAGCTAGCATATGAAGATGAACCTTTTATTTTTCCTGAGCAAGCAAAACAGGTATTCTATTCCAAGGATCCAGAAGATGGAAATTTGAGTGTAGTCTGCCCTTGGGTTGCTAGAGACACATATGAGTTGCCAAATGAAACATCATATGTTGAGACTACTTCTGAGATTGTCAAAATATCAATAGAATGTACATCCGATGATGATAATAACTTTTGGGTGAGGCCAAAATTGGATCCTGAGATAGATCAAGTTGATGTGAATGTTATTCATGAAATAACAAATACAAGGAAATGCAAACATTCATGGTAAGAAATGAATTATTATATTTGTTACTTGTAATTATTTTCAGCTTTGTTAAATTTAAACATTCTATTGATGATATTTTTTAATTCATGTTTCAAGTATTCTCACACTTTACATTTTTTGTTTAGAGAAATGCCTCCTAAGCTTGCCTCTCTCAGTAGCATAATGAAGAATAGACCTGTAACAAACAACACTTGCACTGATTCGTTGGATGGTGGACTAGGTAATATACTTCTAAAAATATTATGTTAAGTGGGTACTTCTATTTACTAACAAACATTCTTTAGATAAGTAAATATGACAAAAAAAATAGCACCATGTATTCCAATTGAGGACGATACAACCCACTTGTTAGGAAGTATCTATTATTTTAAACTAGTTATATGATTTCATGTACTAGTGTTTGTTTGTATTTTTTTTTAACTCCATTATATTTTATCTTATCAGGAAAAGAAAGACAAAAGGTCAAATCTACATTGGAAAGGGATAAATCTTCAATGCAACCACATGTACTAGATGACAAACTCTTCCCTCCATCGGGTATACTTTTAACTAAGATTTATCCTAGATTGCACTATAGTTTATGATGATGTCAATAACCTTACTAGTCTCTATCATATACAGTGAGTGAGCAAAGACAAAGCAGGAGGTCTTCGATACATACTTCTTTTGAAGGAGATTCATCTTTAGGAGGTACCTTTTTTTTTCAAAACATGTCACACTTACAATCATGTTGATCTATAACTCCCTTACCTTTTTTGGTAGTGAATGAGAGGATACAGATAGTCATATCTACACCTCAAACCTCTTCTTGGGGTGGTAGAAACCCTCCTTTAGAAGGTTGTTTTGTTTTATGATGTTATGATATATATTACACTAGAGTATATGCTAGTCATGTGACTAACATCGTCAGGATCTCTTATTAGCAGTTAGTGGACAAACAAAGTCCATATCTTTATTGCACACATATTCTCAGAAGGATCCACCTTCCTCTTTTATAGGTAATTTTATTATGATATGTATCTTACACTTACAAGAATATTTATGTTAATGAAGTTTTAATTCTATTGTTTTTGGTAATAGAGAATGGCCAAAGAAAAAAGATTGGACATTCAGTGCAAACATTAAGGGATGAAAGGATCACCCCTATGGAAGGTATAGTTGTTCAAACTACATTATGCATTTACAAGAATGTATATATTTGTTCAAAATAAACTTATTTGAGAATCCATCATTTTCTATAGTGTATGAAAAAACAAAAAATATTAGATCCTCATTGCAAACACCTTTCGAGGATGATCAGATCCCCCCTTTGGAAGGTATATTTGTTTAGAATAAGCTTTATTGTATTTTACATTGGAGTTTATGTTACTATGACATTAATCCCATATATATCTATCATAAATAGTGAGTGAGCAAAGGCAGAAATCTAGATCTTCATTGCGTGCAACTCTGCATGAGGATACACTTTCCTCTTTAAGAGGTAATGTCATTCGAAAATAAATTATATACAAGCAAGTACGTCTATCACAAATACTTTTATGAGAATCCATCATTTTTCATAGTGAATGAAAAAACAAAAAGTATTAGATCCTCAGTGCAAACACCTTTAGAGGATGATCAGATCCCCCCTTTGGAAGGTATATTTGTTTAGAATAAGCTTTATTGTATTTTACATTGGCGTTTATGTTACTATGATATTAATCCCATATATATCTATCATAAATAGTGAGTGAGCAAAGACAGAAATCTAGATCTTCATTGTGTGCAACTCTGCATGAGGATACATTTTCCTCTTTAAGAGGTAATGTCATTCGAAAATAAATTATATACAAGTAAGTACATCTATCGCAAATACTTTTTTGAGAATCCATCACTTTTCATAGTGAATGAAAAAACAAAAAGTATTAGATCCTCAGTGCAAACACCTTTAGAGGATGATCAGATCCCCCTTTGGAAGGTATATTTGTTTAGAATAAGCTTTACTGTATTTTACATTGGAGTTTATGTTACTATGACATTAATCCCATATATATCTATCATAAATAGTGAGTGAGCAAAGGCAGAATTCTAGATCTTCATTGCGTGCAACTTCGCATGAGGATACACTTTCCTCTTTTAGAGGTAATGTCATTTGAAAATAAATTATATACATGCAAGTATGTCTATTGCAAATACTTTTATGAGAATCCACCGCTTTTCATAGGGAATGAGCAAAGACAAAATATTAGTTATATACATGCCAGTATGTCTATTGCGAATACTTTTCTGAGAATCCATCACTTTTCATAGGGAATGAGCAAAGACAAAATATTAGATCCTCATTGCAAAAACCTTCATGGGAAGACTGGATCCCTCCTTTAAGAGGTAATATAATCGGAACATAAATTGTATACATACAAGTATGTCTATGTCAAAGACTTTTCTAAGAATCAATCATTTTTTATAGTCAATGAAAAAGGATAAAATATTAGATCCTCAATCCAAACACCTCTGCGGGATGACTAGATTCCCCCTTTAGAAGGTTCATTTGTTTAGAATAATCTTTATTGTATATTATAATATAGTTTATGTTGGTATGAAATTAACCCCATATATCTCTATCATAAATAGCAAGTGAGCAAAGGCAACATTCCAGATCTTCATCGCGTGCATCTCTACATGAGGATACACTTTCCCATTTCAGAGGTAATGCCATTGTAACACAAATTGTATACATATAAGTATGTTTATGTCAAAGACTTTTCTTAGAATCCATCATTTTCTGTAGTCAATGAACAAAGACAAAATATTAGATCCTCTGTGCAAACACCATTGCGCGGTGATAGACTCCCCCCTTTAGAAGGTATATTTGATCAAATTAAGCTTTATTATTTATTAGACTAGAGTTTATGTTAGTACACCATTAACACCATAGACCTGTATCATACATAGCGAGTGGGGAAAGGCAACATTCTAGATCTTCACAGCATGCATTTCTTTATGATGACACACTTTCCCCACCAAGAGGTAATACTACATTGGAAGATACGTGGAACACTAACAAGCATGTCTATGTCAAAGACTTCTTTTAAACTCCATTATTTTTTTCAGTGGATTAACAAAGACAAAATATTAGATCTTCAATACAAACACCTATGCCAGATGAAAGACCCCCACCTCTAGAAGGTATAATTGATCAACCAAGCCTTTATATTTTACATTAGATTTTATATTGACACACTTCTCTATGTAAAAGGAATATGTGTTCATACTTGTAATAAATCTAGTCTATGACTATATTACTTTCATTGTTTGATGTTGATAATTTTCAGATGTTAACACTTGTCACATGAAAAAACGTTCCACAAGGGGGAGAACTACCTTGAAAGTAGTTGCTCCTATGAATGGTAAAAAACATAGGTGTTACATTTTTGATGATGGAAGAATTGTTGGTCCTCGAAGGAGAAAATTGCCTAGCTTCTTAGGAATTTTAGCACGCAATCATTGTCTATTTCCTATACATAAAGAATGGGGATTAGAGCATGAGTCAACAATTAATCGTGTAATGGTTGAAGTTCATGTAAGTTGTCTTTTCTCATTTACTCTACATGCTCATAATATGTCTACATTTAAAACTATAATATCTATTTTTTCCTTTATTGTAACGTCATCGTGCATATTTGTGTTTTATCATAAAGCGTGACTATGACTTCTTCAGTATGGATGAGACTCCATTTCTTTCATTTGAGGATGTAATAAACTTTGTCAAGAAGACAATCAACCAACAATTGAGGGATTTTCGTGCATTGCTAAAAAGCAAACTAGACCCTCATATACCCATTGTTGAACAAGTGCAACCCTTAGATAACAAAGTTCCTCCAGATCATTGGCTATCATTAATAGAGTTCTGGAGTAAAGAAACAAAGATGGTAAGAGGATGTGAAATTTTTTATAACTCTAATAGTTAATTCATAAGGTACTTATTCCATTGAGATGAATAATGACATTGAATGATGTGTAGGTGGAAGCTAGTAGAAACAAAAGAAGTCGAAGTGTTTTACATGCAACACATACATCAGGACAAATATCATTTTGTGAAAGACAAGATAAAGCTGTATGACCACTACCATCTCATACAAACTCACTAGAATGTGTATTTCTATTAATTAGGTTGTGAATGTCTTATTAGGAGAAAGATGGTGTTTTAGTTCCAATTGTAGAAACATATCTGAATTCTCACAAAAAGAAGAATGGAGAGTACATAAGTGAAAAGATGAAAGAGATTTGCGTAAGTATATGTTTATTAAATTTTGTCAATATATTACAAAAAGAACTTGATTTATGAATTTAAATTGTAGGAAAAGATAGAACTAATGAGTAGAGAGTTGGGTGCACAAAAAGCAAAACAACCATTCGAGTTCATTTCAATTGTTGATGATGCACATGGATCCCATCATCGTGGATACAAAAGAGGGTTTAGTGGAGGTATTACAAGAAGGAACTTGAAGAAGAAAATATTAGCCGAAGAATCAAATAGGATTGCAATAATAGCTTGGAAATCACAATTGGAAGACAAAGACAATCAAATTAAAGAAAAATACCATCAAATCAAAGAAAAAGAACGTGAACTTGAAATTTTACGTGCTAAAATAAAATCACTTGAGTGCCAAGTAAGATGATATATCTTTATCTCATTGATAATGAACTGAAATTAATTTTGTTTATTGACAATTATATACTTCTAATTTTTAGGGAATGTCTGCAAATAATGAGTTTAATTCTCAAGCAACACCACATGCTTTGGTATGTTGATGATGTTTTGTACTTTTCTTACTAAATATTTCTTATAAAATAATTTGTCATTTTTCAAATCTTTTTTTAGGATGGGACAAATTATGATTCTCTAATAAATGTGCAAATTGATTTTGACTTGGTAAGTGAAACAATACTTCTAAGATGTAAAAAGTCATGAAATCTAATATGATTTTTGTGTTAGGATGAACCTTATGATCCATTAACATCTTATCAAATTCAAAGATCGCCTACACATGTAAGTACTACTATTATGACCATGAGGCTATATTAGGATGTTGTCAATATTTTTTCAACATTTCTACCTTTCATTCTAGTATCGAGCATCTGGGATGAGCAAAAGAGTATTAGGTCCCAATATTGGGACACAGTGAAAGACGAACATTAAATTTTTGCTGTCATAATCTTTTTTAGGTATGAAATCTTTCTATTTCTAAATTACCATATATAATATAGACAAAACTTTCCATAGTATGCTGTGGAATAATCTGTGTTACAAGCATTGAATTTTCTTACCATTAGGAATAATGGTGGATATGGGATGGCATGAAGTTCATGCACTTGGAGGGCTTGGTCATTTTGGGGGAAGAAGCATGACACATGAAGAGGATGGCTTAATTTTCATGGCTTGTTGATATCAACTTTTTTTGGGTATGAATATAAACTTCTCTATGATGAGTAGCAGTATATTATTAAGAATGTTGGGACAAGCAAGACAGTCTTAGGTCCGATTGTTGGGGCCTGATGCAATAAAATCATTGGATTTTTGCTGTTGTCATTTTTTTGTGTATGAAAATTCTCTTTGTTGAAGTACTATATAATTTTGACAAAAACATCATAGTTACCCTTATGATAATGTGCTAAAAGTACCTTAATTTTCCCTCAGCAGGATTATGGTGGATATGGGATGACTTGTAGTTCATGCTTTTTTGGAGCACTTGGTCATTTTTGGGGATTAAGGATGACATAATAAAGTGGGATGACTTGAATCTCATGACTTGTTATCATCAATTTTTTGGGTACGAATTTAAACTTCTCTTTGAAATAATGAGTATACATTGGTGCACTTGACATATAGTAAAATTTTTATTTTCAGAAAGAATGTCGCTGAAGGGGATGGATAGAAGTTTGTGATTCTTGAAGGGTTTGGTCATCATGGGACGAGAAGGATGACTTGTTCAAGGTTCTTTGTTTACTTAATTAGGTAATTTCTTGGCTGTTTTTAATGTATTTACCAATGATATTTAGCTATACAAATAGATAATCAACATGTGAACTCATATTAGGTCTAGATTATAATAATTGACAACCGAGTTCCATGTTTAAAAAGTAGCATTCTAGCCACATGAATTGTGTAAGACCGGATGTCTAGTTATATGGATTCAACAAGGCATGTTTTCCATTCAAATGAAAGAGTCTTTGTTATCATTTTATTATTATTTTACTCCAAAGACTCTAGTAAATCTGGGTATGTTTCCATGGTGATTTTAATTATAGGTGGTATTTGGTTATGCAAGACCCTTGATGATCTCTGATCTAGTTATGGCCATTTAGTGTTGGGTAGTTTTTGGTTTTCTTAGTTGAGGCTCTATATAAATGTGGTCGAGTTGGTTGGATGGTATGCCATTTCATGGATGAGATAAAGTCTTGGTGGTGATGTTAGTTCGACCTGCTCATGCTGATAGCCAGTTTTTTTGTGAAAGGTACCTTGTGGGTTAAGGGAAGGATGATAGGTGGTTTATCAAACTTGGGTGGGTGGATGAGTTAGCATCATGGGCTTCTTCCCTATTACAAGCTTCCCCATGGAGTGCTGATGAGATGATTTTTGATTTGCATTTGCTCAGATCTAAAGATTATGTAGTCCTAGTTTTCATTTTAATGATAATATAGGGGTGTTCTCCGCTAGGTAGGTGCTTACACATGTTCTCTTATGTTTTGAAATGTTTAATAGATGAGGGGTTGATGAAGTGTTGAGTTCTAATCTGTTTATGATGCCTTGTTTGAGTGTGGGATGAAGATGACTATAATCACTCTAATTGATACATATAAGTTGGTATATATATTCCATGTCTTGACTAAACAGTTATACACGTTTCCTCTTTATATACCTAAAATATGCTTGGGATGTGTTACAGGTGAAGGATAATATATATGTTCTCTTCTAACTATGATCTCTACGATAGCAAGCTTCAAGTTGGATTGGAGATGGCCTATGAAGCCACATCAATCGCAAAAGAAATGATCATATCTCGGGGCTGCTATGGTGAAGACTGGATGGTCTATTTCTGGTGTACTTGTATGTTGCATGTCCATTCCTATAGTTCTCAAACTTGTTAAAAGCTACTTGTTTCAGCAGCAGAACAAAGCATATTACGTTGTGTGTACTGATCAACAAGTATGTGGTGTGATTTTGTACATGACACAAACTGAATACAAAATTCTCTTATTATGTACTAAACTATTATCTAAACTTTTATTATGAGAATGAAATGATCCTTTTATTGGTGGCTTATGTCTGTATGCTTTACTGTGCTTGCTGGAATATTATTGTGAGTGGCTGTGAATAGCAGGTCTTTGTAGTATCTTGCTGTAATTTTACTGAGTTTTGAAAGATCAGGGTCAACATGTCTTCATAGTGTGCTTACTGCAAACATATTGTAACATCTAGTAGTATATGGGAGGCACCTTCATTGTGTCCACTATCCAAGGAGAGCTACATTTCTGGATGTAGAACAAGCTATCTTATTATTAAAATACAATGCTCTACATTTGTCCAACTTTCTATTATCATATCAGTAGATGTTGCAGCATGTGCTACATCTGGAATGTCCACACACATGTACTACAGCTAGATTGTATTCTATTTTGTTGAATGTAGACAGTTTATGATGTTCTACTATTCTGATTATAGACTATTAACATTTTTCTTATAGTGGGAGTAAGGGACGAGAGGAAGGAAGAGAAGAAGAGAGGAGCATCAATGGAGGGGGGTGCTATAGGCCTATTGCCAACAGTGATGCCTGTGGCACTAGTTGGCAACAGAAGGTGGGAGAAGAAATAGTATGGCTCAGGCGGCGACGGTTTCCAGTGACTATTGGGTGTAGAGGGGATGGGGGAGTGGAGGAGAAGAAATAGATGAGCAAGGCAGACAGGAAAAGGAACGAAAGGGGAAGGAAGAGGAAGAGGAAGAAGCGGAAGAGCAGGACAGTTTACTGCCATCGCAGTCGCTGGGAAATGCAAGGAGCGTGGCTAGGGGAGATGGGCGGAAGGTAACGCCCGCGTGACCGGGGGTGGGGGAAATAAATGTTATCAATGGCATATAAATGTAATTAAAATGAATTAAAGAGAAATATTCAAATAATTAGTTGAGTGGGTAAATGACATCAGATTGACCTCAAATTTTGTGTGAGATAAATAAGTAAATAATTACACCAAAAAATATTAATTTCGTATTTTGAATAATTTAAGACCACCAATTATGTTAGTGGCATATTTGTCATTTTAGTGTTTTAGATGGGTGAAATAATCAATTTATTCTTTCATATTTTATTTGTTGAAATTAATATGGAATGTATTATCCATATTAAGTGTTTTCACTAAATTTTATATAGTGAATACATTTTCATATCATTATTTATGAAAAGGTAATAATTGAGTCATTTCTTGCATTTTTAATTATTTACCAATGATTTGGCCATAAAAAATTGATATGAGGGCATATTAGACATTATATTTTCTAAATAAAATATTAAATTGATATTTTATGCAAAATCATGTATTTAATTATACTAGGGGTAAAATGGTCATTTTGAATTGTTAGACTCCAATTAAAACACTAGTTGGAACATTTGTGCAAAACCCATTCATTGCCATGAATGTGGGTAAATATAGATCTCATCATCAAATATTGCTCAAATTCAACATTGAGGCTAAGAAGGATACAAAAGATAGGAAAATTTAAGGAAAAGTCCAAAAGGACAAAACAATTAAGAAGCTTGAGAAATGGGTAAATTGCAAATAGAACCCTGATATTCGGTCTATTATCAGTAGGGCAGGTATGCCCTAGTTCCACCATTTTGCATTTCACCTGCCACATTTACTTTCATTTTCTTGCTTTTATTCTCCATCTTAGTTTCTTTTGATGCTTTGCGTCCTTGCATGCCATGTAGTTTACATTCCTGCCATTTTTGCGTAATTTTCAAAAATTTGTTATTTTTGCCATGCATTGCATGTCATGTATATTTTTGGTAATTTTTATATGTTTTAGCTAGGATTTGCTTGTTTACAGCTTTAAGTTCAATGACATAGGTTTAGATGTTATTGAAAGCAACTTTGCACCGTTTTGGCCAATTTTGCCCAAATTTGAGATTTCTTGTCTAAAAGTATTATTCAACCCAATCTCTACCTTTTGGATTAAAAATGATGACATTTGACAAATGCAAGTGAATTATCATTGTTTGTTGCTAAATGGTATCGATTCCTGACTTTTTACATGTGCATCACCTCTCTTATGTTTATGAATGATTTGGTTGAATTGTGACTTGAGAAAGCCATGAACGTTTAGTGCCTATGAAATCACTTGATTGAAATATCAATTTTAGGTTGTTCATTCATGTGTTGTGACATTATTGGATGAATTGTTGGATTAATTTTCATGCATGAGACCTCATGTTGAGAATCACGCCAATGACCCCTCTTTGACCGAACTCTTCACTCACCATCTTCTTACCCCCGCCCCCCCCCCCCCGGCCTCATGAAAGGATGCCAAAGTACACATATTAGTCGTGGCCACCTCCAAAATATTGGGGTGGCAACCTCCAAAATATTGGGGTGGCCACATCTACATCTACCGCTTTATTCTCATCACCATATGCCCTATCTACTCCAAGGGCAAAGAAAAAGAAAAAAAATGAAAGGTGCTCATATTTAAGAGCATGTAAGTAAAAAAAAGATGAGTTCTCTATGTAATAGCACTCTAAAATATTATCGCAACCCTTTCTTCCATTTTTATACCCATTGAGCTAGGAAACATCAAACCTAGCTCATTTTGCCCTTTCCGCAGCCACGTGGGTCATTTGGTGTGATTTGAAACATAAGGTTGAAAGCATGAAGGTGAAACAATACTCTTAGTCATCCTTGATTAATTCCATCATGAAACGGTTTACCTAGAACTACATGAAAGAAATATGGATAGCTTGTGTGTTTTATACACTATATTTGAAGTTCATATGCTTTGTGATCTTTTCATGATTGGTTTGTAGTAGGAGAGGAGAGAGGTGAAATGCTTGTACTTAGTCACTACTGATCCCATTCAAAAATAATCATCCTTTTCTTTGCATTTGTCATTTCTTGATTGTGGAAAAATTGCAGAGAGATTGAGTTGGAGCATACTTGAGTACAAGTATGTTTCAAGTTTGTGGTGGTGATTTAGCCCTATTTTAGGGCTTCATCTTGTATCATTTTGTATTTCAATCACATCTATACCTATTATATTACATGTTATTTCCCTCATTATGCATATTTGTGTAAAATGTACTTATGGACATTATTTGCATGTTTTTCAGGCATTTGGACCATGCTTGATGGAAGAGAGAGAAGGAGTGATCCTAGGGATTCTCTACCCTTGGAGAGACCCAAAGTAAAGTCTGATTCTCCCTCAACCTACCCCTAGTGGCCAAAGATCTATTGAAGAAAATATGTCCAAGAAAATCCAAAGAATCTAGATAAAGTGTTGATCCAGAGACCAATAAGATCGTGGCACCATGAAACGGCCGTGTTGGGTCACTTGCAAATCAACAAAGTCATCCTCAAGTGAAGCTAGAATCGCCACCACTGTGCCACCCAGAACAGTTGTGGTGAACTGACCCAGAACTGTCGTGCCACCTCGCACGGCCGTACTATAGCAGAGGCAGATAGGCTGTGGAGCCGAGAACGACCTGAGCTTTTCGAGCCACCATGGCCGTTCTACCCTTACGCCACCACAGCCGTGCTACCCTTACTCCACCATGGTCGTGGTGACCACCACGGTTGTGCCAGCTCCAACACAGAATTGACCATCAACCTGTGATTTTCACATTTTAATTCAAATGACCATTCTACCCCACCACGACCGTGCTCAACCCTACCCACCATAGCCGTGGTGATTCACCACGGCCGTGCTACTCACAAAGCCCAACTACTTTTTCCACTGCATTTCCCATACTACATTTACTTGACCTAGTGCTCCCCCCACACCTATATATACCTAGCTGGCGGCTCTAGCACGAGGTTGGCCTCCCCCAGCTCACTCCTACCACTCCATTTCATTCTTCCTTCATTCCACTTCATTTCCACCTCCATAATCCTGTCCATTTCACCATTTCCACCACCAAACCCTAGTTTAGCCTAGTTTCTACCCATAATCCCCTTCATTCCACACCCTTGCACCTTGGAGGAGAGAGGAGGACATTTTGCAGTAGCTATAGAGGAGGATTTCTTCATCTACACCGAGCTCCATGGCTTCTTCTACCTCTTTCTTCTTTCTTTTAAAATTTTCCATTTACATGAGTATCTAGGCCCCATTGGGTGGGCTGTTTGGGGTGTAAAATGTTACTTTGATACCATGTTGGGGGAAAATGACATGTAAACTTTATAATTCCATTTGTTAATGATTATTTTCTATTTCTATCTCATTCTCCATGAATTGTTTGTTGATTTATGTGTGAAATCAATTAGGAATTTAGGGAAATTGTTTATATGTGTGAATTATAGGACTTGCCCCTAGGTCCAATTATTGGATCCCTAGGTAGCCTCCCATATTCCTACATCCCAATCAATCTACCTAAGCCGAGCTGAAAGATCTAAGTAGCTAGATTAGGTGACTCTAGTGCAATTAGCATGGAGTCTTCTCAAGGCTAGAATGTGGGGGAATCGGGGTCCAAAACCCTAATTTCACCTCCCCGGACTACCCTCAGCCCCTAATTTCCCAAGGAATGTGTAATCTAGAAACCTAGACTTGATTAGACTATAATCAAATTGAACCTAATTCCTAACCCAATTGAGCCTTGCAAGGGTAGCAGGGGGTGTTAGGGACTAGTTCCCCTATACACAACCTAGCATATCCATGGCCAGTTAGTAGCTTAGGTTAATTCGTTAGACTCTAACTTGGTTTTTGGTTTGGATAACTTAAATGGAATCATAATGTTCATATGTCACCCCCTAACTTAAGTGATAAGTGCATCCCCTAAACAACCCACACCTTCCTTAATTGATTTAAAACCCTAGTTTTCATCTTGCCTAGCTAGTGTTAGCTTAGTTAGTTCTTTTCTTGCCTAGATAGCTTATTTCCCTGTTCTTGGTTTGTTCTTCTAGTTTAGCTCTATACTTGTTGTCTTTCTCTTCTTGCTTTCCTTAGTGTAAATTGCCTTTTCACACTACAAAAAAAAGACGATTTAACTACAATTTCTCCAACTACATATATTGTATTTGTATTCAAAGCTACTATTCTTTTCAAATTTGAAAAATGTAAATAAAATAAATAGAGCTAATTGTAATAGCTACAAAATTTATGACATACATCATTTGAATACAAAATACTCCTCTCGAACTCATCTCCCCCTCTCTCTCCACCCCCTCACCAAATAACAAAAAAGCCTAAAAATTTTAAAATTTCCACGCACTATTCCCCCTTATTGGCGCGGTTTCAAGCCATAACCCCAAATCCAATCACCCTTCCTCCATCGTGCGCCCCCATTGATAGTGCCACCTCCACCTATCGTGTGCCCCATAACATCGATAGTGCCACCTCCACCTATCATGCACCCCCATAACCCCAAATCCGATCACCCTTCCTACGTCTCACCCTCTCATCCTCCTCAACACCCCTCGTCTCCGCCCCTTTTCTAGCACCCGACCTCACAAAACATCGGAGAGGAGGTGTTGGAAGGACAAAACCGGCGAGGATATAAAAGGTGAAAGGAGAGAAGCAAGGTTGAAGTACAACAAGGTCAGGTATACTCCCCCATCCCCAATTATGATCTTGATGTTTCTCATACCTGCCAAATCACATGGAAGGAAAAAACCCAAGCTTATCCCCTTTCCAGAACCCCATGCTCTGTTTTCAGAATGTGAGGAAGAACTGCAAACCTTACTCATTGAAAACCACCAATGTGTGTGTGAGAAAAATCTATGCGTCATTGTTAATTTCCTCATCTCTTAGCCTACCCATCACACCTAAGTGCTCGTGCGAGGCTGGCTATTCATCTTTGATAGGTCTTCCTCACCCATTCAGTCTAACCTATTGGTCCACCATAGATTCACCCTTGATCATGTGAGAAAGGATAATTTTCCTATCTTCGGCACATATTGGGAGACTGATTGCTCACTCCCTCCAACCCTTTCTACTGATTTAGGGAAATCATGATGAGAAAGGTGGCCTAGCATTCTAGGATTAGACTGTAACAACTGTGAGAAATATTGACCAGCTAGTCTTAGAAATTAAGCCACAATATTATGAATAAATCAATGAATTTGTTTTCAAACTTGGCGTATACAACTGTGATAGTTTTTGGCATGGTTCATGTTTATATTGAATCAACATATTGCTTCTCTCTTACTACTAAGAGTGGATTATCTGGAAAGGAATAAATCTTGTAGTGGTTTTTCTAATGAAAATTTGGCTATTTACTTGACTATTTGCCATAAGTATCTGAGATTCTCTATATACATACTTGCATCTCAGCAGCAATAGCAAAAAATGTTAACTGCAATAATCAAATGAGGGACCCCATACTTATTGGATGCCTCCAAATATGCCTTTTGGACTATAAAAGTGACCCCTTCATTCCTAGAATGAAAAATAAGGAGTTGAGGATCATATTTCTTAATGCCAGTTGGAATGCATCCCTTTGTTAGTTCTTCATTTACAAGATCTTGAAAGGTGTTATTTGATTTGTTCCTTCACCTATTGAATCCAGCAAATAGGAAGTGTATATCTGGTCATGATCATAAGAAGATCCTCTACTCTAACTGTTGTATGCTTTATTCAGATTCACCTTGATGCTATCTCCAATCTTTCATATAATGATCTTTTACTTTTTTGGGATCAAATAAATAAAGGGGATTTCTGCATTGTTCATCCTAGATAACCAGACTTCTAATTTCATTCCTTCTTCAAGTCTTCAAAGAGGAATAGAAAATCTTAGGGTTGTTGTCTCCATGTTTGAATCAAATAGATATGAGACTTGGCTGAGCACAAAATTCAGCTACGCTTGCAATTGAGGTCCTCCTTTTAATTTTAGAAGTTGCTTCCTGCAAAATTTCATCACCCAGATGACAACAACCATTTATTTATGGAAAAAGCTTCCTTCTCTGAGTTTATAAACATAACAGACCCATCCCTAAGATATTATAGGTTCCACTAAATGTTCCTTTTTGATGTTTCCTCTTCGTGAGGTGGCCAAAAAGTTGTCACTTAATGAACCTTTAACCACATTGTAGAAATCTTTACAATCTACCTAGGAATTAAGATAAGGGGAAAGGGGTTCACCATTTATACAATGATTGCTAAAAATGTTGAACAATATTATACCCCTAGAATCTTGATATAAGTATAGGAAGGAAGTCGAATGTAGAGTTGTATCTATTTTGACTCCATCTTATTTTATCCATGATACTGGTTTTCTCATGTAAACCTTGACCCTTTAGCTGGAAGCCGTAATTAGCTTGCTGCATTGCGTCATTAAATTCATAGAATGTTGGGATGGAGGAGACCTATCCAAATGAACCCAGAAAATGTCATTTACGTTAACCATGAGTGATTTACAACAAAACCTATGTTAATTATGAACCTCCATATCTTTGTAAACCTTCATAGTTTTATGTGTTTGTCATCTTCATTTCACCTATTGGTAATAGTAGTCTCAATATTTCTTCTTTTATATTTAGCTATGCATTGTGTCAGGTGATCACTTTCGTTAGTTTTCTATCTTCATCATCCTCATAATTGTTCTCTATGAACTAGGAACACTATCTCTAGATGGAGTTTGGCAAAGGACTTCTTTTGGAATGCCATCTACATATCCAACCAATATCCTTAGAAGACTACAAAAAATGCATATTCTAATATCTATTTTTGCTTTTTTTGTTTTTTTTTGCTGAATGGCACCTTGTAGGTACTTTTCTCTACTGCAACATTTGGATAATTCGCCAACATTTGGATAATTCAAAGAGAAATGTAAGACTTCAAAAATGCTTTTTTTGCTTCAAAGATTTTGCATATGCAATGTAGCACATAAGTTGAGTTGCGTTAAACACAAGAGAGAGTGCTTCTTCATGTTCTTATGAACCTTGATCATGTGATGGAAAATGTGGTAATTTATATTTTCATCGAGCTCATCAATACTAACATACACAAGACCAATCCTTGAAAGGATAGTAGGAGGAAGGCAACAATGTAATTAAGAGGTGTCAATTTGTCTTAACAACCTCCAGTAGGTCTCGATGCAGGTAAGATTATGGTTTGAACATTGAGTGTGACTTGTATACCAACTTTTGTGATGCTGATTTTTTGTTGTTTATTGATTCTAGGGTAGCAACGTGATCTTTGATATTCATCCTATCAAATTCATCAATGCAACATACTCTATTATCATCAAGCATCAATGCAATGGCCTTGGTACAAAACTCCCATGTTTCTGGTTCTTTGGCAACAGTTCCTGTCAAACCTCTAATAGAAGATACCTTTCTAGATGTATAGACATACCTTGTTTTATATATATGACTCTTTTCAGAGTTTAGATATTAAGTATGTGTAAACCATGGTTCATTTTCACATCAATGCTAGAACAATGAATAGAGGAAGGGGCGACATATAGAGGATATATATGATTCTAGGGAAAAGCATAAGTGAAGTGTCGAAAAAAAATGTTTTTCATCAATAAATTAGTTGGATCACTAGGTTGTATCAATATGTTCAAAGAAAATGGATTTTACCCAATTTTATACACTAGGCTAGCTGGATCATGGTTCAATTAGTCAGGATGGACTGATTTGGGTTGGTTTCGAAGACCTTGCTTACCACATTTTTGGCCATTTCACTTGGTATATAGACTCACTCTTTCTCTCATATGTCCTGGTTTAATTAGAGTTTCTACATCTGGTATGCAATATTGTGTGGGTGGGAGCATATGGGGTTACACATTTCCCCTTTTCAAAGTTATGCTTTTCTGAACCTCATCATTCTACCGCCATTTGTTCTCACATGAAGGCTCATTACCCCCTTTTGATTTCCCCCAAACTTCTTTGCCAACTATTTCTATGCAAAAACTCATGTAGATCCACTATAGTTACTCCAAATTTATGACTTCAATGACAAACATCTATCATTAATGTTCTTCGTATGCCTATTACTTCTTTTACCTTCTCCACAGAAACCCCCACCCTATTTTCCGCATTGAGTAATTATTAACCACTAGTTGCTACCAGTGAACGAAACAACAAGGTCTGTATGCTGCAAGCCCTAGACATTTTACTATTGCTAATTTCCTATTATTCAGTATGTTTATACTTTCCTTTACAAGTCCGAATACATAGTTATATTTATTCAAACTGACAATCTATCTTGACTCATGGATTCCCTAGGCAACATACAGTCTATGGATATCCTTCAATATACATGTCATGTTAACTAACCAATTTGGCTGTGAATATGACCATTATTTAAAATAATCAGATATTATCCCCGTTCTTACTAACATGAGATTTTTGTTCAAGTTGGAATACTTGTCAAGCCAATTTATTTTCATGTCTAATAGATGATGTATTTGAATATGAAATGTTGTGGTTTACAAATCAATATAATATATTACTTTTTACCTGGGAACAATGATTGCCATGATAATCTATATCGAAGACAAGCTACATAGATAAACAACAAATTGAAAGAAACCTAGATAAAAAATGAAAATTACATTTTGATATAAATAACCGGACATGAGGATTTTTATAGTGTTGGCAAATTTGATTTCTTCTTAGTGAGTTCTAGAGATGTGTGATAGGTATGCACCAAGATTGATGTGTCACATGTATACACATATTCACCTAGCATATGCATATAACAGGTCTAGTTTCTAAATCATTATAACGAAAGTCATACTATCATCTCACCTACATCTACTCCTTGCTCCCTATCATCCTCAAAGTTCATCTTCATCTTCACACATTGAGAAGCCACTTCACGATAACATCTTCCAGACCTGTTGAAGCTTTCTATGGTCTTCCACTACCTCTGTGTTTCCTCAAGGTTCTACTGTTGAGTCTTCTGGAACTGAAATAACATATCTTCATTTGCCTCTTGCAACCGTGTCAGGTTCTTGTTCTTATGCTTCAACATTACTTCATACTAATTGAGATCGACTCAGATTGGTTTCGTATTATCTAACTTCAACGTAATCTAATTGTTATTTTTTCTAAGACCAATTAGGAATGTTTTTCTTTCATCTTCCTTGGTCCAACCAATGAAACAGAGAATACAGGCACTATGAAACATGGACATGGTACTTGATACTTCTATTTTCATGCTACATGCTTTAAATTATGAACTCATTTCAGTTGAGCGTTATAAGTTCCTGGCTTTGTTCGATTACTTTTTCCATAAAGCATATTACACTATTCAAGTTTGGGATGTAACTCTATTGATGTGATGTATTTTCACATCTATTTACTCACGAGACATGATCAAGAGCCTATTATTTATTCGCGGGTATAACTTTTTGAAATGGATTTGTCTTGCTCTAGTTTATGCTTGATGTGCTCTTCTAGCTAAATCATTGTAATAAAAGTCCATTTTGGCTCACCAGAGCTTTATTTCAAAAGAAAGACACACACAAGTTTCAGTATTTTAGGAACCACTTGGACTTGGTAATTGGTTGCAATGAGACAAGTATTACAACAAATCATTGCATCTATATTTCAGAATTGGAAGTGCTACTTGAATTTGTTGAAAAGTATTAAAACCACAAATACATGTATTTTGATTGCACTATCACAACCAAATATGCCCTCTTTAGGTACTTTGAAATATAGAGATCTAGCTTGAATATGTATATTATGGTTTTACATAATCTTACATGTATATATAATCCATCTCTATTTTTTTTGGATTTTTTAGAACAACCAATGCCTTAAAGAGTCTTTCATATTTAAAGGGACGAGAGTCTAGGAAATTCAAGCCCAGATGAAGGTGATGGTAAGCGGTCTCGCAAAGTATATTGTACAAGGACTTTCAAGTTTTCATTAAGAAATTCTTTAAGATCTTCCACCAATGCAATAGCGAATGCACTATCCAAGACACAACAAAAGTTTAAGCAATTCTTCAAGATCTTCCACCAACACAATAGCAAATGCACTATCTAAGATGCAATAAAAGTTCTTGATTGTAATTTTAGGTAGAAATAGGGTAAGTGGTATCACTATGAGGGAATCATTGTGGTTATCATCTACGATATAAAATTTTATAATAGTTTCACAGGTTGTTTGTTAAAGTGGAGTGCCCATTTGTGACTGATGTCTTTCTTGTTGGTTTTTACATGGGGTGGCTTTTGGTGAGCCAATTTTCTTTAGCATTCATGGGGAAACCTAATAGACCTTAAAGATGGTGGAATTTATGGATCCCTTGGTTCCCACTCAAGTTTTCAAACCATTCAAAGTGGTTTATCACTAAACATGGATACAAAGTACAAATTCATATTGTGCCTCTCTTTGTATGTCCTTTTTTCTTATTCTAATTGTCTTTTATATAAATTTTTTTCCTAATTAATGTCTAGATTGTATCCAATTGTTCCTTCTTCATACAAAATATTGAGTTCGACATTTACAATCAAAGTGCTGCATTGACCAGCAAAAGCATTCTATGCAATAATATCTTGTGTGAATCACAAGCTGCCTGCTTGAAAGCATCTGACTTTTGTCCTTACAAGGTTGCTTATATATCCTCTGCAACTTCCTCCTATATATCTAAGTTGTCTCTTTCCTTGAATCTACAACTCCTAGTGGTCTTTTTAGGTTTTTTATGGAGAAAGCATCAGTTCTTAGCATTTTGGCTAGCCTACACCTTGTATTAGATTCATTTTCCATGTGTATGGTCTCGATGGCCTTGTAAGAATTCATTGTGGAGATAAAGGTACTTCTGACCAAGATGAAACTCCTATCAATCCTAGTCCTTCCAAGTGAGTTGTTGTCATGGTTCAGGTGCTTATTTTTTAAATGACTCACAAATGAGTAGGCGTTCACTCCCTACCTTGTTTTGGATACTCTATAGTCCAACTTACTTTGTCAATGTCATTGGCATGCAACTAGGAACCAGTTGCTACACTAAAGACTTCAACATCCTTCTAAACACTCAATGATCCAGCACACCCGCATATTACATTATATATATATATATATATATATATAAAGGAATATATGAAATGAATTTTATTTTCTAAAAGTTGTTCGCTTTTGAAACTTACATCCGATGGACTATGTCTTAGACCTCAACGACCTTCTAGAGAGCATCCATACTGTGATGTGAGGTTTCCTAATTTATCCAATGACACTTTGACCAAAAAAAGTTGATCTTAGGTAATGAGTGATAGATCAGGGTGCATTTGTTGGTGTTATGCTAACATATCCCCATCATCTTCCATAGACACTCTCATGGAAGGATCCTCAGAATAAAGTTCTCTTGTGTAGTAGCTGGAGCCTGAAGAAGAGGGTGGTGTATTTATTTTATGACAATACCTTTTCAATGGTTTATCTTTTAAGCTCACACTTTTATTTCCACTATGAAATAAGCTCTTAATGCTACATGTTATATTTGGTGTAACTGAGTTTTAAAAGGGGACAATGAACTTATAACCTATAAATACTCTCACTTGACTGAACTTGGGAGTTAAGACAGGAGGGCTTTGGCAGCATTCCAACATAAAAATGTAATGCACTTGAGTCAAGATAAAACAAAATGATTAATGAAGTTTTCTATATCTAACAACAATTTGATGTCCTGATTTGTCAAGTAATCAGGTTTAGTGATTCCTAATCCATTACCGGTCCACATCTCAACTTGATGTTGGATTAGTCTTCTTGTGAACATGACTCACTTTTAATATTGCTTGATTTTTCTTTTATTTATTCTCGCAACTACTTTTGTTCTATTTCAAGTGATCTCAAGGCTTCTATATCAACCAAGAATAAGAACAAAGAAGTTTGCAGCAATCTTCCTGGATGACTTTCTTATATATTTTCGACTTTGGATATAGAATGTGATTTTAATTCATATGATGGTGTGACGAACAAGACGATCTTCATTTATTCAAAATGTTGAAAAATGCAATTGGTTATGCATATTCAAACACTACAAATATGATGGTTGTAGTCGTACTAAGGTGGTTGTGGTGCTATCACATGCAGTGTGCTTATGGAAATAACCATAATCAAAGCCTCCAACTACCACATTTTCCTAAAGTAGCAGCTACTATGCTGTCCTAGAGTTGTTGTTGCCTTACGGTAAAAACTCCTCACACAGTCAACCATAGATTCACAATCATAGATATTGTCTAGAGCAGTTCTGAAGGGGTTGAGGTGCTTCTCTATTTTGTAGATGTTAAGGATGAGTACAATTAAATCAAACAAAACTATATCTTAGTTATCAGGAGGTCATGTTTTGTCTCAAGCATGAATCTTACTATTTCATATTCTTCCTTGATGGGAGAGCGCCAAGCTGTTGTACTCCTAAAAAATATTTCGTATATCTCCTATATTACAAATCATAGTTCCAGAACCTATTCTACTTTTACCCAGTACTGCATTGATCTTCATCTTCACCCTAAACAAGATCTAAAGGTTGGGTAACCCAAAAAATTCGTATTTGTGCCTTGTTTCTTATTTACTAGTGTTAATTAGCAAGTTTAGTTTACAACCTTTACATAACGTTTTTCTTCCTAACTCTAGTATGTGGTTTTTGTTAGTGCAAAGCTAATTATAGTTGTTGAAACACATGACACTTTAGTATATTATATTTTTTTATCATGAAAAGATCATTGCCCAATAATTTGTGACCCACCTATTGTGTATTGCTTTACTTTTTAGGTACTCGTCTATGAAATACATTCAATGACAAAAAAATAGTAGATCAAATTTTTTTATACAAGAAAATCTTCTTTAGGTTTTTTTTATCGTATAGAGCCCCTAAAATTTTGTGCATTTCTTAGTTGAAGGAACTTCCAGAAATTACAAGTTATTGATACATCCACATAATTCTTGATTTTGATATCTTGATGTTCCCTTTGCGAGCAAGCTAGGAAGATAAGGAGTACATGGTTTTTACTTGTGAGTTATTTACTCGCTTATGGGAGATGGCCGCTGTAGAAGGTCATTTTCTTCTAATCAGTCTTTGCTACCATAGTGCCACGAGTATCTCATTTCCTTTGGTGAGAGGAAAACCAGACATTCACAATGAAGAAGTAAGTACTCCTTGATTTCTCTTTAAATTAAAAATGAAATTTATCTTTTTTGTTATGTATATCATGATGCATATCAATATTTTTGCTGACCATGTTAGTTTCTCATGCTATTACGATGTAACATGTCCAAAATATGGTTTATGACATTCTTGTTTGTAAATATTTTGCATAATCATTGTATTTTAGCACCGATGCAACTTCTTTATAGTTCATCAATGTCTAGCAGTCTCTGTTTTGGATTCTATCATTGTTACATTTCCACCATTCGGGGCAATTATTATGTATGTAGGTTGGACAATAAAGGAGGCTCAAGGTGGGGCATGTGTTGGTAAAACATGTAATGGGTTAGGGTTTGATGTTGGGTGAGGATCTAGCTAGCTTCACAAGATATGACTTTATTAAATGACATGATTCTTCATAATAAGCACTCAAATATGCCTTTATTAAACCATGAATTTATATACTTGTGAAGTGAAACTTATGTGTGCTACTAGTTGAATTAAAATCTCTTGCTATGTTCAGTGATGTGATTTTATTATTTCCCATATTCAGTGGCTCTAACATTAGGCACTTACTATTTTTTTATGTCCTGCACGATTGGTCATGTGAGAATTTACTTCTGTGGTGGGTGTTCGCTAGGAACTGATTAGCTTGTGGTGTGAAAACATTGAAAGAAATTCCCCACCAATGTGAGAGAGTCATATCTCCCAATCTAACATGATCAACTTTTTTATTCTACCCAGCCAAGCGGCCATCAATGGATTGCCTTTGACCTCCCCATGGATAGCTTCCATTCCCAGTAAGCTGTCAGTTTCTATCTGAAGCTTCTGTAATTTCTTTTGTAGCAATAGTTAACCCAAATGGATGGCTGCTAATTCTCTATCTAGCATAGAGCTCATCCTACTACACCTGCTCCAGCTCCCTTTCCCTTCACCATTTTGATCATGAGCTACCACAGCTATGCTAGCAAGCTTCCTCTTGTATGATTCATCTGAGTTGAATTGCACCTAGTTGTGCATAGGTGCTATCTGCCATGAAATAGCATTCAACTGTTGTTTTCTAACAACCATTGTTCTCTAAGATTCCTCACAACATTTACCCATTGCAAAAGTTGAGATGATTTCATTTTCCAATGGAATCACTTTGCATTCAGAAGTATACACATTCCTTGCCTATGAATAAACTAACAACCTGTCATGAAAAGTATGCTAAGACTTCCACCTTCTTTAACTTTCCTCACCATCCAACCTGCCAAGTCAAAGGTAAAGAACTGATTTTTATTTCTGACCCTTCAAGCTTTAACCAGATGGTTTTGGCTCTCATATAATCCCTCAAATGGTTTTCAACCCTTCAATGCTCTTTGTTGTGCCTTGTATTCACCTCTCTTATCGCGTGTAAAGCAGCAATTTGACAGAATTATCAGCATGAAAATAGTTACCAACACTACAGATCATATAAGAGGTGCATTTGGCTGAAGTAGCATCATGTAATCAATTATCGTTACTACTAGCCATACACCTTATGGATCCCTCTAGCACCTTTCTTTGTTTAATCCACTATCAGATGCATGGTGTCTGCCATGCATGCACATTGACTTACAGCCAGAGGGGTACCTCTTGGTCTTTCTACGATATTAAGCATGAATGCTAAATTATTATTTTTAAACCTAATTGACCCCTGATCAATAGGCCTAGTAGGTCGGGGTATGCATGGGGTGGGAGGCTAAAAAGTGTTGTTGGGGTTAACAATTGTTGTACACTATGCCACACTCATCCCATATGCATCGTTGTTGTAGTAAGAAACACCTCCATTTTATGAAATTATTTAGAATGACATAGATGATTTTTCATGTTTTTATGCTTGGAAAGTGTATAGGTGAGCTTTTCTGGGTATTCAACCCAATTGACTTTAAGTTGATAATGAGTTTGTTGTTGTACTAATTTTTTTTTGTCATTTTTTTTGCTTATATGTGTTCTAGGATCTCTACACTATAAGTAACATTGTGAATTCTAGTTCTTGATGTCCTTCACATTCATTCTCACACTACAACTTCTGAAATTTAGTCTTGTGATCGACATTCTCATTTCTATAGAGAAAGGTAAAAAGGAGAGAGAGTATTGAGCCATAGCAATCATATGTGATAAAAGAACAACTTGGGATACATCAATAGCACAAGTGCCCTCTCCTTTTATAGGAGAGGGGCAACGTTCCACGGGTAATTGGGTCAAACCCAATTTACTTATTAATACATAGTATACTAATAACTTAACAATATGCACTTTAAATATACGAATGACTAAAAGATCTTTGATGCATTAGTTTTATTGCCTTTTTAATGAATCAAGATGGGATCATGCACCAACTTATAAAGCACAAGTTACCCTGATTTCTATTCTCATGTAAAGGGCTCCTTTTGGTGTATCTATCACTTATTTTTAACTTGAACCATCTTATCATGTTAATTTTATTTGTTTTATGTTTCCAATTCACTTGTGGATCTTTATTCTTGAATCCCACCCACAACTTTTCTGAGTTCAATAACTTCATTTCTCTATGCGTGCAATTTAAATTTAGTGGGATGATGACTTTTAGATCTTTGATGTTTTTGACATGAAATTCAATCTCGAGACTAGCACTCCCATTTTCACAGAGAAGTCACTTTAGCAATCATCCTCACACTCCAATTTCTGAAACAACTCTGTGCTTGCATTGATGTTCCTATCTCTTACTTTTTTCATTGAGTTGTTGATGACAATTAGACACTACTTATCTTTCAACTATGAATTCATGCTCTCTATAGTGATGGATGGAAATATAGGGAACATTCATATGATAATATGTATGGCATATTGAAATGATATCATGCATGGAGCACAATGATGATCATGCTCTTCTCCATCCATGTGATACAACATCATAATCTGGATCACAAAAGAATAAGAACCTTAATATCGGGTTGACACAACAACTAGTAGCAAGGAATTTTTAACCAATTGACGCATGCATGCGACAACAGGATTTAACATGTTATACCATCTTATGACAAAGTTGAGTTATGTCATAGCATATCAAGTACAAATAGAGACTTCCTTTCATATTTTTAGTACTCACAGGACAGTAAGAGACACTTCCAAACTAATATGAGAGAGAAATAACCCAAATTGGGATAATTGCAAGAAATGACAGTTGGAAGTAAGCACTTGAACATGCTAGCTCAGTGCATGAGAAGTGACAAATCAAAAATTTGACAGAAAACCTTCAATTCAGTGATACGATCATCAAGAAGAGGACTTGCATCAATGGTTCAATACATGTAGAAATGTTCAATTGGCTGAAGTTTATGCCATATGCATGATCTATTATGATTCATAATGGCAATAGTATGGTTTCTAAATAGATACAAAAATAGAATCATGTATGTGTGTATAGTAGTTTTCCCCACTAACGATTTGATATCTAAGATGCTATTATTCAGACCATGCTTTGATGTGCGATGTGCTTCACGTTGTATTTCAGTTTGATAATATAACTAGATCATTGTAAATGGATGGAATCACCAATCTATAGGAACTATTTCAAGCACAAGTACAATGCATAACAAAACTTTTGTAAATTACAAATAAACATAAATAAACAATAGTTTAGTATTATGTAGATCTCATTCATTATTCAATCTGTAAGGCTAAGCCTATTATAATCCACAAGATTGAGTAATACGTATATATTTGTCTACATGGATAAATAGTTGGTGTACCGATACAAATTAGCTTGTCATTAGTCTATCAAGAAATAATTTACTTTGTTTTATGACAAGAATATAGATTAAACTTCTCATGTTCCATCAACATGGTAATGAGTATTTGATTTTCATCCAAGATGAACAAAACAAACTTGCTCCTAGTCTGAGAGTCAGATATCTGTGTAAATATCTTGGTGATTAGTATATATATGCTCCAGATTGAGTGGGAGTGTTCTCCCTTTTTTAATATATATGGTCTAGCCATGTTCATTCTAATTTGGTTATTATCTGCCACCCAAGTTCATATAAATAAGAATGCCCCATTCATTGTAAGTTCAAGTTACTCTGCCTCTATAATCTGTGTAGATTTGTGTTTATTTCATAATTAAGCCATGTGTTGTAGACATCCCTCAACCGGTTTCCTATTAGGCAGAAAGGCTAACCGGTGCTCTCCCATCTTCTCAAAATAGGGTAGTAGGGTTTACATATGTTTGCATTAAATACACTACCATCTTATGTGTTAACATCTATATGTAAGAGATATTGTGAACACTTCTCATTCATGTAAGAAATATTATATCTAAGAACTATATATACCTACATGCCCATGCAAATTAAAATTTCCTAGCATCTATGTCTTCATTGATGAAACTACTATAGGAGGCTCGTCCAATGTGCTTCTAACTTTTCACATTCATAAGAAAACAACCAGCCTAACTTCTTCATCACAACCTCAATTTCTTTTTACCTTTACCAATATTTTTATATGGAGCAACCAACAAGCATTACTAATATGCACAGGGAATTTAAGTTTAAACATAGAACTATTGAAGTTTGCCTACGAAGAAATGTTTTCTTATTTGCATATGGATATATTAGTTTGTCAAGTTCATGTTTCCTGTAGCATGCATTTTAGTTGATGGAAGAATATTAACCTATTGTCTCAATGATTGTCTCAATAATTTTTGCTTATGAAGAGTTCTACATCTATATATATAAGAAAGACTTACTTTCATGTTAGGATTAGCAGCCCATGCCTATCCTCTTTTCTATCCTACAATTATAGATGCTATTATATCTTATATTTCTCTTCTTTTACCTCATTGCCTTAATACACTGGTACCATTTCTTCCTCCACTCTAACTATGTTCTAGCACTGATAGTGGTGCGGTGATCAAGGATGGAGGTCATTGACCTATGCATGAGTGCATGTGCAACAATGCAAGTGAAAATCACTAGAGGTGCAAATGGGCTCTAGTTTTGGGGTGGTGGTTGGTGCGCCACAACAAAATTTGAAATTGATAACATAAAGTTTAGATCTTCATGATGGATTGGTGAAGCTTTGTGACTTCAAATGAATCTCACTTAGGATGAAGATATTTCCTCCGTTAATGTCAGCTTTTCTTCAAATTTCAAGATGAAAAAGCAAGTCTTCTAGGTGAGTTATCTCTTTTTTCTAAACTCACCAATATCATTCATATAATACTATCATGCTTATTCTGGAGATGGACTTCATATTTGAGTTCGTAGGATACTTGACTGGAGATAATTATTTTCTAAAAATTGTACAACTTGTGCCTTCAATTCAGATTTATTTGGTTGGAGATGAAACTTCGTATTCAGGTTTTCAATTTTTTTTAACAAGGTTAGATTCTGAATTATTAACCTTTCTTCTATAGATGTATCATAATACCTACACTCTTTGTATCTTTTCCTTACTTGCATGTATGTTTGATATTACAATTTTCTTAGAACTATTAAATATACAAAAGACTTTGATGTTAAACTGAGTTATGACAAATTATACTCTCAGCCGCCTAGGGTCTTCTTTAACAACTTTGTCCTATTTTGAATATCTGGCTTAACAATTTCTTTGACTTATAAAATACAAATTATAATTTAATTTGAATTCAGTTAATTCTATATCATGTTAGGCGTAATTTTTATACTACTGAGTACTGAGTCTCAAATAAATTTGTGATCTGATTCTTGCAACATCTGCCCATAAATTTAATTCACTAATGCATCTCATGGATTTATTCTGTAAGAAAAAGCCAGATCTACAAATGGGTGGTAAAGTATGTGAACTCAAGTTTATCTCTCTATATACCAATTTTGAAAATAATCTTTAAGTTTCTCAGAATCTTAATTATGTATTCTTTGTATCTGTAGACTTATTCAAAGTTTTGGAAGTATGGAAATCACCTATTTTGTGGTATTCAACTTGCATAATTTTTTATTCCCCCACTGGTGTAGCTTATAAATGATTCATCAGTGTTAAGGTGTCTACAGGGCTGTTACTTCTACCAGTTCTATAGAGGCACATCTATCCACTTAATATATTAATAGAACATACATTAATCAAGATGCAACTAGAAATCAGATTCTTAAAGTTTCAAGAGTGACTTACCATACATTCTAAGTTAGTTGACATAAAAAAATTTAAAGTTATTGATTCACTCCATTATTACTTTTAATTCTGTGTCATAGTATAAATCTGAGACCTTCCCCTGATTTTAGTTTAAGAAACGATATGCATGAGTCAGAACCAGTCCATGTTCATCTCAATTCAGTTGAGGCATTGCCATTTATTGCAAATAAGTCTGAGCATTTTCTCTTATTAACCTGGTTGTTTTCAAATTTATCAGACTGTTTGCTTATTCATATATGGGTATATTTTTCTCTACTGGTTGGTTTAAGCATGTGTTTGTAGGACCCCTTCATTTGAGGCCTGACACATGTACTCCTACTATGTTCTAAGCTACCACGGTGGTCGTCATAATTTAGTATACTTTTACTTTTTCTTTTCTACTTATGTACTTTTTCCTCCTGTATTGTATTAGTTTTTTTCACTTACATTAACTTCTCCAACCAATGACGTCCTCCTTTATTGTTGGCATTGCTTCTCTTTTGAGCCGAATGGCATGATTATTGACTAAACAACTATGTTTCTACTCTTTATCAGACGAGGCACTCATGTGACCTGTATTCGGTCCTCTTAGTCTTTCCACTATTTCTCTCATGCATTTATCTAATGTAGTAGCTCCAATACCTTCAAAAAATGATTAGGAAAAGCTTTGATGTGAATTGAAATATGCTTTGTCATGGAATAGACATTTGATATGTGGTCCTCGTGACCGCATCATCTATAGTAAATGATTCACTCCATTGTTGTATTCACTACTGTCTTGGATACTTGTGGGATGAAGACAATCATTTTGTGGATGCTAGCAACTTTCTTCTCAGTTATATACTTATAGTGTGAGAAAAGTTAGCTGTTTGGATTCTAGTCTAGTTTTACATGATAATAAAGGCTTTGATGTCTATGAATTGGGTGGACCAAAGCCATCTTTACAATCTCGTTACCAAAATTGGCCTCTTCTACCATGGTCATGCTGCATTCATGCATGTAGGGTGAGTGTCAACCTTGCTTTAGAGTGATGACATTAATTCTTGTCTGATCCACTTACAAACTAAGTATCTATAGTTGTGTTGTGAAGGTCGTGTCAATATCTTTATGAGTGATGTAATACTTCCATAGGAACTATGAGTTGTTTTGAGTGCACGATCTTAATTTATACTATGGAATCTGTATGAAATATATTAATCAAATTGTACATTTCTTTAGAGGTTATGCAATGTTACTCAGATCTGTTACTTTTTTACTTATACAATAGTATCTTGCTTAAGAGGACTTACTTATATAATATGTTTCCTTCTTATATCAGTCTTCTTCAACAGTGCAAAACTAGGTCCTTCCCAGGTGCTGTGGTTGAATCTAAGTCAGAATCAAACACAATCTAGCTGCAATGGTGATCTTGGATGCACTTCAAAAGAGGTAAACTTCAAAATAGTGGCATAGTTTTTATAGTCCTGATTTGTTCTATTTTAGAACCTTTGTCAGAGTTATGGCAGTTGGTTTTACTGAATGTAATTTATAATTTACCTACCATCTTCTAGTGTTAAGTAATGTGAACAGAAAAGATCAATGATGATAAAGCAAATGTTGCATGAGGCCACTCATATCTAAAAATCAACAACAAGGGGTGAGTATGGGGCGAAAGCTATTTCTGAACAACCATATGAATCATTGATGTCGGTGAACAACTACAACTAGGATGACTAAAGTAATGACTTATGAGTTAAATGAACTTGCTCTTGCTTTGGGTTCAATTGTTGTCTTTCCTTGTTCATCCACCTTCCTACTCTTTGCTAGCCGTTTTCATTGCCTATGGGTTCTTGTGCGGAACCCATAGGTTGTTCAAAAAATTGGCTTCTTACTGATGATGGGTTGTCTAATTAAAATTGTACTATAATTTTTTTATTTTCTACCTAAAAAATATGTAGAGTCTTATTAGATCCTCTCCAATGGCTAGTTTGTTACCAATAGCTATAGTAAATAGCTGCATAAGTTTTCTGTTGTACCTTCTTCACTCCCTCCTCCCTCTCCATCCCCATAACAGAAACTAGCTTAAAAAACACATTACTGCAGATAGCTAGCCAATTAGCTATGGGTGTACCCCACATCATGCACGCCATAACCAAACTCTTAGTTAGCAACTGTATCATGATAATTGACTCTTAGCTATATCTAAGCATCCTTCCTACCATGTTCACCTATGAATGCACATGATGTGTTGGTGGAGTGACTAACCTGGGTTCCACCTCTACAATCTCTCTAGAATCTTCACCTGTTCTATTTTAGAACCTTGTTCAGAGTTATTACAGTTGGGTTTACTGAATGTAATTTAAAATTTACCTACCATCTTCTAGTGTTAAGTAATGTGAACTGAAAAGATCAATGATGATAAAGCAAATGTTGCATGAGGCCACTCATATCTAAAAATCAACAACATGGGGTGGGTATGGGGCGGAAGTTATTTCTATACAACCATATGAATTATTGATGTTGGTGAACAACTACAACTTGGACGACTAAAGCAATGGCTTATGAGTAAAATGAACTTGCTCTTACTTTGGGTTCAATTGATGTCGTTCCTTATTCATCCACCTTCCTACTCTTTGCTAGACATTTTCATTGCGTATGGGTTCTTGTGCGGAACCCATAGGTTGTTCAAAAAATTGGCTTCTTACTGATGATGGGTTGTCCAGTTAAAATTGTACTATAAACTTTGTATTTTCTACCTAAACAATATGTAGAGTCTTTTTAGATCCTCTCCAATGTCTAGTTTGTTACCAATAGCTCTAGTAAATAGATGCATAAGTTGTCTGTTGTACCTTCTTAACTCCCTCCTCCCTCTCCATCCCCATAACATAAACTAGCTTCTAAAAAAACACATTACTGCATATAGCAAGCCAATTATCTATGGGTGTACCCCACATCATGCACGCCATAACGAGACTCTTGGTTAGCAACTGTATCATGATAATTGGCTCTTATCTATAGCTAAGCATCCTTCCTACCATGCTCACCTATGAATGCACCTGATGTGTTGGTGGAGTGACTAACCTGGGTTCCACCTCTACAATGTCTCTAGAATCTTCACCTGCTCTCCTCTTACTGTCGTCTACACCATTACAGCCCAACAAACATTGTTTCC
The DNA here is from genome assembly GCA_963693085.1 of Alisma plantago-aquatica. NCBI lineage: Eukaryota > Viridiplantae > Streptophyta > Magnoliopsida > Alismatales > Alismataceae > Alisma > Alisma plantago-aquatica. The sequence continues at coordinate 180,003,361 of OY856415.1, forward strand.
CTTATGTGATTGGACACAACAGGGCAAAGACTTCCTGCCTTTAGTTCCCTATCATTTCCAGGGGAAAGACTGTCCTACAATGGTGTGTGGTTGTTGAGCAAATATGCAAATCATTTCCATCATGATCAATAGATGACTCATTCATGATCTTGTACGGGGATTGATAATGTAATGTCTTTTATTAAATACTCAAACAATGAGCAAAGTAGTAACTAATTCCAAGTTCCATAGACACATAGCTACCGAAGGTAATCATTGTTTTAATACAATGAGATCCTCTTTCAGTATTTCTAGCTTATGTTTGTAATTATATGTTATCTCATCAACATGCATTTTGAAGACTATATAGGCTTTTCATGTTATCATTCTCTCACTTTTAGGATGATGCACTAACTAGCAAAGATGATTAATCAGGTGGGTCCTAAGAACATATAGGAACTAATAATCTAATTAGTAGAAGCATGCAAATAAAATATTCTTGTTATAGAGGATGAACTAATAATCTAAAATTAGCAACAGGGAAGGCATAAAGCACTATAACCTTGAGAAATGTGATACTTTTAATAGATTTTCATGCACAAGCATATGCATGGACATCTTTCAAGCAAAGGACTTCTCCTTATGCAATTGAACTTTTTGTTAAGACTTGCCTCATGTCATAAGAAGTTAATTTCTAGTTAGTTTCCAGTACAACATAATATCTGAAAAGAGTTGTATTTTACTTTGTTATTTGCTAAATGACATTTTTTGAATTGCTTAAGTTAAAACCTTGCTCCTGTTACTCAACCTACTTAAAATGTTGGAATAAAGGAGGGAATAGTTTATTCACTAAATGTACTATGGAATACTAGAATTGGGTACAATGACACTCTCTTTTCTTTTCAAAATTTGTGCTTCCTATTTCCATCGAGTTTTGGCCTAATTTGACAAACATTTTTAAGATTTTATGCTGCTAGAGGTGATCCTCTTAAGGTTTTCCCATGACTCCTATGGTTTATGAACTGATGTCATCCATGTTATCCAATCTGTGAGGTTGCAAATTCTTTGTGATACATGTTTAATACAACTAGCCTGACCTAATTATGAATCAATCTAACTACAAGTTGTACAGTTACAATAATACAGTTAAGTATTTATTGCTCCTTAGTTTTATTGTTACCTACTACACAAATTCTACTCAGTAACATATTTTGATTTTTTCCCTATCAAGTTTCTTAGTCAATGAGTGTTTCTTGATATTACATTTATGTTTCATTTCTACTTTAGGAAAATGGAGACATTCAGAGTAAATCCACCAAAAAGATTGAAGTTTGGTTAATCAAAAAGGAAATGTATTATTAACATAAAGGGACGACACTTAATAGCTGAAAAATCCAATACCACTACCAAGAGAAATCAAAATGAGGCATCCATGGCTTAATTAATTGTTTATGGCATAATGGAACCCCCTTCCTCTAGAGTCTATCATCTTATGAAGAGCTTTATTCCTTCAGGCCTGCCGTTTCTTTCTTCCTCCTTTCCAAATGGAGATTCTAATTAGTCAGTCAGTCCATTCACACAGAACTTAGCAATTTAGTAACCTGCATTGTGTAGGTTGGAACTCTCTTCTTAATAGACTTTGTCAAACTTCCTAGACCTTCCAAAGTCAATGTCCTTGAAGAATAAGAATTAGTCTTGCTTTCAAAGTTAGAGAAGCATGGATTATAAGTGTTCCTCTTCAATGTAGAATGAAGGAGTGGAATTCCTAAATACATACCAAGATCTTAGTTGAGATTACACCCCCGTAACTAAAAACCTGACTCCTACTCTTATGTTCCACACTTCTATCTATCATACTTGTCTAGGCGGCCAGGCGGTCCTTCCAACCCAAGGATAGCCTAGGGAGCCTAGGCGGGATCTTTAAAATGCTCTTGAGGATGTTATCCAGTACACACTATGGTTGCAGCTTTGGCAGGAAATCCTAATAGCATGTATCCTTAGTATGGCCCTTCCAACCATAGTGAGAGCACTCAGGGCATCAGGATGGTGTACCACGCCGACCACTTGTGCCACCATTTCTATTAGATTCTCTATGAGCAAAGCTCAGGATCACTCTTTAACCGTTAACAAATCCACATCCATCAAGGCATAGATAAGTGACTCCCCATGTAGTTACTTTGTTTTCACATGACCTTGTCTCAAGCTAATCAAGAATTCCAAATAAGTCATTGTCAATAGGAAATGAGACATATCTCTCTGCTACTGAAGAGATATGTCTCTAGTTTGATTTTCATTATAACAACATATTCATTTTACATAAAATCTGCATATAGTTGATTAATTTTACCATATATAAAATCTACATTTACCTTTTAATTATAACAACATTCATATGCCAATGCATATTACATTTTCAATTTTGCTCTGAGTTTCAACTATTAGTTAACTCAATTTAAAATGGGTCAAAACAAAGCACATTTGAATTCAAACAACCCAATATCGATGTTGTGTTCTCAATTCCCAACTGCATAATCTCCTTAAAGTTGAATTCAGTTACTGTTATGTTTATATATGCTTCATGTACTGCATGTATCTTTGTCGTTTTGTTTATGTACTTTATTTCTCAAAGCTCCCAACCAACTGAATATCAATGATGAGGCCACCAAGATGGAGAGATCATTTTTGAGGTAGAAGTGATGCCGCTGCGGGAGAGGCCGTGTTCGGGGTAGTCTTGATGGTAGATGTAAGGTCAGGTTGGAGATCGGGGTAGTAGTTGGGGTTGAGGGCAGATGAGAGGAGCAACAGTAAGGGGAGGATGTGGGGCAGTAGAAGAAGAGGCATGGGAGGACATGGTGCTTAGATATTATAATTCATATTAAGGTAACACAGAATATATTTGTTGAGAATATGCCACATGTTATGAGTTCTTAATTTCTGATTCACTCAGATGCTTTTGGTTATCCTTCTATTTTCACTCAGATGCTTTTAGCGCATGCAGTGATCTCTGTCAAGCCGCTGAAATTGCACAATATATGGTATGAATTGTTGGATGGTCAAATATTCTTATGTTTGTATATTGGTGTATGTACTAAATTATTCTATTTATTAAATCAATTTTGTTAGGTTTCAAATTGTAGGATGAGTGACACAATTGACCCATCACAAATCAAAGAAAGGCCAAGTTCAGATCTACAATTTCTTTTTTCTTCCAACTACGAATATTAAATCTATAAGTCTTTCCGTAATATGTTAAGAGTAGGCCTTTTACATATAAAAATGAATATGACAAAGTACTGCGATGGTTGTACATCTGGTATAATTTATAACTAATAATGTTATTGGGTTGTACTTTCAAATGGTCTAAATGAATGACCTTATAATGCAGGTTATAGACTGAAAATTGTGGACATGGCAAGCCTCAATGGTGTAAGTGAACTATCTTACAACTCTCCCATATAATGGTTGGGCTACAACAAAACATGGATGAGCTACCTAGATACTTTTCGTCTATTCACAATACTAATTTTGTCATCTTATTCTCATAGGAACCTTCATTTATGCCATGTATGAATGCTTATATATCTTTATTAAACTATTTGGATGATCTTTACTTTATTTTTAATGCCTCCCCATTTGTAAAACCTTATTTTCAGGATTAAGAGAAGTACAAGCTTTGCCATCATAGCAACTTCCATTACTTCAATTAGAGATTGAGCTTAACAATGTTAAGAATTCAGATACAGAGTATAAGAAGTATCTAAGATAGCCTCGATGCAACAGGTGCTCTCATGTGAAGCATGATGATGCATCTCCATTTGAAGCCCAGGCCCACCCCGTCACAGCTGCAGCAATAGCCACAGACGCAACAATGTATCATGATATGTTATAATTTGATATGGCTCTTTGCTTCTATGAGAAGGCTGCATTTCATAGACCTATGTATGTATTTGAACAACCACTACAAAAAAATATGATTTAGCTACAAATTTTCTAAATACATATATGATATTTGTAGTTAAAAATACTTTTCCTTATAAATTTTAAAAGTGTAACTAAAAAAATATAGTTGATTGTATTAACTATAAAATTAACTACATATTCCAATTGACTATAAATCACACTCTTCCCAATTTGTCTCTCGCTCTCCTCCACCCTCTCAAATATCAAAATGCCTAAATTTTTTGAAATTTCTGCGCACTACTTTTTTCCATATTGGCGCGACTTCACACGCGACCCATCTATCCACCTCAACTGTGCCAACCTGGCCTATCATGCTGTCTCTTCTCCTCCCACACAACCCCCGATCTGATCGCCCTCTCTCGGTTTCACCCTATTCTCCTCCCCATCCCGTTAAGGCTCTGTTGTTAACCAACGACGGGCTCGATAAGAAGAGGATAGGGATGCTGGATGGTTCATGCTTGACGTGGAGGGACTGGTCAAACACCACCTATCCCCTAGCCTCCCCAAGTGTCACCTACGTGAGGTCATGGCTGGGAGCTGTGTAGGAAGCACAAACTAATTTACAATGTGACCTGATTCTGGGAGGACAATGTCTCCACGATCTTGATACTCAAGACTACACTTTTTAGATGCTCGACCTCGTCATTGTCAATAAGCTAACCCCCAAGAACCTCGTTTAGGAGGTTGTTGCATGACGGAGAGGGCCGAGATGGTATGCAATAATTAGGGTGGTGGAGGGCAGGATCAACATTTTGGCTCTTTGTTGATCAGGTCAGCTAGGCAGTTGATTCATTTTCTGTAATTGACGATGTTGTTCCTTTGCTTTCACCTTCCGACGTGGATGGACACGACTGCCATGCCATTGCTATATTTTTTTAATTTGTTTATGATGTAATGTCAGCAGATTCTGGAATCCTATTTTTATTGCCATTGCTAGCTTGCTTGTCTATTTATCATGATAAGATATAAAATTCTGCCTCAAAATCCAATCAATGTGTTCTTGTTGCCATTGGATGTTTCATCTACGCATTACATTCAGACCTATTGTGCTCAATTGGTTTGAGGTTTTTAGAGATGTTAGGTGTTGTGTGTGTAGCAACCGTGGTTGCATCTATGTAGGAATAGTTGGAATGGCAATGAGTGCTTAGCTTGGAGAATTCTGGTGGTTTTCTTTTTTGTTGTTGGGAATTCTTCCACAATTCTAGTGAGTATTCTTAGTTGCCCTATATTGTTTTTAGGTGGTACTTGGGAATTTCAATTCACAACCTCCTTATTAGAAATCGAAAATTTTACAGTTCAGATGCTTCGATGACATCTTGAATCTACTGATATCTTAGGATCATATGCTACTGATCCATCCTCATTTTATGTTTTTTTATCCGTCTTTGATATCCAAACACCATGTCTAACCTTCTTCACAAACTCGTCTTACCTCACCTTGAGGGCTCATGCATTGAAACTCTAGTATTGTTCAGCATGTCATTACCTTTGTGCTCAAAATGATCTTCTTTTGGTTGATAGTAGTCACCTAATGATTACTAGAATTTTGAATGAGGTTTATTGAGCTTGCTGGATAAATCGCAGGTGTTGAAGATGGAGATTCCAGAACATAACTACATAAGTGTTACATATATGTTACTACTAGGAAAACTTTTCTAAGGTTCATTGAAAGTATTGTTATCCCCCCTCCCAACAACACCAAACCAAACTTGAACTAGATATATGAAGATGTCACCCTTTCAAATGTTAATTTCTTCAATAGTGGGACTTGGATATCCAAATGCGAGATACTCAAATAGTTGATGTTAAGAACAAGCAAACTACATTTACATCATGTTAAACCCTTCTGTTCTAGAGAGTTTGCCTTTTGATAGAACAACTTTCACACGAGTTTCATATCTAACAATTAAGGAGTCTTTGATACAGATCTAAAAAGCACCAGGAAGGTGTATTCAACTTTCATCATGATTAATCAGATTCATAGAAAATGATGTTCTTGGGGAATATGATTTCTAGTAATCTATAGTCATGTAGGATCCGATGCAATGTCTTTGTTGGTTTACCTTTATGTTTGTCAATGTCTATTTTGCCTTCTCTTATGAAACATTAGAGTTTCTGATACTTGCCTCATTTAGGTTATTACAAACCCTTTCCATTTCAGGCTAATGATGTTAGTAGAAGACATTGTTTCTCTGTTACATTGTATTACTAATATTTGTCGTATGTTCGTTGTGCCATTTCCATGATTCATTATTTTTGATGTTTTTCTAATCCAACCACAAATTTATGTAGATGATGTTGGTAGAAAAGGCACACATGGCCAACTTTATGATATTGTATATGACTATGCTCTTGATCAGAAAGATCTCAACTATGACTGTGGTGAGTAATCTCTCTCTGTATGTCTATCTATCTATCTATCTATCTCTCTCTCTATATATATCCCACTTTGTTGATATTAAAAAGTAAATGAATTGTATATCTCCCTATATATCTTTGTTTTCCTTTTTAGTAGCTGTCAAAAAATTGTGCACCCTCTATGCTTCTCTGTTGATGCCTACAATGACTTTCATAGAAATTTACTCATCTTTCATGCTCTCTCCCTCATGTATCATATGAATTGTACATCTTGTTTTTTCCTAGAATATAGAGTATATAAAGTTGCTATTATCCTTTATCTTATCTGATACTTGTCATGTGAAGGTGGAAGTTTGAAAGCTCTGCCCTATTTGTCTAGGACAAGTTCAGTCCCAAACATCACTAAGATTTTGGTAGTCTATTTATGATATACATGATTCCATCCTGAAACTCCCATTCTTTTGGTCATAATGCACATGATTTTGTGTTAGTTTTCCTATGATTCTTTAAGATCATTTTCGTATGATGCTTGACCATATATAAATTAATAACACTTGATCACTTTCATGATGATCATCAACTATTGATTGCTCACTGATGTTTTGGGCAATATCTATCTCCTTTCTATTCTTTTACCCAACTTAGTGTATCATAGGAGAATCCCTCAATAATTTTTATATATGAGTGATAGTATTTGACTTTTTTATTAAATGTATTTGGTTTGATCCCTTACCTTTCATACTACAAAACATTTCATGAGAATGACAAGAAGTCAAAGGGGCTCACAAGGATACAATTCTTTCTTATATTAATGTCTGTAAGTTTTGTTTACTACCCACTACATGACTATCTCTTCCCCATATTGACCTTCCATGTGATTAAAAACTTTACTAGTTAGCCCTTTTATATATTTTTGGAATAGTTATTAGATACCGAAAAAGCTGAATCAATGTTATTAGTGCTTACATATTGATATGTGTCAACATCCATGTCTACAAGAATAATGGCACTAACAATCAAGAGAAATAGTCTCTAATGCTGACCCCAACTTGAGTAGACAAAGCACAGAGTGATTTATCAGACATGTATCATCAACAACAAGTAGGTCTCCTCCTCCATGTGGTGTAGACTATCATACGAATAACTAGATTGAAGTGTTGTGGGAAATACACACTAAAACTTATGACCACCTCCTCCAATGGGTGTACTATCATAGACATGACTAGTTGAGGTGTAAGACACTTTTAAAATAGAAGTACATGATCTTCATATGTTGTAATGATGCCTATCACTGCTAGAGTGGGTGGAGACATGCTCCACACCTTGGCATGCGGCTTACAACCTTGAAACCTCACATCAGGATGAGATACTTTGTTTGGCCACAAAGGTTAAGAAGTAGATGCCAGTGCCATTTGTTTTTGTTCTTCCTGTTCCCCTTCATATATTTAACTTGATTCCAATACATCATCCCTGGAACAACGTGGCCTATGGAACTTACCTTGGATCAGCAATAATAAAGATATTAGACCTATTCATAAATAATATAGGAGACACTATGGCAATAGTCAAGCGTGATGTTGGTGGTTCTATAACTAGAACTCATGATGACTTAGTTCAGCTAACAAGCAAGATAGGTAGCAACAACTCTCTTCTATTTTCTTATGACAAGAATAGAAGCTCATAAGCAAGACAAATGCTACAATCCATCATCATCGATCCACTCATGATGTTTGTTATGTCTGTATATTACTGTTGCTGTGAATTTTTTTTCCTAGAAGCTTCAAAATTTTAGATCTCATCTTATATAATAAAAGTTGTGTGCAATATTTCCAGGTCACTAGTGCTACTGGCTATGAATTGCATGTCTTGCCAGTTTGTTCCTAATAAAGAAAGACACACACTGGTAGAACCTTAGACCTCCATTTCTAGCCAAGGGAAACCTGGACCAATACTTTTAAGAGTCATGTTGTACCCTTCCAAGTAAGGGACATTTTAAGGATATCTTGCACTTTCACGCACTTGGAACAATATTAAACTACAGAGATCCAAGTTAGTGTTGTCATTCTTTATAGAGCTATGCATGCTGGAATCATATTTTTGATATAAGTAGAACGTATGGACAATGTTATGAAAACTATAGGACTAAATTACTTGTTGAACTACTTCAGATTCCTCACACAGAAATGGGAAAGCGTACTTTTTGGGGACATTCCCTAGGAAACAGATCTTGTAGGTGCCAACAGAGGCTTCACCTACACAATGTCATAGGGGCCCTACTCACTTTCTTACAACTGGTAATATACATTGAAGGTGGCCTTTACCTTGTTTTCATTGCACCAGTCTGCCAGGTGCTTGAGATATATCACTCTTAGACGTATTGAGCTCCATACTATTAGGAAATCACATATGTATTGGAAATCTAAATGTTTGATACTAAACTTATTACTTTATTCAACTATTTTTTTCATGCAAATGAATGGAAATTTTTGTTTTTTGGCCAAAATCCATGTGCTTCTCACTAATTACAAATAATTTTGATAATACATCCACTTGGTTTTTCACTAAACAAAGTAGACTTCAAATATACTATCCATTATACTCCTCTGTGTTCATTCATATGTTGCTAGGATACATGAAGACTCTGAATTTGTCTCTCATCCATTCAGGCAGAAGGTTAGACTTGAATTTGGCACAAATGATACCACTATTTCCATGAGGTCGGCAAACCTTGCCCCAAAGGCAGTGGTACTACGACCCATTCTTCTAGGTCTTAGTCTTGTATATATAAATATGTAAGGATAATATCTAGCTACGCTTCCGGATACATATTAATTTGTAGCGAATGGATTATCTAACTACATATTTGAAAAATATAGTTAAAGGCTTTAGCTATATGAGCATATACTACAACTTGTATGTGTAAAGAAATATGTAGTTAAAGCCTTTAGCTACCAAATATGGGGTTTTCACTACAATTTTTTTTTATAGTTAAAGACCCTTTTTTTGTAGTGTCATACCTTGCGTATTCTTTTCCTACTCAATCAATCTTAATCTAGTCTAGGGATAATTTAGATTTCATTTTCACCTTTAATTGCTTTCTTGTTCACCCTTAGTTTAACAATCAAATCACCTTTAAACCCTTAACCCTAGCCTCCACAGTAGGAACCTAGAAAATCTGACCCAGCTCTAGTGCCCCCTTTTCTCCCTATGGATCGACCCTATACTTTTTGTCTTACCTATACTATGACACTACCCCATTCGCTTGCGGGTTAGCATTTTAGTAGAAGTAGGTCATTTGAGTTTAGGTCGATATAAAATTTTAAAGTGAATCCACCATGTGTTCCGATCTCATGGGGCACATCTTGTCGAGTCTAATCGGCTAGTGTGTAGCACCTCTAGCGGGCGCACCAAGCTTTCTGTCAAAAATCTTGGTGTTCCACACAAATGGTGTTACACACTACTCAATTAGATATTTTTGAATAGATGCAACCCCACGGACAAAGAACAATGTGGATTAAACTTTCAAATTTATAAAGACCTAAACTTGACACACTCACATAAACAAAAACACTACACCTGCAAGCGCATAGGGTCATGTCGTAGTATAGGAGGGTGGTAAGTATAGGGTCGATCCACATGGAGAAAAGAGGGCACTAGAGCTAGGTTAGTTTGGCTGGGTTCCTACTGTGGAGACTAGGGTTAAGGGTTTAAAGGTTGTTTTGATTTTTAAAGTAGGTGAGAAAGAAAGAAATTAAAGGTGAGAATGAAATCTAAGTTAACCCTAGACTATATTAAGACTAAGCAAGCATGAAAAACACTATGCTAGGTATGAAAAGGCAATTTACACTAAGGCAAGCATGAGAAAATCACAAGAGCAAGTAAAGAGCTAAACTAGCAAGAACAAGGCAAAAATAGGGCAAGAAGCTAACTAAGCAAGAAAAGAGCTAACTAAGCTAACACAAGCTAGGGAAGATGAAAACTAGGGTTTTAAAGCAATTAAGGAAGGTGTGGGTTGTTTAGGGAATGCACTTATCACTTAAGTTGGGGGGTGACATATGAATATCATGATTCCATTTAGATTATCCAAACTAAAGAACAAGTTAGAGTCTAATGAATTAACCTAAGCTACTAACTAGCCGTGGATATGCTAGGTTGTGTATAGGGGAACTAGTCCCTAACACTCTCTACTACCCTTGCGAGGCTCAATTGCATTAGGGATTAGGTTTAATTCAATTAGAGTCTAATCAAGTATAGGTTTCTATATTAGACATTCCTAGGGCAATTAGGGGCCAAGGGTAGTAATGAGTAAGTCAAATTAGGGTTTTGAACCCCAATTCCCCCACATTCAAGCCTTGAGAAGGATCCATGCTAATTGCACTAGAGTCACCTAATCAAGCTACTTAGATCTCTCACTTAGGCTTAGGGAGATTGATTAGGATGTAGGCAGATGGGAGGCAACCTAGGGACCCAATAATTGGACCTAGGGGAAAATCCCAAAATTCACATATATAAGCAATTTCCCTGAATTCCTAAGTCATTTCACACACAAACCAATCAGAAATTCATGGAGAATGAGATAGAAATAGAACATAATCATTGAAAAATGGAATTATAAAGTTTACATATCATTTCCCCCCAACATGGTATCAAAGTAACATTTTGACAACCCACCCAAGGTGGCTAGCTACTCATGGAACAAGAAAATACGAAAAGAGAAGGGAAAGAGATAGAGGTGGCCATGAAGCTCGAAGTAGTGGTTGAAATCCTTCTCTACAAGAGCTGCAAGGTCTTCCTCCTTCTTCTTGGATAGAATGGTGTAGAATGGTGGTGGGAAGTGGATGGAAGGCTTATAAATGAGTGGCTTTATGGTGGAAATGGAGAAATGGAGTGGAGTAGGTGGGAGAAAGGGGGTGTAATGGATGCTCAAAGAAGCCAACCTTTGACCCCCAGCCGCCTCCAAGGCTTATATAGGGGTCTAGGGTTAAGTTAGGGGAAAAATAGGTAGATCAAGTGACAAAATTGATGGCGCTCAATGGTAGAACGACTGTGCTGGTCAACATGGCCGTTCTGGGCACCTCCTAGCATGGCCATTCTTCCCAAAATGACCATTTTGGCCATAAAAATTAATTTCTACAAGTTCTACGAAGATTATGTGATTGGGGCATGTCCCAGAACGGCCATTCCCTGGTAGCATGGCCATGCTAGGGTCCTCCCCTTTCATTTAGGTCTTGAACTTTGTCATCCATGGATGCCATTGCTTCAATACATTCTTTGATCACTTGGGGTAGGTTGAGAGTTGTTTTGGCCTCATTTTAGGCCCCTTCAAGCTTAGGGACGACCTATATTAAACCATCATCTCTCTCTTCCATCAATTAGTGTTCAAAGTACCTAAAAAACTTACAAAAACCATCCATAAGTGCATTTTACACATATATGCATATTAGGGGAAATGACATGTAATCTAGCTGTTGTAGATGTGATTGAAGAGTAATATGACAGAAGATGAAGCCCTAAAATGGGGTTGCATCACCACCCCAAACATAAAACATACTTGTCCTCAAGTATGCTCTAACTCATTCTCTCTGCAAATTTTTCACAATCAAGAAATGACAAATGCAATGCAAAGGATGATCATTGCTGAATGGGATAAAAAATGACTAAATGCATGCATTCTACCTCTCTCCTCTCCTACTTTCACAAACCAATCATGAAAAGAGCACAAAGCATATGAACTTCAAATATAGTGCATAAAAGACACAAGCTATCCATATTTCTTTCATGTAGTTCTTAGTAGACCGTTTCATGATGGCATTAATCAAGGATGACCAGGAGTTTTGTTTCACCTTCATGCATTCATTCTTATGTTTCAAATCATACCAAATGACCAACGTGGCTACGAAAAGGGCAAAATGAGCTAGGTTTGATGTTTCCTAGATTAATGGGTATGAAAATGGATGAAAGGATTGTGGTAAGATTTTGGGGTGCTATTACATAGAGCACTCATCTTTCCTTTATTTAGACACTCTTAAACCGAAGCATCTTTTATTTTCTTTTTGCATTTTTTTTTCTTTTCCCTTGGAGTAGATAGGGCATATGGTGATGAGAGTGAAGTGGTGAGATGTAGATGTGGCCACCCCAAACTTTTGGAGGTGGCTACAAATGATATGTGCACTTTTGCATCCTTTCATGAGGCGAAGGGGTAAGAAGATGGTGAGTGAAGAGTCAGGTCAAAGTGAGGTCACTGGTGTGATTCCCAACATAAGGTATCCCGCATGAAAATTAATCCAACACTTCATCCAACAATATCACACCACAACAACCTAAAATTGATACTTCTATCAAGTGATTTCATAGGCACTAAACACTCATAGCTTGCTCAAGTCACAATTCAACCAAATAATTCACAAACACAAGAGAGGTGATGCGAATATAAAAAGTCAAGAACTGATACCATTTAGAAATAAATAATGATAATTCACTTGCATTTGTAAAAGCTCATCATTTTTAATCCAAAAAGTAGAGATTGGGTTGATGTGAATATAAAAAGTCAAGAACTGATACCATTTAGAAATAAACAATGATAATTCACTTGCATTTGTCAAAGATCATCATTTTTAATCCAAAAAGTAGAGATTGGGATGAAACACACTTTTAGGCAAGAAATCTCAAATTTGGGCAAATTTGGCCAAAATGGTGCCAAATTGCCTTCAATCACATCTAAGCCTATATTATTGAACTTAAAGCAGTAAATAAGCAAATCCTAGCTAAAACATGCAAAAATTACCAAAAATCTATATGATATGCAATTCATGGTAAAAAGAGCAAATTTTTTGAAAATTATACAAAAATTGCTAGAAAGTAAACTACATGACATGCAAGTATGCAAAGCAAGCACACAAAGTATGGATACACAAGTAGGAGATATGGTTATACTATTTGACCATCATGAGAAAAAAATTAGAAAAAGGAACATAGAAAAAAGTGTTGAGAAAGATCTTACCGCCCTACCACCCCAAACTTTTAAACCATGTTGTCCTCAACATGAAATAGAAGTGTAGGATGATAATGTAGGGGGCATGGAGTCATGGTAGACAAACACCAACAAGGGAGAGAGATCTCAAGGTGTCCAATGAGTAGGGGATATCCACCACAGTCGTGGCATGCAAAATGGCCGTTCTGGTTTTCCAACACCACGGTCGTGTTGTGTGGAACGGCTGTGTTGGTCACCGTCATGTAGATTTTCTATTGAATCGCAATTTTCTCTTCAATTTTGATCTTATCCTTGGATGGATCTTCCATGCATCATCTTTCCTCCATTGTACCTATTCTAAAATGATTCACAAACAACAAAACCATCAAGTCTAGTGTGTGTGTGTGTGTTTTCTTGGAAAGTGTAAAAACAAAGAAAAAATATCAAAAATTGATGTTTGGGTAAAAAAATTTCCAAACCTAGGTGGGTTGCCTCCCTTAAGCATTGAGTTTCATGCCTTCAGTTGGGATTGTTGTTCTTTTACCATCAACCATTGTCGAAAAACAAAATGCTTGCATCCCCATCATAGGCAATCCTCTCATATGCTTTCCTTGATTGATCTTCTTCACAAGGGTCATGCGAGCTTCTCAAGTGTTATTCCATAGTTTTCTCTCTTTGGGGACCATCATCATAGATCTTAATCAACATTAAGACCTTTAGAAATTTCATGCCACATTTTTTCTCTCTCTTAAGAAATGGGTCTTCATATCCATCAAAGAGAGGGGTCTCAATCATATGGGATACTTGGAAACAAGGATTTTCTGGCAAGGGCTCTTGATTAAGATATTTGTCAAATTTCTTCCCTCCCTTGTTGAGCTTCTCAACAACCTTGTCACACCCCATGATTGAAACCATATCCATTTTCTCATGGGAAGTAGGGGGAGCATGTGATAGTTGTGGTGGTGGCACTGGTGTTAATGGACTTTGGAATTTAGGTGGAGGAGGGAATTGAGGTTGGAAGGTGAACTAGTGGGAAGGTTGTGGTGATGGAGGTGGTGGGGGTGGGGGTGTGTAAGGCTTAGGATAGCCTTGGAGGTAGGATGGTGGAGGAACTAGATGGGTTTGTGCATTTTGTCCTTCCATCTTTTCTTCTCCCGAGTGGCTTGTCACATGCACAAAGCACAACCAAACAAAAGAGGGTATGTTAGCAAACCAATATACACAAAGAATTCAAAGAATAAAGAATAAAAATAGAAATTATGAGTACAGTAAGAAAAGTCAAAGAAAAACTAACTAGATAGGCTAAGCGCCTTTCTCCCCAGCAACATCGCCCGAAAGCTTGGTGCACCCCCGCCAATGGTGTTACACACTACTCAATTGGAGAGTTTTGAATAGATGCAACCCCACGGATGGAAGCACACAGTGGATTAAACTTTCAAATTTATAAAGACCTAAACTCGAGACACTCACATAATCCAAAACACTACACCGACAAGTGTACGAGGTCCTATCGTAGCATAGGAGGGTGGTAAGTATCGGGTCAATCCACAAGGAGAAAAGGGGGCACTAGAGCTAGGTTAGTTTGGCTGGGTTCCTACTACAGAGACTAGGGTTAAGGGTTTAAAGGTTGTTTTGATTGTTAAACTAGGTGAGAAAGAAAGCAATTAAAAGCGAGAAGGAAATATAAGTTAACCCTAGAAAGATTAAGACTAAGCAAGTAGGAAAAAACTAATCTAGGTATGAAAAAGAAACTTACACTAAGGCAAGCAAGAGAAAATCATAAGAGAAAATAAACAGCTAAACTAGAAAGAACAAGGTAAAAATAGGGCAGGAACCTAACCAAGCAAGAAAAGAGCTAACTAAGCTAATACTAGCTAGGCAAGATAAAACTATAGGGTTTTAAAGCAATTAAGGAAGGTGTGCGCTGGTTAGGGGATGCACTTATCACTTATGTTGGGGGGTGGCATACGAACATCATGATTCCATTTAGATTATAAAAACCAAACAATAAGTTAGAGTCTATTGAATGAACCTAAGCTACTAACTGGCCATGGATATGCTAGGTTGTGTATAGGCGAACTAGTCCCTAACACTCCCTACTACCCTTGCGAGGCTCAATTGGGTCAGGGATTAGGTTTAATTCAGTTAGAGTCTAATCAAGTCTAGGTTTCTAGATTAGATATTCCTAGGGCAATTAGGGGTCAAGGGTAGTTATGGGGAGGTGAAATTAGGGTTTTAGACCCCAATTCCCTCATATTCTAGCCTTGAGAAGGCTCCATGCTAATTGCACTAGAGTCACCTAATCAAGCTAATTAGATCTCTCACTTTGGATTAGGGAGATTGATTAGGATGTAGGAAGATGGGAGGCAACCTAGGGATCTAAGAATTGGACCTAGAGGAAAATCCCAAAATTCACACGTAAGCAATTTCCCTAAATTCCTAAGTGATTTCACACACAAACCAACAAGAAATTAATGGAGAATGAGATAAAAATAGAACATAATCATTGAAAAAAGGAATTAAAAAGTTTACATATAATTTTCCACCAACATGATATCAAAGTAAAATTTTTGACCCTAAACAGCCCACCCAAGGTGCCTAGCTACTCATGGAACAAAGAAAATACAAAAAGAGAAGGGAAAGATATAGAGGCGGCCATGGAGCTTGAAGTAGTGGCTGAAATCCTTCTCTCCAGTAGCTGCAAGTTCATCCTCCTCCTTCTTCTTGGATGGAGTGATGTAGAATGGTGGTGGGAAGTGGATGGAAGACTTAGAAATGAGTGATTTTATGGTAGAAATGGAAAATTGAAGTGAAATGGAGGTGGAGTAGAGTAGGTATGAGAAAGGGGGTGAAATGGTTGCTCAAAGAAGCCAACCTTAAACCCCCAACCGCCTCCGAGGCTTATATAGGGTATAGGGGGTCTAGGGTTAAGTTAGGGGCAAAATAGGTACATCAAGTGACAAAATTGATGGGGCTCAATGGTAGCATGACCGTGCTGGTCAGTACATGAAATAAGTCGCCCAGTCATGAAACTATCAGTTCATTCTTACAAAGGGCCACACCTTAGAGTCCCGAACAACCATTTCACTCCTCAACTCAACCTATCCACACTCGCTATTCAATAGCCAAAATAGACATTTCATACATCCCAACCGCTCATCTCAAAAGCTAGAGATGGGAAGTTTGAGGTTTCCAAGCAATGACCTAGATTGCTTAGTGACCAAGTCATGATAAAAGAATGCTGCCATCCCCACTGCTAGAGTTTTGACCCGCTTTCCTAGGCCCACACCTCTACAGATCTGAACTAATCAGTTTAGACTATGAGTAGATCAGTTCATAACTAGTGATCCATATTCTTCAACAGCCACCAACCACTCTTTTTCTCCGCCCTATGGGGTTTCTGCCCCCTCCTTCCCTTATAAAGGAATAGGGGATCCAAAATTTTGAATATTGCACTCGAGTTTTCAACATTTATTCATTTTATTCTTGCACTTTTTCTCCTTGTTCTTCAATAAAAGTTCTTATTGTCATCCGTTCTTGGTCTTATTTTTAGGATAAAGGAATTAAGATGGGAAACCATTTCATTTTCACTAGACGAAGATATTTTGCATTCTTCTTCTTTCTAGTCTATGGCTTCGTTTCTTCCTTCCTTTGTTCTTTCTATAACTTCTATGGATCGTGAGTAGTTTCGTATATCATGGAATGGCGAGTAGCCCCATAGACATAGTTGACTAGAGCTATTTCTACATGATGATACTTGTTAAATGGTTTTTGTTTGGATTATCGCCCAACATGAATGACTTGATATCTTGTTTTTTTTAATGTTATTCTTGGGTGATGTGATGTCAGACCCCATGGCTTAGAACAACCAAACAAATGCATGAATATCTAGATGATATATTAAATCGGAAAGATGTTTGTTGGGATGTCTGGGCAAGGTTCTATAAACACTAGGATCACTAGAATTATAGGGAGTTTGACTTTTGTAAATGTATCTGAGCTTGTTTTTGCATACCTTAATCTAACTTGTTTTATCTCCATAGATTCCATTGATCTATTTTTATGTAGACTATGGTGGTAAAACCAATAATTCTGATATCCTTCATCATCAATTCACTCTTATTTTCCGAATGTCTTGTTTACTTATCGCTCTCTTTCTTTCTTACAGTTTAATTCTTCTCATAGATAATCTTTATTTTATTGTGCCTAACATAACTCTCTTTTCATTTGTTCTTAGTATAATTCTTTCTTTACTTGTTCTTGGTGTAACATTTAATTCCTATTATAGTATTATTTTTTTATTATTCTAGTATAATCAAACATTCAACTCACACATTTTTAGTTCCCCATCTAAATAAAAATTTGTTCAAAGCAACTAATTCAAATACAAATCTAAAAAATGTTGTTTTGTTGGATCAACCCTCTCTTACTAATAAATTAACCTTAATTGGTTGTTTTTTCATTGATAAGAGGTTAAACACTAGGAATCAAACCCTAGATAATTGGTGTGTAAGAGACACATATTAATTTTGGCGTTGTTGTTGGCGGACAACAAATTTGTTTTATGAACCCCAAAAAATTTTAAACCAAAAATTGTTTCTTTTTTTCCTTTTTTCTCTTCCTGGAGTCTCAATCAATAGTACTACTCCTCCTTCTGTTGAGTTTCGATTCTCATAGTCAAATTTCTCTACAATCACGCTTATCTGTCAAAATACTAATCTCCTTATTCAAATGTAACTGTGCATGCAACGATCGCAGAATGCTAATTCTAAGCCGCCAATTTTGTCCCAAAAATTGAAAGAACTTTATTCACCATATAAATTGAGTAAGCAATCTTATGATGGATGCATAAGAGGTGAAATGTAGGAGTGAGGAAGCCCTCTATGCTCAATGGGATGCCATTTTGGCTAAATTGGCAGACTGTGATGCGATAATACACAAGTCTAAAGAACAAAAACAACTGAAGGACTTCTTAGTCCCCAAAAGCACCTTTGCACAACATCATATTTTGCCATCTAGCATCACCCCTCTACTGTTTAATATCCGAACTCAATGGGTCAAGATGCTTCAAGCCAATATCTTCTCAAGTAATAAGCATGATAATTGTCAAGACCATCTTCATAGATTTTTTATCTTTGCTCTTTGCATTAAATCCTGGGCATTTTGGAAGATTCCATAAAATTGATATTGTTCAAATACTCCCTTTCTAACAAAGCGAGCAACTGGTATAATGCTATGTATGGGGATTGTGTCACAACTTGAAGGAACTCTAATACAGTTATCTAGAAATGTATTATCCCCCTTCTCTCACTTATGAAATCAGTGGACAAACTACCCTGTTTTTTATGGTCCTAGGTGAAACCTTAAGCGATGCTTGGGGGAGGTTCAAGGGCCTTCTCCGTAGTTGTCCCCACTATGATATTCTACAAGACCAACGTATCATGGAGTTTATGACAACATTAAAGTTTTTCTTGATTCCTCATCTGGAGGAAATTTCATGTTTTAGAACCTAGATAGTGCAAGGGAGGTTGTCAAACCTAGTTTTGACACCCAAGAATGCTAGGGGACTGGTGGGGTCCTCAAGGTAGAAAAATTCAAGGAAACTTCTTGAATAACGGATATTGTTTAGAGTCTTAAGCTTCTTTTTTTGAAATAAGGTCGTCTAGAATCTTCCTTTAATGCCTATGAGAGGAGTGGTCGACCTCAACAAATCAAGGATGTACATTCTCTTTAAGGCATTTTCCAAGGGTATGACCACCAAAAATAGTGTTAACTTCTCTATAATATTCCCATGCAACCAGAAGTTGGATAGAAAATGGAGGAATTAAACTCAATCCACAATTTACCTAGTCAGGCTTACGATCATCAAAATTAGGCCAGGAATAACCCATGGTTCCAGTATGGCAATCCCAATGGCTACTGAAAATGGTTATCAGATAAGACCTCCCCAAGTCAATAGCTCCAACCGTCCACATTTGGGATTACCATACAATAACAACCAAATAAATTTTGGGAACTAAGACAATTATAGGGGTTGTTCCCAACACTGTGGCCCCTACCAAGGGCAGTAGTATCAAAATTTGAACCAACCACCACCACAAGTGCAACAGAATGCCTCTATTCCTTTTGTTAATGATAGAATAGATGCTCTAGAGAAGATCATTCCTTCACAATAGGCCGACCAGAAGGCAATTGATGCTTAGTTGGCACAACTCCTAGATAGCAAAAAACCTCATGCCAACACTTTTTTTGGGGAACCATAAAACAATCTCAAGTATCCTGAGAAACTTAAAGTTGTCGCCACCCATTCTAGAAGGGTTCACGCTTCATCCCTCCTTTAGAGAAGACTCCTATGGTACCTTTAAGATTTGAAGATGAGGACACAATAGTCGTTGAAAAGGATCCTTTACCACTCACTTCCATACCCATCCTTGAAGCTCAACAAGTGGAAGATAATGAACCTGAAAATCTAATTTGTAAACCTCATCCACCATACCAAGCCCATCTTAAGAAAACTAGGCAAGATGTCTGATTCATTAAATTTAGAGATGCCATGAAGAAATTGCATGTAGACATCCCCATTTTAGATTATGTTGTTGACATGTCTGTCTGGTCTAAGGACATGAAAACCTTGTTAATCAGGAAGTACACCACCAAGGAATATGAAACTATAAAACTTTCTAGGACCACTTCTCATATCATTCTTAGTAAGATGCCCAAAAAACAAAAAGACCATGTCTCCTTTGGGATTGGGTGTTACCTAGGAGACAATTCTTGTGGGAAACCTCTTGCTGATTTAGGCACCAATATCTCTAGCATGCCTTATAATCTTTGCAAGTAATTATAATTTGTTGTTATTCTTCATAAAACATGACCATTCAATCAGAACATGCATTCATGAAGAAGCCTATGGGTATTACTGAAGATATACATGTAAAGGTTGGAAAAGACGATTATGTTCCATGTGACTTTGTGATCATGGAAATCAAATAAGATTTGTGTTATCCCCTCATTTTTAGCCATACCTTTTTGGCCACTGCCTGAGCATTTATTAATGTTGAGGCTAGAATGATCCTTTTATGTCTAGGTAGACAAACCCTTGAGTTATGAGTATTTGAGAGCATGAGACATCCAAGCCTCGAGGAAGAGGTCTATCTGCTAGATTGTGTTGAGAAATTTCTCAATGACGGAAATGATGGGAGTTACTCAAGGATCCCCTCCCGTATGACACATTCTAGATGAGCAGTTATACCAATACATAGCCCATCTCAACAATTTCAAGGAAGTTCCCCATGCTGAATTTGAGGACCTTAAAATGATCTCTCTTCTATAAGAGATTCCTAAACCTCCAAAAGCCTCAAAAATCAAACCTCCCATGGAATGACTTAAATATGTCATCCATGATGGAAAAACATATATGTCCTGTTGTAACTACTTTTTACCTTACTTATGAGTAGGAAGACAAACTCATGACTGAGCTATGAAAAAGGAGGTCTACTCTAGGGTACAAAATGACTGAGTTGATAGGGATCAATAAAGTAATTTTCATGCATAAAATCCCTATCATTGAAGAGTATATACCATTCCAGGACCCTTAGTGAAAATTAAACCCAAACATGAAAGAAGTTTTCTAGTTGAAAGTTGTCAAGCTTTTGACTGTAGGAATCATCTACCCGATCTCTGACTCCCCATGGGTCGGTCTTGTGCATGTGGTCCCCAAGAATGGAGGAACCAATGTTTTAAAGAATGAAACTGACGAGCTCATCCCCACACACGCTATTACGGGATGGAGGAAGTGCATTGACTATATGAAGCTAAATAAGTCCACTAGTAAAGATCATTTTCCTCCTCCCTTCCTGGATCAAATATTAGAGAGCCTTTCCTATCAACAATATTTTTCTATTTAGATGGTTATTCATATTTTTATCAGATCTCCATTCATCCTGAAGATCAGGAGAAGACCAAATTTATTTTCCCCCCTTGGCACATATGCATTCTGGAGGATGCCTTTTGGTCTGTGTAATGCCTCCACCACTTTTTTGTTGGGAAATATGGGCATACAGTATAGTAGTAGAAACAAAAATTTATCTATATGTATTCCCCAGTATAGCAAGACCGCGTCAACTACTATGAAATAGGAAGGATGGTTTAGTCAGTTATACCTAAAACTGGAGCAAGTACAGTGACAAAACCCACTTCTTTGCAACTGGTGATAAGTTTCTCTTAGACGGTCGTTGCGCAGTCTTGGCCTTCATGATGAACAATGTCTGTGCAACCTCTATAGCGACTCTTGTGGTCTCTCCACAGACTGTAGGTTGACTTTTCTCTGTGAGCAGTAGCCAAAGGACTCTTGCCTCTAGAGTAGTCCACACAAACCAACTAGAACTCCTATCATTCACCAAGAATAGATAGGAAGGAGTTGTCCTCCCCGTTTGTGTACTAGTCACCAACCTGCTCTCCCACAATGACAACTTCTTAGTTGTTCTCTCCCGTTGTCTGTCCCTCCTTTTTAGGTAGGACTTTCCTGGGCACTCGTAGTTACCACAACCAAAGAGGACAACTATTGTTAGAGGAACTAATTCTCAGTTGTTTGTGCTATGTTGTCCTCTTGGAAGCCCCCAATACCCATCTATACGTAGGAGAGGCCAGGGTCAAGGTTCCCAGTTGCTATCCAATACGGGATAAAGGTGTGGGAGTGGAAAGAAACATACGATCTTGAATTTTCACAACCTACAATAGACAAAATGGCTGTTTCACACACCTAAATGGTTGTTTGGTGCACGAGATGGTCGTCTCACATTGCAAAAATGGTTGTTTGGCATTTTCCCAATTTGAAATGAATTTGGCTATTTCGAATTGAATTAATATCTCATATTAATTTCCTTGTTGCTCAAGTAAATAGCAATCAAAAATATTTGGGAAACATCTTGAACCTTCATTCGACCCAATCAGGATGCCTATCCCACTCACCTAGACGACTGTCTGTTAGCTGAGTCGAATTGGTCAGTTCAACCACATTGAACCGGTCAGTTCAAGGGAAAAACTAAGACAAATGGATATCTGATCAACCTATCCCCCTAACAGCCAAATGAACTACATGAGACACCCGTCTGGATGCCCAAACGGACATTTCACTCAGTGAGATGGTCGTTTGGCACACCTGGTCTGCCAATCAAGAAATCAATTGTGTGAATCAAATACCTAAAACACTTTAGTAATCAATCCAATTGTCATTCAAGATCAAACTTCTCTTCAAGATGAGTTCCTATGTGTGTGACCCTATAGGTCCCATGTCGCATTGGTAGTGAATGTCTATAACTAGCTTATGACATCTGTAACAGACTGAATCTTAAGGTTCTTTTGCAATTTACCCATTTTCAAGCTTTTATATGTTTTCATGTCTATTTGGGCCTTTTTCCTAAATTTTCCTATCTTTTGTATCCTTTTTGGCCTCGATGTTGAAATTGAGCAATATTTGATGATGTGATCTATATTTACTCACATTCATTTCAATGAATGGATTTTTACAAAAAAAATCAACTAATGTGTTAATTGGAGTCTAATAATGCAAAATAGCCATTAGTGAGAGATAATTAGTAGATAATGTTAATTTAAAGGTTTTATGGATTTTTGGGACAAAAAATAATATGTGATGAGGTATTGAGTAAATTATGAGAAGTAATGTGTAATTGAATTAAGTAATGAGAGTAAATAACCTCCTTTCTCTCTCTCTCTCCTCCAATGTGGCAATAATATATGAAAATAGAATATTATGGTGAGCTGTTTCTCTTGATATTAATATGTGTTGTATATCTTGAACAATCACTCAAGGATTTCATTAAAAGAGCCTTTTCACATTAATTCACTCATTTTATGCATTAATATACATATTAATGGCCAATATAGTTATTAAGGGGTAAATCTTGGGTGACACAAGAATATAATTTTATAACATTGTTCTAGACATTAATATTAGCCTATGGTTAAAATATGAGGTCATTTGGACCATGTTTGACCCCCCAAAATGTATTAAACAAGTTTTTAATATAGTTGAACCTAGGTTTGTTTATTATTTCATTAATACACCGCATTTGACCTAAGGTTCGGTATTAAATGGATGTCAGGTGTTATGCATATTAAAATAACTATAGAACAATGATTGTAGTCCATAGATCCATGATCTGACGGTCCACAACCATCGTCTATCGCGTGCTGAGTTGAGGGACAGACGTAGTGGTAGCCGGAATTTCAAATGCTGATATCTCTCTCTATCCTTAATGAATCAATGTGATTTATCTTTCCCTAGTTTCATCTCTCTCAAATGTTTCGAACGAGCTATAGCTCATCCCCTCTCTCACTCTATATATGAAATGCCCATTTAGGGCTTTTCTCTTCTCCCCACCCCCTACTGGCATAGCCTGCTACGAGCCATTCCATGGTTATTTAAGAGGTGGAGAACAATCACCAGAGATAAGCTCACTCTTCTCCTTGATCAATTAGGCCTCTAGAACCCTCAAGGTGCCCGACCTATTCCTCCTTCATCTCCAGTGACAATGACCTTACCCCAACTCTAGGCACCGCCTCAGACCAATTGAGGACGTGGTGAGTATCCTAGGAACCCCTTCTTCCCTTTCTCTTCTTTATTTGGCCCTAGTTTGCGTCGAACCGCCATAACCTATATGCCCATTCGGGTGCCTCACATGTGGTTCACAACTTTGGCCTTTTAGTGCCTCTTCGATCACGTGAACTTGCTCATTGCCTTCACCCTTCACCGACGTTCATTTTCTAAGAATTTGTGGATCATTTCCAGACTTTTCCCCATGGGTTTTGGGTTTTGAGCCTCTTCCCCTGTTCTTTGCTGGTGGAGGAGTCTTCCTGAGCTCCTGATCAATGGGAAGCCCTAAACTTGGGCTCGATAGGTTTGTTGGATGGTGGGGAATCCACCGACTTCTCTAGTTTTCCCTTGGTACATCTCTGACTCCCAAGTTGATCAGATCTTCTCTGTCTGATCTACTTCTCTCGCCATGAATGCGGGGGTAGAAACCCGGTCATAGATTGACCAAGGTGCCCATGCCATAGTAATAGACAATTAACCTAGCTAGGGTATTTTGGGGATTTTGATATGGTTTTGTTTTTCTCGATCACTATTTATTTGATTCGTATGAATGACTTTGATAACCTTACAACTTCAATTGATTTCATTAATGAGAAAGGGCATTCAGGTAAAGTGTCCCCTCTACTTTGTCATGGTTGATCAGAGCCATGTGAGAATAGACCAGCTAACTGGGCCAAATGTGATTGGCCCAAGTTAGTGTGGGTCCGACCTCTATGCCCCACTTCTTTGCCAATTTTAATTGCCTACGTGGCATTTTCTCGAATTGTGATTGGTTGGTCTTGTTTAATTCATATTAAATCGAGGCTTGATCAGAAAAATGCAAATAAATACTCATTGGAAAGCATTTTTTAAGTAGAATCCTATTTTGTGATTTTTTAGTTCTGATTCTAATTCCTTTTTTGAGGTTTATCACGAACACCATTTTAATTATATAAAATGTTATAAAATTGATACATAAATCATTTTAACTCCAAATTTAGAAATTAAATATGTTTTCCTAATCAGTGGAACTCAAGTAATCGATTGGTCATTGTTTTGAGTCCCAAATTGAAGGTTTGCAAATAAGGTTAAAAATTAGGTTTATTTATACTTTATGCCTTATAAATACTAATGTGTGTGAAATATCTGTAACTAGGATAAAATGGATTGGATACAATCTAATTGGTTAAAGTGATATTTATGAATCTACAACATGGTATGTGAACCCTATGAATGTATGTGAAAACTTATGCATGTGTGTATTTGTCAATTGCACCTATCCTTCAGTTGGGTAATCTATCCCCTCCTAAATTCCAAATGAGGCATGTTCTTAGTCTGGGAATATTTCTATTGCCTTTCTTTGTCTCTTTTATTTGATTCAAATCTCTATTGCCATTGTTGGCTCATTTATTTGGATTACTTCTTGGGTTGTGAAACCCCATTTGATATGATGCAATATTATTTATATTTTCACTACTGCCAAGTGATATTCAGCATGAACAATGTAGTGTGCATGAGTACAAACTACCCATAGAGGGCATTTGTAATTTCACCCTAGGGGAATGTGACCACTCTCCCCTAAGGAATGTGACCACTCTCCTCGTATTATATATATTTGTAGGTGTTTGGGAATGTGACCGTTATCCTTCACCTTTCGATTGAGGTCTGGTAGGTGCCTCACCCTGTATTTGTTTATTTTGTGTCATAATATCATTCATGCTATGCTGATTACTATTGTTGTTGAACTATTGTATAATTCTTATTTCTTATTTGATTACTTGCCTCAAGCTTTTGACTCTCTTAGTATAGTGACTCTTATATTATGCAATGTTGTAGTTTATAATTGTCCTTATTTCTCTTTCTTGACACATAATTTTCTCTCCTCTTGCTGGGTGATCCCAACCACCCAGGTATAGGATCCAAGTGTGCATCAGAAGCATGGTGAACCAACCTAAGGTTAAGAGAAAGGAGTTCAACCTAATAGCATGGACTTTAATATATACTATGTTGTTTTTGTTGGAGACATGTTGATGTAGTTTTTGTCCTCCTCTACCTAGATCCTTTATTTGTATAAAGCATGTACACCCTAAATGGGAAAATTTTGATGTACTCTTTATATAATTGAATATAGTCAAAGTTTAAAATTCCACTACTATTCATTGGTGTTTTGTTTGCCATATTTAGTAGAGGGTTGTTTTCCTACTCTTTACATCATGGTATCAGAGCCAATGGCAGTCAGAGTGTTGACTATTTCATTTGTCTCCTTAGCTAGAAACCCTTACCTCATATAGTTTTCCCTTTAGTTCACCATAGAAATAACCTATGATAAAAGGTTGATATAGGACTATAATAGTTTCATCTCAGATACATCTTTAATCAACTTTTAGTTGATTAGCCTATTAGGTAGTTACTAGGGCACGAAGTTGAAAGTGATGGTGTCTAGAAAGGGTCAGAACTTGGGGGTTGGTAATATTTTCCTCCACACCATTAGCTTGGTTTACATGGACTCCCGAGTTCATATGACATCTGCCTGGCTTGATCTAATACGAAATGCTTGAAATAGCATAGCTTTAGGCAAATAACCTCAATGTTGAGTATCCTTAAAAAACCTAATGTGATGATTTGTCTATCCAAACAAAATCATCTTGAAATCCTTAAGTTCCTTATATTAGTCTTAGATTTTCATGTTTAGGGTTAGTGTACCCTATACTAGACTTTGAAGTTTG
Source organism: Alisma plantago-aquatica (assembly GCA_963693085.1). Lineage (NCBI taxonomy): Eukaryota > Viridiplantae > Streptophyta > Magnoliopsida > Alismatales > Alismataceae > Alisma > Alisma plantago-aquatica. Next base: position 180,029,948 of record OY856415.1, read on the forward strand.
GTAATAGTGATTAGTAAGACAATTAAGTGTTGGGTCTTATACATGTTTAGACTCACTGTTTTTCCTCAAGTTTAGTTTGACTTGGTAAGTCAACCCTTTTAAGGAGTGGAGTAGTGGTAGTAGTAGTACCTTGATAGATTTTGCATTACTGATTTCAAGGACAAAATCCGTTTTTAGGGGGACGGAATCCTATACATAGAAAAATCTAGCCACTTTGGAATTAGAAACCCTAACTCCATAGACAAGAGATTAGTGAGCTTATATGATTAAATGTTGAACAAACAAGTTATAATTATAATTCATCTTGTTTGTTTATATACCAACAAATATATAATAAGTCATGTAAGGAATAGTTCATATGCTTGAACCCTAACACATACATGATGTACATAATAATGAGTTACTTATCACTAATTGTGAATACACATAATGTTAACCAAGTCACCCTAATGATATGATTAGTAGGAGAAATGGAACTAATACATGCTAAGGATGCATAACATGTAATGGTCATGTTGTCCTAAGCCATAATATGTAATCATCTAGCCTTAAAAATATATACATATATATGTATATATATGTATATATATATATATATATATATATATATATATATATATATATATATATATATATATATATATATATATATATATATATATCCTCAATGTAATGACTGCCACCAAACCGATAGCCAAATCATCACTAATTATGCAGAATAATTGTAAGCAGTAGATTAACAAAATCACTAAAAATTTAAACCATTTTTTTGAAAAGAGATCCATTTCCTAGAAAACTCTTAATGAAAGAACCAAAACTTTATATGCATCAAGGTTCACATTGTACATACACTGCACCATCTCATCTCGAGGATAATGTATAACAGTTGCTTTGACAAAACATATACTGAAGCAACATAAAACCTCGTGCCATATAAGCCAAACTCTCACATGGTTTATAAAACCATCACGTACTAAATCTGGGGACCTGAGAGTACAAAGATGACACATAGGACTTCTATCTACAAGACACGACAGACAATACACTCAACCTGAGCTATTACTATTGTCCCTACTATTGTTGTCCTTTGCAGAATGGTCTCTACCTCCTCGTGCACGTCCACCTAAAAATTGTGGATCCCATGGGGTGAGACAATTATCCCAGTGAGATATATAACTCTCCGCCAACAATATTATTATCATTGGTAAATAGTATAAAACTGAGCAGATGTTCTTTTATATTAATAAGCTAGGTTAATCACTGTGGATAAGAAGATTAGAACATTTCTCATATTTTAAAGCATTGTAACTGTCTATGATAGAGTAGTAAATCATCTATTCACTTTATAAGGAATACGAAGAACATGTGTATCATTTACCCATCATACTATACCAACATCTCAAGCTTATCCTATGATAATATTATCATGGTATGATATACAACAATCAGTCTCATTTCTAGTTGTTTGCTTCAGCCAATCTGTGAACCATGTATTCGATTATACCAATCTTGAGAATATACATCATTATGTTCAATTCAGGTATTGGTTTATATTAATCCTATGAAATTATATCCAGGTATTGGACTATGCCAATCCTATGCAATTACATATAGTTATTGGATTATACCAATCCTGTGAAATTATATCCAAGTATTGGATTATGCCAATCATGTGAAATTAAAGCGAGGTATTGGGTTGTACCAATCCTATGAGAGTTTGGCTAGGTATTGGATTATACCAATCTTGTGAGATTAGAGCAAAGTATTGGGTTGTACCAATCCTGTGAGAGTTCATCATGGTATTGGATTATACCAATCCTGTGAGATTAGAGCCAGGTATTGGATTGTACCAATCCTGTGAGATCATAGCCAGGTATTGGATTGTACCAATCCTATGAGATTTCAACCATGTATTGGATTATGCCAATCTTGTGAGATCTTATTCAGGTATTGGGTTATTCCATTCCTGTGAAATTATATCTATGTATTGGGTTATCCCAATCCTGTGAAATTATATCCAAGTATTGGACTATGCCAATCTTGTGAAATTATATCTAGGTATTGGACTATGCCAATCCTATGAAATTATATCCAGGTATTGGATTATGCCAATCCTGTGAAATTATATCCATGTATTGAATTATACCAATCCGGTGAGACTATATCCAGGTTTTGGATTATACCAATCCTGTGAGACTATATCTAGGTATTGGAATACCAATCATGTGATATCATGGCCATATTGCTAAGGATTCCATAGTAGTTAGAATACCTTTATGTTTCCCTTTCTCTTTCATTATGGGATATCAACCCCTTAAACTCATCATTGAATACCACATCACCTTTACTAGGCATAATACCTTGGTCAAGCCATCATACCCATTCACATCCCTTATGTGATACAAGTATTCCTCATATCTCATTTAAGCATATTCAAAACACTATGGCCCTTATTTGGCTATATCCATAAAGCATGTATGACTAAGATTTCATTATTGTTATTATAACCATTTAATATTATTATTATTATTATGTTACGAGGTTCCCATTTACCTAGTTCATTTTGAAAATTACCATCTCTTACATCAATCTCTATATCATGAGACTTATATAAACATCTTTTCACCTCTCACAGGCACCATCCATCTCTAGGTCATAAGACCTATATCAACATCATACTTGTTGTACAAGTATTTCACATGACTTACAAACCCATAAAATATGTATTATATGAAACATCATAGCTCATACTTAGCTATGCTCATTATCTCATGATACCAGCATGGTTTCAAGTCATATCAACTATGTGATACAAGGGCAATACATCCTTCCCATCATTAGGGTTAGGGTTTCCCATTCTAACCGATTAGGGTTTCCAATTCATACCTCCACCCATTATTAGGGTTACGGTTTACTTTGTAAACTGATTAGGGTTTCAAGTGCATATCATCACCCTTCAGTAGGGTTATGGTTTTCCCCTTATTAACCGATTAGGGTTTCAAAATCATATTATCTGGAATCAAACCCAAATTCATACTCCACACATATTAGGAGTATCAATGTATACTCATTACATGATTATTGTACAAGTATAAGTTTCTGTTTCACCCTGACTAGGATGCTGAGTACATCATACTCCATTAGGTTGGCTTAATCCTTCTCTTGAGGTACACTGGCCCATATTTATCAAAATGCATAAAACTCTTTTTGTTTTAATGTATCATTTGACATAACACACTACATGTGTCACTTAATCAAGTGTATTAGATTGAGGTAATTCCTCCATATTGGGTATAGAGGTGTAGGTATGATTCACACCATATCAGGTAAAGAAGTGTGTGTATGCTTCACACCATATTGGGCAAAGAGGTGTGTGTGTGTGCTTCACACCATATCGGGCAAAGAGGTGTGTGTGTGCTTCACACCATATCGGGCAAAGAGGTGTGTGTTCTTCACACCATATCGGGCAAAGAGGTGTGTGTATGCTTCACACCATATCAGGCAAATAGGTGTGTGTGTGCTTCACACCATATCGGGCAAAGAGGTGTGTGTATGCTTCACACCATATTGGGTTACTCATCATGTAGGGTTTGTCATATCGGTTTTGAGTATATACTTGACTCCATGTCTTGCATGAGGTTTATACTTGACCTAATATCGTGCACATGGTGTATGATTGACACCATATCATGCACAAGATGTATACTTCATCATCATATCGTGTATAGGGTGTATGCATCCTCATTTTATAATGTTAGTGATATGTTCACTTCACCATATTGGGTTAGAGGTGCTTCAACCCAATCTCTGGTTGAACCATGATGATGTCATCATCATCAACCTCTAGAAACTTGATCTTATCATTCTAGTTCATGGATAATATCCTATATCACTAATAGAACTCATGGATTCATCAACTATTCAAGAAAATTCGTATTGAAAGTAAATCATCAACTATGGCAAGATTGATGGTAAATAATAACATAATTGAGTTCAAGTTATATAGCCCACCTCAAGAGCAACTTCAAAGCACCAAGCTCCAAAGCTTCACATTCCCAAGGTTGAATATGAGCTTATTAAAGGTCTAAGACTTGACTTCCTCAGCACCATGCACGATACATCACCACTTGTGGTCAATATCCCTCACTTGGTCGATATCACTTCACTTGGCCGATATCACTTTGCTATGACCGATATCACCTTGCTATGGATGATACCAAAGCTCTATGCATGATACCCCTCTTCCTATGCATGATACTAAGACTCTATGCATGATATCTAAGAATAGGGTGATAAATTTTAAAAATTTCACTTATAGGTGAAAGGAATGGTATATATAGTTGAAGCTCGTGAAAGAGAGTGTATATGAGGTGTCATCATTTTAAAGCTACTAGGTGCCACGTGTCCATGCATGGTTGACACTTGTCCTTGCATGCACTCATATTTATCTTGACATGCATAACAATTTAGGATAATCTAGAGATGATATTTTGGCCATCACTTATCATGTTGGATAAGATATCTCAACTCAATCACCACTTTATACACAAGCCGATACAACATTTCCAAGGAAGTTGTAAACCGATACACTTCACCTCCTTGAGGTGATTACAAGTTCGTGAGTTCACAAACCAATATGAGACTCCCTCTATGGCTCTTTGGCCGATAGGCACTCTCATATGGACTTTACAACTCGATACAAGTTCAAATTAGGGTTTTACATTCAACCCTTTCTTGGTCTTTTCCTCACCAAGAGTACTATCACTCATAAATGATGCAAACATGGTGCCTAATTATTTCCATATCCTCTAGCTGATACTAGGAGGGAGTAGGAACATTCTAGAGGTGGTAATTTGCATATCAACTGTACATTTTGGGTAAATTACAACTTGTACCAAAATTGGTACACAAGGCACTAGCATTATTCAAACAAGTTCAAACTTGGAATTTAGGCTTTCCACAAGCCACCACCTTGCATCATTCTATATGTTATGATGCTAAAACACATGAGGCACTTTAAACATGTGACATATTGCAATATAACCTCTTATTTTGGGTAAATTGTATTTTGGTCCAAAACAAGAGAACTTTGCTCAAACGTTATTCAAACAAGACCAAACTTGAATCATAAGTTTGTCAAATGATAAAAAAACACTTTAGAGGATTATATTAAAGTTCTAAGTAACTTATTTAGGATAAAAAAAGGGTTATCCCTAAACCCAAGTTAGGGATGTTACACTCAATGCCTTTCATGATACATTAGTGACTTAGGTGTCATCATCACATAATATACCTTGATACATATAAATGGATTATAATCACCTAATCATAATTGTGATCAAGTTATATATGTATGCAAGGCATATAACCTTGTTCCCTAATAAACACCTCATTAATCACCTTATCATAACTTGGTCTATGAATCAATTCATTTATGTTTAATGGGTTCCACCCAATTCACTAAAATACATATAATAACTCAAATATGATAATGAGTAATTGGATTCACATGAATATGCATAAATGCCTAATGTGATGTTAAATATGTATAATTCATATTATTAAGTGTAATAGGAGAAAATGATTAAGTATGTCATTAATATGAGTATGAAAGATGATGTGACAATGTGTAATATAGGGATAAGAAATTAGTATGACTTTATTTAGACTTAATAATTTTTTGGATAATATTATATATTTCTTACAAAATAATCTGTGATAATTTTACATGATGGTAATATGAGGATAATGGAGAATTAATTCAAGTTATTAAGATTTGTGACCTAATACATTGGGATTACTACGTAAACCCTAATTGTGCTTAAAAACCCATAATGAGATAAATAAGGGTAATACATATGAATTGTACATAATGTTGAGATGTATTCCTTGTTACAACAATGTGAGCATAATATGACACAAGTAATAGAATATTGAAGATGATGCAAATTCATAATAGAGATCATGATAATAAGCCAAAAATGTTAATTATGTTATGATTGATAAAAGGTAATATGAATGGTAGAAACCTTAGTCGAACTTGACTTATGTGTAGAGCATATGAAATGCCATAAATTAGAGGTAACCACCTAGTTGCTTAATGTTGGGATGTTATGTACTCACCCTTCCATCTTGTTGATAGTTTAGGGACAAAATCCTCTTTAAGGGGTGGAGTGTTGTAACATACAAAATCTCATAGTGCTTTTGCAATTTACCCATTTTCAAGCTTTTATTTTCTTTCATGTCCTTTTGGGCATTTTTCCTAAATTTTTGTATCTATTGTATCCTTTTTGTCCTTGATGTTGAAATTGGGCAATATTTGATGATGTGATCTATATTTACCCACATTCATTTCAATGAATGGGGTTTTACACAAATGTTTCAACTAATGTGTTAATTGGAGTCTAATAATGCAAAATGGCCATTAATGACAGATAATTAGTCGACAATATTAATCTAAAGGTTTTATGTCTTTTTGGGATAAGAAATAATAAGTGATGAGGTATTGAGTTAATTATGAGAAGTAATGTGTAATTGAATTAAATAATGAAAGTAAAAACCTCCTTTCTCTCTCCTCCAATGTGGCAAAAATATATGAAAATAGAATATTATGGTGATATATTGCTCTTAATATTATTATGTGTTGTCTATCTCGAACAATCACTCAAGGATTTTATTAAAAGAGCCTTTTCACATTAATTCACTCATTTTATGCATTAATGTACACATTAATGGTAAATATATTTATTAAGGGGCAAATCTTGGGTGCAATGAGAATATAATTATATAGAATTTCTCTAGACATTAATATTACCCTATGGTTAAAATTTGAGGTCATTGCACCATGTTTGACCCCCCAAATGTATTAAAATAGTTTTTAATATAGTTGAACCTAGGTTTGATTATTATTTCATTAATACACCACATTTAACCTAAGGTTTGATATTAAATGGATGTCACACATTACACATATTAAAATAACTGTTGGACATGGACTGTGGACTATAGATCTGTGATCCGACGGTCCAAAATTGGCGTCTACCTCGCACTGAGTCGAGGGACAAACACAGTGGCAGCTGGAATTTCAAACGTTGATATCTCTCTCAATACTTATTTAATCAATGTGATTTCTCTTCCCCTAGTTCTGTCTCTCTCAGACATTTTGAATGAGCTATAGCTTGTCCCCTCTCTCACTCTATAGAAGAAATGCCCATTTAGGGTTTTTATCTTCTCCCCACTCCCTACTGCATAGCCAGCTACGATCCATTCCATGTCTATTTAAGAGGCCGAGAACAATCCCTAGAGATTACCTCACTCTTCTCCTCTCTCAATTAGGCTTCTAGAACCCTCTGGGTCCCTGACCTATTCCTCCTTCATATTCGACAATGATGACCTTTCCCCGACTCTATGATACGCCTCAGACCAATTGAGGACATGGTGAGTATCCTAGGAATCCCTTCTCCCCTTTCTCTTCTTTGTTTGGCCCTAGTTTGTGTCAGACTGTTGTAACTTGTATGTCCATTTGGGTGTCTCACTAGAGGTTTGGAGCTTTGGCACCTCTTCAATCATGAGAACTTGCTCATTGCCTTCACCCTTCACTAACATTTGTTTTCCAAGAACTTGTGGATCATTGCCAGACTTTTCCCCATGGATTCTGGCTTCTAAGCCTCTTCCCTGTTCTTTGCTGGTGGAGGAGCCTTACCAAGATCCTGATCAATGAGAAACCCCAAACTTGGGCTCGGCAGGTTCATTGAATGATGGGGAATCCACCGACATCTCCAGTTTTTCCTTGGCACACCTCTGACTCCCAAGTTGATTGGATCTTCTCCGTCTGATGTGCTTCTCTCACCATGAACGCGGGGGAAGAAACCCCATCATGAATAGATAGAGGTTCCCATGCCACAGTAATGAGCTAATTAATGTGGCTAGGGTATTTTGATACAATTTTGTTTTTCTTGGCTGCTATTTATTTGATTCGTACGAATGACTTTGATGACCTTGTAACATTAATTGATTTCAATAGCGAGAAAGGACCATATGGTAAAGTGTCCCCTCTGCTCAGTCATGGTTGACTAGAGCCATGCGAGTGCGGACTGGCTGACTGGGCCAAATGTGATTGGCCCACATCAGCATGGGTTCGGCCTCTGTGGCCTACTTCTTTGTGAATTTTATTTGCCTATGTGGCATTTTCTTGAATTCTAATTGGCCAGTCTTTTTTAATTCATATTAAATCGAGGCTTGGTCAGAAAAATGCAAATAAATACTTGTTGGAAAGAATTTTTCAAGTAGAATATGATTTTGTGGGTTTTGAGTCCTGATTCTAATTCCTTTTTTGAGGTTTATCATGAAAACCATTTTAATTGTATAAAATGTTCTAAAATTTATAAGTAAATTTGTGACATCTCGCCATCACAAAGACAATGAGATGTCACACGAAAATGTGTGGATGCATCATAAACATCATATTACCAAAAAAACAGGTTAATTAAAACCGATTGCGGAAAGCAGATAAGAAAGGAACTATTACAACCAGATCCACATCCTACAAAGAAGACACGTTAGATAAATATACAAAAACTTGATACATGTCCACAGTTCATAGGATCCAGTTGTCCCATAAGCACAAGAGTTCACCACCTATTAATGTACATAACAGACCTATCTAGGTCAACTACAGGATAAGAAAGCCATAACAACTATACATCATGAAACCTCGTCAAAATACCTCCAAGGACCTGAGAGTACAGGGATGACTCTAGGACTCTATTACAAAACATCCAAAAATAGCAGCATATCCATATCTTGCCTTCTACTGTTTTTCTTACTGCTCAGCTGCAACACCACAATCACATCCACGTCTAGCACATCCACCTAAAAATGGGGTGAGACACACAGTCCCAGTGAGAAACAAAACCCCCACTGAAACTATAATACATCGAGAGAGCTAGAATAGATAAAGCAAGTAATTGATATTAGCATATCATATATGCCACATACTGAGCAACACTAACTCTATAACATCTTACCATGATATCTAAGAGGCATGTAAACAAATAATATATGGAACATGATTGACAAGACAAGTCTTGTAGGATCTTATCATAGAATCTGAGGATCAGGTAATTAACTGTAAGATATAACTAGGGCAACTATACAAACAAGTCCTCAACCAATGTTCTATGTTTTCCCTAAGCAAATATACTATACGGCCAGATTATGATTTATTATGCCTTGAGGAAGTGAGTTGTACCGCTCAAATCCAACCTTTGGTTGCGAAACCCAAAGCCGGTGCCATACAAGGTAAATGGAAGAGCCGGACTCCACGACCTCACCTCCTCGTGGTCAGTGTGCGAGAACCAAAGTAGGACCACCGTCTCTTGCTTAAGTGACCTCAGTCATAGGGTCCACTCCGCAGGCTACCCTTTCCTCTATCCTGCCTTGGTACAGGTCTCGACGCAAGTATATCTTGAGCCACGAGCCTATTCACCATGCACCCGAGCCATGAACGCATTCATGCTCCATCACACTGATCCATGGGCCTGTTCACCATGCTCTTATATGCTGAGACATGGGCCTGTTCACCACGTTCTATACACATCTTGAGTCTACAACTATAGTTGTACTCTAATCCTCCTATTTTTGGCTAGGAACAACCCCGCACACTCAACAATATGTGCTCCGGGTTAACCCACATGAGAACCCATTTCACCATCACCAGCTACTGATGATGATGGATCTATGGCCAGGGCAAACTACATGAAAGATTCATCTGTAATTAATTAACATATTTTAAGTGATATTGCAAGATTTAACCAAGTTATGTAACATGTAAACTATAACACAAGTAAATAGAATAGATCTCAGTATCATGTATTACATTGTCATTCTTATTCTCAAAGCCATCAACATCATCCTGATCCATCACAAGGATCAACAGTACATGTTACCACTTGGCATCTTGCCAATCATCAAGATCCATCTCAAGGGTCAACATCATAGTGACTCAATCCCAGCATCAAGGCACACATTGCCATTCCATGGGTAACACCCACCATATATCACTAGGTTCATCATAACCCTTGATGTTCCACATCATGTTACTATCATGCCATTACCATGGCCTCATCGTACAACTCTTACCTGCATGGTTAGTGAAATCAGAAAGGAGCAATGATACTTGTACAAGGAACATTTACAACTCCTTACTTTATTATGAGAGTCAACAATGCAACATAGATGAGTGTATCATAGCATAGCATTCTTATATATATATCAAAGCATAACAAGCATTAGGGTTACCAACTGAACACAAGGTACACCCTCACTATAGGTGTATCGGGTAAGGAACAACCGTCACCAAAGGTGTAACTTCCATCACTGTCTTAGTTAACACTACATAAGGAGATGACATGGATATCGGTCAACATGTATCTCAGGTTGACACCCAGCAACTGGTAACGGGCAACGCCCAACCTATGATGCCCAAGCAACTGGTAACGGGCAGCGCTCAACCTGTGATGTCCAAGCATGCAACACAACATTATGTCGGGCAAGAACCTAACGTGCAACACCCGTGACGGGCAACACTATACCGGGCAACACCATGCAGTGCGTCACAACAGAGTGTCGGGAAGCACCATCCAAAAGAATGTCATGCAAGGCACCAACAGACCCAAACACCCAATACAACTCTGTGTTGTCCAAGGGACCAACACAACGGTTAACAGCTAACACCCTTCCTGGGTTAACACTCATAACGGCTAATTCCCTAAGGCCGATAATGGGCACCACACTTGCACAATGCTCATAGAAGGTCGATACTGGGCAAGCACATAGCATGCCGATACCACCCAGCCACACACAGCAGGGTCAATATCGTGCAAGGGACAACAAGGTGTATAACACCCATAGCGGTTTAGCAGCATATCGTGCAACATAGCCAACCTAGCTGATATCATCCATGCATAACGCCATGATGTGCAGCAACTCAACAGATCGATATCCAAAACGGCTAATGTTGTGTCCCAGGCAGACCCTCATATCGGCCAAGAGCTCAACTCAGCCAAACCCACATATCAGTCAAGGGGTCAACTAGGGTAACCACCTATCATATCGTCTAAGCCTTAACTAGGGGGATAACGGGCACCCATCTCAGATCACGATATCGGGCAGTAGGGGATATCGGGTAGCAAGGGATATCGGGTTACACCACATATTGGGTTGGTCATCTTCAACCTTAAGACAACCACCAAAACCCTAAAACGTCAAGAGTGTTGGCTCACCTCTCAACATCTAAGTTAGAGGGGTCTTGTAAAACCTCTATCACATATTGGGCATCAAGGTAGATCATCACCATATCTGCTAACGAACCATCAACTAGGTCAACATCTAACCAAAGGCTCTCCTTTCAAATCCATGGTGAGAGAGAGGGGTGTTGCTCAAGCTAGAATGTAGACTCACCTCTCAAAAACTAGGGAAGAGAGGGGTTTTTCCCACACATATAGAGCTTAAGCTCACCTCTCAAGACCAAAGAGATAAAGGGGTTTTTTCCCCAAGAACATGCCACAACACACCATTAAATTAGGAGATCCTAGGCTCACCTCTCAACAACTAAGAGAGAGGGGTTTTTCCCAAGGAACCCTAATCCAAGATTCAGCCAACAAAGTCCAAGAACACATCCAAACAACATAACCATGTCATCATATCCCACAACGTTAAGGGCACATACTAGATCAAAGATATTACTAACCAGATAAGCATGTCCGATCAAGATAGCATATAACAAAGCAACATGGTAAGAAGGTAATATAGCTAGGGTTAGGAGTTATGTAACCCACCTCAAGAACACTCCTCAAGCTCTAAAGCTCCAAGCACCAAGCTCTAAGATCCAAGGTACCACTTTTGGCCACCTCAAGAAGATAAGAACAACTCATAACCACCATGGCTGAAAAAACAAGCAAGAAGGAGAAGGTGCCAAGGAAAGAGAGAAGGATACTCACCTCAAGAGGAGAAAAGGAGCAAGGTATCAAGGGGTATCGGACAAGACACCAGCTATATCGGGCACCACTTCCTCTTCTCCACTCCTAGCTCGGACACCAAAGAAAAGAAAGCAACTAAGGGTACTAAAGGAGCTTCTAGCAAGCAAGAAGGGTTGCTTATATACTAAGGGGTGAAGGGAGAGAGAAAGGCAAGGTGGCACCCGACCCTAGCACACTTGTCCTTGGGTCATGCCACATGCTAACACCCCCAAAACCACATGTACATGACTTGAAACCCACTTAGTAAAGCAACAACCACTTGTCCAAAGAGGGTGCTACAAACGAGGCTAGGTGGAGGGTGTGTGTTGCCCAACATGGCAACCCGATACACCATGGCTGATGCACCTCTTGCTCAATACAAACATGCACTCCCCTGGCCGACACACCAAGGTCCAACCCGATACAAGCTCCAATAAGGCTCAACACAACTCAACAAGGTTCAACAAAGCTCTAGGCTACTCAACAAAGAGCCCAACCCATCCTATCAACCCTAGAGGATGCAAGGAGAGAGAAAGACATCTCTCAAGGTGACATACTTGCACATCAACCCTAGAACTTGGGTAATTTGCAAGTTGCACCTCAACCTCTCAACAAAACACAAACAAGCCCTAACCACAACTCAGGTGATTAGCACACATCTAAACACAAGGTTTAGGAAAAGCAAACAGGGTAAGCCCAAAACAGAGGTCAGGGTCCTTACAAGCCATACACCCCTACAGAAGGATTTCTCCTCCAAAATCCGCAGAGAAAAGTGAGGGATACTTCCTCCTCATCTCTTACTCAAGATCCCACGTGGCTTCCTCAATGCCGCGATGATGCCAAAGAACCTTCACAAGAACCAAGTCCTTCCTCTTCATCTTCTTCACTCTTCTGTCAAGGATCAACACTGGACCTTCCTCCTAGGTCACATCTTCATCAAGCTCGACCTCAACTGGATGTATCACTGTCTCTGTCCCTGGATGACTTTTCTTCAACATACTGACATGGAACATTGAATGCAACCTATGCAACTATGGTGGTAGCTCTAACTTGTAAGCCACTTTTCCAACATGTGCTATCACCGGATATGGACCCATATACCTGGGAGCCAACTTGGCTTTCCGGCCAAACCTCCACACACCTTTCCATGGAGAGACCTTGAGATACACCTTATCTCCCACCTGCCACTTTAGTCGGCATCCTCAGTTGCTCCCACTCGGCAACTGACACCACATTCTTGGGATCCACTCTGACACCTTTCGCCGATATCACATGTCCCAAGATAGTCACTTCCTCCAACTAGAATTCACACTTACTAAACTTGGCATATAACTGGTGTTGGTGAAGGAGAGTCAACACTCATTGAAGATGTTGTTCATTATGTTGAATGTCTCAACTATAGATCAAAATGTTATCTATGAAAACCACAACAAACTAATCTAAAAATGGATGAAACACCCTATTCATCAGATCCATGAAAGCAACAAGTGCATTGGTTAGCCCAAACGGCATAACCACAAACTCAAAGTGATCATACCTCATCCTAAAAGCTGACTTTGGTATGTCCTCATCCTTAATCCTCGACTGATGATATCCAGACCATAGATCGATCTTCGATTACAATGTAGCACCATACAACTGATCAAACAAATCGTCTATCCTCGATAAAGGATACTTGTTTTTTTTATCATAACCTTGTTCAATTGTCAGTAATCTATGGACATACGCATAGATCCATCCTTCTTCTTCACGAACAGAACCATAGCACTCCACGACGATGTGCTCGGTCTGATGAAACCTTTATCCAACAACTCCTGTAACTACTTCTTTAGCTTTACCATCTTAGCTGGAGCCATCATGTACGATGTCTGAGCAACTGGTTGTGTCCCTGGTACCAGATTGATCTCAAAATCAATCTCTCGAGGTGGGGGAACATCGGGAAACTCATATGGAAACACATCCTCAAACTCTCTAATAACAAGCACGTCCTGAAGGCTAGGACCTTTTGCCTCGGTATCCACAACATGAGCCATGAATGCTCTACAACCTTGCCGCAACAACTTCTCTGCCACCATAGCCGATACCAAACACGTTGGAAGAATATTCCTATCTCCCCGGAAGATCCACTTCTTAGTGTCATTAGTGAACACCTCTTGCTTGGAACCACAGTCCAGCACAACCTTATACCTCTCTAAGGTATCCATCCCAAGGATTACATTGAATCCATACATATCAAGTGGTATGAAATCCACTTGTACGTTGTGTCCCAAAAAAAATAGAATACAAGATGGACACACCTCTCGAAGCATCGAGGAACCATTAAGAGGAGTTTCTAACAACAAGCTATCTTTCTTACAACTGACAGGTAAAAGACATCTATCAAGCATACTACAAGCGATGAAAGAGTGCGTAGCACCTGGGTCAACAAAAACAAATACAAAGCAAGAAGAAGACAAATCAGAATGAAATAACTCCATCTGACCTGCCACCACTCACGGGTTGACTATCACCTCAAGCTGACTCATAGCATAGAATCGAGTCATTGCTTGATGTCATTCATGCCCTCTGCTTCCTTGAGTAGACAATTCAATTTGTGATGCTTGGCCGCATGCTCACCGTTTGGCGCCACTAAACTTCTTTCCTTCTGAACCTTGTTGACTCTGTCTTGGTTGTTGCGTCACTTTGACATCTTTCCTTGGGCAATTCGACTTCATATGCCCTATCTGTCCACAAAGATAGCATGACCTATCCTCTAACTGCGGCGTAGATGGCCCTGTCACTGCTACTAAAGCTGTACTGTAGGCTCTGGATGGCGAAAAACCATGCCCTCTTCCTTTTCTTGGTGACCACTGAGATGGTGCACTAGAAAACATGCATCACAGAAGGTGCAGAAAACCTCGGCTTCTTGTGACTGTCAAACCTCTATTTCTAAAACTAAGCTGGCCTTTTCTTGGACATGGCATCTCTGTTCTCCTTGACTGACCATTCAATCCTTCGGATAGACTCCACAAACATGGCAAACCATTCCTGGTTCTCCAAAACAGTAGTAGGTGTTGACAGCTCGACACTCAAACCTTTCTCAAAATGTCAATCCTCTCATCATCTATTGCCACCATGTGAGGACAAAACCTTAGCAACTCCATAAACATGGCTTCATACTTGGTGATGCTCATAGATCCTTGGCGCAGACGCTCAAACTGGTTGATCTTCTCATCTAGATATGTCTTCGAGAAGTATCGACTCACGATCTCCCGCCGAAAGATGTCCTAACAGATCACCTCACCGGGTCGCTTCTCTTCATCGATGGCCCACCAGTGGCCAGCAGTACCTTTCAGAACGTAGACAGCGTGCTTGACTTTGTCTGTTTCAGGGATGTCAATGATCAGGAAGGCCTTCTCAAAACCTATCAGCCACAGATCTACATCCGTCGGATCAACCATTCCAACGTAATCTGAAGCTCTGACTCGGTGAAGCTGCTCAAAAGTCTTCCCAATACCTGATGATTCTTCACGGGGAACCGGTGCTCTTGGCAGAGGCACTCGTAATCTCTCCACCATGAGATTCAGCGTTTCCATTACCTATCCCATGAGGTGCTGGTAGGCAGGATTCTCAAGAATGCTTGGCTCGATCTGGGGGACCTCAGGAACCCGATCTTCATTAGCCTGCACACCAACTCCATCAACAGATGCAACAACACTTCTCTCAGCAGTATGCTCTTCATAATTTGTAGGCATCTTTTAGCTTTATCTTCTACTGGGGGACAGAAGGTCATTATGAGAAAATATGGAGAAAATCACAAGAACAGACACAAACCTTGTGATGACCTGATTTTCAAGATTTCTAAAACCAATATAGTATTTAAGGTCCAAGGATATTCCTGGTTGGTTAATTCTAGGGCAGGGTGACTCTTATTCAAAAATGGTTTCGTTTGACCCACAAGTATGACCCAGATTCCATTAGAGGTTCAATAGTAGCTATCGAAGACCTTTCATGTACACGGAGATGATTAATACTAATTATTAGTCGATTTGAGGACATTTGGAGTTAAGTACCAAATTAAGCATACATGGATTCAAATGACTGAATAATGAATTTTGAGATGCATCATAGTCATACTAAGTGATTTGAACTTTAATTTTCAATATTAGAGGTAAATTGATTTAAAGTATAAGATCATTATATTTATATTTGTACCCCTTTGGAGTATGTTATTTGAAGGGTCAAATAATGGATCTTAGGTACCAAATTTATATGTAAGGTGAATTACACTATGAAGAATTTTGGCTCGAAATCTTAGGTTCAAAGTTGTTTTGTACATATTCTTTTGAGGTTTGAAATAAATAAGATAATAATATGTATGGTGACTCTAAACCTAGGTTGCCATAATGTTTGATGTATGATGAGATATGGGTGATACAACCACTATTTTTGTCTTACCGCATGGTCGTTTTTGTCAAGGTAGACTTATTAATTCACATACGTGAAGCCTTAAGGCCTAGGATTGATCTAGAGATCGATTTGTTATCCCCTACCCCCGTTTCTCACGGAGATGGTAGTTCACTTGAAGACCAAGTTCCTAGTTCCATGCCTTGAAATAAAGGGATCGTAACCAAGAACTACAGGTAGCCATGATCCGTCCTCCAAGTTCGGATCTATCCAACAAATTCTAGCCTACTCATTGCCCTTCAATACCCTAGATCGTACCCACCTAAACCTTCTCCATGGAGGCACTGAAGCAATGGCCTTCTTCTTCCTCGGCCTTGCTGTAGGTGCAAATGAAGCTGGAGAGGATCTCAGTGCCTTCTTTGCTGGTAAGAGTGGTTCCAACTTCTTGGAGACTTCACAGATCCAAAGGCAATGTGATTTACTGGGAAGGTTGAGCCCGGGAGAAAGAAGATTCACATGTGACTTCCCGCATCTTCGACTTCTAGATCGACTTCCTTCAAGGTTGGGAAACAGATCTTTTGGCATGTCAGAACTGAGCTGATGGATTTGCTCTGTGTCTGCCTCTGCGAGGTCATCTTCAGAACTCCGAGCCCCATGGCAAGCAGGTCTCCTACTACCAGGAAACCTCTTTGCACTACTTCTTCCATCCACCACCATGGTGTTCAAGCAGCAAGCAGACTTGGAGTTTGAGAATAGGTGACTGACTTCCTTTTGGCGGAGAGCTTTCGGCCATCATCATGACTTCTTCAAGGTGATGGGATGCACAAGGAGAACCCCCCACATATGACCACCTGCACAGTTGTGAACACCAACCAGAGTACATCAATGAACCAGAAACACCTCCACACCACGAGAGCCATAGCTGGAGGCCTGTGCGTAGAGTTGGCAATGACAAGACGAAGGGCTGGCAGTCGAGCAGTCCTTGACACACAGGTCCCGCCAGCACCCTCCAGGCTAATGCTCACAACAATGCCACAGTAGATGAATCAAGTCGAGAACGACGGTGAAGATAGGGCCACCGGGTCTAGCGGTGACCTGACCAACCGCCGCACTCCTGTTACCCACCTCGAAGGCGACGAAGCTCCTATATGAGGTTCAGGTCGTCATTCACCAAACTCGATCCTCATGGCGGCGCACTGTGTCTCGCACACAAAGCAGAAAATGAGACGGTGGTAGACCTGAAGAGCAGGAGATCAAAGATGCCATGCGGAGAATAAGAATCTCACTCATCGTGCATTACTGTCTTTCTGATCTGCGGAGATCGGAGCCAGTAGACTCACACCCAAATTAGGAGAAGCCCAGATCGGGCAGATCGCGAGGAGAGAAGGGAGGTGCCCAGACCAGTCAGCTGAGCTGGGTCAGCAGGCCCTGAGCCGCACCCCACCATGATGGTGATGTGGCTGACGTCCAGTGAATCCTGATGATTAGATCAACGGCTCACAAAATCACAAAAAGGCTAACACCTTCTAAACACATAGAAATTAGCTCCCTTGCCCAATAAATCCCCTAAAAATACCTGTAGACTCAGACAAATGTCCTGTACATTACTGGACCCTTATATCAGGCTTTAGAAGCACAACTAATGATGATATATAGTGTAAATGAGAATGCTTCATTTATATGGCATAATTAGAAAATAACTGAAATTAAATCTGATAAAAATAACTTTGAACCCTAATATCATCTAGAAACTAATTTGGACTCCTATCTTGATATTATTGAGAAATTTTAGGCCTATTCTCATTATTTCCTAATTACATGTTTAATCCTCATTTTGATTCTATAAAATAGACCTATCGTCGGAAAATTATGAAATTTGGACCAGACCTCTAAAATGACACCCTAGTCAGTAGAAAAATATCAAACCCAAGTTTAGATTAGTTTGAACCAAGGTTTGTCCTAAACCCTAATTTGGACCAAAAAACTAAGAATATGGTGTACTTATATTAATGATGAATAATTGTTATTAATCAGGTGATGACCAGTGATGTAGATGGTCCAGGAAAAAAATAGGAATCTCTGAACTCAGGTATGTGGGTTTTTATTTAAGTATATGACTATGGTTTTCTTGCTTGCAATCATGATATGTATGTATGCTCTCTTCTATTTACAAATATTGGATGTAGTATCACTATATAGTACTCGGTGTTTTATCACTTGTAAACATAAATGATAAGTAGATGCTTTGTAGTTATTTAAGGTGTTCATTATCCCCCTTACGAGGGAATGGATTAATGTTGGCTTGTACACCTCCCTAGAGCACACGGTGTATGGGGAGTTTCCCTAGAGTACTTGGTACATGGGGATGGGCCCAATATTTATGTTTTGGTACTAGTCCACCTTGATAATGCAATTCATCTAGAAAAATGACTTAAATTGGCGTATTTCGCTTAATAAAGAAGTGTTTTCTATGATTTTCTTTCCTTCTGCAAATCTTTTTCAAAATATGAAAGCCATAAATATATGTATCTTTCTACCCATGTACATAACACCTTGTGTGTTGATTTGTTGTTTCACGTATGTTTTAGATTCAAAGATAGCATGGGAGAAAAAGTACAGGATGTAAGCAAGTTGTACAGGTTGTACCTATTGTGTAGATCCTAGTTTAGCATACATGTTCTTAGACTGTAGAATCTTCATTCAATATGTAAATGTAAATCATTTTGTAATAATTCATATTGTATAAATATACATGTTGAATGTTGAGTATGTTATGGTTGTATGTTCATGTATGCATATTTCACTTCCGCAATACACTTTGATACAATTGGTTAACGTTTTCGGATTTTGTCTTCTCATCTCCATGGGGTTTTGAGAAGGTGAAAATCCGGGGACGTTACAAACCTAGTCCTAGATTCATGTAGACTCAGTGAACCTAGAGCTCTGATACCGACCTAATTGTGACATCCTGCCATCACAAAAATAGCAAGATGCCACACGAAAACGTGTGAAACCGTCATAAACATCATATTTCCAAAAATACGGGTTAATTAAAACCGATTGTGAAAAGCAGATAAGAAAGGAACTATTCCAACCAAATCCACATCCTACAAAGAAGACATGTTATATAAATATACAAAAACTTGATACATGTCCACAGTTCATAGGACCCAGCTGTCCCATAAGCACAAGAGTTCACCACCTATTTATGTACATAACAGACCTATCCATGTCAATAATAGGATAAGAAATCCATAACAACTATACATCGTGAAACCTCATCAAAACACCTCCAAGGACCTGAGAGTACAGGGATGACTCCAGGACTCTACTACAAAACACCCAAAAATAGTAGCATATCCATCTCTTGCCTTCTACTATTCTTCTTGTTGCTCATTTGCAACACCACGATCACCTCCACATCTAGCACGTCCACCTGAAAAAGGGTTTTAAACCAACAGGGTGAGACATAGTCCCAACGAGAAACATAACCCCCACTAAAACTATAAAACCTTAGGAGAGCTAGTACAAATAAAGTAGGTAACTGATATAAGCAGATCATATATGCAACATACTAAGCAACACTAACTCTATAACATCTTACCAGGATATCTAAGAGGCATATAAATAGATAATATATGGAACAGGATTGACAAGACAAGTCTTATAGGTTCTTATCATAACATCTGAGGATCATGTAATTAGCTACAAGATATAACTAGGGCAACTATACAAACAAGGCCTCAACCAATGTTCCATGTTTTCCTTGAGAAAATATACTATATGTCTGGATTATGATTTATTATGCCCTGAGGAAGTGATCCGTACCGCTCAAATCCAACCTTCAGTTGCAAAACCCAAAGCCGGTGCCATACAAGGTTAATAGAAGAGTCAGACTCCACAACCACACCTCCTCGTGGTCAGTGCATGAGAAACAAAGCAGGACCAAAGTCTCTTGCTTAAGTGACCTCAGTCACAGGGTCAGCTCCATAGGCTACCCTTTCCTCTAGCCCGTCTTGGTATAGGTCTCGGCACTAGTATATCTTGAGCCACGAGCCTATTCACCATGCTCTCGAGCCATGAACGCATTCATGCTCCATCACACTGAGCCATGGGCCTGTTCACCATGCTCTTATACACTAAGCCATGGGCTTGTTCACCATGCTCTATACACATCTTGAGTCTATAACCACGGTTGCACTCTAATCCTCTTATTTTTGGCTAGGAGAAACCCCGCATATTCAACTATATGAGCTCCGGGTTAACCCGTAGGAGAACCCGTTTCGCCTTCACCAGCTACTGACGATGATGGGTCTATGTGCAGGGAAAACTACATGAAATATTCATCTGTAATTAATTAACAAATTTTAAGTGGATTACAAGATTCAACCAAGTTATGTAACATGTAAACTATAATACAAGTAAACAACATAGATCTCAATATCATGTGTTATATTGTCATTCTTATTCTCAAAGCCATCAACATCATCCTGATCCATCACAAGGATCAACAATACATGTTACCACTTGGCCTCTTGCCAATCATCAAGATCCATATCAAGGATCAACATCACAGGGACTCAATCCCATCATCAAGGAACACATTTCCATTCCATGGGTAACACCCATCATATATCACTGGGTTCATCATAACCCTTAATGTTCCACATCATGTTACTATCATCCCATTACCATGGCCTCATCATACAACTATTACCTTCATGGGTTAGTGAAATCATAAAGGAGCAATGATACTTGAACAAGGAACATTTACAACTCCTTACTTTATTATGAGAGTCAACCATGCAACATAGGTGAGTGTATCAAAGCATAGCATTCTAATATATATATCAAAGCATAACAAGCATTAGGGTTACCAACCGAACACAAGGTACACCCTCACTATAGGTGTATCAGGTAAGGAACAACCCTCACTAAAGGTGTAACGTCCATCACTATCTTAGTTAACACTGCATAAGGAGCTGACATGGATATCGGTCAACATGTATCTCGGGTTGATACCCAACAACTGGTAATGGGCAGCGCTCAACCTGTGACGCCCAAGCAACTGGTAATGGGCAGCGCTCAACCTGTGATGCCCAAGAATGCGACGTGACATTATGTCGGGCAACCTAACGTGCACACCCATGACGGGCAACGCTGTACCGAGAAACACCATGCAGCACATCACAACAGAGTGTCGGGAAGCACCATCCAAAAGAATGTCGTGCAAGGCACCAATAGGCCCAAACACCCAACACAACCATGTGTCATCCAAGGGACCAACACAACGGTTAACAGGTAACACCCTTCCTGGGTTAACACTCATAACGACTAACACCCTAAGGCCAATAACGGGTAGCACACTTGCACACTGCTCATAGCATGTCGATACCAGGAAAGCACATAGCATCTCGATACCGCCCAACCACACACACAATAGGTTTGATATCGTGCAAGGGACAACAAGGTGTATAACACCCGTAGTGGTTTAGCAACATATCATGCAACATAGCCAACCTAGCTGATATTGTCCATGCATAACACCATGACGTGCATCAACTCAACATATCGATATCCATAATGGCTAACGTTGTGTCCCAGGCAGAGCCTCATATCAGCGAAGAGCTCAACTCAACCAAACCCACATATTAGTCAAGGGGTCAACTAGGGTAACCACCTATCATATTGTCCAAGCCTTAACTAGGGGGGTAACGGGCACCAAGATCACATCACAATATCGGGCAGTAGGGGATATCGGGTAGCAAGGGATATCGTGTTACACCACATATCGGGTTGGTCATCTTGTACCTCAAGAAAACCACCAAAACCCTAAAAGATCAAGAGTGTTGGCTCACCTCTCAACATCTAAGTGAGAGGGGTCTTGCACAACCTCTATCACATATTGGGTAGCATGGTAGATCATCACCATATCAGCCAACCAACCATCAACTAGGTCAACATCTGACGAAAGGCTCTCCTTTCAAATCCATGGTGAGAGAGAGGGGTGGTTCTCATGTAACTAGAGTGTAGACTCACATCTCAACAACTAGGGAAGAGAGGGGTTTTGCCCACACATCTAGAGCTTAAGCTCACCTCTCAAGACCAAAGAGAGAAAGGGGGTTTTGCCCCAAACACACGCCACAACACACCATTAAATTAGGAGACCCTAGGCTCACCTCTCAACAACTAAGAGAGAGGGGTTTTGCCCAAGGAACCCTAATCCAAGGTTAGGCCAACAAGGTCCAAGAACACGTCTAAACAACATAACCATGTCATCATATCCCACAACGTCAAGGGTACATACTAGAGCAAAGATATTACTAACCAGATAAGCGTGGTCGATCAAGATAGAATAAAGCAAAGCAACATGGTAAGAAGGTAATATAGCTAAGGTTAGGAGTTATGTAACCCGCCTCAAGCACACTCCTCAAGCTCTAAATCTCCAAGCTCCAAGGGACCACTTTTGGCCACCTCAAGAAGAGAAGAACAATTCATAACCACCATGGCCAAAAAAAACAAGCAAGAAGGAGAAGGTGCCAAGGAAAGAGAGAAGGATACTCACCTCAAGAGGAGAAAAGGAACAAGGTAGCAAGGGGTATCGGCCAAGACACCAGATGTATTGGACACCACTTCCTCTTCTCCACTCCTAGCTCGGCCAACAATGGAAAGAAAGCAATTAAGGGTACTAAAGGAGCTGCTAGCAAGGAAGAAGGGTTGCTTATATAATAAGGGGTGAAGGGAGAGAGCAAGGTGAGGTGGAACCCGACTCTAGCACACTTGTCCTCGGGTCATGCCACATGCTAACAACCCCAAAACCACATGTCCACAACTTTCCACCCACTTAGTAAAGAAAGAACCACTTATCCAAAGATGGTGACACAAACGAGGCTAGGTGGAGGGTGTGTGTTTCCCAACATGGCAACCCGACACACCATGGCCGACACACCTCTTGCCTGATACAACTAGGCACTCCTCTGGCCGACACACCAAGGTTGAGCCTGATACAAGCTCCAACAAGGCTCAACACAACTCAACAAGTCTCAACAAAGCCCTACGCTACTCAAGCAAAGAGCTCAACCCATGCTCTCAACCCTAGAGGATGCAAGGAGAGAGAAAGACATCTCTCAAGGTGACAAAATTGCACACCAACCCTAGAACTTGAATAATTTGCATGTTGCACCTCAACCTCTCAACTAAACACAAACAAGCCCTAACCACAACTCAGGTGATTAGCACACATCTAAACACAAGGTTTAGACAAAGCAAATGAGGTAAGCCCAAAACGGAGGTCAGGGTCTTTACAAGCCTTAAACCCCTACAAAAGGATTTTGCCCCCAAAATCCATAGAGAAAAGCGAGGGATACTTCCTCCTCATCTCTTCCTCAAGCTCCCATCTGGCTTCCTCAATGCCACGATGATGCCAAAGAACCTTCACAAGAACTAGGTCCTTCCTCTTCAGCTTCTTCACTCTTCTGTCAAGGATCAACACTAGGCCTTCCTCGTAGGTCACATCTTCATCAAGCTCAACCTCAACCGGCTGTATCACTGTCTTTGTGCCTAGATGACTTTTCTTCAGCATACTGACATGGAACACTAGATTCTACCGGTGCAACTCTGGCGGTAGCTCTAACTTGTAAGCCACTTTGCCAACATGTGCTGTAATTGGATATGGCCCCATATACCTGGGAGCCAACTTGCCTTTCTGGCCAAACCTGAGCACGCCTTTCCATGGAGAGACATTGAGATACACATTGTCTCCCACCTGGAACTCTAGAGGTCATTGACGACTATATGCATACGAATTCTCTCTATCTTGTGTCGCTATCAACTATTGTTGTATCACCTTAATCTTTTGTATCGTCTGCTGCACTAACTCAGGACCCAAAAGCTGATACTCGCCAGACTCATACCAACATAAAGGAGATATGAACTTCCTTCCATATAAACCCTCATAAGGTGCCATGTCGATACTCCGTTGGTAACTGTTGTTGTAGGCGAACTCTATCAAACTGAGATGTATGTCCCAACTACCTAGGAACTGCAAAACACAAGCTCAGAGAAGATCCTCCAAAGTCTGAATAGTCATTTCAGACTATCCATTGGTGTACGGGTGGAAAGTGGTACTGAACCTCAACTGCGTTCCCAACAGTGTGTGAAACTGTTCCTAAAAATGACTTGTGAACTGGGGACCTCAGTCAAAGACTATCATTGCGGGCACACCGTGAAAACGTACAATCTCATCCACATACACCTGAGCAAACTTCTCTGTTGTATATGTTATTTTCACAAGTATGAAATGGGCAGACTTCGTCAATCTATCCACTATCACCTAAATGGATTCATGATTTCTAGCTGTCATCAGAAGACCAATTACAAAATCCATGGTTACATGATCCTATTTCCAATATGGTATCGGCATGGGTTGCAACGTACCTACTGGCTTCTGATGCTCAACCTTAACTTGCTGGCATATCACACACTTAGCCACAAACTCGGCCACATCTCTATTCAATCCAGGACACCAATACAAGTCCTTTAGATTATGATACATCTTGGGGACACCTAGATGCATAACATACATCAATGTGTGTGCTTCCTCGAGCACTAACTTCCTTAGATCATCGAAATTGGGAACCATCATCTTGTTATGATAACAAACTAGTCCGTCCTCAGACTCATGGAAGCCATCACGCTTCTCGCTGCCAAATTCTGTCCTGATCAACTGAACTGTAGCATATGCCTACTGCACTTCTTTAATCTGCTGCCTCAACATAGGCTTCACTTGCATCTATGCCAACAATCCATCCAATAAGGAAACTTCCAACTGTACATTCATCTGTCGCAAAGAGACAAACATATCCCGCCTATGGAATATCAAACAGCTCAACCGTGCCTTCTCCGTATGAAGAGAAGATGACTTTCTGCTAAGTGCATCAACTACCATGTTTTCCTTACTATGATGATACTCAATGGTACAATCATAATCACTTATCTACTCCATCCAGCAATGTTTTCGCATGTTTAAATCACTCTGCAAGAAGATATACTTCAAGTTCTTATGATCCGTAAAGACCTGGTATACTTTCCCATAAAGATAGTGTCTCCAAATCTTTAACGCATGGACCACTGCTGCCAGTTCCAAATCAAGTGTCAGATAACTCTCATCATGTTTCTTAAGTTGTCGCGAAGCAAAAGAAACCACATGATTTTCCTGCATCAGCACACATCCTAAGCCTTTCTTGGAAGCATCACAGAAAACAACATATCCTTTCCCAGGCTCTAGCAGCACCAACACTGGAGCACTAGTCATCTTCTCCTTTAAGCTCTAAAAATCTCACTGACAACGGTCATCCTAAACAAAAGGTACATCTTTCCTAGTCAACTTTGTCAACGGCAACACGATCACACTGAAGTCCTTTATAAACCTCTGGTAGTATCCTGCTAAACCCAGAAAAGTACAAACTTCAGTCGGCATCTTTGGTTGCTCCCACTCGACAACTGACTCCACCTTCTTGGGATCCACTCTAACTCCTTCCACCGATATCACATGACCCAAGAAAGTCACTTCCTCCAACCAGAACTCGCACTTACTAAACTTGTGTTGGCGAAGGAGAGTCATCGCTTGTCAAAGATGTTGTTCATGTTGTTGACTGTATCGACTATAGGTCAAAATGTCATCTATGAAAACCACAACAAACTGATCTAAAAATAGATGGAACACCCTGTTCATCAAATCCATGAAAGTAGCAGGTGCATTGGTTAGCCCAAACGACATAACCACAAACACAGAGTGATCATACCTCATCCTGAAAGATGACTTTAATATGTCCTCATCCTTAATCCTCAACTGATGATATCCAGACCGTAGATCAATCTTCGAGTACATTGTAGCACCACATAACTGATCAAACAAATCATCTATCCTCAGAAAAGGATACTTGTTTTTTATCGTAACCTTGTTCAACTGTCAGTAATCTATGCACAGACGCATAGATCCATCCTTCTTTTTCACAAACAGAACTGGAGCACCCCACGACGATGTGCTCAGTCAGATGACACCTTTATCCAGTAACTCTTGTAACTACTTCTTCAGCTCTACCATCTCAGCTGGAGCCATCCTATACACTGTCTGAGCAATTGGCTATGTCCCTTTTACCAGATTGATCTAAAAATCAATCTATCAAGGTGGGGGAACACCGAGAAAATCATCAGGAAACACATCCTCAAACTCTCTGATAATAGGCACATCCTGAAGCCTAGGACCTTTTTCCTTGGTATCCGAATCATGAGCTAGGAATGCTCTACAACCATGTCGCAACAACTTCTCTGCCACCATAGACGATACCAAACACGTCGGAAGAATCTTCCTATCTCCCTAGAAGATCAACTTCTTACTTGTTGGCTAAATGGACATCTATAAAATCCCTTTGTTTTGATTATGACAAACATTTCATTCTTATTTATCTAACGAGCTACTTGAGTGTGCAGGAGTATGGTGGATGACGAAGCAACTAGGGAGATCATAAGTTTATAGTTTTATTTTCATGCAATGTAATCACTATTGTAAAAACTTGTACAGTTATATAATGTACAAGTACCTAGATTGCATGTAAATCAAGCAATGGATCTTCCCTAGCTACACACCATAGTTAGACAAGTCATCCCTTTTAATAGGATCACATTATGCATACTCATATACACACTTAGTATCTAAATTGATAAATTGAAACAGAGTCAATCTCGGTCGACACACTCCTCGACCGAGACACTCTCGGTCGACAACCTTCTCGACCGAGAATTGACCTAAAATAGCCGTTAGACTTAGCAAATGAGTTAGTTGGCAGTTGGAAGTGAACGTTGCACTCAGAGAGCCTGTCGGTCGAGGAAAGCTCGACCGAGTGGGTGTCTCGGTCGACCATCTGTCGACCGAGACGGTCTCTGACAGAATCTGCAGAGTTAAAGCAATTAGCCGTTGTAAAAACGACCAATCTATTCCTAACGACTAATTGAGCACTTGGAACCCCCTAGAAACTATCTAGAAGGTCCTTAAGCATACTTAGGCTATCCCTATAAATAGGACAAGCCATAGGACACTAGGATCAACCTTGCTACACTTGAGAATTCTTTCTAAGCACTCTTGAGCAATCTTTTACAAGCAATTGAGCACTGTGATCACTTGGCCATATTCCATCTAGCTCAAGCTCGTCCTATAGGCTAGATTTTCCTAACCCTAGCATCCACAAGTCTATTACCTTGGCTAGGAAAATCCATACGCTTGATATAGGCAATTCAAGCCTTGAGCTTAAAAGGATAAGTTGTACTTTCCTATTTTCTTTCTTGTTCCTTGTAATATTTGTACTCTTCGTTGCTACTCCAGGGAGGAGGCTGCATATAGGAAGAGGGTGAAGCTCTTCGTGTGAAGAGGAGGACTTTGGACTACTTCAGAAGGCTATCTTGACGGGAAGCTACTTCGGGAGGGAGGCTACTTCAAGGGGGAGCTTGAAGTTACTCCAAGGAAGGCTGCTTCAAGGTTGGCAAGATTACTTCTAGGTGAAGGCTGTCCAAAGGGTGTTTAGAGAGTGTTGTAATTTTATGTAACATCCTTGAAAGGTAATAAAATTCAATACTTTCAAAATCCCGGTTGGGTAAGCAACCGGGTAGTGGACTGACTCCTTAGTATTTGCTAAGGTGGAACCACTCTAAACACCTGTGTTCCTCTTCTCAATCTTTTACTTTGGTTGTTTGAGTTTAAATTGTTTTAAATTATCATAAAACTCTATTCACCCCCCCCTCTAGAGGTTTTCAATTGGTATCAGAGCAGGCTTCAAGGAGCTCTAACAAAGTCTTGAAGAAAAGATGGGGGATGGAGTGCTCAACAACCTCAACATTGAAGGAACGCTCGTTGCTCGACCTCCGGCATTTGACGGGACAAACTATCAATACTGGAAGAGAAGAATGCAATTTTACTTCCAAGGAATCAATTGGGATCTTTGGAGAATGGTATCTACACCATACACACTTCCACAAGACGAGTTCGAAGTATGGGACGCCAATACGGTAAAAATGGCACAAATGAATGCAAAGGCGGTAAGCATTTTATATTGTTCCATTTCAGTAGGAGAATTTAATAGAGTATCAAACTGTGATACCGCATATGACATTTGGCATAGATTATCTATAACATATGAAGGTACGGTTCAAGTTAAAAACTCTAAAGTTAGTTTGCTTAAAACCAAATTTGAACATTTTCGTATGGATCCAAATGAAACTATTAGTGAAATGTATTCAAAATTTTCTACTATTGTCAATGGTTTGAGTGCTTTAGGGAAACCTGTTCTTGAGGAAGATCAGGTATCAAAAATACTTCGATCTCTTCCTCCAAAGTACAAACCAAAGGTGACAGCTATTGCAGAAGCAAACGACCTCACTCGTCTCAAAATGGAACAGCTCATCGGTAACTTAGAAGCTCATGAGGCAGACCTAGAAGAGGAAGAGAGAAGAGAACATGAACATCAACGTGGGCCAAAGAAAGACGTAGCCCTCAAAGCATCAAAAGCTCTCTCACAAGAGAGTGAGGAATCTAGTGAAGAAGAAGGAGAAGAAGCATTAATAGTCAATGGTAAGAAATATAGAAGGTTTAAATCTAACAAAATTTCTAGTTCTTCTTCCACTCCCAGGTGCTTCGAATGTGGAAAGAAAGGACATTTCAAAAATGAATGTCCCAAAGCTAAGAAGGGAAAGAAAAGCTCACATAAGAAGAAAGAAAAAGCTTATAAAGCAGCATGGGATGAAACGAGTGAAAGTGAAAGCGGAGAAGACAAGATAGAATGTCTAATGGCAAGAGAAGATGAAGAAACTCAAGAGGTAAGCCTAGTTGATCTTCCTAAAGAAGAGTTAGTAGCTAGCTTACAAGAAACTCATGATAAATATGTTGATGCCAAGAAGAAACTAAAAAGGACTATAAAATCAAACAATGAGCTCATTGCCAAAATAGATGAACTTTCTTCCGAAAAGAATAACATTGATCTTGAAAATGTATCTTTAAAAACATCTTTAGATGATTGCACTAGAAAGCTACTTACTTTGGAAACTAATGTTGATCTTTTATCAAAAGAAAAGACTGAATTGTTAGCTAAACTACAAGCTTTTCAAACTCAACCTATCTTGTGCAATCATTCGGACTATGACATTATTGTAAAAGAAAAGGATTCATTGCTTTCTGATTTAGACCAGGCAAGAAAAGATATACATAAGAAAATGAATAACATTGCTCAGTTACAACAAGAACTTCATGAGTTAAGAAGAAAAGATATTCTTGATAACATATTAAGAAGTGGTACTACCTTCAATGGAAGAAAAGGTTTGGGATATGTTCCAAAAAGAAACCAAACCAAAAAGATCCAAACTATGTTTGTACCCAAAAACACAATGACTAGAAAAAGAAACGAAGTTGATTCTATTACTTGTCATTTCTGTTTACGTCTTGGTCATTACTGTTTTTCATGCCCTTACAAGACTAAGAAGTCCAACTTAGTTTGGACCCCAAGACCTCAAACTTAGAAGAATGGAATGTAGTTGAGATATGACAAATACTTAATTTGTGCAATTTATATTGTCCTATCTCAACAAACGATGCTATGCTTATTGGTATTATTTTTCTGCATTGTTGTACTAAAACAGAAACTTCGTCGGTCGAAGTACTGTCGACCGAGCTCTGGGTCGGTCGAAGTAGTGTCGACCGACTGGATGTCTTTAACAAATCGAAAATCCTCCAGTACTCATTTCGGTCGAACACCGATCAACCGAAAAATTTTTTCTGTTCTTTTTGATTGTGATACAGTAACCTCCTCGATCGATAAATTGTCGACCGAGAATTATATCGGTCGAACAATCGTCGACCGACTGGGTTCCTGTATCAGAACTTTTTACACATCAACAAATTAAAAAGTTTCTAACCTTTTCGGACCATCACATGGGTACCAAAATCTATATTCAAATGCAGGAATGGGTTGTTGACAGTGGTTGCTCCAAACATATGACCGGAAACAAGGATGCATTTTCAACTTTTGAAGAAAAGAAAAGTGGGACGGTCACCTTTGGAGACAATGGTAAGGGCAAAATCGTTGGAATAGGTAATGTTGGAACAAATCTTGAAATCAAAAATGTTCTACTAGTTGATGGATTACATCATAACTTAATAAGTGTAAGTCAACTATGTGATAGCGGTTATGATGTGTTATTTAACAAAACCTGCTGCAAATTATTGATAGAAAATACTACAACTGTTGTTTATGAAGGAAATAGAGTTGGAAATCTTTATATCCTTAAACCAAACTCTATGAAATCAGTAATAGGTAAATGCTTACTTGCAAATGAAAACACCTTACAACTATGGCATAAAAAGCTTGGTCATGCTAGTTCACATGCTATTAAAAAGTTAGTAAAATATGATCTTGTTCGTGGATTACCTGTTTTGTCTTTTGATCAAGTTGCAAATTGTGAACCTTGTACAATGGGAAAGCAAACCACAACAAAATGGTATTGTGGAACGGAAAAATCGATCTCTACAAGAAATGGCTAGGACCATGATGCTTGAACACAACACACCTAAAACCTTTTGGGCTGAAGCTGTAAACACAGCTTGTTATGTGCTAAATAGAGTCACGGTTCACTCTCACTTGAAGAAAACTCCATATGAAATAATACACTCTAAGAAACCTAGAGTTGACTACTTTCATACTTTTGGCTCTACATGTTATATTTTAAACACCAAGGATGATAGAGACAAGTTTGATTCCAAATCACAAAAAGCATTCTTCTTGGGATATTCTACTTCTAGCAAAGCGTTTAGGGTATATAACACTATCTCTAGAAGAGTTGAGGAATCCATTCATGTTTCTTTTCATGAGGAATCAAAATCTACAAATTTTGATATCATTGATCTCACAAATCAATTTGAAACTATAACCATTACCAATGATAATGAGAAAACTCCCACATCCGATCCTCCGGTCGAACCACAACCTACACCTAGGCTGATCAAGGATCATCCCCAAGAGCTAATTATTGGAGATCCAAATGATAAAGTCAAAACTAGGTCCTCTTTCCAAGATGTTGCAAACATGGCCTTTGTCTCTATCATTGAACCTAAGAAAATATCCGAAGCTCTTAAGGATGATTACTGGATAATAGCCATGCAAGAGGAATTAAATCAATTCACTAAAAATGATGTATGGGATTTAGTTCCTAAACCACAAGATAAAACTATCATAGGCACTAAATGGGTTTTTAGGAACAAACTTAATGAGGCAGGAGAAGTCATACGGAATAAAGCACGGTTAGTTGCCCAAGGATATAATCAACAAGAAGGAATTGACTTTGATGAAACATATGCACCCGTAGCTCGACTTGAAGCTATTAGGATGTTATTAGCTATTGCTGCCCATAAAAATATTCAGTTATATCAAATGGATGTCAAAAGTGCATTTTTAAATGGCATCATACAAGAAGAAGTTTATGTTGCTCAACCACCTGGCTTCGAAATCCCAGAAAAGGACGATCATGTTTATAAACTTAAAAAGGCACTTTATGGTCTAAAACAAGCCCCTAGGACTTGGTATGAACGGCTCAAGACATATCTTTTTGATAATGGTTTCTCTATTGGGAATTCAGATTCTACTCTATTTTTCAAAACATATGCATCTGATTTCTTAGTTGTACAAATATATGTTGATGACATTATTTTTGGAGCCTCAAATGAATCATTATGCACACAATTTAGTGACATTATGCAAAAAGAATTTGAAATGAGCCTTATGGGTGAACTAACATTCTTTCTTGGTTTTCAAATTAAGCAAACACCTGCTGGAATTTTTATAAGCCAAGAAAAATACACTAAAGAACTGTTAAAACGCTTTGGGATGGATCAATGCAAACATGCTACTACTCCTATGGCTACTTCTATTAAAATTGATAAGGATGAAAATGGGGAACCTATTGATGATTCCTTATATAGAGCCATGATTGGTAGTTTGCTATATTTAACCGCTTCCCGACCGGACATTATGTTTTCCGTTGGTCTTTGTGCTCGATTTCAATCCCAGCCTATGCATTCTCATTTTCTTGCGGTTAAACGAATCCTTCGATATCTAGCCGGCACTACTTGTTTTGGTTTATGGTATCCAAAAGGACAATCATTGGATTTTAAGGCATATACTGATGCGGATTATGCCGGTTGTCGACTTGATCGCAAAAGTACTAGCGGTGGATGTTTCTTATTAGGTAGAGCCTTAGTATCTTGGTTTAGCAAGAAACAAAACACGGTTGCCCTATCTACCACCGAAGCTGAATATATGGCAGCTGGGTCTTGTTGTGCTCAAGTGCTTTATATGCAACAAGTTTTAAGCGATTATGGTTTTCATCTTTCATCTACACCTATTTTTTGTGACAACACAAGCGCCATAAACTTAGCACACAATCCTATTCTACACAGCCGGGCCAAACATATTGAAATCCGTCATCACTTCTTAAGGGATCACATCTCAAAGAATCATGTTTCCCTTCATCATGTTGATACAGAAAATCAATTAGCTGATATCTTTACAAAACCGCTTCCATTAGATCAATTCAACAACATTAGGAAGCAATTACTTATCACTCCGTTGGAAGATGTTTTCTTTGATATCTGCGGCTCTTAAAAACAACTACTTATGCTTTTATGGTTTGTATCAATATTGATATGAGCGTTTCAATTGGTAATTTGCAAATTGTTGCCTCTTAGCTAGACACCTCATTTTGGCTATTCAATGGACATCTTTTTCGTTCATTTTTGATGGGATATCTAATAAAGGGGGAGTTTTTAAATAAAATGGTTATCTTTTTGAGATGACAAAGGGGGAGAGATATATAAAACTTAATACTTATGACAAACTCAATCAATGAGTTTCATAAATATACTCTTGGCTTTACATTGAAAGTTGCTATATTCCCAAATGAACTGGATTTCATGTTCCATAATTCACTGGGGATACTAAGCACACATTTTATAAATAAGAGGAAAAGTTCCAAACGGCAATCTAAAGGTATGGCATTTATATGTTTTATATTTCCTTTATTTATATTCTGGAAATGTTTGTCATCTTCAAAAAGGGGGAGATTGTTGGCTAAATGGACATCTATAAAATCCCTTTGTTTTGATTATGACAAACATTTCATTCTTATTTATCTAACGAGCTACTTGAGTGTGCAGGAGTATGGTGGATGACGAAGCAACTAGGGAGATCATAAGTTTATAGTTTTATTTTCATGCAATGTAATCACTATTGTAAAAACTTGTACAGTTATATAATGTACAAGTACCTAGATTGCATGTAAATCAAGCAATGGATCTTCCCTAGCTACACACCATAGTTAGACAAGTCATCCCTTTTAATAGGATCACATTATGCATACTCATATACACACTTAGTATCTAAATTGATAAATTGAAACAGAGTCAATCTCGGTCGACACACTCCTCGACCGAGACACTCTCGGTCGACAACCTTCTCGACCGAGAATTGACCTAAAATAGCCGTTAGACTTAGCAAATGAGTTAGTTGGCAGTTGGAAGTGAACGTTGCACTCAGAGAGCCTGTCGGTCGAGGAAAGCTCGACCGAGTGGGTGTCTCGGTCGACCATCTGTCGACCGAGACGGTCTCTGACAGAATCTGCAGAGTTAAAGCAATTAGCCGTTGTAAAAACGACCAATCTATTCCTAACGGCTAATTGAGCACTTGGAACCCCCTAGAAACTATCTAGAAGGTCCTTAAGCATACTTAGGCTATCCCTATAAATAGGACAAGCCATAGGACACTAGGATCAACCTTGCTACACTTGAGAATTCTTTCTAAGCACTCTTGAGCAATCTTTTACAAGCAATTGAGCACTGTGATCACTTGGCCATATTCCATCTAGCTCAAGCTCGTCCTATAGGCTAGATTTTCCTAACCCTAGCATCCACAAGTCTATTACCTTGGCTAGGAAAATCCATACGCTTGATATAGGCAATTCAAGCCTTGAGCTTAAAAGGATAAGTTGTACTTTCCTATTTTCTTTCTTGTTCCTTGTAATATTTGTACTCTTCGTTGCTACTCCAGGGAGGAGGCTGCATATAGGAAGAGGGTGAAGCTCTTCGTGTGAAGAGGAGGACTTTGGACTACTTCAGAAGGCTATCTTGACGGGAAGCTACTTCGGGAGGGAGGCTACTTCAAGGGGGAGCTTGAAGTTACTCCAAGGAAGGCTGCTTCAAGGTTGGCAAGATTACTTCTAGGTGAAGGCTGTCCAAAGGGTGTTTAGAGAGTGTTGTAATTTTATGTAACATCCTTGAAAGGTAATAAAATTCAATACTTTCAAAATCCCGGTTGGGTAAGCAACCGGGTAGTGGACTGACTCCTTAGTATTTGCTAAGGTGGAACCACTCTAAACACCTGTGTTCCTCTTCTCAATCTTTTACTTTGGTTGTTTGAGTTTAAATTGTTTTAAATTATCATAAAACTCTATTCACCCCCCCCTCTAGAGGTTTTCATTACTGTCATCAGTAAACACCGCTTGCTTGGAACTACAGTCCAGCACAACCTTATACCTCTCTAAGGTATCCATCCCAAGGATTACATCAAATCCATACATATCAAGTGGTATGAGATCCACTTGTACGTTGTGTCCCGAAAAAGACAGAATACAAGATGGACACACCTCTCGAAGCATCGAGGAACCATCAAGAGGGGTTTCTAACAACAAGCTATCTTTCTTAGAAGTAACAGGTAAAACATAGCTATCAAGCATACTACGAGCGATAAAAGACTGCGTAGCATCTGGGTCAACTAGGAAAGATACAAAGCAAGAAGAAGATAAATTAGAATGAAATAACTGCATCTGACCTGCCACCACTCGCGGGTTGACTATCACCTTAGGATGACTCATAGCATAGAATCGAGTCATTGCTTGATGTGGTTCAAGCCCTCTACTTCCTAGAGCAGACGATCCAACTTGTGCCACTTGGCCACATCCTCGCCCTCTAGCGCCACTAAATTGCTATCTATCTAAACCTTGTTGACTCTGTCTCAGTTGTTGCGTCACTTCAACATCTTTCCTTGGGCAATTCGACTTCATATGCCATGTCTACCCACAAAGATAGCATGACCTATCCTCTAACTGCGGCCTAGATGGCCCTGTCACTACTACTAAAGCTGTACTATAGGCTCTGGTTGGCAAAAAACCACACCCTCTTCCTTTACTTGGTGACCATTGAGATGGTACACTAGAACCTTGCATCACAGAAGGTGTAGAAAACCTCATCTTCTTGTGACTGTCAAACCTCTATTTCTAAAATTGAGCAGGCCTTTTCTTGGATATGGCATCTCTCTTCTCCTTGACTGACCGTTCAATCCTTCAGATAGACTCCACAAATGTGGCAAACCATTCCCAGTTCTCCAAAGTAGAAGCAGTTGTTGACAGCTTGGCACTTAAACCTTTCTCAAAACATTTGATCCTCTCATCATCCGTTGCCGCCATGTGAGGATAAAACATCAAGAGCTCCATAAACTTGGATTATACTTGGTGATGCTCATAGATCCTTGGTGAAGATGCTCAAACTAGTTGATCTTCTTGTCTAGATACATATTCGAGAAGTATCGACTCATGAAATCCCGTCAGAAGATGTCTCAATAGATCACCTCACTGAGTCACTTCTCTTCTTTGATGGCCCACCAGTGTCCAGCACTACCTTTCAGAAGGTAGACAGTGTGTTTGACTTTGTCTACTTTGGGGGTGTAAGGATCCGAAAGGCCTTCTCAAGACCTATCAGCCACATATTTGCATCCGTCGGATAAGCCGTTCTAGCATAATCCGAAGCTCTAACTCAGTGAAGTCGCTCAAAGGTCTTCCCAATACCTGATGATTCTTCACAGGGAACCGGTGCTCTTGGCGGAGGCACTAGTAATATCTCCACCATGAGATTCATCATTGCTATTACCTGTCCCATGAGGTACTGGTATACAGGATTCTCAAGAATGGTTGGGTCAATCTAGGGGACCTCAGGCACCCGATCTTCATGTGCCTGCACACTTTCTCCATCAATAGATGCAGCAGCACTGCTCTCGGCAGCATGCTCTTCGTGATTTCCAAACATCTTTTAGCTTTATCTTCTACTGGGGGAAGAAGGTCATTATGAGAAAATCTGGAGAAAATCACAAGAACATACACAAACCTAGTCCTAGATCCATGTAGACTCAGTGAACCTAGAGCTCTGATACCAACCTAATTGTGACATCCCGCCATCACAAAGACAACGAGATGCCACACCAAAATGTGCAGAACCGTCATAAACATCGTATTACCAAAAACATTAATTAAAACGGATTGTGAAAAGTAGATAAGAAAGGAACTATTACAACTAGATCCACATCCTGCAAAGAAGACATGTTACATAAATATACAAAAACTTGATACATGTCCACAGTTCATATGATCTAGTTGTTCCATAAGAACAAGAGTTCACCACCTATTTATGTACATAACAGACCTATCCAGGTCAACAACATGATAAGAAATCCATAACAACTATACATCGTGAAACCCTGTCAAAACACCACAAAGGACCTGAGAGTACATGGATGACTATAGGACTCTACTACAAAACACCCAAAAATAGCAGCATATCCATCTCTTGCCTTCTACTGTTCTTCTTGCTACTCAGCTACAACACCACGATCACCTCCACGTCTAGCACGTCCATATAAAAAGGGTTTTAAATGAATGCGGTGAGACACACAGTCCCAACGAGAAACATAACCCCTGTCAAAACTATAAAACCTTTGGAGAGCTAGAACAAATAAAGCATGTAACTGATATAAGCAGATCATATATGCAACATACTGAGCAGCACTAACTCTATAACATCTTACCAGGATATCTAAGAGGCATATAAACAGATAATATATGGAACATGATTGACAAGACAAGTCTTATAGGATCTTATCATAGCATCTGAGGATCATGTAATTAGATGCATGATATAACTAGGGCAACTATACAAACAAGGCCTCAACCAATGCTCCGTGTTTTCCCTAAGAAATATACTATACGGCGGGATTACAATTTATTATGCCCTGAGGAAGTTTGTCATACTACTCAAATCCAACCTTCAGTTGCGAAACCCAAAGTCGATACCATACAAGGTCAATGGAAGAGCCGACTCCACGACCTCACCTCCTCGTGGTCAGTGTATGAGAACCAAAGCAGGACCGCAGTCTCTTACTTAAGTGACCTCAATCACAGGGTCAGCTTCGCATGCTACCCTTTCCTCTAGGCCGCCTTAGTACAGGTCTCGGCGCTAGTATATCTTGAGCCATGGGCCTGTTCACCATGCTCCCGAGCCATGAATGCATTCATGCTTGATCGACCTTTTTCTCACATCCGAATACGAATGCGGGACAAAAGAAGGAATCAAGCTTTGAATTTATAACCCGAAACCTTCTAGACCCCCGCAACTTTTATTACGGGGTCGAAGTAGATATACGGGATCGAACACAGGGACGTGGGGACGTTTAGGACACCACTGATTTTGTTCTTGAGTCAGATAAGCCAAGATGATAGTCGATAAAAGCAAGTGCTAGAACTAGTCTAGCGGGTTGTCACAAATTAAAACAAAACAAAGAAAAGAAATGAAAAGAAAAGAAAACAGATCTCGTGGTTCTACTAATCTGAGAAAGAGAGTTCCTGGCTATGTAACAACAAATTTGGTAATCTATGCACTCGTTCTTGGGTGTAGACAACCCTCAAACACCCAAGCAAGCATCTAGTGCACACAGTGGCATATGTCCTATGGGGTCATCCCACTCGCTCTCGCGACGCGTGACTAAAACCATCAATGATATGTCATCGAGCCTCTCTCAAGGAATGACATATCAACACCTCAGAATATGCTAATTTCCCTTTCGAGTCTTAGGATATTCTAAGATATTAGGAATAGTCTACCTTGGATCATCCTCATCTCGGGTTCAGATCCAAACTATCTTCTCTTAGCTATCTCTACAACGGATCTCTCGATATAGGTAGAAATAGAAGTTCAAGTGAGTAAGAGATCAACCAAACTAGCAATCATAACTTATAAAGAGAAAATAGAACACGCAACATAATAGATCTGATACGAATCTATTTGCTTAAGGCAAAAGTACATATACATGCCCAGATCGGGCTACATAGCCAAGAAGGAGCTTAACTAGCCATGAACAACCGTGGTTAGCATCGAACAAAGATGGAAAAACATCGTTGTATAAGCTAAGGAATAGAGTAGAATGAAAGAGAAGAAGAAAGAGATATAGCCCATGGAGGAGAGGTGGCTCTCGCTCCTTTGCCTCTGTAGAGACTGGGTCTCATCCTTTGGTCCTTCTCCTTGATCAGATCTGGACTCCTTAGTTCTCTCTCTCTCTAGATCTGCTCCAAACAGCAGCTCGATGGAGGTGATGCAGATATTGGTGGAGACTGGTCTTCTCTCTCCTCAGCTTCCACCTGTTGAGATCGTAGACTAGTAGTGGAGGGTGGTGATGCAGATCTTCTCTCTCCTTGGTGGTGAGGGTGAACGTAGCACAAATCTGCTCTCTCCTTCGTTACCACCCTTGGAGAGAGTAGATATGAGATGGAGATGGAGATGGAGGAGAGAGAGAGTGGAGGCTGGTAGTTGCTGGAGCATGTAGACTGGCTGCCTTGGTCCTCTTGGACCTTGGGATGCTCCCTCGAGGCTCTGTTCCAACCCGGCAGTCTTCCGATGCATGAACTAGATCCAGCAGCCTTTTTGGCCTTCAGGCTGGATGCCCCCTGAATGGCTAGGGTATGGGCCTATTTATAGGACTGGCTAGCACCGACTCAAGATCACGATCGCAATCTCCCTTTCATCCATATCACGATCCTATTCTTGTTCCTTAGGTCACGGTCTTCTTTACTCGCTAGGTCGCGATTGTTGTTCTCTGGCCCCTGGTCACGATCCTTGGCTGCCGCGAGCGCGGTTGGGCATGACTGCAAGCACTGTCTCGCTTCCATAGGTTGCGGTTTGTAGGGGACTCGACCGCAGGTCGTGGTCTGATGGCATCGTGACCACAGTGGTTGCTAGTAGGTATGACGTGAAGAGGGGAGTCTGAGGGGGTGAAGCTCACGAAACTGCTGCTGTCAGAGATTGTGGAAGCGGCGACCGCTGGTGTTGGTGGTGCTGCTGCGAACGCCGCGGGTGATGGAGGAAATTGAGGGGGACCCAGATCGTGGGCTGAGGAGTGGTCGCGATCCTAAGACAGGTCATGGTTTTGGAGGAGAGGTCGCGATCTAGAGGCAGGTCATGGTTCCTCTCCGCTGTTGTGAGCTCGGTCGAGGTCTGCATATGGCTGCTTAGGCAGAGAGCGACAATGGTGGCAGTTATGCCAACCACGGACGCGGTGTTGAGTCGAGGTGAGCTGCTGCCGTGATCAAGATCGCGGTCGCGATCATTTGCAGGAGGAAGCTCAGTCGCAGTTGTTGTGGATAGGTGTCCACAGTAGCTGGATGGGTGAGTAGGTCGCGATTGCGAATGGTGGCTGGTTGGTTGAATCGCGGGTATAAGAACAAGTCGTGATTACATGAATCATAGGCGTGGTAGTATGGGAAAGATTGTGATCGGCTTGGAGGGAATCATGATCGTGACTAGGGTTGGCAGAGAGAAGAGAAAGGAGGACCGCGGGCACTGTAACCGCGTATGGATACGAAAGGGCTGACCCACTGGCTTTGGGCCCATAAAGACATGCACAAATAAGATAAATCCAATTAAAATCGAGATTAAGTCAAATGGGTTGAGCATAGATGTAAAAAGTGAATTAGACCACGAAAGCAATTGATCAGAGAGTTAAACTAGGTCCAGAGTTAAGGATAAGACAACAATGATCGTTATACAAAATATCTGGCAGTATAATTCATTGGGCTACAATTTAGCAGAGAGAGAGCATGGAGAGAGGTTGTCCATCTATGTTCAGAGCACGTTTGTCTAACACTGGCTATTTAGCTTGGTTATTGGCTATTCTAACTACATTACCTAAGCAGAAATAGAAAGCATAAAACACAAGCATTATTGGGCAAATTAAGACCAAAGTGACACAAAACTATAGATAAAATGCATAGATAATATGTGCAAATTTGGGTGTTATCAGCTACCCCAAGCTTAAAACTTGCTTGTCCTCAAGCAAGACTGTTCTCAAAGAACAAAAAGATAACATCCAAATTAATCTTGGCAATAATTGCTAAGGTTAAGAAAAACATATTAAAGAATTTATTCTCCTGATCCATGTCGTTTCATAACAAACCCCCACCAATCAACCATAGTCTTTCCAAAGAAAGATCAAAGAGTTTCCAGGCAAGATTAAGAAAATTCACTACAGTCTGCCGATACTCATGAGGGTTCGAAACATAATTATTTAAACATGAAAGAATTGACACATAGATGATCATGCGGGTGATGAGCAATGAGCCATCACCATGAATCCATGCATACCAATCGAGAACAATGCCCCTCTCACTTATTCATGTCCTAAGAAACAAAACCAAAAGACTCTAATGACTTCTGAGAATCTCAATCTATGTCAGATTGGTCCATGTAACGAGCTACAGTCCCTGCAGTTCAAGCCAGTTGGCCTAGAGCAGTGAGACGAACTCCTCGTACTGTGCTCGAACCAACCCTGCTACTAGGATGATCTCATAGGTCACCTAGGGGTTCCTAGTGACTCTCTAATGAGCTTTTAGAGTGGTACTAACATGCACGACATATCTGCGTTCATGAGCGTAGTCATACACCGACTGGGCACCATCCTCAACTCTCCTAAAAGATAAAACAACACTCATTTATTGTTTACACTCAGGCTTTTATCATCTGCATTTTATTTGTAGGCTTGGGTGAGAACTATATAGATATTTTGGGATTTTTGTGGACAACCAAGCCTCTTTTGCACATTTTTATATTTTTCATCTTGTTGACTCAATCTAATGTGAGAAGGCACGTAGTCCATCAAGGAAAACATTTCATCATGATTATAGCTCAAAGCCCGTCATGATCCACTTGAAACCTATGTGAAAAGTTGCGATTATGATTCAAGAATCCTTAGAATAGAGGCAAGATTGTGAATCCACAGCTAGTATTCTTTGGTCATGTTTTAGCTCATTCCATCAGTCCTTTACCTTGGATTTGTCATTCACAAAATCGATCAAGGGAATTTAGCTTTAATCTATGAAAAAGGGACATAACCTTAGGTTTATTACCAAACACACGGAAAGAGTCAAAGAGCAAGTCAAGCAAAAGGTCAAGCAATTTTTAAGATGAAAATTGTGCATCTAGGCATAAAGTCAAGCATTTATCTATTAGAGTCCCACCATATAGCCATAATTACAAAGCTAAAAAGAAGAAAATTTTGAAAATTTAAAACTAAATGCAGGAAGTAAACATGCATGCTAGAAGGGTGAAGAAAAAGAAGGGCGAATCCCACCACCCCAACCTTAAAATTTTGCTTGTCCTCGAGCAAGACTTAAACTTGAAATAGTGAGGCATGAATGCATGATTTTAAGGGTAGTTATTGAAGTTCTAAATCTGATGCATGGATGCAAGGATAAAAAATAGTTAGAGGAAAGAAACTAACTAACAAGAACATGAAGAGAGAAATTTATTATGATAAAAGGGTGGGTAAGAGAAAAGGGGGTGGTTGCCCCACGATACCGACACTGAGATCCCAAATCCTAAGTTTTGGGACTAGTGTCACCTCTGTCTTGCCGACGGGTTCCACCACATAATCAGAGTAGAATAGGCGGATGTGTTGGCCCTGCCAAGTCTAAAGAAGAGAAGTGAAATATGGCGACTCGGTGAAGTCATCTTTGTGCTGGAGATGGCTTGAACTGCACTGGGATGAATTCTTTGGCATATCATCCTCAGGGTACCTTTCATTATATGAATCAAAATATGAAGGTCATGGGATGTTGACATAGGATGAGATGGAGTGGATAGGTTGAATGACTTGGGTAGGATCCATTTCTCCTCCCTCCATCTCTAAACTTGAGGTTGGATGCTCAGATAAGCTACTATATATAGTCTGAGTCATCCAATCATCTTCTGAACATGAAGTTTCCACAGAAGAGTATGATTGATGTTCTTCCACCCCAAGCTTGTCGCCTTCTACGGGGTTTGGGGTTTGTTCATGCTCAACAACCATGTTGTAGTGAACTGTCCATCTACCTCCCCTGAGTTCCACCAAGCCTTGAGGAGGGATGGTGGTGATTGTAAGCTCATGTTGCTTCAGCTCATCGTCATCGGTGTATTCACTCCACTAAGATGAATAGTCATCATCATCCTCACCGTATAGATTTTTCCAAACCATGATCGGCATACTGCTCGAAGCTAAGTGACAAGTCTCAATGTGAGGGTCATCACTCTGGTCTGGATCTCTATCTGAATCAGATTCGTCAAAACAAGCTTCACTTTCTGATAGTGAGTTTGTTTGACTTTCCTGGTGAGGATAGGAGTCATCATCTTCATAGACCCATTCTTGTTCCTCCATTGGTTCAGCAGCTAGCTCATATGGATAGAATGAAGAACTTCCCCGTGTAGGTTGGTCTTCACAGAAAAACCCTGGTGCATCCAGTTGATGATCTGAATCAGATGGTTAAGCATACTCCTCTTCAGACCCAATGGAATGGTCTTGATGACTGGCTTCTTCATTGCTAGGTGGTAGAGCTTGGGACTGCATGGTAACCAAATTGATGAGATCTTAAAGCCTACTACATTGTTCAACATCTTCACGAAGTTGTCGGGCTTGTGCAGCAACACCTTCAA
Source organism: Alisma plantago-aquatica (assembly GCA_963693085.1). Classification (NCBI taxonomy): domain Eukaryota; kingdom Viridiplantae; phylum Streptophyta; class Magnoliopsida; order Alismatales; family Alismataceae; genus Alisma; species Alisma plantago-aquatica. Next base: position 180,073,223 of record OY856415.1, read on the forward strand.
GGTTCGTCAATTCTGCCTCGCAATATCACTATAGAATCGCTATATCGAACTGGCGTGCTTGGATGAATCCTTTCTCAACAGCTTGAAGTAGGCTTCTACTATGGTCTATAGCTTCGGTAGCTTCTTTGAGATGACAATACTGCTCTTCTACAAGTTGTTGCATTGGATTGACATCTTCTTGGAGATGAGGGCCTAAAGAAGTGAGTGTGTGAATACTTTCCCTAGCCAAATCCACTGCCTTAATCAGTTCTTGATCCCATGATTGCATGGGAGTCAAGGGCTGACTGGCAGTCTCTGTATTTGGGACATCTTCATATGATGACGGTGGGGGTGAATATAACTCGACTAGCTGTAGAGCACAACCTTCAATTATTTGCCAGCAGTCATAACTATGGAAAAACTCGGGAGGACAGGTAGACACGATGACCTGTCTCGCTGAAGCGAGATCCATGGCTGAAAAAGGTATATGAAAAAGAAAAGGTATTCCGTATATATGAACAAGTATGTTTAAAATAAAAGAAGAACTATACATATATATACGTGCTTAAAATGACAGAACAAAATCCTTTAGGAGTGTAAATGTGGAAAACCACATCCCCGGCAACGGCGCCGAAAAGTTGATCAACCTTTTTCTCGCATCCAAATACGAACGCGGGACAAAGGATGTAATCAAGCTTTAAATTTATAACCTGAAACCTTCTAGGCCCCCACAACTTTTATTATGGGGTCGAAGTAGATATACGGGGTCGAACACAGGGATGTGGGGATGTTTAGGATACCACAGATCTTGTTCTTGAGTCACATAAGCCAAGATGATAGTCGATAAAAGCAAGTGCTAGAAGTAGTCTAGTGGGTTATCACAAATAAAAAAAAACAAAGAAAAAAAGAAAACAAAACAAAACAGAGCTCACTGTTCTACTAATCTGATAAAGAGAGTTCCTAGCTATGTAACCACAAGCTAGGTAGTCTATGCACTCATTCTCAGGTGTAGACAACCGTCAAACACCCAAGCAAGCATCTAGTGCGCACAGTGGCATATGTCATGTGGGGTCATCCCACTCGCTCTCGCGATGCATGACTAAAACCATCAATGATATGTCATCGAGCCTCTCTCAAGGAATGGCATATCAACACCTAGGAATATGCTAAGTTCCCTTTTGGGTCTTACGATATTTCAGGATGTTAGGAACAGTCTACCTCTGATCATCCTCCTCTCAGGTTCGGATCCAAACTATCGTCTCTTAGCTATCTCTACAATGGATCTCTCGATATAGGCAGAAATAGCATTTCAAGCGAGTAAGAGATCAACCAAACTAGCAATCATAACTTCAAAAGAGAAAATAAAACATGCAACATACTAGATCTGATATGAATCTACTTGCTTAAGGCAAAAGTACATATAAATTCCCAGATCGGGCTACATAGCCAAGAAGGAGCTAAACTAGCCATGGACAAGCATGGTTAGCTCTGAACAAAGATGGAAAAACATCATTGTACAAGAAACCAAGGAACACAATAGAATGAAAGAGAAGAATAAAGAGATATAGCTCATGGAGGAAAGGTTCCTATCACTCCTTTGCCTCCATATAGACTGGATCTTGTCCTTTGGTCCTTCTCCTTGATCAGATCTGGACTTCTTGGTTCTCTCTCTCTCTAGATCTTCTCCAAACAGCATCCCGGTGGAGGTGATTCAGATGTCGGTGGAGACGGATCTTCTCTGTCCTCAGCTTCCTCCTGTGGAGATCGTAGACCAGTAGTGGAGGAGGGCGGTGATGCAGATCTTCTCTCTCCTTGGTGGTGAGGGTGAACGTAGAACAAATCTGCTCTCTCCTTAGTTTCCACCCTTAGAGAGTAGATCTGAGATGGAGACGGAGGAGAGAGAGAGTGGAGGTTGGTGGCTGCTGGAGCACGTAGAGTGGCTGCCTTGGTCCTCTCAGACCTTGGGATGATCCCCCGAGACTCTATCTCTAACCCGGCAACCTTTCGGTGTCTAAACTAGATCCAGCAGCCTTTTTGGCCTTCAGGCTGGATGCCCCCTGAACAGCTGGGGTATGGGCCTATTTATAGGTAAGTCTAGCACCGATCGCGATCTCCCTTTCAGCCAAATCACGATTCTATTCTTGTTCCTTAGATCGTGGTCTTCTTTACTCGCATGGTCGCGATTGTTGTTCTCTGGCCCCTGGTCGCGGTCCTTGGCTGTCGCGAGCGCGGTTGGGCATGACCGCGGGCACTGTCTCGCTGCCCTAGGTCGCGGTGCGTAGGGGACTCGACCGCGGGTCGTGGTCTAATGGCACCGTGACCGTGGTGGTTTCTAGCAGGTATGACGTAAAGAGGGGAGTATGAGGGGGTGAAGCTCATGAAACCGTTGCTGTTAGAGATCGTGGAAGTAGTGACCGCTGGTGTTGGTGGTGCTACTGCCAACAACGCAGGTGATGGAGGCGATCGAGGGGGACCCAGGTCACAGGCTGAGGAGTTGTTGTGATCCTGAGACAGGTCGCGGTATTGTAGGAGAAGTCATGAGCTAGAGGAAGGTCATGGTTCGTCTCCTTTGCTATGAGCTCGATCGAGGTCTGGATATGGTGGCTCAGGAAGAGAGCGACAATGGTCGTGGTTATGCCAACCACGGGTGCGGTGTTGAGTTGAGGCGAGCCACAATCACGGCAAAGATCATAGTCAGAATCATTTGTAGGAGGAAGCTCAATTGTAGTTGTTGTGGATAGGTGTCCACAGTAGTTGGATGGGTGAGCAGGTCGTGATCGCAAATGGTGGCCGGTTGGTTGAATCGCGGGCAGAAGAACAGGTCATGATTACATGAATCGTGGGTGTGTTAGTATGGGAAAGATCGCGACCGTGCTTGGAGGGAATCGCTATCGCGATTAGGGTTGGTAAAGAGAAGAGAAAGGAAGATCGCAAGCACTGTAGCCATGCATGGATACCAAAGGGCCGACCCACTAGCTTTGGGCCCATAAAGACCTGCACAAATAAGATAAATCCAATTAAAATCAATATTAAATCAAATGGGTTGAGCATAGATGTACAAAGTGAATTAGACCATGAAAGCAATTGATCAGAGAGTTAAACTGGGCCCAGAGTTAAGGATAAGATAGCAATGATTGTTATACGAAATATCAGGTAGTATAATTCACTGGGCTATAATTTAGTAGAGAGAGAGCATGGAGAGAGGTTGTCCATCTATGTTCGGAGCACGTTTGTCTAACACTGGCTATTTAGCTATGTTATTGGCTATTCTAACTACATTACCTAAGCAGAGATAGAAAGCATAAAACACAAGCATTATTGGGAAAATTAAGACCAAAGTGATACAACACTACATATTAAATGCATAGATAATATGTGCATATTTGGGTGTTATCAATGCTCCATCACACTGAGCCATGGGCCTGTTCACCATGCTCTTATACGCTGAGCCATGGGCCTGTTCACCATGATCTATAGACATATTGAGTCTACAATCACAGTTGCACTCTAATCCTCCTATTTTCGGCTAGGAGAAACCCTGCATATTCAACAATATGCACTCCAGGTTAACTCACAGGAGAACCCATTTCACCATCACCAGCTACTGATGATGATGGATCTATGGCTAGGGCAAACTACATGAAAGATTCATATGTAATTAATTAACATATTTTAAGTAGATTGCAAGATTCAACCAAGTTATGTAACATGTAAACTATAACACAAGAAAACAACATAGATCTCAGTATCATGTGTTACATTGTCATTCTTATTCTCAAAGCCATCAACATCATCTTGATCCATCACAAGGATCAACAATACATGTTACCACTTGGACTCTTCCCAATCATCAAGATCCATCTCAAGGATCAACATCACAGGGACTCAATCCAATCATCAAGGCACACATTGCCATTCCATGGGTAACACCCCATCATATATCACTGGGTTCATCATAACCCTTGATGTTCCACATCATGTTACTATCATTCCATTACCATGGCCTCATCGTACAACAGTTACCTGCATGGTTAGTGAAATCATAAAGGAGAAATGATACTTGTACAAGGAACATTTACAACTCCTTACTTTATTATAAGAGTCAACCATGCAACATAGATGAGTGTATCAAAGCATAGCATTCTTATATATATATATATATATATATATATATATATATATATATATATCAAAGCATAACAAGCATTAGGGTTACCAACCGAACACAAGGTACACCCTCACTATAGGTGTATCAGGTAAGGAACAACCCTCACCAAAGGTGTAATGTCCATCACTGTCTTAGTTAACACTACATAAGGAGATGACATGGATATCAATCAACATGTATCTCGGGTTGACACCCAACAACTGGTAATAGGCAACGCTCAACCTGTGATGCCCAAGCAACTGGTAACGGGCAACACTCAACCTATGACGCCCAAGCATGCAACACAACATTATGTTGGCAAGAACCTAATGTGCTACTCCCATGACAGGCAACACTGTACCGGGCAACACCATGTTGTGTGTCAGAACAGAGTGTCGGGAAACACCATCCAAAAGAATTTCGTTCAAGGCACCAACAGACCCAAACACCCAACACAACTGCGTTTCATCCAAGGGACCAACACAACAGTTAATAGCTAACACCCTTCCCGGGTTAACACTCATAACGGTTAATGCCCTAAGGCCGATAACGGGCAGCAAACTTGCACACTGCTCGTAGAAGGTCGATATCGGCCAAGCACATAGTAGGCCGATACCGCCCAACCACACACACAGCAGGGTCGATATCGTGCAAGGGACAACAAGGTGTATAACACCCATAGCAGTTTAGCAGCATATCATGCAAAATAGCCAACCTAGCTGATATCGTCCATGCATAATGCCATGACGTGCAACAACTCAACAGATCAATATCCATAATGGCTAACGATGTGTCCCGGGCAGAGCCTCATATCGTCCAAGAGCTGAACTCAGCCAAACCCACATATCAGTCAAGGGGTCAACTAGGGTAACCACGTATCATATCGTCCAAGCCTTAACTATGGGGATAACAGGCACCAAGCTCACATCACAATATCGGGCAGCTGGGGATATCAGGTAGCAAGGGATATCAGGTTACACCACATATCGGGTTGGTCATCTTCAACCTCAAGACAACCACCAAAACTCTAAAAGATCAAGAGTGTTGGCTCACCTCTCAACATCTAAGTGAGAGGGGTCTTGCACAACCTCTATCACATATCAGGCAGCAAAGTAGATCATCACCGTATCGGTCACCCAACCATCAACTAGGTCAACATCCAACCAAAGGATCTCCTTTCAAATCCATGGTGAGAGAGAGGGGTGTTTCTCAAGTAACTAGAGTGTAGACTCACCTCTCAACAACTAGGGAAGAGAGGGGTTTTTCCCACACATCTAGATCTTAAGCTCACCTCTCAAGACCAAAGAGAGAAAGGGGGTTTTACCCCAAGAACACGCCACAACACACCATTGAATTAGGAGACCCTAGGCTCACCTCTCAACAACTAAGAGAGAGGGGTTTTGCCCAAGGAACCCTAATCCAAGGTTCGACCAACAAGGTCCAAGAACACATCTAAACACCATAACCATGTCATTATATCCCACAATGTCAAGGGAACATACTAGAGCAAAGATATTACTAATTAGATAAGCATGGTCGATCAAGATAGCATATTACAAAGCAACATGGTAAGAAGGTAATATAGCTAGGGTTAGGAGTTATGTAACCCACCTCAAGCACACTCCTCAAGCTCTAAAGCTCTAAGAACCAAGCTCAAAGCTCCAAGGAACCACTTTCGGCCACCTCAAGAAGAGAACAACAACTCATAACCACCATGGCTGAAAAAAAAACAAGTAAGAAGGAGAAGGTGCCAAGGAAAGAGAGAAGGATACTCACCTCAAGAGGAGAAAAGGAGCAAGGTAGCAAGGGGTATCGGCCAAGACACCAGTTGTATCGGCCACCACTTCCTCTTCTCCACTCATAGCTCGACCACCAAAGGAAAGAAAGCAACTAAGGGTACTAAAGGAGTTGCTAGCAATTAAGAAGGGTTTCTTATATACTAAGGGGTGAAGGGAGAGAGAAAGGCAAGGTGGCACCCGACCCTAGCACACTTGTCCTCGGGTCATGCCACATGCTAACACCCCCAAAACCACATGTCCACGACTTGCCACCCACTTAGTAAAGCAACAGCCACTTGTCCAAATATGGTGACACAAACGAGGCTAGGTGGAGGGTGTGTGTCGCCCAACATGGAAACCCGACACACCATGGCCGATACATCTCTTGCCCGATACAACCAGGCACTCCTCTGGCCGACACACCAAGGTCCAACCCAATACAAGCTCCACCAAGGCTCAACACAACTCAACAAGGGTCAACAAAGCCCTAGGCTACTCAAGCAAAGAGCCCAACCCATCCTCTCAACCCTAGAGGATGCAAGGAGAGCGAAATACATCTCTCAAAGTGACAAACTTGCACACCAACCCTAGAATTTGGGTAATTTGCAAGTTGCACACCTCAACCTCTCAACAAAACACAAACAAGACCTAACCACAACTCAAGTGATTAGCACACATCTAAACACAAGGTTTAGGCAAAGCAAACAGGGTAATCCCAAAATGGAGGTCAGGGTCCTTACAAAATCATTTTAACTCCAAATTGAGAAACTAAATATGTTTTCTAAATTAGTGGATGTCAAGTAATTGATTGGTCAATGTTTTAAGTTTTGAATTTAAGGTTTGCAAAAAAGGTTGAAAATTAGCTTTCTTTATACTTTATGCCTTATAAATATTAATGTGTGTGAAATATTTGTAACTAGGATAAAATGGATTTGGATACAATCTAATTGGTCAAAGTGATGTTTATGAATCTACAAAAAGGTATGTGAAATCTATGAATGTATGTGAAAACTTATGCATGTGTGTATATGTGCAATTACACCTATACTTCATTTGGGTAATATGTCCCCTAATAAATTCCTAATGAGGCATGTTCTTAGCCTTGGAATATTTTTGTTGCCTTTCTTTGGCTCTTTTATTTGATTTGAATCTCTACTGCCATTGTTGGCTCATTTATTTGGATTACTTCTTGGGTTATGAAACCCCATTTTCTATGATGCAATATTATTTATATTTTCACTACTGCCAAGTGAATTATTTAGCATGATGTGTTATTGGCCAAATAAAAATGTAGTGTACATGAGTACAAACCACCCATAGAGGGCTTGTGTAATTTCACCCTAGGAAAATGTGACTATTCTCCCTTGAGGAATGTGACCACTCTCCTTATATTATATATATTTGTAAGTGTTTGGGAATGTGACCACTCTCCCTCACCTATTAGTTGAGGTCTGGTAGGTGCCTCACCCTGTATTTGTTTATTTTGTGTCATAATATCATTCATGCTATGTTAATTATTATTGTTGTTGAACTATTGCAGAATTATTATTTCTTGTTTGATTACTTGCCTCATACTTTTGACTCTCTTAGTATAGTGAATCTTTTATTATGCAATGTTGTAGTTTATAATTGTCCTTATTTCTCTTGCTTGACACATACTTTTCTCTCGTATTGTTGGGTGATCCCAACCACCCAGGTATAGGATCAAAGTGCGCATCAGAAGCATGGTGAACCAACCTAAGGATAAGAGAAAGGAGTTCAACCTTCTAGCATGGACTTAACTATATACTATGTTGTTTTTGTTGGAGATATGTTGATGTAGTTTTAGTCTTCCTTAACCTAGATCCTTTATTTGTATAAAACATGTACACCCTAAATGGGAAAATTTTGATGTACTCTTTATATAATTGAATATAGTCAAAGTTTAAAATTCCACTACTATTCATTGGTGTTTTATTTGCCATTTTTAGTAGAGGGTGGTTTCCCACTCTTTACAACATCCCAAGAAAAGAGTGGTGCATAGTCACTCATCAGTGCTATCCAAGTGAAATGGAAAGTTGGAGAACAACTTCAACCTAAAACCTATATAAGGTGTTGTAGTGTTTGTATAATTCCATTGTCTATGATATCCAGGATGAACTCGTGTCATGGTTTGTCATCCTTTAAATGTTCAATCCATGTTTTTTGAACCAAGAGCAGACTATTATAGATAATGTGACCTCAATATCATATATTTATTCATATGTGCTTGTGCATGCATTTTTCAGTCTTGCTTATCAAGTGTCCAGGATATCATACTCATGTAGGAGGGAAAAATCCCATATCTATCACCCACAGTCTATCCCGATGTTTTAAAGTCACCCAATCATCACTGTTACCACAACCCATGTTTTAGGACTGTGTTTGATGATGTCAAAGCATACCCAATGACATGTGATAAGTGTAGTGATTTTACGTCTAAGAGTCACTAAAAGAACCTTCACTATGAGAGATGACTGTGACCAAAAACCCATGTGTGTAACGAATTGAATCTCATTGTACTTGAAATTCCAGCCCATTCATAAAGATATCCTATTTTCTTTATCAGCTTGTCCTTAATGTTGATTTTGTGTAAACAGAGTGGCTTGGAGTAAATATGCATGCAAACATGATGGGTTAGTGCACAATTGCCTCAATTAATATGTTAACAAGAGTTTTGTTGCAAAATGTCCACAAAAATGAAATGAGTATTAAATAAAGTTAGAAATAAAGCATAATGTCAATAAAAGTTGTTAATGAGTATCATAATCACCTTCCATCACCCCTGTCCTCATAAAAGGCAAATAAAGCATGAAAATGAAGATATTAAGTTCATTGATGACCTTCACATTGATTAGGGAGGACTATCACATATTTTCATTCAAAATTTTATTTGAAAATCATTTTCATATTAACTCCATTTTGTTATACATAAATAAACACATTAATGATCAATATGGTGGTTGAGAGCCAATACATGAATAAAAATGAGGTAAATGCAAAGGAATATTCTAGACATTGACTCCATTTTCTTATACATTAATAAACACATTAATTATCAATATGGTGGTTGAGAGATAAAATGTGAATAAAAATGAGGTTTAGAGGTATAGGAATATTCTAGACATTTATGTGGGCCTATGGTTCAAATTTGAGATTAATTTGCCAAGATTTGACGCCTCAAATCAGTTTTAAACAAATTGACTAAGGTTTTATTAAGATATTAATACAATTTCATTTATATCACGCATTTAACCTAAAGTATAAGAATTAAAATGTTGTCACACATTACTTCCATGCATGCATGATTCCCAACTATTATATGGCCGATCCAATGGCCCAAAGCTCATCTTCTACCTCTGTCCTTTCGTGAGCCGGAGACGTTGCACACTACATTTTCCTCGATCGGTTTCTCAATCAAACTACCACCATTTTGCTTGATTTCTTCACTATTAGATCTGCCATTCCAAGCCATTTCATGCGATCCATTACTTGCACATTGAGGCACACAATACGCAAATGCCCAAATTTTCCATTCAAGCTCTCTCACTCACACCTTCGTTTCACCTCAGTGTATCACCCTGCCTATAAATATGGACCCCCTTGCCTTCTCCGACCCCAGAGAAAAAGATTCTTAACTCCAATTTCTAGAAAACTCCTTGCCCAACCACCTCCAGTATGGTTTGCTGCCTGAGCTTTGCAACGCTCCTAGCTGATCATCAGTGATCCCAGCACAACAATTGAAAACGTAGGTGAGTCCGCCATCTACTCGTCTTCACATCTCTTCTTTCCATTCGAGATTTTGTCACGAATCATGATTTTGCCCAAATTTAGGGCAAGATGCTTCGTGCAACTCGATGCCATGGAGCGGCGAGGTCTAGGGGACAAACCCTTCGGAATTTTCCTGACTCCACCCTCGCCCACCCTTCTTCTTTTGTTTTCCCCAAAGGAAAATATGTCTATTCGCCCTCTCACTTAATTCACAATTGCCCAAGACCCATGAACAAAAACCCACGACCTAGCCATGTGGGATTGGCCCAGGCCAACATGAACCCGACCTCAGGGTCAACTCTTTCGCAAAAAAATTATCCCATGTGGCAATTTCCTATTTTTTATTTCATAAATTTTAGAAAATGCATAACTACTTACTCGATTATCAGAAAAATATAAATATTTATGCTATGGATTTAGAAAGATAAACCCTATCTGATAAAAATGTTTCCTGAACCTGATTTCCAAGTTTGCAAGGAAGGATTTTCAATAAACCAAAATGACTATTTAAAAAGCCCTAAAATGTATAAATAATTCATTTTAACCTCAAATTGACTCAAAATATGTTTTCCAAATTAGAAAAATATACCAAATATTTTGGCCTAGTTTTCAAGTCCAAAATTGAGGATTTGTCTAGAATATTTAAAAATTAGGGTTTCTACCCACAACTTATTACAAAACCATAATCTAAGTGATGAAACCATATATCTAGGATAAAAGTAACATTGGACATACATATTTGGTGAAAAGTCATCTCTAGGAATCTCAAGTGAGGTATGTGCAACCCGATTTTTGTATGTGTATGTGCATTCTAACCCTAAGTTGGGCATATTTTTATCCAATCCTATTTTCTCAGTGAGGCATGGGCATATACCTTAGTTTCAATAATTATTGTTATTTCATTTCAATTATTCTAGGGTCTTGGACCCCACTTGAAAAAGTTAAAAATTACTTAAATCTATCATATAAATTCTTTTAACATGAAGATGAAGATAACTAATTAACTAATGTAGTGTATATGAGTACAAACAACCCATAGTTGGGCATGAGCCCTGGGGAATGTGACCACACTCCCAACTTTTATATATATTGTTGGTGCTTGGGAATGTGACCACTCTCCCTCACCTATTTATTTTGGATGAGGTTAGGTAGGTGCCTCAACCCTATATTAGCTTAATGTAGTCATATTAAATCATGCATGCAAAATTTTACTATTATTTGAACTGGCACAATTCTTATTTGTGTACTTTCCTCATACTTTTGAAATATCTTTGTTAGTGAACCTTTACTTTCCCATTATTTAAAAAAACGGTTAAATATCCTTATTCTTTAATTGACACATAATTTTATCTCATCTTGTTGGGTGACCCCAACCACCCATATCTAGGACAAGGGATATGACCAGAATAAGGAGAAGATGATCGGGAGTGGGACTACCTAGATGTCTAGGTTACTATTTCTAGATCATGTAAACTACTTTCTAGTTTCTTTTTCAAACATTTGAAATAAAGCTATGTAATAGTATAGGTTTTTCTTTTGTTGTTACTATTGACAATTTTTTGTATTTTTTCCATGCTTATATAAATGGAATTCTTATACTTGCATCCCTCATTTCAAAAAAATTATAAATAGATGGATGTTGTGTATTTTCCATTAGATTTTAGTAAGGAGGTGATCTCGCCTCTTTACATCATTGCAGCAGAGCCTGTAGGGTAGCTAATAGGGCACGAAGTTGAAAGTGATGGTGTCTAGAAAGGGTTAGAACTGGAGTGCTGGCACTATTTTCCTCCGCACCACTAGCTTGGTTTACGGGGACTCCTGGGTTCATATGACACCAACCTGGCCTGATCTGATATGGAATGCCCAAAATAGCATGCCTATAGGCATTAGTAGTCTCATCCATTTCTATCAAATACTCCTAGAAATCTTACACTATAACCTTGTCTTTCAGGAGGGGTAACTTGTTTGGAGACAATTCTGACAACTCTAACCACCCAGAGAATCCTGAGACTCCTTTCACTTTGACTCCACCAACCTTGAAACCTGAATAGGAGTTGACTATGTTGCATTAACTTCTCACCACAACCCTTCTAGGACAGCTTTTTGTTGCTGTAGCTTCTGCTATCAAACCAAAAGAGTTCACGTTGACCAATTTTATCAAGATGCAGCCACCTTACTTCAAAGGGGAGAATGAGACTGATATGGTAGACAAGGTAGATGATTGGGTGTTATCCGTGGAGCATACGTTTGAGGGCATGGCGTGTCCTCCACATCAAAAGGTGTGCTTTGCGGCCTATGTCCTGGATGGGCCAGCCTGAATCTGGTGGAATGGAATTTTTTGCACAAGAGACACTACAACTATGACCTGGGAATAGTTCCTCAAACTGTTTAGAGAGAAGTATATCTGCCCGACTTATCTAAAGAAGAAGGAAGCCAAATTTTACAGTCTGTGACAGGGAAGTATAACTGTTTCTGAATACATTCAGTGTTTCCTATTGCTTCAACCCTATGCTATAGACTTGGGAATGGAATAGAGATCAACCATCTTCTTGGAGGGACTCAACTATAATGTGGGACATGAAAACTAATAGAGGGGGGTGAATAGAGTTTTATAAAGATTTTAATAATAATTTAAACTCACACAACCACAATGAAGATATTGGACAAGGAGACACAGGGTTTAGAGTGGTTCCAACTATAGCAAATACTATAGCCGTCAGTCCACTACCCGGTTGCTTACCCAACCGGGATTTGAAAAGAAATTTATTTTATTACCTCGCAAGGACTTTACATAAAATACAATTTCTTTTCCCAAACCCTTCAAGCAGCCTTCACCTAGAAGTAATCGCCCAACCTTGAAGCAGCCTTCCCTTGAAGTAGATGCACCAACTCCCGTTGCACCAGCCTTCTGAAGTATCTTCCCTTGCGATAGCCTTCTTGAAGTAGCTTGAAGTCCCCTTCTCCACCTGAGAAGTCAACCCTCTCCAATCCACAACCTCCAACCCTAGGAGTAGCAAGGAGAGTACAAATAATAAAAAGGAACAAGAAAGAAAAAGGAAATTACAACTTATCCTTTAAGCCCAAGGCTTGATATGCCTAGATCAAGCGTATAGATCTCCTAACCAAGTGTGTGAACTTGTGATTGCTGTGGGTAGGAGAATCTAGCCTATAGGACACGAGATTGAGCTAAGGAGAATGTAGACTAATGATCACAGTGCTCAAATTGCTTGCAACAGATTGCTCAAGTATTTTCTCAAGTGTAGCAAGTGTAAAACCAGTGAGTTTAGGTGTCCTATGGCTTGTCCTATTTATAGGAATGGCCTAAGGATGCTTAAGGACGTTCTAGACAACTTCTAGGGGTTTCTAAGTGCTTAACTAGCCGTTAGGTACAAAGTTGTTGGTTTAACAACGGCTAATTAATTAATTCTGCAGTTGCTGTCAGAGACCATCTCGGTCGACAAATGGTCGACCGAGATACCTACTCGGTCGAACTTTTGTCGACCGACAGGCTCTCTGGAACAAGTGATTTGCAACGTCTTTCATCAACTGCCAACTAACTTTTCTGTTGTGTCTAACGGCTACTTTGGATCTTTCTCGGTCGAGAAGATTGTCGACCGAGAGTGTCTCGGTCGAGGAGTTTGTCGACCGAGATAGATCCTGTTTCAAGGTTTCAATTTAGGCACTAATTATGTGTGTGAGTGTGCATAAATGATCCTATTTAAATGGGATGACATGTCTAACTATGGTGTTTGTCTAGGGAAAATCTAACGCTTGATTTACATGCAATTCTAAGTACTTGTACATTATATATTTGTACAAGTTTTTACAACAATGATTACATTGCATGAAAATATAAACATTTTAGCTTGTGGATTTTCCCTAGTTGCTTTGCCATCCATCTTAGTCCTGCACACTCAAGTAGCTCGTTAGATTAATAAGAATGAAATGTTTGTCATAATCAAAACAAAGGGATTTATAGCTGTCCATTTAGCCAACAATCTCCCCCTTTTTGAAGATGACAAACATTTCCAAGATATAAATAAAGGAAATATAAAACATATGAGTTTCATACCTTTATATTACCTTGTGTAGATTTTTCTCTTGTGTATAAAATGTGTGCTTATTATTCCCCATGAATTATGGAACATGAATTCCAGATCATTTGGGAATATAGCAACTTTCAATGTAAAGCCAAGAGTTTATTTATGAAACTCATTAATTGAGTTTTACATAATTTCTAAATTTTAGTTTTATATTTATCTCTCCCCCTTTGTCATTTCAAAAAGATAACCGTTTAAGAATAAAAACTCCCCCTTAATTAGATATCCTATTAGGAACATGGATTTAATATCATATTTTTCTAATTTAGCCACAATTTGTTTCTCAATCATGTGCAAAGGATGTTAAGCCTTGAAATGATATGAGATCCTATTAGATTCATGGCATATGTATTGATTTCTCATCCATTTTACAAGGGATGTTAGTCCCATAAAATGATATGAGAATCCTTTAATCTCAGAGTACATAAAAATGTCTCCATTAAAATGCAAGGGATGTTAAGCCCCGATTTTAGAGAGTTCATTTAAGTACAAGTTATATCATTTTTCTGATATTCATAGATTTCTTCATAACAAAAAAAATACTAAGGTTGTAACAAGCTCCAAATAATGTTTTTGTAAGCTTCTTAATCAAATAATCAAACTTGTTTTGATGAGCTCCCCCTTAATCTTACAATTAAAGCAATTTAAGGCTTCTAAGGTCACAATTGATTTTAAATTTTGATTTTGACCTTTATCAAAATTATACGAAGATTAAGTATATTAAAATGATGTCCATATTAAAACCAAGAGCTTGTATTTAAGTAGCACCAATATCAAAGCAAACATCTACCAAGGTGAAAATGATTTAGCCAATTTTATCTTCAACATGATTTATTTTGCAAATATATTCAGTTTTATTGCAAACTTGACAACAGAAACCTGCTCGGTCGACGATCTTTCGACCGATAGTGTTCTCGGTCGAACAGTTTCTCGACCGAGAATGTGTCTGGATTTGTTTCATAGCTGTTTTAAGTAATTGTGTCAATTTTACCACAATTTTAAAGGTTGCATTTTTATTTATTACTCCCCTTATTTTGTATGTTCTACAATGATGATCTTATAATCCATATTTTGATTAAGTATCACAAAACAAATATCCATTGGAATCAAGTAAAGATGGCCAATTAAAAGCATGTATTACAAGCATAGAAAGATAGACACATCATATAGAGATGACCCATTACAATTATTACAATAACTCCAACATTTACTGGAAAGACTTAAGGATTACATCAATGTCAGGGTCTTTCCCAAGAAAAGGCTCAGTTCCATAATACTGGACCAATGTTTGCCAATCTAGAGCACTTGTCTTGGTTAAAGCATATGCTTCCAAGAATGTAGGAACGCGGTCAAATCGGAAATGAGCGGCAATATCTTGCAATTGCATAGATGAAAATTGAGTATGCGTTAGATCCATGGACGGTGGAGGTGGAGGTTGATAGTAGTTGTATGAAGGATTGTATGGATTGAGCATGCCTGGATTTAAAGAATATGGATATTCATCAGTTTTGTTTGGGGAAAGGGTTTGCATTCTTTGGTTTAAATATGTCATGGCATGATGATTGTAGTCTAATTGTCTACTAAGGTGATATTGGGAGCCAGCAATATAAGTAAGAGTATTTTGAATGGGATCATGTGGTAGGGTAGTAGGAGGAGGTGGTGGTATGTCCTGATGAGATGTTTCTCCTTCTACTCTAGCCCTTTTGTGACCAAAATCTATTCCCATTTTCTCTACGGTATTCTTACTTATCTTTTGTGGTCTACGCTCCCATGTATATCCCATATCCTCAATGTTTGATTTAAGAAAATGTTGAGTAATTTGACATATGAAATCCGCATATGGTGGGTTGCCAGAAAACTCAAGCATGTTTTTAAGGATTATACAGATGAAGTTTGTGGGAATGCGGCTTATGATGGCATAAATGAGGCACATTCGGAATATTGGAACTTCAAACTTGTTGGCTCTAGGGTGAATATTTGTAGAAACAATGAGATTTACAATCCTACAGGCAGGTTTGAGATTTATAGCATAGTAGGTTCCCCTATCTTCATGACAAGTAGTGTTGGATTGAAAAATAGTTCTTTTTATGTCACTAAGGCTAATGGTATGATCATCTTGGGAAAGTTGATTTAGTGGATTTCTGGTGGCAAGGTCAAGGAAGTCTTTATATTCATCTAGGTCAATATTTAGCATTTCTAGAATATCTTCTTCAGTAAATTTAAAGCTATGCCCATTGACCATAGTATAGAAGAAGGTAGTTTCATTTTCAGAATGGGATATGAGGTTGGCATAAAATTCATTCACTACCTTGGTGGAATAGGAAGGGAAAGAGGGGTAGATGAATTCCTTCAACTTTTGCACTGCAAAGAGATCCTCCAGATCGACTATGTTGAGGAAGTCCAAAGCTTCAACTGGTCTTCGAGGAAGAGGAGCTTTGGAGGAAAGCCGTAGATATCGATCACCAGCATCTCCGTCGAGGAAGGCGATGTCGTTGATGATCGTCAATGGTGGAGTAGCTTCCCGAGCTTCCCTTCCTTTCCTGCCGGCGACCTTCTTCTTCCCACGGGCAGCTGAAGATGAGGCCATTTGTGTTACTTGAATGTGGAGAAGAAGCAAGGAAGGTTTGGGGATGAGGATCCTGAAGAGTTGCACAAAAATGCACTAGAGAGGGACTATGGAAGCAAGAGTATGCAAGTGTGAGTAATTGACCCGTTTTTCCTCCCTTTTATAACAATCCAGCGACCAGGTCGGTCGACGATTCGTCGACCGAGCGTCCGCAACGGTCGTGTTGCAGACGCGCCACTCGGCTCCCCAACGGTCAAATAACGGTCATAAACGGTCGGTTTACAACGGCTATTTCTCGGTCGAACAATTGTCGACCGACATTGTCTCGGTCGAACATTTGTCGACCGAAAGTGTGTCTGATACTAAATCTGTATAGATTCTGTCGGTCGAGAGAGAGGGACTGACCGAGAGGTTTTCGGTCGAAGTGTTCGTCGACCGAGAGAGTTACTGAGTACGAATTTGAAGCTGATTTTTAAGACTATTTTTGTAGAGCCCACATATATAGATTAATATTGTGTTTATTATTGACAGTATTGGGACAAGTTGTGATCATAAATTAATTTCTTTTAACCATAAAAGGATATCCAATATAGTTATTATGTCAAACTTATTTTAGGTCGAATTTGACTACGACCATAGCGCCCCTTAGTCAAGTTTTATTTTGACCAAGAGGCAAATTTTGCAGATTTTTCAGATTGAATATATTGAGTATAATATCTGCATAAAAGTTAATTTAAATATCAAGTTGAAGCATACTACTTAATTGGGGGCACAAGTAATTATTTCAAAGATACTGAGTTAGAGATTTTGTTGCAAGCAATAACATATAACTAATAAATTATTTTGCTTACTTATATATTTTCATGGATCCATGCATACAATTATCTATGCGCACCCAATGATGAAAGCATGGTATAATGGTAATAACAGCATACAATGATAATTCCATTTTATGATTAGTATATGAATAGACCAGAAAATACTTTTACGAAAAAATCATATGAAAATAGGAATTTTCTTTTCATTTGACTTAGACTTTAAATCATCTAGGGAACAAACTAATATTAATTTCATTTACATTTGTAATTATGTAGAGTTGAGATAGACATAGAAATATGCAACTAATGTCTTTGGTCATATCTCAACTTGATTTTGTTCATTTAGTTTGGAGGTTTTGGAACCCAAACTAACTCTACATCTTTTCTCTTATAAGGACATGAAAAAGAGTAATGTCCAAGACGTGAGCAATAATGGCAACATATAGAATCAACCTCAAGTCGTTTTCTATGATTTTGTTCTAGGTTGTTCTTTGGTAAAAATGTATTTGTTCCTTTCGGTACATATATAGATTGATGGGTTTGTGACTTTTTCCAACTAGGTTGATAGGACTTCCCTTTAGGCTTATAACCTAGTCCTCTTCTCCCAATCTGATGATAGGAATTATCTAAGATTTGATCAAGAATGCCATTATTATTTAAATTACTGACTTTTTGTTGTAACTTGGTAATCTCTTCCATTCTCTTCTTAATATCTAGTTTTGCTTGGTCTAGATTAGATGTCAATACATTTCTTTCTTTAACAATAGTGTCATAATCTACATGGGTGCACAATAATGGTTGTTTTTGAAGATCGTTTACTTGAGTCTGTAAGTTTGAATTTTCAACAGAAAGGAGCTTGCAATCGGCTTCCATAGATTTTAACTTAAGATCAAAAAATTTATTTCCCTCTTTGAGATCCTCATTTTCAGATGCAAGAGCAAGAAGTTTAACATTTAGATCATGATTTTCCTTATTTGATTTCTTTAATTTCTTTTTGCACTCAACATATTTATTATGTGTCTCTTCAATAATAGCAACTAATTCTTCCTTAGATAAATCAAAAAGACTTACCTATTCTTCTTCTTCACTAGTTGTAGCAATAAGACATTCTTTGTGCTCTTCCTTTGATCTCCATGGGCATCCGGTTGTTTTGTGGCTTGTTCCTAAACACCAATTGCAGCATGTTGTGGTTTTGTCCAAACAACACCTTTCACCATTTCCCTCCATTCTTCAAGACCTGGTTAGGGTTCCTTGAAGCCTGCTCTGATACCAATTGAAAACTACTAGAGGGGGGGTGAATAGAGTTTTATAAAGATTTTAATAATAATTTAAACTCAAACAACCACAATGAAGATATTGGACAAGGAGACACAGGGTTTAGAGTGGTTCCAACTATAGCAAATACTATAGCCGTCAGTCCACTACCCGGTTGCTTACCCAACCGGGATTTGAAAAGAAATTTATTTTATTACCTCGCAAGGACTTTACATAAAATACAATTTCTTTTCCCAAACCCTTCAAGCAGCCTTCACCTAGAAGTAATTGCCCAACCTTGAAGCAGCCTTCCCTTGAAGTAGATGCACCAACTCCCGTTGCACCAGCCTTCTGAAGTAGCTTCCCTTGCGATAGCCTTCTTGAAGTAGCTTGAAGTCCCCTTCTCCACCTGAGAAGTCAACCCTCTCCAATCCACAGCCTCCAACCCTAGGAGTAGCAAGGAGAGTACAAATAATAAAAAGGAACAAGAAAGAAAAAGGAAATTACAACTTATCCTTTAAGCCCAAGGCTTGATATGCCTAGATCAAGTGTATAGATCTCCTAACCAAGTGTGTGAACTTGTGATTGCTGTGGGTAGGAGAATCTAGCCTATAGGACACGAGATTGATCTAAGGAGAATGTAGACTAATGATCACAGTGCTCAAATTGCTTGCAACAGATTGCTCAAGTATGCTCAAGTATTTTCTCAAGTGTAGCAAGTGTAAAACCAGTGAGTTTAGGTGTCCTATGGCTTGTCCTATTTATAGGAATGGCCTAAGGATGCTTAAGGACGTTCTAGACAACTTCTAGGGGTTTCTAAGTGCTTAACTAGCCGTTAGGTACAAAGTTGTTGCTTTAACAACGGCTAATTAATTAATTCTGCAGTTGCTGTCAGAGACCATCTCGGTCGACAAATGGTCGACCGAGATACCTACTCGGTCGAACTTTTGTCGACCGACAGGCTCTCTGGAACAAGTGATTTGCAACGTCTTTCATCAACTGCCAACTAACTTTTCTGTTGTGTCTAACGGCTACTTTGGATCTTTCTCGGTCGAGAAGATTGTCGACCGAGAGTGTCTCGGTCGAGGAGTTTGTCGACCGAGATAGATCCTGTTTCAAGGTTTCAATTTAGGCACTAATTATGTGTGTGAGTGTGCATAAATGATCCTATTTAAATGGGATGACATGTCTAACTATGGTGTTTGGCTAGGGAAAATCTAACGCTTGATTTACATGCAATTCTAAGTACTTGTACATTATATATTTGTACAAGTTTTTACAACAATGATTACATTGCATGAAAATATAAACATTTTAGCTTGTGGATTTTCCCTAGTTGCTTTGCCATCCATCTTAGTCCTGCACACTCAAGTAGCTCGTTAGATTAATAAGAATGAAATGTTTGTCATAATCAAAACAAAGGGATTTATAGATGTCCATTTAGCCAACAGGACATAACCTTGTTCCCCAACTACCACTCACCTTTCAGCAAATGGTGGACAAGGCCCTGGCTATTGAATCCTATCCTGGCTTTCAACCTTCCATTTACAATAACAACAAGAGGAAGAGTCGTGGTGGCAATCAAGGGTGTGATAAGTGTAATAGGTTTTCCTGATCTCATCCACCTAGGAAGTACCCTACAGGCAATGCACACCTTGACGGGACAATCGACCTGCGCCTACCCATCATGAGTGTGGCCAAGTCAGACATATTTGGTGAAATTTTCGCAAGTTTCAGTGAGGATAAGTCTCAGCCTAATATCCACCTCAATGATAGAATCTACCTCTGTGGAATAACAACAACAAAAACCACAACAACAACAACAAAAACTAGCAAGGTGTCGACCGCCGATAGAGAGGAGGAACAAAAGGATATTTGCTATAGATGTTGAGGAAGTTATTGAAGGCAATGAGGTCATCGGAGGTACTTTACACCTTAATATGCATTCAACTAAAGCACTTTTTGATTATGGATCGTCTCATACCTTCATATCTACACAACTTGCCTCTATGCTAGAAATAGAATATGAATTTATGGACCATGTGTTAGATGTCTAAACCCCTAGTGGTAGTGTCACGGGTTAACAACCTAACCCCAATCTACACCTTAGGTGCCAAAATAACGTGTACAAAAGGGTTAAAGTTGTCCGTCCCTGAGTGGATCAAACACACAAGTATATACATGCTCCAAATAACAAAGCTTCCTAAATAAACCAAATGTTAATTACACAGGGGCCCGAAGGCATAGGAGTTGTACAGAAGAAAACTTAATACATGAGAGAACTACTTGTAGAAGAAAAAGAACATAAACTAAGAGTCCCATCTAACTTTAGCATCCCCATGAAAGATCTAATTATGTTGAGCCAGCATATTGAGTTGCAACATCATCATCATAAGAAAAACGTACCTATAAAGCATTTGAAATTGGTACACATCAACACAATATATATATTGTACTAAGTACGCCTACATGTATTAAATTATACCTCACATTTAACACTTGGAAAATCTAAAACTATCACTTGGCAAGGAAAATAGATAATATGATAACAAGTATACAGGAAAAGAGAAAATTTATAAATACAAGAAATCACATGTTTTAGGCGTATTTATCCAATATGTGTATAGTTAATCATCCACATGTACTATTCTACCAAAGAGATTTAGTGCTCATATGTACTATTCTACCAAAGAGATTTAGTACTTTATTCAATGCACAATTCTACCAAAGAGATTTCGTGCTCACATGTACTATTCAACCAAATAAATTTAGTACTATCATCAATGCACTATTATAACAAAGAGACTTAGTGCTTATCACATATTGGATCAGATATCTTATGTTCTTGGTGATCATATACATAAATATAGAAAATCAAGCAACTCATAGTTCAAGGACATCCATTTAACTATTTCCATATGCTAAGTACTTCACTACACAAATATTACAAGCATAAACATAATGGCCAAGTAGGAGGTAATGGCATACCTTCTACTCAAAAGTGGGGAGTTTAGAGATGCTCCTCACTAATACCTTTGTTTTCCTGAAATTATAAGAGTTTTGGTACTTATTAGATATATTGGCCAAATCATTATTTAATTTTGAATGAGTATAAAAGGCCATTTTTCTTATTTAGAGTCTTGAGAGTAGAGCATGAGTCATTGGGTACAGATTTGAGTCCATAATTGATAGTGTCATGTCAGTGTAGGGTTTTTAGATCAAATTGGTGGTCTTTAGATCATGATGGATAACTATAATCATTTTTAGTAAGCCAAATGGGGAAAAAGAGTGATAATTCAACTTTACTGATAATTGAGTCACATTAATTGGAAATGAATGTTCCATAACTATCTAGGTAAAAAAAAGAGAATAATCACATGATTTTGGTGATTTGATCAGGCTCGAGTATTTTCTAAATAATTAAACAAGATAGAAACGTATTTGAGCATGAGTACTTATATGAGTCAGATTTAGGATCAACTGATATCGCCTGATAGTCACCCCCTATTTCCCTTTTTTAATGATTAAGTTCTTGTGTTAGAGTATACAAGGAGCTTGTTTTAAAAAGAAAATTCATCTTATAAAAGATTACAAGCGAAGATACAAACTTCAAATGATGTCCATCGTGGAACCCCATGTCAGTGGGGTAAAAGTGATGAATATTATTAAACAACTTGAGTTCTCTTCTTGTCATCGTGTTGAAGCTCTTGGTATTTCTGGTGGCATATGGATCCTTTGGGATGAAGGACAATGCTCTGTTGATGTCCTTTAAAACCACCATAAATTTATTCATTGTCGTATCAACGATGTCTGGCACCTTACCGTTGTCTATGGTAGCCCGAACCCTTGCAAATGAGATCTTCTGTGGAGCCGTCTTCTTGACCTCTCAACTAGTATCCCCATGATGCATAGGCTGTAGTTGGTGACTTTAATGCCATGTTGGACATCTCTAAAAAACAAAATGGTCATCATTTTGACCACCGATGTTGTAGGAAATTCAGTTCTTTTTTTATGCATATTGCCCTTATGGATATGAAGATTGATGGTCCTTTCTTCACCTTCAAGTGCCTGCAACTTATTGAAAGACTTGATAGAGTAATTGCTAATACTCATTTGATCTCTTCAGCCTCGAGCACTTCTATTATGACTCTCCCCTATTTGTACAATGACCATAGTCCCATTCTTATACATAGCTCGCCATCAGCACACACTTCCATAAGGCCTTTCCATACACGAGCCAGTTGGTCCATGTTCCTCACCTTTAAAAAGCTGTGCTTCAATCTGGGGATAAGAATAAATGCTTCTAGGAAGCCCTCCTACCCTTTTGCAATGCAGCCATGAAATGGGATACCTCACGCAGCAGGGCCTCTAGAAAACACAAACACAAGATTCTCAAGAAACTCAGCGACCACCAGGTACATCCAAATTACTTGTGCACTGATAGATATGCTCTAACCCATGCCAAATTGCAAGAAGAATACAACAACATCCTTCTTCAAGAATAAGTGGATTGGAGACAAAAAGCTAATATTAACTGCCTTAGCTTGGGGGGCGAGAATACAAGTTTTTCAATACTTACATCAAGGCAAGGCGACACTACAACAAGATTTCCTCCCTTAAGAATGCTAATGGTGATTGGGTTGATACACCAGATAGTATCAAAGAAATGGTGCATGCTTTCTTCCTCGAGCTCATGATTGCCCCATCCACCACCAGGTGCGATGTAGAAGTGACATCTAACTTCACTGGGTCCTTCACCCATCCCAGCGAGGAGGACTGTTTGAAGATTAACAACACGCCCAATATTGAAGAGATCAGAAGCATTATGTTCATGATGGCCCCCGAGAAGGCTCCTGACCCAGATGGTATATACAATTCTTTCATTCCACAGCATTGGAACATAGTTGGTTCTTCTATCATCCGCACTATCAGTGAATCTTTCAATAGTGGTGACATTGATGAGCGTCTGGAAAACTCTTATATGGTTTTGATTCCTAAGTCTAAGCAACCACAGATGTGCAGTGACGTTCAGCCCATGTCACTGAATAATTCCTACTTCAAGCTTATTTCCAAAATAATTGTTGAACGTATCAAACCTCTACTACATAAGTGGATAGTTGAGATGCAATCCGATTTCATCCTAGGTAGAAAAACCACTAACAATATTATCCTTGTCCAAGAATTCATCCACACAATGCGAAGCAAAAAGACGGGTAAAGCAATGGTATGTATAAAGCTAGACCTCACAAAAGCCTTTGATCGGATGAGATGGTCTTTCATTCTGGATACTCTGAATAGAAACAGCTTGCCAGATAAAATTATTTCTATGGTAATGCAAATTATTTCTAAAGGTCACTCTTCTATTCTTTGGGAAGGGCAACCTCTAGAGTCCTTCAAGGCCACAAGGGGAGTCCTCCAAGGGGATCCTATAAGCCCGTACATCTTCCTACTATGTATGGACAGACTTATTCAAGCCATATCTCATTCGGTTTCTATTGGGGAATGGAAACATGTCTACCTTTCACGCCATGGGCCACTTCTATCGCATGTGATGTTTGCTGGTGACATCCTCCTAATGGCTGAAGCATCTCCCAATCAAGATCATGTGATTAACAAGATTTTGAACAATTTTGTTCGAGCCTCAGGGTAGTTTGTCTCCAAACTGAAACCTAAGTGTTTCTTTTCGCCTAACACTACCATGGTGGTATGTTCAAGTTTCTACAGATGATTGGGCATCCAAAGCACAAATGACTTGGGACGCTATCTGGGTGTCCCCATCCTCCACCACTGAGTCAACAAAGCTATGCATGCAAACATCCTCACTACCATTAAGGAACGTATGACCACCTCTGCTGCTCATAAGCTTTCTTTTGTAGGTCAGATCACGCTGGCTAAATCCACCCTACAAGATATCCCAAGTTATTCTATGCAATCCATTCCACTCTCACCTTTACTTTGCGATGCCATTAACAAGCATGTTAAAAACTTTATATGGTCTAGGGGATGTACACAGCTAATGAATGCATATTCATCGTAATTTTTAGTCACCCTTTTTATAATCAATTTGATTCAATACTTTCGATTTATCTCTTAAATCTCACAAATTGCAAGTTCTCTAAATAAATCTAATTATTATGATTTTTGATCAAAATTATATTGATTTGATGCCGGTCTAAATCAAGTTCTATCATCACATGGAATTCACCGAAGAACCTCCCACTTGTGATCTTGACCAAACGGTCCTGACCTCTTGGTTTCAGATATTCACCCACACGGTCTCAGGACCGTTTAAGCCCACTCGGTTTCAAGACCGCATGAGCCAAAACGATCCCGAGACTGTTTGAGTCCATATGGTTTTAAAACCGAATGAACCAAAACGGTCTTAAGACCAGATTTCATCTAACGGTTTAAAGACCTTTTGGACCTAGGACCGATTGGATACTCTTAACCGTTTGGGATGAAGTCTGTTTGAACAATCGAAACCGTTTGGATCAAGATCATTTGATCATTCAAGACCGCTTCGATGAAGAACGTTTGAAACACGTAGGCCAAGACCATTCGGTCCCAAGACCGTTTGGGGCCATTCGGTCCTGAAGACCATTTGGAGTCATTCGGTCCCAAGACCGTTTGGAGCCATTCGGTCCCAAGATTGGTTGTGCAGCCAAAACTGAATGAAGATAGAACCCAAGACCGATTGGATCCTAATGGTTTCAAGATCGTTTGGATCCATTCGGTTTGCAAAAGACATAAGACCGATCAAAGGAAGATCGTTAAAGTCAAGACCATTTGGTGCCATTCAGTTTCCAAAATCGTTTGGCCATCCAAACGGTCCCTAGACCGTTTGGCCATCCAAACGGTCCCCAGACCGTTTGACTAAACTGCTTGAAGCAAAATATCTCCACATTGTTTGAGGGAGAACCCTGACCCTATAAATAGGACCACAAGGGTCCTCATTTGGGAGGGGGGGCAACACGCCGACAGGCTGCCAAAGGTCTGATCCAACCTCAACTTCCACACGCCCACCTGCTCCTCTTGTTACCGAGCAAGGAGAGAAGGAGAGAGAGAAGGTGAAGAAGAAGGATTGCCCAGCCTGCCTTGGTGGTTCTTCCTCCTTGTTCAGATCTACCCCGACATGACGTAGAAGACCGCATCATCTTCACCAAGCTACGACCACCTTCTTCATCATGCTCATGGCAGAACCTTCCCTTTCTCTTATTCTTCTTGTCTCTCGCATCATGAGTGAGTAGTACCTTTTTTTTAGGGTGCGGGGACTAGCCCCGCTACCCATGCAAGCATGTTCTTTTGTTAAGCATTCCATGGAAATGTATATAACTTTCCATTTCATTGTTAATTGGTATGCTTGTAGTTGATTATCTACTTGCTTTCATCTTATTCTTGTTAGGTTTTGGAGGAGGCAGAGAAGCAGTGGAAACAAAAAAAAATTTCTCCGCAAACCCGGAACAAAAGGAATCGCGTCAACATCTATATAATAGGAAAGATGGTTTGTGAATCATACCTTGTCCCGAGGCTTGCTCGGCGACAATACCACGCGCCTTGCGTGGTCTTCACCTCCGGTCTTGGACGGTGTCTGTGCAGCTCCTGGTCGCACCGGGACTGAAGACTCCTTCTCCTACCGGACGGTTGGATGACAGTTGTCCTCCTGAGCGGCAGTGTCCTCCCGCCTCTGAAGTAGTCCACACGGACCACCTGGAACTCCACTCTCCTTGTCCCATAGGGAAGTGGAAGGAGTCGCACCCTCCTATTGCCGTACTAGTCGCCAACACACTCTCCTACTGTCAATTGCAACTGCAGTTGTCCTTTCCTTGCTGCACCTCCCTTTGCGGGAAGCACTTGCTCGGGCTCTCTCTCGGTTACCAAAACCAGAGAGAATGACAACTTTGCAGAGCAATCAACTTGCACTGAGTTGTCATATGAGAAGCCCCCAATACCCCTATATATATAGGCGGGTCATGGGACAGGGTTCTCTGTGCCCGGAAATACGTGACTAATGCAGGAGTAGAAGGGTTTGAGAATTTTCCACAAAAAGCAACCGGTTCGCAACTTGAAATGATCGGTTCACAACTGAACCGATTGGTTCGGCCATTGAGCCGATCGGTTGGACCTGAGCCGATCGTTTGGGGCACTCCAACTGATCGGTTGGTGCCCTGAACCGATCGGTTCATAGTCCTTATCCGGCTCAAAAAGACTTTGCTTGTTTCGTTCCCAATTGGTATCGAATACCAATGTTATTCCCAATCGAATTGGGCAATTTGAAACCAAAGGAAAATTTTTGCCGACATGACTTTTCCCAACTGGTCGGTTGCACCAGTTGAGCCGATCGGTTCAACCCTTGAACCGGTCGTTTCAACCTGGGCATGAGCCGATCGGCCTGGACACTCCAGCCGACCGGTTCAGCAACCTCAGCCGACCGGTTCATCACATGAACCGATCGGTTGGGAGCACAGGTTGGGCAAAAATTAGTCAATTGTGATTTCAATCAATCTGATACTCCAATCAATGCGTCCAACACCTTGAACCATACGATATTGAGCCATCGACTGATTGAGTGTTTAATTGAACTACTAAACTCCTTTAGTAATCAATCTAAACATTTCTTTGTGGACAAAACTCCTCTTCCATGTTAAATCCTATGTGTGTGACCCTGCAGGTCCATTTCACGTTGGCAGTGAAAGTCCATAACACTTATGACTTCACAAGCAAAGAGCGGTGCCTAGTCACACGTCAGTGCTTCCCAAGTGAAAGTAGAAAGTTGGAGAACAACTTTCATCCTACAATCCGTGAATCGTGTTAAAGTGAATGTATAATTCCTTTGTCACTGATATCCAGAATGAACTCGAGGCATGGAACAGTCATCCTGTCAATGTTCATTCATTTCCTTGATCTCAGAGTAGACCGAGTGAGATGTGTATGACATCAATATCACATATTGATTCACACGTGCATGCGCATGCCTTTCTCAATCCTACTCATCAAGTGGCCAAGGATATCAAACTCCCTTAGGAGGGACAAATCCCATATCTATCACTCACCCCTCAAAAGCCCCATGTGTCAAAGCCACCCAATCATCACCTTTATAACAACCCATGTTTCAGGACTGCGTTTGATGATGTCAAAGTGTACCCAACGACATGTGTTGAGTGCAGTGATTTCAGGTCTAAGAATCACACTCACCACCATCACTGTGAGAGCTGACTGTGACTACCATGTCATGGTTCCATGTGTCACTCTCACGGTGGGTCTGTCCGGTACCTTGTTCTCTAACAAGTACCTATATGCTTGGTTTGATATCACCATATCATGACTAATGAGATTCTGTCATCAACCAAAACAGAATCTAGTCTTTAGTGTTATTGATGTCTATGGTTATTTCCACAATAACAACCGACTAGGGACCAAACAAGAAAGAATACTCTTAGCATCCGTATGATCTCATCGTTTAGGTCCTCAACCCAGAAGCATACGTCATCGAGTAAAACAATCTTTAGACATCTATCATGTTACACCATCATCTCAGAAACAGTTTAAACATATAGATTGGAAATTGCCTTTATTATTATTATTCAAATCATTTACAAAGTATCCCATTACAATCATCATATGACTTGCTCTATGGGCATACATACCAACAGACTCCCACTTGCACTTAGAGCCAGTCACCAAGGAAACACAGTCCTTGTGACCTAGCATGACCATCATGCTTCTGCTGAGAAAGGGCCTTAGTCTGTGGATCAGCTATATTGTCTTCAGTTGGTACTTTGCAAATCTTCACATCTCCTCGCTGTACGATCTCTCGTATGAGATGGAAGCGCCGCAGTATGTGCTTGGACCGCTGATGTGATCTGGGCTCCTTAGCTTGTGCAATAGCTCCATTATTGTCACAATAAAGCTCAATTGCATCACAGCTACTGGGAACTACACCAAGTTCAGAAATGAACTTCCTGATCCACACAACCTCCTTTGCTACATGCGAAGCAGCAATATACTCGGCCTCTGTAGTAGAATCGGCAACTGTTTCTTGCTTGGAACTCTTCCAGCTCACAGCTCCATTATTAAGGCAAAACACAAATCCTGACTGCGATCTGTAATCATCTTTATCGGTTTGGAAGCTTGCATCGGTGTAACCCTTTACAACCAGCTCTTCCTCGCCGCCGTACACAAGAAACTGATCCTTAGTCCTTCGCAAGTACTTGAGGATGTTCTTCACGGCTGTCCAGTGAGCATCCCCGGGATCTGACTGGTACCTGCTCGTCATGCTTAGAGCATACGAGACATCTGGGCGTGTGCACAACATAGCGTACATGATGGATCCAATGGCTGATGCATACGGGATCCCATTCATACGCTCCCTCTCTTCACAAGATTGGGGACATTGAGCTCTAGAGACGGTAACTCCATGTAGCATAGGGACGTTGCCTCTCTTTGAGTTCTCCATGCTGAACCTCTTCAGCACCTTGTCAATGTACGTGCTCTGACTTAGTCCAAGAAGCCTTCTAGATCTATCTCTATAGATCTTAATTCCTAAAATGTAGGATGCTTCTCCTAAGTCCTTCATTGAGAAAGTTTTCCCAAGCCAAGTCTTTACCTTCTCTAAGGCTAAGACATCACTCCCCATCAAAAGTATGTCATCCACATACAATATGAGAAATGTGGTCGAGCTCCCACTAACCTTCTTGTACACACAAGGTTCATCTTCATTTTGAATAAAGCCAAACACTTTGACTTCTTCATCAAATCGAAGATTCCAACTCCGAGATGCTTGCTTCAATCCATAGATTGACCTTTGCAGTTTACAAACTTTATTGGCATTCTTTGGATCTACAAAACCTTCAGGCTGTGTCATGTACACATCCTCATGAATATTCCCGTTAAGGAATGCGGTTTTAACATCCATCTGCCAAATCTCATAGTCATAATAAGCTGCAATAGCAAGCATGATCCTGATGGACTTAATCATGGCAACTGGAGAAAAGGTTTCGTCATAGTCAACACCTTGAATTTGTCGAAAACCCTTTGCAACCAATCTACCTTTATAAGTTTGCACATTGCCATCCATGTCGGTCTTTTTCTTAAAGACCCACTTGCACCCTATGGGTTTTACCCCTTCGGGTGGTTCCACCAAAGTCCATACTTTGTTGGAGTACATGGATTCCATCTCGGATCTCATGGCTTCTAGCCATTTCTCAGAATCTTGTCCCTCCATAGCCTCTACGTAGGTAGTTGGATCATCATCTATGATCAACTCTCCACCTTCCTGAGTTACAAGGTATCCAAACCTCTCAGGTTCAAGGCGAGTCCTACTAGATCTACGAGGTCCTTGTGTTACCTGAGGAGACTGATATTCCACAACACCTTGTGAATCTACATTTTCCTCTAGTACATCTATCGGTTCAATGTTCTCTTGTAGGGCTTGAACCTCTTCAAGCTCTATATTCCTCCCACTGTTTCCTTTGGAAATAAATTCCTTCTCTAGGAACACAGCATCCCTGGCAACAAACACTTTGTTGTCGGTAGGGTGGTATAGATAGTATCCCTTGGTCTCCTTGGGATATCCAACAAAGTAACATTTATCAGATTTGGGTCCAAGCTTATCAGGAAACATTTTCTTGACGTAAGCCCCACAACCCCAAATCTTCATAAAAGACAAATTGGGACGCTTCCCATTCCATATCTCATATGGTGTCTTTTGAACTGATTTAGATGGTACACGGTTAAGTGTAAACATGGCGGTTTCAAGAGCATAACCCCAGAAAGAAATTGGAAGATCAGCAAAACTCATCATTGATCGCACCATATCTAACAATGTGTGATTCCTTCTTTCAGACACACCATTATGCTATGGTGTTCCAGGCAGAGTCCATTGTGATACAATACCACAGGCTCGCAGAAGGTCCTCAAACTCCTGGCTCAAGTATTCTCCACCTCAATCGGAACGAAGTGCCTTAATACTTTTACCAAGTTGGTTCTGTACTTCATTCATGAAATCCTTGAACCTTTCAAGGGTTTCTGACTTATGTTTCATCAGGTACACATAGCCATACCTACTGAAGTCATCAGTAAAGGTAATGAAGTACTGATATCCACCTCTGGCATTAGTTCTAAAAGGCCCACATACATTAGTATGTATGAGTCCTAATAGATTACTAGCTCTCTCACCTTTACCTGAAAAGGGAGTCTTGGTCATCTTGCCCAACAAACAAGATTCACATGTCTCTATTGATTAACAATCAAAAGAGTCTAGATAACCATCTTTATGGAGTCTAGAAATGCGCTTCTCATTTATGTGCCCTAGACGACAATGCCAGAGATATGTTTTGTTTGAGTCATTGAGTTTTTGCTTTTTGGTGTTTACGTTGTATACACTTGTCTCCAAGTCTATCAAGTATAGACCATAAGACATAGGGGCACTGCCATAAAAGATCCCATCTTTAGAAATGGAACACTTTCCATTCTTAATAAGAAATTCAAATCCATCTTTGTCCAAACAAGAGACGGATATGATATTCCTATTTATGGCAGGTACATAATAGCAGTTCTTAAACTCTATTATTACCCCACTAGGTAGAGTTAACTCATAGGTTCCTACGACACTGGCGGCAACTCTTGCCCCATTACCAAGACGTAGTTCAACCTCACCTTTCCCCAAAGGCCTACTTCTCTTAAGATCCTTTACATTTGAACAAATGTGAGATCCGCATCCGGTATCAAGTACCCATGACGAAGAAGTAGTAAAGTTAATCTCTATCACTTATACACCAGAAGTAGAGATCTCTATCTCCGACTTCTTCTTCCATTGTTCCTTCCATCCTCTCCATGTAGAAGAAATTGGTTTGGAGAGAGAACACTTCTCTCCCTTACCTACTTTCCTCTTCACCAACGCATTAAGCGTACATAGAGTGGATTCTAAGGCTCCTGGTATATCTGGATTTTGCAGAACACTTCTCACAGTCCTCAACCAGTTATGGAATTTATTCTCAATTAATTTGCCCATTTTAAAAGATGATTCTTTTGCCATTCTACAAGAGAAAATTTGCATTTGTCAAAACCTTTTTGATTTGATTTGAATAAAATTTGACGATAGTTAATTAGGCCTTTAATTAATTACCGCTCCCACTATTTTGACTCAAATTGATAGCCCTCACCATCAATTCGGAAAATTGCAGCGTACAATCTTCTAGTGGGTCAAGATCCTAGAATCCTCTAAGCCATGGACCAGCTTTGGCTGTCACCCACAACTCAGATCTTCCGGGTAGGCAACTCTTGCCAATTGCATCATATGTAACTCTTGATGAATGAACATGCACAACACCTTGCCATGAACATTCCGTGCCTCTGGGCTTAGACGCTCTAAGAATCACCAGTTAAGTCTAACCCAAAAGCCGATACGGTAAACATGCACCCTGCTTTGGCAGAACCTACATGTCGACCCTTCACACTTCCACAAGATAGACGGTGCACCACGCTTTGGTGTAACCTACGCTTGGTCGATCAAGTTTGCCATGTGTGTCACTAATGGAAGGCGTATAAGACTTAATATTTAATGAGGGATTTGGTTTTATATACATATACATATCCAATCACCACAATATATAGTACATATCATATACATGCTATATCCCACTGAAAACATGCATGAACGATAAAAAACAATGATTATGGCCATCCTATTTGTGATTCCTTGAGCCAAGAGGAATTACGGTCACCTAGGTCTACATCACATGCAACCTGTACAAGATGAAATCTGTGCCTGCCTTTCTGGGTTTGATCAGCTCATCTCCATGATTGATCGGCTCGCCATCAGGTAGGTTGTTCGGGTGCCACCAGCCGATCGACTGGCGCCTCCAGCCGATCGGTTCACCGGTCATCGTGCATCTCCTCAAGTCGCCACCCGATCATCTCGTTCCTCGAACCGGCCTTCTGGATCACCAACCGATCAGTTCACTCCTTGAACCGATCGTCTTCAGGTTGTTTGCCGTTCTTTGACATAACAGGAAATAAAATCTATCCTATTTACAATTGAAATGTGAAACCCCGAGTTACAATCAGGGGGAGCAAAGGTAGGAAAAGAATTCTCGAATTATTTCGAGTTACATCAGGAAAATGAGAAAGGGAATCGGTGCGCAGACCGAGATGCAAGCAACCACACAAACAACCATACACAGATATAGGGGTTTATAGGCCATAATCATGCTACACATCCACCACAAAACTCGTTTAAGGGCGACGCGTATCGAGTGCATTAATATTACATATCATATATGTATATTAGGGAATTGTGGATTGGACATGTATAAAGCCGATATTATTCACATCGCATGCAATAAATAAAGGCGACAAACCAAAATCGATCATATTGATAATCCTAAAAATATAGAGAGGTTGACGTGGCTCTGATACCACTGTTGGGTTTTGGAGGAGGCAGAGGAGCAACGGAAACAAAAAAAAAATTTCTCCGCAAACCCGGAACAAAAGGAATCGCGTCAACATCTATATAATAGGAAAGACAATTTGTGAATCATACCTTGTCCTGAGGCTTGCTCGGCGACAATACCACGCGCCTTGCGCGGTCTTCACCTCCAGTCTTGGACGGTGTCTGTGCAGCTCCTGGTCACACCGGGACTGAAGACTCCTCCTCCTACCGGACTGTCGGATGACAGTTGTCCTCCTGAGCGGCAGTGTCCTCCCGCCTCTGAAGTAGTCCACACGGACCATCTGGAACTCCACTCTCCTTGTCCCACAAGGAAGTGGAAGGAGTCGCACCCTCCTATTGACGTACTAGTTGCCAACACACTCTCCTGCTGTCAATTGCAACTGCAGTTGTCCTTCCCTTGCTGCACCTCCCTTTGCGGGAAGTACTTGCTCGGGCTCTCTCTCGGTTACCAAAACCAGACAGAACGACAACTTTGCAGAGCAATCAACTTGCACTGAGTTGTCATCTGAGAAGCCCCCAATACCCCTATATATAGGCGGGTCATGGGACATGGTTCTCTGTGCCCGGCAATACGGGACTAATGCAGGAGTAGAAGGGTTCGAGAATTTTCCACAAAAAGCAACCGGTTCGCAACTTGAAATGATCGGTTCACAACTGAACCGATCGGTTCGGCCATTGAGCCGATCGGTTGGACCTGAGCCGATCGTTTGGGGCACTCCAACTGATCGGTTGGTGCCCTGAACCGATCGGTTCATAGTCCTTATCTGGCTCAAAAAGACTGTCCTTGTTTCGTTCCCAATTGGTATCGAATACCAATGTTATTCCCAATCGAATTGGGCAATTTGAAACCAAAGGAAAATTCTTGTCGACATGACTTTTCCCAACTGGTCGGTTGCACCAGTTGAGCCGATCGGTTCAACCCTTGAACCGGTCATTTCAACCTGGGCATGAGCCGATCGGCCTGGACACTCCAGCCGACCGGTTCAGCAACCTCAGCCGACCGGTTCATCACATGAACCGATTGGTTGGGAGCACAGGTTGGGCAAAAATCAGTCAATTGCGATTTCAATCAATCCGATACTCCAATCAATGCGTCCAACACCTTGAACCATACGATATTGAGCCATCGACTGATTGAGTGTTTAATTGAACTACTAAACTCCTTTAGTAATCAATCTAAACATTGCTTTGTGGACAAAACTCCTCTTCCAGGTTAAATCCTATGTGTGTGACCCTGCAGGTCCATTTCACGTTGGTAGTGAAAGTCCATAACACTTATGACTTCACAAGCAAAGAGCGGTGCCTAGTCACACATCAGTGCTACCCAAGTGAAAGTAGAAAGTTGGAGAACAACTTTCATCCTACAATCCGTGAATGGTGTTACAGTGAATGTATAATTCCTTTGTCACTGATATCCAGAATGAACTCAAGGCATGGAACAGTCATCTTGTCAATGTTCATTCATTTCCTTGATCTCAGAGTAGACCGAGTGAGATGTGTATGACATCAATATCACATATTGATTCACACGTGCATGCGCATGCCTTTCTCAATCCTACTCATCAAGTGGCCAAGGATATCAAACTCCCTTAGGAGGGACAAATCCCATATCTATCACTCACCCCTCAAAAGCCCCATGTGTCAAAGCCACCCAATCATCACCTTTATAACAACCCATGTTTCAGGACTGTGTTTGATGATGTCAAAGTGTACCCAACGACATGTGTTGAGTGCAGTGATTTCAGGTCTAAGAATCACACTCACCACCATCACTATGAGAGCTGACTGTGACTACCATGTCATGGTTCCATGTGTCACTCTCACGGTGGGTCTGTCCGGTACCTTGTTCTCTAACAAGTACCTATGTGCTTGGTTTGATATCACCATATCATGACTAATGAGATTCTGTCATCAACCAAAACACAATCTAGTCTTTAGTGTTATTGATGTCTATGGTTATTTCCACAATAACAACCGACTAGGGACCAAACAAGAAAGAATACTCTTAGCATCTGTATGATCTCATCGTTTAGGTCCTCAACCCAAAAGCATACGTCATTGAGTAAAACAATCTTTAGACATCTATCATGTTACACCATCATCTCAGAAATAGTTTAAACATATAGATTAGAAATTGCCTTTATTATTATTATTCAAATCATTTACAAAGTATCCCATTACAATCATCATATGACTTGCTCTATGGGCATACATACCAACAATTCTTTCCTTTATTGTGAAATCTTCTATATATGGGATGGAATGGCGGTTTACAAGTTCGACTCCTTGATGAGAACTTCTGATAGGATTCCTTGAGGTCGTAAGTTATGATTTGTGAGGGGACGAGACATCTAGCCTACGGTGACACTTATGTGGTCTAAACATCCCTCAGGGAGGACCACATCCTTAGTTCGATTTTGTATCATCTTGTTTATTGTCGATGTTAGTTTTTAGAGCTATCACATGCTTTCTTATCAATTAATGCAGTTGACTCCCAAACTAGAAATAGAATGGGCTTTTTTGGAGGTCGTAAGTGTATGATCTACGAGGGGACGAGTCATCTAGCCATCGGTGATGCTTCTGTGTGCCTAACGCCTGTATAGGGGGCCCACAACCTTCGTTGGATTTTTGTATCTTCAGAGCTGTAAGTAAGTGATCCGGATGGTGACGAGACATCCTATACCTAAGGTGATGCTTACATGAACCTAACACCCATATGGGGGGTTTTGCAGCCGCTCTATTTGGATTGTTATATCTTGCCTGGATTGTTTACGATTGAATGTGTTTGCAGATGTAATGGTGGTGAAACCCAGTACCATCCCAGCAATTCCATATCATTGATCTAAATCCTACTTTAATTCTTCTCTTTTACTTTCTTGCATTTAGTTTAATTAACCTCAACCAAATCAATCGTTTTAAATATTAGTCTTATTAAGAGCTAGATTAGACTGACAAGGATTCTTAAAAATGTTGTCCTTTGGGTTCGATCCTTAACTATACTGCGATAAGACTCGTCCGCTTGCGGGTGGTATTATTGCACTTTGGTTTTGGTAAAAGCTCGGGGATTTCAACCTCGAGTGAGTTTGTTAGTGCGATAAAATCCCACGTCAAATTCTAGCGCCGTTGCCGGGGACAACGAAATCAGTTAGTCAAATCTAGTTCTTTTAAGGCTAATCTAGGATTTTGTTTTTATTTTGATACAATCGATCATCAACTTGACTTTGACTCTATAGATCTCATTTTTAAAATCCTTCTATTTTCACGTACTTCAGAAGGATTAGTGCATGCATCGTTTGAACAGTCCCAGACTCACCGCAAGCTTTGATCCAGAGATTGACATAACCATCCGCCGACAAAACAGAGAGAACCAAGCAAGAATGGCTCAAGAAGAGGAGATAGCTCGAAGGGTGGCTCAAGCCCTTAATGCACAGAGAGAAAGATTCATGCAACAAGCTAGAGCTGCGGTTCAAGAAGAAATTCAAGCAGCACAAGCAGTGACACAAGCAACAGAACTACAAATGGATCTTAGAGAATTCTCGATCCCCAAAGCTACTAATGTTCATCATCCAGTATAACCTCCTCCCATCAATGCTACCAATTTTGAGATTAGGGCACATTGGATCACATTGCTTCAAAACAACCCTTTCTATGGAAAACAAGGAGAGGATAGCCGAGAGCATCTTTTGAGGTTTATATATCTATGTGGTATGAGAAGGAAAAATGGAGTACCCGATGATGCCATTCGACTCCGTCTCTTCAAGTATTCCCATGCTGATAGAGCCATAAGTTGGTACAATTCATTAAAAAGTGAAATACCCATCACCACCTGGGAACAACTCCAAAATGTGTTTCTAGAAAAGTTCTACCCTCCATCTCTCACCTATGAAATTAGAGGGAGAATAACAAATTTCACTCAAGTCCCTGGAGAAACTCTTACTGAAGCATGGGATAGATACAAAGAACTTCTACACAAATGTCCACACCATGGAATTCCTAAGAATCAACTCATCGAAGTTTTCTATAGGGGTATGGACGATGATATCAAGAGATTCTTAGATTCCTCATCTATGGGAAACTTCATGCATCAAAGTTATGACAGTGCATGGAGGGTCGTCACCCTTGGAGTAGAAAATCAAGCCAATTGGGATAGATTTGTAGGTAAAGGAGTTTTGAAAGTAGCTATGGCTGAAGCTACTCATGAGTACAAGTCTATAGCTGAAACCTTGAAACTCTTAGTTACCAAGCAAGACCATATCGAAACATCCCTTGCTGCAATTGGAAGAGGACGTCCACCCCTTCAACAACCAGAACAGATCAAGTCCCCTTCACTATTTTATGAAGCATGTAAAAGTACCGATCATTCCACTTTATCATGTAATGTTCTCTATGATGTTATACTTAGTAATGTATGTAGCCAAGGAGATAATGGTCAGATGGAAAATCTTAATGCTATCAACACCATTCCTAGTCAAAGTTACTACAATCCGAATCAGAATAGGAATCATCTAGGATTTCAGTATGGAAACCCCTCTGGAGTAGTGAACTCGCATCAATTTGGTTTGAACAACCAACCACGAGGCCCACCAGGATTTCAGTATAATAAACAACAGAATTTTGGAAATCAAGGAATCTTCAAGGGAAACTTCCAGAATAGGAACTTCAATAACTATCAAAACAATTCCCAATACCAGAGTCTTAACCAAGTTCCTTATCAAAAACAAGGACAACAAGCAAGTCATGTATCACCTGATGACAAGCTATCAACAATTGAAAAGATGTTGCAAACTCAGGAAACTATGATAGCTAACCAACAAGCTCAACAAAAGGCTATTGAATCCCAACTAGCTCAACTTGCAGCTAGCATCAAGACACCAGCTGGGGTTTTTGTTGGCCAACCCGAGAATATTCCTAAGCATCCTGAAAAATTGAAGGCAGTCACCACCAGATCAGGAAAAGACTATTCTGATCCTCCTATCAAGACACCTGTGGTTGTTACAGATGAAGGTGAACTTGTGATAGTCCAAGACGCAACAACACCAGAGTCTCAACCAGAAGAACCAGTAATTGCTGATAAGACAAATGAGGAAAGTCTTGAGAAACCTATCGACGAAGAAAATGAAACACCAGAACCTGATATTCCTGTATACAAGCCTCGTATACCGTTCCCTGCTTGTTTAAGGAAAACAAAGCTGGATACTCAGTTCAATATGTTTAAAGAAGCTATGAAGAAACTTCATGTTGATATACCCTTTTTGGATACGCTAGCTAATATACCAGCTTGGACAAAGTACTTAAAGTCACTCCTAACCAGGAAATATATAACTGAAGAATATGAGACAGTCAAGTTAGCTAAAACCACTTCGGATATCATTCAGAATAAGATGCCAAAGAAGAAGAAAGATCCAGGATCTTTTGGGATTTCCTGCCATATTGGCAATTCTTCATGCAAGAAAGGACTGGTGGATCTTGGTGCTAGCATCTCCATCATGCCACTCAGCCTTTGCAAAAGGCTAGGGTTTGCTAAACTTCCAACTGGAATGACCATACAACTCGCAGACAATTCGATAAAATGCCCGTTAGGGATTATTGAGGATGTACCTGTCAAGGTAGGAAAAGACTCCTATGTTCCGTGTGACTTTGTCATCATGGATGTAAAAGAGGATGCCAGATATCCTCTCATCTTTGGACATCCGTTCCTCACCACTACAAGAGTTCTAATTGACATTGAAGAAGGAACCTTGCTGCTTAGATTAGGGAAGGAAACACTCTTATTTAAAGTTTTTGAAAGCATGAGAAGACCAAGTATGCAAGAAGAAGTCTATCTGATAGATTGCATGGAGCAGATGTCACTTGTGACTCAAGAGAATCATGAATCATACGATCCATTAGAAGTCGCTCTAATGGATCCATCAGTTGATGAACCTATTGACGAACAAGTAAAGGATTGCATCGTATCCCTTGACTCTGCAGAAGAAGATGTTGAAGCCACGTGTAAAGAACTCAAAGTTGTGGAAGCTACTGGAGAAACATGCAAAAAACCAGAAACTCCAGAGATGAAGCCCTTGCCTGAGGGACTGAAGTATGTGTTTTTGGATGACCTCAAGGTTTGTCCAGTAATAATAAATTTTGATCTTACGACTGAATAAGAAGATAAACTCATGAAAGAATTGAAGGCGAGGAAGAAAGTGGTTGGCTACAAAATGAATGACCTCATTGGGGTTAGTCAAGCATTATGTATGCACAAGATCCCAATGATGGAAGAACACAAGACCACCATTGAACATCAATGAAAACTAAATCCAAGTATGAAGGAGGTAGTCTGTAAAGAGGTCATGAAACTACTCACTACTGGAATTATCTATCCAATATCAGACTCACCATGGGTGAGCCCAGTGCATGTAGTCCCGAAGAAAGGTGGAGCAACTGTGAAACGAAATGAAAACCATGAACTCATCCCCACTCGAACAGTGACAAGGTGGAGGATGTGCATCTACTATAGGAAGTTGAATAAGGCAACTCGAAAGGATCACTTTCCAATGCCTTTTCTTGATCAAGTATTAGAGTGGCTGGCTCATCAAGAATACTTCTGTTATCTCGATAGTTACTCTGGATTCTACCAAATACCTATACATCCAGATGACCAGGAGAAAACCACTTTCACCTTCCCATTTGGAACATATGCATTAAGAAGAATGTCGTTCGGCCTCTACAATGCACCCGCAACTTTCCAACGTTGCATGGCTGCCATATTTTCCGGTCTGACTAAAACCATTATGGAAGTTTTCATGGATGATTTTTCTGTATACGGAGATTCATTCGATTCATGTCGAAAACACCTCTCCCTGTTCCTCAGACGATGTGAAGAAGCACATCTTGTGCTGAATTGGGAGAAGTGTCATTTCATGGTAAAGGAAGGCATTGTCATGGGCCATAGGGTCAGTAATCGAGGTATTGAAGTAGATAAGGCCAAGATTGAAGTGATTTCCAAGCTCTCTGTCCCTATCAATGTAAAGGAAGTTTGAGCATTCCTATGTCATGTAGGATTCTATTTACGGTTTATAAAGAAATTCTCAAAAATAACCAAGCCAATGAGAAATTTGTTACAAAAGGATGCTGAATTCAATTTTGACAAAGAATGTGTTAAAAGCTTCAACACACTGAAGCATGCCCTTACAACCATACTCATCATTAGTGCTCCCGATTGGGACCACCCTTTTGAAATGATGTGTGATGAAAGCGATTTTGCTGTAGGTGCTGTCTTGGGCCAATACATACAAAAGAAACATTATGTGATCTATTATGCATCGAAGACCCTCGATGAAGCTCAGAGGAATTATGCTACTATTGAGAAAGAACTTCTGGCAGTCGTGTTTGCCTTTGACAAGTTCAAATTCTACCTAATTGGTTCAAAGGTCATTGTCTACACAGATCACGCTGCCATTCGTTACCTTCTGGCAAAGAAAGATGCAAAAACTAGGCTAATTAGATGGATTCTCCTACTGCAAGAATTTGATTTAGAGATAAGAGATAAAAATGGTACAAAGAATGTGGTAGCAGGCCACCTCAGTCGTATCCACACTCTAGATACAGAGAAGATCCCGATTAATGTTTCTCTTCCAGATGACCAACGTAACTAATGAAGGTTTCAGAAGCTATACCGTG
This sequence comes from Alisma plantago-aquatica, assembly GCA_963693085.1. Taxonomy (NCBI): domain Eukaryota; kingdom Viridiplantae; phylum Streptophyta; class Magnoliopsida; order Alismatales; family Alismataceae; genus Alisma; species Alisma plantago-aquatica. The sequence continues at coordinate 180,113,765 of OY856415.1, forward strand.
GTACTCGGATTTTGTGAACTACCTCATTGTTGGGGTTATTCATCGTTAATGCACCGGAAATACACTAAAGAAATTTATGCCTGATGTGAAATAGTACTACTGGGATGAGCCGTACCTTTTCAAACTATGTGCAGATGGTCTATATAGATGATGTATCGCCGAAGAAGAAGTTGAACTTATTTTGGAACAATGTCACTCTGGCCCAGTTAGAGGCCATATGAGTTCAAAGAAAACTGCTATAAAAGTTTTACAATGTGGGTTCTTTTGGCCAACCATATCCAAAGATTCCCACAACTTTCTCCTATCATGTGAAAAATGTCAAAGATCTGGCAATATAACAAAGAGAGATGAGATGCCACTGAATATGTGGCAGGAAGTAGAGATATTCGATGTTTGGGGGGTGGACTACATGGGTCCATTCCCATCTTCTCATGGATTTTCTTACATCCTAGTGGTGGTAGACTACATCTCAAAATGGGTTGAATCCATACCAACCGTCACTAGTGATTCCAAACCCGTCATCAAATTATTCAAAGATATTATCTTCCCCCATTTTGGAGTACCACGAACTGTGATATCCGACGGAGGGTCACATTTTCTAGAAAGAAGCTTTGAAGCGTTACTGAGAAAGTATGGTGTAACGCACAAGGTAGCCTCGCCCTACCATCCACAAACTAGTGGACATGTAGAGGTTTCTAAGTGTCAACTCAAGGCTATTCTGGAAAAAATTGTAGGTCGCAATCGGAAAGATTGGTCAGTGAAAATCAACGACGCATTATGGGCCTATCGAACTTCTTATAAAACTCCCCTCGGGACTACACCTTTTCGATTAATATATGGAAAGGATTGCACATGCCAGTAGAACTGGAACAAAAGGCATGGTGGGGAATAAAACAACTGGATTTTGATATGAAAAAAGCTGACCGAGCAAGGATTCTGCAACTCCAAGAGCTGGATGAACTCAGGGTGACACCTTATGAGAATACACGAATCTACAAAGAACACACCAAACTTTGGCATCATGGTCATTTAAAAAGAAAAGACATACAAGTGGGAGACCAAGTTATACTGTTCAACTCAAGGTTGAAGTTATTCCCGGGGAAACTCCACTCTCGCTGGTCTGGACCGTACATTGTCAAAAGCATCTCCCCACATGGTACTTTCTCTTTATGGAGAAAAAAGTCGGGTGAATTTGTGACGAATGGTCATCGTTTGAAAAGATATTTCACCACATCCGACATAAGCACTGAATCAATAATAGATCTCTCCAATCTAAGGGAACCACCGTGAAGATGAAGACATCAAGTTGAGCCATCAACATAAAACAAAGGTGCTTGTCGGGAGGCAACCTGATCAATAAATTCATATTTAGTTTTAATTTTGAATTAGGATTTTTCTTTAATTTGTTTTTACTTTTTAGATAATTTTACACCAAATAAAATTGCATCGCGAGATGCTATTTGAGTTCTGAATGGTCTTTTTGTTTGAGATTTTCAGATGGAGGAAACACACTGATTGGAACGCAACCACATCCAGTGGTCCAAATGGCATGAACTTTCCCCTCCATCTCAGATTTAGAGTTTTCTCGGGATGAGCAAAATTCTATGTTCGGGGGTGGAGGGTGGGTGGTACGTATCTTACTTTCCACCTTCACCCATCTAATTCAGATTGAGGATTTCATCGTCGCATTTTTGATAGATATATTTTTGACCTAAATTTACAAAATTCCAAACATAATTTTCACACTTTTAAAGTTCCAAAGAAATTGAACAAATACCGGATGAAGTTTTGACAGTCTTTGTTTTAATCTCTATGCATTTATCATTATAAACTCCTTATTCAAAGCAGATCCTCAAAAGGACCATCTTCTGAAAACTAGCCTTTTGATTGAAATCATCTTGTGAAGCTTATGAATCCTAACATCATGATCTTTATGCAAAAAATGGGCAAGTGTCTGTCAAACTGATAGGGATCAAACATATCATGCTTCCTAACTGACTAGTGGAACAACAACATGGAATCCCCTCTGAATCCTCATCAAGTCATTATTTGAGAAGAGTATGATAAAGAGAACAACCCAGTTCATGGAATTGTAAATCAAGTCGCATTCTGATATGAACCGTCTTCTTCACTTCTTCTATCATCTTCGTATCCCTCCATCCATCAGAAAGAAACAAAAATAGCCAAAATAGTGCCAAACCCTAAGTTCGGGGTGGCACACCGCTTCCCTCTATATCTACTTCTTCCATACCCCTCGCAAATTAATTGGGGCATACCACCAAAAATGCAATCTCGAGTTGAATAGAGAAGAGATTTTCATATAAAAGATCCCAAAGCTCACACAAAAAGAAATGCAATCTGGATTCGAACAGAGGAGAGATTCACACAAAAATATATGCAATAAATGAAATTGCAAAAATAATAAAAATCTCGAGTCGAATAGAGGAGATATTTACTTCTTCCTTCCATACCACCCTTCACTCCCTTTTCTACCTAAAGGTACAATTAAAGCCTTCAATCACCTAAAAAACACCAGTGTCAGATTAGATGCACACTTGTCATTCTGCGGGGATCTCTGGACTCCTACAAAACTCTATGACATGCTTGTTGCTGGAAAAGGTAAGGAGGAAGTGAGATTGGAAAGCAAACTCAGGAACAAAGATATTGTAAGATGTGTTATGTGGTCTCAGGAAGTTGAGATGCTTAGTCATACTGAGCGGAAAAGAAATAATCGTGATGTGAAGAGGAAGCAGTTACATGATCAAAAGTATTCATTGGCAACTGTTTCGGATTTTGTGTTACTCGACGATGAGCAACGTCTAAGTTTGGGGTCTCCTGATTTTCAGTCACCCTTTTTATAATCAATTTGATTCAATACTTTCGATTTATCTCTTAAATCTCACAAATTGCAAGTTATCTAAATAAATCAAATTATTATGATTTTTGATCAAAATTATATTGATTTGATGCAGGTCTAAATGAAGTTCTAACATCACATGGAATTCACAGAAGAACCTCCCACTTGTGATCTTGACCAAACGGTCTGCTCTAACAGTCCTGGCCTCTCGGTTTCAGATATTCACCCACACGGTCTCAAGATCGTTTAAGCCCACTTAGTTTCAAGACCGCATGATCCTAAATGATCCTGAGACTGTTTGAGTCCATACAGTTTCAAAACCAAATGAACCCAAACAGTCTCAAGATCGGATGTCATCTAACGGTTTCAAGACCATTTGGACCTAGGACCGATTGGATACTCTAAACCGTTTGGGATGAAGACCGTTTGAACAATCGAAACCATTTGGATCAAGATAATTTGATCATTCAAGGCCGCTTTGATAAAGAACGTTTGAAACACGCAGGCCAAGACCATTCGGTCCAAAGACCATTTGGAGCCATTCGGTCGCAAGACCGTTTGGAGCCATTCGGTCCCAAGACCGGTTGTGCAGCCAAAACCGAATGAAGATAGAACCCAAGACCGATTGGATCCTAATAGTTTTAAGACCGTTTGGATCCATTCAGTTTGCAAAAGACACAAGACCGGTCAAAGGAAGAACGTTAAAATCAAGACCGTTTGGTGCCATTCGGTTTCCAAAACCATTTGGCCATCCAAACGGTCCCCAGACCATTGGCCATCCAACCAGTCCCCAGACCGTTTAGCCATCCAAACGGTCCCCAGACCGTTTGACTAAACCACTTGAAGCAAAATATCTCCAAACCATTTGAGGGCGAACCCCGACCCTGTATATAGGACCACAAGGGTCCTCATTTGGGGGGGGGGGGGAACACGCCGACAGGCTACCAAAGGTCTGATCCAGCCTCAACTTCCACACGCCCACCTGCTCCTCTTGGCACTGAGCAAGGAGAGAAGGAGAGAGAGAAGGTGAAAAGAAGGATTGCCCAGCCTACCTTGGTGGTTCTTCCTCCTTATTTAGATCTGCCCCGACACGACGTAGGAGACCGCATCATCTTCACCAAGCTGTGACCACCTTCTTCATCATGCTCATGGCGTAACCTTCCCTTTCTCTTATTCTTCCTGTCTCTCGCATCATGAGCGAGTAGTACCTTTTCGCTGGGGTGCGGGGACTAGCCCCGCTACCCATTCAAGCATGTTTGTTTATTAAGCATTCCATTGTAATGTATATAACTTTCTATTTCATTGTTAATTGGTATGCTTGTAGTTGATTATCTACTTGCTTTCATCTTGTTCTTTCCTTTATTACGAAATCTTCTATATATGGGATGGAATGGCGGTTTACAAGTTCGACTCCTTGACGAGAACTTCTGATAGGATTCCTTGAGGTTGTAAGTGTATGATCTGTGAGGGGACGAGACATCTAGCCTACGGTGATGCTTCTGTGGTCTAAACATCCCTCAGGGAGGACCACAACCTTAGTTGGATTTTGTATCATCTTGTTTATCTGCGATGTTAGTTTGTAGATCTATCACATGCTTGCTTATCAATTAATGCGGCTGACTCCCAAACTAGAAATAGAATGGGATTTCTTTGAGGTCGTAACTGTATGATCCACGAGGGGACGAGCCATCTAGCTTTTGGTGATGCTTTTGTGTGCCTAATGCCTTTATAGGGGGCCCACAACCTTTGTTGGATTTTTGTATCTTCGGAGCCATAAGTAAGTGATTCAGATGGTGACGAGACATCTGATGCCTAAGGTGATGCTTACACGAACCTAACGCTTGTATGGGGGGTTTTGCAGCCGCTCTATTTGGATTGTTATATCTTGCCTGGATTGTTTACGATTGAATGTGTTTGCACGTGTAACGGTGGTGAAACCCGGTACCATCCCAGCGATTCCATATCATTGATCTAAATCCTACTTTAATTATGCTCTTTTACTTTCTTGCAATTAGTTTAATTAACCTCAACCATATAAATCATTTTAAATATTAGTCTTACTAAGAGCTAGATTAGACTGACAAGGATTCTTAAAATTTTTGTCCTTTGGGTTTGATCCTTAACTATACTGCGATAAGACTTGTCCGCTTGCGGGTGGTATTATTGCACTTTGGTTTTGGTAAAAGCTCAGGGATTTCAACCCCGAGTGAGTTTTTTAGTGCGATAAAATCCCACGTCACCAGCACAACCTCTCCCTACTCTCATGGAAGATTATCACCATGCTAAAACATGATGGAGGGATGGGCATCAAGGATGTCTGATCCCAAAACACTACTCTCATGAAGAACGTATGGAAATTCCTCAACCACCCTACCACCCTTTGGGTCTGAGTTATGTGAGATAAATACATGCCCAATGGTGTCCCAGTCAAGAAGCAATGCTCCTCTATCTGGTCTTTCATCCTCAAGCACTCTCCTTCTATAATTGAAACCTCAATTGTCATATTAAATTATGGATCTTCTAATGTGTGGAATTCTAAATGGCTTCATGCATCGGCCATCACTGAGGTCGAGCCAACCTTCATTCCCCCGTCAGAGCTATCCGACCTAAAGGTTGCATCTATGGTGCTAGATGATGGCTCGTGGGACTGGTCGTACATCTACAACCTTATTCTTCAATCTATTTGTCCCCATATTGCTCATGTTTACCCTCCTGGCAATGCAACAAGCCCAGACACTTGGATTCGGCCTTTCACTTCTTATGGAAATCTCACTGCTACGTCATCCTATCAGTGGCTATGTAAAGACTCCCACCCCACCATTGCAGGTCATTGGGATACTTTATGGAAACTTAAAATTCTTGCAAAACTCAAAACTTTCCTATGGCTGCTCAAACACAAAGCCATCCTCAAAAATGTAGAGAAAGCCTGCCGCCACATCCCGATTACTGAGACGTTCCCAGTTTGCTCAAATGCTAGACACACGATTCTCCATTATCTATGTGACTGCTCCCAAAGCAAAGAAATCTGGCTAGCGATGAATGCACACCCCTTGTTCTTTTCTACGAATAAAGATACCTGGATAAATGAGCTTACTTCCTCGACATGTCATGATGCTAATTCACTATATCCTGCAGACACTAGTTGGGCAATCTGGCACTACAGAAATGAAGTGATGCATGATGGAAATCATACTCCGATAGCAAGGCATCTATCTTTCATAAAGAAGAGAGTACGGGCCATTCTCACCCTAACACACCATGTAGGCACTAAGCCATGCATATCCCAAGCTAGAGACATCATCCCTCACGACCACTCCATATACATGTTAGTTGATACTTCATTTATTCCACCCTCCTCTAAAGCTGGCATTGGAATTCATGTAGTCAACGAGTCTGGGAACTTCACTATGGGCCAGGGCTTGCCCAGCCACGCTACCTCAACAATGGATGCAGAAGTACAAGGCATTCTGAGTGCCTTGGAACTCTATAAAACTACGAGCTAGCTATCACCCTACCATGGCAGTCCACACTGTCACGAGTTCCATCCATACATCAACACTCTTTCCCCGCATATGCGACGTCTCTAGATGTTGTGTGAAGATGTTTTGAAACCACACGTTGCCTATATCCCTAGAGTATGAAATAGTATAGCTGATAGCATAGCCCGTTTTTCAATTAAAGCACCTTATTCTTTTAATTTTTCTTCTAATGTACCTCCTTGGCTTAACAAGGATGTTAACATTAGCTATTTTGTTTTTTGGCCTGCAATAGAGAGTGGGATGAATGAAATATGATCTATATCCTTCAAAAAAAAATTAGGGTCAACTGATATCATAATCATGATCCTCATATTTTTGTGATCAAAATATAGTACTTGTTCATATTTTTCTGACACTCCTACTATTTATAACGAATTTCCAAGATTGGTGCATTACTTGGTGATTATTGAAAACTGATGATTAAATAAACAAGAAGGGAAAAAGGTGGGTCGTTGGATGCTCAGATCCAACAGTCAGGGTTTGATCGCATGATAGAAAAAGAAGAAAGGGGCGACTGAGGTGGATTTACCTCACTGGTCCAACTGGACTCGGAGGGTCCTGCTCTCCCTTTGTCTTCTACAAGCCAAGCATTCTCTTCCGTCAACTTTGGTGAGATTCAAGCGGTAGCAGGGGGCTCCTCGCATGTAGATGGGAATGGATTCACCTTCGTGGAGCCTTACTGGTTTAGGGCGGCAAGGAGTCAAATTGTGGCTCCCTCTAGAGAAGCGTGTCACCGAGAGAAGCAAGGAGCTTAGTTTCTTATTGTGGAGAAGGGGGTGCGGGGGAAAAGCAGATGGTGTTGAAGTCCTTTGACATGCCACCGAGGTTGCTGGAGACACCACACAGCTAGAGGAAGGATCAATTCAGGGTAAGGATGGGAAGAGGGACCTTATCCATCACTTACTCCATGGCGGAGCCAATCAAAGCTGTTGGCTAGAGGGTGGAGCTATCGAGGCTCTGTTTGGCTGAATTGGAGGAATGGATGAAGCAAAGAGACCTCAGAGATGCTTGTTAGGTGTTTAAATAGGTGCGAGTGTGAGTGGTTTGTAGATGCCTAAAAGTAGTTCGTTAAGCATGGAGAGGGATGCTCGCCAGTGTGGTTGTGGAGACAAAAATGGTCATCTTTAGGGGTGGTGTGAGTGCTCATTGCATTTGTGGGGTAGAGGCAGAGGTGTTGCCTCGGTCAGTTTCTCATGAAGTGGGTCAAAGTGGGGAGTAGTGGCTGGGGTCGAGGACTCATGGCTATAGCCATGTCCTGGCAGTTTGTATGGAGGTTAGGGATGATCTCTCTGCTATCTGATCCATGCTGGATCTGCGGCCTCCCCATCTGACGGTCGTGATGTGAGGTCAGGGGCGATCCACAGATTGCTAACTCATGCTCTGCATGACATGGTTAAATGCCATTGCATTGATCAAAAACCATATGGTTGTATAATGATACGATTTAAATGGAAGGAAAACATTGCAAACAACTTTGAAAATTCATAGAGAGGGCTAGGAATAGTCGATTGACATGAAATTTGAGACATAGCTCCACATTAGTGATCCTAATATGTTGGAAAAGTTTGAGCTCAAAATCATAACTTGATTGGTCAAAGTGACACGTTATGAAAATTTGGGTTTTAGAGTTAAGATATTATAAAAGAACAAGTATAAAAGAGATAGAGAACCCACTTTATCACATCCTACTCACCTTAAAAGGAATTTTGTCCTCAAAATTATAATGGATGAAGGAGATGAGGGAATTAAACTGGCTGAAGGAGGTGAGGGAAACATTGCCCCATATCTGCTTGTAGTTCCCAGGTTGCATCTTCTGCACCATGATGGTTCCACTGCACCTTCACCATCTGGATCTGCTTATTCCTGAGCTCTTTGACTTTGGAATCAAGAATCTTTATAGGTTTCTCTAGATAAGAGAGATTCTCCCGCAACTCAAGAGGCTTGTGATTTAGCACATGACTATCATCCTTCACATAATGCTTCAGATTGGATACATGAAAAATATCGTGCATCATATTATATTGTGGAGGAAGAGCAAGCCGATAAGCACATTCACTAATGCACTCCAGAACCTCAAAGGGATCCACATATCTCACACTAAGTTTTCCTTTGTTCTTGTCTATGGAACGGATGGGTTTGATCTTCAAGAAAACATAATTACTAGCCTTGAACTATCTGTCTTACCTGTGTGAATCTGCATATGATTTCTGATGATCTTGGGCCCATTTCAACCTTTGCTTGATCAAAGGCAACTTATCAGCATAAAATTGTAACTCCTCAGACTTTAGCATTCTCGTTTCTCCAACTTCATCGCAATGGAGAGGGGATCAACATGGCCTACCATATAGAGCTTCATAGGGTGGCATGTCAATACTTGATTGGTAGCTGTTATTGTATGCAAACTCTACTAATGGAAGGTAGTAATCCCAAGATCCTTCGCATTCTAGAACACATGCTCTAAGAAGATCCTCCATGATTTGGATAGTACGTTCTGACTGACCATCGGTTTGGGGGTGATATGCTATGCTAAAACTCAACTGTGTACCCATCTCATTTTGTACATGCTTCCATAAATGTGATGTGAACTTCAGATCCCGATCTGAAACAATAGAGATCGGCACTCCATGCAGCCGTACAATCTCCCTTATATACAACTCAGCAAGATCAGGAACCTTGGTCATAGTCCAAATAGGTAACAAATGTGCAAACTTGGTCAATCGGTCTACTATGATCCATACAACATCATATCCCTTCCTGTTCCTGGGTAATCCCACCACAAAATCCATGGTGATATTTTCCCATTTCCATTTAGGGATTGTTAAAGGTTGCAATAAACCGCCTAGCCGTTGATGTTTGGCCTTAATCTGCTGACAAGTGAGACACAACAAACTTTGCCATATCATTCTTCATACCTCTCCAACAAAAGTGTCTTTGCAGATCCTTGTACATCTTAGTAGATCAAGGACGTATAGAATACTTAGACTACAACGTCCTGGGTTTCTGAATCCATAATTAACTTGTAACGACCCCACCTTCCAGTAACCCCCAATTAAGGGAGACCGAAAGGTCGGTACCGTTATCCGATTTTCCGGATCAAGGTTCAACAATTAATTGGTAACAATTAATAAATTCTACTAGACTATACTGAAAAGCTGTAATAAATAAAATTTCACATACCTTTGAAAAATTGGGATTTCTAAACTTCTATCCAGAACTAGGACTAACTAACTAATCCTCCTTGGACTTTAATTTGTGTATTTCACAATATGATGATTTACTATTTGTCCTTTTTGTTTTGTACCTAAAGCGCCGACAATCAAAATGTCGGTCAGCCAAAGCTGGTATGTGGGGGATTCACTAGTCATGCAATTATCCATAACAATGTATTGCATTCAATTATCAATTAACAAACAATTTTATGTTTTAAGTATAACTACGCGATCCATGTGTACCCTATCCCCTGCGCTGTCCCTGCAGTGGACCTAGATACTACCTCCCTTATGGTAGATTCCCATTATACCCCTCATGACTTCACCTAATAGGTGAATCAATTTCTAGGGCTGAGTCACATGGCACTACCCGTAGGTAGCCCACTCCTTAACTCATGGTATGCTAAGAGTCTCATGGCACTACACATGTGTAGCCCAGTTTCTAACTCATGATACCCTAGACCTTACTCTAGGTTATCCTTAGCCTTTGCATAGCCACAGGGGTAGACTCGGATCTAGCCAGTTATACATGTATACTCATAGTGATAGTCATAGTCACTCTCTAGTTGCATGAATTAAAACATCCAATAGTTATTTCAAGCCATGAGGGAAATGTCGATAAAATCCTTGAAAAAATAATCGGGATAATCATAAGTGTAACCACATACCTCTTATTGTAGATTTGGATACAAAATTAGCTTTGTAGAGAGAGAAAATCCAAACAATCAAGCAATTGCATAGAAACCCTGAAATAAACATTCCAACTTCATTTTATCAAAATTTTATCCAATTCCATCTTATTCCTTAGGGTTTCTATTCCAATTTTAGGGTTTCTCAGAAACTAGGGTTTTGCCTTCATCCTTAGTTATCATGAACCCTAACTCATCAAAATCACTTAAAACATTTGAATTCTCTCCTTTTAATATTCCTAACAGCCTTAGGATCATTATTTAGTAATTTATCGAAATAACAAGGTTTTCTTCTTCTTTTACCCTAAATTAGGGTTTTCATGTACATTATCTTTCATTCGTAGAAATAAACCCTAAATTAACCATATTTGTACTCAAAACGGATGAATAATCCATGTTATCAATTAACAGGTTGATAATCCTCAATTTAATCTATTAAGTTACAAAGAATCATCCTTTATGTATAGTTAGGGTTTCTAATTAACTTGTAATGCATTTTTCTAACAAATTAAGTCACTTTTGCAAAACGAACTAGAACCAGGTTTTCAAATCATTTTTATCAGGTTCTTTGCATTTTTCTACCCAACTTTCATATATAAAGTTCCTTCATATGAGCTTCCTAGCTATTACGATGATTTTAGCAAGGAAAAGCAATTATCTGCAATTTCGATCGAAAGAGAGGTATTTACCGAAATTCCTGGAGCGTTGGATCGGTGTGCCTATGGACCTCCTAGTCGATCTGACGCTCCTAATTGGCCGGCCCCACTAACTAAGTGGCGCACCCCACTGCTTGCCGTCAGTCGTTGGATGATCCTTGGTCCACGATGGACCCTCGATCAGACGCTTCGCGATCTCCGGCTCCACTACTCAGATGTGCACCCTCTCCTTTTAGCCGATCCGTTGGATCGTGCTTGGGCTCATAGTGGTCCAGGTATCTACGGCTGCTACTCATCTATTCCTCCTTTCTTTTTTATTCAGAATGCGGTGGCGCCACGGCGGTGACCTCGCCTGAGCGTGAGCAATCAAGAGAGGGAGAGGGTGTTAGAGCTTAGGAATCTGTCACCAAAGATCGTGAGGGTGAGAGAAACCACCCGGGGGCCTATTTATAGACTATGGGGGTCTCTACCTAGGGTTTCTTAACCCCGGCGTGAACTGCATCTTAGCCCAGTTAGGCGTTTTTCCTATTCGCGATGGGAACCCACCAAAGTAGGGTCGAGAAGCTTCGCCCCACACTCCCGAACCCAAAGAACAGGTTTCCATGCTTGCACGAGCATTGAATCGATCAGAATCAAAGGGGAAAGTTCCCCTATGGGCGTGCTACAGTCCATGTCCCATAGGACTCTAGACGATGAGCTGGATCTGTTGGATCAAGATCCAACGGCCATAAACATTCACACTCAAACAAAAGGGAAAAATTTCCTAAATTCCAAGGAAAATCCTATTTTGAAGATAATCTTGAAAAATCGATAACTCTCAACTCTTAATTCCTTTTGCCTCAAATTTTAAGGGAAGCTCTTTTATGTTTTTATCTTTCATCCTACAAAAATCGGGATAATTATCTTAATTAAACGGTCCCTTTTCTATGGTTGCAAGAAAACACCCTTTTATTCATATTTTCCTCATATTCTTTATTTTCCTTGCTATTATATAATTATCCTGAGTTCCTTGAACCCTAAGGAACCTTTATAACTCGAATATCTATTTTTAGGAAAATATTGTTTAGCCTTTTAATCATCCTTTATTCATTTTATTATATTTCCCATTATCCCCTTGAATTCCTTTTTCTTTTCTTTTTCTTTTTCTTTCAATTGGGCTTAATGGCCAATAAGGCCCATCAAGAAAGCATGCTAGGCTATTATTCACGAAATTCATTCAAATCAAACTATGAAATCAAACATTGATCTTATTTATCTTTTAAAGGAGATTCACAAATCTCATTACATGTTTTGGAAAATGAGGTTATAACATCCTCCCCTCCTTATAGGAATTTTGCCCTCAAAATTCAACAATCAAGAAAACAAATCAGGATATGCTTTTTCCATGTCCGTCTTCAGCTCCCATGTCCCCTCATCCTCTCCATGGGGCTTCCAAAGAACCTTTACCATCTCAATATTCTTATTTCTGAGCTCTTTTACCTTGGTATCTAGAATCTGCAAAGGCAACTCAAGATAAGACAACTTTCCTTGAAGCTCAATGGGTTCAATGCTCAGCACATGGTTCAGAACTTACACATATCGCTTTAGATTGGACACATGAAACACATCATGCATCATACTATATTGAGGAGGTAACGCCAAACGATATGCGACCTCACCAATCCGTTGTAACACTTGAAATAGACCCGCGTATCGGGGACTCAACTTTCCTCTAATCTTAGCTATAGCTCGGAGTGGTCGGATTTTCAGAAAAACATGTTCTCCCACAGCGAAATGCACATTAGTCCGCTTCTCATTAGCATACGACTTCTGTCGGTCCTGGGCTCTCTTTAGCCTTTTCCTGATCAAAGCGACTTTATCAGCATACACTTGGAGTTCATCTGACCTCAATAAGGTCCTTTCACCAACATCATCCCAGTGAAGTGGTAACTGACACAATCTCCCATATAGAGCTTCATATGGAGGCATCCCGATACTGGCTTGGTAACTATTGTTGTAGGCAAACTCAGCTAAAGGTAAGTACTTCTCCCATGATCCTCCACAATCGAGCACACAAGCTCTCAGCAGATTTTCTAAGGTCTGAATTGTCCTTTCTGACTGACCATCTGTCTGGGGGTGATAAGCGGTACCGAACTTCAACCTTGTACCTAGTTCCTCTTGAACCTACTTCCACAACTTGGAAGTAAACTTTGGGTCTCGGTCCGAGATGATGGAACCGGGTACGCCATGCAAGCGTACTATCTCTCTGATATACAACTCAGCTAAGTCTAACAGTTTGGCAGTGGTTTTCAGGGCAAGGAAGTGTGCTGACTTGGTAAGGCGATCTACCACAACCCATATCGCATCATGACCTTTCTTGGTCTGGGGTAGACCAACCACGAAATCCATGGTGATCTGCTCCCATTTCCACTCTGGGATCTCTATAGACTGTAAAAGTCCGCCAGGTCGTTGGTGTTCCGCCTTCACCATTTGGCACGTAAGAAAACTGGCTACATAAGATGCAATGTCTCTCTTCATTCCTGGCCACCAGAAAAACCTCTGCATGTCCTTAAACATCTCCGTAGTCCCTGGGTGCACCGTGTATTTAGAACCATGAGCCTCTTGTAGGATACGTTCCTTCAACGGTGAATCTTCAGGAACCCATATGCGATTATCAAATCAGATTCATCCATCTATTCCCAATGAAAGATGGGTCTGAGGCTTCTGCATTAAGCCTTTCATCTTGTCAAGTCCTCCACTGGCCAACTGTGCTGTGATAATCTCACTCAACAATTTAGACTGTATCTGGATGTTGGCCAATCGAACTCGATCATCTAACGGTTGAGGTGACAATTCCACTAGCTCTTCTAAGCTCTTCCACTGTCTGGACAACACAACTGCACACCTTAGTTGTTTCTAACTCAAAGAATCGGCTACGACATTCGCCTTCCCTGGATGATAGGCAATGGTGAAGTCATAATCCTTCATGTACTCCATCCATCGTCGTTGTCGTAGGTTCAAGTCTTTTTGCGTCAGTAGATACTTCAGGCTCTTATGGTCGGTGAAGATCTCAAAAGTGGCACCATATAGGTAATGTTGCCAAATCTTCAAGGCATGGATGATAGAAGCTAACTCCAGGTCATGTGTCGGGTAATTCACCTCATTGGGCTTGAGTTGTAGGGAGGCATATGCAACCACATGCTGATTCTGTTCCAACACACAACCAAGTCCCATCTTTGATGCATCAGTGAAAATCATGAAACCCTCATTGCCTGATGGTAGAGTCAAAACCGGTGCAGTGGTCAGCTTCTCTTTCAGCTCCTGGAAACGAGCTTCACAAACATCAAACCACACGAACTTCACATCTTTCCAAGTCAACATGGTCAAAGGCAAGGCGGTCTTTGAGAAATCCATGATGAAGCGCCAATAATATCCTACTAACCCCAAGAAGCTTTGAATCTCAGAGGGGTTCTTTGGTGCTGGCCAGTCTCGAACTTCCGACACTTTAGCTAGATCTACGGCGATCGTTCCTCCTGAGATGATGTGTCCAAGGAACATGACTCGGTCTATCCAAAACTCAAATTTAGAGAACTTCCCATAGAACTTCTACTTCCTTAAGATATCAAGGACTTTACTTAGGTGGTCTCAGTGTTGATCTAAGTTATCTGAATAAACCAGTATGTCGTCTATGAACACTATGACAAATGAGTCAAGGAAGGGTTGAAACACATTGTTCATAAGGTTCATGAACACACTAGGTTCATTGGACAACCCAAAAGGCATAACCACGAATTCATAGTGGCCATACCGGGTTCTAAAAGCTATTTTCGAGATATCCTCGCTCTTGATCCTCAACTGGTGGTAACCCGATCTCAAGTCAATCTTGGAAAAGACTCGAGCTGACTTCAATTGGTCAAACAAGTCATCTATCTGGGGTCAAGGGTATTTGTTCTTAATGGTAGCCTGGTTGATCATCCGGTAGTCTATGCACATTCAGAGCGAACCATCCTTTTTCTTTACAAAAAGGACCGGCGCTCCCCATGGTGATGTGCTAGGGTGGATAAAACCCTTATCCAACAATTCCTGCAATTGCTTCTTTAACTCAAGCAACTCAGTAGGGGCCATTCTATAAGGTGCTCGGGAAATAGGGTTTGTACCAGGGGCTAGCTATATGGAGAAATCTACCTCTCTTTCGGGAGAATCCCAGGTAGAGCATCTGGGAAAACATCTGCATAGCCCCTAACTACCTCTATTTCTTCTAAGGGTTGCACCTTGGGTTCTAGCTCGGTGACTACTGCTAGGAAAGCTCGACACCCTCTACTCATCATCCACTCTACTTTCACGGCTGATACATACGGGCTGGTAGTGGCATCCTTCCTACCCCTAATGAAGAAAGGTGGTTGACCTAGTCTCTTGATGATCACTTTCTTCTCTCTACAGTCGATATTGGCCCTATACGTATAAAGGCAATCCATGCCAATGATTACGTCAAAATCATTCATGTCAAGAAGGATAAAGTCTGTAGGAAAATCATGATCTCGATATTTCACAGATACCACTGGGGTTTTCAAAAGGGAAGTAAAGATTTGACCACTCGGGGTTATAACATCTAAGACATACCCTAAATCCTTGATATCCAAACATATCATAGTTGCAAAGATTTCTCGAAATGAAAGTATTAGTAGATCCAGAGTCAAACAAAGTTTTCACATTATGTCCCATGACTTCAAGTATGCCTACATTGTTTTTCAACATGCATTAGACCATTACATGCTTAACTTTAAAACATAAAAGAAAACTCTAAGGGTTATTACCCTCGATCAACCGATTGACATTAACTTGAGCCTCCTCATTGTCAATGGTAAACACCCAAGCATGTCTTCTCTCTCCAGCAGGTGGGGCTACAGCTATAGGTGGGGCTGCTACTGGTGGAGCTACTACTGGTGGAGCTGCTACTTGTCCTGGTCCCCTAGGATCTGGCATAGGACAAACGGATTGCAGATGTCCTTCTTGGTGGCATCGAAAGCATGTCTTCTTCTTGTAATGGCACTCACCGGTGTGCCCTTTTCCGCAGGTGCGGAAAGGAGTTCGGTTGTTCTCCTGACGAGGTTTCCCTTTTCCTCCATGTTTTCCTTTAGCTTGATGACATCCTTGACCCTTCTTTTGGTTGTTTCTCGGGCCTTGGGCTCCTTCAGTGAAACCCAAGTACCCCTTGGGTGGAAAATGGGCAGGCATCACAGTCCTCTCCATGTCTAAAGTAGTGTTGTAGGCTTCGGCGAAAGTTTTCAGCTTGCTTGCCATCACATGGGGCCTGATGGCAGGGTGAAGATGCTCTATGAAGTGATCCACCCTTCTTTCTTCATCCATCTTGTACCTAAAGCGTTCTAGGATCCAGAACTTGTGCTCGAAGTCCACCACTGAAGAGTTTCCTTGGGTCATGTTGGTGAACTCCCTTTCCTTTTCCTTCTTAGCTGAGACTGGAACGAATCTGGTGGTGAAGATCGTCTTGAAATCAGCCCATGCCATGGGTTCCTCTGTCAAATCTTTGCCTGTGATGTGGGTCTCCCACCATATCTTAGCTTCTCCTTCCAGGAGGTGGGCAGCAAAGAGGACCTTCTTGCTTAGTTGCACCTCAAGCATGCAGAAACCGTTCTCGACTGCAAGCATCCAAGCTTCCTCTGTGTCGACTACCTCTGTCTTATCCTCTCCCCAGAACTTCTCGATATTCAACTTGACGAAGTCCAGGATGGTGGCCCCCAGTCTAGGATGAACCGGAAGCGGCTCACCATTCTCAGCTCTGGTTAGGTCTCGGAGGGCCAAGGCATTAATGGCCTCTGTCAGCTTCCTCTGCTGCTCCATGCACAAAGCTTTAGGGGTGTGGATCATCATGGTCGATTCTGGACCTCCATCTTTGTCTTCTTCCATCTGGTCTACTTCCTCGTACACATGTTTCTCTTCATACCCTTGGTC
Source organism: Alisma plantago-aquatica (assembly GCA_963693085.1). Classification (NCBI taxonomy): domain Eukaryota; kingdom Viridiplantae; phylum Streptophyta; class Magnoliopsida; order Alismatales; family Alismataceae; genus Alisma; species Alisma plantago-aquatica. The sequence continues at coordinate 180,130,664 of OY856415.1, forward strand.
TTTCTCTTGATCAAGGTTGCCGAAGGGTATCGGGTCAGGGTTAGGGACCTCATGAGTGGTCTCTTCAGGCCTCTTTCTCTTCTTAGAGGATTCACCATCATGGTTCCTCTTCCTCTTCTCTGAAAACCCCTTTCTTTTGCGGGAAGGCCAAGCACTCCTAGTTGGGTTCCCAGTACCCTCAGGGATAGCAACTGTCTTTGTACGAGCCATCTACATAAGTATAACAAACAGACCTTTAGTTTATCATTAAACTAATTATACTTATGTCAGTGACGTCTCATTACGTATCTTTTATTAGTTTGATGGAGGATTCCTTAATCCTTAACTTACTTGCCCATACCACATGAGGGTGAGGAAGAGAAAGAAAACCCTAACTCTTAGAGTCCTTAATAGAATATGTGATGAGAAGGGATGAATAAGATGAAAAAGTCCTAAAGGTATCTTATTTCGATTCAATTCCTAGGACATCGGCCAGGCAGTCACACAATCCGAGAGTCCTTGTATTCCGACTAGCGGTGCGGAGGAAAATTTTGCCAGCCCCCGGAAGTGATCCTTTTCTAGACACCTCAGTCTTTCGGAAAATCCTCTAATAACTCCCTTGGGTTCTACAGAGTTTGTAAAATTTAATAATTATTAACAATTAAACGGAGAACCTTGGTTCTGATACCAAACGTAATGACCCCACCTTCCAGTAACCCCCAATTAAGGGAGACCGAAAGGTCGGTACCGTTATCTGATTTTCCGGATCAAGGTTCAGCAATTAATTGGTAATAATTAATAAATTCTACTAGACTATACTGAAAAGTTGTAATAAATAAAATTTCACATACCTTTGAAAAATTGGGATTTCTAAACTTCTATCCAGAACTACGACTAACTAACTAATCCTCCTTGGACTTTAATTCATGTATTTCACAATATGACGATTTAGTGTTTGTCCTTTTTGTTTTGTACCTAAAATACTGACAATCAAAACGTCGGTCAGCCAAAGCTGGTATGTGGGGGATTCATAATCATGCAATTATTCATAACAATGTATTACATTCAATTATCAATTAACAAACAATTTTATGTTTTAAGTATAACTATGTGATCCATGTGTACACTATCCCCTACGTTGTCCCTGCAGTGGACCTGGATACTACCTCCCTTATGGTAGATTCCCATTATACCCCTCATGACTTCACCTAATAGGTGAATCAATTTCTAGGGCTGAGTCACATGGCACTACCCATAGGTAGCCCACTCCTTAACTCATGGTATGCTAAGAGTCTCATGGCACTACACATGTGTAGCCCAGTTTCTAACACATGATACCCTAGACCTTACTCTAGGTTATCCTTAGCCTTTGCATAGCCATAGGGGTAGACTTGGATCTAGCTAGTTATATATGTATACTCATAGTGATAGTCATAGTCACTCTATAGTTGCATGAATTAAAACATCCAATAGTTATTTCAAGCCATGAGGGAAACGTCGATAAAATCCTCAAAAAACTAATTGGGATAATCATAAGCGTGACCACATACTTGTTATTGCAGATTCGAATACAGAATTAGCTTTGTAGAGAGAGAAAATCCAAACAATCAAGCAATTGCACAGAAACCCTGAAATAAACATTCCAACTTCATTTTATCAAAATTTATCCAATTCCATCTTATTCCTTAGGGTTTCTATTCCAATTTTAGGGTTTCTTGGAAACTAGGGTTTTTCCTTCATTCTTAGTTATCATGAACCCTAACTCCTCAAAATCACTTAAAACCTTTGAATTCTCTCCTTTTAATATTACAAAAAGTCTTAGGATCATTATTTAGTAATTTATCGAAATAACAAGGTTTTCTTCTTCTTTTACCCTAAATTAGGGTTTTCATGTACATTATCTTTCATTCATAGACATAAACCCTAAACTAACCATCTTTGTACTCAAAACAGATGAAAACTCCATGTTATCAATTAACAGGTTGATAATCCTCAATTTAACCTATTAAGTTCCAAAGAATCATCCTTTATGTACATTTAGGGTTTCTAATTAACTTGTAATGCATTTTTCTAACAAATCAAGTCACTTTTAGAAAACGAACTAGAACCAAGTTCTCAAATCATTTTTATCAGATTCCTTGCATTTTTCTATCCAACTTTCATATATAAAGTTCCTTCATATGAGGTTCCTAGCTATTACTATGATTTTAGCAAGGAAAAGCAATTATCTGCAATTTCGATCGAAAGAGAGGTATTTACTGAAATTCCTGGAGCATTGGATCGGTGTGCCTATGGACCTCCTGGTCGATCTGACTCTCCTAATTGGCCAGATCCATTAACTAAGTGGTGTGCCCCACTGCTTTCCGTCAGTCGTTGGATGATCCTTGGTCTACGGTGGACCCTCGATCAGACGCTTTGCGATCTCCGACTCCACCACTCAGATGTGTGCCCTCTCTTTTTAGCCGATCCGTTGGATCGTGCTTGGGCTCACAGTGGTCCAGGGATCTGTGGATGCTGCTCGACTCTTCCTCCTTTATTTGTTCTTTAGAATGCGGCGGTGCCGCGGTGGAGACTTCGCCTGAGCGTGAGCAATCAAGAGAGGGAGAGGGTGTTAGAGCTTAGGAATCTGCCGCCAAAGATTGTGAGGGTGAGAGCAACCACCCGAGGGCCTATTGTTAGGCTGTGGGGGTCTCTACCTAGGGTTTCTCAACCCCGCCGTCAAATGCATCTTAGCCCAGTTGGACATTTTTCCTATTCGCGATGGGAACCCACCAAAGTAGGGTCGAGAAGCTTCGCCCCACACTCCTGAACGCAAAGAACAGGTTTCCATGCTTGCACGAGCATTGAATCGATCAGAATCAAAGGGGAAAGTTCCCATGTGGGCATGCTACAGTCCGCAACCCATAGGACTCTATACGATGAGCCAGATCTGTTGGATCAAGATCCAACGGCCATAAACATCCGCACTCAAACAAAACCGAAAGATTTCCAAAATTCCAAGGAAAATCCTATTTTGAAGATAATCTTGAAAAATCGATAACTCTCAACTCTTAATTCCTTTTTGCCTCAAATTTTAAGGGAAACTCTTTTATATTTTTATCTTTTGTCCTGCAAAAATTGGGATCATTATCTTAATTAAACGGTCCCTTTTATTTGGTTACAAGAAAACACCCTTTTATTCATATTTTCCTCATATTCTTTATTTCCCTTGCTATTATATAATTATCCTGAGTTCCTCGAACCCCAAGGAACCTTTATAACTCGAAATTCTATTTTTGGGAAAATATCTTTTAGCATTTTAATCATCCTTTATTATTTTTCTTATATTTCCCATTATCCCATTGAATTCCTTTTTCTTTTCTTTTTCTTTTTCTTTCAATTGGGCTTAATGGCCAATAAGGCCCATCAAGAAAGCATGCAAGGCTATTATTCACGAAATTCATTCAAATCAAACTATGAAATCAAACATTGATCTTATTTATCTTTTAAAGGAGATTCACAAATCTCATTACATGTTTTGGAAAATGAGGTTATAACATAACTCTTAATCATGGAGATTAAAACTCAAGGGTGTTATGGAAGAAGCATCAAGCAATAGATAGCAACCAAAAAACTTTATTACATCTTCAAATATTTGCATTACATGACATGGGTCACAAAAATGTTTCCAATATTACATTCACTTGATTAACATTTAAATTTGAACATCAACTACGCATTTGATCTTTTAACATGATGCTGCTTTTACCAGGATCTAGTCAGAAAAGCCACACGATAAAACTTGAGGCCTTATTTAACCTACGGTGGGGGGGGGGAACAAGAACCGTAGCAAGAGGGGTTAGATAAATGTCTAAGTATGGAGAGACATAAAAATTTAAGCTGATCATATGTATAATGGGACATTTGATAACATGGGACAAATATTTGTAAATGAAAGAGATAAAAATTGATCATATGATATGAAAGTTGGATCATGTCATATTAAAGTGAAACACATAACAAGAGAGCAAAAAAAACATATAAATTATTTTATTGTATCATTCCCCACTCAGTCCAGAGGGATTTTTAACCAACCCTAGATCTAGCTCGTGGCCTGCAACAACAGCTAAGGTCACATAGACCATGAGTAACAACAATATATATATTCACTTCGCACACCGTCGTTAAACAAATCACATAGATACCAGCGTTAAACATGTGCTAATTATACCCTTACAATTTCCTATGTCCCACTACACACCGTTGGAGTGGTTTGTAGGCCCCTGATTCGATGCCTACTCAAAGGGTAGTCCTACAGCCCGTGCTCTGCCCTTGAGGTGGGGTCGGTCTCTAACATATCTCACCATGGTTTGGCGGCCTAGTGCAGGTGTCGTCACCTCAGCGGTCATTATACACAACCTTTGATGATTTATCTCATAGACCAACAGTACTTTGGCTACCCCCAAGGTTGGGTATGTGTAAGGGATGGGCTATTCCTCCTCCCTTATCCATCCCAAGGATACGATCCAGATCAAAACATTACATGAAGCATAACATAACATATAAATCTCGATCTTTCAGTCCTCACCGGCTCTAGGACTGTATGAACAACTCTCCTATGGTGGAATTTCAACAATTACTAATTTTAATCATAACTTAACCAAGAGTGTCACATGTCATGATACGATTCTCAACAACTTGAACCTTTTATCATTCTTTGATCTTTAGATATTCAAATTATTGACAAAAACATGAGGAAAACCATTGATATTCATAATACTATGATTTGTATGGTGTAAGTATAAGTTATACCAAAACTTCATTGAGATACTAGTTTTTTGTGAAAACGAAGAGAGAGAAACACATACTAACATATATTGCACAAAAGGTATAGTTGATGAAGGGAAAGAGAATTGTAAATGAAACTCAATAAAATATTTCTTTGTTAGGGACATTATATTGATAAAATCCACAAGTACTTCGAATGAAAACTCAACATTTTATGTGAAATCAGATACATTATTGAAAGCTCTAGTGTAAGAAGGTGATTTGAGTGTGGACTCAGAAGAAGAGATTTTTACTCCCTACCTTGACAAGGTATGAATGTGGGCACACTTGAATTAATGTCTTGAGCCTAGTTACTTCTTTGTCTTGAGCTCCTTTGGTGGTAGTAGAATAGAAGGTGATGTTGATAGTGTATTTGATGTGTATAATGAGTGGGAAAGCTACTAATGAGACTTTTGAGTTTATGGATGATGGATATGGTGTTGTGATTGGTAGGGAAGGGAGTGTGGAGGTGGATTTTCCTCTTAAGCAAGGTGAACCTTTAGGAAAGTGAATAGGTGGTCAAGGTGTTTGTTCACCTAGTGTTGTGGATTCTATCTTGAGCATGGGACGTCTAGGGACATCATGTTGCTATTTATACCGATGGAGGGTCGGTTCTAACCTCTAAGGTCGGCCAAAGAAGGATGGGACTTCATCCCCATCTCTTCCTTATCCATGGATATGTTAGGAGTCATTTCTTAGGGAATGGGGAGGCTAAGGGCTAGTTTGTAGGTGTTTCTAGCTTCCTGTGCTCAAGAGGAGCGAATAGAATACATTTCCTTAGTCATGAAGGTTGCATACATTGCTGGCGACGTCAAAATGTCACTTCCAGCGGCCATTTCCGACGAGGTCGTGTATGAAGTGGAGACTTTGTATAGGTTGGTTTTGACGGCTCACAGGTCTTTGTTATGGCATGTCAAAGTTGACACAACGTCCTGGGTAGTGGCAGAAGGTAGTATGTAGGCTAGGGAGCATGCCGATACGTTCCCCGTCGTCTCCGGTGGTATGGCGGTGCAACAGTGGAAATTGTTCATCGGTTTGCATGGGCGGTTGGGACATGTATGGTTGTGTCCACAATCTTCCTGTGGTTCAAAGACACCCTTTTCCGAGGTATTCCGTATACTGTGCGCGCCGCAAAGTCTCCTACAACATAGCGATGGCAGCACTCCGGTGACGAGACTCGTCGGGACGAAGGCAGTCCCGCGTGCAGATGGAGAGTTGTATTTTCGTTTTGCTTCTGGTGGGCCATGTCGGCCAGGTCATTAGTGAACGTGGAGAGAGAAAAGACAGGCCGGCCGCATCATATAAGAAAAGAAAAACTCTACACATAATCGGCCACACACCTGGCCATCTACCCGGACCTCGGGAATAACTGTTGCGCCCCACTACCATTTAAAGCCATATCTACAACCACCTTATTCTGCATGTCTCTACATGCAAAAGCCATGCAAGAGATGATTATCTCTCCACAAAAAATAAATCTACCATGCAAGAGATGACTATCTCTACATGCAAAAGCCATATCCTCTAATGATTCCCTCCATTTTATTTCGAATCCCGTATATAGCTGCAAAAAACAAATCATCTCCCTCCCTATTCATTTCCTCCCAGAACTGAGTAAGTATTGTACGTACCATTTGTTCATGTTGAACTATTTCCGCCCAACACTGAGTAAGTATTGTACGTACTATTTGTTCATGAACTAGTTCCGCCCCTTTGATGCAAATACAGTACATACGAATTAGGTTTGTTACTGATATGAGAATAATAATTGAGTACTGTACTTTTGTAAAAGTGATTAATGGTTTGTTGGGTATGGTACTTTTACTTCTTACAGAAATGAAAATCATAATGGGGTACTGTACTTACTGAAATGATTTGGTAGGTACCGTACTGTACTTACTGAAATGATTTGAGAGTGAGTACTATACTTGGCGTAAATGAATAGGGAGAGAGAGTGAGTACTGACGGAAATGATTTGGTAGGTACTATCATTTTGACAAAGTTAAATCAAGAGTACGAGAATAGTACTATACTTGGCGGAAATGAACATGGAGGCAGATGTTTGAGGAGATTTGCTGCTATATACGAGATTCAAAAATATTGATATGAGTAAACTTGTGTTTGGCAAGTATTGTACTTGTGCTTCAACTCTCTAACTATCGCATCCTTTACATGATGTATTATACTACACATCATGAGTACATACTCATAAACAGTGTTGGGTAAGTAATGTACTTATTTTGGACATACTCATAAACAGTGTTGGGCAAGTACTGTACTTGTACTTCAACTCTCTGACCATCGCAACCTTTACATGATGTATTGTACGACCGAAGTAAAAAGATTGAAGAGAACTGGGGAACAGACGTACTGTACTAACGTGCAAATGTTGGTGGGTTGAAATTAAGCCCGAAGGAGGAGTTGTAAAAGAGAAAAAAAATTAGTAAAAATGAGGGCTAGAGAAAGGAGTGGAGAGAATTAATTACTGGACAATAAAAGTTGGTTGTATGGAGTTAATTGGTGTGAAATTATTTCGTATTAAAAGTCTGCTGCGCAGAGTTAATTGGCGTGTATTAAAAGCCGGTTGGGACCACATTTTTGTGGACTCCCGATACGAGGTGGGTGGCCGGGTATAGAAGTGAAATAGAGAAATCGGAGAGCGCCCAGAAAACGTGATTGCTTGAGATTTCCGCTGCGTTGCTTTTGAACAAAATGAAAACAGAAAATTGATTACTCGTGAAGGAGAGTGGTTGGGTGAATGGGTTCTAACCAATAGGGATGAGGGAAGGAGAGAGATGTAAAAGACAAGGAAGTGAGGGAATCAGTGGTAGGTGGGGGAGGCGTTTTTAGAAAGGAAGGGAAGGAATACGAGGAGGAGAAGAAAAAGGTGCGGCTGATGTGTTCAAGTTGTGAAAATTGTGGAGAATATTATTAGAAAATTATTTATTATTAACAGGTTCTATGTAGTTTATTTAATATTTACAAACATGTCCTACTTTCATATTTTGACCCTTGTAGGCCTAGTAAATTGTCAAATATTTTCATTTGGTACATATTTTTTCGTCTACATTTTGTGAAATAATGGTGCGACTCCTTTTTCCCCTCATTCGTCCATTATTTGTTAAAGAAATCTTTTTTAACTTCTTTAATTACAACATTATGTTAGAAATATATTCTTTCATCCTTTTTTGTGGTTATCTAAATACTCTTTTGAAATTATTTAAGTAAGATATTTATCTTATATGATATTTTCAATAAGAGGTCATGTTGATTAAATATATTCCTCAGAAAGACCGAGTTGTAACATCCTCTCCCCCTAATAAAATTTTCATCCTCGAAAATTAAATCATATGTTACCTATAGTCAAGGTACCAACATATTTATGAGCCCATTTATATGTTTGTAATTATGTGAATAACACAGATGATGAACTACATAAACAATGTCATTTTGTGTTTTTGCATGTGTAAAATCCTTGGTATACCAAATGCATTTTTTGTAGTAATGAATCACATTGAGCTAATAATAAATTTTCTTCTTCTTCTTCTTCTTCAAACTTCAATTTAGAGTTTACTCTATGCAAAACATGTTTGGTTCATATATAAATGTGGAATAATTCAAACTTTGTAAATTCAATGATGCATTTAGAATTTTATGAAATACTTCATTTTTGAGGCATATGAATAATTTATTTATTTTTCTTTTTTATATTTTTACATCACTCGTATTATTTATTCCCTTACACATTCTACCTATTTTATTTGTTTCCCTTTATTACTTGTTATATATATTTATAATAGGGGAAACATGTTTCATCTTTTTCCTGTATTCTACTCATTTATCTTTTTATTCTTGGAGAGTATTAAGTCTCACACATTTTCTTTTATAATTACTTCCTTATGTTTTTTTTTCATGAATTATTATCTTCATTGAACCTTCCAAGGGAGAACTTATGCAGTGTATGAGTACCATTGACAAAATAATATGTAAGGAAACTGAGTTTGTTAGGAAAACATTCATTTTGGGCACAAACATATAAATGAGATTTTATGCTTTTTGTATATTTGTACATTACTCATTTTTATAGCTTCTTCTATGTTATTCTTCTTTTTTCTCAAATTGAAGAATAATGTTAAATACAAACATGATTCATCTCTTATTAACTCTAGTTTTTTTTTTGAAAAGGGACAAGTTCCTTACTTACCTTTAATAGATACTTCCTTGATCTATTTAACACAAAATGTGTGACCGAATTTTTTTTGTGTAGAAGCTAACCATCCATAAAAAAAAATTCCTTTATTTTTTTTATTCAATACTCTGATTCCAATATATTCTTGTATGTCTCTTGCAACTTACTATTCATATAGTAACTATAATTTATCATTTACTCATTCCAATCCAACTCTTGAATACTTGGTCAGAGTATCCAAAGTTAGAGTAGATGAGAACTCATGCTTGATGATAACTTATTTAGGTGCTCAAACACTTGGTCGGGGTATTTGAGAACTAAAATAAGTTACATCAAGTGTCTCCGGCCTCTTATATACTTCCTAAAACATCCCTTTTTCATTTTCTCTTCCTTCTCAAATAAGAATCTAATGTAAAATATCCTTTCCTTACTCAAGATTATATCGACTCACAAGACTAGATCAACATCTTCATGTGAGATATATACTCATGACATTACCTCCTATACATGTTTTCCAAGGATAGAAGCAAGTTATCTACTTGTTTTGACATGATAGATGTATTATGTGAGTTTTAATTTTTTTCATAGTGTGGTTTTCTAACCATGCCCTGATACCACCTGTAATGTCATGGGTTTCTGCCTCCATAATTAACTCTATATCATGGAGATTAAAACCCAAGAGCGTTATGGAAGAAGCATCAAGCAATAGATAGCAACCACAAAACTTTATTACATCTTCAAATATTTGCATTACATGACATGGGTCACAAAAATATTTCAAATATTACATTCACTTGATTAACATTTAAATTTGAACATAAACTAAGCATTTGATCATTTAACCTGATGCTGCTTTTGCCAGGATCTAGTCAGAAAAGCCACATGATAAAATTTGAAGTCTTCTTTAACCTACGGTGGGAGGGGAACAAGAATCGTAGAAAGAGGGGTTAGACAAATGTTTATGTATGGAGAGGCATAAAAATTTAAGCCGATCATATGTATAATGGGACATTTGATAACATTGGACAAATATTTTTAAATGAAAGAGATAAAAAATGATCATATGATATGAAAGTTGGAGCATGTCATATTAAAGTGAAACACATAAAAAAGAGCAAAAAACATATAAATTATTTTATTGTATCATTCCCAACTCAATCCACAGGGATTGTTAACCAACCCTAGATCCAGGTCGTGGCCTGCAACAACAGGTAAGGTCACATAGACTGTGAGTAACAACAATATATATATTCATTTCGCACATCGTCGTTAAACATATCACATAGATACCGACGTTAAACATGTGCTAATTATACCCTTACAGCTTCCTTTGTCCCACCGCACACCGCTGGTGTGGTTTGTGGGCCCCTGATTTGATGCCTACTCAAAGGGTAGTCCTACAGCGTGTGCTCTGCCCTCGAGGTGGAATCGGTTTCAAACTATATCTCACCATGGTCTAGCGGCCTAGTGCAGGTGTTGTCACCTCAGCGGTCGTTATACACAACCTAGATGATTTATCTCACAGACCAATAGTACTTTGGCTGCCCTCAAGGTGAGTTATGTGTAAGGAATAGGCTATTCCTCCTCCCTTAAACATCCCAAAGATACGATCCGGATCAAAATATAACATGAAGCATAACATGACATATAAATCTTGATCTTTCAGTCCTCACCGGCTCTAGGACTGTATGAACAACTCTCATGTGGTGGAATTTCAACAATTACTAATTTTAATCATAACTTAACCAAGAGTGTCACATGTCATGATAAAATTCTCAGCAATTTGAACCTTTTATCATTCTCTGATATTCAAATTATTAACAAAAATATGAGGAAAACCATTGATATTCATAATACTGTGATTTATATTGTGTAAGTATAAGTTATACCAAAACTTCACTGAGATACTAGCTTTTTGTGAAAATGAAGAGAGAGTAACACATATTGACATTTATTGCACAAAAGGTATAGTTGGTGAAGGGAAAGAGAATTGCAAATGAAACTCGATAAAATATTTCTTTGTTAGGGACATTATATCGATAAAATCCATAAGTACTTCAAATGAGGACTCAACATTTTATGTGAAATCAGATACATTATTGAAAGCTCTAGTGTAAGAAGGTGATTTGAGTGTGGACTCAGAAGAAGAGATTTTTACTCCCTACCTAGACAAGGTACGAATGTGGGCACACTTGAATGATGGCCTTGAGCCTAGTTACTTCTTTGCCTTGAGCTCCTTTGATGGTAGTAGAATAGAAGGTGTTGTTGATGGTATATTTGATGTATATAATGCGTGGGCAAGCTACTAATGAGACTTTTGGGTTTATGGATGATGGATATGGTGTTGTGATTGGTAGGGAAGGGAGTGTGGAGGTGGATTTTCGTCTTAAGCAAGGTGAACCTTTAGGAAAGTGAATAGGTGGTCAAGGTGTTTGTTCACCTAGTGTTGTGGATTCTATCTTGAGCATGGGACGTCCAGGGACATCAGGTTGCTATTTATACCGATGGAGGGTCGGTTCCAACCTCTGAGGTCGGCCAAAGAAGGATGGGACTTCATCCCCATCTCTTCCTTATCCATGGATATGTTAGGATTCATTTCTTGGGGAATGGGGAGGCTCAGGACTAGTTCGTAGGTGTTTCTAGCTTCCTGTGCTCTAGAGGAGCAAATAGGATACATTTCCTTAGTCATGAAGACTGCATACATTGCTACCGACGTCAAAATGTCACTTCCGGCGGCCATTTCCGGTGAGGTCGTGTATGAAGTGGAGGCTTTGTATAGGTTGGTTCTGACGGCTCGTAGGTCTTTGTTATGGCATGTCAAAGTTGACACGACCTCCTGGGTAGTGGAAGAAGGTAGTATGTAGGCTAGGGAGCATGCCGATACGTTCCCCGTCGTCTCCGGTGGTATGGCGGTGCAACGGTGGAAACTGTTCATCGGTTTGCATGGGCGGTTGGGACATGTATGGTTGTGTTTGCAATCTTCCTACGGTTCGAACACACTTTTTTCCGAGGTATTATGTATACTGTGTGCGCCGCAAAGTATCCTACAACATAGCGGCGGCAGCACTCCGGCGACGAGACTAGTTGGAACGAAGGCAGTCCCGCGTGCAGATGGAGAGCTGCATTTTAATTTTGGTTCTGGTGGGCCATGTCGGCCAGGTCATTAGTCAACATGGAGAGAGAAAAGACGGGTCGGCCACATCATATAAGAAGAAAAATTCTACTCATGCTCGGCCAGCCACCCACTGGCATACCCGGTGCTCGGGAATACTCACCTACTCGCCCAACTACATGCACAACCCCCATACATCGGAATTGCCTATACGTCTTTGGTAAATAAAACGATGAAGGACGCCAAGAGGCACCCTTACAAAATATGGCACCATGGTGTGAGAAGCACCGGCCAAAGGATGGCAGTGGAGGCCTCAAAGCTCAAAGGGGAAGGACAAGCCGTACACATGACAGGCCAGGTGTGGGGTGTGTCCCCCCTCTCTACCAAAAAGACAAAAGGTAGGTGTGGGCCTGGGGTAACTATACAAAATCCCTAGTTAGACGACCTATAAAAAGGAGTGGCCAAAAGACGCACTCAAGTAAAGCTATGTGTCTGTAATCCCCATGCCAAGGAGACATGATTGGGAGTGGAAGTAGCCCATCCTCTAGTGATAGCCACAAACCATACGGCTTTGTAGATGATGGTGAAACACTCGTCCCTCGAGAGACGTTGCTGGTTATGACGCCTCTCATTTCTTTGCTTCCAGATAAAATAGGCCGAGCAAGACCAGGCGGTGATGGCCAGTTTTTTCCACCCCTCTGAACCCTTGGTCTCGTCCCCGATGATAGCAGCAGTCTTCGCGAGGCTAGCGGACCTCGGAACGTTGATACCACAGAGGCCCAAGGCTCGGGAGCAGATGTGATAGGCATAAGGGCACCTGATGTACAGATGCACCGCATCTTCACGCTGCCGACAAAGGCAGCAACGGTCGCTTTGGGTGCTGTCCCACAAGCTGATTTTGGCGGCGGTGTGGAAGGTGTCGTGTTCCGCCCTGAAGATCGTCATGCTCCATCTATGGACCAGTGACCCTAGCCAGATAGTCCGACCCAGAGTGTCCGGCGCCCCAGCAGGTTGACAATAGGGCCAAAACTTGGTCGTTGGGTTGATGAGGCGAGTTTGTCTTGAAGGGGTTGTTTTGAACAGGTTGTTGGGAGCCTCCCACGCTCTCACCATGTTCTTCCAGGCGTTGGAGGAGCCTTGTCTGAGGTCGTTGGGGCTGTGCATCAAGAGGCTGTATCTCCTTCGCATCCAGTTGGTCCACACTGAATCAGGGACAGTGTGGAAGCGGACCAGACGGCGGAGAGAGGCCCATCGATTGATGTCTTTGACACTTTGTAGTCCCAACCCCCCTTCCCCTTGAGGTTTAGCAAGGCGCTCATAGCTCATATGATGGGTACTCATGCCCCAGACAAAGTCCGCCATTAGGGATTGTAGTCTTTCACAGACATTGTTGGGGAGGTGTCCCTGCTGGGCCCAGAACGCCACCAGGCCCTGGAGGTTGGACCTCGTCAGAAGGCATCACCCCGCCATGGAGATGCGGTCCGGAGGCCACTTGGAGATCATGGCCTTCATCTGGTCCAAGCAGGGATTGAAGAAGCTGGCGTAGTGGTTTTTGCTGGCCAAGGGGAAGTCAAGGTAGCGGGTGGGGAGGGAGCCCAGGGAAAAGCCAACCACCGCCACCAAGTTCTGGCCGTCCGCTTCCGCCGATTTTGAAAGGAAGATCTTGGATTTGGTTGGGTTCACCTCTATGCCAAAGGTGTCACTGAACTCCTTGAGGATCGACTTTCTGGCCGTCAAGATCTCTGGCCGTCAAGATCCGGCTACTGCCCTTCAAGAAGAAGAGGACATCGTCGGAAAAGATGAGATGCGATAGGACGGTGGTGCCTTTAACCTTAAAGGTGCTGAAGGTTTTGTTCCTCTCGCCCTCTTCCATAAGAATGGAGAGGTATTCCATCACCAGCGTGAAAAGGAGGGGGGATAAAGGGCAGCCTTGGCGGAGACCTCTTGAGCTAGTGAACAGGCCAGCAGGGAAGCCATTGACTAAGACCGAGAAAGAATAGGTGGTGACGCATTCCTTCATCCAGCCAAGCCAAGCGGCAGGGAAGCCCATCATCTCCATCAGGCGCCAAAGGGCCGTCCAGGCGACGTGGTCGTATGCTTTGGAGAGGTCCGTCTTAATGCACGCTTTCTTCGTGGCCCTCTTGATGTCAAAGCCATAGAGGAATTCGCCAGCAACGAGAGAGCAGTTCGAGATGCTTCTGCCCGGGATGAAGGTGCCCTGGTTAGCGGAGACGAGGTGGTCCAGCACCCCTTTGAGCCTCTCGGCAAGGACCTTCACATAGATTTTATAGACCACTCCACAGCATGCGATCGAGCGAAAGTCGCGCAAGGCTGTGGCACCCTCCACTTGGGAATGAGTGCGAGGAAGGCGTGGTTGGCAGCTCCGACCATCGAACTCCCTTCCATGAGGAAAGTGATGGCTGCCGTGACATCGCGCCCAATGATCCCCCAACAGGAGCAGAAGAAGGAGGCGTTGAAACCGTCCGGCCCCGGGGCCTTGTCTGCGCCAATAGACCATAACGCCGCTTTGATTTCGTCCGCATCACATGGCCGACAAAGGGTGCAGCCTTGTTCCTCCGACAGGACCCGCCTTGGTCTCAGCCTGGGGGGCAGAGTGCTGGCCTCGTCTTGGGTGTAGAGGTGGATGAAGAAGGTTACAGCTTCGCCTTCAAGTTCCTCCTGGCTGGACACCTCTTTGCCCTGTGTGTCGATGAGGTGGTTGATCGTGTCCTTCATCTGTTTGCGGCGGACGACTCCTTGATAATAGGAGGTGTTTCTTTCCCCGTTCTGGACCCAACGGGTCCTGCTACGCTGGTAGAAGTAGACTTCCTCGTCCTTGTTCAGCTTCTCCAAACGCTCGCGGATAAGGACCTCCTGGGCGGTGAGGTTGGGACAGGTTGGGTTCGTCTGGAGTCCTACATGGATCGAGGCAAACTCCTTCTCCGCTTTCTTCTTAAGGTTGTTGATGTTGACCTTCGCCCTCGACCACCCCTTAAGCCCGGTCTTGGCAGCTTGGAGCTTCTTCATGACAACGAAGAGAGGGTTGCCTCACACCGGCTCCGCCCATGCCCTCGAGACTGTGTCGTAGAACCCCTCCCACTCGGGCCAGTAGTTGAGGCTGCAGAACGGGTGTGTCCTGTTGGGTTTAGAGGAAAGGGGAGAGATGACAAGAGAACCGTGGTCGCTCTTGTGAGAAAAGATGAGGTTAGAAAAAGTGTTAGGGAAGAGATTGCACCAGGAGTCGTTGATGAGGACCCTGTCCAGGCGACAGGCGACTCGACTGGCAGCCTGTTGCCGATTGCTCCATGTGAGAAATCCACCCAACTGCCTGGCCTCCAAGAGGCCCGTACGCGTGACAACATTGTTGAAGTCGCACATGATTTTCCTTGAGACTTCTCGGCCCCTCGCTTTCTCGTCATCGTGACGAACGGCGTTGAAGGCCCCCTCAACCAGCCAGGGGTCCAGTGTGGCTGGCTTAGTGGCCAGGAGGTCCTCCCACAGGACCTCGCGACGAGAAGGCTCGGTGTACGCATAAACCGCTGAAATTAACACCCTACATCCCCCCTTGTTAACGCACCATGCAGTCATCATTTGTGCTGACGTGGTGGTCGGGGTTACATTCCATACCCTTGGGTCCCAACCCCATACAATGCGACCTTTACCTGTGACTGCGTCATTGGAGGTTGTGTTCCAGCCATGCGGGAAGAGTTCACCGTGTGCCTTGGGAGCGTCTTCCGTTCTAGCAATCTTTGTCTCCATCAACATGCCCATTGCCGCACCCTGATTGCGGATGAAACTGGCGATCTTTTTCCTTTTTGCCGGCGAGCACGCGCCGCGCACGTTCCATGCCACAATTGACATGGAGAAACAACAGTAGGTGTTCAGGTCTGGCTCCCAAGCCTCCGCTTGGAGCCCGTCACACTTTTAGCGGAAGGCACCTCATCCTCGTTCTGCTTTGTCACCTCCTTCCCGAAGGACCTGTTCACTAGGATCTTATTTCCCGGGGTTGGTAGAGAGACGACCACCATGTGCGTTCTGGGAGGTTCGGGGGTCGTCCCTTGGCTCTGGAGCCTCTTTGACACCCTGGTGCCCGCCGGGAACAACTTGCCAGGCTTCGAGATGGCTTTCCTGGGTGGAAAAGGCGAGTCACTTGGGGAGTCAAGCTCCACCAGCATAGGTTGTGCCACAGTACCCGCAGACGAACCTCCCCCACACGGGCTCGACTCACCGGGCGGCGTCACGACAGCCCCTGAACAGCCCCATACATATTAAAAGCAATAACTGCTGCACCGATTCTCTATGTTTCTACATGCAAAAGCCATGCGTGAAATGATTAACTCGCCACTAAATACAAATCTACCCCTGAATTTTTTATTTCCCTCTAATGATTCCCTCCATTTTATTTCGAATTTCGTATATAGCTGCAAATCCCCTCAATCACCCCCTCCTTATTCATTTTCGCCCAAGTCTGAGTAAGTACTGTACGTACGATTTGTTCACATTGAAACAATTCCGACCAGCACTGAGTAAGTACTGTATGTACTATTTGTTCATGTTGAACTAGTTCTGCCCCTTTGATGCAAATACAGTACATACGAATTAGGTGTGTTACTGATATGGAAATAATAATTGAGTATTGTACCTTTGTATAAGTGATTAATAGTTTGTTGGGTACTGTGCTGTTGGTTCTTACTGAAATGAAAATCATAGTGGGTTTATGTTTGTTACTGATATGAGAATAATAATTAGGTACTATACTCATTGTTGAATTGTATAAGTGATTAATGGTTTATTGGGTACTGTACTTTTGCTTCTTACAGAAATGAAAATCATAATGGGGTACTGTACTTATTGAAATGATTTGGTAGGGACTGTACTGTACTTACTTAAATGATTTGGGAGTGCGTACTGTACTTGGCGGAAATGAATAGGGAGGGAGAGTAAGTACTGTACGTTGCAGATTTGATTTGGTAGCAACTGTTCTGTCATTTTGACAAACTTAAATCAAGAGTAAGGGAATGAGTACTATACTTGACAGAAATGAACAAGGAGGGAGATGTTTGAGGAGATTTGCTGCTATATACGAGATTCAAAAATATTGATATGAGTACTGTACTTAGCGGAAATGATTTGGTAAGTACTGTACTGTCATTTTGACAAACTTAAATCAAGAGTAAGGAAATTAGTACTGTACTTGGCGGAAATGAACATGGATGGGGATGTTTGAGGAGTTTTGCTGCTATATACGAGATTCGAAATAAAATAGAGGGAATCATTAGAGGAAAATCGAAGTTTGAGGAAAAAATAGGTGGTCCATTTGTATTTGGTGGCGAGATAATTATTGTTTGCATGACTTTTGCTTGTAAAGACATGTAGAATTAATGTTTGTTGTTGGAGCAGCTCTGACTTTAAATACAAAGTGGGGCACATCAGGTAGTGGATGGGCAGTCCTGAGGTCCGAGTAGATGGCCGGGTGTGTGGCCGGTTATGTGTAGCGTAATTTTATAAGAAGAAGAGAAATCGGTGAGAGAGAGAGGCATGCTGCTGACTAGTTGTGTTGGTGGGCCCGTCATGTTGAAGGCTAGTTGGTCGGAAATAAATAACGGGGAGAGAGAGAGCGCCGAGAAAACGTGATTGCTTGAGATTTCCGCTGCGTTGCTTTTGAACAAAATGAAAACAGAAAATTGATTACTCGTGAAGATGGAGAGTGGTTGGGTGAATGGGATCTAACCAATAGGGATGAGGGATGGAGAGAGATATAAAAGATAAGGAAGTGAGGGAATCGGTGGTAGGTGGGGGAGGCGTTTTTAGAAAGGAAGGGAAGGAATACGAGGAGGAGAAGAAAAAGGTGCGGCTGATGTTTTCAAGTTGTGAAAATTGTAGAGAATATTATTAGAAAATTATTTATTATTTACAGGTACTATATATTTTTTTAATATTTATAAATAGGTCCTACTTTCATATTTTGACCCTTGTAGGGCTAGTAAATTGTCAAATATTTTCTTTTGGTACATATTTTTTTGTCTACATTTTGTGAAATATTGGTGTGACTCCTTTTACCCCTCATTCGGCCATTATTTGTTAAAGAAATCTTTCTTAACTTCTTTAATTACAACAGTATGTTAGAAATATATTCTTTCATCCTTTATTTTTGTGGTTATCTAAATATTCTTTTAAAATTGTTTACGTAATATTTTGATCCTATATGATATTTTCAATAAGAGGTCATGTTGATTAAATATATTGCTCAGAAATACCGGGTTGTAACATAGACCCATGTGTCTCTTGTAGAATACGCTTCTTAATCTTCGACTCCTCAGGTACCCACATTCGGTGCTTGTACCTTTGTCCACCATCCATACCAACAGATAGATGTGTCTGGGCTTTCGCCAAAAGAGCTGTCATCTCCTCCAAGCTAGGGCTGTTCTTTTGAGATGTCAGGAGTTCAGAAAGAAGACTAGGAATGATGTTGATATTTGCCAGAATAATAGTGCCATCTTCTTCTTGAAGCAACTTAGATGTTCAAGGTTCCAGACTCATTGATTCAGAAGCATGGATAGATGCACAAATTGACCTCTTACGACTAAGAGCATCAACTACCACAATGGCCTTGCCCGGATGATATGCAATAGTGACATCATAGTCTTTAAGATATTCCAACCATCTCCTTTGTCTAAGATTGAGATCTTTTTGAGTCAAGAGGTATTTGAGACTTTCGTGGTCCGTGAATATATCAAAAGTAGTGCCATATAGATAATGTCTCCATATTTTGAGAGCATAGACAATGACAGCTAATTCTAAATCATGAGTTGGATAATTGACCTCATTGAGTTTTGTCAAGTGGCATAGGAAACAACTTTACCATCTTTCATGAGGACACAACCCAAACCCATTTTAGAAGCATCAAAAAATAATACAAATCCATCATTACCAGAAGGTAGAGTCAAAATAGGAGCAAAAGTCAAAAGAGATTTCAATTTTTGGAAGCTAGATTTGCATTCAGAAGTCCAAATGAATTAGACATCTTTTCTAGTAAGTTTAGTCATGGGTAGGGCTATTTTGCTAAAATTAAGGATGAAACGATGGTAATAACATGCTAGACCTAGGAAGATAGGGCTTAGCATCGGTCCATAACCGGACTGGACCGGATCGAGGACCGATTCGTAAGAGTTCATGGACCGTAGACCGGACCATTTTGAGGTAGGACCGAACCGGGACCGAACCGTTTTGAGGTAGGACCGGACCGGACCGTTTAGACCGTAAGTAACCTTTTTACTTTTTTCACAACTTATTTAATTGTAAAAAGTAGATAATATTAGTTACTTCTAACAATTATATTACATTAATAGAAAATATTTATGCTACTCGTGCTTATATGTGTACTTTATTTATACTTGTTACATAATATACCGACAAATATACATGTATTTTACATAAAAGTCGGTCTATGGTCCGGTCCACGGTCAGACCATTTTTGGACCGGACCAGACTGAAGACCGAATTCACCTAAATTTGTGGACTTCAGACCGGACCAGACTTATTATGGACCGGACCAGACCGAACTAACTGGTCCGGTCCAGTTTTGCGGTCTAGACCATTATTTGCTCACCCCTAAAGGAAGATACAAATTTTAAAGGCATTGGTAGGAGCTTTCCAATCAAGGACGGCTAAGACTTTGGCAGGGTCAACATAAATTTTCCCACTGAAATTACATGGCCAAGAAACATTACTTGGTCAATCTAAAACTCACATTTAGATAATTTAGCATACAATTTCTGGGCTCTCAACACATCAAGTACTTTCTAGATATGCTCACAATGTTGATCAACAAAGTTTGAATATATAAGAATGTCATCAATGAAAACCACAACAAAGCTATCGAAAAAATGGTGGAAGATAGTGTTCATCAGATTCATAAATACTCCAGGAGCATTGGTCAAACCAAAAGGCATCACCACGAATTCATAATGTCCATATGTAGTTCTGAAAGTTGTCTTTGGAATATCACAATCCTTCATTCATAATTGATGATAGCTTGATCTAAGGGCAATCTTGGAGAACACAGTGGAAGTACGAAGCTAGTCAAATTAGTCATCAATTCTTGGGAGGGCATATTTATTTTTGATGGTGGCTTGGTTGATCATGCGATAATCAATACACATTCGCATTGACCCATCTTTCTTTTTAACAAAAAGGACAGGAGCACCCCATGGAGATGTATGCGGACGGATGAAGCCCTTCTCAAGTAGTTCTTCTAATTGCTTCTTGAGCTATGCAAGCTCGACAGGTGCCTTTAAGATTGGTGCGGTGCCTGGTGCTAACTTAATTGAGAACTTAATCTCACAAACTAGAGGCAGCCCTGGAAGCTCCTCAGGAAATACATCCGGGTAATCTCTCACCCCATCCAAGCTCTCTAAAGGTCTCACCTTAGAATCAGTCATGGATACAACTGCAAGATAGGCTCTACATCCTTTGGCTATCAATGTTTTGGCTTTAAGAAAAGAGATAATCATAATTCGGTTTGTTTCCTTTCTCTCGAGTATTATCAAAGGTTTAGAATTGGGTGCACAAAAGACTACTTTCTTGGCTCGACAATCATGCATGTCATAGTTGGAAAAGATTCAATCCATCCCCAAAATTAGGTCAAAATCTTCCATATCAAGAAGAATGAAATTAGAATGAAATTGATGACCACCAAAAGAAAAAGGTAAGATTTTGGTTTTCTGAAGAGAAGTATATATTTTTCCACTGGGAGTTGTTATATCCAAAATATAACCTAGATCTTTTATTTCTAACCTGATCATGGAAGCAAAATTTTTGAAAACGAAGGTATGTGTTGATCCAGAATCGAATAGGGCCACAAAAGAATGATCTTGGAGACATATCATACCTACATTATGATTTTTATATGAGATCATGGTTTATAAGGGTTTTCATATATAAATAAATTATTAACATTATTACCTTCAATTAGATGGTTGTCGTTAGCCTTATCTTCCTCTGCATCAATTGCAAATACTCGACCTTGACGATGTTTTGGCTAAGCCTGAGCTATGGGAGCAGCTGGTTGGATAGGTGGAGCTCTAGGATGATTTGGGAGGGCATTAGGATTTAGATTCATCCAATGTGGCGGATTAGGGAAGTTTCCCCTCATGTGCCCCTCTTTTTTGCAGTTGAAATAAACATGCCTATCATGCTTGTATCTTCTAGGGTGTATACCTCCAAAATTCCTACATCTGGTAGTATTAGGTGGTGGCCCTCGGTGTGGCCCACCTCTGCCTCCTCTATTTGGTCCTCCTCAGTATGATTGACCTTTATGGTAATTTCCTCCTCCTCTTCCCATGCCATGTCTATTAGGCTTCTTCCTATCCTTCTCCTTCTCCTTGCCCTTGGTGATGGATTCATCATTCAAGCCTAGGTATCCCAAACTTGGTGCCTTATTCTTCCCTAAGGTTCTTTCTTGGGTAAGGGCATTATTGATGGAAGATTGAAAGATAGTGTGGGTGGAGGTACAAAGGTAAACTTTCAGTTCTTAGTTAAGGCCATCAATGAAGTATTTAATCTTTTCATCTTCATTAAGGTGACGAGCATGATGCTCTAGGAGTCTAAAGGCCCTAACATAGTCAGCAACAGATAAGGCTCCTTGGGTGTGGTTATTGAACTATTTCTTCTTCTCCTTCCTAGCAGATATGGGCATGAACTGAGTAGTAAAAATCTCCTTAAACTCCTCCCAACTCATAGGGGCATCTGGAAGTTCTCATGTATGGTAATAGTTTTCCCACCACAACTTTGTGGACCCCCTAAGTTGTTAGGTTGCAAAAGTGGCTTTATCTTCCTCAGAACATTTAAGGGCTCTAAAGGCATTTTTAACAGATAGGATCCATGCATCAGCTTTATCTAGGACTTCACCTAAGTCTTCTCCATGAAAGGCTTCATGTTTGAGTTTGAGGAAGTCACTAATGGTAGTTTCAGGATTGGACATAGATGAAGAGGCAGTATTGTTGGTTTCTTTTAGGGCTAGGGCATGCATGCATTCCAACATCACCTTCTTTTGTTCCTCCTATTTGTATACAATCATGGTCTTATTAGGGTTTGAGTTAGATTCATCACCAGAGTCATCATTAGTTCTCTTTCTCTTGGATCTAGTTTTTGGAGGCATTAGAAAGTTTGTATAAAAGATAGTTTAGAGATTTATTTGAGGTAGATCATAATGCAAACAACAAAGTTTTATCAATTATAAATATATGTTTTCCAATTTTTCATGTCTTTTAGTTGTTCCACATTTCTACTAATCTACCCGCATAATTGAGAGAGTGTTTCATTGATCATAGTCATGAGAGAGAAGTAGATGAGGAGACTAGTGTGTATCATTCACTAAATAAGTGACTGGGGTAGTCCTTAATTGAGAAAAGATGAGAAGATTGATTTCTCTAAGGTAGGGTGCCCACTTTAACAATAATTATTTTAGCCAGGCAGGTAACTTGTGGCGGGAACCCTACCACCGTGAAAATGGATCGAGAGTGATTATGCCAGAACCTTCCACAAGTACCCTTCTAGACACCTTGGCAATATAATGTTAAATGTGGGTTACCTCAGGTCTAAATAAGGTTATTAGGTATTTGATACACATATATTTACCTATGTGTATGCTCTGATACCATCTGTCACGGGTTAACAACCTAAAACCAAATTCCACACATTAGGCACCAAAATACGGTGTACAAAAGGGTTAAAGTTTCCCGTCCCTGAGTGGATCAAACACACAAGTATATAAATGCACCAAATAACAAAGCTTCCATAAATAAACCAAATGTTAATTACATAGGGGACCAAAGGCATAGGAGTCCTACAGAAGAAAACTTGATACATGAGAGAACTACTTGCAGAAGAAAAAGAACATAAACTAAGAGTCCCATTTAAATTTAGCATCCCCATAAAAGATCTGATTTTGTTGAGCCAACATATTTAGTTGCAGCATCATCATCATAAGAAAAAGGTACCTAGAAAGCATTTGAAATTGTTACATGTTAGCATAATATATAAATATATTGTACTAAGTATGCCTATGTGTATTAAATTATACCTCACATTCAAAACTTGGCGAAAGCTAAAACTATCACTTGGCAAGGAAAATAGATAATATGATAACAAGTATACAGGAAAAGAGAAAAGTGATAAATACAAGAAATCCCATGTTTTAGGCATATTTATCCAATATGTGTAGAGTTGATCATCCACATGCACTATTCTACCAAAGAGATTTAGTGATCATATGTACTACTCTACCAAAGAGATTTAGTACTTTATTTAAGGCACTATTCTACCAAAGATATTTAGTGCTCACATGTACTTTTCTAACAAAGAGATTTAGTACTATCATTAATGCACTATTCTACCAAAGATATTTAGTGCTTATCACATATTGGATCAGATATCGTATGTTCTTGGTGATCATATACATAAATATAGAAAATCAAGAAACTCATAGTTCAGGGACATCCTTGACTATTTCCATATGCTAAGTACTTCATTACACATATACTACAAGAATAAACATAATGGCCAAGTGGGAGGTAATGGCGTGCCTTCTACTCAGAAGTGGGGAGTCTAGAGATGCTCCTCACTGGTACCATTGTATTCTTGAAATTATACGAGTTTTGGCACTTATTAGATATATTGACCAAATCACTATTTAATTCTAAAAGAGTATAAAAGGCCCTTTTATTTATTTAGAGTCATGAGAGTAGAGCATGAGTCCTTGAGTACATATTTGAGTCCATAATTGATAGTGTCATGTCATAGTAGGGTTTTTAGATCAAATTGGTGGTATTTAGATCATGATGGATAATTATAATCATTTTTGCTAACCCAAATGGGAAAAAGAGTGATAACTCAACTTTACTAATAATCAAGTCACATTAATTGAAAATGAATGTTCAATAATTGTCTAGGTAAAAAAAGAGGATAATCACATGATTTTGGTGATTTAATCAGGATCGAGTATTTTCTATATAATTAAACAAGATAGAAACATATTTGAGCATGAGTACTTATATGAGTTAGATTTAGGGTCAACTGATATGATAATCATGATCCTCATATTGTTTTATCAAAATAGAGTACTTGTTCGTATTTTTTTTAAACTCCTACTATTTATAACGAATTTCCAAGATTGGGGAATTACTTGGCAATTATTGAAAGTTGATGATTAAATAAATGAGAAGGGAAAAAGGTGGGTCGTTGGATGCTCAGATCCAATGGTCAAGGTTTAATCGCATGATAGGAAAAGAAGAAAGGCACGAATGATGTGGATTTACCTCACTGGTTCAAGTGGACTCGGTGGGTCCCGCCATGGCCTTCTGCAAGCCAAGCTTGCTCTACCGTCAACTCCGGTGAGCTTCATATGACAGCAGGGGGCTCCTCATGTGCATATGGGAATGGCTTCACCTTCGTGGAGCCTTCCAAGTTCTAGGAGGCAAGGAGTTAGGTTGTGGCTCCCTCTAGAGCAACGTGTTGCCGAGAGAAGAAAGGAGCTTAGTTGCTTGCGACGGAGAAGGGGGTGTAGGGGAGCAACAGATGGCGTCGAAGTCCTTTGAGATCTTTGCGAGGTTGCTAGAGGCACCATGAAGCTAGAGGAAGGGTCAATTCACGGTAAGGAGGGGAAGAGGGAGCTCCTCCATCACTTACTCCATACTGGAGCCGATTGGAGGTGTTGGCTAGAGAGTGGAGCTATCGAGGCTCTGTTCAGTTAAATTGGAGGAAAGGATGAAGCAAAGAGACCTCGATGATGATTGTGAGGTGTTTAAATAGGTGTGAGGGTGAGTGGTTTGTATATGCCCAAAAGTAGTTCTTTAAGCTTGGAGAGGGATGCTCGTCGGTGTGGTCGTGGAGACAAAACTGGTTGTCTTCAAGGGTCGTTTGAGTGCTCATTGTGTTTGTGGGGATGTAGCAGAGGTGTTGCTTCTGTCAGTTTCTCACGAAGTGGGTCAAAGTGAGTAGTAGTGGCCGAGGTTGAGGATTCGTGGCTGTAGCCACGTTCTAGCAGGTTGCGCGAATGTTAGGGATGATCTCTCTGCCATCCAATCCAGGATGGATCTGTAGCCTCCCAATCTAACGGTCATGAAGCTAGCTTAGGGGTGATCCACATATTGTTGACTCATGCTCCGCGTGATAGGGTTAAATGCCACTACATTGATCAAGAACCATAGGGTTGTATAATGATAAGATTTAAATGGAAGGAAAGCATTGCAAACAACTTTGAACATTCATAGAGAGGGATAGGAATATCCAATTGATACAAAATTTGAGACATATCTCCACATTAGTGATCCTTAGATGTTGGAAAAGTTTGAGCTCAAAAATCATAACTTGATTGGTCAAAGTGACACGTTATGAAAATTAGTATTTTAAAGTTAAGATATTATAAAATAACAAGTATAAAAGAGATAAAAAAACCACTTTATCACATGTAGGATATGCTCCTATTATCTCAAACGTTTGACCATGGACCTCTGCATCTCGAGGAAGATGTTTCTGTCAGACTTTATCTTGCTGGATATGACAGCCTTTGACAATATATTGGGAATGGAATGGCTCAAGAAATACAAAGTAGTCCTATTCTGTGAAGAGTCGAAGGCTATCTTGTAACACCCTGAAGAAGGAAGGATCTGTACCAAGGGTAGAAAATGAGAAGAATGACAATTTATCATCACCGCCATCAAATCCGAAAAACTTGTCTCAAAAGGGTGTAGGGCATACTTAGCATTAGGGATGAGAAAATAATGGTCCAGACCACAAAACCGGAATGGACTGCTCATTTTGGTCCGGTCCGGTCCATTTTGAGTTCGGTCCGGTCCATGGTCCGGGAATTTCGATGAGTTTGGTCTTCGGTCCGGTTCGATCCAAAACCGGTCCAGTCCGGTCCGGACCGCAGACTGAATTTTATATAAAATTCATGTATATTTGAAGGTGTATTCTATAATAACTACAAATAAAGTACATATATAAGGACTACTAGTATAAATGTTTTATACTAAAGATATATAATTGTTAGAAGTGACTAAGATTATCAACATTGTACAATTAAATAAGTTGCAAAACATGTAAAAAAGGCTGATTACGGTCCAAATGGTCCGGTCCGGTCCTAGCACAAAATGGTCAGGTTCTGGTTTGGTCCTACCTCAAAATGGTCCATTTTGCGGTCCATATATTTGTCGAAATCCGATTCATGGTCCGGTCCGGTTCTGGACCGATGCTCATCCCTACTTAGCATCTATAGTTCTTGATGCCACATCTCTTGACCTCGACCATATAGAAGTGGTGAAGGATTTACCTGACGTATTTCCTAAAGAGTTACCCAGGTTGCCTCCAACTCGTGACGTGGAATTCTCCATCGATCTTGCACCCAAAACTTCACCAATCTCGAAGCCACCCTATCACTTAGTACCATCTGAACTCATTGTGCTCAAGAAGAAGCTTCAAGAACTTCTCGACATGGGTTTTATTTTCCCAAGTATTTCACCTTGGGGAGCCTCCATTTTGTTTGTAAAGAAGAAGGATGGATCAATGTATATGTGTATGGACTACCACATTCTTAATCAAGTCACATTAAAGACTCATTATCCACTACCACACATCGACGATCTCTTTGACCAACTCAAGTCGGCCACTATTTTCTCAAAGATGGACTAGTGAAGTGGTTATTATCAAATGTAGGTGAAGGATGAAGATGTATCAAAGACAACCATCAGAACTAGATATGGGCATTATGAATTCTTTGTTATGCCTTTTGGGTTGACCAATGTCCATGTTGCCTTTATGGACCGAATGAATGAGTATTGCATCCTTGTCTCGATCGGTTCGTCATTGTATTCATCGATGATGTCTTGATATATTCTGAGTTAGAAGAACAACATCACAGACATCTTGAGACTGGCACTCAATACACTATGCCAAATCAACTGTATGCTAAATTCTCAAAGTGTGAGTTATGGATCAAAGAAGAAATGTTCTTGGGTCATGTGATTTACTATTAACACATTGTTGTTGACCTTGTAAAAGTAGAAGTTGTGATCAAATGGAAGGCTCTAAAGAATCTATATGAAATTTGTAGTTTCCTTAGTCTAACAGGTTACTACTGGAACTTTATCAAGAATTTCTTGAAACTAGTCCTCCCTTGGACAAAGTTGACATGAAAAGAAGTCAAATTTGTTTGTACTCCCAAATGTGAGGATAGCTTTTAGAATTTTAAGCAAAGTCGAACATCTACACCTATGCTTGCATTACCTATCGAAGGCAAACCCTATGTTATTTTCACTGATGCCTCTAGTCAAGGTTTAGGATGTATCTAATTCAAGAAGGTAAAGTGATTTCCTATGCCTCCCCCGCAAGTTGAATCTGAATGAAGAAAACTAGCCTAGAGATGATTTAGAGCTAGCAGGCATTATTCATGATCTGATAATCTGGTGACACTATATCTATGGAGTCAAGTTCAAGGTCATTTCTGACCAAAAGAGTTTTAAATACTTCCTATCACAAAAGAACCTGAATCTGAGACAATGTAGATGGATGGAGTACCTTAAGGACTATGACTTTACCATCACATATCATCCCGATAAAGCTAACGTAGTTGTTGATGCCTTGAGTCGAAAAAAAATGGGTGATTGTGAAGCTATAACCTATTCTATATGGAAGAATATGGAGTATGTATCTTGATGGAAACCACAACCTGAGGATATTCCAAATGAAGAGGCCACCGATAAGTTATGTGTTCATATGGCTAGCTTATGCATCACCCTAAACTGGATTTTGGATATTGCTGTTGCCCAGTTTGAAAGTCCTGAATTAGAAGAAATGAAAACCTTAACCATGAAACCACAATCTGATTTCTCAATCAAAGTGGATGGTGGTCTCCACTTTTGACAAAGATAGTGGATCCTTGATGTAAGCGACTTACAACAGAAAGTTTTGAGTGAAGCTCATGAGTCTAAGTACACAATTCACCCTGGCACAACCAAGATGTACAAGGACCTACAACAATGTTTCTAGTGGAAGAATATGAAGAAGGATATAAATCTATATATGTCAAGATGCTTGACATGTTAACAAGTTAAGATAGAGCATCAATGCCCTGGTGGTCTTCTCCATCTGCTTGAGATTCTAGAATAAAAATGGAAGAAGATAACTATGGATTTTGTCACTAGTTTTCCCAAGACCAAGAAAGGGTGTGATGTTGTGTGGGTGGTAATTGATTGACTTACTAAGTCTGCCCACTTTTTTCCCTTCAAGTCCAATTACAAGGTTGAGGACATGACCCAAGTATTCATGGAGTGGATAGTTCATCTACATGGTGTACCCAACGTGATAGTATATGATCGCGACCCAAAATTCACCTCTTGACTATGGAGTAAAATTCAAGAAGAGATGGGAACAGACCTACATTTCAGTTTACTTACAACCCACAAATAGATGGCCAATATGAAAGAACTATGCAGATTTTGGAGGATCTACTTCTTGCATGTCTTATGGACTGGGGAGGTGCATGGGGCAAATATATACCATTGGTTGAGTTTGCGTACAATAATTTCTACCAAGTCAGCATTGGGATGGCTCCGTATGAATCCTTGTATGGTAGACCTTTTTGTCCATGTTGCATTGGGATGACATAGGAGAACACACACTAGTGAAGATTGATAACATGCAAATGATGATAGAGAAAGTTCAGTTGATGAAGAAGTGTATGAAAGCCACACAAGACCAATAGAAAATGTATGTCGACAAACATACGTCTGATGTAAGCTTCTTAGTAGGAGACCATGTGTTCCTAAAAGTCAAGCCTATACACTATATTTCCCGATCTAAAGTCAAAGGCATGCTTAGTCCTCATTATGTGGGGCCTTTTGAGATCTTGGCTAGGATAGGAGAGTGTGCATACTGCCTAGCTCTTCCACCTACGTATGAAAAGATCCATAATGTCTTTCATGTCTTAGTACTGAGGAAGTACATGAAAGATCCTTCTCATGTAATAATGATAGAACCTTTGGAGATTCATGATAAATTTACCTACAAGGAGTTACCCATAATCCTTGACACTCAAATTAAACAACTAAAGAATAGAGAGATGAAACTAGTGAAAGTCTTATGGAAGTATCATGGGTTAGAAGAATCAACTTGGGAACATAAAGATGAGATGCTATGCACTCACCCTTCCCTTTTTGTTTGAGATTTTAGGGACATAATCCTTTTTAAAGGGTGGAGTTTTGTAAGGAACTGAATCTCATTGTACTAGAAATTCCATCCCATTCATAAAGATATCCTAGTTTCTTTATTAGTTTGTCCTTAATGTTGATTTTGTGTAAACTGAGTGGCTTGGAGTAAATATGCATCAAAACATGATGGCTTAGTGCACAATTACTTCAATTAATATGTTAACAAGAGTTGTGTTACAAAATGTCCACAAAAATGAAATGAGTATTAAATAAAGTTAGATATAAAACATAATGTCAATAAAAGTTGTTAATGAGTATCATAATCACCTCACATCACCTCTCTCCTCATAAAAGGCAAATAAAGCATGAAAATGTGTATATTAAGTTAATTGATGACCTTTGAACTGATTAGGGAGGACTACCTCATATTTTTGTTCAAAATTTTAATAGAAAATATTTTTCATATTAACTCCATTTTCTTACACATTAATAAACACATTAATGATCAATATGGTGGTTGAGAACTAAAATGTGAATAAAAATGAGATTTAATGGCATAGGAATGTTCTAGACATTTATGTTGGCCTATGGCTCAAATTTGAGATTAATTGGCCAAGATTTGACCCCTCAAATGAATTTTAAATGAATTGACTAAGGTTTTATTAAGATATTAATACAATTTCATTTATATCGCACATTTTACCTAAAGTATAAGCATTAAAATGTTGTCAAGCATTACTTCCAAGCATGCGTGATTTCCAACCATTAGATGGACGACCCGATAGTCCAAACCTCATCTTCTACCTCCGCCCTTTCGCGAGCTAGAGACGTTGCACAATAGATTTTCCTCGATTAGTTTCTCAATCAAACCACCACCATTTTGCTTGAATTTCATGTGATCCATTACTTGCACGTTAAGGCACATCATATGCAAAACACCCAAATCGGTCTTTCAAGCTCTCTCACCCCTACCTTCATTTTACCTCAGTGTATCACCCCGCCTATATATATGGACCCCCTCACCTTCGTCGACACCATAGAAAAGATTCCTTACTCTAATTGCTAGAAAACTCCTCACCTAGCCGCCACCATTATAGTTTGTTGCTTGAGCTTTGCGACACTGGTCGCTGATCCTCAGTGATCCCAACATAGCAATTGAAAACACAGGTGAGTCAACCATCTACTCGTCTTCACAACTCTTCTTTCCATTCGAGCTTTGTCCGCGAATCATGATTTTGCGTAAATTCAGGGCAAGCTGCTTCGTGCAGGTTGACGCCATGGAGTAGCGAGGTCTAGGGGAAAAACCCCTCGGTGATTTCCAACCTCCACGCTTGCTCGCCCTTTTTCTTTTGTTATTCGCCCAAGGGAAAATATATCTATTCACCCTCTCTCTTAAGGGTCATTTGACCAAGACCCACGAGACGGACCTATGACCTAGCCACACATGATTGGTCTAGGTCAGCATGGGCCTGACCTCCGAGTCAGCTCATTCACAAAACATTTAGCCCATGTGGCATTTTCCTATTTTCTGATTCTTTGAGTTTAGAAAATTCATAACTAATTACTCGATTATCAGAAAAAAATATAGATATATATGCTATGGATTCAGAAAAATAAACCCTATCTATTAAAAATGTTTCTTGAGCGTGATTTCCAAGTTTGCAAGGAAGGATTTTCAATAAAACAAAATGACTAATTAAAAAACCCTAAAAGGTATAAATAATTCATTTTAACCTCAAATTGACTCAACAAATATGGTTTCCTAATTAGAAAAATATACCAAATCATTTGTCCTATTTTTCAAGTCTAAAATGGAGGATTTGTCTTGAAGATCTACAAATTAGGGTTTCTACCCTTAACATATTACAAAACCCTAATATATGTGATGAAACCTTATATCTAGGATAAAAGTAACATTGTCCATATATATTTGGTGAAAAGTCATCTCTAGAAATCTCAAGTGTGCTATGTGCAACCCTATTTTTGTATGTGTATGTGTATGTGCATTCTAACTCTAAGTTGGGCATATTTTTATCTGAAACTATTTTCTCAATCAGGCATGAGCCTATGCCTTAGTTTCAATAATTCTTGTTATTTCATTTCAATTATTCTAGGGTCTTGGACCCCACATGCAAAATTTAACAATTACTTAAATCTACCATATAAATTCTTCTACCATGATGACAAAGATGACTAATTAACTAATGTAGTGTACATAAGTACAAAAAACCCATAGTTGGGCATGAGCCCTAGGGAATGTGACCACTCTCCCCACTATTATATATATTGTACCTATTTGGGAATGTGACCACTCTCCCTCACCTATTTGTTTTGTTTGATGTTAGGTAGGTGCCTCATCCCTATATTATCTTAAGGTAGTCATATTAAATCATGCATGCAAAATTTTACTATTATTTGAACCGACAGTATTCTTATTTGTATACTTGCCTCATACTTTTGAAATATCTTAGTTTGTGAACCTTTACTTTGCCATTTTTTTAAGAAAACTGTTAAATGTCCTTATTCCTTAATCGACACATACTTTTATCTCCTCTTGTTGGGTGATATCGACCACCCAGAGCCAGGACAAGGGATAGGACCAGAACAAGGAGTAGATGATCAGGAATGAGACTACCAAGATGACTAGGTTACTATTTCTAGATCTTGTAGTCTACTTTCTAGTTTCTTTTTCAATCATTTGATATATTATACATGCATCCCTCATCTTCAAAATTTTATAAATAGATGTATATTGTGTATTTTCTGTTAGATTTTAGTAAGAAGGTGATATCGCCTCTTTACAATGTGTCACTCTCAAGGTGGGTCTGTCCAATACACTGTTCCCTAACATGTATTTGTGTGCTTGGTTTGATATTACCATACCATGACTAATTAGATTTATTCATCAACCAACTCACACTCTGATCATATGTGTTATTGTTGTCTATCATCCTTCCATAATAAAAACCAATCAGGGACATGTTGAGAATATGTATATGTACTCTCAACATTTGTATGATCTCATTGCAAGGGTAGAAACTTGACAACAAACGTCATTGAATAATATGATTCTCTATACATTCAACTTGTATGCTCATTATCTCATAATTGAGTGAAATAGATGAATTGGAAGCTTGCCTTTCTATATGTTATTATTAATCAAATCCTTTTAGGTAACTATGCCGTGCCAATCATCATATGATTAGCTCTACGGGCATACCTTACTAGCATTTTCAGCAGTCATGTCAGCTATTTTTTCTAGGTTAACTAAAACCATCATGAAAGTGTTCATGGATGATTTCACCATTTATGGAGAATGTTTTGATTCTTGCCCAAGACATTTATCCCTAGTTCTAGAAAAGTGTGATGAAGCATACTTAGCTTTAAATTGGGAAAATGTCATGTCATGGTGACAGAAGGAATTGTCCTAGGACACCAAGTTAGAAGTCTAGGAAAAGAGTTGGATACATCTAAGATTGAAGTGATCACCAAAATTACTCTCCATGCCTCTGTCAGGGACATTCATGCCTTTCTTGTTCATGTTGGGTTTTACAGAAGTTTCATTCATGACTTTTCGAAAATTGCCAAGCTTCTTTCCAACCTCCTGCAAAAGGATGTTTGATTCACTTTTGACCAAGCATGCATGAGCAATTTTTTTTTTTTGAAGTAAGTCCTTACTTCTACACCATCATTCGTGCATTAGATTGATTTTGCTCTTTGAAATCATGTGTGACACTAGTGATTATGTTGTTGGTTCCATTCTTGGACTGTAAGTTGACAAGAAACACTGTGTCATTTACTATGCATTCAAAACCTTAGATGATGCACATTAGAGCAATACCAAAATTGAGAAGAAAATGTTAGTCATTGTCTATGCCTCCAATAAATTTAGATCTTACCTAGTTGGGTCCAAAGTCATTGATTACATGGACCACACCATCATTTGATACTTGATGGCCAAAAAGGATGTCAAACTTTCATCTCATTTGTTGGATCCTTTTACATTAGGAATTTAATTTAGAAATACTTGATATGAAAGGTTGTGCAAATGTTGTTGCTGACCATATTAGACACCTAAGTTCATGTGATGATGATGGAATCCCCATTAATGATTCACTACCAGATGATAAATTTCTCAAGGCCGAATCCCAATACCCATGGTTTGTAGATTATGTTAATTATCTTGCTCTTGGTATCCTACAACCT
This sequence comes from Alisma plantago-aquatica, assembly GCA_963693085.1. Classification (NCBI taxonomy): domain Eukaryota; kingdom Viridiplantae; phylum Streptophyta; class Magnoliopsida; order Alismatales; family Alismataceae; genus Alisma; species Alisma plantago-aquatica. The sequence goes on from OY856415.1 coordinate 180,164,163, forward strand.
GATTACAAGGGACATAATAAAGAATTTTTTTTACATGATGTTAGGAACTTCTATTTGGATGACTCTTATCTTTTTAAACTATGTGCAGTTGGTATTTATCACAAATGTGTCACTTAGGAAAAGGCACATTATCTCCTCACCCGATGTCATTCTGGCCCAACTAGAGGGCACATGAGCTCTCAAAAGACTACTAGAAAGGTTCTACAATCTAGCTTCTTTTGGCCCACCTTGTCTAGAGATTCATACAAGTTTTTCCCAACCTATGAGAAATACCACAGGTCTACAAAATATTTCTAAAAGAGATCAAATGCCCATGACTTCTTGGCACGACATTGAGATTTTCAACGTCTAGGGAGTGGATTATATGGGTCAATTTCCTTCTTCTTACACGTATTCCTATATCTTGGTGGTTGTGGATTATGTTTGAAAAGTGGTACAAGCCATCCCCCAAGACGTTTTACTCCAAATGTTTTAAGAAACTTTTCATAGATATCATTTTCCCTAGGTTTGAGGTGCCTCACACCATGATTTCCAGTGGGGGATCACATTTTTTGAAGAAACGATTTGAGTCATTTCTTAAAGAATATGGAGTCCACCAGAAGGTCGTATATCCTTATAACCCTCAGACTAGACCATCAAATCAAGTCCATCCTAGAGAAAATTGTCAATCATGTTGGATCTAAGGGTTCTAGAGGGGGGGGTGAATAGAGCTAAAAAATTTCTTACAAAACATATTAGACCTTGAAACTATATCAAGTTTAGAGAAATAACTTAAGTTCAATTTGATGTCTTATCTAACAAGCATAGCAAGGATGAGAGATATTGATAGGAAGCACTTGACAAAGAGAAGAGTGGTTCCACACTTCAAACTAGAAGTGAGTCAATCCACTACCTAGAGAGGTCAACCTTTAGGACTTTGCAAGTGCTTTTCTCTATGTTATCACCAATTAAGAGTTACGACACAAGACCAAAAAAGACATACCCATCCAACCACAAGGAGATCACCACCATACCAAAGGGCTTACCCACTTAGCTTGAGTCTTAAGCCTTCACCAAGGTCTTACCCACTCAAATTCAAGTTTTCCTCCTTGACGGACTTTGCTTCTCCTATTAGATCTTCAACCTTTGCCTTCTCCTTGACCTGGAGAAGATCACCACCTCTTCATCAACCATGAAGAGGACCAGCTACAACTCCTTCTTCACTCGATGGAGCTTGCTTCACCTTTTCTTCATGTAGGAAGGGGATACAGAAGTAGTGGAAGATTGAGAGCTTTACATGCACAAGGGTGGAGCTCTATTACAATATACCTAACTCACTCACAAATCACAAAATGAATGTACACTAGAGAGAGAAAGGGGCTCAAGGAGTAGTAGCACACTCAACTATAGCAAGGACCTTGAATGCATTGAATGAGCAAGCTTGGAATGAACTCCAAGGGGTCCTATTTATAGCTGGGGGTGCTTCCTTGAGTTGGGGAGCACTAAGGGCCGAAATATATCCATTTTCCTCAAGGAAACAAATCTATTTTTACCCCAAAAAAGTCACCAATAGTTATAATCACTTTTTCTGCATTTTCTGTATAGTGCATCCGATCGAGTTTCAATAAAGGTAACTTGACCGTTCAACTAAAAGACAAAGCCAATTTTTAAACTATCGGTGGAGTTTGTTATAGGGAACTCGACCGATCAGCTAAAATTGAATTTGCTCAGTGAGTCAGTTGGTCGAGTTCTATTAATGCACCACTCGACCCATGAGTCATCTTTAGAAAATCAACCATAGGATCAATCACGATAGTAACTCGACCGATGAACAACCTATGATCAATTTTCTAAATTAACAAAATAGTGATTAAACCTTGGTATAAAGTGTCCCAACTATTTTTCTCATGTTAGTTACAAGTCATATCATCAATACAAGTGATTAAAAAATTCTTCTAAGGTTTTTTGAAGTGATTTCCTTATTAGGACACTTGCATTGCATTTGACTTGAACTTGGACAAGCTAGGGCTTGCGTAGTTTGATCCTTTACATGTACCTAAAGCCTGAAATCAATCTTAAACAAACATATTAGATATATATGAGTGGAATGATTAAGTCAATATCAAAATATGGACAATCTATAACCTTTAGGTCAACATTCTCCCCCTGTTTGACAATGATAAACCATTCCTCAATCATATTCAAAAGGATATTGAAATTATACCTTTGTCTTGTGAATTAAGGGGATTCAAGATTTGAACAATGTGAATTTCTCCCCCTCAGTCTATGCTTACTTTAACCTACATAGTTAATATATCTACACAAAGCAATGTAACATACATGTACTATATGGTCCTTTTAGAAAGTCACATAATAAAGCATATAATGAACAAGAAAAGGATCACATAGGCAATAAAAGTAATATGGTTGAGTTTCAAGACACTGAAAATTTCTCTCCCCCTTTAGACATTATCAAAAAAGGAGGGGGGGTAGAAGAGAATAAAAATAGGTCTTCTCGAAGCACAACTAAGCATATATCCAAAACATGCAATCTCAAAACATACACCAAATAGAGACAAGAGAACCAAACATGCTAAGTCATAATCAAAATATGGTGAAATATGGTACCGACTCATAAGATATAACAGATCAAAGAGTAAATGTGCACATAATTAAGATTACAACCCAGAATACAAGTTCTCATTAAACAACTACAAGTAGAAAGTGATGAAAACTAAAGATAAAATAGTACAACTCAAATTGTGTGTCTAGATGTTTCTAATACAAAATAGCCTAGAAAGATATATATGATCAAAACACTTGAATAAAAACTAAAAACATCTAGACATCTAATCTATCTATATCAACATCATCATTATCATCCTCAGCATCAGGCTCGTAGTCATCATCTCTGTCTGAAGGTGCAACAACATCGCTTTCATCACCGGAGTCACCAGTACAGCCACTAGAGCCGTCACCATCATCAGATGCTACCCCATCATCCTCATCATCACTAACATCTACAGCAGCATCAACAGTCTCGTCATCAACCTGGTCTGGCATCTCTTCATCAACAGAAGGTCCAGAGTTATGACCGGGCCAACGAGCATTCTACTCATCCTAAGACATACCAAGAGCATAGAGCTCATTGGCATATGGGAAGGAAGGAGCAGAATCGCCAAGACGGGCAAACAGGATGGCCAAGGGGCCAACAGGTAGAGGCAGGATGATGGGGGTAGGTCCACCAGCAGTAGAGGGTGTGGGAGCAACAACAAAAGGTGCTAGTAGAGGGGCTGGGTAAAATTGATTGTATGCATAAAATGCATAATAACTTCTCGGGTATGGTTGGTAAGATGGGTAGGGGTATGTACAGGATAAGTTCATGTTTGACATGATTGAACATAAGTCATGGTGCATGTGCTCCTAGACCTAGAGGTTGTATGCCTATTGATGTATCATATAACACATGAGGGCTTCATTAGATACACAGAACGAGGCAGGGGCAGGTCAGGTAAGCTGAGGAGGTGGAGGTGCTCGGGTAGAGGTAGAGGTAGGTGCAGTAGAGGCAAAGGTAGAGGAAGAGGGTGAGGCACCAGGTGAGGTGGAGGAAAGGATAGGCACATACTTTTGGATAATGGTCTCACTGATACACACTCCCTTCTGGGCATGTCTATAGTGAAAGTCATGGAAGAGAGATTTCTCAATGGTGAACTGAAAAATACCACATATCAAGGCAGGACAGGGAGGATGGGTGCCACGGGTATTTTTGCCTGAGTTGAAGAAAGTCATATGGTGGATGATGTATCTAGACCACTTGACTCTGACATTCTCTAATAGGTAGTAAGTGATTACCACAGTGTTCTCAACAATATCTGTTTGATTTTTCTTCAGATGGATGTTGAAGGTGACTACTAGGGCAAGTATATGCTTATTGAGATCCAAGGCAGAGGAGAGTAGGGTGATCTTCTTCTTATAGGGGACTTGAGATTTATTCAAGTAATGATGGATGTCAGGAAGAGTGATATTGTATTGCTTGTAGAAAGCCTCAGGGTCAAGAAGTTCAAAATACTCACTATAATCCTTACGCCAAGAGTCATTCTCATCAGAACCTGAGAAGAAGATATTCAAGATATTCTCCGAGACTTGAATTTCTTCCCGACTATCATAGATGTAAGAATAACTTGAGTATTAGGAGGGGGTACAGGGGTGTCATAATTCCAATGCAAGTTCACATAGAATTTGTGAACGACTTTCGTGTTGGTCATGGAATTGTTGAAGCATGCACATTCAACACCTAGGGTGGATAGATGGTGAACTTGTACAACTCTCACTACTTGATTGATGACCTCTTGGAGTCTAGGGCTAGGCTCAAAGAGGGCGTGAAAAGGGAAAAGACTATGTGGAAGAAGGTCCTTATACCTATGAACAGCCTCATTTGAGACAAAGAGAGTCTCATTGAAAGGATAAAGTGGGAGGATGAGGAGGATGATGGTGCATTGCTAGGGGTGGCCCTCTTCCTTCTATTTGAAGCCATGGAGTCAGAGTAGAGAGGAAAGAGAGATGAAAAGCACAAAACACACCACCAAAAATGTTCACACACCTAGGTTTACCAAGGGGGAAGCTCAAGGAAGGTCTACCTAGGTCAGATAAGGGCTAGGTTGGGGAAGGGAAAGTCAAGGGTGGAGATCTTAGGGCTTAAGAGAGTGGAATCAGTCAACTTTTCTCTAGTTGATAGGGAGAATAGTCAGCCAAATCCAACTTAAGTGTGCTCCAGCCCGACCATCGGTCGAGTTTTGTGAACTCAGAAACTTGACCGATTGACTTTCTTGAAAATCTCTCGGCCATCGATCGGTCGAGTTTGTCTTAGGGAAACTCGGTCGTTGGTCAACCTGACCTAAAATCATCAAACTTAATTTCTAGCCATTTGAGTGATAATTAAATTTATTTTTCAAGTCTATTATGTGTATTGAACATACTTAGGCACATATGACTCATCATTGGGTACTATTTTGTGATAAAATGACGTTTGTGAGAAATACCCAAAAATAAGAGAAAAATAAGGGAAAATGAACATGAAAAACCAATTTTAAGCATATTATCAAGAAAACATGATCAAATTTAAAGCAAGACATATAGGATAGATAACAACTAGCTAGAAGGCATATCAGATTCATTCAAGGCAGTTATATGCAATTTTAATCTAATAAAGTTAAATTTCTCTATAGCTAGAGGTTTAGTGAAAATGCCTGCCAACTGATTTTCCGTGTCCACATGCGTGATTTAGATATCCTTCTTGGAAATGTGGTCATGAAGAAAGTGATGAAGAACCTCTATATGTTTAGCTCCACTATGCAATATCAAATTGTAAGACAAGTTAATTGCACTAGTATTATCACAATAGATAGGAGAAGCATCAAAATGAATGTTAAAGTATGGAAGCATTTGCTTCATCCATAGGGCCTAGGCACAACAACTCCTGACTGCAATGTACTCAGCCTTGGTGGTTGATAATTCCATTGTGCTCTGTTTCTTGGAGAACTAAGACACCAATCATGGTCCTAGGAGGAAATAAGTGCCACTTGTGCATTTTCTATCAATCAAGCACCTTGCATAATAGACATCATTATAAGAAATAAGAGTAAAGTCCCTTGACTTGGGATACCATTGTCCAAAATTTGGAGTTTTGGCCAAGTACCTTAAAATCCTCTTAACATCTATAAGATGAGATTTCCTAGGATTTGATTAAAATAGAGCACACACACCAACACTAAACATTATATCAGGTCTAGAGGAAGTTAAGTAAAGTAAACTTACAATAATACCTCTATAGATCTTCTCATCTACCTTCTCACCTTCTTCATCTTTATCAAGTTTGGTGGTGTTTGACATGGGTGTGTCCATCGTCTTGGTGTTCTCCATCCCAAAGTGCTTAAGTAGTTCACTTGTGTACTTGCCTTGGTTGATGAAGTTCCCATCTTTTATTTTTTTGATTTGAAAACCAATGAAGAATGTGAGTTCACCCATCACACTCTTCTCAAATTCACTCTGCATAAGATCACTAAATTCTTTGCAAAGATCAAGGTTAGTTCTTCCAAAAATGATATCATTAACATATATTTAAATGATAAGAAAATTGTTAGAAGTGTGCTTTAGAAACAAGGTAGAATCCACTTTGCCCATGATATAACCATGATCTAACAAAAATTTCTTTAATTTCTCATATCAAGCCCTTGGTTCTTGTTTGAGTCCATAGAGAGCTTTTTGCAACAAAAAAATATGGTTAGGTAGACTATCATGTTCAAAGCCAGAAGGTTGTGCAACATACACTTCCTCCTCAATTGTACCATTCAAAAATGCACTTTTAACATCCATTTGATACAAAAGAAAGTTTTTATAACTACCAAAAGCAAACAATATATGAATGGACTCAAGTTTATCTACATGTGCATATGTTTCATCGAAATCAATACCTTCCTATTGATTGTAGCCTTGAGCCGCTAACCTTGTGTTGTTCCTTACCACTTTGCCACTTTCATCAAGCTTGTTACGGTAGACCCATTTGGTGCCAATGATCTTTCTATCACTTGGTCTTGGCACAAGGGTCCAAACTATGTTCTTCTCAAATTGGTCCAGCTCCTCTTTCATAGCTAGGATCCATTCTTCATCTCCAAAAGATTCCTTGATATCTTTAGGCTCGAGTTGTGAGATGAAGGAATTGTTGGCTTGTTATTTATCGAGTGCAACCCGCGTCTTCACTCTTTCAAATGGATCACCTAAAATCGGCTCCTTTGGATGATTCTTTGCAAACTGAGGATTTGGATCCTTCTTTTCATCATCTTTTTCTTCTTCTTGAGTAACCACCTCTTTTCCCTTTTGGGTGATGTTGAGATTTTTAAGAATAGGAATTACTTCACCTAAAACATCATCATTTGGAACAATATATTTGGGAATAGAGGGGTTAGTATCAATAAACTTTACATTAATGGATTATTCTACCTTAAGATCAACATTAAAATCTTTATAACCCTTGCTAGTAGTGTTATATCTAAGAAAGAAAGCCTTGTAAGATTTTAGATCAAACTTGTCGAGAGAATTTTTCATATTCAAAACAAAACAAGGACATCTAAAAATGTGGAAATACTCGATAGAAGGATTCCTACCACGCCATATCTCATAGGGGGTTTTCTTAAGCGAAGGATGAGTAAAAACTTGGTTTTGAACAAAACATGACGTACTGACAACTTCAGCCCAAAACTTCTTTCGAGTATCATACTCTAGAAGAATGGTACTAGCCATCTCCTATAAAGACCTATTCTTCCTCTCTACAATCCCATTTTTTTGAGGTGTTCGAGGTGATGAGATGTAGTGTACATAACCCAATATTTGACAAAAATTCTCAAAAGCTCATTTTCAAATTCTTCCCCATGGTTACTACGGATGGAAACAATCCAGCAAGAAGCTTCATTCTCAAATCATTTACAAAAGATCAAGAAAACATCAATCATATCACTTTTAGAAATGAGAAAGAATGTCCAAGTATATCTAGAGAAATCATTGACAATAATAAGGCAATACTTGGAACCACGAAGCAATTGAGTTCTCATAGGTCCAAATACATCAATGTGAAGAACCTCAGGAGCTCTCTTATACTAAGGACTCCTTTTTGTTTGAAGGAGGACTTGGTTTGCTTTCCTTAGGTACAAGGTTGGCATTCCTCATCCTTTTCAAAATCCAATTTTGGAAGACCCTTGACTAAGTCCTTTTTGCTCAACTTCTTCAATTGATGCATATTTACATACCAATCTGGCTGTGCCAAAGAGAAATATCATTTGAGTTGACTACTAGGCATCTACCAAAAATAGTCTTAATAGAGTCAAGCACAATAACATAAAGATTACCACTACTAGTTCCCTTATATATAACTTGGTAGGTGAGGCAATCTAGAATGAAGCATTCAAAAGAAGTAAATAGAACAAAGTAACCATTATCACAAAGTTGACTAACACTAATTAAGTTGTGATGTAGGCCATCCACAAAAAGAACATTCTTGATTCACAAGGATTCACCTACATCACCCTCACTTTTGACTTTACCTTTCTTGTTGTCCCCAAAGGTGACCGATCCTCCTTTCTTCTTGGTGAAATTGTTGAAATGGGCTATGTCACTGGTCATGTGCTTTGTGCAGTCATTATCAACATTCCGTCTACATTTTTCCTACAAGAAAGGAGAATGTTGGTTCCCAACTCAAACTTTGGGATCCAAAGTTAGCTTGGGGACCCATTTCATCTTTGGGTTGGTCCCCTTAGGCTTGTAAGGACAAAAGGTAAAGTAATGATCATCACATTTACAATAATAACAAACCATCGGATTCATAGTACCCAAAGACTCTCCTACAAAGAATGATGTCTCCTTGCTCTTTTTCTTACCTTTGGCATTGCTCTTTCCCTTTAATACTTTCCCTACAAATCCCAAACCACTAGTACCACTTTGTTTGGTAGAATGGTCAAGGATTTCATTTAGGGAGTTCTTTCCTTTGAGGAATTTCTGTAGGGATGCACTCAATCTATGGTTATCATCATTTAAAGAAACAATAGTGGAAGATAAGCTAGATCTGTCATCCCTAGCATGCACAAGATCATCCTTAAGACATATAGCTTTAGTAAGATATGAATCATTTTCAAGAGAGATAGAAGCAACATTAACACTAGGCAACAAAGGTGTAGAAGATAGATCATTTACTTGACTAAGCAACCTAGCATTTTCATATTTTATCATTCAATATCTTTGAGATAGACATCTCTTTCTTCTTTACGAGCATCAATTAGGAGCTTAAATTTAGCATTTTTAGTTTTAAGTAAATCAATCTCTTTAAGGAAATTTTGGTTTTCTTCCATAAGATTCTCAGTATTCTTAAGGTAGATACCATTCTCAACTTCAACCCCATTGTATTGGAGTTCAAGAACAAGGTATTTCCCTTAAAAATTATCAATACTCTCAAGGTTAGTTTTCTCGTTGAATTCAAGAATTTCAAGCTTTTTCAAGCTTAGCATAAAGATCATCAATACTTTTTCCTAACCATTTTCTTTTAGATTTACATTTAGCAAAAGATGAGCGGGTAGCAAATATAACAGATTCCTTAGACAATTCATGCAAACTTACCTCACTTACCTCACAAATGTCTTCACTAGTAGAGACCATGAGAGAAGGTGGCACTCTCCATCTTCTTCGGAGATTGAGCTGCTTCAAGATGAAGCTTGCTAAGCCGCATGAGTTGCATTCTTGTATCTCTTGTCCTTCTTCCCCTTCCTCTTGTATTTTCTCTCCTTCTTGAATTCCTCTTCCTTCTTTGAGCTACTCTTGTGGTATGACTTTCTTGACTTTGGGCATTCACTCTTGTAGTGCCCCTTTTGACCACACTTGTATCATCTCAGAGTAGAAGAGGAGGAGGCTTGCTTTCCCTTGAAGTGTGTGCCCTTGATGTAGTTGGCTTCATGCTCACTAGGGCCTTCATCTTCACTAGAGGAGGAGGGTGAAGTCAAGCAAGTAAGTTGTTTTTGAAGGATGACAACCTCCACTTGTTCTTTGAAAGCACTATTTTTGACCTTCTTGGCTTCCTTCTCTTCTTGGTTGGCTTCTACTTCTTGCTTTTCAAGCCTAGGCTCATGGGCTTGAAGATTGCCAATGAGTTCTTCTGTTGGTATGTCACCAAGGCTCCTCAATTTTTCAATGGAGGTGACCTTTGACTCCCATCTCTTTGGAAGAGTTATCAAGATCTTTGAGTTGATTACACCTCTATCCAAAGTGCTACCCAATGCTGCCAGCCCATTGATGATGACATTGAGTCTTGAATACATCTCTGCAATCCCTTCTTTCTTACCCATCTTGGAGTTCTCTAGAAGGTTGTTCAACATGTATATCTTTGTCTCTTTGAATTGATTTGTGCCTTCATAGGTGATGCACAACTTGTCCCAAATCTCATAGGCGGTGTCCCAAGATGAGATCCGATTGAACTACCTAGGGGTGAGGGCTGTGTAGAGAATGTTAATGGCCTTGGCATTGAGTTCAACTTCCTTGAGTGCAGCTTCACTCCATGTTGCCACAACTCTGGTTGGCTCCTTGTAACGTGTGACCATCACCTTCTACATATCAAAGTTCATCCCTTGAATATAGAACTGCATACACCTTTTCTAACAGAGGAATTTGGTGCCATCAAAGACTGGAGGACGCATGGAGAAGCCTCCCTCTAGGTTGAGAGAACCTAGTAGGTTGTCGTCCATCTTCTCATCTCATGGGAGATTGTTGGAGAAGATCCTTGGCTCTTATACCACTTGTTGGATCTAAGGGCTCTAGAGGGGTGAATAGAGCTACAAAATTTCTCACAAATAAGATTAGACCTTCAAATTATATAAAGTTTAGAGAAATAGCATAAGTTCAAGTTGAAGTCCTATCTAAAAAGAATAGAAAGGATGAGAGAGATTGAGAGCAAGCACTTGACAAAGGGATGTAGAGTGGTTCCACACTTCAAACTAGAAGTGAGCCAGTCCACTACCGAGAGAGGTCAACCTCTAGGACTTTGCAAGTTCTTTTCTCTATATTATAACCAATAAGAGTTACAACACAAGGCCACCAAAGGACTTACCCATACAACCACAAGGAGATCTCCACCTTACCAAAGGGCTTACCCATTAGCTTGAGTCTTCAGCCTTAACCAAGGTCTTACCCACTCAAGCTCAAGTCTTCCACCTTGAAGGATTTTGCTTCTCCTCTTGGATATTTAGCCTTTTCCTTCTCCTTCATCTGGAGAATATCACCACCTCTTCATCAACCTTGAAGAGGACCAACTACAACTCCTTCTTCACTCGATGGAGCTTTCTTCACCTTCTCTTCATGTAGGAAAGGGATAGGGGAGTAGTGGAAGATTGAGATCTTTACATGCACAAGGGTGGAGCTCTCTTACAATATAACTAACTCACTCACAAATCACAAAATGAAGTGTAAACTAGAGAGAGAAAGGGGCTGAAGGAGTAGTAGCACACTCAACTATTGCAAGGATCTTGAATGTATTGAATGAGCAAACTTGGAATGAACTCCAAGGGGTCCTATTTATAGCTGGGGGTGCTCCCTTGAGTTGGGGAACACTTATGGCCGAAATATAGTCAGTTTTCTCAAGGCAATAGATCTATTTTCACCCCAAACAAGTCACCAATGGTTATAAACACTTAGGTCGAGTTTCAATAAAGGTAACTCGATAAAATCGACCGATCAACTAAAAGACAAAGTCAATTTTCAAACTATCGATCGAGTTTGTTCTGGGGAACTTGATCGATCAGCTAAAATTGAATTTGCTCAGTGAGTCGGTTGGTCAAGTTTTGTGAATGCACAACTCGATCGATGTGCCATATTTAGAAAATCCACCGTAGGATCGGTCGGAGATAGTAACTCGACTGATGAACAACCTACGATCAATTTTCTAAATTGATAAAATAGTGAAATAACCTTGGTATAAAGTGTCCCCCATATTTTTCTCATCTTAGTTACAAGTCATATCATCAACACAAGTGATTATAAAATTCTTGTAAGGTCATTTGAAGTGATTTCCTTATTAGCACACTTGCATTGCATTTGACTTGAACTTGGACAAGCTAGGGCTTGTGTAATTTGATCCTTTTCATGTACCTAAAGCCTGAAATCAATCTTAAACAAACATATTAGATACATATGAATGGAATGGTTAAGTCATTATCAAAATATGGACAATGTACAACCATTAGGTCAACAAATCACACTAGAAAAGGTTGTCCTTTGAAAATAAATGATTCCTTGTGGGTATATAGAATGGCCTAAAAAACACCTTTCGGCACCACTCATTTTAGATTGACCTATGAGAAATCTTATTATCTTCCCATAGAATTGGTTTCCTTCACAACTTGCTGATTCAGGCTGGAAAAGATATGAATTCCAAACACCCGTAATGACACACAAACTTGGTATTTCAAAAAATTAAGTGATCGACTCCTGAGTGGTTGTTTAATTCGGCACTTTGTGGCCACGAATTGATCATTTGATGACTTGAAATGGTCTATTTATGCGTCGTGGAGCCGATTGAAACAACTTCTCCTTGAGTTTAATGTTAGTTTGAAGTAGCTTCTTTGATAACTGCCACACCTACTACTACAGCCTCGTCTCCTATTCTACTCATCCACAAACATAGTGATCTTCAACCCTACATCTCGTCTTTGAGATTCGCTCGGGACGAGAAAAATTCTATGTTTCAAGGTGGAGGTGAGTGGTACATACCAATTTCACCACCTATCTTCCCTTTCTAGCATATTTCTTTTTGTCATTTTATTCTGCATGTAGTTGCTTTCTAAATTAGTTCCCATTGTTCCTTAATTATGAAAAATGACCTTTGTCTAATCAGCCAAATCAATAGATTTTGTATCATTGTACCTCCTCAAATGCAACAAATCTTACTTGTAATTTTTTTTTACAAATTTCCATGATTAGAAAACACCATTTCACCTAGGACGCCTTACATTGATCCTTGGAAATGTTGGCAAGCCTTATTGCATTGATAAGAATCAAATAATTTTTTTTTCTATTTTTAACAATTGAGTAACTTACCATATCTTTTGTATAATGTGTAAATAGGAAAAATCAAACAATGACATTCCCCAATAAAAGAATAGTGAAATGCACTGCAACAACCCCCTTCCACCATTCACCTTGTAAAAACTAAAACCAATTTATGACAAAACCCAAGTCCATGGTTGCATAATAATCCCCCTAATATTCTTCCGTACCCTCATCAAATTTCATTGGGACGTATCAACAAAAGATGCCAAAGTAGACACCAAAAAATATGCGGTCAGTGTAAATGCAGTACATGAATAAAAACATCCCAAGTTGAATAGAGGAGGAATCATCTTCTTGCATACCTCATTAATACATGTTCATGTGCAAATTTTACAAATAAATGTGGGATTGCCAAAGTAAAAGGAGATAAAACTGATTTACATACAATTTCTTGAAATAGAAGTAAGCTATGAAATATGTTTTAATAGAGAATGTTGAATTTTGTGTTTTGTGATTCTAGGAGATTCGGTCGCTAGGCCAAGAACAGAGGTAAGGAAAAAGTGATGCTATTAGGGTGAGGAAATACATGTCATTAAAACAAAATAGAATAATTTTTTATTCTTTGTTGATTGAGGATAAGCAAACATTCATGTATAAGGTATTTTGATGAATGTATATTCATCACTCTTTAATTGCTTCCCTTAAAGTCTTTTTATAGGAGTTTATCTCAAATTTTCCATTTTTTGAAAATAATTATAATTTACTTTCTCTTTGATCATTAACGCAAATTATAATCATTTTCACTCATATTTTGAAGATTCAACAATCACTTACAATTTCTCAACTTGGGAAGACAAGAACATTCCCCTTCACTTATGAATCAAAAGTGTGGGGAATTCAATTATAAATTTATGACCATCACAATACATGCATCATGCGGTTAAATCATGAATCAATCAGTTCATTCTTGTAGAGGGTCACACCTCATAGTCCCAAATGGATGTTTCACTCCTCAACTCAACCTTTCCACACTGGATATTCAACAACTAAAATGAGTGTTTCATACATTTGAACTACTCGGCTCAAAATCCCAAGTCATGCGATTCAAGATTTTTAGGTGCCGACCCGGATTTCTTAGTGACCAAGTCATGGTAAAATCATGTCATCACCCACTCTTCTAGGATTTTAACCCACATGATCATTATTCTAAAGCAGTTGCCATCCACTCTTTTTATCCCCCTTTAATGGTTTCTAGCCACTCCTTTCCTGTTTAAAAGGAGGGGTGACTTCACAATAAAAGGGGATCCAAAATTTTGTATCTTGCACTCTAGTTTTCAGCACTTGTTTACTTTATTCTTGTAGTTGTTATCCTCAGTCTTCATTAAAAGTTCTTATTTCCATTTGTTCTTGGTCTTCTTATAGGGAGAAAGGAATTAAAAAGGGCAGCCATTTCATTGTCACTAGACTAAGATCCTTTTGGATTTGCTTCTTTCTAGTCTATGGCTTCCTTTCTTTATCTTCTATAGATCGTGAGTAGTTTCCTATATTGGGGCATGGGGAGTAGCCCCATAGCCATAGTTGACTAGATCTATTTCTATATGATGTTGCTTGTTAGATGAATTTTTTTTTTGGGATTATTGCCCAACTTGAACGACTTGATCTTTTGTTTTGTCAAATGTTTGTCTTGGATGATGTGACCTTGGACCCCGAGGCTCGGTATAGTCAAACAAATGCACAAAGATCAGGATGAGATCTCAGAAGGGATATTGTTGGGATGTTTGGGCATGTATCTATAAATACCAGGATCAATGGGTTAGCAGAGAGTCTGACTTTTGTAAATGCATTAGAGGATGCTTTCACATACTTCATCTAACTTATTTTATCTACATAAATTTCCATTGATCTCATTTTTTACCAGCTATGGTGAAAAAACCAATAACTCCCATATCCTTTATCATAGATTCAATACTTTCCCAGCCACTTGTTTTCCAATCACTCTATTTCTTTCTTACAATGTAATTATGCTCATAAATAATCTTTGTTTTATTGTTCCTACCATAACACTCTTTTCATTTCTTCTTCGCATAATCATTTCTTTATTTGTTCTTAGTGTAACTTTTAATTTCTATTCTAGTATAATATTTATTTATTGTCCTAGCATAATAAAACCTTCAACTAATAGATTTTCAAATATGCATCTAAATAAAAATTTGTTAAAAGCAACCGATTCAAATCCAAATCTTACAAATGTTGTCTTGTAGGATAGGCCCTCTCTATACTAATATATTAACTTTAATTGGTTGTTTTGTTGTTAACAAGAGGTTAAACTCCAAGAATCAACCCTAGTGAATTGGGTTGTAAATGAAGCATATCAACAAAGTAGTACATAAGAATAGTTATAGTAGTTATAGACTAGACGCAAGAATTATAGTAGAGCAGTTTACAATTTTTATAGTCCACAAATGCTAACAAAACAGGAGGTGTTGGAGGAAGTATCCTTTGATCACGAGTAATTTAGAAATAAAGAGATAGGTAGTTCGATCCTCTAGCTTTAGGTGGTTCAAAAGGGACGCTGAATATGATGGATATGGAGGGGGTGTTTATAGGTGGATATTAGGATTTAGTGTATTATAAAAAATCTTTTGAATAGGTGGTACATCACCCAGATATGTCATATTACAGGGGCATGCAGATCGAGGTAATCTACCATGTGCCACGTAACAAATGGCTAGGATCCGTCAGGTGTCCCAATTGGTTGAAAGCTGGTTTCTTGATTTTCCAGTAATTTTTGGAACGTTTTAAAGAAAAATCAAAGAAAATTGAGTAGAAAGATAATTCTGGATTATCTCACATATTTATCATGAAACAAAATTGATTATGTGTGTAGAAAAAGAAAGATTTTTATTTTGGATAATCAACTAGGCAACTTCTCCAAAAGTGCTTACAAAAAGTAGAATTGAAGAAAAGTATATACTTTTGTTTGAGAAAGGTTTCTTCACAAAAAGTCCCAAAATGGGTGAAATTCGGTGAAAATAGATGAACTATCTTTTCACTGAAACATAAAAAATATGGAAAATGATAAATGGGAAAATGGGTGGAATGTCAAATGGATTCATCATTAGCAAGGGTAGTGTGCATTAATCATGAATTTCAATCAAGTGAGCACAAGGGTGTCATCAATATGAATACCAAAAAAGATCGATGAAATTCTTGTGCATGTATATGCAATACATTGATATAGGTCATATAGTTAAATAACTTATATGTTTTTCATTAGTCAATCATGATTAGAGTGATTGACTGAATAAGATTAAATTTGTTGTGTTCAAATAATAAATTAAATATTGAGTAATCTTGTAATATGTTATTAGTAGGACAACTAAAGAAGATTTGTTATGTTAGTATGAAAATGATATGGTACTAATATTTTAGATTTTCTTAGGGTGACTACGTGAATAAATTGAATGTGTTAAAATAATTATTAAGTTATGTTGTTATATCAGATTGGTTGGTCAAATAAACAAATTGATTATGTAATGTCCATGTCTGGTACTATGAATATACATATGTAGACCATCATTAAATTTATATTGTATGGGATTTTGGATGTAATAAGGTTGAATCCAATGCGCTCATAAAATAAAATATAGACTTTTTATAAGAAAAAAACAAAGCAGTACATCAATTAACAAGAATGTATTGCATGAATACATCACTCTTTTTTACTTGGTCTTGTCCTTTAAAGATGTTGATTTTCCCTATTATTGTGGATAATTATAAGAACTATCCTTTATATGGAATTTTTGTGCTATAAAACATGGCAATGGTTGATATCTAATTGTAGAACATGCAGTGGTTGATCTCTAAATGAAGATATTGAATTTTCATATTATTATGTATAATCATAAGAACTATCCTTTGTACGGATTGCTTGTGTTGTAGAACATGGTAGTCATTGATCTGGAATTGTTTTATAGTTCACATTTGAGCATGAGAATGTGTAGCTTGGGTTTTTTTGCAACTGTCTACTATTTGAGTCAGTGGAACTTGTTTTTTTTCACCATGACTTGTTCAATCACTGCTCCTCCTTATATGATTTCTTTTCTACAGATGTCGGGTGTCTGATCCTTTTTTAAATGAAGGTTTCTCATGTGAATGGTATTAACAAATCTTTAGTCTAAAATAAACAAGTCAATAAGTCTCCTTAGCATATCTGTGAGCATAAATGAGTACATTGCATATCAACTATTAGTAATGGCAAATTTAAATATAAGTGTTGTCTAATATTGCACATAGTGTATACTGAAATAACTTGTTCTGTAGTGTGTGGTATACTGACATTTATATATGCATCTCCTAATTTAAATTTAATGTCCTCGCACTTCTCTTTGGATGATCTAGAAAAACTAGGAAATCCATGACAGCTTATTTATATCATCCCCACTCTGTGCACCATCAAATTGTTTTAATGTGTTTGAGTTCGAGTCATGATAAATACGGATAATTTCTTTCTTCCTGTGGTCCAATATGTATTGACTATGATTTCAATATTCTTATCATGACACAAAGCATGTGACAACACAGAATGCCATTGTATTCAAAGTATATATAAGAGAATTTCATGTTCTGTGATGAAGTATCATACATGATATTTAAATGTCTTACAAACATTTTAAATTGATTAGAAGATTCATTATGTTGTAGTGTTTGATTACATTGAAACTAGCCATCATTTTTTTACATGATTATCATGTTTTATTTCCTTGTTCCAAAAAATCAGTTTTGCGAGCCATCAGTTTTGCCCCTTATTTCCTTTTACAGAATGAATTTTTTTAAAGGCTTTTGGTTTCCATTTTTTAATACGTTTGGAATCTATTGAAAGAGTTTAAGGAATCAACAATTACCCTCTCCTTGACTACCATTAAAGCCACCATTTAACCTTGACAATTAAGACACACATTGGGTAGACCAACAATTGTAAGTTTAAGGTAGTGTTAGTTACTCTCTATTTAACTATCATTATAGCCACCACTTAACAATGACGAGTAAGAAGCACGTTGGGAAGACCAACAATTGTGATGTGGGGAAGGTGTGTTGGTTGTTACAGCGAGGTTTAGATGAGACTCTCTATATATAGAAGATGTCTGCTCTCCATTCGAGATATACCAATATACCTACATACCAATATACCAATACACAATTATACCAGTATACTAAGATACCAACACATCATGATCCAGAGAAACACAGTTACATACATTTCGAGAGAGTTTATCTTGTTCTAATTTCTTCTGACTGGAACATTCCTAATTCATTTACCACAACAACACCCTCCATTCATCTTCAAACCTCTTTGCTTGCTGCAATCCTTGTGTTATCGACACTTCACGGGGCCTCCATTTTTTCTTTGCAACAAATAGAAAAAGGAACGAGTTCAAAACAATCCTCTCACTTGTACCACGAGGTTGTGCCAAAGTTGGGGTGGCTGAATCTTGGAGACAAATCACCTGAAAATCTCATGCTAGGCATGGCAAATTCTATCTTGAAGATAGTGCTTCACATGCCTTCATCCCAGGTTTTGGAGTTTGCATCTTCTAACAAATTGCTATTTTTCTTTGAATCCATAACTACTATTATTACTAATGCATATTTAGGTTCTTAACTTTGTTCCTTAATCAATTACATCTATGTAATATCCAACAATTTCAAGACAAATCCCTAAACAATTGTTAAATAGATCCTTTTTTGTTAACTTCCTATTTTTCTGATATGGATTCAAAAGCCATGCTTTCTCTTGATGACGTTGCTTTCCTTCGCCCAGAAAAGTTTTGTGGTCTACACTTTCATTGTTGGCAGTAGAAAATGTAATCCTGACTCACCTCTTTGGGTCTAGTTTCCACTATCTTACCCGAAGATGAGTTTATACCCATTGTGCCTGAACCAAAACCCACAAACCTCATTGTAGGAGAAGAGAAACTTGAACCTATGGTGCCTATAACCCCTGTATCCACTCCTATATCAATAGAAGCTGATTATTTATGTCATGGAAAGATTCTTTCAGCCTTATCTATTGAACTCTATGACATCTACCGTAGGATCCCTACCGCTCATGAACTTTGGACAGATCTAGATTCAATGTTTGGTCTAGAAGATATTGGTCTTGAGCATTATGCCTTTTTTGAATGACTAACATACAATATGGTTGATGATAATCATGTTTTGACTCAAGTTCTAGAATACCAAAACTTAGTTTCTACAGCCATGACTAAGGGTTATAAGATTGATGAAAATGTTCAAGTAGAAACCCTCATAGAGAAACTCCCACCTTCTTGGAAGGTTTTTTCTAGGACCCATAGACATTAAAAGGGAATATGTCCATGGCATCCTTACTTAAATCCCAAAAAAATGAGGACAAACATAGGGAACAAGACAGGAAGTCTATCCATATTGTCAATATCATTATAGGTCATAAAACCAAGAAGAAGCCTAACCCTCCCCATTTCAATAAGAAATCCAAAACTTATTTTAAGGGCCGCAAGAATCACCAAAGTAAGAGTAACAATAATAGTGATCAATGAGAAAAATGTGTATGCATTGTGTGTGATAAACCTGACCACTTAGAGAATGTGTGTAGATTTCATAAAGGTCAAAGAAACCAAAATGTCTAGACTCCTAAAAGTTCTAAAGTAAACATGATCATTGTGGGGGAAGCCCATTCCTATTCCATAGAAATGTTAGAAAATCTGACTATTGTTTCTGCCAACTTATCTTTTGATTGGTACATGGACTCCGGTGCCACCTGTCATATTTAATTTAACCAATCCCTCTTTTCTTCCTACTCAAACGAATCAGATAGAGTGATCATGTGGGGAGCTCATTCATCCACTATCTCGATTGCAGGCTACGGATGTGTTGACATAAAACTTACATCCAGAAACACTCTTAGATTGCATGATGTCCAACACGTTCCCTCTTTCTATAGAAATCTGATTAGTCGAGTGGTTTTACAACATTATGGTTATACCTTGTTGTGTCAAGGCAATTACATTGTAATTTCTAAGAATGGTTCTCTTCTTGGTCTTGTTTATACATGTGATGGTCTTATTAAACAATCTTCTATTTCATGTAATGCATCTTCTTTTAATGAAACATCTTCAACTATTTTAGTTTCTAAAACTTGTGATGTTTGGCATGCACGTCTTGGTCATGTAAATAAAAATATGATGAAAGATATGATTCCTTTAGATCTTATTCCCAAGACTCATATTGATATGTCTAATAGATGCTAGATTTGCATGCAAGCTTAGCTCTCTGAGAAGACACTTAAATAAGTATATCAAAGTACATATTTGCTTCAATTAATTCATTCTGATGTTTTTGATTTAGATAATGTTTTTACTCATGATGACATGAGATACTTTGTGACATTTTTAAATGAATTTTCGAAATATTGTTCTATATTCTTGCGGAAAACTAAGGATGGACAATTAGAAAAATTCAGCATCTATAAAAACCAAGTGGAGAAATAATTAGATACAAACATTAAGAGAGTGAGGTTCGATAGAGGTCGTGAATGTAACGAACCCCTCCCCATGTTATGCCATATTCAGGAGGATCAAGAGGGTAAGGACAATTATCATAAATATAAGACCAACACTTTAGCAAATAACCATACATAATTAATAATTTTTTCACTAAATGGGAAAGAGCTTGAACAATATGAAATGTTACACTCTCCATGAAGAAGTTACATAATTTGGATTTCTAAAGTTTCCAATATGAAATATAGTCTAACGAACTAAATAATCCAGATTTGCATTAGTTTCTCTTCTTTTGGTGCCTTCTTTTCTAGACGTTCATTTTCCATAGTATATGAAAAAATGATAGTTGATTATCCTAAAATGTTGAGAAAAAAAACTCGGTCAGTTTAACAAGTTATACTGGTAAGTGGAGGAAATAAAATGGTCGCATCAAGTTGTAACAACATATTCATAACAATTATTGTTACAAAATCAAAACTAACATTTTCCTCATAACTTCTGAACCCATTTTTACTAAACCACTGGAATACCCTTTTAGGGTTTTGTCCCTGTAGTGGATGTCAGGCCACATTCTCAATCTAGAGCCCATGTGCCATGTTGGTTGGCACCTTCTCAATCTGGAGTTAGGTGCCATGTTGGTCTTCCCAATCTGGGTTTGGGTCCTAGTATTGTCCAATATGACCTTCCAAATCTATGGTGTGGTAACTCTCAATATTCCCAAACTTTCAGAATTGGTATGAGAGGTTTGAGAAAGTAATAAGCATATAATGTGATATCCATAATGAATTTATAGATTGTAGGAGATAAATAAATAAGCAAGCATTTATTTGCAATCCATTTGTCAATACTAAAAGAACATCAGCAAACTAATGTGGTTAGTCTTAGGCATAATCACACACCTTCCTCAGGAGTACTTGATATCCAAGCAAACAATAAACAAAAGCAACTAATCAAGCAACTATCCTAAAATTAAAGTGTGATACCCATGCATTATTATTTTATTCAAAATTCACCATTAAGACTGACTTTGGTTCCAAGTTAGGGATTCATTAGGGTTTTGGCTTTCCAAACCCTAATTAATACTTTTCATGCTCTTTTGGTTTACAAACTCTAATGTTACCTTTTTATGCACTTTTTATTTTAAGAAAACCCTAATTAATCAATTAATGGGTTATTAGTATAAAATTAGATCCATGTTATCCTTTTTATCATAAAATATCAATCTTTGATTATTAACATCCATTGCACATTAAATATCATCAAAATCTAGAATTAGAGTTTTCATGCACTAAATACATTAAAAAGACAACATTGTAGTCTTTTTGAACTAGAGGCACATCTAGGTCATGATTAAATTTTTATTAATTTCTTGTACTTGTCTAAGTAAGATTCATATATTATTGGCCTTGATTGGACATTCCTATGATTCATATAATTTTTACAAATTAAATTCATTCTAACTAATGGGGGGTTGCCATGTAGGCAAGGAGCCCCAGACCCTGCCCTGCCAACTCGGCTAGGTCAGCCTATTGGCTCGTCCTAAATCAGAATTCTTCCCACGTGGCAAGCTCGCTTGTTAAATAAGTAAAAGGGGGAAAATATGGTATTGCTCTTACCTCTTCAACAGGGCCAAGGGCAGGCTAGTAATTTCTCCTCTAGTGTCTTCCTCCTTCATTCACAGGCCTATGAGCAGGGTCGACATGTCCCACTCAACCCTCTAGTTGAGTCTACAATCTAATGCGCCAGTGCAGAAGTAAGGTCACCTTCACCTTCGTCTTGCTTGTTGGAACTCAAGGTGGGCTTCAATTGCTAGGGTCGTGGTCAGAGACGATGGGATGAGATCCAAGTATCTCCTACAAGATGACTGAATAGGGTGGAGGTGGAGGGTGAGGTTATCATAGCAATTGAGGCCAGGGAAACAATAGTGGGATTCAGTCAAAGCATTGGAGGCGATTTGTGATCTCGCATAGGGTTTAGGGTCCCCTATATATACCCTTCTATGTTGGTTGGACGCCACGTGGATGGATTATTTGGCGAAACCTCTAGAGTGCTCCAAATTTGGTGAAACTTAGGATAGGTGAGTTCATCATGTTCCCATGAAGACAACGATCCAATTTCCTGATCTACTCATGCATTAATTCATGAGGAAATCATCTTTAAAGTTGGCAAGTCTGTGTTCTCATTTTCTTATGTGACTGAGGTAGGTGATAATCAAGTCATCATGGACATGAGATCTAACGGTCCCGAATCATCACAAAAACACATATTTATCTAAAATGAGAAAAAATCTTCATGACATTTAATGAATTAAGTCATTAACCCATTCACTTTAAGATTTCTAGAAAAAATCATATATCTCTCTCCTTTTATCTTTTTAATCCAAAATTTTCAGGAATGTTTGAAATGATTTTATTTTGATGTGGGTGAGGTGTGTGACAAAAACACGAATATAAAAGATGATTTTCTAAATATCCAAGTCTTCTCCTAGAAACGTACATTTTAGGCATTAACTCATTCCTTTTCTCTTTCTTATCTTCTCTATTTTCTTGATTTTGATTGGTTTTCTAAAAATAAAACCAATCGTTAGTGGTCATCCATGCCACGTTGTAGAGAATTCCACACTAATCTCACAAGCACATCATTTATTATTCCTTATCTTTTTCCTATTCCCTATTAATGGGTTTTCTTCTCTTCTACTTCCCATATATCTAGTATTAGATTAACAAGATAGTAAAATCCACAAATTTCTCCACCAAAGGGGATTATGCAAAAGAAATCCCTACTTTTAAAACAAAGCATAACATATTTCTAATATGCCATTTTGTTCAAATAATTGCATTTCAATTGTACAAATACACGTGAAAAACCAAGTTATAGTGCTTCTAATGAACTTAACAAGTCATGTGAGGACCACGAACTTATACATGAAACCACTACCCCATATAATCCTCAATCTAAATGGGTAATTGGGAGGAAAAGTAGAACATTGATTGATATGTTCAATTCAATGCTAGTAGAGTTTCAACTTAGTCACATAAGGTGGGGTGACCTCTTCAGACAACCAACTACTTTCTAAACCATATACCATTTAAACATGTAGATAATACTCACACAGAACTTTGGCTTAAAAAATCCATTCTTAAAATACTCCAAAGTGTGGGGGTGTTAGGCCAAGGTTAAAATCCGTGATTATAAAAAGAGAAAACTAGGACCTAAAACTGTTGATACTGTCCTTATAGGATATGTTGAAAACAATAATGCCAATTGATTCCTAATAATAAAATCTGATAGCTCAGACATTAGATTGAACTCTACACTTTTGATTAGACATGTAGATGTTGTCTATTATGATGTTGTATTTACTCTCAAGGAAAATGTTCCTAGATAGGTTTGTGAAGATCCTTTTCCTCCTCTCCTCAAGAACATATTCTTGTTCCATCCTCATATGAAGTAGAACATGAACTCCTTGTAGATGAACCTCCCAGTGACCTTAGTAAGGGTAAAATGACTATAATTGATTAAACTATGGTCCGAACTTTTGCACCTTCTTACTAGATGAAGACCCAATTACCAATGGGTATGCCACAAAGTCCATAGAGTATAGCTTTTGAAAGGTGGTTGTTGACAATAAAATTGAATCATATGAGAAAGCATGCTTGGATTCTTACTAAGCTTCCTCTAGGTTGCAAGATTATTGGATGTAAATGGGTATTTATGAAAAATATGAGGGAAAATGGTTCCATTGAAAAATTGAAGGCCAGAAAATTAGCCAAAGGCTTTAGTCAAAAGGAAGGATTTGATTAGTTTGATACATATGCTCTGGTAACCAAAATATCTACCTTTTGTGTCCTAATTGCATTGGTTGTGATCCATAAACTTAAAATCCATCTAATGGATGTCAAGACAAGTTTCTTAAATGGAGATCTTGAAGAAGAGATATATATGGATCATCCAGAAGGTTTTGTAGCACCTAGACAAGAACACAAATTTTGCAAACTAGCCAAGTCCTTGTATGGACTTAAACAAAAACCTAAACAATGGAATGATAAGTTTGATAAAATAGTTTTATTTTTTAGATTTATTCAGACTGAATCTAACCATTATATTTATTCCAAAACTTTTGGTGATAGTTGCATCATTATGTTCTTGTATGTATATAATACATTGATGTTTGGATCTAATTCCAAAATTATAAATGAGACTAAATATTTTCCTAATATGAATGATTTAGGACTTGTTGATGTAATACTTGGTATTAAATTGAGTACATCCTCTTCTAGTTTTGTACTTAAGTAAACTCATTATGTAGATAAAATCTTGCATAGATTCGAAATATTTGATTGTACACCTATTAATACACCTTATGATCCTAAATACACCTTATTAACATAGATATACACAAGTGATAGGAAAGTTGATGTAGCTAGCCAACTGCACTTGACTTCATATATCTTATGTTGTAAGTAGATTGAGCAGGCACACAATTTGTGTAAGGAGTGGGATCCCAGAGGGGAACCAATCCCTATTAAAAATTTGAAAAATAAAACCTATAGTC
Organism: Alisma plantago-aquatica; assembly: GCA_963693085.1. Taxonomy (NCBI): domain Eukaryota; kingdom Viridiplantae; phylum Streptophyta; class Magnoliopsida; order Alismatales; family Alismataceae; genus Alisma; species Alisma plantago-aquatica. The sequence continues at coordinate 180,188,814 of OY856415.1, forward strand.
AAAACATACCTAAAAGATATGTTTGAGTGGGTGTAAAATTTTAAAATAATATTTATAGTATAATAAACAACCAAAGTGTAGTAGTGGAATAAAAACATTGACTATAATCAAATTCTAATAAGTTTATGAAAGAACATCTTAAACTTACATGTAAGGGTACATCATAAGGATCCTTGTAGAGGGAAATCTAAACCACATCAAGATTGTCGCCAAGCTTTAACTTCTTAAGCTAGGTCAATAACTTTAGGCCATGTCCTCCACATCCTTCACCGAGGGTTGGAAGCATATCCCAGTAAGAAGAGAAAAATATAAGACATCATCAAAGGCTGGTATGTGCATACTAAAAAAGTAAATTGAGCAATGTCATGAAACAAATGACAACAAAAAAATAGAATCTTCCCATAGAAAAGAGAAATACCACCCAAGTGGGTATCAAGAGAAAATAATCACAATAACAAAGATACTTGCCATAAAACAAAACAATATAGTGTGCCACTATAGCACATATAGAGAAAGTAGGGCACACACCCCACAATAATCATCAAAGTTGCATGTATATGAGATAATCATAACATTAGAACAATATAAAGACAAAGGCGTCCAAGGCTTCACATCCTTGAAACTCAGGTATGGGGCACCACCACCTTCATCCCAAAAATAGGGGCAACGCCCAAAACCCAAAGCAGTTACACCACTCTATTTCTATTGAATCACATAGCATGTAAAATATAGAGGCAAGTAAAAAGTATAGACAGATTATACAATGTTTCCATCACACAATGGACATGCAACACATTCATCCACATGCAAGTGGGACCAAGATATCACATATCCACAGATAAACATCCACATCATAGTGGGCACATATCATTAAAAGTCCAACATGCACCAAGGCACAAGATAAGAGTCAACAGAATATCCAAGATTACCACAAATAAGATAGTTCACTAGAACCATGATATCAAAAGATAAGAGCAATGTGTATAGGCTATTGTCCATAGGACCAAGAGAAATAATAATATAGGTGAATTTCTCAACATGGAATAATAAGAGATGCAAAACATACCTCAACTTCAGATTCCAAAGTCCAAAGTCACTTCTAGATCCAAGTCTAGGTCTCCAAAGATCCTATTAAACATGTATATAGATTTTCAGTCAATTTCATATCATTATTCAAACCGTACAAATCACCTTTTTCTTAATGTGTAAATTAGGTTACAAAAACTATGCCATATTTTATTATATGTTATTATGAGTCTAAAACATATTTTATTATATTGTTGTGACTTATAAATATTTAGTTATGAATTTTACAAGCTATTGCATCTTTAGGAAAATCCATTAAAATATCATTTTTATAACATTAGAACCAGGTGAAAAAACTAGTACCATTAGAAAGCCCATTTTTTTGTGATTTCAAAACATGTTTTATTTTGTTTTTAAGAGTTACAAAAAATTTATCATGAATTTTAGAAGAAACAACCAACAAGAAAATCTTATAAATCTAGATATGCACCCTATTCATTTATATATAAAACCATGTTGGTGTGGCCCTATAAGAATCGGATGCCTAGCCCAGGCTTCTAGCCTGCCAGGCTTCCAGCCTTCCAGGCTCAACTCTGTATGATAAAACAAAGAGGGAAAAATAACGACATTGTCCTAGAGTGAAGAACAAAGAAATAAAAGAAAAGGACAGGGGTAAACTAGGAAAAACATGTCGAACCATGTTCCTCACTTGCTCCTCCACAAGAGAAGCGCAGTTCTTCTGAAGCTCTCCAACCATGGGGAGGAAACCCAAAACTCAATAGGCAAGAATCAACTAGTGGTTCAACCTGATCTGGTATGAGCCTGAGGTCTCAACGAGCCCAACATGAAGCTGCGAGACAACCCAGGGGCAAGGCTATTGTCGCTTCCATGCCAGCAATGCAAAGGGGAGGAGAGACCCCAAGAAACTAATCACCTAACCAAGTATGCCAGGGTGTGCGATAGTTCAGAGAAGATAAGAACAAGCCAATACATCGGCAAAACTAGCAGACATAATTCAAAGGAGAAACGAGATCGAAGAGCCAAAAATCAAACCTATGGTCAGAATCAGAATGTGAGGGAGGATAAAGAGGGAAAGAAAGGGCTTGCCTTGTGGCCATATTGACTGGATGGAAAGCTTTGTATGAATGAGAGGATCATTTCCAGCTCACATATGAGAATAGAGGTGACCAAAAGCCATGGCTTGAGATGCCTGAAAGAACTTGAGGCAAGGAATATGGGCATGTGAGTATGGGACTTCTATTCAGAGGAGTTTGGAGTCAAAAGAGTTGTGGGATTGATTCCTAGATGCAAGGTGGAAGTATTAGAAGGGTTATATAGGGTTCCAATGATTTGGGTCATGAGGAAATAAGAAAACTGATGGGAAACAAGGGAGGTACATAGGAAGAAGAAACGAATTGAGGGGTTTCCAATCTTTTATATATAGGAAAGTGATTAAATTTGGGGCTTTTGTGTTCATCTTGGAACAAGGAAAGTGAGGGAAAAGGAATCGAAGGAGAAAAATAAGAGATGCTGGAAAGAGAGATGGAGGGAGAGGAGAAAGATTGAGAGAAAAGATCAGAGAGGGGAACCTGTTACAACCCTGAACAAATTAGGGAGAAGAGGTAGAAGGGAAAGCATACGCCGCACAATCAAATCCGTGGGTCACAATGAGACCTGAAAATTGTAAAACCATGTGACAAAATCAAATACGTAAATCTTACCCAAATCGGAATCTAAATGAAGTGATATTTAAATAATTATGTTCTTTGTCCCAACTTTAATTGAGGGTCCAAATCTTATTCAAATTAAGTGAAATTTTATGCAGAGGCTAGATAAAGCACGTAGATTCTGATTATGCAATTAGATTTTCCTTTTGGGAACTTTTGATGTGTTAAATAAATCAAATCTTATTTTCTCTTTCCTCCTTCATTAATGACTTTAGGACTCTCCAAATTTTATGAAACTTCACCCACAAGTCGAGTTAAGTATGTTGATATGAATTTGCCATTAATATTACATGATGAAGATGTTTGTTCATTTATATAATAGTTCGAAGATTCTACACACTTTGTCTCTTGTGATTTCATTTTTTAAACAAGAATTTTCCAAACTGTATGAAAATTCACCCAAAGGCTATATTTATTATGTAGATTACGAATCCAAGATTACTTTTCCTCTTTTGGAGTCATATATCATATTATTTATTACTTATGGCTTTTATTCATTTTCTCTGCCCTAAACTTATTGTATTATTTTAAGGTTATCTAATTAGATGAAAATTGATATGTAGACTTATTTCGATATGTAAATTATGAATTTGAAGTTTATTTTTACTTTTAAGACTTTCTTATATGTGGTATGTCATATGGCCCATTAGTGGCTCATTGACCACTTTATTCCTCCAATTAAGTTCTTTAACTTTTTGCTTCTATCTAACAACTCATATGTGATTATTAAGCATCATTTGTCAAGTTTTCCACAATATATACCTTTTGTAACACATTTTATATTTTTTATTGTCTTAATTACATGCATTAGCCTTTTAGATTTAACTTTGTTTGGCTTAGCCCAAAAGGTCTTATAGGGTAGGGTTTAAGATTTGGCATGTTAGAACACTCTGCCCCTTATAAGGATTTTGTCATCGAAATCTTTTGATCCAAACATCAACAACCCACTATTCTCCACCCCTTAAAAGGATTAACCTAACAAGTCAAACTAAACAACTTTTTAGACTACCCTCATATCTCTTTGTTGTGAATGTTTTAGAGATTTATGTTATCCATGTATCCAACTAAAAGTCAGAACCAACTAGGGTTGAGTTTTAAGTTTTCGCGTCTCTAATCTATCAACCTTAAGAATCCAAAAATTCATAGGGTACAAAGGGTATGTCCACTACACCTTTATATTATTCCACATATTCCTAATCACTACATCAATACTAGGGTTAGCACTAGGTTTAGGGTTTCACTACCAAAACTTCTTAAAATCTTTATTGTGACTTAGTTCAAGAAAACTTTGATAAAATATAGAGAAGGAATTATTTTTGTACATATAGTATTATATGGAAAATATTTTTTGTTGTGAAAAATTTTGCGATTGAAAACTGAAATTAAGGCCCAAAATCGATGTGAATACCAAGTCACAATTTCCATTATATGATCTTCTTATTCTACTACATCCTCAACACCTAATCACATCCTCAAGTTAAACCTTATTTCATCAAAAAGGTATAAATCATCATCTCATCATAGATCAAAGGGTAAACATCACACCTAAAGGTAACTATCTAAGTTGAGATAAAATTGAAATTGTCAGATTCTGACTACCATCCGCTCTAATACCATGTTATAAGGAGTGGGATACTAGAGGGAAACAACTCCCTACTAAAAATTTGATAAATAAAACCTCTAGTCCAAACACGACTATAAGATATATTGGAGTGGGTGTAAAATTTTCAAATCTTATTTATGGTATACAAAACAACCAAAGTGTAGCAGTGAAATAAAAACATTTACTATATTAAATTTCTCATAAGTTTATGAAAGAATATCTTTAACTTACATGTAAGGGTACATCGTAAGGATCCATGTTGAGGAAAATGCAAACCACATTAGGATTGTCTCCAAGCTTTAACTTCTCAAGCTAGGTCCATAACTTTAGGCCATGACCTCCACATCCTTCACCTAGAGTTGGAAGCATACCCTCGCAAGAAGAGAAAAATAGAAGACATCAGCAAAGGCTCGTATGTGCAGACTAAAAATTAAATTGACCAATGTTATAAAACAAAGGACAACAAATAAATAGAATCTTCCCATAGAAAAGAAAAGTACCACTCAAGTGGGTATCAACATAAAAGAATTGCAATAATGAAGATACTTGCAATAAAACAAAACAATATAGTTGTGCCATAAAAGCACATATAGAGAAACTAGGGCACACACCCCACAATCATCATGAAACCTGCATGCATGTGAGATAAGCATAATACTAGAACAATATAAAGACAAAGGCGGCCAAGGCTTCACATCCTTGAGACCTGATAGAGAATGATGCACTGCTAAGCTCCCAATATATTAAGTTGAGCGAAGGCTTCACATCGTTGAAACTCAGGTATGGGGCACCACCACCTCCATCCCAAAAATAGGGGAAACACCCAAAAACCAATGCAATTACACTACTCTAGTGCTACCGAATCACATAGAATGTAAAATGTAGAGGCAAGTAAAAAGTATAGTCAGATTATACAATGTTGCAATCACACAATGGACAACACATACATCCACATGCAAGTCGGAATAAGATATCACATATCCACAAATAAACATCCACATCATAGTGGGAAAATATCATCAAAAGTCCAACATGCACCAAGGCACAAGATAAGAGTCAAGAGAATATCCATGATTACCACAAACAAGATAGTTCACCAAAACCATGATATCAAAAGATAACATCAATGTGTATAGGCTATTGTCCATACGACCAAGAGAAAGAATAATATAAGTGAATTTCTCAACATGGAATAATAAGAGATGCAAAACATACCTCAACTTTAGATTCCAAAGTTCAAATTCACTTCTAGATCCATGTCTAGGTCTCCAAAGATCCTATTAAACATGTATATAGATTTTCAGTCAATTTCATATCATTATTCAAACCCTAAAAAACACCTTTTTCTTAATGTGTAATTTAGGTTATATAAATTTTTCTACATTTTAGTTTATGTTATTATGAGTGCAAAACATATTTTATTATATTATTCTGACTTATAAATATTTAGTTATGAATTTTACAAGTTATTACATATTTAGGAAAATCCATTAAAATCTCATTTTTATAACATTAGAACCAGGTGACAAAACTAGTACCATTAGAAAGCCCATATTTTTCCAATTTCAAAACATATTTTATTTTTGTTTTTAAGAGTTATAGAAAGCTTATCATGACTTTTAGAAGAAACATCCAACAAGAAAATCTTATAAATCCAGATATGGACCCTATTCATTTATAAAACCATGTTTGTGTGGCCCTATAAGAATTAGCCACCTAGCCCAGGCTTTCAGCCTGACAGGCTCAGCTCTGTATGATAAAATAAAGAGGGAGAAATAATGACATTTCCCTAGAGTGAAGAACAAAGAAACAAAAGAAAAGGACGGGGGTAAACCAGGAAAAACATGTTGAACCATATTCACCACTTGCTCCTACTCGAGAGAAGCACAGTGCTTTAGAAGCTCTCCGACCATGGGGGAGGAAACCCAAAACTCAATAGGCCAGAATCAACTGGTGGTTCGACCAGATCTGGAAAGAGCCCGAGGTATCGATGAGCCAAAGAGGAAGCTGCGAGACATCCCAGGGGCAAGCCTACTATTGCTGCCATTCTAGCAATGCAAGGGGAGGGGGAGACCCCAAGAAACTAATCACCCAACCAAGTGTGCCAGGGTGTGCGACAGTCCGGAGAAGATAAGAACAACCCAATACAATTGTGAAACTAGTAGACATGATTCAAAGGTGAAACGAGATCGAAGAGCCAAAAATCACACCTACGGTCAGAACCATAAGTTGAAGGAGGTTAGAGAGTGAAAGAAAGGTTGCTTGCCTCATATATTGACTGGATGGAAAGCTTTGTACGAACAACATGATCATTTCCAACTCAATCTGAGAATAGAGGCGATCAAAAGCCATGCTTGGAGATGCTTGAATGAACTTGAGGTAAGGAATAGGGGCATCTGAGTATGGGACTTCTGTTCAGAGGAGTTTGGAATCAAAAGAGCTATGGAATTGATTCCTCATTGCAAGGAAGAAGTATTAGAAGGGTTATATAGGGTTTTGATGATTTGGGTCATGAGGAAAGAAGGAACCAGATGGGAAACATGGGAGGTGGATAGGAATGAGAAATAAACTGAGGGGTTTCCAATCTTGTGTAGGAAAGTGATTAAATTTGGAGCCTTTGTGTTCATCTTGGAACAAGGAAAGTGAGTGAAAAAGAATCAGAGGAGAAAAATAAGAGATGAGGGAAAGAGAGATGGAGAGAGAGGAGAAATATTTAGAGAAAATATCGGAGAGGGGAACTTATTACAGTTGTAAATAGATTAGGGAGCAGAGGTAGAAGGGAAAGCTGACACTGCATGATCAAATCCAAGGGTTACAATGAGACCTAAAAACAGTAAAAATATGTGGCAAAATCAAACGTGAAAATCTTACACAAATCGGAATCTAAATAATGTGATATATAAGTAAATTATGTTCTTTGTCCCCAACTTAAATTGAGGGTCCAAATTTTATTCAAATTAAGTGAAATTTTGCACAGAGGCTAGATAAAGCATGTAGGTTCCAATTATACAATTAGATTTGCCTTTTGGGAACTTTTGATGTGTTAAATAAATCAAATCTTATTTTCTCTTTCCTCATTCATTAATGAATTTAGCACTCTCCAAATTTTATGAAACTTCACACACAAGTCAAATTAGTTATGCTGGATATGAATTTGCCATTAATTTTACATGATGAAGAGGTTTGTTCATTTATTTAGTAGTTTGAAGATTCTACTCACTTTGTCTCTCCTGATTTCATCTTTTAAACAAGCATTTTCCAATTTGCATGAAAATTCACCCAAAGGCTATATTTATTATGTAGACTATGAATCCTAGTTTATTTTACTCTTTTGGAGTCATATATCATATTATTTATTATTTATGCATTTTATTCATTTTCTTTGTCCTAAACTTATTGTATTATTTTAAGGTTGTCCAATTAGATGAAAATTGACATGTAGACTTATTTTGATATGTAAATTATAATTTGAAGTTTATTTTTACTTTTGAGACTTTCTTATATGTGTTATGTCATATGGCCCATTAGTGGCTCATTAACCACTTTATTCCACCAATTAAGTTCTTTATCTTTTTATTTCTATCTAAACAAGTCATATGTGATTATTAAGGATGATTTGTCAAGTTTTCCACAATATATACCTCTTGTTACACATTTTATAGTTCTTTATTGGCTTAACTACATGTGTTAGCCTTTTAGCTTGAACTTTGTTTGGCTAAGACCAAAAGGTCAAAGTTCTAGGGTAGGGTTTAAGATTTGGTATGTTACAACACTCCACCCCTTATAAGAATTTTTGTCCTCAAAATCTATTGATCCAAACATCAACAACCAACAATTCTCCACCTCCTAAAAGGATTAACCTAACAAGTCAAACGAAACAACTTTTTAGACTACCCACATGTCTTTTAGTTGTGAATGTTTTAGAGATTTATGTTAAACATATATCCATCTAAAAGTAAGAACCAACTTGGGTTGAGTTTTAGATCTTCGTGTCTCTAACCTATCAACCCTAAGATACAAAAAGTCATAGGGTACAAAGGGTAAGTCCACTACACCTTTATATTATTCCACATATTCCTAATCACTACATCAATACTAGGGTTAGCACTGGGTTTATGGTTTCACTACCAAAACTTCTTAAAATATTTATTGTGACATAGTTTAAGATAACTTCGATAAAATCCAGAGAAGGAATTAATTTTGTACATATAGTATTATATGGACAATAATTTGTTGTGAAAGCTTTTGCGATAGAAAACCGAAATTAGGGCCCAAAATCGATGTGAATACCAAGTCACAATTTCTGTTATATGATCTTCTTATTCTACTACATCCTCAAAACCTAATCGCATCCTCAAGTTAAACCTTATTGCATCAAAAAGGTATAAATAATCATCTCATCATAGATCAAAGGGTAAACATCTCACATAAAGGTAACTATCTAAGTTGAGACAAAATTGAAATAGTCAGATTCCAACAACCATCGACTCTGATATCATGTTGTATAGGGTGGGATCCTAGAGGGGAACAAATCCCTACTAAAAATTTGATGAAAAAACATGTAGTCCAAACAAAACTCAAAGATATGTTGGAGTGAGTGTAAAATTTTCAAATCTTATTTATGGGATACAAAACAACCAAAGTGCAGGAGCGGAATAAAAAAAAATCGACTATATTCAATTTTACATAAGTTTACGAAAGAACATCTTTAACTTACATGTAAGGGTACATCGTAAGGATCCATGTAGAGGAAAATCTAAACCACATCATGCTTGTCTCCAAGCTTTAACCTATTAAGCTAGGTCCATAACTTTAGGCCATGTCCTCCACATCCTTCATCTAGGGTTGGAAGCATACCTAGCAAGAAGAGAAAAATAGAAGACATCAACAAAGGCTCATATGTGCATACTAAAAAGTAAATTGAGAAATGTTATAAAATAAAGGACAACAAATATATATAATCTTCCCATAGAAAATAAAAATACCACTCAAGTGGGTATCAAGATAAAAGAATCGCAATAATGAAGATACTTGCCATAAAACAAAACAATATAGTTTTTCCACAATAGCACATATAGAGAAAGTAGGGCACACACCCGAAAATCATCATCAAACCTACATGCATGTGAGATAAGCATAATACTAGAACAATATAAAGACAAAGGCGACCAAGGCTTCACATCCTTGAGACCTGATAGAGAATGATGCACTGCCAAGCTCCCAATATATAAAGTTGAGCCAAGGCTTCACATCCTTGAAACTCAGGTATGGGGCACCACCACCTCCATCCCAAAAATAGGGGCAACGCCCAAAAACCAATGCAGTTACACTACTCTAGTGCTACTGAATCACATAGCATGTAAAATATAGAGGCAAGTAAAAAGTATAGTGCAATTATACAATGTTGCCATCACACAATGGACAACACATACATCCACATGCAAGTGGGAATAAGATATCACATATCCACAAATAAACATCCGCATCATAGTGGGCACATATCGTCAAAAGTCTAGAATGCACCAAGGCACAAGATAAGAGCCAAGAGAATATCCAAGATTACCACAAATACGATAGTTCACCAGAACCATGATATCAAAAGATAAGAGCAATTTGTATAGGCTATTGTCCATTGGACCAAGAGAAAGAATGATATAGGTGAATTTCTCAACATGGAATAATAAGAGATGCAAAACATACCTCAACTTCAGATTCCAAAGTCCAAAGTCACTTCTAGATCTAAGTCTAGGTCTCAAAAGATCCTATTAAACATGTATATAGATTTTCAGTCAATTTCATATACATTATTGAAACCCTAAAAATCACCTTTTTTTAATGTGTAAATTAGGTTATCAAAATTGTGTTACATTTTCGTTTATGTTGTTATCAGTCCAAAACATATTTTATTATATTTTTTTGACTTATAAATATTTATTTATGAATTTTACAAGTTATTACATATTTAGGAAAATCCATCAAAAGTGATCAAAGGACAAAAGGCATTTCTACACGTGAAAGTGTGTCTGGCGATCGCTAAGGCGACCTAGGGATCCTGAGAGCCTGGTCCTCCGGCTCGGGGGAGGAGGTCTTTTGCCAGTGCGTAGCCACCCTCTTCCCCCTGGGCTTCTGTCAGTGCCTCTCCTCTCTGCAGATCGTGGTTTCCCTGGGTTACGACCGGCTAATGCTCTCCTCAATCGCACACTTCTTTGCCCCTTTCTAGCCGCCGGATCGGGTCCTCTAGACTGCAGATCCGGCGTTTTGGGTTGTGGGGTGACTGCTTCAGGGCGGTGGCTATGTCTCCAATGCAGCGTCTTTTGGTGGAGGTGCGGTGATATCTGGGGTGACTTCGTTGCCGTGGAACTTCTTAGGGGCTGGCCTACCAGTTGTCTGGTTGCTTGTGTTACCTTTCCATTTTTTTGCTTTCCATTATTTCCATTCGCTTCTGTTGTTTGCTTTATGTTTCTGTATCTTGCTGCTATGGTGTTGTTTTCTGTCCCTGTAACAGGTTAGGTGTCGTGGTGTCTAGGTTGTCCCTAGTTGTGCTTCTTTTATTTGAGTTATCTTCTTGGTTCGGTGGGCTTCGGCCAGGCAGTTGTAGATATGGTCGTTCTGGTTGCTCCACAGGTGCGACAGAACTTTGGGGGTTCCGGAGTTTGGGTGATGGAGGCCTTTTTCTATGTTGTTTTCCTTCTTTACTGCTTGAGCTTGGGCTTAAGTAGGTGGAAAAGCACAGTGAGGAGGTTGAGATGGTGGGTTTTCCCCGAACAGTCCCCGTCTCTTCTATTCATCAGCTGCTCTATTCTGCCGACATCGATCAACAATGTTCTGGACTATCTTGCTTCTTTTGCCTTCGCTTTTAAAGCCTGCTACCTGTTTGTTCTTTTGTCTCTGTCAGGTTTTGTTTGTGTGAGTTGTTTTTTGCTTTCTAGTTTTTTCTTGGTCATAGTTGAGATTTATCTTGGCGCCTTCACCTACTTAGTTTGTAGTGTTGTTCTTCTTCTTCCTTGGAGGAAAGCTAGCGGTGAATGTTGGGACTTTTGCTCTGTCAGTCTTGGTATCTGTGGTGGGGGTCCGATGTATGCTTGTGCTACCCATGATCGTGGTGGAATTCTGGTTAAAAGCTGCTTTGGTCAGCGTGTTGGGGAGGAATTTATGCAGATGTGTCCTATTTTTTTCTGATCAAGCATGTATGCCCTTGTACTCTTCACTTTCTAGTTACCAAGTTTGTATGGATTTCTTGTCTCTGTAGATGTCGTTTGGCTTTTCAATATATGAAGTTGGAGGATTTGAATAAAAAAAAGGAAAATCCATCAAAATATCATTTTTATAACATTAGAACTAGGTGACAAAACTAGTACCATTAGAAAGCCCATATTTTTCTAATTTCAAAACACATTTCCTTTTTGTTTTTAAGAGTTACAAAAAATTTATCATAAATTTTAGAAGAAACGTCCAACAAGAAAATCCTTTAAATCCAGATATGCACCCTATTCATTTATATATTAAACCATGTTTGTGTGGCCCTATAAGAATCAACCACCTAGCCCAGGTTTCCAGCCTTCTAGGCTCAACTCTGTATGATAAAATAATGAGGGTGAAATAATGACATTTCCCTAGAGTGAAGAACAAATAACCAAAAGAAAAGGACGGGGGTAAACCAAGAAAAACATGTCAAACAATCTTCATCACTTGCTCCTCCGTTAGAGAAGCACAGGGCTTCTGAAGCTCTCCAACCATGGGGAGGAAACCCAAAACTCAACATGCCAGAATAAAATGGTGGTTCGACTAGATCTGGAAAGAGCTCGAGGTCTCGACGAGCCCAAGAGGAAGCTGCGAGACATCCCAGGGGCAAGGCTACTTTCACTGTCATGCCAACAATGTAGGGGGGGAGACCCCAAGAAACTAATCAGCCAACCAAGTGTGCCAGGGTGTGTGACAGTCCAGAGAAGATAAGAACAAGACAATACAATGACAAACCTAGCAGACATGATTCAAAGGCAAAACGAGATTGAAGAGCCCAAAATCACACCTACGGTCAGAACTATAAGGTGAGCGAGGATAAAGAGGTAATGAAAGGTTGCTTGCCTTGTGGCCATATTGACTGGATGAAAAGCTTCATATGAACAAGAGGATCATTTCCAGCTCACATCTGAGAATAGAGGCGACCAAAAGCCATGGCTGGAGACGCATGAAAGAACTTGAGGCAAGGAATAGGGGCATTTGAGTATGGGACTTCTATTCAGAGGAGCTTAGAGTCAAAAGAGTTGTGGAATTGATTCCTCATTGCAAGGCAGATGTATTAGAAGGGTTATATAGGGTTCTGATGATTTGGGTCATGAGGAAAGAAGGAAATAGATGGGAAATAGGGGAGGTACATAGGAATGAGAAACAAACTGAGGGGTTTCCAATCTTTTGTAGGAAAGTGATTAAATTTTGGGCCCTTGTATTCATCTTGGAACAAGGAAATTGAGGGAAAAAGAATAGGAGGAGAAAAATAAGAGATAAGGGAAAGAGAGATTAAGAGAGAGGAGAAATATTGAGAGAAAAGATCAGAGAGGGGAACTTGTTACTACCATGAACAGATTAGGGAGCGGAGGTAGAAGGGAAAGCTGACACTGCATGATCAAATCCAACGGTCACAATGTGACCTAAAAATAGTAAAATTGTGTGACAAAATCAAATGTGGAGATCTAACCCAACTCGAAATCTAAATACAATGATATTTGAATAATTATGTTCTTTGTCCCCAACATAAATTGAGGGTCCAAATTTTATTCAAATTAAGTGAAGGCTAGATAAAGCATGTAGGTTCCAATTATGCAATTAGATTTTCCTTTTGGGAACTTTTGATATGTTAAATAAATCAAATCTTATTTTCTCTTTCCTCCTTCATTAATGACTTTAGGACTCTCCAAATTTTATGAAACTTCACCCACAAGTTAAATTAAGTATGCCGGATATGAATTTGCCATTAATTTTACATGATGAAGAGGTTTGTTAATTTATTTAATAGTTTGAAGATTCTACACACTTTGTCTCTCCTGATTTCATCTTTTAAACAAGCATTTTCCAAATTGGATGAAAATTCACCCAAAGGCTATATTTATTATGTAGATTACGAATCTAAAGTTATTTTCCTCTTTTAGAGTCATATATCATATTATTTATTACTTATGCCTTTTATTCATTTTCTCTATCCTAAACTTATTGTATTATTTTAAGGTTGTCCATTTAGACGAAATTTGACATGTAGACTTATTTTGATATGTAAATTAGAATTTGAAGTTTATTTTTACATTTGAGACTTCTTATATGTGTTATGTCATATGGCCCATTAGTGGCTCATTAACCACTTTATTCCTCCAATTAAGTTCTTTATCTTTTTATTTCTATCTAAACAAGTCATATGTTATTATTAAGCATGATTTTCAATTTTTCCACAATATAGACCCTTTGTGACACGTTTTATATTTCTTTATTGGATTAATTACATGCATTAGCCTTTTAGCTTTAACTTTGTTTGGCTATGCCCAAAAGGTAAAAGTTCTAATGTAGGGTTTAAGATTCAATATGTTACAACACTCCACCCCTTATAAGAATTTTGTCCTTGAAATCTATTGATCCAAACATCAAAAACCAACAATTCTCCACCCCTTAAAAGGATTAACCTAACAAGTCAAACTAAACAACTTCTTAGACTACCCACATGTCTTTTAGTTGTGAATATTTTACATATTTATGTTATCCATGTATCCATCTAAAAGTCGGAACCAACTAGGGTTGATTTTTAGATCTTCATGTCTCTACCCTATCAACCCTAAGATCCAAAAGGTCATAGGGTATAAAGGGTAGGTCCACTATACCTTTATATTATTCAAAATATTCCTAATCACTACATAAATACTAGGGTTAGCACTAGGTTTATTGTTTCACTACCAAAACTTCTTAAAATCTTTATTGTGACTTAGTTCTAGAAAACTTTGATAAAATCCAGAGAAGGCATTATTTTTGTACAAATTGTATTATATGGAAAATAATTTGTTGTGAAAACTTTTGCGATACAAAACTGAAATTAGGGCCCAAAATTGATGTGAATACCAAGTAACAATATCCATTATATGATCTTCGTATTGTACTACTTCCTAAAACCTAATTTCATCCTCAAGTTTAACCTTATTGCATCATAATGGTATAAATCATCATCTCATCATAGATCAAAGGGTGAACATCTCACCTAAAGGTAACTATCTAAGTCGAGACAAAATTGAAATAGTCAAATTTCGACTACCATCAGCTCTGATACCATGTTTTAAGGAGTGGGATCCCATAGGGGAACCATTCCATACTAAAAATTTGACAAATAAAACCTCCAGTCCAAACACAACTAAAAGATATGTTGGAGTGGGTGTAATTTTTTTTTTTGGTGAACCCATTGTGCCGCTCTCTTTTTATTTGATTTTTTGTATAAGAAAGTACAGGAGAAAGAACTATACAAGGAGGAGAGAAGGGAACTAAAAAAAGAAAAAGCTATGCTAAGCAGAAAGAACAGAACTGTAAAAGAAAAGAGGGCCAGAAACTAGATCTGAAGAATAGTGTCTGTCAAAGAATGTTCCCAAAGCCAATTGATCTTTCTCCTATGATTGTGGAAGATACTGTTGTTCCTTTCCATCCAGAGAGCATAAAGAATGTTGCACGCGAGGAGCTTCACCTCTTTTTTATTTCAGGCTAGAAGATCCTTCATATAGCCAGGAGAGATAACAGAAGGGAAATGATCCTTGAATCTGTTCCAAAGGTTTTTAGCCACCGCACATGTGAAGAATAGATGATCACTGGTTTCTAGCTTAGAAAAGCAGAGAATGCATCTAGAAGCCTGAACAAAACCAAACCTTTGTCTATTGTCATCAGTAAACAGCCTATTATGAAAGGATTTCCAAAGAAAAACCGAGAATCTTCTAGGCAGAATGGGATCCCAAACCCAGGCACCCCAATCAGTAGTCGAGTGCTTTACTCTAGTGAGGTTCTAGAAATCCCTACATTTAAGACGTTCTTTAGCATTGCAGAGGATGGAATCCTTAATATCAGTAGCCGGGAGCTCAATCTTGTTTAGAATAGCAGAAACCTCTTCACTACCTCGGATTTCAGGAAAATACCATTTGTTATCTTTGATGCAGGTTTCAAGCTTGCAAGCTTTCCCTTTCCCCAGCTTATAAACCAACTGGTTATCAACTTTACTGAGCAGGGTAGTCTTATTCGGAAGCCAGGGGTCCTCCCAAAGAAGAAAAGAATTACCATTTCCAACTTTGAAATCCACAAACTCGAGCAGCAGGTCTCTATTATCAAGCAGCTTTCTCCAAAGCCAAGAGTCATTAGACCTTTTTTTTGTAGACCATACAGAGTGATAAACTAGGTACTTCTCATGGATCCATTTCACCCAAAGGGAGGCTTTGTTGCTAGCTACATCCCATAGGTTTAAAAGAAGGCAAGCCCTTACCCACTCTTCAATCTTCTTGAGACCTAGCCCGCCTTCTTGCTTAGTTCTGCAGATGGTATCCCATGAGATGGTGTGAAGCTTCTTATTCTCCTCATAATCACCCCAAATGAAATTTCTAATATGTTTTTCAATATCCTCAATAAACACTTTTGTCAAGGGAAAAGCAGCAGACCAGAAAATATGGTAGGCCGAAAGGGTTGAGATAGCCAATTCGATCCTACCAGCCATCGACAAGAGCTTGGACTTCCAAGAGATAAGCTTATTCTTGATTTTGTCAATAATGGGTGAGCACATAGCTATAGTGAGCCTTCCCAAAAATAAGGGTAAACCAAGGTACTTCACAGGAAGATCGACAATAGGGATATCACTATGTAAACTACCAGCACCCTTGCTCAGGAACAAATTACTTTTCATAATGTTGATCTTCAGACTAGAGGCTTCACCAAAGATATACATGATCTTCTCGATGGAATTAAGATTGGATTGATCAGCTTTCGAGAAGAGAAGAAGATCATCAGCAAAGATGATATGAGAAATGTTGAAGTTTCCCTTCTTAGCAGGAGAGGGAGGAACCAGGAGACTATCAGCTACAAAGGAGTTGATAATGGCAGTGAGACCTTGCATAGATAAAACGAACAAGTAAGGTGACAAAGGATTACCTTGTCTCACCCCAACATTAGACTTAAAGGATCTTGATGGAACACCATTTATAAGAACTTGAGAAGAGGCAGAAGAAAAACAAATATCAATCCATTTGATCCAGAAATCAGGGAAACCCATTTTGTAGAGACTAGAAAAAGATATACTTCCTACTGATAGAATCAAAAGCTTTAGTCAGATCAACTTTCATACAGAGAAGCGAAGAATTGTTGTTATTGAAGTTGCTTAGAATTTCATTTGCAATGAGAATCGCATCACCAATCTTTCTCCCTTTAACAAAGGCCATCTAATTGAGACTAATGATATCCGGGAGCACATATTTGAGTCTATCAGCCAAGATTTTAGTAATAATCTTGTAAACAATATTGCAAAAAGAAATAGGTCGATAGTCTTTGATCGTTTGAGGATCTTTGATCTTAGGGATAAGCACAATGAAATTTCTATTACATTCTTGAAGCAATTTGGCGTTGTCAAAAAAATTGAGAACAACCTTACAAACATCATCACCAAATATATCCCATCTTTTCTTGAAGAATAGCACATTAAACCCATCTGGGCCAGGAGCCCTGTCTTCCTTCATGCCTTTCAAGACATCTTCAATCTCCTCTCTAGTTACAAGGCTACTGATTTTCTTAATATGATTCTCAGAGAGTTTAGGGAACACCCAATTATCATCCCAGATAAAATCTTTGTTATCAGACCTGTTGAAAGTGCTTTCATAGTAGTTTGTGATATGGTCTCTAATAATCACAGGATCCGAGCAGATGACATCATTAATCATGATGTTATGAATAGCATTGTTCAAACATCTAGATTTCATAGAAACATAAAAAAAATTGGAGTTCCTATCACCAAGTTTCAACCACTCGACCCTGGATTTTTGTTTCCTAAGACTCTCCTCATCTTCAACAACATTGATAGCTTCTTTTCTAATCTTATTAACCTGAGCATGGAGGGCAATATTTCGTTGATCTTGATCAGCACCTTTTTTGGAGTTCTGTAGCTTGAGCTTCAAGCTTTTTAGAAAGCGAGGAAAAGTTGCTGACCTTATCTTTATTCCAGGAAATCAGAGAAAACTTGGTGGATTGAAGTTTTCTGTACAGTCTATACATGGGAGGACCCTTGATGTCAATACTCCAGGCTTTTTTGATAATGTCAGAGTACTCAATTTGATTAATCCAAGGATTGATGAAACGAAAAGGAGTAACTAGCTTCTTTCCCTTGACCAGATTAACCTTGATGATCTTATGATCGCTAGTAATATTAGATATAGCCTCAGCCCAAACATTAGGAAAGTAGTCGAGGCAATCCAAGTTACAGAAAACACGATCAATTTTAGAGTAGGTGCTTATCCCAGATTTGCTTTTGCTATCCCAGGTGTAGTAAGGACCCTTGGTGGGAATTTCAAGAAGACCAGTAGTACTCATAGCATTATTGAAATCATTCATGCTGATATTAGTAGGTGGTTCTTTGCCTAGCCTCTCGCTAGTAAGTCTGACTACATTAAAGTCTCTAGATAGGCACCATTGAGAGTTAATCATGCTAGAAAGGGAGCAAAGATCATTCCATAGATGCTTTCTTTCCAGATCATTATTGGAACCATATACAACAGTAAAAAGGAAGTTGCGGTGATCTTTAGAGATATCACAATGAATAAGCTGAGCCGACTCTTTGATTTTGTGAATAGTAATGCTTGGATCTTTCCAGAGAATGATGATCCTGGTATAGGAGTAGAAATTTGAGTTATCTAAGTAGTTATAGGACTGCCAACCAGTGTGAAGAATAGATCTCAGATTGTTTTTGTTGATTCTAGATTCTAATAAGATAATGATAGCAGGATTGAGCCTCTCCATATCAGCCTAAATGCGAGGGATTTTGTTGCTAGCTCCCCTCACATTCCAGGTCACCAGACTTAAGGGCCTATCCATTTGGAAGAGAAGGACCACCCCCCGCATAGTCCTCCAAGCCCTCCAAGTCCTTATCCAGAATTGAGAATCTATTTGTTGTATTGTCAGTTTCTCTAGCAGAGGGCACCATCGTTTTTGAATAGCACCTAGGGGGGCTTTTAGATTTCCTGGGAACAATCCATTCATCCATTATAACTGTTGGGTTTGGAGAGCTGAAATCAGCCTCTTACATATGTGTCACAGTAACAGGGTCAAACACCTCCAGAACTGGGGAAGCAGCTTGTCTAATAAGATCGACAGTCAAGCCTCCAGTGACAACATGAGCTTGAACTAGAGATGTGTGAGGAGTAACATCAATAGAACTTGAGGCAGCAATAGCAATAGATCTTGAGGTATCAACCCTTGAAGGGGCATTGTATTCATATTGCATAGTAGACTGATGGTTCTGAGAATTCGAATTAGAAGCCAGATTTGAGTTGTTACCTTGAGAACGATAAATAGGGATCCATGTGCCTTTGTTCACAGTTGTTCTAGCTTGGACAGGAGCAGATTTCAGAGTTGTAGAACAAACCTCGTCAGTATGACCAAAAGTACCACAGCACAGACAAGTCTTTGGCTCCCATTCATACTCGAAGAAGATAGTGTCTGTAACTCCATCATCGCTTACAATCTCCATCTCCTTTTGAAATGACAAGCTTGCTGGGATCAAGATTTGAATCCTAGTGTATTCAAGCCTTTCATAAGACAACGTTAGACTATCCACTCGCATAGGTTTCCCTAGAATTGAGCCAATATACGAGAACATCTCCACATCCCATAGTTCCAGAGGTAGACCATGTATTTCAACCAGATCGGGATTTCAGTGAGTTTCAACATCTCCAAAGGATCACCTCTCTTCCATTTTTTGACAATCAAGGGTTTCCCTGCAATGAACCACGGTCCTCCCTCTATGGCCATTCTCATATCATCGTCATTTGAGAAAAGAATGATGAAGAAGCCCTTACCTCTTGAACGAACATCGGTTGAGCCTTTAACCTCCCAGATTTTGGCCAGTTGGATCACTAATGTTTTCTAGTGCATATTGTTGAGTCCGATCACATAACCTGCCGCCGCATGACTCCATCTCTCTTCGTTTCTTTGCGCTATGCTACTTCGATAGATGAGCTTACCATCCCTGAATTCACAGTGCTTCTTCTCAAGATTTGATTGAGTACTTTCAGCACCCGGAGCCACAATGTCCTTCCACAATATCGTTTCTTTCGATACTGACACCGGGAGGAAGTTCAGACCAGCAACCCCTCGATCTTCTTCTCTGGATATGGTCGATGAAGTCAAGGCGAGCCCTAACTCCACTGGCCTGCAAGATCGCCCTTCCGCTCTGCCTTCAATCCAGTGCGAGCCATTACCCGTCCTTGCAATATGGCTAGTAGACGGACGGCGAGCACTACCTCCAACTCTTCTAATCCCTCTGCCCACATGGACCTCGTGGTTAGAAAAGAAGGGAGCTCCGGTCACCACCGCATTCGTCCCTCTGGACACTATAGGCACTCCATTGTCCCGATCATATGGCCGGAGAATTCTTCCGCCAGATCCTTCAGCTCCCCCGCCCGCACTCTCCCAACCTGAAAAGGAAGAGCCTCCGATCACCGCCGTAGACGTCGATGCCTCGCTGGTCGCCCCTACGGTCGCCCTGCTGGTCGTCGCTCCGCTTTCCCACGTCATTCCCTCAATTTCCATGGAGATACTTCAAATATTACTAGTAAAGATGTTTCTGGGTGTAAAATTTTCAAATCTTATTAATGGTATTCAAAACAACCAAAGTGTAGCAACAAAATAAAAACATTGACTATATTCAATTTTTCATAAGTTTAAGAAAAAACATCTTAAACATACATGTAAGGGTACATCATATGGATCCATGTAGGGGATAATCTAAACCACATCAAGATTGTCTCCAAGCTTTAACTTCTTAAGCTAGGTCCATAACTTTAGGCCATGTCGTCCACATCCTTCACCTAGGGTTGGAAGAATACCACAACAAGAAGAAAAAAATAGAAGACATCAGCAAAGGCTGGTATGTGCATACTAAAAAGTAATTTCAGCAACGTTATGAAATAGTGGAGAAAAAATAAATAGAAGCTTCCCATAGAAAAGAAAAGTACCACCCAATTGGGTATCAAGATAAAAGAATCACAAAAACAAAGATACTTTCCATAAAACAAAATAATATAGTTGTGCCACAATAGCACATATAGAGAAAGTAGGGCACACACCCCATAATCATCATCACACATTCATGCATGTGAGATAAGCATAACACTAGAACAGTATAAAGACAAAGGCGGCCAAGGCTTCACATCCTTGAGACTTGATAGAGAATGACACCCTACCAAACTCCCAATATATAAAGTTGAGCCAAGACATCACATCCTTGAAAGTCAGGTATGGGGCACCACCACCTCCATCCAAAAAATAGGGGCAACGGCCAAAAACCAATACAATTACACTACTCTAGTGCTACTAAATCACATAGCATGTAAAATGTAGAGGCAAGTAAAAAGTATAGTTAGATTATACAATGTTTCCATCACACAATGGAAAACACATACATCCACATGCAAGTGGGAACAAAATATCACATATCCACAAATAAACATCCACATCATAGTGGGCACATATCATCAAAAGTCCAGCATGCACCAAGGCACAACATAAGAGTCAAGAGAATATCCAAGATTACCACAAACAAGATAGTTCAGCAAAGCCATGATATCAAAAGATAAGAGCAATGTGTATAGGCTATTGTCCATAGGACCAAGAGAAAGAATAATATAGGTGAATTTCTCAACATGGAATGATAAGAGATGCAAAACATACCTCAACTTTAGAGTCACAAGTCCAAAGTCACTTATAGATCCAAGTCTAGGTCTCCAAAGATCCTATTAAACATGTATATAGATTTTTAGTCAATTTCATATACATTATTTAGACCTTAAAAACAACCTTTTTCTTAATGTGTAAATTAGGTTAATTTTATTTTATGTTACTATGAGTCGAAAACATATTTTATTATATTTTTTGACTTATAAATATTTAGTTATGAATTTTACAAGTATTTACATATTTAGGAAAATCCATTAAAATCTTATTTTTATAACATTATAATTAGGTGACAAAACAAGTACCATTAGAAATCTCATATTTTTATGATTTCAAAACATATTTTATTTTGTTTTTAAGAGTTAAAAAAAATTATCATGAATTTTAGAAGAAACGACCAATAGGAAAATCTTATAAATACATATATGCACCCTATTCGTTTATATACAAAACCTTGTTGGTGTGGCCCTATAAGAATTAGCCACCTAGCCTAGGCTTCCAGTCTACCAGTCTCA
This sequence comes from Alisma plantago-aquatica, assembly GCA_963693085.1. NCBI lineage: Eukaryota > Viridiplantae > Streptophyta > Magnoliopsida > Alismatales > Alismataceae > Alisma > Alisma plantago-aquatica. The sequence goes on from OY856415.1 coordinate 180,210,623, forward strand.
ACTCAGTACGATAAAACAAAGAGGGTGAAATAACGACATTTCTCTAGAGTGAAGAACAAATAAACAAAAGAAAAGGATGGGGGTAAACCAGGAAAAACATGTTGAACCATGTTCCTCGCTTGCTCCTCCATGGGAGAAGCACAATGCTTCTGAAGGTCTCCAACCATGGGGAGGAAACCCAAAACTCAATAGGCCAGGATCAACTAGTGGTTCGACCAAATATGGAAAGAGCCTGAGGTCTCAACGAGCCTAAGAGGAAGCTGTGAGACAACCTAGGGGCAGGGCTACTGTCGCTGCCATGCTAGCAATGCAAGGGGGGGAAGAGACCCCAACATACTGACCGTCCAACCAAGTACTCCAGTGTGTGAGGTAGTCCAGAGAAGATAAGAACGAGCCAATACATTGGTAAAACTAGCATACATGATTCAAAGGCGAAACAAGATCGAAGAGCCCAAAATCACACATGCGATACGAACTAGAAGGTTAGGGTGGAAAAAGAGGGAAAGAAAGGTTGCTTGCCTCGTGGCCATATTGACTGGATGGAAAGCTTCGTACGAACAATAGGATCATTTCCAACTCACATCTGAGAATAGAGGTGATCAAAAGCCATGGCTGGAGATGCCTGACAGAACTTGAGGTAAGGAATAGGGGCATCTGAGTATGTGTCACACCCCGATCTCACACTAACCACTAATCACGAGATTAGGGCGCGACGGAGGGATTATCACATAACAAATCACTGAGAACTTTTTCTTTTTAAAACCTCGTAATGATATCCGGATTATTGCTGTAAACTAAAACATAATAAACTATTGCGGAAGCATTTCAATTAACCTGGCTAGAGAACATAAACAGAGTTTACAACATGTAACATAGTTTAACAGAAAGTAAACATAATAGTTAATTTACATATTTATACACATTCCACATACACACTCTCTCTCACCCACACCATGTCCCAAGGATCGAGGGGAAAGGACTAAGAGACCTCTAACTAAACTAACTACATATACCTTCTACTGTTAAAAACTAGGATGGAAAGATCCTTCAGATTCTTGATGCTGTTGTTGACCTGAAAATGTTTGAGTAGAGGAGTGAGCCTACTCGCTCAGTGAATAGCATTTCATTTAGCTATCACTAAACAACTCATCAGATATATAAAATTTAAATAAAGCATAAGTGTAGTACTAAGCAGGGCAGTTCTAATGACATAGCAGATTTACAGATAATAATCACATTTCTATGCAACAACAGATATTTTAAACAAATAAACAGTTATAGAGAATTGGCACAGAAGTTCAAATCTCTTAACATATTAAATTTACTGTGATCCTATATTATTACATTTTATTTATGCCCCAAACATATGCAGTGCGCTCTGCATATGAAGATCTGTAGCGAACTACGATCCCATCGTACAAGACTTAGCGACACACCCGGGAAATGCTAAGTCTGACTTCTCGTCCTGGTCTGGACAGGACTCTCAGGCTCACAAGGCCTCACTACACTAACTCTGAGTGCTCTGGACTCCTCCCGCAACCTGTAGTGCACAGTCGGAGGGTCTCTAAGTCTCCGATGCCTAGGCGTATCCCCAGGGCTGACCGGGACATTGTCTCCGATGCCTGGGCGTATCCCCAGGGCTGACCGGGACATTGTCTCCGATGCCTAGGCGTATCCCCAGGGCTGACCGGGACATTCTCTCGGATCTCTGATGCTTGGGTGTATCCCCAGGGCTGACCGGAATCCTACCTCTCAGACTTCGTGTCACCGAGACATTCGATATTTGTTGGACACGAGTCTCCGATGCCTAGGCGTATCCCCAGGGCTGACCGTTTTACCCCAAAGGTACAGACCGCGCAATGGGGTTCTACGGTGTTGGGGCACCTAAGTCTATTAACTGATTAACATATAAACACTTAAATAGGAATATCACATTTCATACTTATTTCACATTCTGAGCATCACTTGAAAACACATATACATCAATTGTCATCTTTAAACATGACTCAGTATCAACATATCCAGTTTCAATGCTAAACATCCATTTTATGCTCAACGTATACATTGCAGTTGTAATACATGAAATTCTATCATTTTTATCAATCATATTACGTATTTCAAGTTCCAATGAATCTATCATACTCTATTGTATGTGCTATACTATTTAGGAGTTATACCAAATGATACTGAAGCAATTAAGTACTTAATTTGAGTTAAATAATGATTTCTGAATGAACTGCCACTCACATTCAACAAACTACTCAACCGGTACAAAAGCATTCTCAGAGCTAGTCAAATATCTAAATTATCGTAAACATACACAACAGTATTTCTATTCAAGTAATTGTATCAAGCACTTTTGGTTTCCATTGTACCAAATAAAATCATTGAACTGTTCTACACTGATCAGAAGCTGTTCTAGATCATGTATAATCATATCGAAGCAATTTATAAAATAAAATTCATGATTCGTCAAATACTGATAAAACGCCTGATATCCACTGATATCAGTGCAAAAATGCACAGTTTACCGAAAAATTCCAACAAAGGAGTTAAATGATGATAGCTAAATGAACTCCTACTCACCGCGTTTCGAACTATCCGGGTTCGTCCGGAATTGCATCTAAGGACCAGTTTTTCGGGAGATTTCTGGTCTTCTTCTACCTTTGGATTACTCAGGAACAATCTGCTTCACGCAGCAGGTGCACACGCTCACACACATAAAGTAGGGCTCAGCAAACGTCACTGCTCATAGCTTGTTGGCTATAGATTCAAGTTCCAGATCCATGGCCGAAGTCGGGGATGCTGCTTGGGCTGTTGCTCGCCAAAGATTTCCTAGCCGTGATTGCAGCAGTTGCTGCTGCTAGAACTGGATGGGGCATCGCCCTTGCAGGTGGGCGCAATAGGGAAAAATTGTAGCAGTTCCTTGCCTTGTGCTCTTGGTCGGAGTCAAGAGCAGCAATTGGTGGTGATGGCCGCACCCAGGAGGGCTCCCAGTCGCTGGCTCACGTAGCTGCAGCTACTGGTCGGCCGCCCAAGTAGCTAGGGCAAGCTGATGGTGGCGCTGCTAGGGTGAGCTAGAGGAATAAGAAGCATAGAGGAAGGGTGGGCGGAGGTAAATCGCCAGTTAAAATCGCTCAAAATCGTCCTGCGTTCACCCCTTGGCTGCGGTCGATCGAGCGCTGCAGTTGGGCGCCGCTCTGCGCGAGTCCTGTTCTTAAAACTTGAAATTCTCATATCTTTTGCCTCGAATATCCGATTCAAATGATTTCTTTTGCGAAACTTTAAGAATGAGGCCCACTACAAACCCAAGGCATGAAGACATGTTAATTATACTGTTTTATTGGTTCAAAATTCCAATTGCATCCAATTATTACTTTACTCAAATTAATCATCTTAATTATACACTAATTAATCTTATCTGCTTGATTCAACAAAATTAAGTTATTAACACACTAACCATCTCATAAGCATATAAGTTAATTCAAATAACTTTAATTAGGCTCAAATCATAATGCTTACCAATAAACTTTGGAACGGGTCATAACAATCTCCCTCCCTTATAAGAATTTCATCCCGAAATTCCTAAAAGAGAAAAGGAAACTTGTTATGCATCTCTGACTCAAGCTCCCACGTAGCTTTCTCTAGGTTATGATTCATCCACAGAACTTTCACCAACGGTATCTCACGGTTCTTAAGCTTCTTGATTCGGTGATCAACTATCTGCACTGGTCCTTCCACGTAGGACACATCTGTCTTAAACTGCGCCGGTACCGGATCTAAAATCTTTTTTGTACCGGGATGACACTTCTTCAGCATAGACACATGAAACACATCATGAAGATATGCCAACTCAGACGGCAAATCCAACCTGTAGGCTACAGGTCCAATCCTCTCAACAATAGAATATGGGCCCATATACCTAGGGGTCAACTTACCTCTCTTTCTAAACCTTAGCACTCCCTTCCACGGTGAAATCTTTAGATAAACCTCGTCACCAACCTCAAACTCAAGAGGTCGACGTCGTCTCTCTGCATAACTTTTCTGTCTGTCCTGAGCAGCTTTCAACTACTCCCTGATCACAGATATCTTCTCTGTAGTTATATCGACTATCTCAGGTCCAAGAATTTCTTCCTCACCAACCTCGTACCAACAAACTGGCGATCTACACTTCCTGCCATATAGAGCTTCATATGGGGCCATTCCAAGACTAGAATGGTAGTTGTTGTTATATGAAAACTCCATCAGGCTTAAGTGTTCTTCCCAGTTACCTCTGAACTGTAGCACGCATGCTCTCAGCATGTCTTCAAGAGTCTGAATGGTCCTCTCAGATTGACCATATGTCTGCGGGTGAGACGTTGTACTGAACCTCAGCCTTGTGCCCGACGCACGATGTAACTGATTCCAGAACCTAGATGTAAACTTTGGATCTTTGTCAGAAATAATGGAAACTAGAATCCCATGTAATCTGATTACCTCGTCCACATAAACATTGGCCAACTTTGGTACATCAAAGGTCGACTTGACAGGAAGAAAGTGAGCAGACTTAGTTAGTCTATCCACAATCACCCATATCGAGTCCGAACCCCTAGGCGTTCTGGGTAACCCTACCACAAAATCCATCGTGATGTGTTCCCATTTCCACTCTGGTATAGGAAGAGACTACAGAATACCTGCAGGTTTCTGATGCTCAGCCTTATCCTACTGGCACACACCGCACCTAGTCACATACTCAGCTATATCCTCTTCATACCAGACCACCAATACAACTCCTTGAGATTCATGTACATCTTAGTGTTACCTAGAAGTATAGCGTACATCGATGCATGTGCTTCCTCAAGAATCTTTTCTTTCAAATCAATGTCTTGAGGTACACAACCTATCATGTGGATACAACAAACCATCATCTGAAAACCTAAACTTTTGTCTTTTTCCCTTTGTCATATCATGCATGATCTGTTGTAACTCACTATCATTCTGCTGAAGTTCCTTGATCTAATCATAAAAAGTAGGCTTGACTTGCATCTGTGCAATCAAACCACTCTGCTCCGTCACCCCTAAGTCTAAGTTCAACTTTCACATTTCTACTAGCATGTCTCTCTCGAAACATGCCATAGAGAATGCATCAGCTGTTGAACTTAACTTCCTGTTGAGGGCATCAACTACTACATTCGCCTTTCCAAGATGATAATCTATTGTCACTTCATAATCCTTGATCAATTCTAATCATCTCCACGTTCTAACATTCAGATCCTTCTGGGTAAAGATATATTTCAAGCTCTTATGATCTATAAACACCTGGCACACCTCACCATAAAGATAGTAACGTCATGTCTAATGAGCATGAACTACAACAACTAATTCCAGATCATGTGACAAGTAATACTCCTCATTCTATACTACTTACTTCTTATTACTACTGTAAGAATTTATTTCAAAATGCACTTCAGTTATCTTATATTTCTCTTTTTGTTCAAAACACACACTTATTACATTTCAAATTTGTATCTTACTCTTTTCTCTGAATCATTTTCATATTGTTTATCTATCTTTTAGATTAGCTATCTTTAAACCCTGGATTTTTATTAATGCTAGTTTACTTCTCATAGTGTAAATCTCATGATCTTGTTATATAGAGATGCTAGTATTCAAGGTCAAATCACTAGTGACATCCCTTGAACTACTACAACTCTAAACATTCTTGGGTTTGGTCCTTATCAGTAACATAGCATTATTGTGATGTGACTTTGCTTCCTTAGTTTGAAATCAAACTTTAGATCTCATAAGTTCATCCATCTACTTGTAATGAATACAACAGATATGAATAATCATCAATGAACTATAGATATATAACAGAAATGTAACATCAGCCAAGTTCTCTAGCATAACTTATTAACACAAATGCTACAAATAAACATGATACTTGTTACCCAAGCATCACACATGGCTCACAAGGCCATTCATATCTTGTCACCTCTCATTAGGAAACAACTTATTCACATGGCTCATAAAATCCGTACACATTATTACTTTTATTTAGCAACAACAACATCAACACACAAAAAGCTAATCAATCATTTATTATATAAATGTCACAGCCCAAACTTGGCTATATTCATCATCTCATCATACCTGCATGGTTATTAGGCATGATAACAGTCATACAAGATATTCATCACATCATGTGATACAATAGTAACACCACCATTCCTTAACCAGGAATTAGGGTTCACTATCAAACAAGGCTTATCATTCCCTTTTCCCCAAATTAGGGTTAGGGTTCCCCGTTTCTCATTAATTCAGACCCTCTTGAGTTAACCAACTTTATCTTATATTAAGGTATTTCCCCTCTTAATGCATTCCATCACAGAATACTCACCCTTAGCATATAATGCATAGGCCACACATTGGAATTGTCCAGCTATCTCACATGATATGGGCTTATCTTAGTTTAAGGCATAACTTTATTATAAAGTTGCCTATAAACAATCGCAATGATACACCCTCAACTAGGGTTTCACAAGGATACACCCTCAACCAGGGTTCACAATGATACACCCTCCACTAGGGTTTACTAATCATGTATTGGATCCATGCATTTGTTATGCATTATTGATTAGTACCATTAAGGGTATTTCTCACCTAATCATTAAATTTAATCTGAACCTTATTGTGTTCCTTTATTTCTAATTAAGGATTTCTCATATGAGGTCCCAATGTTGGGTCTCCGATATCAGTTCCAACTAATTCTTAGTTGTTCTAATCTTTCCCTTATATCTCAACATCTTAGTGTATATACATTTTTCACCATGATTCGGGTCTAAATTATCCAGGATCTACTTTTATTATACTGTTAATAGGAGTCATTAGATCTCAGTAACGCATCCTGCCAGCCGGACCAGGCCGAACCAGTAGTCCTGAAGCCAAGAGCTACTCAGGATTAACCAACTCCTATTAATCTCAAACATGTGGAAAGAATATCCACTCAGGGCAAACTCATTTAAACATAACTTCTGGTCTGCTTAATACAAAGAATATAAACAATAAATAAACCAATTTATGATGCACAACAATATAAAAGAATCATTTATATCTTATAAACTGAAAATCTAAATTCATACATATAAGATCATTTCTAGTGATATCCAATCAAATAAGCAATATAAAGCAAGAGTTGTATCACATCCTATGCTTAATCTCTGACTCCTACATAAATTTCCAGTTTCATAACCCTATGATTTCTAGGGTTTCTCTCTAGCCTATCCTTCCTCTGCATACCTGGCCAGGGCATCCAGAGAAGAATAGACAGAGTAGCTTGATACTAGTCAATCTAAGTATTCAGACACCTGGCCAGGGTATCTAAACACTCAGACCTCCCAGAGCTAAAGACACATCACTTCTTATCTTTCTCACTTATAACTCTATCTTTCGACCCTAATGATCCCTGATGACTCAGCCTAAGCTCTCTACTTGGTTCTCGTGACCACATCCTCTTCCTGCCATCTGCAATAGTATAACAGAATACATCCTGTTAGAAAATTACAGTTAGAAGGAAGACACCTAAGTCCTAATCCTATTGGTCTCTTATCGTCCCCTGACCTTGACTTAGAGTATTCATATACTCAACCTATGCTCTGATACCAAGATGTCACACCCCGATCTCACACTAACCACTAATCACGAGATTAGGGCGCGACGGAGGGATTATCACATAACAAATCACTGAGAACTTTTTCTTTTTAAAACCTCGTAATGATATCCAGATTATTGCTGTAAACTAAAACATAATAAACTATTGCGGAAGCATTTCAATTAACCTGGCTAGAGAACATAAACAGAGTTTACAACATGTAACATAGTTTAACAGAAAGTAAACATAATATTTAATTTACATCTTTATACACATTCCACATACACACTCTCTCTCACCCACACCATGTCCCAAGGATCGAGGGGAAAGGACTAAGAGACCTCTACCTAAACTAACTACATATACCTTCTACTGTCAAAAACTAGGATGGAAAGATCCTTCAGATTCTTGATGTTGTTGTTGACCTGAAAATGTTTGAGTAGAGGAGTGAGCCTACTCGCTTAGTGAATAGCATTTCATTTAGCTATCACTAAACAACTCATCAGATATATAAAATTTAAATAAAGCATAAGTGCAGTACTAAGCAGGGCAGTTCTAATGACATAGCAGATTTACAGATAATAATCACATTTCTATGCAACAACATATATTTTAAACAAATAAACAGTTATAGAGAATTGGCACAGAAGTTCAAATCTCTTAACATATTAAATTTACTGTGATCCTATATTATTACATTTTAGTTATGCCCCAAACATATGCAGTGCACTCTGCATATGAAGATCTGTAGCGAACTACGATCCCACCGTACAAGACTTAGCGACACACCTGGGAAATGCTAAGTCTGACTTCTCGTCCTGGTCTGCACCGGACTCTCAGGCTCACAAGGCCTCACTGCACTAACTCTGAGTGCTCTGGACTCCTCCCGCAACCTATAGTGCACAGTCGGAGGGTCTCTAAGTCTCCGATGCCTGGGCGTATCCCCAGGGCTGACCGGGACATTGTCTCTGATGCCTGGGCGTATCCCTAGGGCTGACCGGGACATTCTCTCGGATCTCTGATGCCTGGGCGTATCCCCAGGGCTGACCGGGATCCTACCTCTCAGACTTCGTGTCACCGAGACATTCAGTATTTGTTGGACACGAGTCTCCGATGCCTAGGCATTCCCCAAGGCTGACTGTTTTACCCCAAAGGTACAGACCGTGCAATGGGGTTCTACGGTGTTGGGGCACCTAAGTCTATTAACTGATTAACATATAAACACTTAAACAGGAATATCACATTTCATACTTATTTCACATTCTGAGCATCACTTGAAAACACATATACATCAATTGTCATCTTTAAACATGACTCAGTATCAACATATCCAGTTTCAATGCTAAACATCCATTTTATGCTCAACGTATACATTGCAGTTGTAATACAGGAAATTCTATCATTTTTATCAATCATATTACGTATTTCAAGTTCCAATGAATCTATCATACTCTATTGTATGTGCTATACTATTTAGGAGTTATACCAACTGATACTGAAGCAATTAAGCACTTAATTTGAGTTAAATAATGATTTCTGAATGAACTGCCACTCACATTCAACAAACTACTCAACCGGTACAAAAGCATTCTCAGAGCTAGTCAAATATCTAAATTATCCTAAACATACACAACAATATTTCTATTCAAGTAATTGTATCAAGCACTTTTGGTTTCCATTGCACCAAATAAAATCATTGAACTGTTCTACACTGATCAGAAGCTGTTCTAGATCATGTATAATCATATCGAAGCAATTTATAAAATAAAATTCATGATTCATCAAATACTGATAAAACACCTGATATCCACTGATATCAGTGCAAAAATGCACAGTTTACCGAAAAATTCCAACGAAGGAGTTAAATGATGATAGCTAAATGAACTCCTACTCACCGCATTTCAAAATGTCTGGGTTCGTCCGGAATTGCATCTAAGGACTAGTTTTTCGGGAGATTTTTGGTCTTCTTCTACCTTTGGATTACTCAGGAACAATCTGCTTCACGCAGCAGGTGCACATGCTCACACACAAAGTAGGGCTCAGCAAACATCACTACTCGTAGCTTGTTGGCTATAGATTCAAGTTCCAGATCCATGGCCGAAGTCGGGGATGCTGCTTGGGCTGCTGCTCGCCCAAGATTTCCTAGTCGTGATTGCAGCAGTTGCTGCTGCTAGAACTGGATGGGGCGTCGCCCTTGCAGGTGGGCGCAATAGGGCATAATTGTAGCAGTTCCTTGCCTTGTGGTCTTGGTCGGAGTCAAGAGAAGCAATTGGTGGTGATGGCCGCGCCCAGGAGGGCTCCCAGCCGCTGGCTCACATAGCTGCAGCTACTGGCCGGCCGCCCAAGTAGCTAGGGCAAGCTGATGGTGGCGCTGCTAGGGTGAGCTAGAGGAATAAGAAGCATAGAAGAAGGGTGGGCGGAGGTAAATCGCCGGTTAAAATCGCTCAAAATTGTCCTACCTTCACCCCTTGGCTGCGGTCGATCGAGCGCTGCAGTTGGGCGCCGCTCTGCGCGGGTCCTGTTCTTAAAACTTGAAATTCTCGTATCTTTTGCCTCAAATATCCGATTCAAATGATTTCTTTTGCGAAACTTCAAGAATGAGGCCCACTACAAACCCAAGGCATGAAGACATGTTAATTACACTATTTTATTGGTTCAAAATTCCAATTGCATCCAATTATTACTTTACACAAATTAATCATCTTAATTATACACTAATTAATCTTATGTGCTTGATTCAACAAAATTAAGTTATTAACGCACTAACCATCTCATAAGCATATAAGTTAACTCAAATAACTTTAATTAGGCTCAAATCATAATGCTTACCAATAAACTTTGGAACGGGTCATAACAGTATGGGACTTCTATTTGGAGGAGTTTGGAGTCAAAAGAGTTGTGGGATTTATTCCTAGATACAAGGCGGAAGTATTAGAAGAGTTTTATAGTGTTCCAATGATTTTGGTCATGAGGAAATAAGGAAACAAATGGGAAACAGGGGTGTAATAGTACATAATCGGCCTTTAGTGTCGGTTATTTAAGGCCTTTAGTGTCGGTTTTAATGCAAGACCTATGTGGGAGCCGCTAAAAGGCCAACCGTTAGGTGTCAGTTCTCAAACTGACGCCACAACCCTTCGCGCGCCACCGAAAATGTGCCAGCAGGGGGTATAGGTGTCAGTTATTAGCTATGAAACTGACACCATAAACCTTCGCGCCACAGAAAGGGCGCCATCTGGGGCATTATCAGCATCAGTTTATTAGTGATAACTGACGCCATCTCACCCGTTGTCACGGTCGTGCTGGCCAGCACGTCTGTGGTGTCTGGTCCGCTGCCACGACCGAGGTGGCCAGCACGGCCATGGTGTCTGGCCCACTGCAACGACCATGTTAGACAGCACGGCCGTGGTGTCTGGCCTCATTAGGGAAATTGACGTCGGTTAATAGTAGGGCAACTGATGTCAGAACCATCAACATCAGTTTATTATTGATAACTAACGCCACATCACATGCATTAGGCATTGGTTATAATTATTTATCCGAAGCTGTAACATTTGTCATCGCTTTTAAACAAATAATCGATGCCCATTTCATGTTTTTTTTTCTTATCAATCTGCAGGCTTGATATGGTTGGTCGTAGGATGAGAAACCTGCATTTCAGTTATGAATTGTAGGTTTTACGACATACATTGATATCATCCAACAATAGGCCACAAACCTGCAAAATTAACAACATTAATTTTCACACATTTAGCAACATGCAGTTCCATTCGATTTTCACACATGTAGAAACGTTCATGTAGCAATTTGCAATTCCATTCATTTTCACATTCACACATGTAGAAACATTCATATAGCAGCCAACAGTTTCATTCATTTTCACATTCACACATGTATAAACATTCAGACACATGTAGAAACATTCAGACATGAAGAAACATTCACACATATTATAATTCAGAAATTCATTTACAAAATATCATTCTTTAGTCATTATTCGCTATCAACATCCCAATTATATGTTAAAACCCCCACTACTTGTTTGGTTGTTGCCCATTCTTCTCTTACATCATTTAATTCTTCCATCATACAGGGAACATGTACATCTGGTAAGGCCTTTCCTGTAGTGTGGTCAGTTTTAAACACCTACAAAGAGAATGTTGTATATACAATTAATAATATATAAATAATATTGATATATTTCATATTATCTAATGAGACTATATATAATATCTATGGAATGGTATTGATGTCCACTGCAGCATATTTGATAATCATGTGCATAAATCGCATCACATAGTATGCACATGCCCATCCGTTGTCTTGTGTAGCACACTATAAATTGAAACATACAAAATATTAAAAATACAACTAATTAAGCATTGTTCACATAAATAATATATACATTATAGTTGGGAACTTACTTCCACATTTTTCCAAATTATTGGCTGGTTCTTTTTCTTGGGGACCTTTCCTCCAGCCTTTTTGAACTCATCTAAACCCCTACATGTTAATGTAACACAGTACATTGCATAATTAAATAGTAATGTAATAACATATGTTAACGAATATGAAAATGAAATATTTCTCACCAGAATAATGTCATTTTCTTTTTGTGTCCATATTTTCAATTCAATTTAGTCCCCTTAGGATGTAGATAATAGATAGTGAACGTCTCGGGGACAATAACTAGTAACTCCCAATGCATACCACTAGAGGTAAAAAAGTTAAAAATTAATAACTCAAAATCCACAATAAAAATGTAATTTTCTTAAGTCCAAATTATAAGCAAAGTAGTACTTACTCCAGATTGAATGGAGCTATTATCACCATCTTGTTATTTTGAGAAAAATTTGTAAAAGTATCACAATAGTATTGTTGAACTGACGGAGGGTCTTTAGCTACTAGACTAATCAAAGATGGAATCAAAAATCCTACATGTTCGAATGAAAAATCTGCACATATCTTGTCTAAGTAACTGCAAAACATGTATTACGTATGTATTAATAAATAAGAAACCAGATCACCAGATCCTACACAAGGTATATGGATGTATAAAGAAGATCTCACCTTATCCATAGCTCTATCACAGATGTATTCAACCAATCATATCGAAACAACTCCAAAATATCTTGTATAAATAGTTTGCTTTCGTATGATTGACCTGCAGCATCCGTATCTATAGAAACAGTTATAGGGCAATTTATATCATGTTCGCCTAACCATATTGCCATACCCCTACAATTAGGACCTAACGGGATAGGTAGGTCCTGTGGAACCCAACTTGGTAATGTAGGAGGTGGAGGTGGAGGCCTAGATGCTCTGAGTGTCTTCTTTTTAACCTATATATATATATATACATATATATATATATATATATATATATATATATAATTTTAGATCAATTGACATCATATACACACACTAACAATTTAACATAATGTAAATTTACCATACAGTTTCAGTATAGAGGACATCCGCTTTTGGCCACAATATCACTCTGCCTTCTGCCTCACCAAGCGTTTCACAATCTGGGTGGGCATATGGCAATGGAAGATCCATCCAATTGGGGAATATACGTACCGGGCTCACATGAACCCAACCAACTGGTAATGGAGACCCATGAATCATTTCTCCTGGTAGGGATGGATAAGCCGACGCCTCTACAACAACAAATTCTTTACCTTTTAGACGGCATGGCTTCAACCCCTACAAATTTGTGTGTAAAGAATGTTATATACATATATACATATCATCTTGAAAACATATCATCTTGAAAATACTAGTTACTATGCCATAAAAATACTTACAGAGGATGTGCTAGGTGGTGGGTCTACATGATTACTCCCAACCTCTACAGTAGGAGTAGAGCGGGACGCCATAGGTACTGTCTGCTGAGTGGCAGTCAGAGATGTCTGCCACTTGCTCATTGCTTCTTTGAGTTTCCTATCAACTATCTTATCTACATATACATGGATAAAAGAAATGTTAGCTTCTGATTATTGAATTATCTTTTATAGTAACATTATAAAGAAAGAATAGGTTACCTTTTTTTATGAAAGTCCCACTTTTGGGATATGTTTGTGCTGAGATGGCCCAAAGAACGCTTTGATGCCCACACCAGTGCCTATAGCCCTAACACGTCCAGGATGCTATGGGTTACCCAGAGCAACTATCAATTCATCCCTTGTTCCCTCAGGGATGAACTTTCCTTGTTTCCTCAGCTCATAGAGCTCCCACTAATCGCCAAAACAAAAATTTGTAATTAAGTAAACACCACAAATAATCAATATTCGAACGATTGCTCTAAGAGTTGTATTTTACCATTTTTGCAGCCGCCTCAACAGTTGCATGTTTCCTTATTTCTCTCTTCTTGTTTTGCCTCCTAGCTATCCAGACATCATGGCGAGGTAGAGGTGTGGTACCTATAGTAGAGGACTCCTGAGTAGCAACAAACTGAGTAGTAGACTCAACTTGTAGTCTTTGGCGAATGCCTGCATACTCCTTTAGACCCATTGTGTGGTCATGCACATTCAGTGCACGCCTTGCTCTTTGCCCCTCACTAAGGGCCTAGTTAGTATGCACATTAATGATTTGGTTAGTAACACTAAATGTTAATCTTGAATAGGTGAATACAACATATATTAATTAAATTGGGAGTGACGCCTAATACCTTGAATTCATCAGTTTTTCTTGAAGCAACAAATGCGTCCCATTCTTCTTTGTCTAGGAAGTTCCATTGTTCAGTGGCTGTCTTCTTCCTCTTGTCACCTTCTTTTATGTATTCTTAGGTGAGATTTGTCCTATAGTTCCTTAGGACTCTCCCACAGCGTTGCATCACGCATTTACGATGCAGCTTTTCATCCAATTCAAATATAATATAAAAAATAGAATTGCTATTAACTAGTATCCAAAAAATTAGTAATCTACAAAATAGAATAGCTATTAACTAGTATCCAAAAAATTAGTAATCGACGAAATAGAATAGCAAATTAATAATAACTCACGCATAAATCCTTCCATTTTACGTCTTTCTTCCCCTTAGGAACGTTATGCCAAGAATCTATCTTACAACCGCAATGGCTATGAGTAACATACCCAAGATATGAAACAAACGAATTGTGATTCACTCAAATTGCATTTCCTGCATAATCAAAATCCACAACAAGTTTGGGTCCGTTGCCCTTTTGTGCTATTAACTTCTTCATCATAGTGATGCCCCTTCTCTTGTCAACTTTTTGGTGCTGCTCATCAAGTGCCTCAAGTTCTTCAGAGGGTACATGTGCATCATCAACCTAAAATTTGACAAAATAAACACACTTACATGATATAACTATAAATGGACATGTAGATATCAATGTATGATATATTTTTAAAACTTACATTGTGAGGCGGCGCATTGATGTCCTCACCCTCACGGTAATCATCAACATGGTCAGCAGGAGAATGCTCAGCCATCTAAAAGTTCACATTCACATTGTAAAGTTCACATTGTAAAGCTCACATTGTAAAGTTCACATTCACATTGTAAAGTAATTCACATTGTAAAAGTCACATTGTAAAGTTCACATTCACATTGTAAAGTAATTCACATTGTAAAGTTCACATTCAGAAAAATAAAACATATAAAAAAATATAAACATGCCTCTAATATTGCAAATTTTTATCAATTAACAATCCTTCATTGTGATCTCCATGTACATACAAGTCATCATTAGCTTCAATATTTGCTGGTGTTGGCAACCCAACTGAGAATGAACTGGAGTCATCATACTTATCATAGTACTCTTCTTCATCTATAGGATCTTTAATGAACTGTCTTTTACCATGAAGAACAACCGACCATTTATCATCTGTAGGATCATCGATATAAAATACTTGTTTCTCCTGTGATGCCAATATGAATGATTCACCCTTCTCTCCAATCTTTTCAAAGTGCACTACAGTGAAACCCAATTCATCCACTATAACTCCTTTGATGTTATCAACCCAATTACATTTGAAGAGCAGAATTCTGAAATCTATGTAGTCAAACTCCCATATGTCTTCAATGACACCGTAATATGACATTTTAGCTTCACGTGGACTCTTATCCTTTGCACTTGCAAAAAACATAGTCGATGCTTGAAGGGTGACCCCACTGTTTTGGACGATACTCTTATCATCTTGGTGCTTTGTGTAATATGTGAATCCATTAATGTCATACCCTTCATAAGACATAACATTCAATTTTGGTTTAAAGGTGAGGCATTTGATAGTTTCAGTAATATCATCTGGTGTTTGAGATAGTTGATGTAAGACTTTATCTTCAAACCACTTAATAAATGTCTTGTTATGCTCTCTAGAAAGCCACATTGTATTGGTTTGAGGATATTGTCTCTTGATGAAATTGGTATGTTCCTCGATATAAACGCTCACTTCATCCATGTTGTGTAAAATATACAAGTGACTTTGTTCCAACTGCTCACGGTTGATTACTTTCACCCGTGATCCCAAAATTCCTTTGCCAAATTGCTCCTCAATATTCTTGTCATTACCAGGAGTGTCATTACCACTGAGAAAGTCATTGCAAAAATCCATAACCTCTCTTGCCACATAACCCTAAATAATACTCCCTTCAGGCCGATAACGGTTTCGAACATCACTTTTAAAAACGCTCATGTATCGTCCAAAGGGATACATCCAATGCAAGAAAACTGGTCCCAACATTTTCACTTCCCTAGTCAAGTGGACAACAAGATGTACCATGATATCAAAGAACGATGGAGGAAAATACATCTCAAGATGACATAGGGTAACAACCACTTCTCTTTGCAAATTATCGAGAGTATCAGGGTCAATAACTTTGCTGCATAGACTGTTGAAAAAGAAACAAAGTCTGGTGATTACAAATCTTACATGCTTTGGCAATATAGATTGAATTTCCATAGGCAATATTTGTTGCATTAGAGTGTGACAATCATGAGATTTAAGACCTATCAACTTCAGATCTTTCATTGATACTAATCTACGAATGTTGGATGAGTAACCCTGTGGCACCTTAACATTTACCAAACATTCACAAAAAGCTTTCTTCTCCTTTCTAGACAATGTGTAACAAGCGGGAGGTAAGTATGTTCTCCGATTTCCCATTCCATGTAATTTTGTTAATTCTGACCTTATTCCCATTTCACGTAGGTCCAGCCTAGATTTTATCCCATCTTTAGTCTTACCTGGTATATTCAAAAAAGTACCAATGACACTATCACATACATTTTTCTCAACGTGCATGACATTGATACAATGTCTGACTGTCAAAGAACTCCAATAAGGAAGATCCCAAAATATTGACTTCTTCTTGAATAAATATTTGTCACTCTGTGTGGCCATAGTACATTGTGATCTCTTACCAAATTCATTGACAAAGTCTTTTACTCTTTCATAAACAACCTCCCCTGGTATAGGTTTAGGTGTACTTCGTTCCTCATTCAATCCATTGAATGCTTTGCACTTCCTACGATATGGATGGAATTTTTTAAGAAAACTTCAACGAACGAGATATACATTCTTACCGCCATGTTTTAGTCTTGTTGAATCAGTGTTCTCTTCACATATAGGACACGCTTTAGCTCCTTTGACACTATATCTAGACAAATTCTCATATGCTGGAAAGTCATTAATAGTGCAAAACAACATAGCATGCAAACGAAATGTCTCTCTTTGTGAAGCATCATAGGTCATCACACCTTCACCCCATAGTTTCTTTAAGTCATCAATCAGAGGTTCAAGATAAACATCGATATCATTTCCAGGTTGTTTAGGGTCCGATATCAACAACAACAACATTACGTACTTATTTTTCATACACAACCAGGGAGGAAGATTGTATATAACAAGCATGACTGGCCAAGTGCTATGTTGGCTTCTCAATGTCCCGTACATATTCATCCCATCTGTACAAAGCCTAAGTCTTAGATTCCTGACTTAATCACCAAATTTAGGGTACAATAGATCAATCTTCTTCCAGTGTAGGCAAACAAGCATTGAAACTGTGATATTATAGGTAGATACCACATCACCTTGGCAGGAGAACCAGTTTTGGACTCCCCCAAAGTCATCAATTTATACCGTGACGCACCACATTTTGGACAATCTTTCAAATCAACATAGTCCTTTTGAAATAATACACAATTATTCGGGCATGCGTGTATCTTCTTGGCATCCATTCCCATTGGGCATAACAATTTCTTTACCTGGTATGTTGAGATTGACAGCTCGTTTCCTTCAGGAAGCATTTCTTTCAACAAAGACAACAATGACGTGAAGCTTTTGTCGCTCCATGTATTGTTAGCTTTCAGCTTATACAATCTCAACACAGCGCTAAGCTTCGTAAACTTAGTACATCCTTTGTATAATGATATCTCAGCATCATGCACAATGTTTCTAAAAATGGGAGGTGGATAAGTGTGCTCTACCCCACAACTATCCAGCATCGCATCAACGATGTCTACTGGAACTGGTTCATTCACATCTACTCATCAGAGGGAATTTCGTCTTCCACACAAGCACTGTTATCGAAATCTACTAGTTTCGGGTTTGAAATCTCTCCATTCCAGTGTCATTCTGTATATCCTTGTATAATCCCATTGCACATGACATGACTTTTAATTTCGTCACCAGTGCTGACTTTCAAGTTGTTACCACAATGCCTACATGGACAGTAGAACCTATCTCCAGGTTGTTTCCTATGTTCCTCAGCAAATCTAATAAACTGGTCAAGACCAGATATAAACTCTGGGGTGCAGCGATTGCGAATGGACATCCATGATCTATCCATTCTACGATCAAAGAGAAAACAAGTATATATTACAACAAGATTAGGGTCTAGGGTTAATAGATTAGAGTTTTTGTATGGTTAAAACTTTAGGCCAACAAATACATGTGTTGTCATTCTTATATATAATAAATGTGTACCACCTATCCCTTTCTTGAACACCTAATCTCACTAGTAAGTGTATAATGTGTATTGGGTTTTCAAGAAAATTTCGGCAGCATTTCCCTGCTGTTCTCCAAGTACATATGTACTTAGAGAACAAACGGCGAAATGCTGCCGAAATTTTCTTGAAACCCCAATACACATTATACACTTACATCCTAAGTGAGATTAGGTATTCAAGAATAGTCCCAAACCGGGGACTATCCACGATTTACTCCTAATGACTAAATCTTATACGGGTTTCTAGGCCAACAAATACATGTGATGTCATTCTTATATATAATAGATGTGTACCACCTATCCCATTCTTGAACACCTAATTTCACTAGTAAGTGTATAATGTGTATTCGGTTTTCAAGAAAATTTCGGCAACATTTCCCCGCTGTTCTCTAAGTACAGATGTACTTAGAGAACAAATGGAGAAATGCTACCGGAATTTTCTTGAAAACCAAATACACATTATACACTTACATCCTAAGTGAGATTAGTTGTTCAAGAATAGTCCCAAACCGGGGACTATCCAAGATTTACTCCTAATGAGTCAATCTTGGACGGGTTTCTAAGCCAACAAATACATGTGATGTCATTCTGTAACATTGATTTCAACATTTCGAGTGTCATGCATGTTCGTCATCAAGATAAAGATTACACATAAATTTGTATGACCTAGGGATGGAGAGATTCATAATTGATTTCAAAATTTCAAACTAGATCATGCATTATCATCAATCTACATCATTCAATAGGGATTCATGTAGATGTTAGGGTGACACATCACTACAAAATCAGAGATTTAACATTAGGGTTTTAATATCTTACATAGATTGATCACAAGATTTCAGCAATATAGTTAATTCAAGATTATGGTGAAATGTGTATTAGGGTTTTAATATCTTAATTCAACATGCATCAAAATTTACAGAATTAGGTCAAGCATTAGTATTCAATTGCAAATGTATCTTGTTCTCCTGATCCCTCCTTACCAAATGGATAAAAGCAAGGCCACGACCGTGTGGGCTGGCCACAACCATGGATGTGTTGGCCTACCACGGCCGTGCTGGTCGTGTTGTCCAATACGGCCGTGGTAGGCAAACACAGCCACGGCCGTGGCCAGCCCACACGGTCATGTACTTGCTTTAATCCATTTGGTAAGGAGAGGGAACAGGAGGAAGAAGAAGAGGTGGAGGACTAGCCCACATGGTTGCTAGCACTGGTGCATGGTGTGAAATCCCACGCGGAGCAGGGTACCTGCTTGAGGGAGGAGGAAGAAGAGCGGGAGCAGGTACCTTCGGGCAACCGGTGAGGAGAGCAGGGCAACCGGCGGCAGGAGGAGCAGGAGGACCAGGAGGAGCAGGAGACCTCCGATGAGGAGAGCAGGAGACCTCCGGTGAGGAGAGCAGCAGCAGCGACATCGGCAAGGAGAGTAGCAGTAGTGAGCGGCGGAAGTGCGGGGGAGCAACGGCGGCAGGATTGCCAGACCTAACTGATCAACCAATGAAACAGAGAGAGTGGGGAAGAGTCTGTCGCGCGGGTGCTATTAACTACACCATCGGCGTCGGTCGTTTAAAAAACCGACACCTAAGAATTAATGGCGTCGGTTACCTATCAACACCGACACCTATGCTCAATGATAGTCGCCGGTTTTTACTAGCAAAAACCGACGTCTATCTACATATACCGATTAAAAAAAATTGTTCTCGGTTAATGACCATAGTCATCGGTTTCTTTAGAAAACCGACGCCCAAGGGGTGTGAAAATTCTCTCGGGAACGGTGCGGGAAAACTCATAGGCGTCGGTTATTGTAGTAAAACTGACGACCAAAATGTGCCTAATTTCTGTCTCGCGAAAAACCTTTCGTCGTCAGTTTAAGAGTTAATAACCGACGTCATATATTAAATTTTGGAGGAATTTTTTTCGCTGGAAATTTTGGATTTGGCGGTTAATTTTAGGCGTCAGTTTCTTAATAAGGAACCAACACTAAATAAAAGTAATACTCGTGTCTGGTCGCCCTTCACAGATAGATGTTAGTTTTGTTTTTGAACTAACGCTGTATGTTTTAGGTGTCGGTGTATTTATACAACTGAAGCCGTTAAAAAGTATGTTATAAGTCATTTTTGTAATAGTGGAGGTACATAGGAAAGGGAAATGAACTGAGGGGTTTCCAATCTTGTGTAGGAAAGTGATTCAATTTGGGGCCTTTGTGTTTATCTTTGAACAAGGATAGTGAGGGAAAAAAATCGGAGGAGAAAAATAAGAGATGTGGGAAAGAGAGATGATGAGAGAGGGGAAAGATTGAGAGAAAAGATCGGAGAGGTGAACCTATTACAACAATGAATAGATTAGGGAGTAGAGGTAGAAGGGAAAGTAGATGCTGCACTATCAAATCCAAGGGTCACAATGAGATCTAAAAATAGTAAAACCGTGTGACAAAATCAAATGAAGAAATCTTATCCAAATCGGAATCTAAATAAAGTGATATTTAAAGAATTATGTTCTTTGTCCCCAACTAAAATTGAGGGTCAAAATCTTATTCAAATTAAGTGAACTTTTACAGAGAGGCTAGATAAAGCATGTAGATTTTTATTATTCAATTAGATTTGCCTTTTGGGAACTTTTTATGTGTTAAATAATTCACATCTTATTTTCTTTTTTTCCTCCTTCATTAATGACTTTAGGATTCTCCAAATTTTATGAAACTTCATCCACAAGTCAAATTAAGTATGTTGGATATAAATTTGCCAGTAATTTTACATGATGGAGAGGTTAGTTCATTTCTTTAATAGTTTGAAGATTCTACACACTTTCTCTCTCTAGATTTCATCTTTTAAGCAAGCATTTTCCAAATTGGATGAAAATTCAACCAAAGGCTATATTTATTATGTAGATTACAAATCCAAGATTATTTTCCACTTTTGGAGTCATATATCACATTATTTATTACTTATGCCTTTTATTCATTTTCTCTTTACTAAACTTACTCTATTATTTTATGGTTGTCCCAATTAGATGAAAATTGACATGTAGACTTATTTTGATATGAAAATTACGAAATTTGAAGTTTATTTTTACTTTTGAGACTTTATTATATGTGTTATGTCATATGGCTCATTAGTGGCCCATTAACTAGTATATTCTTCCAATTAAGTTCTTTATTGTCACACCCCGATCTCACACTAACCACTAATCACGAGATTAGGGCGCGACGGAGGGATTATCACATAAACAAATCACTGAGAACTTTTTTCTTTTTAAAACCTCGTAATGATATCTGGATTATTGTTGTAAACTAAAACATAATAAACTATTGCGGAAGCATTTCAATTAAACTGGCTAGAGAACATAAACAAAGGTTACAACATGTAACATTGTTTAACAGAAAGTAAACATAACAGTTAATTTACATATTTATACACATTCGCCATACATACTCTCTCTCACCCACACCATGTCCCAAAGATCGAGGGGAAAGGACTAAGAGACCTCTAACTACTAACTACATAAACCTTCTACAGACCGAGCGTTAAGATGAAAGGATCCTCCAGATTCCTGTGATGTTGATGACCTGAAAATGTTTTGAGTAGAGGTATGAGCCTACTCGCTCAGTGAATAGCATTTCATTTAGCTATCACTAAACAACTCCGTATTTTACCTTTAACAGGAATATGTGAATAAAATAACAAACTGAGTAGTTCTAATTAAACAGTGCAATTATCGTAGAAAAGTATAATGAACATTTAAAGAACAAGTATTATAAATTCTAAATCTGAACATACACAAGTTTCATATTAATCTACCTTAATTCTAAGTAATCATCTTTTAACTTATGCCCTGATCATATGCAGTGTATTCTGCATATAAAGTCTCGTAGCGAACTACGAACCCACCGTACAAGACTTAGCGACACACCCGGGAAATGCTAAGTCTGACTGCTGTCCTGGTCTGCGTCAGGACTCTCAGGCCCTCAAGGGCCTCACTGCACTCTCAAAGAGTGTACTCTAGACTCCTCCTCTAACCTGAGCACACAGGCGGAGAGTCTGGGTTACCACCATGACACACGCACGGATTATTGTTGAATAACCCCTATTTACTCCAGTGCCACCGTGACACACGCACGGATTATTGTTGAACACTGCCTCTCTGTCCTCGTGCCATCGTGACACACGCACGGATTATTGTTGAACACGAGCCACCGACCATCTAGACTCACGCTAGGTAGGTCGTTTCACCCCTAAGGCACAGACCTCCAAAAGGGGTTCTACGGTGTCAGGGCATCTAAGTCTATTAACTTGTTAACATATAAACACTTAAACAGGAATATCACATTTACTGATTTCATATCAGATCACAATACACTGTCATTCTAAACTGACAGAGCAATATATTTCATATCATTGTAATTTCTGAGAAATTCTCATACCATGCACTACTACAGAAATAGCATTCAGTGACACTTTTCTGGGCGTCGGTTATTAAGGAAAACCGACGCCTTCTATGTTAGGCGTCGGTTGTTTATGAAAACCGACGTCTATATTCGAAGACCAGCCAGACACGGGTACCACTTTGTCTTCAGCGTCGGTTGTTTATAACAAACCGACGCTTAAAGTCGCCCGCGAAATCCATATTTCGATAAAAAAAAATAGTGTCATTTTCTGCGTCGGTTATTAAGGTAGAAACCGACGCCTATGTGCGATGAAAATTTGTGCGAAAAGTGTCACCTTCAGCGTCGGTTATTCAAGGATAACCGACGCTGAAGGTGGTTCCCGCCAAACAATTTCATGAAAATATCGTCCAATTGGACGTCGGTTTTTTCAAACAACCGACGCTAAAGAGTTTAGGCGTCGGTTGTTTAAAACAACCGACGCTATTTGGGAACTTCATTACCCTCGATCGCCCGACTCTTCCCCTTTCTTCTGTTTCATTGTGAGCGATTTCTTCTCTACTGCCGCCGATTTCTCTCCGGTGATTTCTTCTCCAGCTCCCCTTCTCCGGCGCCCCTTTCTCCGCCACCACTCCTGCTCGCCGCCGCTCCTGCCGCCGTTGGACACCTGCTAGCCGCTGCTCCTGCTCGCCGAAGATCCTGCTGCTCTGCGTCGCCGCCGCCTGCTCGCCGCCGCTCCTGCTCGCCGCCTGCTCGCCGGCCTGCTCGCCGCCTGCTCGCCACCACTCCTGCTCGCCGCCGCCGCCGCTTGCTCCTTCCTCCTTGTTGCTGCTCTGCTCTGCGTCTCCTTGATCACGCCCTAACTCCGTTGCTCACAAGGTACTAGCATCAAGCCCTTCCTCTGCCATTCTTTCCGTTCAGTAATAGTCTCATCTCCTCGTTCCACACCATAACTTGGCTGATGTCAAGCCCATGCTCAAAAACATCTACCTATTCTATCCATGTTCGTGTGGCATTCCCATTTTCAGGAGTCAATGACCATCCTTTACAGAAATATCTGCATCTCAAGCATAATTGATCCAAAAAAAATACTACTAACTAACATGATTTAAATTGGCTATAATTAGAATCCCAAAACTCAAGAACACATATGTGTTTATGAATGAAACATTCTAAATAGGAGAATGTCAATTTAGACACATATACTATGTGGATGTGCACACAAGGAAGCATTCTAAATAGGTAGAAGATAGATTATCCTCCCGTGGACCAAGACCCAATGGTAACTATTTGTCGTGCATCAAAACAAAATCAGCAACCAAGGTATGATGCATAATATATATCCATTTTTTTACTTTTGGGGGTGCGCCTTATACTATTTGAAATCCTTGATTTTATCTTCTATCCTAAATAAAATTAAGGGACCCATGATTAGAAAACAATTCCAAACTTGGCACCCACACTAATTGGAAGGAAATAAAATATGATTATTGAAATGCACATTTGTGACGTGATACCTTTTTTAGGATGCATATATTAGATTCAACCTTTGAGACATCCTTTTATGAGTTCCAATACAATTAGGGTTTCATTTCATTGCCATTGTATGTATTATAATATTACATCTTTCACATAAAAATTAATTAAATTGAATCCTATTGGAACCCTAATTTAAATCCTAATTTGATTTAAACTTGTCCATTCTAGCATCCTAATTTGATTTGATTAAACCCTAACATTGTTTAAACCCTAACATCAATTGTGATGAAACCCTAACATGTACATATCTATTATTGTGTTTGTTGGCCTAGAAACCCGTCCAAGATTGACTCATTAGGAGTAAATCTTGGATAGTCCCCGGTTTGGGACTGTTCTTGAACACTTAATCTCACTTAGGATGTAAGTGTATAATGTGTATTGGGTTTTTGAGAAAATTTTGGCAGCATTTCCCCGTTTGTTCTCTAAGTACATATGTACTTAGAGAACAGCGGGGAAATGCTGCCGAAATTTTCTCGAAAACCCAATACACATTATACACTTACTAGTGAGATTAGGTGTTCAAGGATGGGATAGGTATTGCGGTAACAACTTGAAAGTCAACACTGGTGAGGAAATCAAAAGTCATGTCATGTGCAACGGGATTGTACAAGGCTATACAGAATGGCACTGGCATGGAGAAATTTCAAAATCGAAACTAGTAGATGTCGATAGCAGTGCTTGGGTGGAAGAAGAAATTGCCTCTGATGACGTAAATGTGAACGAACCAGTTCCAGCAGACATCGTTGATGCGATGCTGGATAGTTGTAGGGTAGAGCACACCGATCCACCTCCTATCTTTACAAACATTGTGCATGATGCTGAGATACCGTTATACACAGGTTGTGCTAAGTTTACGAAGCTTAGCGTTGTGTTGAGATTGTATAAGTTGAAAGCTAACAATAGATGGAGCGACAAAAGCTTCACTTCATTGTTGACTTTGTTGAAAGAAATTCTTCCTGAAGGAAACGAGCTTCCAATCTCAACATACCAGGTAAAGAAAATGTTGTGCCCAATGGGAATGGAGGCCAAGAAGATACACGCATGCTCGAATGATTGTGTATTATTTCAAAAGGACTATGTAGATTTGAAAGATTGTCCAAAATGTGGTGCGTCACTGTATAAATTGACGACTTCGGGGGAGTCCAAAACTGGTTCTCCTGCTAAGGTGTTGTGGTATCTACCTATAATATCACGGTTTCAACGCTTGTTTGCAAATACGAAAGATGCGAAGAATTTTAGGTGGCATGCAGATGTTAAGAAAAATAATGATGGGATCCTACGACATGCGTCTGATTCCCCACAGTGGAAGAAGATTGATCTATTGTACCCTAAATTTGGTGAAGAAGATAGGAATCTAAGACTTGGGCTTTGTACAGATGGGATGAATCCGTACGGGACATTGAGCAGCCAACATAGCACTTGGCCAGTCATGCTTGTTATATACAATCTTCCTCCCTGGATGTGTATGAAAAATAAGTACGTTATGTTGTCATTGTTGATATCGGGCCCTAAACAACCCGGAAATGATATCGATGTTTATCTTGAACCTTTGATTGATGACTTAAAGAAACTTTGGGCTGAAGGTGTGATGACCTATGATGCTTCAGCAAGAGAGACATTTCGTTTGCACGCTATGTTGTTTTGCACTATTAATGACTTTCCAGCATATGGGAATTTGTCTGGATATAGTGTCAAAGGAGCTAAAGCGTGTCCTATATGTGAAGAAAACACTGATTCAATAAGACTAAAACATGGCGGCAAGACTGTATATCTTGGTCATCGAAGGTTTCTTTCAAAATTCCATCCGTATCATAGGAAGCGCAAAGCATTCAATGGATGGAATGATGAACGGAGTGCACCTAAACCTATACCAGGGGATGTTGTTTATGAAAGAGTAAAAGACATTGTCAATGAATTTGGTAAGAAATCACAATGTAGTATGGCCACACGGAGTGACAATTCTTCATTCAAGAAGAAGTCAATATTTTGGGATCTTCCTTATTGGAGTTCTTTGACAGTCAGGCATTGTATCGATGTAATGCACGTTGAGAAAAATGTCTGTGATAGCATCATTGGTACTCTATTAAATATACCAGGTAAGACTAAAGATGGGATAAAATCCAGACTGGACCTACGTGAAATGGGAATAAGGTCAGAATTAACAGAATTACGTGAAATGGGTAATAAAAGAACATACTTACCACCCGCTTGTTACACGTTGTCTAGAAAGGAGAAGAAAACTTTTTGTGAATGCTTGGTAAATGTTAAGGTGCCACATGGTTACTCATCTAACATCCGTAGATTGGTATCAATGAAAGATCTGAAGTTGATAGGTCTTAAATCTCATGATTGTCACACTCTAATGCAACAAATATTTCCCGTGGCAATTCGATCTATATTGCCGAAGCATGTAAGGTTTGCAATTACCAGACTTTGTTTCTTTTTCAACAGTCTATGCAGCAAAGTTATTGACCCTGATACTCTCGATAATTTGCAAAGAGAAGTGGTTGTTACCCTATGTAAGCTTGAGATGTATTTCCCTCCTTCGTTCTTTGATATCATGGTACATCTTGTTGTCCACTTGACTAGGGAAGTGAAAATGTTGGGACCAGTTTTCTTGCATTGGATGTATCCCTTTGAACGATACATGAGCGTTTTTAAAGGTGATGTTCGAAACCGTTATCGGCCTGAAGGGAGTATTATTGAAGGTTATGTGGCGAGAGAGGTTATGGATTTTTGCAATGACTTTCTCAGTGGTAATGACACTCCTGATAATGACAAGAATATTGAGGAGGGCAAAGGAATTTTGGGATCACGGGTGAATGTAATCAGCCATGAGCAGTTGGAACAAGCTCACTTGTATATTTTACACAATATGGACGAAGTGAGTGTTTATATTGAGGAACATACCAATTTCATAAAGAGACAACATCCTCGAGCAAGTTCAATGTGGCTTGCTAGAGAGCATAATAAGACTTTTACTAAGTGGTTTGAAGATAAAGTCTTACATCAACTATCTCAAACACCAAATGATATTACAGAAACTATCAAATGCCTCGCCTTTAAACCAAAACCGAATGTTATGTCTTATGAAGGGTTTGACATTAATGGATTCACATATTACACAAAGCGCCAAGATGATAAGAGTGTCGTCCAAAATAGTGGGGTCACTCTTCAAGCGTCGACTATGTACTTTGCAAGTGCAAATGATAAGAGTCCACGTGAAGCTAAAATGTCATATTACGGTGTCATTGAGGACATTTGGGAGTTTGACTACATAGATTTCAAAATTCCGCTCTTTAAATGTAATTGGGTTGATAACACCAAAGGAGTTATAGTGGATGAATTGGGTTTCACTTTGGTGAACTTTGAAAAGATTGGCGAGAAGGGTGAACCATTCATATTGGCATCACAGGCGAAACAAATATTCTATATCGATGATCCTGCAAATGATAAATGGTCGGTTGTTCTTCATGGTAAAAGACAGTTCATTGAAGATCCTATAGATGAAGAAGAGTACTATGATAAGTATGATGACTCCAGTCCATTCTCAGTTGGGTTGCCAACTCCACAAAATATTGAAGCTAATGATGACTTATATGTGCGCGGAGATCACAATGAAGGATTGTTAATTGATAAAAGATCACAATTTTAGAGACATGTATGTTTATACAAATGCTAAATGTTTGCCTTTTTCTAGTTAATACAAATGCTAAATGTTTGCCTTTTTCTAGTTAATACAAATGCTAAATGTTTGCCTTTTTCTAGTTAATAGAAATGCTAAATGTTTGCCTTTTTAATGACATTTTCAGATGGCTGACCATGATGAGCATGATGTCCATGATGAGCATGAAGTCCATGATGAGCATGTTGTCCACGACGAGCATGGCGAGGATACTAATGTAAGTTCTAAAAACATATCTTGTATTTCTATAAAATTCATTATCTTCTAGTTATGTCATATATCCTATATTTCTATATTGGGCTAAGTTAGTGTGTTTTATTTTTGTCAAATTTTAGGTTGATGCACCTGTACCCACTGAAGCACTGGAGCAACTTGATGCGCAACACCAGACACTTAACAAGAAAAGGGGCATCACTCTGTTGAAGAAGTTATTAGCGCTAAGTGGTAGTGGATCCAAATTGGTGGTGGAGTTTGATAATGGAGGAAATCCAATTGGAGTGAACCGCAATAATTTTGTGAACTATCATGGGTGTACCACTCGGAGCCATTGTGGTGTTAAGTATGACAATTGGCATAAAGTTCCTCAAGGGAAAAAAGACTTGATATGGAAGGATTTATGCGTGAGTTATTATTATTTGCAATTCTATTTTGTAGATTACAAATTCTATTATTTGCAATTCTGTTTTGGATACTAGTTAATAACATTTCTATTTTACAGAATCTGTTTGCATTGGATGAGAAGTTGCATCGTAAAAATGTGATGCAACGCGCTGGAAAGATGCTTAGGAATTATAGGACAAATCTGAACAGAGAATACATAAAAGAGGGTGATAAGAAGAAGAAGTCATCCCTTGAACAATGGAACTTCTTGGACAAAGATGATTGGGACAATTTTGTTGCTTCAAGAAAATCTGAAGAATTCAAGGTATTAGGCGTCACTCCTAATTTAATTAATATACATTGTATTCACCTATTCAAGATTAGCATTTAGTGCTACTAACCAAATTATTAATGTGCATACTAACTAGGCCCTCAGTGACGCACAAAAAGCAAGGCGTGCACTGAATGTGCATGACCACACTATGGGTCCAAAAGGCTATGCAAGCGTTCGCCAAAGACTACAGGCGGAGTCTGCGGCTACTCAGGAGTCTGCTCCTACTCAGGAGTCTGCCACACCCATGCCTCGCCATGATATCTGGATAGCTGGCAGGCAAAACAAGAAGGGTGAAATAAAGAAGCATGTAACTGCTGAGGCGGCTGCAAAAATGGTAAAATACAACTCTTAGAGAAATCGTTTGAATATTGATTATTTGTGGTGTTAACTTACCAATTTCTGTTTATGGTGATTAGCGGGAGCTGCACGAGCAGAGGAAACAAGGCACGTTCATCCCTCAGGGCACAAGGGATGAATTGACAGTTGCTCTGGGTAACCCAGAGCATCCTGGACGTGTTAGAGGTGCCGGCGCTGGTGTTGGCATCAAAGCATTCTTTGGGCCATCCCAGCGCAAACCCAGAGCGGGACTTTCTCAAGAAGAGGTAACCTATTCTTTTTTTAGAATGTTACTGCAAAAGGAAATTCATTAATAAGAAGCTAATGTTTCTTTTATCCATGTATAGGAGAATAAGAGAGTTGAGGATTTAGTTGCTAAGAAGATCAACGATGTAGTTGCTGAGAAGGTCAAGGAAGAATTGCTGCGGTGGCAGGCATCTCAGGCTTCCAATATGCCTATGGCGACCCACTCTTCTCCTGATGCATAGACTGCGAGTAATCCTGGAGACCCATCGCCTAGCACGTCTGCTGTAAGTATTGTTTATGGCATTGTAGTTAGTCTTTTCAAGTTGTTATGTTTTCAAGATGATATGTATATATGTATAATATTCTTTACGTAAATTTGTAGGCATTGAAGCCATGCCGCTTAAGAATGCAAGACTACGTTGTTGCAGAGGCGCAAGCTTACCCGTCCCTTCCTGGGGAAAGGTTTCACGGGACTCCAATGCCACAGGGCTATGTTCGTGTGGGCCCATTACGTGTGTTACCCGATTGGAGGGAAGTTGCGTTGCCATATGCCCACCCAGATATTGATACACTTGGTGAGGCATAAGGCGGGGTGATATTGTGGCCCAAAGCAGATGTCGTCTACACCACTGAAATTGTAAGATAAATTTACATTGATTTAGACTGTTAATGTGTATATATGATGTCAACTGATCTGAAATTATATGTACAGGTTAAAAAGAAGACACCAGGAGCACCTAGGCCTCCATTTCCACTTCCCGCATGACCCGATTGGATTCCAACTGACCTAACATACCCGTTAGGTCCTACTTGTAGGGGAATGGCATGTTGGCTACGGGCACATAATGTACATTGCCCTATAATTATTTCTTTAGATGCAGATTATGCAGGTCAATCATACGATAGCTCTTTATTTATACAAGATATTATTGAGCTGTTTATGTATGATTGGCTGAATACATCAATGATAGAGACATGGATAAGGTGAGATCTTGTTTATACATCCATATACCTTGTGTAAGATCCGGTGATCTGGTTTGTTATATATTAATGCATACGCCTATATGTTTTGCAGCTACCTAGTCGAAGATCATTGCAAACAATTTGCATTTGATCATGTGGGATTTTTGATTCCATCATTGATTAGTTTGGTAGCTAAAGACCCTGATAATGTTCAACAATACTGTATAGATGCTTTTACAATTTTTGGTCAGAAAAAGAAGACGATAATAATAGCTCCATTCAATGTCAAGTAAGTTTACTTTATTTATAATTTGGACTTAAGAAAATTCGATTTTTATTTTGCATTTTGAGTTATTAATTGTTAACTTCTTACTTCTACCGGTAGACATTGGGAGTTACTAGTTATTGTCCCTGGGACATTCACTGTTTATTATCTAGATCCTGCGGGGAGTACATTGAACACTAAAATTGGACACGTAATGAGAATTCCATTATTCTGGTGAGAAATATTTCATTTTTATATCCGTTAACATCTTTTATTACATTACTATTTACTTATGCAATTTATTGTGTTATATTAACATGTAGGGGTTTAGATGCATTAAAAAAGGCTGGAGGAACGGTCCCAAGGAAAAAGAACCAACCAATAAATTGGCAGAATGTACAAGTAAGTTCCCGACTCGAATATATATATTATTGATGTGAATTGTGCTTAGTTGTATTATTTTGTATGTTTCAATTTATAGTGTGCTACACAAGACAATGGCTGGGCATGCGCATACTATGTGATGCGATTTATGCAGATGATTATCAAATATGCAGCATTGGACATCGATACCATACATGAGGTATTATATATACTCTCATTAGTTAGTATGCAATATATCAATCTTATCTTATTTTTATATTATTACTTATATATATACATCATTCTCTTTGCAGGTGTTTAAAACTGACAACACTACAGGTAAACGCTTAAAAATATACATGCTCCATATACGATGGAAGCATTAAATGAAGTAAGAGAAGAATGAGCAAAAGCCATACAAGCAGTGGCAACTGTAAGATATAATTGGGATGTTGATAGCGATAATGAATGATACTTTGTAAATGAATATTTCTGAATGTTAATACATGTATTTGAATGTTTCTATATGTGTGAATCTGAGAATTGAATTGATGTCTGAATGTATGTACTTGTGTTAAATTTTGCTTATGACTTTTGCAGGTTTGCGGCCTGTTTGTAGGCTGATATCAATGGATGTCGTAAACCTGCAGTTCAGTTACTGAACTGCAGGTCCTCATCCTGCTGACCAGCCACAGCAGGCCTGCAAACTGATATGAAAAAAAAAAATAGGCGTCAGTTATTTATAAAAACCGTCAGCAAAGATCTACAGCGTCGGTTATTTATAGATAACCGACGCCTTATGTGGCCAAAGCAGTCCTCGAAATGGCGTCGGATATACGTATCAAACCGACGCCTATTTAAATTAGAGGCGTCGGTGTTTTGGTATATAACCGATGCCAAAAGTGTTCGCGCCACAAAAAATGGTGTCATTTAGGACACTTTATGCGTCGGTTATCTACTAAAAGACCGACGCTATAAGTAGTATAGGCGTCGGTCTGTTAGTAAATAACCGACGCAGAAAGTGCCCTAGCTGACGCCGTTTTATGTGGCGCGAACCCCTTTGGCGTCGGTTATCGACTAAACGACCGACGTCGATAGTTTAAATAGGCGTCGGTTAAACAACCGACGTCGAAGTGTTCGACCTTTAGCGGCGCCCACATAGGCGTCGGTCGAAAACCGACGCCAAATGGGGTTAAACGACCGACGCCAAAGGCCACTTCTGTAGTAGTGATGCATTCAGACAAATTAGAAATGCATAAATAACCCAACTTATTTCAATTTGGCACATACATAGCAAATTTACGCAATTGAACATCTTATTGCACAAATTAAAGAAATTTACTTCACATATGAGAATCATACTCAACAATTATCAATTCTCTAAAATTCTCGAAAAATGTGCACATTAACCCAAATCCTGGTTTGTGCATCACTTAACTCAATTAAGAGTTAATTACATATCACAATACAATTTAATAACAATACTTGAGAATTTCTGGTAATATTTCAGAGAAATGTTCCATTTCATGTAAATATCAATTTACACATATTAACGTCAAAAGATATATGCAATTAGGGTTTTAATGCATATTCTATTTATTCATATCAACTTTGAAATCGTACATCTGATAATTTATCAAAAATCTTCATTGTCTGGGTTCATACCCAATTCATACCATTTTTAGACATGAATTTCTAATTTCAACATTCAAATGAGCAATTTAGGTTCCAATGAACCATATAAATCTACTGATTCAATCCATACTGTTCAAATGCTAAATTTAATCATATAACAGTGTCTAGAAGCATTTTATGAACTAAAAGGTCGGGCGACGCCAAGCGCTGCCCGATGCCTGATAACGCCTGTTATCAGCGTAATTCGCGCACAAAACAGAAAATATTCAAACGCCTGAGTTTATTAATGATAAATAAATGAAATCCTACTCACAGTGATTTGGACTGTCCAGATTCGTCCGGAGATGCGTCCAAGGCCTGATTCCGGGCGATTTCTGGGTCTTCTACTACCTTGGAATAGTCCTGGTTTAAACGTGGCACACCCACCGCTGCTTGACTTGGGCATCGATCGATGTTGTTTCGTGATTGGACCTCGAGGACGAGTTCAAGGAATCGTTCCTCGATGCTGTCTAGCGCCCATGGATGTTCAAGATTGTAACTGCAGCTACTGCTGCTCGGGCTAGCTGGGGCGCCGCCCCTTCTGCTTGGGCGCCGCTTCTTGCAGGCTGGACACTGCAGATGAGTGTAGAGAAGGAAAGGATGGAGGAAGGAGGTGGAGGCGATGCTTGTTGGTTCTAAGGTTATGTCGAGTCGCCCCTCCCTCTCCAGTAGATGTTGGTCGCGCCGCAGCTATGTCGATCGGCCGTTGCTGTTCTACAGGTCGGGGAAAGATAGGGGCGCAGCTGGGCGCCGCTAGGGCATGATCGAGGTGAGGAAGGGAAGGAGGAAGGAGAAAATGAGGTGGGTGCGGCCGTTCCGGAGATGAAGGGGCCAAGAATCGCCCCTGCAGATGCCCGCCCTAGCTCCCTTGGCTCGCGGTCGATTGACCTGCTCAGCGCCGCTTTGCGGCTATTTTTTTTTTGTTGTTGTTGTTCTTGTTCTGTTTTATCGAGGCAGATAAAGGAGAAGAGGGGTAGCCGACCCTCTTAAAGAAAATAAAAAAAATCAATTACGGGGGTCAAATTGCAACCAGATCCAAAATCCTTGAAACAATCATAACATTTGCCTCGAATGTCCGATTTAACTGATTTTTCTTGCAAAATGCCAAGCACGGAATCCACTACAATCTCAAAGCGAATAATCATGCCAATTAGACTGCCTCACTTGATCAAAGAACTAAACGCATCAGTGAGTATTTAATTCAAATTAATTAACTTAACGATCCACATTGCTATTATCATTGATTGCCTCAGGTGATTCAATCTCAGCTATTGATTCACATATTATCTTATCTTAATTAACCATGATGGTTAACAAAATACTTAGCACTAAACAAGGTGCTTCACATTATTCAAGGTATTTCTAGACTAACCCTAATATGGGTTGTAACATTTATCTTTTTATTTCTATTTAAACAAGTCATATGTG
The DNA here is from genome assembly GCA_963693085.1 of Alisma plantago-aquatica. Lineage (NCBI taxonomy): Eukaryota > Viridiplantae > Streptophyta > Magnoliopsida > Alismatales > Alismataceae > Alisma > Alisma plantago-aquatica. Next base: position 180,245,036 of record OY856415.1, read on the forward strand.
ATTATTAGGCACGATTTGTCATGTTTTCCACAATATATATCTTTTGTGACATTTTATATTTCTTTATTGGCTTAATTACATGTATTAGTTTATTAACGTTTAATTTTGTCTGGCTAAGCCTAAAAGGTCAAAGTTCTAGGGTAGGGTTTAAGATTCTATATGTTACAATTTTCCCTAATTCGGAGCACTGAAAGGCTTTGGCAAGAGTGTTTAAGTAGCTTAAAGGTACAAAAAATAAAATATTCACTAGAATGGTATCCCACCTTTTCTAGGGGGTTATATAGATGCAAATTGGATCACAGATTCAGATGCGACCAAGTCTACCAGTGGATATGTGTTTTTGCCTAGGAGGAGCAGTTTCTTGAAAATCATCCACTCAAACTATAAGAGTTAGATACACCATGGAGGCTAAGCTTGCTACTTTAAATCTATCTTTTTTTGGCTTATTGTCTTACGAATTTATTTATTGATTTACCAATTGTTTCTAAGCCATTTCCTTCTATTTGTATATTAAATGATAACAAAGAAGCCATCGAAAAAGCTAAGCATTCTAAAGGGAACCCGGAAAAATGCTTTATGAGGTTAAGATATGAATATGTGAGAGATCATATCACCCATGCGGTCATATCTACAGAGTATGTGAAATCCGCAATGAATATTGCAGATCCACTTACTAAGGGTGTAGATAGAAAGCTAGTACTGAATTCTTCCAGGGGGATGGGTCTTCTACCCATAGATTGAACATGACAGCAGTAACCCAACCATTCCAAAACTGGAGATCCCATTAGGGATTGGTTCAAAGGGACAACTAAGCTATCATGTTATGTGGAAGCACACTTTGGAGTTTCACTCCTAAACCTTCCTATGATGCTAGTCCTTCATTCCATTTTAATATAGGAAGAGCTTAGCTCTAAATGGGTTCAAGGCCATTTTTGGTAGGGTGTACACTAGACATGACAGCATTGGAGATCCCTACTATATGAGTGTAACCCAAGAGTCATGGTTTATGTGATTTGGGCATGCTATCTATAGCGCTCATTAAACAAGATTATTGTAAACATAATTTATGTGCAACACAGATAGAAATTCATTCTCGTTCATGTACTATGATTGTATAATTTACTAAAGTTAAATTAGAGATTCTGGTTCATGATGTAGTTTACCGCATCTCTCCAAATTGCAGTGAGTCACTCTAAGAAATGGTTCAAAGCCACAAGGTACCAATGTTGAAAAGAATAGATATGTTGTAAATTTTGTTATTTAGATTTTATTTTAAAGATTACATGGAACATGCAAGGTAATTTTGTATTTCCATATTCTAAAAATATTATGTTGACAACCATCATTTTTTCCCCTTATTTCCTTTTATGAAATAAAACTTATTTTTTTGGAAAGATTTTGGTTTCCATTTTTTGAGTTGTTTGGATTCCATTAATAGTGTTTAAGGAAACAACAATTACCCGACTACCATTGAAGTCACCATTTAACCTCGACAATTATGACACATGTTGGGAAGACCAACAATTGTAAGTTTAAGGCGGTGTTAGTTACTCTTTCTTTGACTATCATTGTAGCCGTCCATTAACTGAGACGATTAAGATGCATGTTTGAAAGACCACCAGTTGAAATGTGGGTAATGTGTGCGAGCTGTTGCCGCAGTGATGAACCAAGACTCTCTCTATATAAGAAGACTTTGCTCTCCATGTTGGATAAATTGACACTATAATAAATCCCTTTGTTTCGATGATGACAAACATTTCATTCTTGTTGATCTAACGAGCTACTTAAGTGTGCAGGAACAAGGTGATGACAAAGTTCTAGGGAAACCATACGCTTGAATGCTTGTAAATGTCATGCAATGTAATCAATTGTAAACTTGTACAAATATATAATGTACAAGTACTTATACTTCATGTAAATCAAGCGTTAGATATCCCTAGCTAAACACCACACTTAGTTAGGTCATCTCCTTCAAATAGGATCACATATGCACACTCATACACATACTTAGTAGTTTAAATTAAAAGATTGAAAATAGGGTCAATCTCGGTCGACCACACTCCTCGACTGAGACACTCTCGGTCGACAAACTTCTCGACCGAGAATGACCCAAGTAGCCGTTAGACACAGCTGACAAAGTAGTTGGCAGTTGCAAATGAACGTTGATCCAGAGAGCCTGTCGGTCGACAAAACTTCGACCGAGTAGGTATCTCGGTCAACAAATTGTCGACCGAGATGGTCTCTGACAGCAACTGCAGAATAAAGTAACTAGCCGTTACTAATGCACCTAACTTATATCTAACGGCTAGTTAAGCACTTAGAAGCCCCTAGAAGTTGTCTAGAACATCCTTAAGTATCCATAGGCCACTCCTATAAATAGGACATACCGTAGGACACCAAAAAGATCTAAGATATACTTGTGCTATACTTGAGCTTGAATACTCACTTGCAATCTGTTTTAGAGCAATAGAGCAATTCCTATACTTGCCATTCATTCCTATTGCTCCCATTTCGTGTCCTATAGGCTAGTATCACCTATCCACTACAATCACATTGTCATACACATTGGTTAGGAGATCTATACGCTTGATATAGGCAAATCAAGCCTTGTGCTTACAACGGTATTGTAATTTTTATTTTCCTTCTTGTTCCTTTTTATCCTTTGTACTCTCCTTTCTACTCCTAGGGTTGGAGGCTGCGGATTGGAGAGGGTTGACTTCTCAGGTGGAGAAGGGGACTTCGAGCTACTTCAAGAAGGCTATCGCACGGGAAGCTACTTCAGAAGGCTGGTGCAACGGGAGTTGGTGCACCTACTTCAAGGGAAGGCTGCTTCAAGGTTGGGCGATTACTTCTAGGTGAAGGCTGCTTGAAGGGTTTGGGAAAATAAATTGTATTTTATGTAATGTCCTTGCGAGGTAATAAAATAAATTTCTTTTCAAATCCCGGTTGGGTAAGCAACCAGGTAGTGAACTGACTTCCTTAGTATTTGCTAAGGTTGGAACCACTCTGAACCCTGCGTCTCCTTGTCCAATATTTTCATTGTGGTTGTTTGAGTTAAATTATTATTAAAATCTTTATAAAACTCTATTCACCCCCCCCTCTAGTAGTTTTCAGTTGGTATCAGAGCAAGGCTTCAAGGAACCCTAACAAGGTCTTGAAGAAATGGGTGATGGAGTGCTCAACAACCTCAACATTGAAGGGACACTTGTTGCTAGGCCTCCGGCGTTCGATGGAACAAACTACCAATATTGGAAGAGAAGGATGCAGTTCTACTTCCAAGGCATCAGCTGGGATCTATGGAGAATGGTATCTACTCCATATGTGTTCCCTCAAAATGACTTTGCGGAATGGGATGCAAACATGGTAAAGCAGGCCCAAATGAATGCAAAAGCTGTAAGCATTTTATATTGGTCTATTTCAGTAGGAGAATTTAATAGAATATCTAATTGTGTTACAGCTTATGATATTTGGCATAAACTATCTATAACTTATGAGGGTACAACCCAAGTCAGAAATTCCAAAGTTAGCATGCTTAAAACGAAATTTGAACATTTTCGTATGGATCCTAATGAGTCTATTAGTGAAATGTTTTCAAAATTCTCTACTATTGTTAATGGTTTAAGTGCCCTAGGAAAACCTGTTCCTGAGGAAGATCAGGTATCAAAAATTCTTCGATCACTTCTTCCGAAATTCAAGCCAAAGGTGACAGCCATTGCAGAAGCAAATGACCTCACTCAACTCAAAATGGAGCAACTCATTGGCAATTTAGAAGCTCATGAGGCAGATCTAGAAGAGGAAGAAAGAAGAGAACATGAACGTCAACATGGGAAAAAGAAGGACATTGCATTCAAAGCTTCAACTAAAGACAATCATGACATAAGTGAAGATGATAGTGAAGAAGAAACTCTCGTTGTAAATGGTAAGCAATATAAAAGTTTTAAAACTAATAAAACTTCTAGTGTTTCTTCTTCCAGGTGCTTCGAATGTGGTAAGAAAGGACATATGAAAAGTGATTGTCCAACACTCAAGAAAGGGAAGAAATCATCTCACAAAAAGAAAGAAAAAGCATATCGAGCTGCATGGGATGATTCAAGTGATGATAGCGATGATGAAGAAGTAGAATGCCTCATTGCTACAACAAATGAAGACGAGGAAGAGGTAAGTCTTTATGATCTACCAAAAGAAGATATAATTGCTAGTCTTCAAGATACTCATCAGAAATATATTGAGTGCAAGAAGAAACTTAAGAAAGCAAATAAAGAATTAAATGCTAAACTTCTTGCTCTTGTATCCGAAAATGAAAATCTCAAAAAGGAAAATGAAGATTATGCTCTTAAGTTAAAATCGGTAGAAGCTAATTGCAATCTTCTTTCCTTAGAAAAGTCAAATTTGCAAACTCAAGTGAATGATCTTCAGAAACAACCTATTCTATGTTCACATTTACATTATGATGAGGTTGTCAAAGAAAGAAACTTTCTAGTATCCAATTTAGATCAGGCAAAGAAAGATATTGCTAAGTTACAAAGAAATGTAAATGAGTTAAGAGGAAATGACATGCTTGAAAACATTCTGAAAATTTCCTCTAGCTATAATGGAAAAAGAGGATTAGGATACGATCCAAGTAGAAATAAACCCAAAAGAGCTAAAGCATCCAAGATTATATTTGTACCAAGGAACTCAATTCCTAGAAAGAGAAATGAAGTTGATGCTATTAGTTGTCATTATTGCATGCGTCTTGGACACTATTCATTTTCATGCCCATATAAGAAAAGGAATGATGAGTTAGCTTGGATTCATAAAACCTAGTAGCTTAAAATTAACTAGTTGAGATTTGACCTAAACTGATTCTTGATATCATAATGTCTTATCTCAACACAATTGAGCTCTAATTTGTATAATTTCTTTTTGCTTGAAATCGATTTCTGAACACTTTTCAGAAACTTGGTCGGTCGAGCATTTGTCGACCGCGTGAACATTCGGTCGAACAATTATCGACCGAGCATGTCACTATTTTTCAGAATGCTGTAAAATTGCTGAATTCTTTTGAAATTGTTCAAAATTGTTGTCTATTCGTGATTAATGACTGTATAATAAAGTATCAATTATGAAAATCATCCCTGAAAGATTATGAGAAATGAATTTGGTCAAAAACCAAAATTATTCTTAGTTTAATGAAAATTTCTGTTTTATTCTTACATGCTCTTATTGTTCTATCATTACATAGGCAAGCAAAAGATTCTATTGGTGATATATCTCTTAGAAATGCTTGCAAAGATTACAATGTTTTCAATTGGTATCTTCAAAAGATTTGAAATATTCATTGTGTTTTCATGTTTAGTATCATTTAAACACGCATCAAAAATTGATATGAATGCTTAATTGGAAATCTGAAATTTATGCCTCTTGGTTAAAATGTAATTTGACCAAGGGGCGCTATGGTCGTAGTCAAGGGTGACCTAAAATAAGCTTTGACAAAATGCTTATTTGGACATCAATTTATTGAACGTAATCTTAGTATACTTTTGATAAAGGTCAAAATCAAAATTTAAAATCATTTGTGACCTTAAAAGCCTTAAATTGTTTAAATTGTAAGATTAAGGGGGAGCTTATAAAAACAAATTTGATTATTTGATTATGAAGCTTACAAAAACATTGTTAACATCATTTTGTTATGACCTTCGGATTCTTAAAAGTAATTTGTATGAAAAAGAATTTCATCAAAACGATATATCTTGCTCTTAAAGGAACTCTCTAAACAAATCAAGGCTTAACATCCCTTGTATTTGGTTGGAGATATTTTTTCTTATGTACTCTAAGATTAAAGGACTCTCATTTAATTTCGGGCTTAACATCCCTTGATAAATGAGAAATGAATATACATTCATAATAAGCTTATGGGAATCTCATATCATTTCAAGGCTTAACATCCTTTGCAAATGATTGAGAAACAAATTGTGGATAAATTAGACAAAAATCCATGTTCCCAATAGATATCTATTTAAAGGGAGCATATTATATTTAAGGGAAGCATATTGTAAAATTAAGGGGGAGAAGAAAATTAAAATATTCAACTTGGATATCTTTTTGAAATGACAAAGGGGGAGAAAGAATATAAAATCAAAAATATAAATGAGTTTCATCTTGATGGCTAGCATTCACTTGCAAAAACAAGAATGGCTACAAAAGGTAAATTTCAGGTATGAAACTCACATACTTTATAATTCCTTATTTCATATTTAGGAAATGTTTGTCATCTTCAAAAAGGGGGAGATTGTTGGATAAATTGACACTATAATAAATCCCTTTGTTTCGATGATGACAAACATTTCATTCTTGTTGATCTAACGAGCTACTTAAGTGTGCAGGAACAAGGTGATGGCAAAGTTCTAGGGAAACCATACGCTTGAATGCTTGTAAATGTCATGCAATGTAATCAATTATAAACTTGTACAAATATATAATGTACAAGTACTTAGACTTCATGTAAATCAAGCGTTAGATCTCCCTAGCTAAACACCACACTTAGTTAGGTCATCTCCTTCAAATAGGATCACATATGCACACTCATACACATACTTAGTAGTTTAAATTAAAAGATTGAAAACAGGGTCAATCTCGGTCGACCACACTCCTCGACCGAGACATTCTCGGTCGACAAACTTCTCGACCGAGAATGACCCAAGTAGCCGTTAGACACAGCTGACAAAGTAGTTGGCAGTTGCAAATGAATGTTGATCCAGAGAGCCTGTCGGTCGACAAAACTTCGACCGAGTAGGTATCTCGGTCGACAAATTGTCGACCGAGATGGTCTCTGACAGCAACTGCAGAATAAAGTAACTAGCCGTTACTAATGCACCTAACTTATATCTAACGGCTAGTTAAGCACTTAGAAGCCCCTAGAAGTTGTCTAGAACGTCCTTAAGTATCCATAGGCCACTCCTATAAATAGGACATACCTTAGGACACCAAAAAGATCTAAGATATACTTGTGCTATACTTGAGCTTGAATACTCACTTGCAATCAGTTTTAGAGCAATAGAGCAATTCCTACACTTGCCATTCAATCCTATTGCTCCCATTTCGTGTTCTATAGGCTAGTATCTCCTATCCACTACAATCACATTGTCATACACATTGGTTAGGAGATCTATACGCTTGATATAGGCAAATCAAGCCTTGTGCTTACAACGGTATTGTAATTTCTATTTTCCTTCTTGTTCCTTTTTATCCTTTGTACTCTCCTTGCTACTCCTAGGGTTGGAGGCTGCGGATTGGAGAGGGTTGACTTCTCAGGTGGAGAAGGGGACTTCAAGCTACTTCAAGAAGGCTATCGCACGGGAAGCTACTTCAGAAGGCTGGTGCAACGGGAGTTGGTGCACCTACTTCAAGGGAAGGCTGCTTCAAGGTTGTGCGATTACTTCTAGGTGAAGGCTGCTTGAAGGGTTTGGGAAAAGAAATTGTATTTTATGTAAAGTCCTTGAGAGGTAATAAAATAAATTTCTTTTCAAATCCCGGTTGGGTAAGCAACCGGGTAGTGGACTGACTTCCTTAGTATTTGCTAAGGTTGGAACCACTCTAAACCCTGCGTCTCCTTGTCCAATATTTTCATTGTGGTTGTTTGAGTTAAATTATTATTAAAATCTTTATAAAACTCTATTCACCCCCCCCCCCTAGTAGTTTTCACTCCATTTGAAACATACCAGCATACCAACACACTGAGATCTAGAGCAACAAAATTGCATACACGGGAGAGTTTTTTTGTGTTCCAAATTCTTCTCACAAAAATGCTCCTATTTCATTTACCACTGCACCACCCACCATTCATCTGCAAAACATCCTTGCTTTCTACAATCCTTGCTCTATCGACGCTTTACGATGTCTCTTTTTCTTATTTGTGATGAAGGGCTAAAGGAACGAGTTTGACACAGTCATCTTGCTTGCATCGAGTGGATGTACCAAAGTTGAGTTTGCTAAATCTTAGAGACAAACCACTGACAAAGCTTGTGATAGGAGTGGCATAATTCATCTTAAAGATAGTGTTTCACATGCCTTCATCCCAGGATTTAGAGTTTGCATCTTCTAACTAATCAATGTTTTTCTTTGAATCCATAACTGCTATTATTACCGTTGAATATTTCGGTGGTAAACTATGTTCATTAATCTAATTACTTCTCTCTAATATCCAATTCATTAATCTAATTACTTCTGTCTAATATCCAACATATCATACCATATAGCTAATCCTAAAGTATTTAACAATAAAATGATATATAAATCAGGAACTCAAAATGGAATCTTATAAGATCTTTTTGTAGTTGTTGTTTTATGTATGGACTCAATGAGATAGTCTCTCTTTCTCATATTTAGAGAAAATCAAGTTCATACTCATTTACAATTTTTTCAAATGATGTATTAGAATAAGCATGACCCTTGAAGATAGCATTCAGAGATTCCCCGCTTTGTGTATTTGTCATGTCAACCCAAAAAGTATATCAACATAAGAAGGAACCCACACTTTTCTTGATTGATACATCCTATTTAGCCATTCATCCTCATTAATATTGCAACTATGAACAACCATATACCCATTTGTATTAAAGTCATCTACTGTAATACTCTCATAAATAAAACTCTAACAAAGAAGGAAGAAGAGGAATCCTCTCCAAGTTTGTCGGCTATTTTTTCATTATATGCCCCAAACAATAAAGATTATTGTATTTAGAAAAATCACTCCAATACACTCAAAATGTGTTGTTCCTGATTAGTTATAATATACAAATAGGAGGAACAATTGCACTTTTACTAGAAATATGTAAAGTTCTACAATGAATTATAATGCTACTATATGAATATGAAATTACCAAAAACTTACTAAAAAATACTTATAGTGATAACACTATAATTTGTGGACAATTTTTCTTATAACATACCCATTCATTTGAGCCATGTTTGAAAAATCCATGTAACATTAAATGGTTTCTTCACGTAGACGAGCACATCCGAGAAGAATGATTTACAAGTGTCATTTTATGCTAACAAATGGAGCAAACCACATTTCATAACAATTAGTGAAGTATGTTACATGTAGTATCAAATGTAGTGACATCACTAAAATATTTATAAGCACATATGGATCTTGAATCATCCCATAAATATTTTTAAGAAATCTTTCGTCATTATGTCCATCACATAGAAAGAATTACAGTTTTGATTTTGTATTTATATAAGATTTTATTGGCTAGCTTTCACACCGCTTTTACTAAGATTTAGACATCTAGGTTTAACAATATGATTTCTAATGTCCCTCGGTAAAAGATACATTATCATAGTCTCCAATCAGACATTGACTATCTCACATTAGTACATGTAAACATATCGTATTAAAGTTAATCTCAATTCGTATGGTTATGTATAAACATAGGAGTTGTTTGATAAATATTTATATTACATAATTTACCAGCTCCATCGTTGAGATCAATCTTCCTTACAATATCCTCAAGGGTCTTTCTCATTGAAGGTAAGAGGTTAACAATTTGTTATTCAAAAAAGACATAATTATGTTATTCTTGGATAGTAGTTACCACAAATTTCATCACTAAATATGTCATGACAAAATCTGATATGTGCAAGGGCAGTTAATCTTAGCAGATGTACTAGTTTTGAGGAATGAAATAGATTTACTAACTATTTGTAAAAAAAAAATGTACAATGTTTAGTTTTTAACAGTAATATATGTTGTGGTTTTATTAGTAATCTGACTGGAACACAAACAATTATGAACTTTTACAATTGTGATTGGTAATATATGGCAATATTATGTGGTAGATACTAGAGATACGGATTTTTAAGAAATAGTATGAATTGGCCCGATCACCCCCCTCCCATGCCTAATCAGTGTGGATTGTCATTAGCAAAGTGCCTTCGGTGAGGTTCGAACCCGGGTCTTCATTGGGACTTACCGAGCTCTTACCACCCAGGCTACTATGGCCGGACAATTATTATAATAAAGCAATACTTTTAAAGAAGAAATGTTATTGATCTGATAACGTAATGTAATTATTTTGTATTATTATGAAAGGAGAGTAGTATGGTTTTAAATATTGATTTGTAATGCAACTGGAATGTTAACAGCCATGGATGGTTTTATTGCAAGTCTGGGAATAGGTAATGCAATAACGCATTTTAAGATCTTTAAAAAATATTATACTAAAGTGATTCCTATTAAGAAAGGACCTTATTGGACTGATAACGACAAGGGAAATGTTTGATATTATTAGTACAAACCAATGTGTACGGTTTGGTTTGTAGTTTTACTGGGAGATTAGTTGGTTTTGAAATCGGAATGTGAACATTCATGGATGATTTTGTATAAAGCGGATGTGATTTTTAAATAGATTTGTAAAAAAGAATGTTATTGGATTAATAACTGCAAAGGTAATATACAGATAATATTTTGTATAGGGGTGTTAAAAGTCAGTTTTGGGTCGGATTACAAGCAAGTTGATACAAAATACCTCAACTCCGAACCATATTTTTTATGAGATGGTATGTCTGATGCCGATCCGGTTTCATAATATGCAACTATGAACCAAATCTTAATCATATATTTTTGTTAATTATACATGATACGTTGTACTTGCTATGAACTTTTTTTAAATTTGTGAACCCGGCATTAATCCGGATTGAACTAATTACCACTCAAAACCAACTCAGTTTTGATTCGAACACCAATATTTAGCTTGAAACTAGCTTTAATTGATGAAATCTAAATCCAAAACCAAACTTCTTGAGGTTGGACGAGATCCGATTTACAGGTCCAGACAAAATTTAACAGTCCTAATTTTATATTGTTACATATGACGATTGGTATATATTTTAATATTAGTTGATATGTCTAACAGAAGACACCAAAATGTCCCAGGATCGAGCCCAGGCCACAGGATGAATAGAATGGCCAATTTTAAAAAAAATATATTAGTTGATATTATAAGTGAAATTTGATTGGTCATGAATGTTTTTTTAAAGGTTTGAGAATGGAAAATATGGTATGAGAATTTGGTAGTTATAATTTTAGTATAGTATTGGAACTAAATTGGCAATAGCATTGGAATTTGAACGGTCATTTAAAGAATTGCATAATTTAGGTGATTGAAGAATTGTTAGTATCAATATTAATACCATCTTATATTTATGTGCATAAATTTTTGACATGTTGAGCCATGAGTTACAATTCATTTAAATGAAGTGTTTTAAATTAATTGCAAGTACACATTATTGTTTTCTTTACTTTTCACTGGTCCTAACATCTCTCAGTATTGAAATTATAGAAAATTAATATGTGAATAGGATCATGAGAGTTTTCAAACTAAAATTTGAATATGTAATAACCTCACAAGATGACTTATGGAAGAGTATATATGAAACCTTATAGCATATGAAGTAAACATAAGGAAATCGATAATTGGAAAAATAAGGTCAACCAAGAAAAAATACATTGGCATTTAAAGATTCAATATCATCAACTCAAGAATTATATGGTTACAAATCTATTTTTTCTAAAGTATTAGAATTAATAATAAAAATTAACAAAAATCTCAACCTTCTTCTTCAATGTTCAATGAATGTGGAAGAAAGGGACATTCCAGAGTGAGAGATCAATACTTGAACTAGAACGAAAGATGTTTTCAATGCACAAGAAGAATAAAAAGAGGAGAGTGCTTACAAAGTTGCATGGGGAGATGCCCAGGTGAAGATGGGGACACAAATGATGGTTATATGGTAGTGCAATACGTTATTTCAAAGGAGGGTTGCGAAGGGAAATTAAAGGGGCTATAACCAATCAACAAACGTGAGAGTAGCTTATCAACATCATTATCCTAGGATTAAGATGAAAATGATGATGAAAACAAGAAACTTAAATGCTATATGTCAAAGACCAGTAATTATGGCTCCAATGGCATAAATCTCCATGACCTTCTCCATTGATAAAAAATTTTGGATGCTTTCGTATGCAATGTTTCAATGTTTAGTAAAAGAACTAGTTGTACAAAGTTATCAAAGTTGGTAGATAGTTGAAATGATCATGTTCAAAACCTTACATCTCAATTGACGATGATAAAAATTGATCAAAATTATAGTGATACCATTCCTAGTTAATGAACTACAATTGATGCGTTAGAAGTTAATAATTATTACTTGTGTGGTCAAGATACTTCTTTTTTATAATAGACACATGCTTTCCAATTACAACCCCTTATACAAAACATGATGATCACATTTGTTATGAAAAGAAAAATCTAACATATAGAGGGATTTTATTTGAAAAAACAGTATGTGATCTTGCCAATAAAAAATCCCAAAAGAATACCATTTGTAAACTTCTTCGTCACTAGTATGAGTTAGATAGCCTACTCCATCATTCTCTCAAATTTCAAGTTAGGAGTGATTCGTTTTAGAATTGTAAGAGTCCCTAATCTCATAAGAGACATGAAAAGTCTCATAAGACATCAGCAACTCAGCCAAAACTTAATGTCCTATGTTCATTGTGAACTATGTATGACACCATGTTTACCAATTAGGCTATAGGAAGGATGGCTTGAAGAATCTCAACTGGATCTCAATAACATCGCATCCTACTGAAGTCTTCCATTTTCTTCTTAACAAAACGTTGTGATCTAAGTTATACATATGCATATAAACGCATTTGCAACTTTTATTTATTCAATAAAATGATTTGAATTTGAATATTTATCGTCATATTTATTGTATTAATTCTGAAAATTTGTTTGATTTAAACATGTAAGACATGGCTTCTGCAATTTGAGTTGTATGTTCAACCAAGAATGATCCTTTCAAACTTCAAGTTAAGGAAACCATGGTATATTGAATCAAAAAAATGTTCAAAGATATGCTATATTGTAAATATGCTTTATCTAATAACATTATAAATATATACATATATGTACAAAAACTATTCAAAAATATGCTTTATATATATATATAGGCTGTTTATTCAATGCCCGCGCGGGTACTTTAATATTTCTACTCGTGCTTTGAAAACACGGTGGCAACTGATGTAAATTTATGCAATATTCCATCTCCTGTATTTGTAAGTCTCTGTCGTCTCTTTCTCCCTCGTTCTCTCTGCTCGTCCAAACCTTGGTGATGAGTTTTCATTCCACTTCCAATTTCCATCACCGTCCTCCTTATTGACCAACTCGATCAGCCACACTGGCCTACCCACAGGGTTGCTGCTATAGGGAACCTATGTCATCCACCGTGGGGATTCCACATATATCACCATTGGGGGGAAACTGTGGGGATTACCGGTGGGGGGACCCTGTGATGTTTGGATTGAGGCAAATCCACATTTATCACCGTTCATCACCGTCCCAATCTATGACCCCATCATTGCCCCAATATCCTGTCAACTCTGTGGAGGTTGGAGTGCAGCAACACATGGTAAAGACTCGCCCATTTCCTGCCTCATTGATGGTGACTTTGAAATAAGACTGATCAAGATTCACCAGGAACTATTAGCCAATTTAGACAAGGTCTACGAGTAATATTACTGAGGATCAAGCAAGACGACCTGATTGCCTATAATGACGGCAGATTCTGGGACAGACGAGGAATGAGTTGATGCATTGGGGCAGTGAATCGGTCACTGGCCAGCCACAATCATCAATGATGTCCACAAGACACCTTGCCTCTGTCAACAAAACAATGCATAATGGCTCAATTAAGGCAACATGCCCCTTCCAAACAACGTCTCTGTCTACATTTTGTGTAGGCACGATGGCCACTCAAGTCTTATGTGAACTATGTTTGTTATAATTAGTTGTTGATTCTTAGATCAAAGATGGAAGCATACAACATTATGCATAGGCTCTCCGGTGAAGGCATATACTTTGTTGATGTAATTGAAGGAAGAACAAAATTGTATATTAATTGCTTGCTACCATTGCTGCTAGATGGTCGAGTACTTATACATCCATAATTTGAAAGATGCCACAGGCATACAACATAACAATGTCCATTGTTCTATTTGTTTTGGTCTTCCGCTGTATCAGACATGTTTATTAAACCCTTCATGTAGACCTTATATAATTTCCCATTTTTACGATTTACTTCTATTTTAACATTCTTTGACTCTATTTCCACAAGTGGGACTGCAACAAATAGTTCTAAAATTTTGTATCGATAAAATGATGTCTGATTACTTATTTATTAGAAACATTTTGCCAAGTATTAGTAGGTTCTATATTCCTCTAAATGGAACTAGTCACTAGCATAGTCACAATATACTCTGACTTTTTGAAAAAGTCGCGTTTAAAATGCAAAATGTTTCCTAGACGTATGAAACTTCTAAATAAATCTCAATTCCTGAATATTACGTTTTATTCCCGTATCGTATGTGAATTAATCATGTTTAATATTTTTCCCATTTTATACGTTCTTTTCCCATATTATACTGATTAAGACTCTTAGTTTGAGTGCATGTATAAATGTGTGTGTACATGTCTATATGTGTGTTTGTATGTAATATATGTGGGATTAAGAGAGGTATTCTCTCACCATATCCCATACCCGTGACAGAGGCTGAATGTTCGAGAGGGTGGTAAACCAAGGTGGTAATTGAGATTCAAACCCGAGTCCCTTTATTACTGGACACCGCGCTTGACCACTTGAGCCATTTCTTGTCGGCAATGTATGTAATATATGTATATGTAAGCAATGGTTATAGATGTATGTATGCAATATATATATGTTGAACATATATATATATACATATATATTATCACCCTCATGGGCGTCCAGCCTCCGCCACGGGTTATGGGAGAGGGGGGGAGAAATTTTTCTCTCTTAATCCCATATATATATATATATATATATATATATATATATATATATATATATATATATATATATATATATATATATATATATATATAAACATCGACTTCTTGAAGCCATCAAACCTCTGCCTCTGGAACTGAGCATGAATTTTCTTGGACATGGTCTCTCTTTTCTCCTTGAGTGACCGTTCAATCCTTAGGACAGACTCTACAAATGTAGCAAACCGCTCCCGATTTTCTAAAGCCGTAGCATGAGTTGTCAGCTCGGCACTCAGACCTTTCTGAAACTATTTGATCCTTTCATCATCTGTTTCCACCATGTGAGGACAAAATCTCAGCAGGTCTATAAACTTGGCTTCATGCTCAGTGGATATATATATATATATATTTATAATACATATGTATATATATATGTATATATATGTATCTATATATGTATATATATGTATATATACATATGTATATATATACATATATATGTATATATATACATATATATGTGTACATATATATGTATATATATACATATATATGTGTACATATATATGTATATATATATACATATATATGTGTACATATATATGTATATATATATATATATATATATATATATATATATATATATATATATATATAAATACAAAATATATGTATATATCCTCCGATTTATTCCCGACGTTTTCCCGAATAGTTGACCGTACATCTACCATACATCGACCACTTTTTACCCAAATATCCCGCATAATTCCTGAATTCTGATTTTGTTTTAACTCAACTGAACGTATCCCGAATACCGGATTTGTGACTATGGTCACTAGTATGTTGATTTTTTTTTAGCAGAGGCTTCAACCAACAGATTAATAACTAGTAGGTAGCTTGTGATCGTCCGCTAATATAGTTGTATAAACTAAAATAGTTAATCCTACAAGTCACTGACCGCGCTGATTACAAGCACTCAGTAGGTTTTCCTGGCTATCTAGTAATTATAATTAACTATGACAGTTCATGAATCCAGTTGGCGTGTAGGCAACCTCTACCTGTCCTGCGTGAGACAGGAGATAGAAATGGAAAAAAAAGGTAGATATCTCTTTGTGTACTTGTCTACATGTATCTCAGATGTGATCAACAGGTGTCAGGTGAATCAATTTAATATTAAGGGAACTAGGAACAAAATGGAATGGATAATGTGTATAGAGGATGTGTTTCAAATATGTAGGCGGACAAATATAGCATGGGTTTAATGGACTTAATGTCATGGAAATTGAACGTCCTGGTTGTGAGTATATTATGACTTACAATATAAGAGGACTAGAAGAAATGATGCTAAAAAGAGCAACAAATTTTGATGATATGTAGTTGTCATATATCAAACATGGATATATAACATACAATTGTGAATGAAAACAATTGCAGAGTCTATGTATGAACAAAATGTATATATGTTATACATATTATAATATGCAAATATATATATATATATATATGTATATATATGTACATGTATGTATATATATATATGTATATATATATATGTATATATATATATATGTTTCGGTATCGCTCACTTCAATGTGTTTTCCTTGGCTATAGTCCAATAAATAAAGGGTACAAATGTCTCCATCGATCTACTAGTTGTGTTTATATCCCATTGGATGTTACCATTGATGAAAATGTTTTTCATTTTGACCATGGTCATGATGGTTCCTCCAACATATCAACATCTAATGTGATAGCTCCTAGTGAATCGTCCATTCTTTTTCTTGTCCTTGCATCTTCCTCATATCCATAGAATGATCAGGTTTGGGCTGGTGACCAATCTCACACTAATCGTACCGCTACCCTTCCTTCTACTAACATGGATGTAGGTGTTCATGATCTTGCAAGTAGATCCACTTATGTTTCCCAACCGATTGAAAATACAATGGAAGATGCTATTATGACTGCAGCACCTAGTAATGGTGATTCAATTCCAGTAGGTCATCTAATGCGAACATGTCTTCGTGATAATGTTCATAAACTTAAGACCTTCACTGATGAGACAATTAGGTACAATCTGCACCACTCTAATGCTCTTATTGTTGTATTATGAATCTGAAAATAATCTTGATGTGATCAAGCATACACAATGGCGTCAAGCAATGCATGATGATACAACACTAATCCAAAATGCAACATGGCAACTAGTGCCCCAAAGATTGGTATAAATCTCATTGATAGTAAGTGGGTCTACAAGCTCAAGCGCAAATAAGACAAGAGCATTGATCGTTACAAAGATCGCTTAGTTGCAAAGGGCTTCAAATAACACTTTGGTATCAATTATGAAGATACATTTATCCCTGTGGTCAAGCCCGCAAAGGTATGTCTCATTGTTTATATTGCATATTCTCGTGGCTAGAGTCTTAGGAAACTGTGTGTGAAGGACCATTTCTACATGGGGTACCTGAGGAGGAGGTCTACATGAAAAAACCACCTGGGTTTGAAGATCCCAAACAACCTCATCTAGTCTTCAAACTTCAAAAGGTGATTTATGACCTCAAACAAGAACCTGGGCCTGGTATTCTCGGCTTAGTCACAAGCTTACCGACCTTGGATTCCATTCATCTAAGGATGACACATCACTCTTATTTTTCAATTTTGTTGGTGTGACGATATACATTCTTATCTATGTTGATGATATTATTGTTGATATCTCAATACCTCATGCTACTGAGGGCCTTCTTTCTCAGCTCGACTCCATTTTGTCATTAAGGACTTGGAGGAGCTAAATTATTTTCTTGGGATCAAGATCTACAAGAAATGGGGAGGTATCACTCTGTCTCGATCATAGTACATTAGGATATCTTGAACAAAGATAATGTGAAGTTGTGTTGGCTAATATCAACACCCATGAGCATATCATATAAATTGTCCAACTACGTTGGACAAATCTTCTCTTCAGTAGATGCTACAAAGTATCACAGCACAGTAGGCACCCTATAGAGGGACTAGAATCTTTAGTTTACTAAATTCATGATCTTCTATATATGGTAGAAAAAACAAATCACAATAGCAAAACTATAATGACCCATTTTCAAATTAGCCATCTAATCTAGATTACTTGGATGATTGCAAGCTTATAATTTGATCATTGTTTAAAGCTTGATTAATGATGGAAATCTAACTTATGATTCTATAAAGATAATGATAGAATCTATTTATGTTTTACTTTTATCAATTAGGGTTTGATTATTAAAAACCCTAATTGACCAAATTAGAGCTTTGGTATCATTTGAATATATAATTTAATAAATATAGTGGTCTAGTAAATGATTTTTAGTATTTTATCCATAACTCTGATTTATTTGAAATTTATATATAGTTTGAGAAACTCAATTATTAGCGTTCTTATAAAATATTTGAATTTTTTAGGAATGTTTTGACCTATTTTTTGGTCAAGTTTTCCCAGGAAAAACTCAACCGACCATACATTCAGGATGAGATATATCAATCTAGTATTTGAAATTTATATTTTTGTTGGCACATAAAATTGATCTAAAAATTTAACTAATGTTGAGAAACTATATTTAGATATCCTATAAAATTTTCATAATTTTTGGATGATGTTTGAATTCTAACGATTGTAGTGTCGGTCGAGTTTCTTTTTAGTAACAAATCGGCTGACCATGTCACAAATTGCAGTATAGCAATATAGTATTGGATTTTAATTTTTTTATTGTTAGCTCTTAATTATCTCAAATTTTTATTGGATCTCTATAATTCTGTATCCCGCAACATGCTAAATTTTCTTAATTTTTGGAAGGACAACCATTTCCACCATATCTCACCACATTCATTCTTAGTCTTCGGGTAGTCGTTCTGAGATTTTTGTAGACTCTATAGTTCTTAGTTGTATTGGGGTTTGGGGAATGACTATTATGGATGGCCACTAATTTTGTAAGGGATTCATGATGCACTTTTATTCATCAAGTGTCATCCATTGAGTTTTTCTACTTCATTAGTCACGTGAGCATCTTGG
The DNA here is from genome assembly GCA_963693085.1 of Alisma plantago-aquatica. Classification (NCBI taxonomy): domain Eukaryota; kingdom Viridiplantae; phylum Streptophyta; class Magnoliopsida; order Alismatales; family Alismataceae; genus Alisma; species Alisma plantago-aquatica. The sequence goes on from OY856415.1 coordinate 180,263,909, forward strand.
TGCCATCTAATATTACTTTGATTTAATATCTACCTTCCTTCATGGATTGGTAAAGACCTTAGATCACTCTCGATCATCTATATCTTCCATTAGGGCATAAGTACCTATATAAAATGTAACAAAGTTGATAACTAAATTTTAGAATAAATGAAATTTAGTGATAAAGACAAAAAATTTAACTAACTTCACATAAACACTTGGACAATGAAGAAAAATGAAGACCTCTTCCAGGGATCCATCCCATGCTCATATTAGCTGTAATGTTTTTTAACATTTTCTAGAACATGATTTTTTGTATTATAGTAATATAAACATAGATATTTTCTCAATTTGTGAATTAGGATAGAGAGTATGTTTTCCATACACTCATGTTTAGAGAAAGTGATAGAATTGGTCTAGATATGATGATGGATGTATATGTACCTCAAATATACATGGTGGAAGTTTTCCCAACTGTGGTCTTTCTCATGAATATGTTTCCCTCCACTGCCAATAAAATGATGTCAACATATTAACTTCTTACACAAAATAAACAACTATATATTCTTCATAGCCTTTGGAAGTATGTATTTCACATATCTAAGAAATTATCCGCAACACATGTTTCGACCAAGGTTCCTACCTTCTATGTTTCTAGGATGTAGTGATGCATACAAGTGAAATTGTTGTCTTCACGATTCATTTAATGCCATATATATATATAAATGTAATATTCAATGAAACTTTATTCCTATTTATGTATGCTATACCCTCCTTTTTCTTGAGGACCTCTCTTTGTAACCTAAAATTGTGCGCATTAGATTTTTGGATTGCATGCATATATTGTCACATGATTCTCATAATTTTTTTGGAGGGGAAGCTTCACCCACTAACTATATTCAAAAAACACAATAATTGACTTGTAAATAAACTCTACAACACATGTTTGGTTCATCTAAAAAAACTATGCAATAAGAATGCTTCCACTGACTTTTCTACTTCTGATATAAACATTTACATCAGTTACACACCTACTTCTATAATTTGTTGTGTTCCATTATAAAAACATCATCATTTATATACCTCACAAATCACAATATCCATTTTATGGTCATTGAAGAGAAACCACAATCATCCAACCTAATCTTAAATATGGTTTTAATAATAGTATTATAAGTTTTAATCCAAACACTATCAAGTCTACTACAAAATAAAATGAGTCATGACTAGCAATAGAATAAGAAATCAATGCCTTGTATTCCAAATCTACATGGACTTTTTTGCATTAGAATGTAGTTGGATCTGACATGATGTATAAAGTGAAGTTAATGGCTTATCGATATGTGGATATATATATAATATCATGTTAGTGGAAAATGATTTACCCATGAAAATTTTGTCTACTAAAGGAAACATTCATCCCTATTATTAAGTAACCTAATATCAAATTTTCCTATTATTTATATTAGTATTGTTGGAAAATCAATTGATTAGACATTTATAATGGTAGTTTGAATAGGGATCTCATAGGGAAATTATTCATGGACATTATGTCTAGATTATTGTATGCAACATATCTCTTTCATGCATGTTTATTATAAATGTCACTATATTGTCTCAAGCAGGTTCCTAGGGTAGGTTTAATATGATGAATGATTATCTTTGTAGGTAGAATTTTATGCAGTATATAAGACTCTGCTGAAGATGATGTTTTTATGTACTAACTTTTATATGGTGACGACATTAATCTAAATATCAACGAACCTACTTCAGGAATCCTTATACTAACATACATACGCCTACTACCCAGGAAGGCGCTGACATAAGAGTATGGCGACTGGACCTGAGAGGGAGGTTTTCAATTTCCTCTGCCTATAGAGCCTTGAGAGCTTGCAAGGAGATCAAACGTGATGGCCAGTGGCGTATTATTTGGGAGACCAAAGTTGCAGCTAGAGTGAAGATGTTTCTCTGTTTAGTTGCAAACAACACCCTCCTTACCAATAAGAGTAGACATAGGAGGAAGATGAACACTGATGCTACATGCAGTAGATGCATCTTGAGTGTAGAAGATACTCTGCATGCTTTAAGAAATTGTAGGAAAGTTCACCCTATATGGGTGGGTGTGCTAAACTCTAACATCCCTCCTAACTTCTAGACTGAGGTTACTCTTAATAGATGGATTAGTCTAAACCTGAAGATTTTAGAAGAACATAGAGTCATGTTCACAGTAACGTGCTGGTACATTTGGAAATAGAGAAATCTATGGGTGTTCGAGAAGAAAGAGAATACTGTGCAGAATCAAACCTATTCGATTACCACTAAAATTAATCTGAATGGACAAGCTTGGGAGACTACGAGTAAGACAGACACTGGTATTAACCAGGTGATCTGGAAGAACCCAGCTCAAGGCATCTTGAAGATCAACACTGATGTTGTGTTCAAAGGGCGAAGAAGTGCTATTGCTGTTGTTATTAGAAATGACAAAGGACAGTGGACGGGAGGAATAGGATAATCGATCAAGGAAGGATCCCCTCTAGAAGCGGAGATGCAAGCTCTGGAATTGGCCTACAAGATTGTGATAAAAAATTTTGTCTAAACATTTAAGATGTTTCCATGTCTTACGGGCTCCATTTATCTTAGCATTAGTTTGCAATTTAGATTATTAATTATGTTGATATGTTGGATTGTGAATTTACATGTACACATATTTTGATTGACTTCCTAAGATATTCCTATTGGGTTTTAGAGGAGGCAGAGAAGCAGCGGAAATAAAAAATTTCTCCCCAAAACCCAGAACAAAAGGAATCGCGTCAACGTCTATACAATAGGAAAGATGGATTGTGGATGCATACCTTGTCCCGAGGCTTGCTCGGCGACAGTACCTCACACCTTGCGCAGTCTTCACCTCCGGTCTTGGACGGTGTCTGTGCAGCTCCTGGTCGCACCGAGACTGAAGACTCCTAGTCTCATCGGGACTATCGGGATTGACAGTTGTCCTCTGAGTGACAGAGTCTTCCCGCCTCTGCAGTCGTACACACAGACTGCCTGGAACTCCAATCTCTTTTTCCCACAAGGAATTAGAAGGAGTCTCACCCTCATGTCGGCGTACTAGTCGCCAACACACTCTCCTGCCACCAGTCACTTTCTACAGTTGTCTTTCCCTTGCTGTGCCTCCCTTATCGGGTAGCACTTGCTCGGGCTCTCTTGGTTACCAAAACCAGAGAGAACGAAAACTTTACAGAGCAACTGGTTTGCACTGAGTTGTACTTTGAGAAGCCCCCAATACCCCTATATATATAGGAGGGTCATGGGACATGGTTCTCTATCCCGGGCAATGTGGGACTAAAGCAGGAGTAGAAGGGTTTGAGATTTTCCACAAAAACAACTGACTGCGTAACCTGAACCGATCATTTCACAACTAAAACGATCGGTTGGGGATCTGAACCAGTCGGTTGACATCTCAACCGATCAGTTGGGACCCATGAAACGGTCGGTTCACTTCTGAACCGATCGGTTTGTGGTCCTGATCAGTTCCTGATCGACTTTTCTTCTTTTGTTTCGAATTGGTATCAAATACCAATCCTTGTTCCAATCAAATTGGGCAAGTGAAACGAAAGGAAAATTCTCACCAATCTTACTTTCCCAACTTGCTCGGTTGGGCTTGAACCGATCGTTTCAACACTTGAACGAATCGCTTCACCCTGTCCATGAGCCGATCGACTCACCAGTTGAGCTGATCGGTTCACCAAGCTCAGTCGATCGGTTCATCACATGAGCCGATCGGTTGGGAGTGCAGATTGTACAGAATCATTCAATCACAGTTTCAATCAATCCGATACTCTAATCAATCATTCCAACACCTTGAACACTATGATACCGATCTATCAATTGATTGAGTGTTTAATTGAACTACTATACTCCTTTAGTAATCAATCTAAACATGTTTGTGGACAAACTCCTATTCCAGGTTAAAATCCTATGTGTGTTACCCTGCAGGTCCATTTCACGTTGGCAGTGAAAGTCCATAACACTTATGACTTCCAAAGCAAAGCGCGGTGCCTAGTCAGACATCAGTGCTACCCAAGTGAAATAGAAAGTTGGAGAACAACTTTCAATCCTACAATCCGTGAATGGTGTTACAATGAATGTATAATTCCTTTGTCACTGATATCCTGAATGAACTCGAGGTATGGAACAATCATCCTGTCAATGTTCATTCATTTCCTTGATCTCAGAGCAGACTGGGTGAGATGTGTGTGACATCAATATCACATATTGATTCACACGTGCATGCGCATGCCTTTCTCAATCCTACTCATCAAGTGGCCAAGGACATCAAACTCCCTCAGGAGGGACAAATCCCATATCTATCACTCACCCCTCAAAAGCCCCATGTGTCAAAGCCACCCAATCATCACCTTTATAGCAACCCATGTTTCAGGACTGTGTTTGATGATGTCAAAGTGTACCCAACGACATGTATTGAGTGTAGTGATCTCAGGTCTAAGAATCACACTCACCACCATCACTGTGAAAGCTGACTGTGATTACTAAGTCATGGTTCCATGTGTCACTCTCATGGTGGGTCTGTCTAGTACCTTGTTCTCTAACAAGTACCTATGTACTTGGTTTGATATCACTATATCATGACTAATGAGATTCTGTCATCAATCAACACACAATCTAGTCTTTAGTGTTATTGATGTCTATGGTTATTTCCACAATAACAACCGACTAGGGACCAAACAAGAATGTATACTCTTAACATTCATATGATCTCATCGTTTAGGTCCTGAACCTAAAAGCATACGTCATTGAGTAAAACTATTCCTTAGACATCTATCATGTTACACCATCATCTCAGAAACAGTTTAAACATATAGATCGGAAATTGCCTTTATTATTATTCAAATCATTTACAAAGTATCCCATTACAATCATCATATGACTTGCTCTATGGGCATACATACCAACAGACTCCCACTTGCACTTAGGGCCAGTCACCAAGGAACCTCAGTCCTTGTGACCTAGCATGACCATCATGCTTTTGCTGAGAAAGGACCTTCGTCAATGGATTAGCTATGTTGTCTTCAGTTGGTACTTTGCAAATCTTCACATCTCCTCGCTGTACAATCTCTCGTTTGAGATGTAAGCGTCGCAGTATATGCTTGGACCACTGATGTGATCTGGGTTCCTTAGCTTGTGCAATAGCTCCATTATTTTCACAATAAAGCTCAATTTCATCACAACTACTAGGAACTACACCAAGATCAGAAATGAACTTCCTGATCCGCACAGCCTCCTTTGCTGCATGTGAAGCAGCAATATACTCAGCCTCTGTAGAATCGGAAACTGTTTCTTGCCTGGAACTTTTCCATCTCACAACTCCATTATTAAGGCAAAATACAAATCCTGACTACGATCTGTAATCATCTTTATCAGTTTGGAAGCTTGCATTGGTGTAACCCTTTACAACCAGCTCTTCCTCGCCTCCGTAAACAAGAAACGGATCCTTGGTCCTTCACAAGTACTTGAGGATGTTCTTTACGGGTGTCTAGTGAGCATCCCCGGGATCTGACTGGTACATGCTCGTCATGCTGAGAGCATACGAGACATCTGGGCGTGTGCACAACATAGCGTACATGATGGATCTGATGGCTGATGCATATGGGATCCCATTCATACGCTCCCTCTCTTCACAAGATTAAGGACTTTGAGTTCTAGAGACGGTGACTCCATGTAGCATGGGGATGTTGCCTCTCTTTGAGTTCTCCATGGTGAACCGCTTCAACACTTTGTTAATGTACGTGCTCTGACTTAGTCAGAGAAGCCTTCTAGATCTATCTCTATAGATCTTAATTCCTAGAATGTAGGATGCTTCTCCTAAGTCCTTCATTGAGAAAGTATTCCCAAGCCAAGTCTTTACCTTCTCTAAGGCTAAGACATCATTCCCCATCAAAAGTATGTCATCCACATACAATATGAGGAATGTGGTTGAGCTCCCACTAACCTTCTTTTACATACAAGTTTTATCTTCATTTTGAATAAAGCCAAACATTATGGCTTCCTCATCAAATCGAAGATTCCAACTCCGATATGCTTGCTTCAATCCATAGATTGACCTTTTGCAGCTTACAAACTTTATTGGCATTCTTTGGATCTACAAAACCTTTAGGCTGTGTCATGTACACATCCTCATTTATATTCACATTAAGGAATGCGGTTTTAACATCCATCTGCCAAATCTCATAGTCATAATAAGCTGTAATAGCAAGCATGATCCTGATAGACTTAATCATGGCAACTGGAGAAAAGGTATCATCATAGTCAACACCTTAAACTTGTCGAAATCCCTTCGCAACCAATCTGCCTTTATAAGTTTGCACATTGCCATCCATGTCGGTCTTTTTCTTGCAGACCCACTTGCACCCTATGGGTTTTACCCCTTCGGGTGGTTCCACCAAAGTCCATACTTTGTTGGAGTACATGGATTCCATCTCGGATCTCATGGCTTCAAGCCATTTCTTAGAATCTGGTCCTTCCATAGCCTCTATGTAGGTAGTTGGATCATCATCTATGATCAACTCACCGCCTTCCGGAGTCACAAGGTATCCAAACCTCTCAGGTTCAAGGTGGGTCCTACTAGATCTATGAGGTCCTTGTGTTACCTGAGGAGACTGAGATTCCACAACACCTTGTGAATCTCCATTTTCCTCTTGTACATCTACCGGTTCTATGTTTTCTTGTTGGGCTTGAACTTCTTCAAGCTCTATTTTCCTCCCACTGCTTCCTTTGGAAATAAATTCCTTCTGTAGGAATACAACATCCCTAGCGAGAAACACTTTGTTGTCAATAGAGTGGTATAGATAATATCCCTTTGTCTCCTTGGGATATCCAACAAAATAGCATTTATCAGATTTGGGTCCAAGCTTATCAGGAAACATTTTCCTAACGTAAGCCTCACAACCCCAAATCTTCATAAAAGACAAATTGGGATGCTTCCCGATCCATATCTCATATGGTGTCTTTTGAACTGATTTAGATGGTACTCGGTTAAGTGTAAACATGGAGGTTTCAAGAGCATGACCCCAAAAGGAAATCGGAAGATAAAAAAAACTCATCATTGATCGCACCATATCCAACAATGTGTGATTCCTTCTTTTAGACACACCGTTACGTTGTGGTGTTCCAGGCGGAGTCCATTGTGATACAATACCACAGGCTCGCATAAGGTCCTCAAACTCATGGCTTAAGTATTCTCCACCTCGATCGGATCGGAGTTCCTTAATACTTTTACCAAGTTGGTTCTGTACTTCATTCATGAAATCCTTGAACCTTTCAAGGGCTTCTGACTTATGCTTCATCAGGTACACATAGCCATACCTACTGAAATCATCAGTGAATGTAATGAAGTACTGACACCCATTTCTGGCATTAGTTCTAAAAGGCCCACATACATCAGTATGTATGAGTCCTAATAGATCACTAGCTCTCTCACCTTTACCTAAAAAGGAAGTCTTGGTCATCTTGCCCAATAAATAAGATTCACATGTCTCTATTGATTCATAATCAAAAGAGTCTAGATAACCATCTTTATGGAGTCTATAAATGCGCTTCTCATTTATGTGCCCTAGATGATAATGCCAAAGATATGTTTTGTTTGAGTCGTTGAGTTTTTGCCTTTTGGTGTTTACTTTGTATGCACTTGTCTCCAAATATATCAAGTATAGACCATAAGACATTGGGGCACTGCCATAAAAGATCTCATCTTTAGAAATGGAACAATTTCCATTCTTAATAAGAAATTCAAATCCATCTTTGTCCAAATAAGAGACGGGAATGATATTCCTATTTATGGAAGGTACATAATAGTAGTTCTTTAACTCTATTATTAGCCCACTCGGTAGAGTTAACTCATAGGTTCCTATGGCACTGGCGGCAACCCTTGCCCCATTGGCAACATGTAGTTCAACCTCGCCTTTCCCCAAAGACCTACTTCTCTTAAGATCCTTCACATTTGAACAAATGTGAGATCCGCATCCGATATCAAGTACCCATGATGAAGAAGTAGTAAATTTAATCTCTATCACGTATACACCAGAAGTAGAGATCTCTATCTTTTGACTTCTTCTTCCATCGTTCCTTCCATCCTCTCCATGTAGAAGAAATTGGTTTGGCGAGAGAACCCTTCTCTTCCTCACCTTTCGTTCCATTGATCTCTATCAATGAACTTTCTTTCTTCTTCACCAACGCATTAAGCGTACATAGAGTGGATTCAAAGGCTCCTGGTATATCTGGATTGTGTAGAACACTTCTCACAGTCCTCAACCAGTTATGGAATTTATTCTCAATTATTTTTCCCATTTTAAAAGATGATTCCTTTGCCATTCTACAAGAGAAAATTGCATTTTGTCAAAACTCCTTTTGATTTGATTTGAATAAAATTTGACGATAGTTAATTAGGCCTTTAATTAATTACCGCTCCCACTATTTTGACTCAAATTGACATCCCTCACCATCAATTCGGAAGATTGCAGCGTACAATCTTCTAGTGGGTCAAGATCCATATTTTATCAAGTCATGAGTCAGCGTTGGCTGATCACCCATAATCTTGACTATTTAGGTAGGCCATCACGCCAATTGCATCATATGCAACTCTTGATGAATGAACATGCGCAACACCTTGCCATGAACATTTCGTGCCTCTAGGCTTAGACGCTCTAAGAATCACCAGTTAAGTCTATCCCAAAAGCTGACACGGTAAACATGCACCCTGCTTTGGTAGAACCTACATGTCCAGCCTTCACACTTCCACAAGATGGACGGCGCACCACGCTTTGGCGTAACCTATGTTTGGTCGATTGAGTTTTCCATGTGTTTCGCTAATGGAAGGCGTATAAGACTTAATATTTTAATGAGGGATTTGGTTTTATATACATATACATATCCAATCACCACAATATATAGTACGTATCATATACATGCTATATCCCACAGAAAAACATGTGAAACGATAAAAGCAATGATTATGGCCATCCTATTGTGATTCCTCAAGCCAAGAGGAATCATGGTCATCTAGGTCTCCATCATATGCAACCTTTACAAGATGAAAATTGTGCCTTCCTTTCTCGGTTTGATCAACTCATCTTCATGACTGATCGGCTCGCCATCAAGTTGGTTGTTCGGGTGCCACGAGCCGATCGACTGGCGCCTCCAGCCGATCGGTTCACCGGTCGTCATGCATCTCCTCATATTGCCACCCACTTGTCTCGCTCCTCGAACCGGTCGTCTGGAACACCAACCGATCGATTCACGCCTTGAACCGATCGACTCATGTCGTCTGCCATTCTTTGACATAACAGGAAATAAAATCTATCCTATTTACAATTGAATTGAGAAACCCCGAGTTACATTTGGGGGGAGAAAATGTAGGAAAAGAAATCTCGAATTATTTCGAATTACATCAGGAATAGGAGAAAGGGAATCGGTGAGCAGACCGAGATGCAAGCAACCACATACAACCACACACAGATATAGGATTTATAGGCCATAACCATGCTACACATCCACCACATAACTCGTTTAAGGGCGACGCGTATCGAGTGTATTAATATTACATATCATATATGTATATTTGGGATTTGTGGATTGGACATGCATAAAGCCAATTTTATTCGCATTGTATGCAATAAATAAAGGCGACAAACCAAAATTGATCATATCGATAATCCTAAAATATAGAGCAGTTGATGTGGCTCTGATACCACTGTTGGGTTTTAGAGGAGGTAGAGAAGCAGCAGAGATAAAAAATTTCTCCCCAAAACCCAGGATAAAAGGAATCACGTCAACGTCTATATAATAGGAAAGATGGTTTGTGGATGCATACCTTGTCCCAAGGCTTGTTCGGCGACAGTACCTCGCGCCTTGCGCGGTCTTCACCTCCGGTCTTGGACGGTGTCTGTGCAGCTCCTGGTCGCACCGAGACTGAAGACTCCTGGTCTCACCAGGACTGTCGGGATTGACAGTTGTCCTCCGAGCGATAGAGTCCTCCCGCCTCTGCAGTCATCCACATAGACTGCCTAGAACTCTAATCTCCTTGTCCCACAAGGAATCAGACGGAGTCACACCCTCCTGTCGGCGTACTAGTCGCCAACACACTCTCCTGCCACCAGTCACTTTCTACAGTTGTCTTTCCCTTGTTGTGCCTCCCTTATCGGGTAGTACTTGCTCGGGCTCACTCGGTTACCAAAACCAGAGAGAACGACAAATTTACAGAGCAACTGGTTTGCATTGAGTTGTATTTTGAGAAGCCCCCAATACCCCTATATATAAGAGGGTCATGGGATAGGGTTCTCTATCCCGGGCAATGCGGGACTAAAGCAGGAGTAGAAGGGTTCAAGATTTTTCACAAAAACAACCGACTGCATAACCTGAACCGATTATTTCACAACTAAAACGGTCGGTTGGGGATCTGAGCCGGTCGGTTGACATCTCAACTGATCGGTTGGGACCCATGAAACGGTCGGCTCACTTCTGAACCATTCGGTTCGTGGTCGTGATCAGTTCCCGATTGACTTTTCTTCTTTTGTTTCGAATTGGTATCAAATACCAATCCTAGTTCCAATCAAATTGGGCAAGTGAAATGAAAGGAAAATTCTCACCAATCTTTCTTTCCCAACTTGCTCGGTTGGGCTTGAACCGATCGTTTCAACACTTGAACGAATCGCTTCACCCTTTCCATGAGCCGATCGACTCACCAGTTGAGCCGATCGGTTCACGAAGCTCAGCCGATCGGTTCATCACATGAGCCGATCAGTTGGGAGTGCAGATTGTGCAGAATCAGTCAATTTCAGTTTCAATCAATCTGATACTCTAATCAATCAGTCCAACACCTTGAACACTATGATACCGAGCTATCAATTGATTGAGTGTTTAATTGAACTACTAAACTCCTTTAGTAATCAATCTAAACATGTATGTGGACAAACTCCTATTCCAGGTTAAAATCCTACGTGTGTGACCCTGCAGGTCCATTTCACATTGGCAGTGAAAGTCCATAACACTTATGACTTCACAAGCAAAGAGCGGCGCCTAGTCACACATCAGTGCTACCCAAGTGAAATGGAAAGTTGGAGAACAACTTTCAATCCTACAATTCGTGAATGGTGTTACACTACAAGAAAATTGGCTATTAGTGAAGGATGATTCCTTTACATATGTACATTAAAACCTTCACAAAAAATTTTGGTTGAAGGACAATCCTTCACAAAAAGTCCCACTCTAAAACCCTCTTCACAAATACTTTGATGAGAGACTATGGTCTTCACAAATACTATTTTGAAGGACTACTTGGCCTTCACAAAACAACTTGTTGGCCTCATATATACTTTTGTGAAGGCTAACTCTTTTGTTATTAATGAGGTCTAGGGCCTTCACAAATATACTTACTAGCAAATGCTATGCACATGTATTAGTAATCCATTTTGTGTTTGTTAATGAGGATATAACCTTGAAAGATATTATATTCTATTAAGTAATTTTTTTATTTTTTTCAAAGACAAATGCAATTTTGATATTCTGATCAAATTACAAAGATCAATATCCATGACATATAACTCTTTCAAACCATTCTTTTTATTTCAAATAAACAATTACTCATCACATAGGGGAGGACATGCACCCTTTCCCCTTCATTGATACAACTTTCAACAATTAAAAAAAACAATTACACATGGTTCTTGGCCCTTACAAAATAGGAAATGTCATGCCCATGACCCACTGTGAAATTGTTGAGAGGATGCTTCTTTGATTCTGAACTGTTTTCTTCAAACCATTGAATATTGAGGTTGTAGAACCCATATTGTGGATCAAATGAGGACAACACAAATATTAGATGAGAAAGGTACTCATATCCATCTCCAGCAAATTATTGGATACAATTCTAGCAACAATAACCAAATAATCCATTAGAAGCAATGTGTACATGTTACAAATAACATCGAAATAACAAAAGTAAATTTTCCATTTAAATACACATATTCATCAACATAAGATGAAAAGTTATTTAAGTAAGTCTATCATTTTCTCCTACTCTCCAATATTATATGGTTGCAAAGTTACATATTTAAATCAAGGAACCCAAGAAGCCACAACTGTATAAATCTCAAAAAAATGAAGTGTACACCTTAAGTTGATAAAATCATCCACCCTCAATTTAGTACCTTCTTCATCCTTGGAGTAGAAAAGAGTAATCACAATAAGCATTATTGTAAGAAAATAATCACATGGGGACATGAGAATAGAACATTTAGAATCATAGACAGCATAGATATAAAATTTATTTTCTTAGTATATGCCTTCTATAATCATCAAGACTAAAGACGTAGCTAGGGGTGGATTGAAGTAAGAAATTTCATACCTTTCATGATCACCAAATAGTATTCTAAGGATAGTAGGTCAATAATTCTTTAAGAAGAGGTATCATATGTCCTTTTTTGTTTCCATATCAGGAATGATATTAGTCTACAATTTCAAAAGACAATATGAAGAATTCCATCTTATAGATATATGAAGTAAAATAGTACAACATGTTGGTCAGGACACCCAGACACTGAAAAAAGGAGAAGTTATAGAAATTCAACTTTTATGCACATGCCCTAAGTAGTGGAGTGATCTATAGCATGACCAACAACATCAGCAAGAAATGAGAGTGAAGCTCATTTTTATTCAAAGTGTAAGAATAATTGAGGCTTCGTTCAGTCATTTGATCACATAGTGTACATTTCAATTAGACATCAAGAAACCTCCACTCTTTGTTTACCAATGTGTATCTTATTTTGAGCATTACTTATCTTATACGACATTGTAAAACTACCTTTAAGATATAGTAGTGTGTTAGGTTAACTATTCAATAATGACTCTATCATGAAAAATAGGTTATGATATGTATGCAATAAACCTCCATGTGTAAGGGTCAGTTGGCTTTCGAACACTCCTCAAAACTTTCAATTATTGATGAGAGTAGCGAGTACAAACTGCATGGAAAACTTACAACAACATGTGCTAAAGAACCATATATCCTAAACCTCTTCAGGAATACCTTTAATAAGATGAGGAAACTTGAAGTAGATATAATCAAGACACATACAATATATGAAGAAATCATGTTAGTATTGTGGCCCAAATATATAATTTTAAGCTCCATACAATAGTTAATATACATGTTAATTATTGAACAAGAAGGGTGTAGTTCCTACCTAGATTCTACTGCCACTATTTATCTCGAGAGGACAAGTACAGAAACCACATATTACGGCCAATCAACGATGGGAAGGGTAGTCATGTGGGAGAAATATACAATCCTCCTGCATAGTTGAAGATTCCACACATCATTACGGCAAGTGAAGATCGTTGGCATTGCTTGGGTCACCACACTCTGGTCATATTCCAAATCCCCATTATCCTATCATGAGCATTGTTTAGGTTGTTTTATCAACATTGACATGGAAGCCAAACCATGGTAAAGTTTGTAAATAAAAATAAAACAAATGATTGTAATTAATAAAACAAGGAGTAGAGTTGCACGATTTTGAAAATGCATGGGCTTGACACGTTGTTATCATTCCTACTACCGTAAACTTCTAAGAAAGTAAGAGATACTTTCATCTTAGAAACAAAGAACCCTAAAATATATGAATGAGGAACAATCAAACATGGCATATACGTATATGTAGTTATGTTTTTAAGTTCACAAAGAGTTACTTACATAAGGTGTTTAGATGATCTTTGCAATGACAGAACCTTGAAGACACCTATTTCCCTCAAAAAAGAAGATCATTATAAATAATAAACCAAAAATAAATCAGAAGTAGGTATATCCAATCATCGATGTAGTTATGACATGTTAGTTTCAACTTGAGAGCTACTTAACTTGGGCTATCCCTAAACCTATATACAATATTATGTAGAAACTATAGATTTCAATTTGAATACCTACAAAACTTGTCTCAGTTTTTTTAGTTCTTATCATGTCATACATTTTCTTTAGTATTGGCAGTCACCAACACTATTAACAAAGACAATGTGGGTGACAGTGATGTCAAACTTGGAGACATATGACGTGTACATGTTGTTGTACTTTCTACTCAACTATATGGTAAACTATATGCATATGTTGGTTGATACTTGATCATGCATCAACAATGCTAGTACTTTCTAGTCAACTAACCACAATAATCTTTACTTGTCTACTATACAAATAATTCAGAAAGACATCAAAGTAAAAGGAATCAATACTCACGGTCTTCAAAAATAGACAAAGGATAAGACATGTATAAGAACATACATGTTAGGTTGTTCTAGTGTAGTTGCCACAGAATAATAATATGAAGATAAAACTTTTGATAAACCATATAAATTTTTTATTTTAATAGCACATGTAGCCGTCCATACCAAGAGCTAAATATTACAAAATTCTATTGCACAAAACTGTTGGCAAGCCACATTAATAATATAGTTTGATCGCACATACAAATTTTCATACTAAAAAGTTAAAATTTGCAAGAGTTTGTAGTGTATTCTATCTCTAAATTTATCTTGAATGTAATAAGCTATACTTTTTTACAATGTTATGAAGAATTATCATTGGTAAATACAAATATAAGTATCTAGTCGATATCATTAGTGAAGACTTGAAGATATTCAACACGTCTGGTGGGTACTTTAGCAACATGTCAGACAAATATATGCTAACATACCAAACTAATAACTAGAAGAACGTAAGGGGATGCATTTCATGTATGCCAAACAACAATTATTCAACCTTATCGCATATGATTTTCTTTTGCAAGACTACAAGATTGCGTGATTATACATGATGGTAATCAAAGCAAACTACAAACATGGTGTTGTGTGACTGGTTGGGGTGGCATGAATTATTGTCAATCTGCGTTATCATCCCCATCAAAGCAACAAGAAGTTAATATACGTCATCATCATGTATTGTACTACGGAGATTAAAGGCCGGTACGAAATATAATTAATATTCCATTTGGAAAAATGATTTGCATGGTGGACGATCTCACAACCCAATAGTAACCACCACATATGTTCGGAACATTCAACAACTTGGTATCATATATAACATTTTCGTCATCTACATGCTCACTTGAGGAAATCATATTTCGAGAAACTAATTACGTAACTATTATATAGTGTGCCCTTTTCTCTTCTCCAGGTTTATATTGAACTTGATGTAGCCATATAAATGTTTATTGATTTCCAATCTTACAAACCCAACATATTATCTATGCATGATTATATAAAATGAAATCATCCAACCATCCATGCAGTGGCGAAGCCAGGAATTTCACCAAGGGGGGGCACCACACATATCTATGATTTATACATAACTTTTATATGTTCAAATATAATACAATGTTAAATCAATATAGACATATAAATAAAGATGAACTTATAAATTGAAAACATTTGTAATATGTATAAAAGAGAAACCATCAATAATAATCATATTTTGACAATAATAAAATATGGAAAAAATATGTGTTTAACTAAATTTATTTGGTTATGATGCTTATAGACTTGTGATTTCTTTAGATACTAAATTTTTACTTCTAGCCAACCCAATGAACTTCATTGTGTCATAACAAGAATAGAAGAACCTCTTGTATCGGGCAATCCGAAGGGGGAAAAATTATATTGCTCACCACGACGTCATAGGTCCTCATGTAATCATACTACCCAAACGTCTGTAGCTATGCATGGGTCACCACATTGTGGTAAATACCTGGGTCACCACATTGTGGTAAATACCATTCACAAGGGTGAAATTAGATAACTTTTATCTACACGTACTATGATATTCATTTTCACATTTTTCGGATAAGGATATTGTCGGTTGGGTTGAGTAATGACAAATCAAAACATTGATACCATAAATAAAAAGAAAGACAAACCTACAAGCTTCTATATACATAACGAAATAAGATTGGCTATCGTAAGGAATGTCACATGCTTTTAGGAGCAATTGCACACGGTTATTTTTTCTCGATGGGCACAATTGGATACCAGCAGGTCTGACACCGCGCCCACGATAACAACACCTACACCAACAATCAATGGCTCCTTAACAGATTGACACGTTTTACATACTGAAAACAAAGTTTCCAACGGTGCTGGCACAGGGGGAATTGAGATACCAATGAAGAAATAGTTTCAATGGGAAAATATCTGCTAAGAGAGTAGGGAATGGTAGGTCGTTCGTCTGCTGAGGTGGGGCATGTTTCCGCAGATCTGCTCTTTTTGTGTAACTAATATCATTTACTACTAACTGTTTATCATACTTGGACTAAAACTAGGTAGGGCATGTGCCCACCGGTGCCTCTATGTGGCTCCGCCACTGCATCCATGCCAGTTCTATAATATAATGCACTACAACTGGCATTGTAATGAAATCGTATACATTAACTAGTTTACTATTTTGGGGGAAGCAAATAAGTTTAATTGGACTTTTAGATAAAACTGCGATGGTATCAAATCAGCATCCTTATTTTCAATAAAAAATGAAAATTGGGATAAAACCAATTAGCAATGTTGACCGGTTGTAGTCTCCGCTTGGGTGATGGTTGGTAGAATGCCCTTTTGGGGAAGATATCTAATCATTCACAACGTGACTGTGTTGATAGTCATATCTCTCGTCGTTTTTACTGTTCTCGCCAGAACTGCATAGAACTGAATTGGTAGTTCCTACTTCCGCTGGAGTGGAAATAAGAAGTCTGTTCTCACCAGAACTGCATAGAAGGGGAGGAGATGAAACGCAGCTCGAACGCCGGTTCTAGTATTGATCGAGTCGCAAAATTTTCCAATGGGACACCAATGTCTGGAAAAAACTAAACAGATTAGACTGCCGAGGGCGCCTGTGGAAATCTATCCACTTATTCAACAAGTCTTTGGTAAGAAGAGGTACAGAAGCATGGAGTAGGAAATGGCGAAGGGATCAAAGGGGAACAAAAAAGGACATTGGCCGAAAGGGGAATATAAGAAAGTAGTGGCTTTTAGGGTTCGGTTTGTTTTGGAGACCTGGCAAATATTTTTCACTTTTGGTACCTATTTTGGGCGGGACCTAAAGGAAAACATAGCATGACTAGCGGGAAAAAGGTAAACATAAGTCTCTCTTCATTAATTGTGAAGGATTATGGTACGTGTCTTTTATTTGTGAAGGACGAGTATAGGTAAAAACTCATTTTTCACTTAGCAATTTGGTTCAAGGATTTCTGTGTTGTGTGTGAAGGTTGAACCTTCACAAATAGTCAGCTGTTATGAGGGATTTTGTTCCTTCAAAAATATCCTTCACCGAAGCCACTTTTTTTTGTAGTGACAGTGAATGTATAATTCCTTTATCACTGATATCCTGAATGAACTCGAGGCATAGAACAATCATCCTGTCAATGTTCATTCATTTCCTTGATCTCAGAGCAGACTGGGTGAGATGTGTGTGACATCATAATCACATATTGATTCACACGAGCATGTGCATGCCTTTCTCAATCCTACTCATCAAGTGGCCAAGGACATCAAATTCCCTCAGGAGGGACAAATCCCATATCAATCACTCACCCCTCAAAAGCCCCATGTATCAAAGTCACCCAATCATCACCTTTATAGCAACCCATGTTTCAGGACTTCGTTTGATGATGTCAAAGTGTACCCAACGACATGTGTTGAGTGTAGTGATTTCAGGTCTAAGAATCACACTCACCACCATCACTGTGAGAGCTGTCTGTGATTACCAAGTCATGGTTCCATGTGTCACTCTCACGGTGGGTCTGTCCGGTACCTTGTTCTCTAACAAGTACCTATGTGCTTGGTTTGATATCACTATATCATGACTAATGAGATTCTGTCATCAACCAACACACAATCTAGTCTTTAGTGTTATTGATGTCTATGGTTATTTCCACAATAACAACCGACTAGGGACCAAACAAGAATGTATACTCTTAACATCCGTATGATCTCATTATTTAGGTCCTGAACCAAAAAGCATACGTTATTGAGTAAAACTATTATTTAGACATCTATCATGTTACACCATCATCTCAGAAACAGTTTAAACATATAGATCGGAAATTGCCTTTATTATTATTCAAATCATTTACAAAGTATCCCATTACAATCATCATATGACTTGCTCTATGGGCATACATACCAACAATGCCTCATCTAGATTTCCCCTTCTTGATCATACAACTTGTAGGAAGTATTTAGTATCTCATATTCACTTGACATGGTATTTAATTGGTATCTTATCTCACATGTCAATTCATGGTAGATAACCAATTTCATCACCTCAGCTTAGTCAACTGTATTTTTTGGTATATCAAATCAACTTTATGTTGAGGTATGTGTATTATGGATTCTCCTATGTTGTATGTTGTAGCCTATTGTGATAAAATTGGGCTAGATGTCCTATTACTAGAAGGTCTTTGGTTGGTCGTTGCATCGTTCTAGGTCAACCCTATGTATATTGCAACTTAACAAAACAACCTTATAAGCTTGTTTGTGTTGGTATGTATGCCCATAGAGCAAGTCATATGATGATTGTAATGGGATACTTTGTAAATGATTTGAATAATAATAAAGGCAATTTCCAATCTATATGTTTAAACTGTTTCTGAGATGATGGTGTAACATGATAGATGTCTAAAGATTGTTTTACTCAATGACATATGCTTTTAGGTTAAGGACCTAAACTATGAGATCATACGGATGTTAAGAGTATACATTCTTGTATAGTCCCTAGTCAGTTGTTATTGTGGAAATAACCATAGACATCAATAACACTAAAGACTAGATTGTGTGTTGGTTGATGACAGAATCTCATTAGTCATGATATGGTGATATCTAACCAAGCACATAGGTACTTGTTTGAGAACAAGGTACCGGACAGACCCACCATGAGAGTGACACATGGAACCATGACATGGTAGTCACAGTCAGCTCTCACAATGATGGTGGTGAGTGTGATTCTTAGACCTGAAATCACTGCACTCAACACATGTCGTTGGGTACACTTTGACATCATCAAACGCAGTCCTGAAACATGGGTTGTTATAAAGGTGATGATTGGGTGGCTTTGACACATGGGGCTTTTGAGGGGTGAGTGATAGATATGGGATTTGTCCCTCCTAAGGGAGTTTGATATCCTTGGCCACTTGATGAGTAGGATTGAGAAAGGCATGCGCATGCACGTGTGAATCAATATGTGATATTGATGTCATACACATCTCACTCGGTCTACTCTGAGATCAAGGAAATGAATGAACATTGACAGGATGACTGTTACATGCCTCGAGTTCATTCTGCATATCAGTGACAAAGGAATTATACATTCACTGTAACACCATTCACGGATTGTAGGATGAAAGTTGTTCTCCAACTTTCTACTTTCACTTGGGTAGCACTGATGTGTGACTAGGAACCGCTCTTTGCTTGTGAAGTCATAAGTGTTATGGACTTTCACTACCAACGTGAAATGGACCTGCAGGGTCACACACATAGGATTTAACCTGGAAGAGGAGTTTTGTCCACAAAGCAATGTTTATATTGATTACTAAAGGAGTTTAGTAGTTCAATTAAACACTCAATCAGTCGATGGCTCAATATTGTATGGTTCAAGGTGTTGGACGCATTGATTGGTGTATCGGATTGATTGAAATTGCAATTGACTGATTTTGCCCAACCTGTACTCCCAACCGATCGGCTCATGTGATGAACCGGTCGGCTGAGGTTGCTGAACCGGTCAGATGGAGTGTCCAGGCCGATCGGCTCATGCCCAGGTTGAAACGACCGGTTCAAGGGTTGAACCGATCGGCTCAACTGGTGCAACCGACCAGTTGGGAAAAGTCATGTCGGCAAGAATTTTCCTTTGGTTTCAAATTGCCCAATTCGATTGGGAATAACATTGGTATTCGATACCAATTGGGAACGAAACAAGGAAAGTCTTTTTGAGCCGGATTAGGACTATGAACTGATCGGTTCAGGGCACCAACCGATCGGTTGGAGTGCCCCAAACGATCGGCTCAGGTCCAACCAATCGGCTGAATGGCCGAACCGATCGGTTCAGTTGTGAACCGATCATTTCAGGTTGCGAGATGGTTGCTTTTTGTGGAAAATCCCGAACCCTTCTACTCCTGTTTTTAGTCCCGTATTGCCGGGCACAGAGAACCCTGTCCCATGACCCGCCTATATATATAGGGGTATTGGAGGCTTCTCAGAGTACAACTCAGTGCAAGTTGATTGCTCTGCAAAGTTGTCGTTCTCTCTGGTTTTGGTAACCGAGAGAGAGCCCGAGCAAGTGCTTCCCGCAAAGGGAGGTGCAGCAAGGGAAGGACAACTGCAGTTGCAATTGACAGCAGGAGAGTGTGTTGGCGACTAGTACGTCAACAGGAGGGTGTGACTCCTTCCACTTTCTTGTGGGACAAGGAGAGTGGAGTTCCGGGTGGTCCGTGTGGATTACTTCAGAGGCAGAAGGTCACTGTCGCTCAGGAGGATAACTGTCATCCGACAGTCCGGTAGGAGGAGGAGTCTTCAGTCCCGGTGCGACCAGGAGCTGCACAGACACCGTCCAAGACCGGAGGTGAAGACCGTGCAAGGCACGTGGTATTGTCGCCGAGCAAGCCTCGGGACAAGGTATGATTCACAAACCATCTTTCCTATTATATAGATGTTGACGCGATTCCTTTTGTTCCGGGTTTGGGGAGAAATTTTTTTTTTGTTTCCGCTGCTTGTCTGCCTCCTCCAAAACCCAACAGTGGTATCAGAGCCAGGTCAACCGCTCTATATTTTAGGATTATCGATATGATCGATTTTGGTTTGTCGCCTTTATTTATTGCATGTGATGCGAATAATATCGGCTTTATACATGTCCAATCCACAAATCCCTAATATACATATATGATATGTAATATTAATGCACTCGATACGCGTCGCCCTTAAACGAGTTTTGTGGTGGATGTGTAGCATGATTATGGCCTATAAACCCCTATATCTGTGTATGGTTGTTTGTGTGGTTGCTTGCATCTCGGTCTGTGCACCGATTCCCTTTCTCATATTCCTGATGTAACTCAAAATAATTCGAGAATTCTTTTCCTACCTTTGCTCCCCCCGAATGTAACTCGGGGTTTCACAATTCAATTGTAAATAGGATAGATTTTATTTCATGTTATGTCAAAGAACGGCGGACAACCTGAAGACGATCGGTTCAAGGAGTGAACCGATCGGTTGGTGATCCAGAAGGCCGGTTCGAGGAACGAGATGAGCGGGTGGCGACATGAGGAGACACACGATGACCGGTGTACTGATCGGCTAGAGGCGCCAGTCGATCGGCTGGTGGCACCCGAACAACCTACCTGATGGCGAGCCGATCAGTCATGGAGATGAGATGATCAAACCCAGAAAGGCAGGCACAGATTTCATCTTGTACAGGTTGCATGTGATGTAGACCCAGATGACCGTGATTCCTCTTGGCTCGAGGAATCACAAATAGGATGGCCATAATCATTGCTTTTTATCGTTTATGCATGTTTTCTGTGGGATATAGCATATATATGATATGTACTATATATTGTGGTGATTGGATATGTATATGTATATAAAACAAAATCCCTCATTAAATATCAAGTTTTAGATTCCTTCCAAATGTGACACACGTGAAAAGCTTGATCGACCAAGTGTGGGCACGCCCAAGCGTGGTGCACCGTCTATCTCGTGGAAGCGTGAAGGATGAATATGTGGGTCTGCCCAAGCAGGGTGCATGTTCATCGTGTTGGATTTGGGTTGGACTTAACAAGGTGACCTAGATAGGATCTAGCGCCTTGAGGCATGGAGATGATCATTGCAAGGAGTTGCATATGACATCTTTCAAGAGTTGCATATGATGCAATTGGCAAGAGTTGCCTACCTGGAAGATCTGAGTTGTGGGTGACAGCCCAAGCTGGTCCATGGCTCAGAGGATTTCAGGATCTTGACCCACTAGAAGATTGTACGCTGCAATCTTCCGAATTGATGGTGAGGGCTATCAATTTGAGTCAAAATAGTGGGAGCGGTAATTAATTAAAGGCCTAATTAACTATCGTCAAATTTTATTCAAAGTAAATCAAAAAGGTTTTGACAAATGCAAATTTTCTCTTGTAGAATGGCAAAAGAATCATCTTTTAAAATGGGCAAATTAATTGAGAATAAAATCCATAACTGGTTGAGGATTGTGAGAAGTGTTCTGCACAATCCAGATATACCAGGAGCCTTAGAATCCACTCTATTTGTACGCTTAATGCATTGGTGAAGAGGAAAGTAGGTAACGGATAGAAGTGTTCTCTCGCCAAACCAATTTCTTCTACATGGAGAGGATGGAAGGGACAATGGAAGAAGAAGTCGGAGATAGAGATCTCTACTTCTGGTCTATACGTGATAGAGATTAACTTTACTACTTCTTCGTCATGGGTACTTGATACCGGATGCGGATCTCACATTTGTTCAAATGTGAAGGATCTTAAGAGAAGTAGGCCTTTGGGGAAAGGCGAGGTTGAACTACGTGTTGCTAATGGGGCAAGAGTTGTCGCCAGTGCCGTAGGAACCTATGAGTTAACTCTACCTAGTGGGCTAATAATAGAGTTGAAGAACTGCTATTATGTACCTGTCATAAATAGGAATATCATTTCCGTCTCTTGTTTGGACAAAGATGGATTTGAATTTCTTATTAAGAATGGAAAGTGTTCCATTTCTAAAGATGGGATCTTTTATGGCAGTGCCCCTATGTCTTATGGTCTATACTTGATAGACTTGGAGACAAGTGTATACAACGTAAACACCAAAAAGCAAAAACTCAACGACTCAAACGAAACATATCTCTGGCATTGTCGTCTAGGGCACATAAATGAGAAGTGCATTTCTAGACTCCATAAAGATGGTTATCTAGACTCTTTTGATTATGAATCAATAGAGACATGAGAATCTTGTTTGTTGGGCAAGATGACCAAGACTCCCTTTTTAGGTAAAGGTGAGAGAGATAGTGATCTATTAGGACTCATACATACTGATGTATGTGGGCCTTTTAGAACTAATGCCAGAAATGGGTATCAGTACTTCATTACCTTTACTGATGATTTCAGTAGGTATGGCTATGTGTACCTGATGAAACATAAGTCAGAAACCCTTGAAAGGTTCAAGGATTTCATGAATGAAGTACAGAACCAGCTTGGTAAAAGTATTAAGGCACTTCGTTCCGATAGAGGTGGAGAATACTTGAGCCAGGAGTTTGAGGACCTTCTGCGAGCCCGTGGTATTGTATCACAATGGACTCCGCCTGGAACACCACAGCATAATGGTGTGTCTGAAAGAAAGAATCACACATTGTTAGATATGGTGCGATCAATGATGAGTTTTGCTGATCTTCCGATTTCCTTCTGGGGTCATGCTCTTGAAACCGCCGTGTTTACTCTTAACCGTGTGCCATCTAAATCAGTTCAAAAGACACCATATGAGATATGGACTGGGAAGCGTCCCTATTTGTCTTTTCTGAAGATTTGGGGTTGTGAGGCTTACGTTAGGAAAATGTTTCCTGATAAGCTTGGACCCAAATCCGATAAATGTTATTTTGTTGGATATCCCAAGGAAACGAGGGGATACTATTTATACCACCCTACTGACAACAAAGTGTTTATTGCCAGGACAGCTGTGTTCCTAGAGAAGGAATTTATTTCCAAAGGAAACAGTGGGAGGAAAGTAGAGCTTGAAGAGGTTCAAGCCCAACAAGAAAACATTGAACCGGTAGATGTACCAGAGGAAAATGGAGATTCACAAGGTGTTGTGGAGTCTCAGTCTCCTCAGGTTACACAAGGACCTCGTAGATCTAGTAGGACTCACCTTGAACCTGAATGGTTTGGATACCTTTTAACTCAGGAAGGTGGAGAGTTGATCATAGATGATGATCCAACTACCTACGTAGAGGCTATGGAGGGACCAGATTCTGAGAAATGGCTAGAAGCCATGAGATCCGAGATGGAATCCATGTACTCCAACAAAGTATGGACTTTGGTGGAACCACCCGAAGGGGTAAAACCCATAGGGTGCAAGTGGGTCTTCAAGAAAAAGACCGACATGGATGGCAATGTGCAAACTTATAAAGGCAGATTGGTTGCAAAGGGATTTCGACAAATTCAAGGTGTTGACTATGACGAAACCTTTTCTCCAGTTGCCATGATTAAGTCCATTAGGATCATGCTTCCTATTGCAGCTTACTATGACTATGAGATTTGGTAGATGGATGTTAAAACCGCATTCCTTAACGGGAATATTCATGAGGATGTGTACATGACACAACCTGAAGGTTTTGTAGATCCAAAGAATGCCAATAAAGTCTGTAAACTGCAAAGATCAATCTATGGATTGAAGCAAGCATCTCGGAGTTGGAATCTTCGATTTGATGAATAAGTCAAAGTGTTTGGCTTTATTCAAAATGAAGATGAACCTTGTGTGTACAAGAAGGTTAGTGGGAGCTCGACCACATTTCTCATATTGTATGTGGATGACATACTTTTGATGGGGAATGATGTCTTAGCCTTAGAGAAGGTAAATACTTGGCTTGGGAAAACCTTCTCAATGAAGGACTTAGGAGAAGCATCCTATATTCTAGGAATTAAGATCTATAGAGATAGATCTAGAAGGCTTCTCGGACTAAGTCAGAGCACGTACATTGACAAGGTGCTGAAGCGGTTCAGCATGGAGAACTCAAAGAGAGGCAACGTCCCTATGATACATGGAGTTACCGTCTCTAGAGCTCAATGTCCCCAATCTTGTGAAGAGAGGGAGCGTATGAATGGGATCCCATATGCATCAGCCATCGGATCCATCATGTACGCTATGTTGTGCACACGCCCAGATGTCTCGTATGCTCTCAGCATGATGAGCAGGTACCAGTCAGATCCCGGGGATGCTCACTGGACAGCCTTGAAGAACATCCTCAAGTATTTACGAAGGACTAAGGATCAGTTTCTTTTGTACGGCGGTGAGGAAGAGCTGGTTGTAAAGGGTTACACCGATGCATGCTCCCAAACCGATAAAAATGATTACAGATCGCAGTCAGGATTTGTATTTTGCCTTAATAATGGAGCTGTGAGCTGGAAGAGTTCCAAGCAAGAAACAGTTGCCGATTCTACTACAGAGGCCAAGTATATTGCTGCTTCGCATGCAGCAAAGGAGGCTGTGTGGATCAGGAAGTTCATTTCTGAACTTGGTGTAGTTCCCAGTAGCTGTGATGCAATTGAGCTTTATTGTGACAATAATGGAGCTATTGCACAAGCTAAGGAGCCCAGATCACATCAGCGGTCCAAGCACATACTGCGGCGCTTCCATCTCATACGAGAGATCGTACAGCGAGGAGATGTGAAGATTTGCAAAGTACCAACTGAAGACAACATAGCTGATCCACTGACTAAGGCCCTTTCTCAGCAGAAGCATGATGGTCATGCTAGGTCACAAGGACTGCGTTTCCTTGGTGACTGGCTCTAAGTGCAAGTGGGAGTCTGTTGGTATGTATGCCCATAGAGCAAGTCATATGATGATTGTAATGGGATACTTTGTAAATGATTTGAATAATAATAAAGGCAATTTCCAATCTATATGTTTAAACTGTTTCTGAGATGATGGTATAACCTGATAGATGTCTAAAGATTGTTTTACTCAATGACGTATGCTTTTAGGTTAAGGACCTAAACGATGAGATCATACAGATGTTAAGAGTATACATTCTTGTATAGTCCCTAGTCGGTTGTTATTGTGGAAATAACCATAGACATCAATAACACTAAAGACTAGATTGTGTGTTGGTTGATGACAGAATCTCATTAGTCATGATATGGTGATATCAAACCAAGCACATAGGTACTTGTTTGAGAACAAGGTACCAGACAGACCCACCGTGAGAGTGACACATGGAACCATGACATGGTAGTCACAGTCAGCTCTCACAGTGATGGTGGTGAGTGTGATTCTTAGACCTGAAATCACTGCACTCAACACATGTCGTTGGGTACACTTTGACATCATCAAACGCAATCCTGAAACATGGGTTGTTATAAAGGAGATGATTGGGTGGCTTTGACACATGGGGCTTTTGAGGGGTGAGTGATAGATATGGGATTTGTCCCTCCTAAGGGAGTTTGATATCCTTGGCCACTTGATGAGTAGGATTGAGAAAGGCATGTGCATGCACGTGTGAATCAATATGTGATATTGATGTCATACACATCCCACTCGGTCTACTCTGAGATCAAGGAAATGAATGAACATTGACAGGATGACTGTTCCATGCCTCAAGTTCATTCTGGATATCAGTGACAAAGGAATTATACATTCACTGTAACACCATTCACGGATTGTAGGATGAAAGTTGTTCTCCAACTTTCTACTTTCACTTGGGTAGCACTGATGTGTGACTAGGCACCGCTCTTTGCTTGTGAAGTCATAAGTGTTATGGACTTTCACTGCCAACGTGAAATGGACCTGCAGGGTCACACACATAGGATTTAACCTGGAAGAGGAGTTTTGTCCACAAAGCAATGTTTAGATTGATTACTAAAGGAGTTTAGTAGTTCAATTAAACACTCAATCAGTCGATGGCTCAATATTGTATGGTTCAAGGTGTTGGACGCATTGATTGGAGTATCGGATTGATTGAAATCGCAATTGACTGATTTTGCCCAACCTGTGCTCCCAACCGATCGGCTCATGTGATGAACCGGTTGGCTGAGGTTGCTGAACCGGTCGGCTGGAGTGTCCAGGCCGATCAGCTCATGCCCAGGTTGAAACGACCGGTTCAAGGGTTGAACCGATCGGCTCAACTGGTGCAACCGACCAGTTGGAAAAAGTCATGTCGGCAAGAATTTTCCTTTGGTTTCAAATTGCCCAATTCGATTGGGAATAACATTGGTATTCGATACCAATTGGGAACGAAACAAGGAAAGTCTTTTTGAGCCGGATTAGGACTATGAACCGATCGGTTCAGGGCACCAACCGATCGGTTGGAGTGCCCCAAACGATCGGCTCAGGTCCAACCGATCGGCTCAATGGCCGAACTGATCGGTTCAGTTGTGAACCGATCATTTCAGGTTGCGAGATGGTTGCTTTTTGTGGAAAATCCCGAACCCTTCTACTCCTGTTTTTAGTCCCGTATTGCCGGGCACAGAGAACCCTGTCCCATGACCCGCCTATATATATAGGGGTATTGGGGGCTTCTCAGAGTACAACTCAGTGCAAGTTGATTGCTCTGCAAAGTTGTCGTTCTCTCTGGTTTTGGTAACCGAGAGAGAGCCCGAGCAAGTGCTTCCCGCAAAGGGAGGTGCAGTAAGGGAAGGACAACTGCAGTTGAAATTGACAGCAGGAGAGTGTGTTGGCGACTAGTACGTCAACAGGAGGGTGCGACTCCTTCCACTTCCTTGTGGGACAAGGAGAGTGGAGTTTTGGGTGGTCTGTGTGGACTACTTCAGAGGCGGGAGGTCATTGCCGCTCAGGAGGACAACTGTCATCCGACAGTCCGGTAGGAGGAGGAGTCTTCAGTCCCGGTGCGACCAGGAGCTGCACAGACACCGTCCAAGACCAGAGGTGAAGACCGCGCAAGGCGCGTGGTATTGTCGCCGAGCAAGCCTCGGGACAAGGTATGATTCACAAACCATCTTTCCTATTATATAGATGTTGACGCGATTCCTTTTGTTCCGGGTTTGGGGAGAAATTTTTTTTTTGTTTCCGCTGCTTCTCTGCCTCCTCCAAAACCCAACAGTGGTATCAGAGCCAGGTCAACCGCTCTATATTTTAGGAATATCGATATGATCAATTTTGGTTTGTCGCCTTTATTTATTGCATGCGATGCGAATAATATCGGCTTTATACATGTCCAATCCACAAATCCCTAATATACATATATGATATGTAATATTAATGCACTCGATACGCGTCACCCTTAAACGAGTTTTGTGGTGGACGTGTAGCATGATTATGGCCTATAAACCCCTATATCTGTGTATGGTTGTTTGTGTGGTTGCTTGCATCTCAGTCTGCGCACCGATTCCCTTTCTCATATTCCTGATGTAACTCGAAATAATTCGAGAATTATTTTCCTACCTTTGCTCCCCCCGAATGTAACTCAGGGTTTCACAATTCAATTGTAAATAGGATAGATTTTATTTCCTGTTATGTCAAAGAACGGCGGACAACCTGAAGACGATCGGTTCAAGGAGTGAACCGATCGGTTGGTGATCCAGAAGGCCGGTTCGAGGAACGAGATGAGCGGGTGGTGACCTGAGGAGATGCACGATGACCGGTGTACCGATCGGCTGGAGGCGCCAGTCGATCAGCTGGTGGCACCCGAACAACCTACCTTATGGCGAGCCGATTAGTCATGGAGATGAGATGATCAAACCCAGAAAGGCAGGCACAGATTTCATCTTGTACATGTTGCATGTGATGTAGACCTAGATGACCGTGATTCCTCTTGGCTCGAGGAATCACAAATAGGATGGCCATAATCATTGCTTTTTATCGTTTATGCATGTTTTCTGTGGGATATAGCATATATATGATACGTACTATATATTGTGGTGATTGGATATGTATATGTATATAAAACAAAATCCCTCATTAAATATCAAGTTTTAGATTCCTTCCAAATGCGACACACGTGAAAAGCTTGATCGACCAAGTGTGGGCACGCCCAAGCGTGGTGCACCGTCTATCTCGTGGAAGCGTGAAGGATGAATATGTGGGTCTGCCCAAGCAGGGTGCATGTTCATCGTGTTGGCTTTGGGTTGGACTTAACAAGGTGACCTAGATAGGATCTAGCGCCTTGAGGCATGGAGATGATCATTGCAAGGAGTTGCATATGACATCTTTCAAGTGTTGCATATGATGCAATTGGCAAGAGTTGCCTACCTGGAAGATCTGAGTTGTGGGTGACAACCCAAGCTGGTCCATGGCTCAGAGGATTTCAGGATCTTGACCCACTAGAAGATTGTACGCTGCAATCTTCCAAATTGATGGTGAGGGCTATCAATTTGAGTCAAAATAGTGGGAGCGGTAATTAATTAAAGGCCTAATTAACTATCGTCAAATTTTATTCAAATCAAATCAAAAAGGTTTTGACAAATGCAAATTTTCTCTTGTAGAATGGCAAAAGAATCATCTTTTAAAATGGGCAAATTAATTGAGAATAAATTCCATAACTGGTTGAGGACTGTGAGAAGTGTTCTGCACAATCCAGATATACCAGGAGCCTTAGAATCCACTCTATGTACGCTTAATGCGTTGGTGAAGAGGAAAGTAGGTAAGGGATAGAAGTGCTCTCTCGCCAAACCAATTTCTTCTACATGGAGAGGATGGAAGGGACAATTGAAGAAGAAGTCGGAGATAGAGATCTCTACTTCTGGTGTATACGTGATAGAGATTAACTTTACTACTTCTTCGTCATGGGTACTTGATACCGGATGCGGATCTCACATTTGTTCAAATGTGAAGGATCTTAAGAGAAGTAGGCCTTTGGGGAAAGGCGAGGTTGAACTACGTGTTGCTAATGGGGCAAGAGTTGCCGCCAGTGCCGTAGGAACCAATGAGTTAACTCTACCTAGTGGGCTAATAATAGAGTTGAAGAACTGCTATTATGTACCTGCCATAAATAGGAATATCATTTCCGTCTCTTGTTTGGACAAAGATGGATTTGAATTTCTTATTAAGAATGGAAAGTGTTCCATTTATAAAGATGGGATCTTTTATGGAAGTGCCCCTATGTCTTATGGTCTATACTTGATAGACTTGGAGACAAGTGTATACAACGTAAACACCAAAAAGCAAAAACTCAACGACTCAAACGAAACATATCTCTGGCATTGTCGTCTAGGGCACATAAATGAGAAGCGCATTTCTAGACTCCATAAAGATGGTTATCTAGACTCTTTTGATTATGAATCAATAGAGACATGTGAATCTTGTTTGTTGGGCAAGATGACCAAGACTCCCTTTTCAGGTAAAGGTGAGAGAGATAGTGATCTATTAGGACTCATACATACTGATGTATGTGGGCCTTTTAGAACTAATGCCAGAAATGGGTATCAGTACT
The DNA here is from genome assembly GCA_963693085.1 of Alisma plantago-aquatica. Taxonomy (NCBI): domain Eukaryota; kingdom Viridiplantae; phylum Streptophyta; class Magnoliopsida; order Alismatales; family Alismataceae; genus Alisma; species Alisma plantago-aquatica. The sequence goes on from OY856415.1 coordinate 180,294,066, forward strand.
TCATTACCTTTACTGATGATTTCAGTAGGTATGGCTATGTGTACCTGATGAAACATAAGTCAGAAACCCTTGAAAGGTTCAAGGATTTCATGAATGAAGTACAAAACCAGCTTGGTAAAAGTATTAAGGCACTTCGTTCCGATCGAGGTGGAGAATACTTGAGCCAGGAGTTTGAGGACCTTCTGCGAGCCCGTGGTATTGTATCACAATGGACTCCGCCTGGAACACCACAGCATAATGGTGTGTCTAAAAGAAGGAATCGCACATTGTTAGATATGGTGCGATCAATGATGAGTTTTACTGATCTTCCGATTTCCTTCTGGGGTCATGCTCTTGAAACCGCCGCGTTTACTCTTAACCGTGTGCCATCTAAATCGGTTCAAAAGACACCATATGAGATATGGACTGGGAAGCGTCCCGATTTGTCTTTTCTGAATATTTGGGGTTGTGAGGCTTACGTTAGGAAAATGTTTCTTGATAAGCTTGGACCCAAATCCGATAAATGTTATTTTGTTGGATACCCCAAGGAAACGAGGGGATACTATTTATACCACCCTACTGACAACAAAGTGTTTGTTGCCAGGACAGCTGTGTTCCTAGAGAAGGAATTTATTTCCAAAGGAAACAGTGGGAGGAAAGTAGAGCTTGAAGAGGTTCAAGCCCAACAAGAAAACATTGAACCGATAGATGTACCAGAGGAAAATGGAGATTCACAAGGTGTTGTGGAGTCTCAGTCTCCTCAGGTAACACAAGGACCTCGTAGATCTAGTAGGACTCGCCTTGAACCTGAGAGGTTTGGATACCTTGTAACTCAGGAAGGTGGAGAGTTGATCATAGATGATGATCCAAGTACCTACGTAGAGGCTATGGAGGGACCAGATTCTGAGAAATGGCTAGAAGCCATGAGATCCGAGATGGAATCCATGTACTCCAACAAAGTATGGACTTTGGTGGAACCACCCGAAGGGGTAAAACCCATAGGGTGCAAGTGGGTCTTCAAGAAAAAGACCGACATGGATGGCAATGTGCAAACTTATAAAGGCAGATTGGTTGCAAAGGGATTTCGACAAATTCAAGGTGTTGACTATGATGAAACCTTTTCTCCAGTTGTCATGATTAAGTCCATCAGGATCATGCTTGCTATTGCAGCTTACTATGACTATGAGATTTGGCAGATGGATGTTAAAACCGCATTCCTTAACGGGAATATTCATGAGGATGTGTACATGACACAACCTGAAGGTTTTGTAGATCCAAAGAATGCCAATAAAGTATGTAAACTGCAAAGATCAATCTATGGATAGAAGCAAGCATCTCGGAGTTGGAATCTTTGATTTGATGAAGAAGTCAAAGTGTTTGGCTTTATTCAAAATGAAGATGAACCTTGTGTGTACAAGAAGGTTAGTGGGAGCTCGACCACATTTCTCATATTGTATGTGGATGACATACTTTTGATGGGGAATGATGTCTTAGCCTTAGAGAAGGTAAAGACTTGGCTTGGGAAAACTTTCTCAATGAAGGACTTAGGAGAAGCATCCTATATTCTAGGAATTAAGATCTATAGAGATAGATCTAGAAGGCTTCTCGGACTAAGTCAGAGCACGTACATTGACAAGGTGCTGAAGCGGTTCAGCATGGAGAACTCAAAGAGAGGCAACGTCCCTATGCTACATGGAGTTACCGTCTCTAGAGCTCAATGTCCCCAATCTTGTGAAGAGAGGGAGCGTATGAATGGGATCCCATATGCATCAGCCATTGGATCCATCATGTACGCTATGTTGTGCACACGCCCAGATGTCTCGTATGCTCTCAGCATGACGAGCAGGTACCAGTCAGATCCCAGGGATGCTCACTGGACAGCCGTGAATAACATCCTCAAGTACTTACGAAGGACTAAGGATCAATTTCTTGTGTACGGCGGAGAGGAAGAGCTGGTTGTAAATGGTTACACCGATGCAAGCTTCCAAACTGATAAAAATGATTACAGATCGCAGTCAGGATTTGTATTTTGCCTTAATAATGGAGCTGTACTACAGAGGCCGAGTATATTGCTGCTTCGCATGCAGCAAAGGAGGCTGTGTGGATCAGGAAGTTCATTTCTGAACTTGGTGTAGTTCCCAGTAGCTGTGATGCAATTGAGCTTTATTGTGACAATAATGGAGCTATTGCACAAGCTAAGGAGCCCAGATCACATCAGCGGTCCAAGCACATACTGCGGCGCTTCCATCTCATACGAGAGATCGTACAGCGAGGAGATGTGAAGATTTGCAAAGTACCAACTGAAGACAACATAGCTGATCCACTGACTAAGGCCCTTTCTCAGCAGAAGCATGATGGTCATGCTAGGTCACAAGGACTGCGTTTCCTTGGTGACTGGCTCTAAGTGCAAGTGGGAGTCTGTTGGTATGTATGCTCATAGAGCAAGTCATATGATGATTGTAATGGGATACTTTGTAAATGATTTGAATAATAATAAAGGCAATTTCCAATCTATATGTTTAAACTATTTCTGAGATGATGGTGTAACATGATAGATGTCTAAAGATTGTTTTACTCAATGACGTATACTTTTAGGTTAAGGACCTAAACGATGAGATCATACGGATGTTAAGAGTATACATTCTTGTATAGTCCCTAGTCGGTTGTTATTGTGGAAATAACCATAGACATCAATAACACTAAAGACTAGATTGTGTGTTGGTTGATGACAGAATCTCATTAGTCATGATATGGTGATATCAAACTAAGCACATGGGTACTTGTTTGAGAACAAGGTACCGGACAGACCCACCGTGAGAGCGACACATGGAACCATGACATGGTAGTCACAGTCAGCTCTCACAGTGATGGTGGTGAGTGTGATTCTTAGACCTGAAATCACTGCACTCAACACATGTCGTTGGGTACACTTTGACATCATCAAACGCAGTCCTGAAACATGGGTTGTTATAAAGGTGATGATTGGGTGGCTTTGACACATGGGGCTTTTGAGGGGTGAGTGATAGATATGGGATTTGTCCCTCCTAAGGGAGTTTGATATCCTTGGCCACTTGATGAGTAGGATTGAGAAAGGCATGCGCATGCACGTGTGAATCAATATGTGATATTGATGTCATACACATCTCACTCGGTCTACTCTGAGATCAAGGAAATGAATGAACATTGACAGGATGACTGTTCCATGCCTCGAGTTCATTCTGGATATCAGTGACAAAGGAATTATACATTCACTGTAACACCATTCACGGATTGTAGGATGAAAGTTGTTCTCCAACTTTCTACTTTCACTTGGGTAGCACTGATGTGTGACTAGGCACCGCTCTTTGCTTGTGAAGTCATAAGTGTTATGGACTTTCACTACCAATGTGAAATGGACCTGTAGGGTCACACACATAGGATTTAACATGGAAGAGGAGTTTTGTCCACAAAGCAATGTTTAGATTGATTACTAAAGGAGTTTAGTAGTTCAATTAAACACTCAATCAGTCGATGGCTCAATATCATATGGTTCAAGGTGTTGGACGCATTGATTGGAGTATCAGATTGATTGAAATCGCAATTGACTGATTTTGCCCAACCTGTGCTCCCAACCGATCGGCTCATGTGATGAACCAGTCGGCTGAGGTTGCTGAACCGGTCGGCTGGAGTGTCCAGGCCGATTGGCTCATGCCCAGATTGAAATGACCGGTTCAAGGGTTGAACCGATCGGCTCAACTGGTGCAACCGACCAGTTGGGAAAAGTCATGTCGGCAAGAATTTTCCTTTGGTTTCAAATTACCCAATTCGATTGGGAATAACATTGGTATTCGATACCAATTGGGAACGAAACAAGGAAAGTCTTTTTGAGCCGGATTAGGACTATGAACCGATCGGTTTAGGGCACCAACCGATCGGTTGGAGTGCCCCAAACGATTGGCTCAGGTCCAACCGATCGGCTCAATGGCCGAACCGATCGGTTCAGTTGTGAACCGATCATTTCAGGTTGCGAGATGGTTGCTTTTTGTGGAAAATCCCGAATCCTTCTACTCCTATTTTTAGTCCCGTATTGCCGGGCACAGAGAACCCTGTCCCATGACCCGCCTATATATAGGGGTATTGGGGGCTTCTCAGAGTAAAACTCAGTGCAAGTTGATTTCTCTGCAAAGTTGTCGTTCTCTCTGGTTTTGGTAACCGAGAGAGAGCCCGAGCAAGTGCTTCCCGCAAAGGGAGGTGCAGCAAGGGAAGGACAACTGCAGTTGCAATTGACAGCAGGAGAGTGTGTTGGCGACTAGTACGTCAACAGGAGGGTGTGACTCCTTCCACTTCCTTGTGGGACAAGGAGAGTGGAGTTCCGGGTGGTCCGTGTGGACTACTTCAGAGGCGGGAGGTCACTGCCGCTCAGGAGGACAACTGTCATCCGACAGTCCGGTAGGAGGAGGAGTCTTCAGTCCCGGTGCGACCAGGAGCTGCACAGACACCGTCCAAGACCAGAGGTGAAGACCGCGCAAGGCGCGTGGTATTGTCGCCGAGCAAGCCTCGGGACAAGGTATGATTCACAAACCATCTTTCCTATTATATAGATGTTGACGCGATTCCTTTTGTTCCGGGTTTGGGGAGATTTTTTTTTTGTTTCCGTTGCTTCTCTGCCTCCTCCAAAACCCAACAGTTTGAGCTCTTAAACCGACCACTAAGGACTGAAATAGTTGTTGTTGGGGGCGTCTCTTATGCTTAATGATATCTATGTTACATTTCTAGATCCTATTACTACTCTTTGTGACAATCTTAATGGCTCTATATATGATAATTGATCTTATTTTTTGGTAGAAAAAAGCCTTTTGAAATTGATTACATTTTTACACAAGAACAATTCTCTAGGTCATATCATAACTCATCATGTCAAATTTGATTCCCATGTTGTGTATTTGTTTATTAAGGATCTTTCATTTCTTACTTTCCCTTATCTTAGCTCTAAATTAGCTTGTTTCACTTGCCTCTAGTCTGAGTGGGAGTAGTCAATCCAGACACACAACATTTTTCAAGTTAAACTCAATATTAAAGTGGATCATCAAAGAAGTAAGGAGCATGAGGATCATAAAATTTTTGTTAAAAACACAAGTAGTGAGCTATTAGCACTTACTATCCTTTGTTAGAAGTTGTTCAATTCTTTTGTATAAGTCACAAGGCCTCGTAACCTTTACTAGAGGACAAAATGATGTTTATAAAATGTACTATGTGGTAGTGCAAAAGTATGCTGAGGACTTACCCTAATTTGAATTATCACTTTCAATGCTTGTTTTCTATTTCTTCCTATTATATTCATCTCTATTATGTTCTTGTTCATTATTTTGAGATTCGTTAGATGTGATGTTATGGTTCTCATCTTCCTCCTATTGTTGTCTGCTAAGCAAGCTATTCTTGACCTAGCTTCAAGTTTCTTACCATCAACTTGTGAGCGAGTGTAGGGTAAACACCTAAACATTGTATGGCCAGTATGTGTCCTACTCTAGGACTATGTCCATGAATACATACTCAAATCGTGATATCTAATGAAGGGAGTTACCTTTGAAGATATTTTGGCATTGATCGACTAACCATATCTTAGAAACAACTGATATTTTCCAACATACAAGAAGCATAAATTTTATTCATGAAATCAAATCATCTGGTTAGGTTCTATCTATCTAATGATTCAATATAATTGTGCCAAATATAGTACATTCTATCATGAGGTTGACCTAGTCGGGGGCATCAGGAAGAAGAATAACATGAAGTTGTTTGTGAATTTCCCTTTGTTGTCAAACTAGGTGGCTTCTTTCTTATGCAAACTGCACTTCCACAATCTCTTACGACCAAGGCAATCTCTTGATGTGTCAACGACATTAATAAGTGACATTGTGCTCGCATCTATCTTATGTGAATTGTCATGCTGAATTTTCATCAAAGGTTGAATTTTCCATCTCCAAAGAGGACATATACAACTATAAACAAAATTTTGTCCTATCAGGGTCTTGAAGAAACACCTATGATCATTCTAGAAGGTTGTGTTGGTACCTCATTCACAATAGTGGAGACTTCCTTATTGGGAAAAAAATTCCAAGTTGCATTGAAGAAAATTTGCATCTATGACTACTTAGTGAGCCTCCATCTCGCAAAGCCAATGACTAACCAACTAACTACCCATGGAAATATCCTAGTTGTCCAGGTCGACTCAATCATCATTTATGTAGGTCAGATCAATCATCATTGTTGTGTTTATGAAACCAAACTATGTGATTAGGTTTTGCCCATATAATGATTCCACATAATTGTGCCAAATAGGATACATTCAATCATGAGGTTGACCTAGTTGAGGGCATCAAGAGGAAGAAGAACATGGAATTGTTTTAGAACATCCCTTTGTTGTCAAACAAGGTGGCTTCTTTTTTATCCAAACCACACTTCAACAATTCCTTATAGCCAAGGCAATCTCTTGATGTGTCAATCACTTGATCAGTGACATTGTTCTCCAAACTACCTCTTTCTGAATCATTATGTTGAACCTTCATGAAAGGTTGAATTTGTGATCCCTAGAGAGGACATATAGATGTATGAACTCAATTTTAAGCCTATTAGGGTCTTGGCCGAAACACCTGTAATCTTTCTAGAAGGTGGTGTTGAACCTCAGTCACACTAGTGGAGACTGCCTTGTTGGAGAAAAATTCCAAGTTGCATTGGAGAAAATCTACATCTTTGACTACTTAGTGAGCCTCCTCTGTCAATTGATTTGGGCAGTATAATTGTCTTACCCCTTGTGTAACTTGTTTAATTGTAATGCCCTGCCAAAGAAAAAGGTCAATAAAGATCGCCGCCTGCCTGCCCACTATCCATGATATCGCAAAGCCAATGACTGGCCAACTACAACATATGGAAATCTGCTGGTTGTCCAGGTCGGCTCAATCATCATTTATGCGGGGTTATCCTATGCTTGTCCTGTCCACTCACCTCGTATCATGCGTAGCTGTTGCTTGCCAGATCCAACTACAAGAAGAACATCACTTATCGTTTTCATTTTCATTGATGACGTGAACAAGCTACTCAAGCAAGCAACATAACTGAATATATTAATCATATCTGATACGTACGTTCATCCTAATAAATGATAAAGCTCAATTGTCCCCCAGGCTGTCAATCACGGAAGTAACGACGACAGGACACGAACCCTTGATCCGCCTCCCTTCCTGGTTCCCACCCTCCTGTTCCACATTGGTGGCCACTTGGTTGCTTGTAAATTGATAGACCATCAGTTTCACGGCCGGACCGGTCGACTTGTTTCCATATGTCCTTAATCATGAACGCTAATTAAACTTATCCAGCGATAATCATAGCCACCCAATGCGTAACCTAAAGGAAACTAGAACCCCACCCCCTAACTACTTATATTAACAAGTTCACCGCCCCAACTTATAATATAATATGCGACCAGTGCATCTATCCAAGTCGGGCGTCGTTTTTGCATCACTAGCCGCCTGATCCGCCACCGAAGAAGAATGTTTAAATTGCGGCAGGCGCAAATTCCATGGTGTGGGCGGGCGGCGATTATCTACTGCGTTGGCGCTGTCAGATGAGGCGAGATACACAGCTGTGAACTCCTTCTCCTGTTTTCTCTGGTGGTTGTTGGCAGTTCGATCAATCCATCCAACTGTTGTCGCCTGGCTGCGTCAATCGAGTGCGTACACAACCATCCCGGATGTCGACCGTGGAATGCAGCCAAAGAACAAAAATAGCGATTGGAAACAGACAGAAGGAAGGGCCTTTCGTTTTCAACGGTTAAAAAAAAAAAAGATAAGGACCCTAATAAACCAAACAGCACGCGTGTTACAGATGCTAGTCTTTTCCTTGCTAGTAACCATGGGATTAGAGCAGGCAGAAATCATGGGACTAGTCTTAGATTAGGAATGAGATACAAAATGGAGCCATTGGCTGCCTACTTACATTGTCTTAGTAGAGGGTATTTATAGGACATACAAATGCATAGAGCAGTGGGAGAATTATGACATAGTGTCATTTACAAGAAAGTAAAGGCAGTCCATACATGCAATATGGAAGTCGAGGAGGATGTTTCTCAATCTTTATGTATCTTTAGTTGGATACTCTTACGGCCCCCTGCAAGTTGAGCCGAAGAGAAACGAAGGCCCAACTTGAGAAGAATTTGCCGGAGTGAAGCATTCGTTGAAGCGCTTTGAAGCAAGTTGTCTGTTGCTTTATAATGGTCTTTTGTTGTCCCTTGTGGATCTTCTCTGTATATCTTCTTTGTAGGTGGTTTGGTAGCACCAACGGATTGTTGGGTATGTCATTAGTTTTTTTTTTTTTTTGGATTTTGAAGGAGCAATTTGAGTTGATTTCTTGGGGAGGAAGACTAATCTTTAGGGAAGTATGAGATAGGAGATGAGGGAAGTCGAGGCTTGTGTCTTTGTTGTTTAGAGAATAACAAGATGTGTTGAGGAGGAAGAATTGATGTTTGACAAATTCATAGTCCCTGCAGTAGTGGGTTGAACATAGAGACCCATTGCTCAAAGAAGACCTGCTCCTTGGATTATTATGTGGAGAGGAAGTCGGGAGGGAGGGGTTTGAGAAAAGAAAAGTTGTTGAGGTTGACACATACATTGATATCATTAGAAGGTTATGTTTTGGTCTTGTGCAGATTGTAGGAGGGTTGAAGAGGACCGTAAGGTCAGATGGGAGAAAAGATCTAGTCCAATTAGAGATAGATGAGTTGGTGGGGGAGAGAGGGGGTCCAAAGAAATGATTTTTTTGTTTGTTGAAGAACTGATGCTCACATTATGGGGGACGCAGCAGGAGTGGGTTTTTTTTGCATCAGGAGGAGTTGTTGTACTGGTTGTTCGGATGTTGAAAACAAAGGTAATTGACCTATTTTAGCTGTTGTTGTTGTAGATGCAAAGGGGAAAGACAACTGACGAATATCATTGCGGTCGGAAAGAGGAAGAGAAAATGCAGTTGCTGCGGCTTCCAGAAGGTGGACGGTGACGAGGAAGGTGGGACATGGACCGACGATGCAGACATGGGAGAAGGCGGGGACGGTTGTGAGAGTGATGGTGGGAGTTTAGCGGACGATGGTTGTAGAGGGGCGTAGTAGTCGTTGGAAGGGGGGTGGCTCGAAAATTTCGAGTGCTATCATTCGTCAATGGAAGCGGAAGGAGGACAGAGGAACCAATGCTGGGGTAGTTGCGTGTGGCGCCACTGATCATTTTCGGGAAGCGGCGGATGATACGACAGTGGTGGTTGTGGCGACGAGGATGAGGACGTGGAGATTCAATGGCGTTGGCTAATAGGATGGCGATAGGGTCCGCTGCTGATGCTGCAAAGGGTCTCATTCTGGGGGTGGAGACGGTAGTTGATGTTGTACAAGGGGGAGTAGGAGAACTGGATGTCGGTGGTGGAGGGGTTCTCTTAGTAGAACCCGTAGGAGGAGGACGAGGGTCAGACAATTTCATCGTCGTTCTAGGTGGTTTTGTAGGGTAGTGGAAGGTGACCGCGCTGAGTGATGGTGGCAGCTGTCATGCTGGTGGAGATGAGGCATGTGCAATACCGACGGTGGTGGTTTTGCTTGTGGGGTTTGTTTCCTGTTTCTGTCTACGAATGTGAGGATGACGGCTGAAAGATCAGGGACGGAGAATGAAGAAGAGGGGATTAGAGTGAGGGAGGTGGATCGGGAGCCAGTTGGGGCATTTGAGGCTCTGATACCATCTTAGATTAGGAATGGGATACAAAATGGAGCCATTAGTTGCCTACTTACATTGTCTTAGTAGAGGGTATTTATAGGACATACAAATGCATAGAGCAGTGGGAGAATTATGACATAGTGTCGTTTAGAAGAAATTAAAGACAGTCCGTACATGCAATACGGGAGTCAAGGAGGTTGTTGCTCAATCTTTATGTATCTTTAGTTGGATACAACTAGTATATGAATATGTATGAGCAACACTGGGACTCCAGTTTCCAGACTTCATCGACGGTGACACCCAAGTTAATCAGTAGAAAAACATGCATTGAACAACGTTAAATCCTTTCTGATCGGTGACTGGAGGTACCTAGTACAAGGGTGGCCAGGAACTAATATGACAGACATCTGGAACATTCTGACAATTAGATGGATTTTCCTACTATATATAATTATAGGGAAGAGGTGTTTTGGAACCTAGAGAGAGAGCAACAATTACGTCTCAAAATGACAGCAGGCTATCACACATCCACTAGCCAACAAGAGCCTATAGTATATTTCATTTTAACAAAGGTCCAAAATTTCATAAAGTACTAAAAATACAAAGGAAGTTGTTCTATCTAGTGTGACCCAACAATGCAAAAACCAAGCGCCAGGTTCAAACACACACAAAAAAAGATAATAGTGAAGACAAGAAAAACAAACAGTTTAAAAACATCGTGGATTTTTTTTGGCAAATACATAACTAATAAATCTTACAAACTCTCCATAGCAGTCTTGTCTTGCATGAAGTTGGTCATCAGTTCACTTGGGCATATTGGTGTAGTGTAGGACAGTTCGGGCTGTCTGAGTGACCATTTCGCAAGCCTAACTGCAAAGTGATTGACTTCTCGGTCGATTTTGTTGAAATAGATAAATTCATATTCTTTGTTTAAGGAAGTGATCGTCTTTACCAGAGGGAGATATATATCCCCCGATTTATTCCCTACTTTTTCCCGAATAGTTGATCGTACTTCTACCATACATTGACCACTTTTTACCCGAATTTCCCACACAATTCCTAAATTCTGATTTTATTTTAACTCAACTGAACGTATCGTGAATATCTAATTTGTGACTATGGTCACTAGTATGTTGATGTTTTCTTAAGCAGAGGCTTCAACCAATGGATTAATAACTAGTAGATAGCTTGTGATCGTCCACTAATATAGTTCTATAAACTGAAATAGTTAATCCTACAAGTCACTGACCGCACTGATTACAAGCACTCAGCAGGTTTTCCTGGGTATCTAGTAATTATAATTAACTATGACAGTTCATGAATCCAGTTGGCGTGTAGGCAGCCTCTACCTGTCCTGTGTGAGACATGAGATAGAAATGGAAAAAAGGCAGATATCTCTTTGGGTACTTGGCTACATGCATCTCAGATGTGATCAACAGATGTCAGGTGAATGAATTTAATATTAAGGGAACTAGGAATGAAATGGAATGGAGAATGTGTATAGAGGATGTGTTTCAGATCTGTAGGCGGAAAAATATAGCATGGGTTTAATGGACTTAATGTCATGGAAATTGAACATCCTGGTTATGAGTATATTATGACTTACAATATAAGAGGACTAGAAGAAATGATGCCATACAGAGCAACAAATTTTGATGATATGTGGTTTTCGTATATCAATCATGGATATATAACATACAATTCTAAATAAAAACAACTACAGAGTCTATGTATGAAAAAAATGTGTATATGTTATACATATTATAATATACAAATATATATATATATATATATGTATGTATATATATGTATATATATATGTATATATATGTATATATATACATATATATACATATATATACTTATATATATAAGTATATATATATATGTATATATATGTATATATATGTATGCATATATATGTATGTATATATATATATATATATATATATATCCCCCGATTTATTCCCTACTTTTCCCGAATAGTTGATCGTATTTCTACCATACATTGACCACTTTTTACCCGAATTTCGCGCACAATTCCCAAATTCTGATTTTATTTTAACTCAACTGAACATATCGTGAATACCGAATTTGTGACTATGGTCACTAGTATGTTGATTTTTTCGTAAGTAGAGGCTTCAACCAATGGATTAATAACTAGTAGGTAGCTTGTGATCGTCCACTAATATTGTTGTATAAACTGAAACAGTTAATCCTACAAGTCACTGACCACACTGATTACAAGCACTCATCAAGTTTTCCTGGGTATCTAGTAATTATAATTAACTATGACAGTTCATGAATCCAGTTGGCGTGTAGGCAGTCTCTACGTGTCCTGTGTGAGACAAGAGATAGAAATGGAAAAAAAGATAGATATCTCTTTGGGTACTTGGCTACATGCATCTCAGATGTGATCAACAGGTGTCAGGTGAATTAATTTAATATTAAGGGAAATAGGAACGAAATGGAATGGAGAATGTGTATAGAGGATGTGTTTCAGATATGTAGGCAGACAAATATAGCATGGGTTTAATGGACTTAATGTCATGGAAATTGAACATCCTGGTTATGAGTATATTATGACTTACAATATAAGAGGACTAGAAGAAATGATGCCATACAGAGCCACACATTTTGATGATATGTGGTTGTTGTATATCAATCATGGATATATAACATACAATTCTAAATGAAAACAACTACAAAGTCTACGTATGAACAAAATGTATATATGTTATACATATCATAATATACAAGGCATAACTATAATATGTGAGGTAAATTATAAAGATGATGAAAATTTTGTACTATATAAAATAAATTGTAATGAGATTGAAAAAGTTGCATTGCATTTTCTAACATACTATGTGGTAATTGATGAATATTAAATATAATTATGTAGTATAAAAAGTAACTATGTGGTACGAAAAAGTAACTATTTAACACATAAATTTAATAACAGAACATTAAATGTAACTATGTGGTATAAAAAGTAACTATCTAACACAAAGTAGTATTTACTCACAATAAGTAACCAAATGGCTATATATAGTAATAAAAATGTAGTAATGTGGAATGTGAACCTCTTATTATGACTAAAATTATAGATCCTTATCGATGATCCCAACAACTACTTTACTTGTTCATCTCTTTAGCCTGGAAAGGTGAACTTCAAAATATTGGTGCATGAACAAAATATACTACTATAATTTGCTTCAAAGAAGTCAGACAAAAGATAAGGGAGATTAACACTACTTCTCGTTAGATAGTCATTTCTACTCCGTATGCCCAACATTGAGTTCTACAAAATTTTTTGCACGTTTATAAATTATAAATTTTGAAGCATGTTACTTTCATTGGTGGATAGTTACTTTTTATACCATATAGTTACTTTTTGTATCCTGATGTAACTTTCAGCGTCAAATAGTTACTTTTTGTACCATATAGTTACTTTTTGTATCCTGATGTTACTTTCAGTGTCAAATAGTTACTTTTTGAGTCTTGGTATACTTTTCATTTTGGATAGTTATTGTTCTTGTTATATAGTTACTTTTTGTCTCCTAAAGTTGCTTTGAGTGTCAGATAGTTACTTTTTTGTCATGATATTACTTTTTAATGTCGTATAGCTACATTTTGTGTCATAGTGTTACTTTCGTTGTCAAAATGTTAATTTTTGTGTCGTGATGTTACTTTTTGTGTCAGATAATTACTTCTCATACCATATAGTTACTTTTTGTGTCCTTGTTTTACTTTTAGTGTGAGATAGTTACCTTTTATGCCTTATAGTTACTATTTTTGTCCTAGTGTTACTTTCAATGTCAGATGGGTACTTTCATACCATACAGTTACTTTTGTGTTATAGTGTTACTTTGAGTGGGACATGTACTTTTTGTGTCCCGATATTACTTTCGATGTTCAGATAGTTACTTCCTGTATCCTTCTAGTACTTTTCATACCATGTAGTTACAATATATATCCTACTACCAATTCTTGTGTAATGTTTTGCCAACACAACTTACCAGAATGAATTCGTTCTGTCTGTTTGTCTCGAATTCTCTCAATTTACCAAGACCCTTATTGATTCTTACTATCAAATTAGTATTGAGAATTGGATGTCCTTATTTTGTATCATTGTTTCCGTTCACAATCTCACGATCCCCTATGCCATCATATAGACGTGTTTTTCCTTAAAGAATAAAAATTTTCATTAGCCACCTCTTATACTTGTCCAAACATGGGTTCCATCCTAAGTTCCAAAAGGGAAATGGACTACATTGTGAAGCATTCACCAGGCAGAGAGACGCCTATAAACTGTTCCACTAAAACTCACAACAAAAACCCATTACAAAAGCCCAAAAAAACAACCCAATATCATTAGTAGATCCAACATAGGACCATTCATTAGCAACCAAACCCCAGCCCTCACCCCAAACCAAACCTGCCTCTGGAAAATCAGACCATGATAGACCTAAACCCACCAACAGCATGATCCGTGTAGTCAAGGTCCTCAACCACAGCGAACTTGGGGGTCATGATACGCTGGATGATCAGCTGAGCCACATGGTCACCACGCTTCATTTGGAAATCAACATCGGAGAAGCTGAATAGGTTGACACCAACGGGACCGCGATAGTCGACATTGATCACACCATCACCGACGTCGATGGAGTGTTTCCACACTAGGTTGGACCTAGGTGCAATGCGAGTGTAGGTACCCTTAGGGATGGCAATGTTGAGGTTGGTAGCCACAAGGGCCTTCCCTCGAGAAGGGACCGTAGTCTCCACAATGCTGGAGAGGTTGTAGACAACAGAGAGAGAGGAGGCGGGGTGGGGATCACAAGATTCTCAGAGAGCTTCTTCACGCGGATGAGAGGGATTGTGTTGTATTTGACGATAAAGGAACCCCCATTCTGGGGCTCGACCTTCTGGATCTTCGGCGACGGTTCCTCAGTGGTGATATTGTTGTGGGTGTAGAGGGAGCAGGTGAGTGGCGGATGTATCCAGCTCACTCTTGGCGCTTTAGGATTGTCCATTGAGATGCTCCTTTTATTACTTGGCCAACTGATGAAATCAAAAACAACAAAGAACATCCAGAATGACCCAAAGGGAGAAGGATGTTGCACATTGTTCTAGCCATGAACCTAACATGACAAAGAGGAAGCCATGATATATGTTTCACAATTGGGGATAGAGATCCTCCGTTCCACAACGGATGAATTGATAGAAAGGATCTAAGTTTCAGAATCTAGGTATAGATCCTCCGCGCCTTCACAATAGACAAATCGACAGAAAGGGCAAACACAAAACACAGAGACAATTAGAGGAGACTGTAAGTTAGTAATCAGATATGCTAGGATCTACAAATTTTCTCAGTAGGGTAGTCAACTTAGAAAACACGCGCGAGAATTAAACACAAACCCATATATATATGTATATATATACATATATATACATAAATATACATATATATATATACATATATATACATACTTTAGTAATCATCACAATTGAAGATCGGTACATGTAAGCTAAATGTACTCAAGTACACAATTCTTTTGTAGTATCTTCTTGATATATATATACATATATATATATATAAATATATATAAGTAAATAAATAAATAAATAAATAATTATAGTTAGTTATTTAGTTAGTTAGTATCTTCTTGAATTCAGACTTGTAGAATGTTATCACCTAGCCCACAAGGATTGACATATACATAATGATTGAGTGATTTATAGTGACTTCTCCAAACATATATTTGGAGACTGAAGGAAATTGAAATCTTTGATGAAAAGGAAGGAGGAACATTGACATTTAGTAAAATTGTAAAAAACGTAAGTTATATTAATAGGGATTATAGATAACTATATACTAACCAAAATTGTTATATTAGTAGATGAGTGGCATCATAATTTTTCTAGTATTTCCAATATTTGATATCAAATGTGATGTTTTCTTTGCAAAAATTATTAAGTATTAACTAAAGACTCTAATGATGCTATATTTGAAGGTAAGGGGGTTCTACAAAAATATTCCCTACAACCTATTTAAGCTAGTCTAGTCAAGGTAAAGTGTCAAATAGATATTGATAAAGTTGAATTCCTTAGGAAAGTAGAGTAGGACATATAACATGAACCTTTATCACAAGCTAAACAAACCTACATCGTTAAAGGAGTTACATAACATCATTATACTAGAAGGAAAGAAAATGAAAAACCCATTTAACTATAAGAGTATTTATCTCATCTAGACCATTAGAAATTATTTATATGGATCTTTTTGGATCAATCGAAACCAAATCTCTTGGTTGCAATAAATATTGTTCTATTATTACTTTCGACTTCTCTAAAGATACTTGTCATTCAAAATATAACACATAAGATTCCAAACTTTTTCCAATAAAGTAGAAAATAAGATTCAACATATGATTACCGCCATTCAGAATGACTATGGTTGGCAATTTTGTAAGAATGAGTTTGATAGTTTTTGGGGACAACAAGACTATTGAACAAATTATAACATGCTAGAAATACTTAATTGAATGATTTTGTAGAAAGGAAAAATATATCATGCTAAGTGTTTTCTAGAAAAAAGCTCCTTCAACTCAACAATAAAAATATGTTATGCTAAACAACGGAACACATATTGTTACATCCAAAATCGTTTATAATCCTTACCTCATTTGTTATCTATAACAAGAACCTCAAAGTAGACTACTTAATGGATTTCTACATCCTAATAACAAAGAATGTCATGGATAATTTTGATTTCAAAATTTCTAATCATGTTTTTCCTTACATTCCCTATACGTAAAGAATATAGAGTTATATCTCTTTAAAAAAAATAGTAGATGGAAAAGAACCTTGGGGATGACATGGGCACTGATGATGACAGTAGATTTGGAAACTCTAGGAGCACAAATTGCATTCATGGACGTGATCATTGGTTACAAGGTGATCCAGGGGATCTAGGAAAAATTGTAGTAACCTCACAAGGAGAGGAGGATAACCAGGACATCAAAAGGATGAGTATTATACATATGATTTCATGTTCATGTCTTCAAACCATCAGATTAAATTAGTGACAATGACTCTTGTATGGGTGGCTTGGATGGCTAGAAACAAGACTATCTTTGATCAGTAGCTGCCCCATATCCCCACACTAATGTCTGCTTTTAGAAACATGGTGCAGGTTTACAAGCTACAACAACAAGCCACGACGAGGTCCGAGCGCCACTGACACTCCCTCTGGATGGAGACCACCATCACTAAATATTGTGAAGATTAACATGGATACGGGACAGAAGTACAACAACCCAATAGGGTTAATGACTGTTTGGAGGAATGAGCAGGGCAAGGTCCTTCTAATGTTGTATGAATGGATCTTTGGTTGCTTGTGTGACCTTTAGGTGGAGACTTCCGCAGTACTTAAGGCCGTGGAAGAAGCAAGGGGGACAAACTTTACAAAGGTCAGCTTTGAGTCAGATTTCCAACTGCTGGTAGAAGAGATCAAGGCGGGCAAACATGGGAGAGGATGTGAAGATGTTATGGTTAAGGAAATCTTCTGCAAGTCTAGTTTCTTTCTTGCTTTTAATTTTTCCTTTATTACTAGAGTCTATAAAAGGCTAGAACATAGTGTGCCCTTGGAAGTGTGTGCTCTAGAAGGAGATCTAGTTTTGGTAGACTCTTTTGATGATCACACTCTTTTACTTCCTTTGTTGGACATGAGTGAATAGACGAGCAAGTTGAACTTAAAAAAAGTCTTCAACCCGAACTATATATTATGGAGTTAGAACATTCTTGGGACATTACAAGGTACATTAATTATCTCAACACTTAAATAAACACAATAGGTAGAACTACCTTTTATCCATAATTAAATCGAGTATAAAATAATTCTTTTTTCAAATAATCACATGATGTATCTCAGGACATACAACCAACAACCTCCCACTTGCATTAGCCAATCTCTCATGAACCATAGTCCAATCGATCTGACATAACAATCATGTTTTGCTCTTTATGTTCTTTAGTTATGGAAACAAAAACGTTTGTTTCATTTGGTACTTTGTAAATCCTCACATCTACTTGTTGTAAAATCTCTCATATGAGATTGTAGCACCATAGTTTGTGCTTGGGGTGCCAATTCGATATGGGTTCCTTATCTTGTGCAATAGCTCCATTCTTGTCACACTAAATCTCTATTCAATCATCAATGTATGTAACCACTCCTAGTTCACTAGTGAACTTCTTGATCCATATACATCCTCCATCGATTCTCAAGAGGCAACAATTTACTCAGCATATATTGGATAATAAGCAACCGTCTCTTGCTCAAAACCTTTCAAGCTCACATCTTCTCCATTAGGCATAACACAAATACCATGTTGTTATTGACAATCATCCTTGTTAGTTTGAAATCTTGGATCAATGTAACCTCTTACAACCAACTGTTCTTCACCACCATAAATGAGGAATTGATCCTTAGTTCTTCTAAAGTACTTAAGGTTAAGGATATTCTTCATAATAGTCCACAAACCTTCATTGGGATTTGGATGGTACCTACTCATCATGCTTAAAGCATACGAGACATCCATACGTGCACACAACATTGCATTCATGATAGATCCATTTGTAGATGCATATGGAATCTAATTCATGTGCATCCCCTCTTTATAAAAGTTGGGATATTGAGCCTACAAATACTTACTCCATGTGACATGGGTAAGCTTCCTCTCTGAGACTTTGCATGTTCAACCCTATTTGCAATTTGCCAATGTTTTTACTTTGAATTAGACCAAGAATCCTATTATTTATATCATTATTGATCTTGAGTCCTATTTTTTAGGAAGCGCCCCCTAAATCCTTCATAGAGAAGATATTTCCAAACAATGTTTAAACCATTTATAGCATAGGGATGTCATTGCCAACCAATAATATGTAATACACATACAAGATAAGGAATACAACTTTTATCTCACTAACCTTCTTGTAAACACAAGGTTCATGTTCATTTTTGATAAAGCAAAACTATTTGAATATCTCATCAAAATGAAAAGTCCAACTCCGAGATGATTGCTTCAATCCATTGATTGAACTTGGTAGCTTATGGAGTTTAATATCTTTGTTTGGAGAGTGGATACCTTCAGGTTGTGTCATGTACACGTCCTTAATAATATTCCCATTAAGCAATGTAGTCATGACAAGAAACAATAGAAAACATGTTCTTAATTGATTTAACCGTTGCAACTATAAAAAAAATTCATCCTAGTCAACACCTTGAATTTTTTTAAACCTTTTTCTACGAGTTTACCTTTTTAGGTTTGTTAATTACCATCCATGTGGATCTTTTTCTAAAAAACCCATTTGCACCCTATGTGTGTTACCTTTTCAATTAGATCCACCTAGTTCCATACCTTATTGGCGTACATGAAGTCTGACTCATATCTCATGGCTTCTAGCCATTTCTCATTATCTTGTCCCTCGATGGCCTCATTGTAGGTTCATGGTTCTATTGGATCAAATGGGATTTTGTAACAACCCCGCCTCCTAGTAACCCCCAATTAAGGGAGACCAGGAGGTCAGAGCCGCTATTGTTTTCAATTTCTTTCTTAATAAAGAAATATTTAATTGATATTTTCTTTTCCTGTTGCATTATCTTTACAACTTTGGACTCCTTGGGCCCCAAGGAACCCAAGTGGCACAAAATCCACCTTTGAATTATATACTTTTGCCTTCTAGTGGTTTCTACATCTTTCTTTTCTCCATTTCTTATTAATAATGGAGTTTTCTTTGTCTTTTCCTCTCTATTGGGCCCAATAGCCAATAAAGCCCACAAAACAACCAACAAGGCTATTACATTTATTCAAGACAAATTATAGCATTATTTGTTCAAATATCTTTAAATTGAGAAATTAATTTTCTCACCAAAAGAACCCAAAAATAGGTGTTGTAACATCTTTCCCCTTTTATAGGAATTTTGTCCTCAAAATTCCATCAAACAAACAAACAATTTAGGATAAGACTTTTACATGTCCATCATTGGCCCCTATGTGGCTTTGCCCTATCCATGGTGCTTCTAAAGAACCTTTATCATCACATATTCCTTTCTCTGAGTTTCTTTCACCTTGGCATCTATAAATCTCACAGGTGACTCATGTGAAAAGAACCCATGCATTGGGGACTCAGCTCTCTTAGATATAACTTAGAGGGGTTGGATTTTCATGTCACATATTCCCCCACATTGCAATGCAAGTCAGTCTACTTTGCATTAGCTTACAACTCATGTCGTCGCTGGGCTCCTTTCAGCCATTGCACGATCAAAGCGACTTCATCTGCACACACTGTGGCCCTTTCTTGACCTTCGCGAGGTCCCTTCACCAACATCATCTTAATGAAGTGGTGACCGACACAACCTCCCTTGCAGAACTTCTTTACATCCTGATACTGGCTATGGTGTTTATCATCACATCTTACAAAGGATAAGAACTGTCTCTATGTATTACCCTGAACGAGCACACATGCTCTCATCAGACCCTCTAGTCTAGATTGTACTAGCCCTTAGCTAGGGTGATAAACTGTACTAACATCAAGTTCTTCATGTATCTACTTCTACCTCCTGGAAGTGAATCTTTAGATTATACTCAAGAACTTTTGAACTCGCATCATGATGTAGTTGAACCATCCCTCTTTCATATGTAGTTCAACCGGATCCTTCCCTTGAGTATTCTTTATCTCTCATGTTATCTAGGTAAGGCGATCTACCATAACCCATATTGCATCTTGACCATCCTTGGTCTAGGGGAGACTTACCACAATATTCATAGTGATGAACTCCCATTCCTTCTCAGTGATTCTTAACTTCTATATCATTACACTGGGTTACTGATGCTCATCCTTCACCTCCTGTCATGCATGGTAACAAACCACATACAACTTCATCTTAGGCATCGAAAGTACTACTGTCACTTACTAACTTTGTAGTACCAAGGTGTATCATGATCTCCTGTATGTCATGATTCTTCAAGATTAATTCCTCAGAAACCCTAAACCACTCTAGTCGGGGTTTCATCACATTCTTCTCCAGTGAAGTGCATCTGAGGTTCTACAACCATCCTTTTATCATGATAAGCCCTAGGCTGGTTTGCTAAGAAACTGCTACTCGATCAACGATCCCTTTACATCTGTGTGTTATCCAAACATATCTCCTTTTTCAAACTTAGGGCTAACCCAACAACCTTTTCTAGTCTCTAGCTAAACTAAGCAGTTGCATCTCAACCAGAGCATCCATTACCACTTCACATCCTTAGGTGATAGGAAATATTGAAGACATACACCTTCACTTATTACCTCAGCTCAACTCTAATTCTATATTTGTCAAGAACACTCTAATCTCATCTTCTTGGTTATCAAACTCGACCTTGTATCACTTTCAAATTCCACATAGCTCATGTTAAAAAATCCTCAAATTCTCTTGGTTTATAAACCATCTACACATCGTTTACTCCACAAGGGTATGTTATCATCTCTGTCCCCATACCTCATAGCAATGTTCCCACTCCAATCATCTTTATCCTTGGTGTATGGCATGCGTACTGCCCTATCTCTCACTCCTATAACAAGAGGAAATAAGCATTTGGTGGTCTTCCAAACACAAAGTTCTTCCTGTTCCAAGAATAGAGATGGTATATCCCACATTTCCAGTACACCTTCAAATCTAAGTTGAAACGTGCAACTTATGTCTCTATATCACAATCATTTCGATATCAAAGTTACTTCCAGGGAAAACTAGTCTCGAACCTACTTGGGTCCACACACATTCCTTGGTCATCTCATCTAGGTCTATAGGGTGCCGACACTTTTGGGGTCATCTCTCTTTCTTTATGAATCCCGAGAGTGCCCTACTCATCTGCCCTTTGGGTCCCATGAGTTCATGAAGGTGATCAATATCCTAATCCATGGCCCTCAAACAATGATAGCTGTTACCTCCCGACCCTATGGTCATGTGCAACTAGGGAATTAGGCAACTCCCACTTCCATAGGTCTTATCCCTACCTGACCCTAGGATAGACTTATGATTCAGGTATAGTACATATCCAACTCAGAACCTTACCTAAGTCTCCATCATCTCTCTCTGCATTCCTGGGCTGACTTTCATCCTTTTATAGGGGTCATGGAAGCCTACCTTGGTCAGGCCCCATACCGATTACCTTCATGGTAACACACCCACATGCATCTAGAGATGGTTATCTATGGGTCTACAAGTTCATTCTCTTACTATGTACTTTTCACTTAGCTTCTCAAGATCCTATGAGACCTTTTTAGGTTACCTTTAACCAACAAAACAGGTATACACCATACCAAAGGGTCCCTCTCCCAGGATGGGAGGAAGCTACAACTTGATAATAAAGGTCATGTAAGCCCTTATGTCCAGGGTTTACATCCACATGAGCATGCTTAGCCCTAGAACGCTACTAAGGCATAAGTAGACCACCTACTAAACCCTGCTAGGTCACACTTGTTCTTACCCTCGACATTGGATCAAGATCAAACCTTCTCATGCCATCAACTTGGCTGTGAAGGGTTCATCAAACATACCTTAAACTTAAGGGGTTTCCCTTTCCTCTAAACATGAGGAGTACCATGCTTGAATCTATAGAAACTCAAACCTTTTCATGAGCATCAGATACACCACTTCCCCTCTTAGGCCTAGGAACCCTAGGTTCACTTATCTGATGTCCAACTGTCTGTTCAACCTCTTAACCATGATCCAAACATGTACAAGGTATGCCATGCACTTCCTGTCATCCTTTTACTTGAGCAACACTTCAGAGTGGATTCCTCCTCAAGGACAACCAACAAGGTATAAGGCCTCACAACCTGTTACTAAACCACTTCATGGTTTAAGGAACTCTTCTTCCCATCTATATCATAGGTACAGAGGTACCAGCAGTCTCATCCTCTCTCTAGGGTTTGATTCCTCTGAAGGCAACCACGATATCATCAGCTACCAGGAATCAAGCATGAGGCAACCACAACCATCCACTTTGGTAACATCATCCTCGACTCCCCACTGTTCCTCATATATCAGAGTTTAAGCTTCCAACCTTCTTGCTTAACTCACAAGCTATCACTCATACTATCCTGGTCAGGGTTTCAACCTATGCCCGCACTATGACGTACTCTGGGTGCATGTTATGCCCTACTAACATAAGCCCACATGGTTTCTATAGGTCCTTCACTAACCTCATCGTTGAAGGATCTATCCTTCACTCTAACATGCATGACCCTTCCTAGGGTTGGGTCGCCAAAGTTACTAGGTCATCCAACCTCACATGGCTCAAAACATCATGCGCATCCAAAAGCATGTTCACACACCTGGCCTATCATGACATCTCCCTCTCTAACCATCACTTAGTGTTAGGGTTAGCATCATCCTCAAAGGATATGTCAGGTCTCTACTTTTAATGGAGATCTCTGCCTCCATGACCAACTCTCTCTACTCATCCTCCTGACAAGAAGGTCTAACCTCAGGTTTCTCCTGAGGGCAATGACAACTCATGTCATACGACCTAAGCATGTATCTATTCTTTAGTTTATGCTTAATCTATTAAGCTTATGTCCATGACATCTTATTTACATGCTTTTCATTAATTTTGTGGAGGATTCCTTAAACCTTATCAACCTTACCCATACCTCAAGAGGGTGAGGAAAAGGGAGAAGACCCTAATCCTTAAGGTCCTTAATAACATTTGAGTTGAGAAGGGATGAACAAGATGAGAGAGTCCTAAATGTATCTTATTTCGAGTTAGATCCTAAGACATCGACCAGGCAGTCACACTAATCTGAGAGTCCTCGTATTCTGAATAGCGGTGTGGAGGAAAATCTTGCCAGCCCCCAGGCGCGATCCTTTTCTTGACACCTCTGTGTTTCAGAAAATCCTCTAATAACTCCCTCGGGTTCTATAGAGTTTGTAAAATTTCATAATTATTAAAGATTAAATGAGGAACCTATGCTCTGATACCAATTGTAATGACCCCGCCTCCCAGTATCCCCCAATTATGGGAGACCAGGAGGTCAGAGTCGTTATCCCAATTTCCGGATCAAAGGTTCAACAAATAATAAATAATATTTATCAAATTCTACTAAATTAAACTGAAAGGTTGTAATAAAAAAATTAACTTTGCATACCTTTTTCAAAAACTTGGATATCTACTTTTATCCACATCTGAAGTCTATTCTAACTAATCCTCCTTTGTACTTTAATTCTCATTTAATTCCACATATGCCACTTTATTGTTTGTTCTTTTCAGTTGAACCTAAAACGCCGACAAACAAAACGTCAGTTAGCATAAATGAATTATGCTGGTATGTGGGGGAAACAATAATCATGCAATTAACTGTAACAACATATTGCAGTCAACTATGATTTAACAAACAACTTTACATTTTAAATATAACTGCGATCCATACATATCCTATCCTCTGCGCTATCCCTGTAATGGACCTGGATGCTACCTTCCTTATGGTAGATCCCGATTAAACCCCTCATGACCCTTCCTAACAGGTGAATCAATTTCTAGGGTTGAGTCACATGGCACTACCTGTAGGTAGCCCACTCCGTAACTCATGCTGTGCTAGAGAGTCTCATGGCACTACATGTGGGTAGCCAAATTTCTAACTCATGATAGCCTAGACCTTGCTCTAGGTTACCCTTTTTAGCATTTGCAAAGCCACAAAGGAGGTCCCAAATCTATGCCAGTTATACATATTTATATTGATAATCATAGTCACTTGATAGTTGCATGCAATAAAAGTCATCCAAGAAGTTATTTTTAGGCAACCGATAAAAATGTTCGGGAATCACTGTGAAACTAAAGCAATTATCCAGAAGCGTAACCACATACCTGTCAGGCTGATTTGAGATAGAATAATCCAATCAA
Source organism: Alisma plantago-aquatica (assembly GCA_963693085.1). Taxonomy (NCBI): domain Eukaryota; kingdom Viridiplantae; phylum Streptophyta; class Magnoliopsida; order Alismatales; family Alismataceae; genus Alisma; species Alisma plantago-aquatica. Next base: position 180,318,712 of record OY856415.1, read on the forward strand.
GAAATCCAAATAGGCAAGCAAGACATTATGAGATCCTAAAATATGCATACAATTTCCTATTATTAATGATGCCATCAAGATCTATTAAACCTAGCTCGCTTCCTAGGGTTTCTAGTCCACTTTTATGGTTTCCATTGCAATTAGGGTTTCCCTTCATCTTTTACTATTTTAAACCCTAATTATCTCATCTATTATTCAAGACAAAATATTAAGGTTATCTTTTAACAACATATAACCCTAATTTTAGGAAAAGCACAATTAAGTCCATTAAGCCTCTATTACATTAAAGCTAACATTTTTATCGTTTTAATCCATGACTAGATCATTATTCCCATTTATCATCTTCGATTCCTTCCAGATTAACAACTCATAGTTCATTATAATTTAATTCACCTATGAACTCATTAATTCCACCTTTATCCATTAGAAAACCCTAATTACTATATTAAGGGTATTTATCCACACTTAGGAACCTTTATACTCAAAATATCTTAGAATTATCATATCTCGACTTTAATCATGAATTTGAACAATTAAAGCTATTAAGTGTCATAATTTCCATCATTAGGGTTTCAAGGCTCATTAAAGTATATTTATGCACATGAAACTTTAAATTAAACCAATTACGTGCAAAGTTCATCCTTTTTGTTCTCAATGTACTTTCGTACAATTAACAGGTTAATATCAACTTTAATCATCCATAAAACCCTTCTAAATAGATTAATCATCTCAAAATAGGGTTTCTTAATCATTAATACATTAAAGTTAATATCTTCCATTACTTTTCGAATTGCAATCAGAGTTAGGCTTCAAATATATTTTTCTTGCATTCCTTGAGTTCTCCTGATCAATATTCATATATAATGCACATCCATTTGAGCTACCATTAATTACTAATGAATTTTGTAAGAACTTACTTACTTGAGCCAATGATAGGCTACCACGTCACCCTTGCCATGCAACATGGCCCGTTGGTTTGGAAAACATAACAAAATGACGTATTTGCCCTTATTTAAGTGATAATGTCTTCAACCCGCGGAGGGGTATAACGGTCCAACGCCACCTCCATCTTCTTCAACCTCACGCAGCCCTGCTGCGTCGCCCTAGTCACCGATTAGAGATGGTCACAGGGTCATCTCCCCCTTCCCCAAGGTTCGGAGGTCATAGGAAACTAATGCCCTGCCTCCGCCACTCTCCCCTACGTCCAGCAAGACCTCGACACTTGGCTGAGACGTCCAATCTCAAGAGTGCCAGTCCCGCGATCTTCAACAAGGTTACAGACCTCTTGTAGGTATTGCACAAAGGTTAGAGCAAGAAGACGATGGTGGGGCTTCCTTAGGTCATTGTGGGAGCATCATGCCCCCATTGCAAACCCTTCACGACTCCCAGCTGCTCCTGAGATAGATCTTTTCTCTAAGGTTAGGGTTTGAAAGAAGAACAAGAAGGAGAATATAGAGGGCTACATGGGATCTCTCTTCCCTTCGAACCAGGGGATCTACCCTTTATATAGGGGTGGATATCCGTGCCCTAAGATGACCATCTAAGAGTTAAAGAGTTCTTTTCCGAATAGGAACCCAAGTTCCTTCATTAGGAAGCAAGCTTATCTCTCCTAATTATCTCTTTAATATTCTTTATTCTTTAGATATTAGGAATTCGAAAATCCTCTCACTTATTCTCTTTTATGCTTGACTTTTATCCCATTGGCACAAATTCTATTTTTTTTAGTAAAAAATACTTCCTTTTTATCAATACCACAAAATTCATTAATAATGTATCACATTATCCTCTTATTTTGCATTATTGGTATTTTCTCTTTATTTCATCTCCATTGGGGCTCCTTGGACCCCAAGAAACTCTAAGATTTCAAAATTCCTTTTTAAGGATACTTATTATCCTTCTAGATGCATCTATATTCATTATTTCTCATTATCTTGTTTATTTCTTTATTACAATATCTCTTTTTGAGGATTTCTCTTTATCTTTCTTTTTATTTTCTTCATTGGCATTCCTTTTAACATTAGTAATCCTTTGGATACGAAAATCCACCAAGGATAACTCAATTATACCTATTTCCACTTATTTTCCACATTTTATCATTGTTTTCAATTTCTTTCTTAATAAAGAAATATTTAATTGATCTTTTCTTTTCCTGTTACATTATCTTTGCAACTTTGGACTCCTTGGGCCCCAAGGAACCCAAGAGGAATGAAATCCACCTTTGGATTATATACATTTGCCTTCTAGAGGTTTCTACATCTTTCTTTTCTCTATTTCTTATTAATAATGGAGTTTTCTTTGTCTTTTCCTGTTTACTGGGCCCAATAGACAATAAAGCACACAAAACAACCAACAAAGCTATTGTAAAAGAAATCCATTTATTCAAGACAAATTATAGCATTATTTGTTCAAATATCTTTAATAGGAGAAATTACATTTCACACCAAAAGAACCCAAAAATTGGGGCTGTAACATCATTCCCCTCTTATAGGAATTTTGCCGTCAAAATTCCATCAAGCAAACAAACAATTCAGGATAAGACTTTTACATGTCCTTCATTGGCCCCTATGTGGCTTTGCCCTATCCATGGCACTTCCAAAGAACCTTTATCATCACATATTCCTTTCTCTGAGTTTCTTTCACCTTGGCATCTATAAATCTCACAGGTGACTCAGGTCATTTCAGCCTCCCTTAGGGCTCACTAGATTCATTGCTCCGCACATGGTCCAGGTACCTCACATAGTGCTCTAAATTGGACACATGGAACTCATAACACATCAAATTATCCTAAGGGGTAAGGGCAAACGTAAACTTCTCCACCAAACCATGTCAAAAGAACCCATGCATCAGTGACTCAACTCTCTTAGCTATAACTTAGAGGGGTCGGATTTTCATGTCACATATTCCCCCACAGTGAACTGCATGTCAGTCTACTTTGCATCAGCTTACAACTCATGTCATCCCTGGGCTCCTTTTAGCCATTGCACGATCAAAGAGACTTCATCTGCACACATTGTGGTCCTTTCTTGACCTTCACGAGGTCCCTTCACCAACATCATCTTAATGAAGTGGTGACCGACACAACCTCCCTTGTAGAGCATCTTTACATCCTGATACTGGCTATGGTGGTTATCATCACATCTTACAAAGGACAAGAACTGTCACTATGTATTACCCTGAATGAGCACACATGCTCTTATCAGACCCTCTAGTTTAGATTGTACTAACCCTTAGCTAGGGTGATAAACTGTACTAACATCGAGTTCTTCATGTATCTACTTCCACCTCCTAGAAGTGAATCTTTAGATTATACTCAAGAACTTTTGAGCTCGCATCATGATGTAGTTGAACCATCCCTCTCTCATATGTAGTTCAACCGGATCCTTCCCTTGAGTATTCTTTATCTCTCATGTCATCTAGGTAAGGTGATCTACCATAACCCATATTGCATCTTGACCTTCCTTGGTCTAGGGGAGACTTACCACAACATCCATAGTGATGAACTCCCATTCCTTCTTAGGGATTCTTAACTTCTATATCATTACACTGGGTTACTGGTGTTCGTCCTTCACCTCCTGTGATGCATGGTAACTAACCACATACAACTTCATCTTAGGCTTCCAAAGTACTACTGTCACTTACTATCTTTGTAGTACCAAGGTGTATCATGATCTCTTGTATGTCATGATTCCTCAAGATTGATTCCTCAGAAACCCTAAATCACTCTAGTCGGGGTTTCATCACCTTCTTCTCCAGTGAAGTGCATCTGAGGTTCTACAACCATCCTTTTATCATGATAAGCCCTAGGTTGGTTATCTAAGAAACTGCTACTCGATCAACGATCCCGTTACATCTGTGTGTTAGCCAAACATATCTACTTTTTCAAACTTAGGGCTAACCCAATAGCCTTTTCTAGCCTCTACCTAAACTAAGCAGCTGCATCTCAACCAGAGCATCCATTACCACTTCACATCCTTAGGTGATAGGAAATATTGAAGACACACACCTTCTCTTATTACCTCAGCTCAACTCTAAGTCTATCTTCATCAAGAACACTCTGAGCTCATAATCTTGGTTATCAAACTCAACCTTGTATCACTTGCAAGTTCCACATAGCTCATGTTAAAAAATCAACAAATTCTCTTGAGGTTTATAAACCATCTACACATCATTTACTCCACAAGGGTATGTTATCATCTTTGTCCCCATACCTCATAGCAGTACTCCCACTCCCATCATCTTTATCCTTGGTGTATGGCATGCGTACTGTCCTATCTCTCACTCCTATAACAAGAGGAAATAAGCATTTGGTGGCTGTCCAAACACAAAGTTCTTCCTATTCCAAGAGTAGAGATGGTACATCCCACATTGTCTGTACACCTTCAAATCTAAGTTGAAACGTGCAACTTATGTCTCTATATCACAATCATTTCGATATCAAAGTTACTTCTCGGGAAAACTGGTCTCGAACCTACTTGGGTCCATACACATTCCTTGGTCATCTCCTCTAGGTCTATAGGGCGTCAGCACTTTTGGGGTAATCCCTCTTCCTTTATGCATCCCGAGAGTGCCCTACTCCTCTGCGCTTTGGGTCCCATGAGTTCATGAAGGTGATCAATCTACTAACCCATGGCCCTCAGACAATGATAGTTGTTACCTCCCGACCCTATGGTCATGTGCAACTAGGGAATTAGGCAACTCCCACTTCCATCAATCTTATCCCTACCTGGCCCTAGGATAGACTTAGGATTCGGGTATAGTACATGTCCAACTCAGAACCTTACCCAAGTCTCCATAATCTCTCTCTACATTCCTGGGCTGATTTTCATCCTTTCATAGGGATCATGTCAGCCTACCTTGGTCAGGCCCCATACCAGTTACCTTCATGGTAACACACCCACATGCATCTAGAGATGGTTATCTATGGGTCTACAGGTTCATTCTCTTATTACATACTTTTCACTTAGCTTCTTAAGATCCTATGAGACCTCTTTAGGTTACCTCAAACCAAAAAAATAGGTATACACCCTACCAAAGGGTCCCTCTCACAGGATGGGACGAAGATACAACTTGATAACAAAGGTCACGAAAGCCCTTATGTCCAGGGTTTACATCCACATGAGAATGATTTGCCCTAGAAAGCTACTAAGGCACAAGCAGACCACCTACTAAACCCTGCTAGGTCACACTTGTTCTTACCCTCGACATTGGATCAAGATCAAACCTTCTCATTCCATCAACTTAGCTGTGAAGGGTTCATCAAACATACCTTAAACTTAAGGGGTTTCCCTTTCCTCTAAACATGAGGATTACCATGGTCGAATCTATAGAAACTCAAACCTTGTCATGAGCATCAGGTACACCACTTCCCCTCTTAGGCCTAGGAACCCGAGGTTCACTTCTCTGATGTCCAACTGTCTTCTCAACCTCTTAGCCATGATCCAAACATGTACAAGGTATGCCATGCACTTCCTGTCATCCTTCTACCCGAGCAACACTTCATAGTGGAGTCCCCCTCAAGGACAACCAACTTGGTATAAGGTCTCACAACCTGTTACTAAACCTCTTCATGGTTGAAGGAACTCTTCTTCCCATCTATACCATAGGTACAAAGGTACCAACAGTCTCATCCTCTCTCTAGGGTTTGGTTCCTTTGAAGGCAACCAAGATATTATCAGCTTCCAACAATCAAGCATGAGGCAACCACAACCATCCACTTAGGTCTCATCATCCTCGACTCCCCACTGTTCCTCATATCTCAGAGTCTAAGCTTCCAACCTTCTCGCTTAACTTACAAGCTATCCCTCATACTCTCCTGGTCAGGGTTTCAACCTGTGCCCGCACTATTACATACTCTGGGTGCATGTTATGCCCTACTCGCATAAGCCCACATGGTTTCTATAGGTCCTTCACTTACCTCATCGTTGAAGGAGCTATCCTTCACTCTAACATGCACAACCCTTCCTAGGGTTGGGTCGCCAAAGGTACTAGGTCATCCAACCTCACATGGCTCAAAACATCATGGGCATCCAAAAGCATGTCGACACACCTGACCTATCATGCCATCTCGCTCTCTAACCATCACTTAGGGTTAGGGTTAGCATCATCCTCATAGGATATGCTAGGTCTCTACTTTTAATGGAGATCTCTGCCTCGATGACCAACTCTCTCTACTCATCCTCCTGACAAAAAGGTCTAACCTCAGGTCTCTCCTGAGGGCAATGACAACTCATGTCATACAACCTAAGAATGTATCTATTCTTTAGTTTACGCTTAATCTATTAATCTTATGTCCATGACATCTTATTTACATGCTTTTCATAAATTTGGTGGACGATTCCTTAAACCTTATCAACCTTACCCATACCTCAAGAATGTGAGGAAAAGAGAGAATACCCTAATCCTTAAGGTCCTTAACAACATTTGAGTTGAGAAGGGATGAAAAAGATGAGAGAGTCCTAATGGTATCTTATTTCGATTCAGTTCCTAAGACATCAGCTAGGCAGTCACACTAATCCAGGAGTCCTCATATTCCGACTAGCGGTGTGAAGGAAACTCTTGCCATCCCTCGAACATGATCCTTTTCTAGACACCTCTGTCTTTTAGAAAATCCTCTAATAACTCCCTTGGGTTCTATAGAGTTTGTAAAATTTAATAATTATTAAAGATTAAATGAGGAACCTATGCTCTGATACCAAATGTAATGACCCCGCCTCCCTGTAACCCCCAATTAAGGGAGGCCAGGAGATCAAATCTATTATCCCAATTTTAAGATCAAAAGTTCAACAAATAATCAATAATATTTATCAAATTCTACTAAACTAAATTGAAAGGTTGTAATAAAAAAATTTAACTTTGCATACCTTTTTCAAAAACTTGGATATCTAATTTTATCCACATCTGGAGTCTATTCTAACTAATCCTCCTTTGTACTTTAATTCTCATTTAATTCCACATATGCCACTTTACTGTTTGTTCTTTTCACTTGAACCTAAAACACCGACAAACAAAACGTCGATCATCATAAATGAATTATGCTGGTATGTGGGGGAAACAATAATTGTGCAATTAACTGTAACAACATATTGCAGTCAACTATGATTTAACAAACAACTTAACATTTTAAATATAACTACACAATCCATACATATCTGATCCTCTGTGCTATCCCTGTAGTGGACCTGGATGTTACCTTCCTTATGGTAGATCCCCATTAAACCCCTCATGACCCTACCTAACAAGTAAATCAATTTCTAGGGTTGAGTCACATGGCTATACCTGTAGGTATCCCACTCCTTAACTCATTGTGTGCTAGAGAGTCTCATGTCACTACATGTGGGTAGCCCAATTTCTAACTCATGATAGCCTAGACCTTGCTCTAGGTTACCCTTTTTAGCATTTGCAAAGACATAGAGGAGGACCTGAATCTAAGCCAGTTATACATATTTATAGTGATAATCATAATCACTTTATTGTTGCATGAAATAAAAGTCATCCCAGCAGTTATTTTCAAGAAACCGATAAAAATGTTTGGGAATCTCCGTGAAACTAAAGCGATTATCCATAAGCTTAATCACATACCTGTCAGGCTGATTTGAGATAGAATAATCCAATCAAGAAATCCAAATAGACAAGAAAGAACATTATGAGATCCTAAAATATGCATACAATTTCCTATTATTAATCATGCCATCAAGATCTATTAAACCTAGCTCACTTCCTAGGGTTTCTAGTCCACTTTTAGGGTTTCCATTGCAATTAATATGCATACAATTTCCTATTATTAATCATGCCATCAAGATCTATTAAAGCTAGCTCGCTTCCTAGGGTTTCTAGTCCACTTTTAGGGTTTCCATTGCAATTAGGGTTTCCCTTCATCTTTTACTATTTTAAACCCTAATTATCTCATCTATTCTTCACAAAAAAATATTAAGGTTATCTTTTAACAACATATAACCCAAATTTCAGAAAAAGCACAATTAAGTCCATTAAGTCTTTTTTACATTAAAGCTACCATTTTTATCCCTTTCATCCATGACAAGATCATTATGCCCATTTATCATCTTCGGTTTCTTCCGGATTAACAAATCATAGTTCATTATAATCTAATTCACATATGAACTCATTAATTCCACCTTTATCCGTTAGAAAACCCTAATTACTATATTAAGGGTATTTTTCCACACTTAGGAACCTTTATACTCAAAATAGCTTAGAATTATCATATCTCGACTTTAATCATGGATTTGAACAATTAAAGCTATTAATAGTCATAATTTCCATCATTAGGGTTTCAAGGCCCATTAAAGCATATTTATGCACATGAAACTCTAAATTAAATCAATTATGTGCAAAGTTCATCCTTTTTGTTCTTAATGTACTTTTTTACAATTAACGGGTCAATATCAACTTTATTCATCCATAAAACCCTTCTAAATAGATTAATCATCTCAAAATAGGGTTTCTTAATCATTAATACATTAAAGTTAATAACTTCCATTACTTTTCAAATTGCAATCTGAATTAGGCTTCAAATATATTTTTATTGCATTTGTTGAGTTCTCCTGATCAAAATTCATATATAATGTGCATTCATCCAAGCTATCGTTAATTAGTTATGAATTTTGTAAGAACTAACTTACTTGAGCCAATGATAGGCTGCCACGTCACCCTTGCCACACAACCCGGACCGCTGGTTTGGAAAACATAACGAAATGACATATTTGTCCTTGGTTACGTGATAATGTCTTCAGCCTGCGGAGGGGCATAACGGTCCAAAGCCACCTCCATCTTCTTCAACCTCACGCAGCCCTACTGCGTCACCCTTGTCACCGATTGGAGCTGGTCACGGGGTCAGCTCCCCCTTCCCCAAGGTTCGGAGGTTGTAGGAAACTAACGCCCTACCTCCGCCGCTCTCCCCCATGTCCAGCAAGACCTTGACACCTGACTGAGATGTCCGATCTCAAGAGTGCCAGTCCCGCGATATGCAGCAAGGTTACAGACCTCTTGTAGGTATTACGCAAAGTTTAGAGCAAGAAGACGATGGTGGGGCTTCCTTAGGTCATTGTGGGAGCATCATGCCCCCATTGCAACCCCTTCACGACTCCCTGCTGCTCCTGAGATAGAGCTTTTCTGTAAGGTTAGGGTTTGAAAGAAGAACAAGAAGGAGAATAGAGAGGGCTACGTGGGATCTCTCTTCCCTTCAAACCAGGGGCTCTACCCTTTATATAGGGGTGGATATCCACACCCTAAGATGACCATCTAAGAGTTAAAGAGTTCTTTTCCCAATAGGAACCCAAGTTCCTTATTTAGGAAGAAAGCTTCTCTCTCCTAATTATCTCTTTAATATTCTTTAGTCTTTAGATATTAGGAATTCGAAAATCCTCACACTTATTCTTTTTTATGCTTGACTTTTATCCCATTGGCATAAATTCTATTTTCTTTTAGTAGAAAATACTTCCTTTTTTTCAATACCACAAAATTCATTAATAATGTATCACATTATCCTCTTATTTTGCATTATTGGTATTTTCTCTTTCTTTCTTTTCCATTGGGGCTCCTTGGACCCCACAAAACTCTAAGATTTCGAAATTCCTTTTTAAGGATACTTATTATCCTTCTAGATGCATCTATATTCATTATTTCTCATTATCTTGTTTATTTCTTTATTACAATATCTCTTATTGAGGATTTCTCTTTATATTTCTTTTTATTTTCTTCATTGGCATTCCTTTTAACATTAGGAATCCTTTGGGTCTAGGATGCAACCAATGTATACTTATATTCCATTATAATACATACACAATGACCTTCCTTTTTCGGGTCCAAGATGCCTAGCCTTCTTTTTGAGGACAAGGGATACAATAACCAACCATGGTCATACCTATCCGGAGGATCTAGTTTTCTACCTCCACAAAGTCTTACCCGCTCATGCAAGTAGCTGGAAACCTTTGCCAAGGAGATCCCCTTCCTGCACCGAGTCTTTTCCCTTGAAGGATTTACCCACTTCTACTCCTAGATCTTCAACCTTGACCTTGTCCTTCACCTTAGAGAAGCTTTTTCTCCTTCTTCTATAGCATGAAGAATCTTGCACCTTCTCCTTCACTTGGAGAAGCATTCACCAACTTGATCTTAAAGAAAGGGGTCGGGGAAAGGGAAGCTTTGACAGATTTACAAGTCTTCATTGAAGTAGCTCTCTAGCATAGATCCCATCTCACTCATATGAACATTTTGATTTGCAAACCAGAGAGAGATAGAGGTTCAAGTGGACCAGATGCACTCAAATATAGCTAGGATCTTGACTAACATGATGGAGAACCCTTGGGATGAACTCCAAGAGGTCCTATTTATAGTTGGGGGTGTCCATTAGAGGGTAGGAGCACTAAGCAATGTTTTCTAGCCATATGGGGTGTTCTCACATATATAATTCTAATTTATACAACACTCCAACGGTTAGAATCACTTTTTCTACATTCTTAGTACATTACATATGATTGAGTTGCAATAAAGGTTACTCTAATGATTGCATTATATGACAAAGCAATTTTGAAGCATCACTTAATTTTATCTTAGATGAAAATCAATCGATCACTTAAATTTATTTTTGTCCAGTGCAGGGATCAATTGAGTTCAATGTATAGGAAACTTGGTTGAACCTACACATTCTCAAAATGCATCAAGGGGATCGATCGAGTTTGTCACAGGAGAAACTCAACCAAAAAAACACCCTATAATCGATTTTGGAAAAATTCATTAGAGTGATTAAACGTTCAAAGTTAGGGCTCCTGATTGTTTCTCATCTTAGTTACAAGTCATTACATCAATACAAACAGTTACAAAAATCATCCTAAGGGTTTTAGGGTTTTTTCCAAAAAGTGTATTTGCATTGCTTTTGACATGAACTTGATCGAGCTATGGCTTGATTTAATTGATCCTTTTCACGTACGTAATGCCTAAAATCAATCTCAAGTAGATATATTAGATACATATGAAATGAAATTGTTAAGACATTATCAAAATATGGACAATGTATAACTCTCAGTTCAACATTCTCCCCCTTTTGACATGAACTTGATCGAGCTAGGGCTGGATTGAATCGATCCTTTTCATGTACCTAGTGCCCAAAATCAATCTCAAGTAGACATATTAGATACATATTAAATGGAATGGTTAAGACATTATCAAAATATGGACAATGTATAACTCTTAGTTCAACATTCTCCCCCTTTTTGATAATGATAAACCATTCCTCAACATATTGAAAAGTATATTAAAATCAAGGCCTTTACGTTGGGAATTGCAAGGGGATAAATGAATGAACAATGTTAGTTGACCCCCCTCAATTCATGCTTGATTTTACCAACATGGGTAAGCATATATTACAAATAATTGACTATATATACTACATGGTCCTCTAGAAAGTCACATAATATTACAAATAATTGAATAGAAAAGGATCACATAGGCAATGATTTCCATATGGCCGAGCTCATTTTTCCCCTATGGTACCTATAATACATTACATGAGCTCTCATATTTGTCCCCCATTTGTCATTTCAAAAAGTCATGGGGGGTAGAAGAGCTATAAAATAGGGGTCATTTCCACATGCACAAACAACACAAGAAACCACTAAAGTGAGCAACAAACAAAGACAAAATAGAGAGAAACATGCAATGTATACTCTCGATAAAAATATGGGAGAACATACCATTACTCATAAGAGGGAACCAAACAAAGAGTTAACGTACATAAGATTAATATCACAACAATAGATATGTCCTCTCAATATGAAAACTACAAGTCAGTGAGAAATGACAATACAAGAATTAGTAATCCTAAGTCATATTACCCAAATGTTCATTTCATAAAAGTTCTATTTAAATATATATACATAAGCACACTAAAGACCAAGAACTAATCATCTAGGGCATCTATATAAATTGGGTCATCTTCAACATCATCATCCTTAGGCTCTGGTTGATAATCCTCATCATCATTTGAGGGTGTAGCAGTGGTAGTAGTTGTTGCATAAAAATCATCACCATCAGAAGATTCATCATTGCCAATATCCTCAACCTCATCACCATCTCTATCTTCTTCCTCAACATACTCATCAGGCATCTCCTCATCAGTAGGAGGTCCAAAGGCACGAGTACCATACCATTTGGCATTCTACTTATCCCAAGGCACACCACATGCATGTAATGCATTTTCTTATGGAAATGTTATAGTAGAAACTCCATCATAACCAGCAAGCAGAGTGGTTGCAAGGCCAAAAGGGAGAGCCAGAAGTGGAAGAGCACCAGGGGTAGGGGCAGGTGCAACATCAAAAGCAACAGGGGGTACAACAGAAGCATGTGGTGGGTCAGGGTAGAACTAACTATATGCTTAAGAAGCATAGTCAACACCTAGGTAAGCCTGGTAGGGTGGGTAAGGGTGGATAAAGGACATGTTTATATGTGACATGATCTGAATGAGGTCCTGATGGATATGGTCCTGATCCTAAAGGTTGTACGCCTATTGATTCATCATACATCCCAAGAGGGCTTAATTAAATACATAAAATGAGGCGTGGTTAGGTCGGGTGGTGGTGGTGGAGGAGGGGCCTAGGTGGAGGTAGAGGCAGCCACTATGGTGGAGGAGGTAGGAATAAAGGTTTTCTTGATGGTTGTCTCATCAATACAAACTCCTTTCTAACTTGGTCCGTAGCTAAGGTCATGAAAGAGAGCTTTCTCACCATGGTGAGAAAACACACCATAGATCAGGTTTGGATAAGGGATATGGGTACCAGTGGTGTTATCTCCTGAGTTGAAGCAGGTCATATGATGAAAAATATAATGATCCCACTTGAGTTTGACATTGTTCAACATATAGACATGGTTGTGGTACTATGTCTACAGTTTCTATTTGATTCCGCTTGGTATGGATATTACAATTGACAACTAAATCAATTAGGCATATCTTGATATCAAGGGAAGATGAGGGTAAGGTGGTCTTCTTCCAGTATGGGACATCAAGCTTCTTCAAGAAATTATGGATATCAAGAAGGGTAAGTGGGGGTTTTAAGCTCATGCAAAAACATTTGGGGTCCATGATGTCATGGTAGGACAGATAGGAAACCATCGAAGAGGAGATGGCATCAATACCATAGAAATAGGTATTTAACAAATCCTTAGAGATTTTTATCTTGATACCAGCTATCATCGACATTAGCGTGACCTGGGTATTAGGTGGAGACACATGGTTGTTGTAGTTCCATGTAAGATTGGAATAAAACTCATGGACAAGCTTTGTACTTGACATGACATTTGTGAAGCACGAACACTCTACACATAAAGCACTAAGATGATGTTCTTTGAACACACCAACAACCTCCTTAATCACCTCAGTCACTAAAGGAGTTCCTTGTACCTATTCATATCTTGAGATGAGATGAAGGAGGCACCATCAAAGGAGACACGGCGAGGAGCGGAGGAAGAAGATGGAGATCTAGAAGGGGAAGATTGTTTCCTTCGATTGGAGGCCATCTAGGTCAGATTGAGATGAGAAAACCACCAATAAATAAGGAAAGCGCCACACAAATGTTGCCAAACCACCTAGTCATGGTTGGGAGAGGGAAGAAGGGTTTATCAGAGGCTAGGAAGGGTGTAAAAGAGGTTGGTCTAGCCTAGGGTTGGAGGATGAGCACTAGAGGTCGGCTATCAGTTGACTTTCTCTAGTTGAGAGGGAGAAAAGTCAGCCAACTGGCCTTTTTAATTTGCGTCCAGTCACGAGATTGGTCAAATTATGTGTGTTAGAAACTCAATCGATACTAAGATATAGCTTGGTCCTTAGCACGAATTGGTCCAATTGAATCTGAAAAAACTCGACTGGTTGGCCAACTTGTCTAAAAACATAGAAAATTTAATTATAAGCCTCGAAAGTGCTATATGAATTTGTTTTTCTAGCCTATTATGTATTTTAAACATATTAAGGCACATATAACTCATCATTGGCTACTATTTTGTGATAAATCATGTATTTGCGAAAAATAGCCAAAAACAAGCCAAATAGGGAATGAAAACACGACATGTTTAGCACTTTCAAGTAAAACATTACCAATTATAACAAAGAAATATATAGGAATGATAGAATCTAGTTATATTGCATGTTAATATCATTAGGAGTAGTTATGAGTAGTTTTGATCTAATAAAAGTAAATTTCTCTCTCGCTAGAGGTTTAGTGAAAATGTATGCAAGTTGATTCTCTGTACCCACATGGTGTGATATAGATCTCCTTCTTGGAAATGTGGTCATGAAGAAAGTCATGCATACCTATATGTGTTTAGCTATACTATTCAACATATGTTATAATAGAAATTAATTGCACTAGTATTTTCATGATAGATAGGAGAGTCATAAAAATGAATGTTAAAGTCTTGGATCACGTGCTTCATCCATATGAATTGGGCACAACAACTTTGAGTTGCAATGTGTTCAACCTTGGTAGATCAAAGAACCATTGTGCTTTGCTTCTTAGGGAAACAAGAAATCAAACTTGGTCCTAGGAAGAAGCAAGTGCCACTTGTGCACTTTTTATCAGTCAAACAACATGCATAACCAACATCACTATAGGCGGTAAGAGTAAAGTCTACTGGCTTGGGATACTATAGTCCAAAATTTTGAGTTCTGGCTAGAAACCTCAAAATCCTCTTAACCGCTATGAGAAGTGATTTTCATGAACTTGATTGAAAGATAGAACACAAGTCAACACTAAACATTATGTCAGGTCTTAAGGTTGTTAAATAAAGTAAACTTGCAATCATACCTCTATATAGCTTCTCATCCATTTTCTCACCTTCTTCGTCTTTTTCAAGGTTGGCGGTGTTTGTCATGGGGGTTTCCATAAGTTCTTAAGTAGTTCATTGGTGTACTTTCCTTACTTGATGAAGTTACCTTCCTTGGTTTGGTTAATTTGGAAGCCGAGTAAGAAAGTAAGCTCACCAATCATGCTCATCTCAAACTCACTCTGCATAAGAGAACCACACTCCTTGCGAAGATCAAGATCAAAATTTTAAAATATAATATCATCAACATAAATCTATATAATCAAAAAGTTTCTAGAAGTGTGTCTTAGAAATAGAGTAGAATCGACTTTTCCCATGATATAACCATTGTCTAGCAAAAAGTTCTTTAGTTTCTCATACCAAGCTCTAGCATCTTATTTGAGTCCATAGAGATCTTTTTGTAACAAATAAATATGGTTAGGAAATTTATCATGTTCAAAGTCAAGAGCTTGAGAGACATAGACTTCCTACTCAATTCTACCATTCAAAAATACACTTTTAACATACATTTGATAAATCATGAAATTCTTATAAGTAGCAAAAGCAAGTATGATTCTAATAGATTCAAGTCTAGCAATAGGTGCATAATTTTCATCAAAATTAATACCTTCTTACTCATTGTAACCTGGAGCTACTAACCTTGCTTTGTTCCTTACCACATTTATTATTTCATCAAGCTTGTTGTGGTAGACCCACTTGGTGCCAATGGTCTTCCTATTATTTGGTCTTGGCACTAAGGTCCACACTTTATTCTTCTCAAATTGATCTAATTTTTTTGCATGGCTAGGATCCATTCATCATCCTTGAGAGCTTCTATGACATTCTTTGGCTCAAGTTGAGAGATGGAAGGAATTTTCATCTTGTTCCTTATTGCAAGCAGCCCACATGTTGACCCTTTCAAAACGATTACCTACAATAAGCTCTTTAGGATGATGCTTTCTAATGCGGGGAGTTGGATCCTTCTTTTCTTCTTCTTTCTCTTCTTCATCAACTAAAACCTCTTTTCATTTATCAACAATGATAAGCACTATCAAGTTAGGGATCAACTCATCTACAACATCATCATTAACAATATTCTTGGAAATAGAGGGGTTAGTCTCAACAAATGTAACATTGATAGATTTATCTACTTTAGACAATTCAATGTTAAAGACCATATAAGCCTTTCTACTAGTGCTATAGCCAAGAAATAAAGCCTTGTATTATTTCACATCAAACTTATCAAAATAATACTTGGTGTTAAAAAAATAATGACAACCAAAAACATGAAAGAAATGAATGGAAGGCTTTCTACCACGCCATTACTCATAGGAGGTTTTCTTTAAAGATGGATGTGTAAGACCTGGTTTTGCACAATACATGAAGTGCTAATGGCTTCAGCCCAAAACTTCTTTGGATTATCATACTCTAGAAGGACAGTCCAACCCATTTCCTATAGACAACTATACTTTCTCTGTACAACCCCATTTTATTGAGGTGTTTGAGGTGAAGAAAAGTTATGTGCATACCCAGATTCCTCACAAAATCTTTCAATCAAGTCATTTAAAACTCTTCCCCACGGTTACTACAGATAGAGATGATTCATAAAGAAGCTTCATTTTCAACTCGTTTACAAAAAACCGAGAAAACATTAAGAGTCTATTGCTTGAAACAAGAAATAAGGTCCAACTATAGCGAGAAAAATCATCGACAATACCAAGACAATACTTTCTATCATGAAGTGATTGACTTCTCATTGGTCCAAATAGATCAATATTAAGAAGTTCAAGAGCTCTATTGGTACTAAGAACTCATTTAGATTTAAGGGAGTATTTGGTTTTCTTTTGAGTACAAGGTCGATATTCCTCATCCTTCTCAAAATCCAATTTTGGGAGTCCCTTAACCAATTCATTTGTGCTCAACTTCTTCAATTGATGCATATTTACGTGATGAAGCCAATAGTGCCACAAAGAAATATCATTTGAATTGACAATAAGGCATCTACCAACAATAGTCTTAATAGAGTCAAGAAAAATAACATAGAGATTACCTTTTCTAATCCCTTTATATATAAGAAGAGAGGGAATCTAGAAGCAAGTATTCAAGTAGGTAAAAAGAACAAGATAGCCATTATCAAATAATTGACTAAGAATAATTAAATTGTGATGTAGGCCATCCACAAGAAGAACATTCTTGATCCATAGTGAATCACCTACATCACCATCATCAATCACTTTACCTTTATTGTTGTCACTAAATGTCACAGATGCTCCTTTCTTCTTTTTGAATTGTTTGAAGTGGCCGATTTCATCTGTTATGTGCTTTGAGCAATCAATATCAACAACCCATTTTCCTTTTACCTATAAGAAAGAAAGATGTTAGTGCCTAATTCAAACCTTGGTATTATTGGTATGTATACCCAAAGAGTCTGTCATATGATGATTGGAATGTGAAATTAAACACTTGATTTGATAACAATAAAGGTAATTCCATCTATTATGTTTGTCTCAGTCATGAGATGGTGACATAAACATAAGTAGATGTCTAAAGAAGTATGTTTCTTGATGACGTATATATTCAAGTACTTGACTTGAATAGTGAGATCATACAAATGCTAAGAGTACATGCGTTCTTCTTATGTCCCTAGTCAGATACTATTGTTGAAGTAAAATAGACGACACCAATGCATAAGACTAGAGTGTGTGTTGACTGTTGAAAAAATATCATTAGTCATGATATATGATATCAATTCAAGCACACATGTACATGTTCGAGAATAGTGTATCAGAAAGACTGACCTTGAGAGTGATACATGGATACCATGAAATGATAGTTAGAATCAGTTCTCATAGTGATAGTGGTGATTGTGGTTCTTAGACCTAAAGTTACTACATTCATCACATGTCATTCATTTACTTTGACATCATCCATCGTGATCCTAAATAAGGGTTGCCATAAAGGTGGTGCTCAGGTGCACTATGACACATGGAGATAGCATGTGAGTGATGCAGATGGGATTTTTCCATCATATATGAGATTGATATCCAGGGCTTGTTAATAAGCTAGACTGATAAATGTATGTTCATACTCATGTGATTCACTATGTGATATGTGAACTCACATTCATATCAGACAGTTCACTTTAGTTCAAGGAACATGAATTGAACATTAATAGGATGATGATTCCATGTCTCGATTTCAATCCAGATATAAGAGGCAAATAAACTATACAATCACAGTAACACTTATCATGGATTGTAGGTCGAAGTTGTTTTCCAACTTTTTGAATTATCTAGGTAGCAATGAAGTGTTACTAGACACCGCTATTTGCTTATGATGTCGAAGTTGGTTATGGAGATTCACTTCCAATGTAATTATAGACCTATAGGGTCACACATATAGGATATACTCAGATTAAATGAGTATATACATGAATGATGTTTATATTGAATAATAAAGGTGTTTATGTACTCAATTAAACAACCAATTAACTAACTGGACTTAGAATCTTCAAGTTCAAGTGTTGAATTAACTAATATGGAGTGTCAGGTTGATTGGGAATTGAATAGGCTAAATTCTGCATGAGTCAAGACACCAGTCAATCATCTCACTGAGTGAACCGATCTATCAGGGTTGGTGAGCCAACTAGTTCACCAAGTGAACCGATCAACTCGGTCATACCAATCAAAGTTTATGGTGATTTTCATGATTTATGAGAATAGTTGTTCATTTCACTTGTTCAATTCGGTTAGTTCAAGGATTAATTTTGGACATTAATTGGAAACAATTAGTGAATTCAATTGTGATTAGGAAATACCGTGAAATGATCAGTTCACTTGGTGGACCAATTGGTTCACTATGCCAGCCAATCGGTTCACCAGTGAACAGAACGGTTCACCTACCACAGACTACAAAATTCATTAAAATTCTAGACCCTTCTACTCCCACACAGACTGGGAACCCTGACCTGAACCTCTCCTATAAATAGAAGGGTATTGAGGGCTTCCAATACACACATTTGAAAATCAATTGCTCTAACAATTGTTGTCATCTCTAGTTGAGGTAACCAAAAGAGAGCCTGAGAAAGTCCTACCAATTCAAGGGAGGGACAATGAGGGAGAGAATAACTGAGAATAGTTGTGGGAGATCATGTCGGTGACTAGTACATCGATAGAAGGGGACACGTTTTTCCCATTGGCTCTGGTAGCACAACATGGAGTTCCTGGTGGTCCGTTTGGACTACTCTAGAGGGTAGGAGATTTCTTTTACTAGGAGAACACCATCACCCGCCATCTGTGGTGCTAGACTAGGAGGTTGTTTGTGACAACTATTCGAGTGCTACTGGGAGAATAAGAAGGTTGCTACTATAAGGGTAATGGCACTGGACTTGCTCTAGGACTAGGTATAACATTGCAACATTTGCTTGCTATATATATTGTTTTTGACGCAATCTTGCTGTCTAGGGGAATCAAGTTTTATTTTTTTTGTTTCCACTTCCTTATATATTTCCCTGATTTCCTAAATATAGTATTAGAGCCTCGCCAATTTATGGTTATATGGATTTAAATCAATATGATCATATTTATTTCTATTGCATACAATGTGAATATTAAATTGGTTAATGTGCATATCTAATTAACTGCCACATACACTCTACAAACTAATATATATATACATATATATACATATACATATACAGATATATATATATATATATATATATGTATGTATATATATACATATACATATACATATACACATATATATATATATATATATATATATATATATATATATGTATATACACTACTACATAACCTACCTTTAGTGTCGGTTATTTAAAGCCTTTAGTGTCGGTTACTAAGCGAAACCTATGTGGGAGACACTAAAAGCTCACCCATTAGGCGTCGGTTCCAAAACCGACGCCCAAACTCTTCACACGCCACCGAAAACGCGCCATCATGGGACTATAGGCGTCGGTTATTAGGTAAGAAACTGACTCCCAAACCCTTCGCACCACAGAAAGGGCACCATCATGGGACTATAGGCATCGGTTATTAGGTAAGAAACCGATGCCCAAATCCTTCGCGCCACAGAAAGGGCACCATTTTGGGCACTATCAGTGTCGGTTTTTTACAAATAACTGACGCCATATATCTTTGCGCCACAGGAAATACACGCCGGTTATTTATATAAAACCGACACTATAACATTGTGTGTCGGTTTTTTTATAAATAACCGACGCCTATTGTTTTTTTTTTTCTGTCAGTCTGTAGACCTGCTGTGGCTGGTCGCAGGATGAGAAACCTGTTCAGTTCAGTTATGAACTGCAGGTTTTATGACATCCATTGATATCAGCCGACAACAGGCCACAAACCTGCAAAATTAACAACAAAAATATTCACACATGCATTTAGCAATGCAACCTGCAGTTCCATTTTATTTTCACACATTTAGAAACATTCATGTAGCTACCAATCTGTAGTTCCATTCATTCACATTCACACATGTAGAAACATTCATATAGCAACCAACACTTTCATTCATTTTCACTCAGACACATGTACAAACATCCAGACATGTAGAAACATTCACACATATATTATAATTCAGAAATTCATTTACAAAATATCATTGTTTAGTCATTATTCGCTATCAGGATCCCAATTATATTTTAAAGCCCCCACTATTTGTATGGCTGTTGCCCATTCTTCTCTTACTTCATTTAATTCTCCCATCGTATAGGGAGCATTTACATCTGGTAAGGCCTCTCCTGTAATGGGGTCAGCTTTAAACACCTGTAAAGAGAATAATGTATATATATATATAATTAATGAGCTATAAATAAGATTGATATATTTCGATCATATTATCTAATGAGACTATATAATACCTGAGCAATACACTCGATATCCAGTGCGGCATGTTTGATAATCATGTGCATATATCGCATGACATAGTATCCACATGCCCATCCGTTGTCTTGTGTAGCACACTATAAATTCAAACATACAAAATATTAAAAAATACAACTAATTAAGCATTGTTCACATAAATAATATATACATATATTGCAGTCGGGAACTTACTTTCACGTTCTTCCAAATTATTGGCTGGTTCATTTTTGTGGGGACCTTTCCTCCAGCCTTTTTGAAATCCTCAAAACCCCTACATGTTAATGTGACACAGAACATTGCAATTAAATAGTAATGTAATAACATATGTTAACGGATATGAAAATGAAATATTTCTCACCAGAATAATGCCATTTTCATTATGTGTCCAAATCTTGTATTAAATTTACTCCCCTTAGGATCTAGATAATACACAGTGAACATCTCGGGGGAAATAACCAGTAACTCCCAATGCCTACCCCTAGAGGTAAAAAAGTTAAAAATTAATAACTCAAAATCCACAATAAAAATGTAATTTTCTTAAGTCCAAATTATAATAAGCAAAATAAACTTACTCTACATTGAATGAAGCCATTATCACCGTCTTCTTATTTACAGCAAAATTTGAAAAAGCCTCACAGCAGTATTGTTGAACTGATGTAGGGTCTTTAGCTACTAGACTAATCAAAGATGAAATAAAAAACCCTACATGTTCGAATCCAAAATCTGCACATATGTTGTCTAAGTAGCTGCAAAATATGTATTAATTACGCATGCATTAATAAATAAGAAACCAGATCACCAGATCATACACAAGGTATATGGATGTATAAAGAATATCTCACCTTATCCATAGCTCTATCACAGATGTATTTAGCCAATCATATCGAAACAACTCCAAAATATCTTATATAAATAGTTTTGTTTCGTATGACTGACCTGTAGAATCTGAATCGGAAGAAACAATTATAGGGGAGTTTATATCATGTTCGCCTAACCATATTGCCATACCCCTATAGTTAGGACCTAACGGGACAGGTAGGTCCTGTGGAACCCAACTAGGTAATGTAGGAGGTGGAAGTGGAGGCCTAGATGTTGTGGGTGTCTTCTTTTTAACCTGTATATATATATAATTTCAGATCAACTGCCATCATATACATACACTAACGATTGAACGTAATGTAAATTTACCATACCTTTTCAGTAAAGAGGACATCCGCTTTTAGCCACAATATCACTCCGCCTACTGCCTCACCAAGCGTTTCACAATCTGGGTGGGCATATGGGAATGGAAGATCCATCCACTGGGAGAATATATGTATCGGGCTCACGCGAATCTAACCAACTGGTACTGGAGACCCGTGACACGTTTCCCCTGGTAGGGATGGGTAAGCCGACGCCTCTGCAACGACAAATTCTTTACTTTTTAGACGGCATGGCTTCAACCCCTACAAATTTTTGTGTAAAGAATGTTATATACATATATACATATCATCTTTTTTTGAAACGACTACAATTTCATATATACATATCATCTTGAATTAAAAAACTAGTTACTATGTCATAAAAATACTTACAGCGGATGTGCTAGGTGGTGGTTCTACAGGATTACTCCCAACCTCTGCAGTAGGAGTACGAGTAGAGCCTGCAGTAGGTATTGTCAGCTGGTAAGTGGCAGTCTGAGATGCCTGCCACTTTTTCATTGCTTCTTTGAGTTTTTCTTCGAGTTTCCTATCAAATAGCTTATCTACCTATACATGGATAAAAGAAACGTCAAATTCTAATTATTGAATTCTCTTTTACACTAACATTATAAAGAAAGAATATGTTACCTCTTCTTGTGAAAGTCCCACTTTAGGGACATGTTTGCGCTGGGATGGCCCAAAAAAAGATTTGATGCCCACACCAGTGCCTGCAGCCCTAACACATCCAAGATGCTCTGGATTACCCAGAGCAACTGTCAATTCATTCTTTGTTCCCTCAGGGATGAACTTGCCTTGTTTCCTCATCTCGTGTAGCTCCCGCTAATCACCAAAAAAAAAATTGTAATTAAGTAAACAGCACAAATAATCAATATTCGAATGATTGCTGTAAAAGTTGTATTTTACCATTTTTGCAGCCGCCTCAGCAGTTGCAACCTTCGTTATTTCTCCCTTCTTATTTTGCCTCCCAACTATCCAGGCATCATGGCGAGGCAGAGGTGTGCTACCTATGGTAGAGGACTCTTGAGTAGCAGCAGACTGAGTAGTAGCCTCAGACTGTAGTCTTTGGCGAATGCCTGCATACCCCTTTAGACCCATTGTGTGGTCATGCACATTCAGTGCACACCTTGATCTTTGTGCCTCACTGAGGTCCTAGTTAGTATGCACATTAATGATTTGGTTAGTAACACTAAATGTTAATCTTGAATAGGTGAATACAACATATATTAATTAATGAGATTGAGATTGACGCCTAATACCTTGAATTCATCAGTTTGTCTTCAAGCGACAAACGTGTCCCATTCTTCTTTGTCCAAGAAGTTCCATTGTTCAGTGGCTGTCTTCTTCCTCTTGTCAGCTTCTTTTATGTATTCTCGGGTGAGATTTGTCCTATAGTTCCTTAGGACTCTCCCACAGCGTTGCATCACACATTTACGATGCAACTTTTCATCCAATTCAAATATACTCTGCAAAATAGAATTGCTATTAACTAGTATCCAAAAATTTAGTAATCTACAAAATAGAATTGCAAATTAATAATAACTCACGCATAAATCCCTCCATATTAAGTCTTTCTTCTCCTTAGAAACGTTATGCCAAGAATCTAAGCGACAACCGCAATGGCTACGAGTAACAAACCCAAGATATGAAACAAATGAATTGCGATTCACACCACATGCATTTGCTGCATTATCAAAATCCACAACAAGTTTGGGTCCATTGCCCTTTTGCGCAATTAACTTCTTCATCATAGTGATGCCCCTTCTCTTGTCAACTTTTTGGTGCTGTTGATCAAGTGCCTCAAGTGCTTCCGATGGTACCTGTGCATCATCAACCTAAAATTTGACAAAATAATCACATTTACAAGATATAACTATAAATGGACATATAGATATAAATATATGATATATTTTTAAAACTTACATTGTGAGGTGGCGCATTGATGTCCTCACCCTCACGGTAATCATTAGCACGGTCATCAGGAGAATGGTCAGCCATCTGCAAATTCACATTCAAATTGTAAAGTTCACATTGTAAAGTAATTCAAATCGTAAAGCTCACATTGTAAAGTTCACATTCACATTGTAAAGTAATTCACATTATAAATTAAGCTCACATTGTAAAGTTCACATATTCAGAAAAATAAAAACGTATAAAACAAAACATATATACCTCTAATATTGCAATTTTTTATCAATTAACAATCCTTCATTGTGATCTCCGCGCACATATAAGTCATCATTAGCTTCAATATTTGTTGGTGTTGGAAACCCAACTGAGAATGGACTGGAGTCATCATACTTATCATAGTACTGTTCTTCATCTATAGGATCTTCAGTGAACTGTCTTTGACCATGAAGAACAACCGACCATTTATCATTTGCAGGATCATCGATATAAAATACTTGTTTCGCCTGTGATGCCAATATGAATGGTTCAGCCTTCTCGCCAATCTTTTCAAAGTTCACTAAAGTGAAACCCAATTCATCCACTATAACTCCTTTGGTGTTATCAACCCAATTACATTTGAAGAGCGGAATTCTGAAATCTATGTAGTCAAATTCCCATATGTCTTCAATGACACCGTAATATGACATTTTAGCTTCACGTGGACTCTTATCCTTTGCACTTGCAAAAAACATAGTCGATGCTTGAAGGGTGACCCCACTATTTTGGACGACACTCTTATCATCTTGGCGCTTTGTGTAATATGTGAATCCATTAATGTCATACCCTTCATAAGACATAACAGTCAACTTTGGTTTAAAGGTGAGGCATTTGATAGTTTCAGTAATATCATCTGGTGTTTGAGATACTTGATGTAAGACTTTATCTTCAAACCACTTAATAAAAGTCTTGTTATGCTCTCTAGCAAGCCACATTGTATTGACTCGAGGATATTGTCTTTTGATGAAATTGGTATGTTCCTCGATATAAATGTTCACTTCATCCATGTGGTGTAAAATATACAAATGACCTTGTTCCAACTGCTCACGGCTGATTACTTTCACACGTGAACCCAAAATTCTTTTGCCAAATAGCTCGTCAATATTCTTGTCATTATTAGGAGTGTCATTACCACTGAGAAAGTCATTGCAGAAATCCATAACCTCTCTCACCACATAACCTTCAATTATACTCCCTTCAGGCCGATAACGGTTTCAAACATCACCTTTAAAAACGCTCATGTATCGTTCAAAGGGATACATCCAATGCAAGAAAACCGGTCCCAAGATTTTCACTTCCCTAGTCAAGTGGACAACAAGATGTACCATGATATCAAAGAACGAAGGAGGGAAATACATCTCAAGATGACATAGGGTAACAACCACTTCTCTTTGTAAATTATCGAGAGTCTCAGGGTCAATAACTTTGCTGCAGAGACTGTTGAAAAAGAAACAAAGTCTGGTGATTGCAAACCTTACATGCTTCGGCAATATAGATCGAATTGCCACGGGCAATATTTGTTGCATTAGAGTGTGACAATCATGAGATTTAAGACCTATCAACTTCAGATCTTTCATTGATACCAATCTACGGATGTTGGATGAGTAACCATGTGGCACCTTAACATTTACCAAGCATTCACAAAAAGCTTTCTTCTCCTTTCTAGACAACGTGTAACAAGCGGGAGGTAAGTATGTTCTTTTATTACCCATTTCACGTAATTCTGTTAATTCTGACCTTATTCCCATTTCACGTAGGTCCAGTTTGGATTTTATCCCATATTTAGTCTTACCTGGTATATTTAACAGAGTACCAATGATGCTATCACAGACATTTTTCTCAACGTGCATTACATCGATACAATGTCTGACTGTCAAAGAACTCCAATAAGGAAGATCCCAAAATATTGACTTCTTCTTGAATGAAGAATTGTCACTCTGTGTAGTACATTGTGATCTCTTACCAAATTCATTGACAATGTCTTTTACTCTTTCATAAAAAACCTCCCCTGGTATAGGTTTAGGCGCACTCCGTTCCTCATTCAATCCATTGAATGCTTTGCACTTCCTACGATACGGATGGAATTCTGGAAGAAACCTTTGATGACCGAGATATACATTCTTACCGCCATGTTTTAGTCTTGTTGAATCAGTGTTCTCTTCACATATAGGACACGCTTTAGCTCCTTTGACACTATATCCAGACAAATTCCCATATGCTGGAAAGTCATTAATAGTGCAAAACAACATAGCATGCAAACGAAATGTCTCTCTTCGTGAAGCATCATAGGTCATCACACCTTCACCCCAGAGTTTCTTTAAGTCATCAATCAGAGGTTCAAGATAAACATCGATGTCATTTCCAGGTTGTTTAGGTCCCGATATCAACAACGACATCATTACATACTTATTTTTCATACACAGCCAGGGAGGAAGATTGTATATAACAAGCATGACTGGCCAAGTGCTATGTTGGCTGCTCAATGTCTCGTACGGATTCATACCGTCTGTACAAAGCCCAAGTCTTAGCTTCCTGACTTCTTCACCAAATTTCTTTGGGATCCATTCCCATTGGGCACAACAATTTCTTTACCTGGTATGTTGAGATTGGCAACTCGTTTCCTTCAGGAAGCATTTCTTTCAACAAAGACAACAATTACGTGAAGCTTTTGTCGCTCCATCTATTGTTAGCTTTCAACTTATACAATCTCAACACAGCGCTAAGCTTCGTAAACTTAGTAAAACCTGTGTATAACGGCATCTCAGCATCATGCACAATGTTTCTAAAAATGGGAGGTGGATCGGTGTGCTCTACCCCACAACTATCCAACATCGCATCAACGATGTCTACTAGAAATGGTTCATTCACATCTACGTCATCGTAGGCAATTTCTTCTTCCACACAAGCACTGCTATCGACATCCACTGGTTTCGGGTTTGAAATCTCTCCATGCCAGTGCCATTCTGTATAGCCTTGTATAATCCCATTGCACATGACATGAGTTTTGATTTCGTCACCAGTATTGACTTTCAAGTTATTACCGCAATGCCTACATGGACAGTAGAACCTATCTCCAGGTTGTTTCCTATGTTCCTCGGCAAATCTAATAAACTGGTCAAGACCAAAAATAAACACTAGGGTGCAGCGACTGCGAATCGACATCCATGATCTATCCATTCTATGATCAAAGAGAAAACAAGTATATATTAGGACAAGATTAGGGTCTAGGGTTAACAAATACATGTGATGTCATTCTTATATATAATAAATGTGTACCACTTATCCCATTCTTGAATACCTAATCTCACTAGTAAGTGTATAATGTGTATTGGGTTTTCAAGAAAATTTCGGCAGCAATTCCCCGCTGTTCTCCAAGTACATATGTACTTAGAGAACAAACGGGGAAATGCTGCCGAAATTTTCTTGAAAACCCAATACACATTATATACACTTACATCCTAAGCGATATTAGGTGTTCAAGAACAGTCCCAAACCGGGGGCTATCCAAGATTTACTCCTAATGAGTAAATCTTAGATGGGTTTCTAGGCCAACAAATAATGTGTTGTCATTCTTATACCTAAAATCCTAGTTCTTCAAGTTAGGGTGATTATTGATGTCTTTAAAAGCATGATTGGCAATTTAGGGAAAAGTTCATCATTTACATTCCAAGCATGTCACATGTGTGCATTACAGTTCATCATTAAGCAAGAAGGTGATTAGGATTCTCACCAAGAATATAGCTAAACTATTAAACAATGATTATAGCTAAACTATTAAACAATAGACTTGCCACACATAAAACATCCTATACAACTATAAAACAAAAAAGTATTAAGTATATATGCATGATACAATAACTATTTTGCATCACATTACAACAGACTTATCATTGATACCTTACTAACTTATTGCTACATTTACATATCATCACTTGATCAAAAATTACAGAAATACATTTAACCAAAGTATGCATTCTAAAATCTATGTCATGATTAGTTACATGTAATTTACTTGGATATACAGCAGTACCCGATTACTATGTCTTACATACAAAGTATGCATATTAAATTAACTAAGGCTTATCATAGAACATGTATTGTATAGACAATAGAGGATTCAGCTCAGTAGAAGCACAAAATCAGTACCTATACCCTAAAATCACACCTTTTTAGCATTTA
Organism: Alisma plantago-aquatica; assembly: GCA_963693085.1. Taxonomy (NCBI): domain Eukaryota; kingdom Viridiplantae; phylum Streptophyta; class Magnoliopsida; order Alismatales; family Alismataceae; genus Alisma; species Alisma plantago-aquatica. The sequence continues at coordinate 180,346,736 of OY856415.1, forward strand.
TTCTAATAGGTTTATGTACATCAATATGTGTATGAGCCCTAATTAAAACTGATTCTCATAGGAAGTAAATAAATTAAAAAAAATGCTCAGCAACAGCCTAGGCGTGCCTTGGCACCACCCAAGCAGCCGCCGGAGCAGAGGAAGAAGGAAGAAGGCAGGGCGGGCACCTTGAGGGAAGATGAGCAACAGCCGGAGCAAGACCTAGCAGCTTCCAGCGGCGAGGAGAGGAGCGGCGGAGAGGGCGGCGAGGCTAGGAGAGATAGCTGCTACCGGCGGGCGAGCAGCGATGGCGATGAGAAGAGGAACGCTGACGAGCACAGAGCACAGAGGGCCGGTGAGCACGGCGACAGCGGCGTGGAGGATGCAGCGTGGAAGGAGCACGGCGGCGGAGCACGAACGGTAGCAGGGAGCGGCGGCGGCGATAGGGAGCAAGAAATCTCCGGACCTCCAAGTGAAATCGGGAATGAAACATGGAAAGGGGAAGAATCGGTCGCGCTGGTGAGCTATTAAGTTGACAATAAGTGTTGGTTATTTAAAAAAACCGACAACTAAACCAACAGTGTTAGTTCTTTTCCAAAAACCGACACCTATACTACATTATAGTCATCGGTTTTTGAGTAAAAGACAACCGACAACTATTCCTCTCTCGCGAATACACTTTAGTCGTCAGTTATTTAGTTAAGAACCGACGCCATATGTAAAATATTGGAGCCAATTTTTTCGCTGGAATTTTGGTTTTGGCAGTTGAGTTTAGGTGTCAGTTGTTTATTAATTAACCGACACATAATAAAAGTGGTACCCATGTCTGGTCGACCTTCATAGATTGGATGTCGGTTTATGTTATCAACCGACACTGTAGAGTTTAGGTGTCGGTTTTTGTATACAACCGACACCTTGAAAAGTGACTTTATAAGCCATTTATGTAGTAGTGATATATATACATATATATGTGTATATATATATTAAATTTACATCCGTCACCTTAAAATTGGTTTTGATGATGGATGTGAAGCATGGTTATGACAAAAACCCCAAATTTTTGTGTGCATGGTTGTGGTTGTTTATCCTATTGTTACTCAGTCTACATACTGAGTCTCTCTCTCTTTTCCAAGTAAATTAATGATCCTCTTCCTATTTCCTCTCAAATGTAACTTGAGGTTTTCCCTTATACAATATAATAAGAAATAGGATAATTTAAATTATGTATCATCATGAGAAGATGTTATGCACAAAGGTGAACCGATCAGCTTGTGTGACGTACCGATCGACTGGAGGACTGAGGAGGCCATTCGATAGGAGGATGAATCGATCGAATGGTAGCCCAACCAACTGACTAGTGTAGTCTAGATACCTGTTCGACTTGAGAATCAAATGACCATTTCAAGACACCAACTGAATGACCAGGAGGCTAGCCGACCAATTCAAGAGATGAAATGATTATTCCTAATTGGTTCAAGAATAATTCTTCATCAATAAATAGGTTGCATATGATGTGGACCATAGGTGGTAGTAGTTCCTTGTGGCTCCAAGGAAATATAGTAGTATGGCCATAACCATAGATTGTGTGTTTTAATTATTACATGTTTCCATTTGTGGTTATAAATATTATATGGTATATACTAAGTATGTGGTAATTGGATATGTATGTGTATTTATATATAAAATCCCTCAATACAATATTAAGTCTTAGATTCTTTCCATAAGTATCACACATGAAAAACTTGATAGACTAAGCCTGGGCAGCCCAAGGGTGGTTCCATGTCTATCTCGTGGAAGTGTGCTGGTAATAATGGGAGCCTACCAAGTAGGGTGCATTACTATCATGTTGGATTTTGGGTTAGGCTTACCTATCTATCCTTAATGATATTAAGCACCAGAGGCCTGCAAATGACTGTGGCAAAGAGTTGCACATATTATGTATCCAAAAATTGCATATTATGCAATTAGCAAATGTTTCCTACCTTAATAATTGACTATGGACGCTGGAGTTGGTTGGGTAATAGTTGAATTGTTTTGGATCTTGGCTCACTAGAAGATTGTATGCTACAATCTAATGATTTGATACATGTTGGTGATGAATTTGAAAAAAATTGTGTGAGTGATAATTAATTAAAGGCCTAATTAATATCATTAATTTATAAAATCAAACAAATGAAATTTTTTTTGAAAAAGTTGCAAAATTTCTTTTGTAGACAAATACGTTATTATTGTGATTATTCCTTGAGCATGACAATACTAAACGATATGTATGTGCACATCTGGTTAAGGACTTTGAGAAGTGTTCTCAACCTGTAGTAAAAGCTCTTTGTCCTTGAAAGACCAGAGCTAGTGGAAGCTACTCCAAAATGCACCAAAGGCTAATATGGATTCTATATGGATCTAAAAGTTCATATGATGAAGTTATAGGTGTTCCAATGATTGATGACTCAGTAGAGATATTGTGACAACAATGGAGCTAATTGTTACGCAACGAATATAAGATACCATATAACAGAGGTTTGATCTCAGAGCGAAGGGATAAGAAATGTGCAATATAACGACTATAAGCAAAGTGTTGCTAACCCGCTAAATCAGCACTAGCGCGACAGAAGCATGTTGTACATGTTTAGGTCACTAAGGATGAGATCCGTTGGTGATTGGCTCTAAGTGGGAGTTTTTTGGTAAGGTATGACCATAGAGCCAATCTTATAATGATTGTCATAGCATAAAGGGTTTTATTAATCATACCATAAATATATAAAAGGCAAGCTTCCAATTCATATGTTTTGCTTAGTTATGAGATAATGAGGATACATAGTAAATGTCTAGAGAATTATATTACTCAATGACATATGTTGTCAAGTTCCTATCCTTGTGATGAGATCATATGGATGTCAAGTTTCCATATACATATTATCATTATGTCCTATGTTGTCAAGTTCCTATCCTTGTGATAATATCATACATATGTCAAGTGTACATATACATATTCTCATTATGTCCATGATCAGTTGTTATTGTGGAAGGTTGATAGACAACAATAACACATAAGATCAGAGTGTGATTTGGTTGATGGATAAATATTATTATTCATGATACAAAAATATCAAATCAAGCTTACAAATACATGTTTGACAATAATTATCAGACAGACCCACCTTGAGAGTGACACATGGTTTTCTGGTTACAGTCATCTCTCATAGTAAAGGTGGTAATTGTGATTCTTAGACTTGAAATCACTACACTCATCACATGTCGTTGGGTACTCTTTAACATCATCAAACACAGTCCTGAAACATGGGTTGTTATAACGGTGATGATTGTGTGACTTTGACACATGGGGATAGACTGTGAGTGATGAATATGGGATTTGTCCCTCCTATTGGAGTATGATATCCTGGCCACTTGATTACCGAGATTGAGAAATGAATGTTCATGCACATGTGAATCAATGTATGATATTGATGTCACATTATCTTAGATAGTCTACTCCTGGTTCAAGAAACATGGATTGAACGTTGAGAGGATGACCAACCATGCCTCGAGTTCATCTTAGATATTCTAGATAAAGGAATTATACAATCACTGCAACACCTTACATGGATTGTAGGTTGAAGTTGTTAACCAACTTTCCATTACACTTGGGTAACACAGATGTGAGACTAAGCACCACACTTTTCTTGTGATGTCATAAGATAACTATGGACATTCACTGTCAGCATGATATGGGACCTACATGGTCACACACATAGGAACTCATATAGAAGAGGAGTTTGATCTTGAAAGATGATTGGTTTGATTACTTAAATGTTTAGGTATTCAATTCATGCAACTGATTGCTTGAATGGCTGACCAGGTCTTCCAATCAACCATCTCACTGAGTCAGACATCCATTTGGGCAGCCAGATGGGCGTCTCATGTAGTTGAGACGGTAGTTTGGGGGTCAGGTTGATTGGATATCGATTTGGCTAAGTTTTACCCTTGAACTGATCGGTTCAATATGATTGAAGTGACCGGCTCATCTCAACTCACCAGACTACTGCATGGGTAAGTAAGATGGGTGTCTCTCTGGTGAGACAACTCGATTGGAATGAAAGAACATTCTGGAGTTTTCCGAACTCATTTCAATTGCACATACTTAGGGTGCAAGTAAATTAATGTGTGACCTCAATTAGGAAACAATTTTCTAATTCATATCTGACTGGGAAAGAGCGACGACCATCTGACATCCCAGACAACTTTTTCACTTAGTGAAATGACCGTCTCAGCTTAAGAGATGATCGTTTTGATTGACGCAAGTTGTGAATCTTCTAGAATTTTTGTGAAAATTCAAGATCTTCTGGTCCTTTCTACTCCCGATTTAGTCCCGCATTGGTTGGGGACTGGGAACCTTGACCCTAGCCTCTACTATAAATAGAGGGGTACTGGGGGTTTTCCAGAGCACAACACAGATAACTAAGAATCAGTTCCTCTAACAAGTGTAGTTCTCTCTAGTTGTGGTAACAATGAGAGCCTAGGCAAGTCCTACCTGAAATGGAGGGATAGCCAATGAGAGAGAACAACTGAGAAGTTGTCATTGTGGGAGAGCAGGTTGGTGACTAGTACACCAACGGGGAGGACAACACCTTCATGTCCGTTCTTGGTAAACGACATGAGTTCTAGTTAGTCTATGTGAACTACTCTAGAGGCAGGAGTCATTTAGCTGCTGCTCGGAGAGCAAAGTCAACCTGCAGTCTGTGGCTAGACAACTGGAGTCATTGTAGAGGTTGCACATATGCTTTTTACGGTGAAGACCAGAAGCTGCAAAACCTCCATTAAAAAGCAACTTATCAGTAGTTGCAAAGAAGTGAGTATTGTCACTGGACTTTCTACAAGACTAGGTATAACTCATTAAAACCATCCATTCTATTCATAGTAGTTGACACGATCTTACTGTATTGGGGAATACAAATAGATATATTTTTTTATTTCCACTGCTATACTCTATGCACGTATTTCCCACCAATAACACATAATGTGCGATGAATTGTGCATTCCCTTGAACTATCCTCATTGGTTACAATGATGTAATGCTAATTATGTAGTAAATAAGTTTCACTTGATAGGTCCTCATTGGTTATTAAAAGAAAATAACCAATGACTAATAATTTGTCCTCAGTTTTATCAATGACTAAATAGTGAAAATGACGACATATCCCATTAGTTTTCTACAAGTAACCATCCAAGCATGTATATGTAGTCAATTATTTTGAAATAATGATATGATATGTCTGTTGTTTTGTATAGCAGGTCTGCAGACCTACTATTTGGCTGCTAGCTGGTCTGTTGCCAGTAGTTCATCAAAATTGAAAGTTCAGTAGAACTGCAGGCCTCAACAAGCATGACATTTTAACAACAACAAGGAAAACTTGCAATAAGAAACTTATATAACACAAATACATGTGTTTGATACAATATGCAAAAACATGCCATACAACCTCTTCAGATGCACTCACATATGCATGAACTCACAGTTCAATTGATTCATTTCTCAACCACAAATTAAAGTTCACACATATGAATGAATACATGTCATTGTCCCCCTCATGCACTTCACATTTAATTCACACACTAATGTAGGAATAAATATCAACATCAGTTGCCACGTAGTTTAAGTCAACAAATGTATAATAGTATAACAAACAAAAATCTGACATCCAATTTTGAACTACTAAAATATCATTCAACCCTCCCTATTCTCTGACAAGTCCACATATTTGATGATGTAGTCTACTCACTGTTCGTGTAGGTCACTCGCTTGCTCCAATGTATAGGCTTTAGTAGTGTCAAAAAATTACAAAGAGAAGCAAACATAATTATAGTTAGATTTGATTGCATATATTATCAAATGAATTTACTTCATTAATTTATGACACAAGACTAATAATATTACCTTCTCTATAGATTTTGATATGTGTCATGTGTGTCACAGAATCGTTCTTACCCCAATCTCAATCCCACTGCCTAGACATTGGTAAAGGGATTGAAGCGCCTCTCTCTAAGTGGCCCAAAAGTATCTCACACACTAGCTTATACAATAAGAAATAATAACTCATAAAATAAGAGATTTAAAGAACTAACCAACCCAAATTATGATTTTGCAAATTTGTCCTTGTCATCAGTGTTTGTCAAGAGAGGAAGAGATCTAGTCAATTATTCATAATGATCCATTTGGCTTGCCTAAAATCAGGTAAATCAGGACACAATCAATCCAAATGTATCTGTATGCTTTGTAAAGAACAAGTAATGAACAATTGAAAACATTTATAGAAAAATATAGTACATGGCAGGACTTATAAGCAAAATATTCAACAAGAATTTTTCAAAACAACATTTACCTGCCAAGAGTTTTATTACAACTTTCCCAGTATGATGATATCAAGAAGCATTCCTATATTTGTATGTGGCTCCATCACCCCAATAAGATGGGGGAGGTCACCTAGATCCATCTCTCCATATGAGGTAGGAGGTCAATTGACATGTACAAGTTTGAGATCAATTGAATTGTACAAGTTCCACCCTTAGAATGAGGAGGTCTCTTTTACTCAATATCAACAAATATTACTTGATGTCATAATGGGCAATATCATTTATGTTTTCAGTTTATTGCAAACTAAAATATAGAAAATTCGAAGACTACTCACTAGGGAACATTGTAGCTCAAACAAATACATAGCCAAGATTTTCAAGAGGTCCACACAAGTATCATTTAATAACACTAGTCTGTTCAAAGAGGAATCAATTTAAAAGCGTACCTTTCATTGAAAATTAGAGTATGATCATGAGAGTAAAAGTAGGGTCAAAGTAAACCCTTACACAAAAGTGAGTATTCATGCATTTGTATTATGTTCAAGATATGGAGATGTCACTAGTACCATAGATTAGTTTTCTTAGGTCTCATTATAGTTCTTGGGTGTGGTATCCCATTCTTGACCAATATTTCAATCTATCAAGCTTTTAAGGTCTAATCACTATGTTCTAACATCATATAATGGATATCCACACTTAATCTATAATGAGCACTGATTCCTAAATCACTCTCAAGGGTGAGCTCCAGGGTTCTAGATCAGGTATTACATAAGATTTTGAACACTTATAATCTCAATAACACAATTTTAGGGTTAAATCCAGTCATCAAGCTTAATCGTCATTTTATGGAATTGAAATCATATTCAAGAGTAAACAAGTCAATAAATATAGATCTAGATTCCTCACTAGTCAAGTCATGATTTTAGAGTCTCAAGATACTCATATGAGTCAGATATTAGGGTTTTCAAAGTTTAATCATGATTATTGAGTCATTTGACAAATTATATTAGAAAGAGATCAAAGTCTAGGTATATCAGTTATAATCATGTAGAATTCAACTTCACAAGTATTATTAAATGATTTTTTGGGTTTTTATGATTAAAATGGACTATTTTTTATAATTTTTGGGCCTACCAAGCATTTTCTATGATTTAATCAAGATTTGGGTATTTTTGTGTATTATTTGTGTGAGAGAGGGTTATACCTTAATTTCTTGAAAAAATAGGAGACTTTGATCTGTAGATTGGCGGCTGAGATCGAGCCACTCATTTTATGGGGTAGGCGGTTCACACGGCTAAGGGTCAGGTATGATCCTTGATTTAGCTGGTTTGAACCTTAGTTTTGCTGGTTCAATCCCAGTGAGATCTACATTGGGTTGGTCGGTCTGCAACCTTTCCCTCCTACACAGACCTTCACATGCGGTAAAAATATGTCGTGGAGATCTCATGGATTCTATGCGAGCTTGGGGGTAGTAGGAGATGAGGAGGGAAGAAGTGGTGTCACCCTACACCTTTGCAAAGAGGATAGGGGTGGGAGTTTGAGGAGAGGTAAGGAAGATACGATATGCCCAATGCGAGATGTTGATGGTGCCTGTGACAAAGTGGTTTTTCTGGCTTAATTCCGAGGATGGAAATTCTTTTAAGGTGTGTAGGATGTGATGGAGTGGAATTTTGAAATCCTAAAATGTCCAATGACGTAAGTGAAGGCATACATGTTGAGTTGTTTTGAGAATCCCAAGTGTTCTAGTAAAATTAGAGTGTTGATTGAGGTTTATATAATGGTATAGATCCATAAGTTTAGGCCTACTTGGGGAATTTAATTGAATGGTTTAATAGTTGATTTTTGTCAACAAATTGGAGTAGAATGTACCTTGAGAGGTAGGGAAGATATGGTTGAAATTTGGTGGCAATTAGATGTTCCTATAGGAAGTTATGAAGGTATGAAATTTGTGAAATAATGTGCATTATTGATTTTGATCAGCCTAAGTGGTTGATTAAATAGGTGTCACGCCCCCTCCTAATCAAGTTGGGTCTGTGTGGCCAAACCCTAGCCCTTGAAACCTAATCTAGAAGCACAGTCCCTTGACTTGAGTGGTCCGTGAATCTGGTCTCATGAAGGACCTGTTGTAGCTGTTGGATGTAGCTTGGACGGCACTGAGCTCATCTCCAAGCTCCGGCTTTGGAGGAGTCATGGAGCACTGAGACGAGCAACCATACACACATCCACGATCTCTGATAGTGGGGTGATTGGGGCGGGAAACTAGGCAGTTGTCTTCAGACTGGGATGATCTCACATTTGACCCCTCATTTGGGATACGAAGTCACCTAACGAAAGAGCACCACCTTCTTCTCCTACCCATCTCTCCACCGCTTTTTGCAGGTAGTGGCTTAAGGAAAGGGAAGGAGTTAGAGAGGAAATCAGAGGAAGATGTGTATATGGGAAGGATGGTCGAGATCAAAGGAGTTTCTTTAAGGTGTTTTTATGGGCTGTTATAATGGTGACGTGGCTGACGAAGTGGAGGTTGTCCGGGGATGAGAACTAAGATCGGGGGTGGTCTACGAGGCCTTGCCGGCATGGTTTGAGTATAGAGATGAGTTCCTGTGGACATTGCATTGTTGTACGGTGCTTTGTCTTGGTTTTTGAGGGACTGGGACCGTTTTTGCCTCTTCTACACCTCCGCAGATGATGCTAGCTATGGAGATTTCACAAGGACGGAGATGTAGAGGCTCAAGGGAGCACCTGGGAAGACGTGGAGGTGCAGAGGATGTTGTCGGAGATTTTGATGGTCTTAGGACTTGATGCATGGAACCTCTGCTCCACTGATTGCTCGCCAGAGCTTCCCCAGTCAGGCAGCGGTGCCCTAGTGGAAGGGGAACTCCACAGCCGATCCTTGGGAGGTGAGCAGCCGTGGAGATCCGATGGTCAACGACGAAGACTATGGTGTCCATGGGGGCTGGAAAGGAGCACCTTCATGGGGTGCATCACTCACCGGAGGAGCACATCGTGACGATGGCTCTATTTCTATCTCATGCGAACAGATCACGTGGAATCATGAGGAGGAAGAGGAGCGACCGGTCCAAATGCCTGAACCGACCGATCAGGCCTCAGAGCCAGTATGGGAGAGCCGATTGCTAGAACCGGTAACATGTCGCCACTGGATTGGCCAAAAGGTAAGAAAGTATCAGAAATACATAGATCTTCAATAATTCACAGTAATTAGCTCGAGAATCAGAAAAATATAAATAATATACCAAAATTCTCAAAAAAATGAGCAGAACACAGTCAAAGAATCATATCAGGCTTTTGATGCTTAATACTCTATGATATCATGTAAGACACTTTATACTTGTTTCATGAGTAATAAATATCAAATGATGATATAAAATTATGGAAAAATGTCAGTAGATTCATAATTATTTTTATAATGCATATGATGTCATATATGGTCATGTTGATGTAAAAAAGCATATAATTTGCTTTATATGGCTAATTAGGGCTAATAACCCTAAATAAAATGCAATAAATGCACACATGCTCAATAAATGATGAAATTTACAGAGTAAGCTCATATCAATATATGCAACACCAGTTTTAATTATGAGATCATGATGATGTATATAATCCCTATTATATTAAGATGAACCTTGAAACATGTGATGAAACCCTAATTTGAGTAAAACATGTAACTTAGTATTAATATGTATAAATAATGATATGGAACCTGATATTCAGATTATGTATCCTAATCTAGAACATAACATCAGTAAGATAATTCTAAGATAAGAATACAAGTAAAAGTGGGAATACCTTAATGGGATGTAAGATGATGAGAACCTGATGATAGTATGTGATCTTGTCTTTATCAGGTTTAAAAAAGATTTAGATGACGTCAAGAATATGTGATGATTAGGTTTCTCTTGATCAAGGTATGCCATTACCTCTTACTTGGCTTATTATACATTATGCTTGTGTTATATGGTAATAAAGATTTGGCATATGTTATTGATTGAAATGATTGTCTTGTATGATATGTTGCTTGAATTTCCATATGTATTGCTATGAACACATCAAACATAATATATCTGTTCCATTATATGAAAGCACCAACTCTATAGCAGTGTGCTTGGAAGTGACCGAACTCTTTGGTAGTGGTCACATAGTACATATGGAAGCACCAACTCTTTGGTAGTGTGCTTGGACCCAACTCTTTGGTAGTGGTCACATTGTACATATGATCCAACTCTTTGGTAGTGATCATAAAGGCATTAATGCATTCAACTCTCAGATAGTAAATGCATGAATGATATAATAGAAATTATGCTTAAAATATTTGTTCTCTTTTGTTAATGAACATCTTTGTGGAAGTATACACTTTTCTTATATTCTTCTGTTACTGCCAAGTATTAGTTTTATCTTGTTGCCAAGATATGATGAGAGGTATATAAAAGACACGTAAGCATACTCAGTACAATATTCTTGAATATTGTGCTGATGTGTACCACATGTAATCTTTTGTTTAGGTTGTGGTTATGCTTTTGAAGATCTAGGATAGTGAGAGTTGTATGGCGAGCTGATGTACAGGTGGAACTGTTGTTTTAAGATCCTGTAGTTTAGTGGTAGTACATGTATATGTAAAGTTTGCTATTCAATATGTAATATCAAATGTTGTAACAATTCATGTTGTAATTATATTTTGAATGGTGATCATATGTTGTATGGTTTGTTTATTGTTCATGTGCATGTACTACTGATTGTTTCCTTCTGACTTCCTCTAATTTTCTTCTTCTTAGCCTAGTGTGTGGTGTTTCAATTGGGATTCTCGCTGAGGTGAGGGTTTTAATTTGGACGTCACACATCATATTAAGTTTTATAAAATCCGGGGGCGTCACAGTGCCACTCAAGCAAGGAGGAGAAATAGAGGGTTGGGGCTAGGGTTTGGCTAGATAAGGCTTTGGTTGAATCCATAGCTTCTAGAGTGAGAGTGTGAGGGAGGGAAACATTTTGATGGTGTAATGGTTAATTAATGTTGGTCAAAGTTGGGTTCATTCGGTGCGACACTACTAGATGAGCAATTCTATGCAATTAGAATTACATAGAATTGCGAATCTCGATTGCACTAAGTTGATTGCCCATTTTGGTTCCATAGTCTCCTCCATGCAATCAGTGGGAGATATATGATGAACCTTTGGCTACTAGATCATGCCTTGATCTGGGGGGAACGGATGCAAGGGCTAGGATTCACCCCTCCTACAGTCTCCAGATCACTAACTTGGAAAAGGCCCAAAAAGAAAAAATAAAGGGATTTTTAGCATAGAACTTCAAGAATTCGTAGAAAACTATAGAAATGTCCAAATGAGATGTAATTTGGACTATAAGATTACAAAAATGTGAAGAACATTTAGAAAATGTTTGAGAACCAAAATATAAACATACATAGACAAATGTACTTCTTTGGATAAAGTGGTATATTAACCAAATACAAAGTGTATAAAATCCACACTGATCATTACATTTCGAATTTGAATGTCAAAATTGATCAAAAATGGTAAGGAATACTAAATTGAGTTCATGTGTAAACCTCATGAGTGAAAATTGAAATCAAACAAAAATTGGGGAAAATTTAGTTTATCACAATGTGTGTGACAATCGTCTACACATACAACATCATGTTATATGCACATATCCAACCATTCTCTTGTTTATGACACTACATATTTACAATTACATTAATAAATGTAATTAATTTGAGTTTTTAATATATATGCATTGAAATGAGAAGCCTACATCAACACTTATCCTAGCTATTGATTTCTTTTTGTATCTACTTTCCCTCCACTTCTACAGAATGCTTTCACACCCATATAAGTTAAATTATTGTATATTTTGCATTATTAATCTATCATGTGATGTAAATATTAACTAATATGTTGAGAATGGAAAAACTATACTTACATATGAATCACCAATTTCATTGGGTGTCTCACATTTGGCGTTAGTTTTATACCTGAATGATAAAAGAAATACACATTATAATACTTGGAAACAACCACTAACAATTACCAATGCTTATTTATGAGTAATAGAAGGCAAATAAAATAAAAATTAAATTCCAAAACAAATGTATCCTTAAGTTAAAAAAATAAGAAATAAGCCCAAAATTTACAAAATGTTGAATGGAGCTATAATCATGCTCCTGGAAGCACCTAAAACTTCAACACAGTAGTCACATAATCTTTGATGCCACTCAGATCTCTAACTACATCACTAATCATTGATGGCATTAGAAATGCCACTTTTGATATGTCGAATAAGCATCCTCATAATATAAATGATTGATAATATATATGCAATAAGAAATTAATATGTAAGAAAATATTATAAAATGTGTATTCTTCACATATGATGAGGTATTTTGAGTCATCATATCCAAAGTTCAATCAATGATGCGTTCATACATTGATACTGAAATAGCTTAGAAACATTTGTCATCACTACAATAATGTCGCGATCTATACCTATGACCTCCTCAATAAGGTCGATTACCATGTTATCTAATTTCTCTATATTGTCTAACCATATTATCAATGCCTTATAGTTACGGCCTAAGGAGTCAAACAACTATGGAATAAAATGTGTGGGTAGAGACTTCAGAACCATAGAGGGCTTCTTAACTTTTGTGGACTGCATGCATTCTCATATTAGTAAAGTCACATTTTACCTCTCTGACTCAGTGGCATTTGGGTGCTCGTATGAGAAGGTACATCTGTGGCAACTTGAATTCTCTCTCTCCTATATTGTATGCTTTCTCACTTATGAATTGAATTTATTACTCATTTTAATATCAATATTATAATGAGAGTGTTTTGATACCCCAATTTAGTCACAGAAATGATCAATATCACTAACTGTGACATTATAATGCCTTTTGAACTATATACCTTTCCTCAATGGATCACCATATTGCAAGGTATATTGAACCTCATCACAGTGATCTTTATGTTCGCCAATGTATGTCATGTTTTATAGGATACAATTGTGAATCCAAATATGCAAAAATCACTTCAATAGGAGGTTCATAGCCCAAGTTTTGATCTTTTAAAATTCGATTGAATTTCACATGTTATGTTCGATTTTAATTGGATTTTAGCCTTATAGAGCCCAAACTTGGGGCGCGGCCGAGCAACCACCACTTACAAAGGGAAAAAACCTAACCTGCCCTTTCTTTTGACCATTAGATCATAGATCCTGATCTGACAGCTCATAGGTTATCCTCTACCTTGGTCTTTACAATTGTAGCAGGGTTGCTTTGGAGCAACCAATCAACAGATTTCTCACCCCATTTTGAGCAACAGAGATACCAGAATGATTCATTTCTCCTTCCACTTTCTTCACCCCATGTTTCCATTCTTCCTCATGACCCAAAACACTAACTAAACCCCCATCTCATTCATCCAACCCTACCGAAGTCATTGTGGATAGGGAGTTCTCTTCCCTCATCTAGTGGCCTTCTTAGTCTTTTGTGTTGTCATCCAACTCGGAGAATCCAAGCACATCTAGACATCATCCCCTTGTGCTTGGATGAGCTCTGCTTCCTTCCTTCATTGCGAGCTCAGGTTGTGGTGCTGCCTTAGGTCGCATGCACCACGATCTCACTTGTGAAAGGGAAACGAGCGGGTCAATGGTCAATAATAGTGGGACCCACTGATGGGTTAGTTCAGAATTAGGCCCTAGTCTATCTCTCTCCCTCTCATGTCTAGAGGTAGATTGGTCAACGAGAGGCTAAACTACACATATAAAAAAATGATCCCAAGGTTCATGATCTAGATCGTTGAGCAACACATCAACATCTTATGCATTAATCAAGGTAACACCAAAGGTGGATTTCATAAAGTTTCTATGTAAAGTTTTTAAAATGCAAAACTCTCTCATCCTTTGGCCAAAATAAATGAACCAATATACCAAATTGATCAATTCAACAAGTCCTAAAGAATGAACATATTTCCAGACCCAGATTGTTCTTCCAATTCCCTTATATTGCTAATATGAGATCTTCAACTACCTTGACCATATGTGATGCATGATTATACCTAAAGCTTAGATCTTCATGCTCAATCTTCTTTGTGATCCTAAAATCAGTATAATGAATGAAATTTTATGCATTAGGAAAGACATAATCACCCGTCATTACTCTTGATGACTCTTATAGCATAAATTTTCTTATTTACCTTAATGATGAACTTGATTCTAAAATGGCAATCTTCGTCCTAAATGACATAGACAACACAAAAATCAATAACCATATGATTGCATGTAACATGTATGTCCAAGATCACACTATTTCTTTCTTGTCCACCTCATATTACCTTATATGCAAATTTTAGACCCTTTTTTATGCTTGTTATAATTTGATAAAATGATAGTGATGATCTAATTATGCATCAAATTCTCTTATACTCTTGAGATTAGAAATTTCAAGATGCTTTAGAGACATTAATATATAGGTTTAGTCTATTTTGTTGTATGGTGATGTATGTTCTCAAATCCACTGGTGTTGACCTTGTATGTCCACTTGGGGCTTGCACGTCTTTCTTGTACCTTAATCCTGGCATAGATCCCAAATGTCATGTCATATATGTGTAAATCACAAAATGTTCTTCCTCATGATCACTATGTTCTGGATGTCCCACTTGGGTCATATGTTAGACCCTAATGATATAAGTCATATATGTTGGAAATTGAATGTATGTTGATATGAAGGTACCATGTTTCAACAATGATGCCTAGACCCTATGGGATATCTACCCAACATTGTTTATGCTTCTTATGTTCTAATCTTGCTGATCTAAATGATCTAATAAGCTTGGATCTCATGACTTGTTGAAGTACAACCCTCCTTGCCCTAATATGGGTCTTTTAACCTATAATGTGCAGAAGTGACTTAAACCTTTTAATGATCATAATGAATGAATGGAACATCAAAGTGATATGAATCTTGACCAAGACCTTTATGATGACCTCTAAATCAAATAAATATCATCTAATGCACTAGTAACAAACTTAGATCCCAACTTGGCCAAAACCCTATAGTGAGGCTTGTCAGGGTTAATGATGAGAATCTAATGCATGTATGCAATCTTGTACTTAACCAGGTGTTGTTTGACATCTAGATTGTCAAGGAAAGGTAATGAAATCTCTAAAATTAGATACAGGCTTTAAAATTCATATGATATGGCTTTCTTTCTTGAAGTATGATACATATGTATGCTTGTTCACTTGCTAAATTATAGCCATGTAGTATTCTAGTATTGTACTCAATGTTTACCATGCTATCGTTGTTTTACAACTTCCAAACATAATATAGAAACTCCATTATACAAACTTCATGCACCTGCCTAATGTTTTGGGGCAATGACATAAGTTTGGGTGACCTACTTGATTTACCAAGATCGGGTGGACCATGTCTATAAAATAGTTAGCTAATTTTGAGCACTCTCTTAAACTCTTATAGTGAGAAGTTGTCCATAAAAGGCCTTAAGATAACATGATATTGATGAATAGATGAAATGATGGTATAAATGGAGTGAAACGAAATAAAAAATGGGCTCCCACTTTTCTAAATACTTAACTTGTTTATTGTTGTTCGTCTACTTCTCCAACTCTTTTAAAATTATGCAAAGCTTATGTATCTGTCTCTTTTAGCCATGTACTCAACACCTTCTATGTTCACCAACATTTGTTTTGATGTATTTTATAGGTATAGAGATGGTTGGAAGTTAATGGGATTGGTGATCTATATTAGGTGTAATTTTTGTAAGATCCCTAGTGTACATGAGTAAGCTTGTGTAAATTTGACTCTCAACTTGTAATTGAACTATTATAGTAGAAGGATGTTGCTTAATAATATTGTTGAATGTCAATATAGTGTTGGTGCTTTTATCTTGTTATTTTTTCATGTATGCTAAGATTTACGCTTACACATTCACACTTTGTTAATAGGAAAGACGAACACTTATGTCATATAACCATTGACTTTGTTGTTATTTGGAGTTAGTTTTTGAGTAAACAATGGTATTGTGACAGATGGTATCAAAGAATGATCAATAACTACACCAAACATTGCTCACATCAAACCCAAACTAAACTCATCCTTACATATGAAACCTAGAAACTTGATAAGTTGTCCTTTGTGGACTAAGATTACTTAGCATCTAGGTTAGAACCTAGATGTTACAAAACTAATTATAGACTTGTGTAAACCCTAGAAACTTTCTTTTCTCCTCCTTTAGACCTATGGTATGGGTTGTAGGTTCAGGAGGGTGAGAAAAGGGAGTTGTTATTTCCACCCTAGACATATGTTTCGGGCATGCGCTTGGGGTAGCTATATAGGTTTGCACCATGTTCTTGATAGTTCTCAAGGTTTCATGGTATTAGAATGCCTAATGAGTGTGGTTACTCGTTTTGGTTTTTGGTTTTATACAAATGGAGTTTGGTAGTTTCCATCGCCTATTTCAACACTTGAGAAAACTTATTTCAAGTATAAGTATGTGTACCTATGAAAAATGTTACCACATATAGAAAGGCAGTAAGTGTCTTTGTAGTTCAAGAAAAGAGATGTAACATTAGTCTATATGAGAGTGTTTATATGCTAGTTATAGTCTCTAAAGTTTCCTAGAGCCATGATAAAGGTATGTCTAGTATGTAGCATAGAAAACCTAAGTTGATGATTAAGACGGTGACATCAATGATGATCATGAAGATGATGATGACAATAAAGAAGAAGATAATGATGATGTTGATAATGATTTTGATGTTGATAGTATGAATTTGTTTCATGATGACCTAAGCTTGATGTTGGAGGATTCAAGTATGTTTTGATAATATGAGATGAGTTTCACCATGCAATCCTAGCTAAACCTAGCACCATGTATGGAACATATGACTTGGTTGATGTGATAAAGACATATAGTGGGATGACATGATTTCTTGTGCCAAATCTTGTATATTTTGAGATACAATATGTTATATATGATTCAATACCAACATTGGCCTCAATCTCCTTACCAAGTGAGGTCCTCTAGCTTGGGATATATGAAAAGGGTGAACTCTTAATATGGTTCAACATGACACGGGAGAAGTTCGGAGTAACTAAACTCCAAAACATATGAAATGCTGAAAAATATGAATAATGAAATGCATGATATGATTCCATAGCTAGAGTACTTCTAAGTATATGAGTTGAGTCTCCTAATGTGTGGTTTCCTTGAAAATCTTGAACCCTAGGTTTCCTATGAAAAGACCTAACCCTAAAGAAAGACACAATTGAATATATTATGTTTGCTATATAGGTGAGGGACATGTACAAAGACCCTAAGATAATGTACATAATGTGTGATATTCATGATGAGCCTCATACTTGGGATATCGATTCTATGTGAAGGAATCTAGTGGTTTCCCTTGTTTTCGAAAGTTGGGTAGAAATTTTTTTAAGGGTAGATGGTGGTGGTTAGCATGTCTTGTTGAATATAGATATGTATGATCTTGAGTGGATTGGGCTTGTTGTGCTCTTTCTAGATACAAGTGAGATAATTAAAAAAAATCTATGTTGATGATAATGTTGTTCCTAAAATGATGCTTTATACATGAAATATCTCACTCACATTGAAAATTCAACATATGCATGATAATTCACTCTATTATTCTAAACCTAATATGAAATCACACCATGCATGAAAGATGTAAGTTTGGAATAATGAACTTGATATGATGTTGCTTTCATATCTTAGTTTGAATAATTGATGCACAACATAGTTATTGTTTTCATAGGATGTTTATTATGGATTTTTATGCACTTAGTATTCTTTTTCTTATTAAATTTGTGCATAATTTATCATCATTAGTCTATGACAGTTAATTGCATAAAATAGATGTAATTTTAATGTTCCTAAAAGATTCATTATTATTTTGGAGCTTATATTTGTTTTTGTGGAATTTCAGGTGAATCTATAAGAAACTACACAACTCAAGACTACTGACTTGCCTATCGGTGGTACCGACACTTGATTAGAAAGGAAGATGTAAGATTGAGAGAACTCGATCGTACCGACCAAAGAAGTCATGCCTATTGAAAGAACTTAGAGGGAGGACTAAGAAATTCTCAAGAAATCTCGATACTACTAACATCAACTCAGTATTACTGACAACTGCACAGGGGCCACAACTTATGAAGGGTGTCGATACTACCGACATCCAATCAGTAGTATTGATTCTGTGGGATCAGGAAAAGTTTTGAAATCATCATTAATCTGATGGTTGAT
Organism: Alisma plantago-aquatica; assembly: GCA_963693085.1. Taxonomy (NCBI): domain Eukaryota; kingdom Viridiplantae; phylum Streptophyta; class Magnoliopsida; order Alismatales; family Alismataceae; genus Alisma; species Alisma plantago-aquatica. Next base: position 180,365,377 of record OY856415.1, read on the forward strand.
AATTAATAATGCCCTGAGTTGTGTCTATGACTTAGGGGGAGTTTGGTCAGACCTAATCATCACATTATATTTTGTTGGATGATGGATGAGAGTCGAGAGAGAAGAAAAGATAGGAGACAACTATGTTCCCGACAAATTGGGCACCTTCATTTGGTAGATTTGCAGTTAGTAGATAGAAAATTGCCACGTTCGTTAGAGGGAATCATCCAAAAGAGCTCTCCAGGGGGTTACTTCAATTTTTCTAATGTTTCCCTTGTTATTCTTCTCTTCTCCCACGTGTATGACAATGGAAATCATGTGGGTCTGATCTCCTTTTTTCATTAGGTTCAGGGAGTAGCCCGATTTCGCATTGTAATTGACAAGTATGATTTAATATCCATTTTTATCTTAATTTTTGGATATAAATCTATGAGAACGTCATGAACTATATGTGCTTGATCACCATATGTAGTTGTTTAGACCATTAATTTCTTTGAGAGAGGGATTAAGGGTTTGAAAATTCATAGATTTACACATTTTATATCGCTCCTTGATAAAGGGCTTACGAATGTGAAGAGAATAACCCAAAGATTTTGCTAAAACACCTAATTAATAACACAATTGCTATGAGAGTGGGATTGGTATTAGATTAGGTAGTGAATTACTCCATGAGAGTGGGTAATTCTTGCTACATGTTTTTTGTCCAAGGTTAGGAGATATAAATATTAACGAAATAATGTTAATTATAGTGTAGGCATGGTGAAACCACAATCCTGAGGAATCCATTCCACTTGTTATCATAGCCAATAATTTTAGTTTTAATTCTTGCAAATTAGTTATTAATTTAACCAATTCACTCTTTGTCTTAGGCCTAGCTGATTAAGTTATGGTTAGTGGTAGTTCCTGGGTCCATTTTTTCCCTGTGTTTGACAGTCGGGTCTTTTCAGGCCTGTATTACATTGATATGTATACTTGAGTTTGACGTGTAGTGTATGCTACATATTTTTTTGGTACCTTTTCCAGGGAAAACAGTGTGTCCAACACTACCTGTGTTGTGATCGACCACTCTAGGCCACATTTTTTAATTTTTCTTCTCACATTTTCAAGTTGAGTTCTAAATATTTATTCAACCACTACTACCATGTTCTCACATAAATTTTGCATATTTTCGGTACTAGTGTATGGTGCAAACAAGAAACATTGATTATGAAGCCTCATAGACACAAAGTGCTTTTCAGGTGGATTTCTTATGTAGAGTACATGAATATAGTGGTTCTACACCTAGACTGATTCAGACTCTACCACCTTAGAAACCATCACCTGAGACTCTGATAACCCAATAGAACAACCACAACAAGCAGAGATGGGTGACACGGAAGTTGAGGAGAAAAACATTTGGAGAAGATCAATGTGTCATGTGTGACAGATCAGTTGGGACCCATTCAAAGGTAGGCTATAAATGTGGAATACTACAAGATAGACCTCAACTTGGTGGCACTGGTAAAGTCACAAGCATTCCATGGCCACAGTACAGAGGATCCAATGACGCATATCAACAATTTTATTTAGAGTTGAGGCATGGTGAAGATCGAAAGAGTGCCAACGACTGGTATCTATTTGAAATTGTTTCCTTCTTCATGTTGAGGAAGGTTCCTCATCATAGGATTGATATCTTTAGCCAAGAAAAGACCTTCTACTATGGACTACACAAAGGAGAGAGGACCACACTTGATAGTGTTGGTTTAGGATTTTTTCTCAACAACAAGTCATCCAGGTATCATGAGATTTTGAAGAACATGGCTAAATCAGTAATGGAGAGATGAAAGAGAATCTCTTGCAACATCTAATAGTATTGGAGAGTCTAAAGCCATCATGTCATTGAGTGAGAAGCTAGACAACCTCACAAAGAACCTTGAGAAAAAAACTAGCACCTCATCTGGAGGTGAAGAGATGGATTGCATGTACCTATGTCAATAGTATAACCAAGACATGACCCCCAATAATATAAATAAAATTCAAGTCATTATAGGCAGACTAGTGAGTCATAATGGGACCTTATTGGACCATAAAAAATGAATGCAACAAAATCATGAGGATCAGATCTACAATGTTGAAAATCAAATCTCTCAGCTAGCAGTAGAGGTGGCCTCCATAAAGAAGTCCATTCAATAGGGATTTCTTGGGAATACAAAGACGACTCATCAGCACCCCCAAGTTAAGTTTGTCTCTATTGTTAAGGAGCCATACCATCATAGTGAGGAGTCACCCAAGTAGCAAATTGTAGAGCCAGACTCAATATATGTGCCTGAGTTTCTATTCCCCCACAACATATATGGAATACCATGGGGATGCAACACACCAATGTGGTATGCTGACACATGCACCTCAGTTGATACATGGTTAGTGATAAGTGATAGGGAGACTGCATCTTCATTGAATTTGTAGGGCAAGGAACATCAAACTTCCACCACTATTATGTCACTGCCTCCAGTTTCAGAAAAGGTGCTTGTTCAAGTAGAACAAGTGAAGGTTCTACTCTGTAGTAGAACAATCACAATCATTAAGGAGGCACCTGCAAGTCAGAACAAGCAGCCACATGTCATTCCACCCATGAGATACATTCCAAATTCTATCCCTAAAGGTGATGCTGAAGAAAGCTTAGGGGAGGAGATCCCTATGTGCCATATATTGCACTACACAAGCATTCAGAGAAGCCATGTGTTTCATTCTCAGATATTTTGAAGCTGAGAAAGGTGGAAAAGCAGTTCAAGAAATTCCTAGACATGTTCCAAAAGCTCCACATAAATATCCCACTGATGTAGGTGATAGAACATATTCTGGTATATGAAAGATTTTTAAAGGAAATCATCAACAAGAAAAGAAGGATAAAAGATACATATATCTTATGTGTTGATGAAGTGATGAGTGTGATTATCAGTGAAGACTACCAATGAAGAGAAATGATCGAGAATGCTTCTACATTCCTTATTCTATGGGTAACCAACAATTTTGAGAATAATATGACTCTAGGGTGAGCATAAATTTCATGCCCCTTACTACCTTCTGGAAGATGGAATTGAAGAAACCGATGAAAATGTCCATGATAATCCAATTGGCGGATGGATCTATTGTGAGGCCATATGGGATATGCGAGGATGTTATAGTCAAATTTGACAAATTTATCTTTCCTGTTGATTTTATGGTCATAGATATGTAGGAGATACGGGGATCGGAGATGTTGTTAGGAAGGGCATTCCAAGATATGACTGACGTGATCACTACCATTGGTAGAGGATACTTTACACTTTGGATATATGATGATAGAGTGGAGTTCATACTTCCAAATGAATCTTCATAAACATCCTGTGACAAACCTGGTTGAAGAAAAATTATCTTGTTGAGCCTAGGACATAAAATAAGGGTTCTTGTTGGAAGGAAACTCAACCATCTTATAATGCTTTAGGATATTATTCTTTACATTCTTGTTGATTTGTATTAGTTCTTTGTAAAAAAGGTAGCTTCATCATTCATCTTTGGTGTGTAGACACACAAATAGTTGGTTGTATCGACCGCAAAGTTGATAGTACCGATAACATCACAACAACTGTGGGGGTCAAGTTTCAAAAACTCAGTACTATATATAGTATACTAAGTAGCACCAACCATTCAATAAGGAGCTGAAAAAATTTTGGTGGTACTGACAATATATTTGGTAGAATTGACTTTTTGCAAAGAAGGGGCTAAGTTAATTGATAAGAACTCAGTACTACCAAGATTAAAATCGGTCATACCAACACCAAGTGATTCTATAGGTTTGAGATATCGAGATAATGCTTAGAAGCATCGAGAAATTTTAAAGACTCAGTAATACCGACACCAAAGTTGGTACTACCGACTTTACTTTGCACAAATTGATAGAGTTGTAGAAAAATGTTGTCGATACCACTGATAGACAAGTCAGTGGTACCAACTCACATAGTTTAAAAAAGGATATCGAATTCCATGTCTCAATATTTTCAACAGTCATGTCGATGGCACTAACACCGAGGAGGAGACACCAATGGAATTTGATCCACAAAAGCTAAAGGGACCATTTCAGCCACCACCATCACCATCCTATTGATTGATACCATTGTTTGACTTTTTAAGTTGGATTTTAACTATGAGGACATAGTCAAGTTCAAGTTTAGGGGGGTTTTGGAGCATCTCTATCCTTTAGGTTTTCTTTTTCTTTTAGTCTTTATTTTCTGTTTACATTTTATTATTCCAAGTTGTAGGATCTACAATCTATCAAGTGTAAATGTGGAACACTAAAAAAATATGATCTCTATCTCTGTCACCATAGAGTCTTTTGATCCAATTTTTTGCAATGATTTTTTTTTTTGAAAAAAGTTGGCTTAGTTGTAAATTTCTTGAGTTACATCACCTAGAGGATGTGTATGAGCTAGTCATCTCATGGACACTTGATATAAATGGAAATCCTAATTATTAATTTAATGTGGATGAAGATGGGGTTTGAGCCTAAGTTGATCAAACAATTAATGAGACCTTAAATAGAAATTTGATAAAGAAAAACTAAGGTTACCTGGTGCACATGTCACTAGTATAGGGACATATCATAATTCATGAAAGGCTTTGTCTCTTAATTAAGTGACTCCATCCATTTTCCATGCCTTTTGACCCACCATCTTAAGATGTTCAAGTAACCCAAGTTATTTCCTTTTGAGAACATTCCATGGCATAACAGGTGACACAATAGTTAGGTCGCTTTAGATGCATTACTTAAAAAATGCAAAACATATTCTTTCATAAAAAAAAATTATGCATATCATCTAGTTGAATAACAATTACATGTATATTGCATGCATTTTACATCATTCATTTTCACATCATGTGGTTATATTATTTTCTTCTAAAATAAGAGTGCAGGGATACACATCCATACACTAAAAAAAATTAAAGAAAGAAAAAAATGAGATATGCCCAAGCATAACTTTCCATCATGCTAAAATAATGGGCCAATGAAAAAAATAGAAGAAAAAAAATTAATGTTATGAAATAAAGAGGGGGAAAGGATTGCCTAAACTCTAGATGGAATATTACATCAGATATAAATGGAAACATTCACATGATGCATTTTCTTATTTCTTATTTACTTCATTCTCTTCCATTTGATGAGATTTTCAATACATGCATCATTCCGACCAATATTTTTAGGCATTAAGATTCATGCATTTCTCATTATCTTTACCATATAGGTTCCTCATGTTTTATTTTTGTATAAATAATTCAGATGTTACTTGTGAGTCTTCATAAACCACCTATTTCATTCCATTCATTGATCTTATTTGTACTCCACATATATGATAGATCTCCTCATTCATTCTTATAGTGAAAACTACTTCCAAGTGTTTGATTGTTAGGAAGAGCAATGTAGATAGAGAATCACATGATGCACCAAGTGAATGCAAGATTGATTATGATATTAACTACTCTATTAATAGTGTTCATTAAGCTAATAATGTACATCTTTTATGTATATTTTTGGTCATTTGAGAGTAGTTGATTGTTCAGTGGTCAATAAAGGCCGGATTGGGACCTCCAGGTGGGGATAGTTGAGAAAGGAAATTCATATTTTATGTCCTTATGCTGACTTGTTTCAAATAGATCTGAGGGTGAGTTGCTCGAGGGTGAGCAACATTTGATGCACTGAATAATTTTCATTTTTACAAGTTGTTTATTATGTTTTTTTTTGCACTTAGTGTTCATTTTATTATTAATTTGAGCATAATTTATCATCATTATTCAGTGACATTTAATTTCATCAAATATATGTATTTGTAATGTTCCTAATAGATTCATTATTATTTGGGAGCTTATGTTCATTTCTGTGGAATGTCAGGTGAATCTATAAGAAACTACACACCTCTCTACTACTAACTTGCTTTTCGGTGGTACAGACACTTGATTAGAATGGAATGTGTGACATCAAGAAAATATGGTAGTACCAATAAATGAAGTTGGTACTATTGGCGAGCCTACAATGAGAATTCAGAATATCTCGAGAAATCTCAGTACTACCGACATAACTTGGTAGTATAGATAACTACACAGGGGACAAAACTTATCAAGGGAATCGATACTATAGACATCCAGTCTGTAATACTAACTCTACAAGATCAAGAAATATATGAAATCATCCTTAATCTGGCGGTTGACTATAAATGATTCCATAAGTTGTTTCTATGACTTGGGGGGAGTTCGGCCAAGCCTATTCATCATGTTATATCCCATTGGATGGAAGCCAAGAGTCGAGAGAGGAGAAAAGAGTGGAGAAGACCACGTTCTAGATGATTTGGACACCTTTGGTGGGAATATTTTGTAGTAGGAAGATAGCAAATCGTCATGTTCGTCAGAGGGAGTCATCTTGAAGAGATTCTCCAGAGGGTACTTTGGTTTTTCTAAGGTTTCCCACATTTTTATTCTCTTATCCCATATCTATGTCAATGGAAATCTTACGAGGATGGTCCCCTTTTCCTTAGGATCTGGGAGTATCCCAATTTTGCATTGTAATTAACAATTATGAATTAGTATACATGATTCTTTTAATTTATGGAAACAAATTTATGAAATGATCATGAATTATATGTGCTTGATCACTACAGGTAGTTGTTTAGACCATTAATTTCTTCAAGAGAGGGATTATGGGTTGGAAGACTCACAGATTTACACGTTTTACATCACATCTTGAGAAAGGGCTTACAACTACAAAGAGAATAAACCAGAGATTTTGATAAAGCACCTAATTTAGAATAGAATTGCTATGAGAGTGGGATTGGAATTAGATTAGGTAGTGAATTATGCCAAGTGTGTTGGTAATTCTTGCTACATGTCTCTTTATCCAAGGTTAGAAGAGATTAATTTAATAAAATAATGTTAATTGCAATGTGAGCCATGGTGAGACCACAATCCTAAGGAATCCATTCCACTTGTGATGAAAACCAATGTTTTTAGTTTTAATTCTTGAAAATTAGTTATCATTCTAACCAATTCACTCTTTTTCTTAGGCCTAGTTAATTATATTATGGTTAGTAGTAGTTTTTGGGTTCACATTTTCCCTATATTCAACATCCGAGCCTCTTTTGGGGTGTATTACATTGATTTTCTTTTGACTTGTAGCTTACATTACATCAATAAGCTTGGGTGACATTTTCATTTTTAGACTCAGAAATGAAAATTGATGAACTTGATATGAAGATGCTCGTGGTGTAATAGTTCGAATAACAAGATGAATAACTTTCTTAATTTCATACCTAATGAGAAAAAATAAAAATATTTAGTGATGAGTAGCATAACATGGGGAAAACTAAAACATGCATGATAGATAGTACAATGATGCAAGACACTTTTGATGATAGCCTCATTTGAAAGTCATCATGATGGATATATTTTCTTGAGAAGTTCATAACATAGAACTTGATTACATACCTTGGGCTCAGATGAGTACATGAATAAAACCCCTAACTTAATAGCAATAAGGGTTATGGAATCCTAATGTTAAGATGATGTCATGATAAAATAACCACTGATATGTCAACAATCAAGATGGACATGTCCTTGATTCTTTCAATAATTATGATAACAACATAAGTCTGGTTGCTTACTGATGGTGATTAAACATGATGATTATCAAATATGACCTTGATTATGATCTAAGGTGAATTTTGGTGACAAATATTTCTTTTAAGGAGGGAAGCATGTGAGAACCTAACTTTTCTTTGTCCTCTATTATATGATTTTTCACTCATCAAATGACCTTCTTACTAAATTTGATATCAATATGATAATCGATGTGTTTTGAGACCCCAATTCTATCACTGAAATGATCTATTTCACTAATAGTGATATTATAATGCCTTTCAAACTATATACCTTTCCTTAATGGATCACCATATTGCAAGATATATTGAACCTCATCACAATGATCTTTCTGATATCCAATGTATATCATGTTGTAGAGGATACAATTGTGAATCCAAAGATACAAAAATCACTTCGATCAAATGTTTGTAGCCCAAGTTATGATCTTATAAAATTGGTTCAAATTTCACATGTTTTGTTCGGTTTTAGTTGGATTTTATCCTTATTGGGCCCAAACTTGGGGTGCGACCTAGCAGCTGGAATTTACAAGGGGCAAACCCTAACACACCCTTTCTTTTAACTGTTAGAACTTAGATCCCCTATCTAATGACTCATAGGTTATCCTCTACCTTGGTTTGTACAATTACAGTAGGGTTTCTTTGGAGCAACCAATCGACTGCTTTCTTGTCCATTTTGAGCAAATAAGACATCCAAATGTTTGATTTCTCCTTCCTATTTCTTTCCCCTATGATTTTGTTCTTTTTCGTGACCCAAAGAACCAAATAACGCCACCTTCTCCTTCATCTAGCTTTGTCTGCACCGCAATGGACATGGAGTTTGCTTCTCTATTCAAGAAGCATTCTTGGTCTGTTGTTCTTCCATCCACCTCGCATCATCCAAGTGTACCAGATGGCATCCCCTCTTGCCTGGACAAGCTCGACTTCATGCATTCTTTCTGATCTCTAGAAAGCTCATGTTGCAGAATCACCATGGGTCACATACACCATGGTCCTACTCGATAAAAGGAAATAGGTGGGTCAAAGCTTAGTCATGGCAGGACCCACTGATGGCTTAGATCTAAATGTGGCCCGGGTCCATCTCCCTCCCCCTCGTGGATGGAAGTAGAATGGTTAATCAGAGACTAACCGGAACACCTGCCAATGTGATCCCAGGGTGTGTGATCTAGATCATTGAGCAGCACATCAACAACATGTGTCCCTATGTGGATTAATCAAGGTAACACCAAAGGTGGATCCATAATGTTTCAATGTAAAGCTTCTAAAATGGATAACTCTCTCATCCATGTGCCAGAATAAATGAACCTATATACCAAAATTTATCAATTCGACAAGATCTACACAATGAACATATTTTCATAACATGAGTCTTCTTCTAGTTCCCTTATGTTGATGAAAAGGTGATCTTTGACTACTTTGACCATATGTGATGCATCATGATGATTATAGTTTGGATCTTGATGCTTAATCTTCTTCTTAATCTTGAAATCAATATACTTAATGAATGTTATGCATTAGGAAAGACTTAATCACCCATCATGTACTCTTATGACTCTTATTGCATATTGTGTCTTGTCTTGGAAACTTACTGATGAACTTGATTCTAAATGGGAAATCTTGCTCCTAATTGACATAACCAACACCAAAATCAGTAACCATATGATGCCATGTAACATGTATGTCCAAGATCATACTATGATCGTACTATTTCTTACTTTTTCACCTCATATGACCTTATATGCATATTGTTGACCCTTTATGTTCATTCTTGTTATACTTTGATAAAATGACATTGATGACTAATTGTGCATCAAAGTATCATGTACTTTTGAGATCAGTAAATTAATAATGGTTGTAGACCTTAATATATATGTTTACTCTATTTTATGGTATGATGATGTATGTGATCGAATCCACTAGTTTTGACCTAGTACGTCCGTTTATGGCTTGCTTGACTTGCTTGTTCCTTGATCCTGACACAGATCCCAAATGTCATACCTTATCCTTCTAAATTAGGAAATGTTCTTCCTCATGATCACTATGTTTTGGATGTCCCTCTTTGGTCATATGTTGGATCCTAATTATATAAGTCATATATATTGGACATTGAATTTATGTTGATATGATGATACCAAGTTTGGACAATGATACCTAGACCCTAGGGGACCTCTACCTACATTTTTTTATTCTTTTGATGTTATAATATTTTTGATATAAAGCATCTCTTAAGCTATTATTTGATGAATTATAGCCCTTCTTTCCCTATTATGAGTCTTTTGACCCACAATGTGCGTACGCGACTTGAACCTTATAATGATCATAGAAAATGAATGGAACATGAAAATGATACAAAACTTGAACGACACTTTTATGATGACCTCTAAATAAATGAAAGATTATCTAATGAACTAACAACCAACTTAGAACCAAACTTGGCCAAAACTCTAAAATGAAGCTAGTTAGGGTTAATGATAAGAATCTAATTCATGTATGCAATCTTGTGCTTGACTAGGTGTTTCTTGAGATCTAGATGGTCAAGAATATGTTATGGCATCTCTGCAATTAGTTATGGGGTTTAATAAATATATTACTAAGACTTTCTTTCTTAAAATATGATACATATGTATGCTGGTTTAGTTGCTCAATTATTTACATGTAGTATTTTAGTATTGTTCTCGATGTTTGTCTTGCTATCGTTGTTTTATAACTTGCAAACATAATAGAAACTCCATTATACAAAATCCATGCACCGTCATGATGTTATGGGGTCAGGACATAAAGGTGGGCATCCTACTTGAGTTATCAAGGTAGGGCGGACCATGCCAATAAAAGGGTTAACAAATCTTGAGTACCCTCATATGTATATGTATCTTTTATCCCTATACTCAACACCTCGTGTGTTGACCCGCATTTGTTTCACATATTTTATAGGTTTAGAGATGGCAAAGAATTGAGGGGTTTGGTGAGGTATGTGAGGTGTACTTGTTGTAAGATCCCTATCGTACAAGAGCATACTTGTGTAAATTTGACTCTGAACATGTAATTGAAATATTTTACTAATAGGATGTTGCTTAAAAATATTGTTGAATGTTGAAACATTGTTGGTGCCTTTATCTTGTTATTTACTCACATATTCTATGCTTTACTGCTCCACATTCATGTTTTGTTCATACCATGCTAAGGAAGGATGCCTAGATCCTATAGTCATTGATTTTATAGTCATTTTGAGTTAGGATTTGGGTAATAAATTGTTCTGTGACAACATCTCTCCATGCTAGAATGACTCATATGACATTTACCTGACCACAACCAAAGGAATGTGAAATACATAAACCATATTAGTCAGTGAATAAGCTGTGACATCTACCACAATGTTGTATGATGGAACATTGATGGCAAGAAGGCATTTTCTAACAAGTTATAATTTTATGAAACATAAAATTTAAATTGACACATATATATTGACTTGAGTGATACTTTATCACATTGTATATATAGATTGACTAAAATTGAATCTTACCCCGGTCATGGCATAAAGGTATGAAGGACTACTCCCAATACACTATGTGTGTGTGACGATGTACATGTTCTGTGACTGTTGGAGGAGCTTGTGCCACCAAAGAATCCTTAATCTTCTCCAAGGCTACAATTGTCAATCTTTTCACTTCCTCCTGGTCCATTTCCCCTTTCATATAACATTTGGGCATTTGCTTGGATGCACCAATTTATTTTTCTGAAACCCAACCCCAACGACCCTAACTCATCCAAGGTTCTCTTCATTCCCTAGAGAAAACGTCCATTCATTGTGTTTCCCTAATTGGTGAACTTTCCCTCCTATATTTTCTCCCCAGATCCAAATATTCATCATCAAAACTGACTAATCAATAAAATTTATAATTCTACTAAAAAACGAACATGGACATATTTTGAGACCAAGAAATTTACCTTTTATAAGCCAACTCCCGGGTTGCTTACACAGGGATTTCTCGAGCTTTGTTTTTTGTTACATCTATCCACTCAGTATAGCGAGGAAAATGTCCTCAAGAACTAGGAGACTCATAAGTAGAAGGAGTAGAAGTAGAAGGTTGTAACGACCTACTTTTTATCACTCCAAAATTAAGGAAGGCAAAAAAGATGAGATCCATTACCATATTACTTATTATCTATTATCCTTTGCCTTTTTGTTAATGTTGGATTTCTTCTATTCCTTTTTTCTATATTTCATAATTAGATTAAGAAAATAGTAGAAATCAAAAAATCCACAAAAGAAGGAAATTTTGTAAAAGAAAGCCATACTTTTGAAACAAAGCATAACATATTTCCAATTTGTCATTTCTTTTTAAATAATAGAATTTTAATTATAGAAATACATTGGAAAAATCAAGTTATAACAAACCCTTTTTATTTCTCTCTCAACTGGTGACATTTAATATAAACACCTTAAACCAACTAGTGGTTGAGCACATTCTTGTCATAACTTTCTTTTTTTCATCATGAATGGACTGCTTGATTCAATAAAAATATTGTTAACTAATCATGAAATCATAAAATATAATTAATTAATGGGCACCGGCTTCACTATGATCGCTCCGGCTTCTCTCTAACATGCTCCTTCTCGCCACCCTGTTTCTCCCCCCTCGGGGGAGAAGCGCCACCCCGCACCTTTCCCTTCCCCCTTCCCTGGCTGCCCTCACGGCAGCAGGGCTTCCCCGACACTTTTCCCCACGACGCCCTGCTTTGCCGGTTCAAGGCGGCTTACGACTGGAGGATCCCCTTCTTCAAGGGAGCTCGATGGGCGATGGTGGAGGGCAGGCTGCATCGGGCTCTACCGTAGGAGGAGGTGGACATCCTTCACAACCACCGTATGGTGTGGAAGCCAGCTCTGATGGCGCAGCAGGCTTTGTGACCTTGGGAGGTAGCTCTCAGCAGGCGGCACTTGAAAAGCAAGGTTAGGTTGGAACCAAATGTCTGGAGGACGTCACTGTGGGGCGCGCCTGGGCGAAAGCCATGGAAGGACCTCCTATGCGAATCCGTGGGAGCGTTACGGATGATTCGAAGAAGCCTTTCTTCAAAGAGGGTGACAAACGGAAATGGACAAAGCTTACTGAGCCAATTATGGAGGAAATGGATGACTATCACAGGCATTCAGCAATCATCTAAATCGTGGGCACTTCAGTGAATTTTGGCCAACTCAAAGGATGGATTCTTAGAAGCTGGAGACCTAAGGGGGATATGGAGTTGTTCTCTCTTGTAGACGGTCTGTTCCTCACCAGGTTCGCCAATGAAGGAGACATCAAGGGAGCTCTGCAGAAAGGCCCTTGGTTCTTTGATGACCAACTGGTGTTGGTCCGTAGGTGGATGCCTGATGCCGATATTCGGAGGACGGCTCTCACAACAGCGCCAATTTGGATCTCATTACCTGAGGTGGGCAGACACTAGTCATTCAGAGCGATAAACGTCATTGCGCACGCAATTGGGGAACCAAGAGTGATTGATAGAAAGGCCAATGGTTCGGCGATGGGATGTGCTCGCGTTTGTGTTGACATCACAGCTGTGAAGGAACCTCCCTCAGAGATCATGGTGGAGCTGCCGAACGGTGCCGAATGGGAAGTCAAGCTGAAATATGAAGCTTTACCGGACCGCTGCGACACCTGCAAGGTGTTCGGTCATATTACCGGTAAATGTCCTGGGGCAAGAAGCACAACACCTATGCTAGAACCTCCTATTGTTGCGCTAGAGACTAGAAGACCTCCCAAGAAGAGATTCTATTCTAGGCCTCCTCAGCGTGATCGCACGAGACAAGGCAGGGTACAAGAAAAAAGGACGGAAATACCAACTGACAGGAACAAGGACAAGCAGCTTGCTGATGTCCACACTGTTGTTAATGTGGAAGAAGAAGGAACCTCGAATCAACCAAAAGAAAACAACAGAGAGGCAAACAAAGAGACGGATAAGGACAAAGCAGCAGAGTCCAGTAACCCCTTCTCGGTGTTAAATCATCTTGAAGGAGAAGAAGCACCTGCAGGTGCTGAAGATAGAAGTAGAAGCCCTCGGCATACCAGGAGTGCTACTACTAAGGAGAAGAACAAGCCCAAATCCAGTGGAGGAGGAGGGCCTAAAAAGAGTAATTGATGTCAATACTCGCATGGAATGTGCGAGGGGCCTCTTTGCCCATATCACAAAGTAGGCTAAGGAAGATCTTGAGTAGGGTAGATGCAGAGATAGTCTTTTGTATGGAGATGAGGATTAAGAGAGTTGTCGCTGATAGGATGACAACGTTGTTCCCCCCTCATTGGGGTTTTATGTCTAATCTGGATAAAGTAGAAGGAGGTAGAATTGTCATTGGTTGGGACACGAACAAATGGCAGATTGAGTTGATCAACTCTAGTGACCAAGTCATCACCGTCAGTTGTTTCAACACAGGGGGTTTCTCTTGTATCCTCTCTGCTGTCTATGGGGAAAATCTTGAAGTGGACAGGGAGAGGCTCTGGAAGGAGATGGAGGCTACGTCACAATAGGACATACCTTGGATTGTCCTAGGTGATTTCAATAACATTAGGAATGTAGGAGATAAATGGGGCGGCAATCGAGTGCCAGACAGAGTGATGGATAGATTCAACCAATGTATGGATGCGGCTGAGCTTCATGAGCTTAATACAGTGGGTGGTTGTACCACTTGGTCTAATAAACAGAAGAAATGTATCGCCAGTCAGCTGGATAGAGGACTGGTCAATAGCGCCTGGTTGGATTCCATGCCTAATGCAGTGGTGAAGTTGGGATCTCATAGATTCAGCGATCATGCTTGGATGTATGTGAAGCTCAAAGATACAAAAGCCAAACCCAGACCGTTTCGGTTCTATAATTTCTGGACTAAATGGGATGGTTATAAGGAGGTTATCAATGGATGTTGGACTGAACAGATAGATGGTAATCCTCTATACAGATTCCTAAACAAGCTGCAGCTTTTGAAAAGAAATCTGAAGTTCTGGAGCAAAGAAAAAGTTAACATTGAAAATCTTTTGGCGAAGGCTAGGAAAGAGTATGAAGATAATGCAACTCTGCTAAGGGACCAACCTCTTAATGAGGTGCTGCTAGTGGTGGAAAAGATGATGGAGGAGAGAGTTCGCAAGATGGAACAAGCTGAAGAACAGTTCTTGTGGCAAAGAAGTAGATTGAGGTGAATCGAAGATGGTGACCGAAATTCTAGAGTTTACCACATAGCTATCAAGAAGAAAGAGATGAGAGACACCATTTATGAACTCATTAATGTGCAAGGTCAGACGATTGATTCCTGAGAAGAGATTGCAGAGATTGCAGTAAATCACTTCACCAATCTTTACAACAACAGTCACGTTTCTTCTAGCACATATGATTTACCCAAAGATCGAGTCACATATGCAATGAATACACATTTATGCAAGGAGACTATTGAGATGGAAGTCAAAGAAGCTTTGTTCTCTATCCACAAGGCTAAAGCCCCTGTCCTGGATGGGTTTAATAGTCACTTTTTCCAAGAAGCATGGGACATGATCAAGGATGATCTGTGTGAAGCTTTGAACTGGTTCATTAAAGGGGGCAGCATGGTGAGAGCGGTGAATCACGCTTTTATCAAGCTGATACCTAAGAATAAGGATACCAGAAGCATGCATGACTTTCGCCCTATCTCTTGTTGCTCGGTGCTATACAAAACTATAGCGAATGTAACATCCCTGACCTGGGTTATGAGTTAACCCTAGGTGTTTTGCCTAAATATGTAATTAAATCTTTGTGATTAACTCTGAGCATGTAATTAAGTTTCTCAGAAACGTATATTTCAGTATTTGCTCCTTTTTATTTAAAGTTGTAGCATTGTTTTGATATACAGGGACCTATGTGCAATTTACCCAGTTAAAAAGGGTTAGCTTGCAATTTTCACATGATGAGATGTTCCTCTGATGTTGAGACATCATGAGAAATCTTTTTAGCAAAGTTCGAGGGATTTCCCAAGCTAAGGCACCAAGGTGCAGCTGTGGAAGCAATCCCGATGCTTGAAACCCTAGTTTGGGGTAAAATGCAAATTACCCAAATTAAGGGATACAGATTGTGAAATATGTCATCTAATGTATCTTTTTAGACTCTTGCCATCATTAAAGAGAAGAAATGATGAGGAAGTCACCTCAATTGAATTATCAAGTTATGAGATATGCATTGTGATTGAATAATCAGGGTATATGTGCAATATTTCTTTATGTATGTACCTCATTATTAGCTTGCTCTCCTTTACCTTCTTTTCCTAAGACCTTAAGAGAAGGTTTGTCCTTATAATAAAGAGGAAGGGACGATCAAGTAAAGAAGGAGGGACCTAGTTGGAATTATGGACAACTTATGAACTAATGTTGAAAATCCTACCCCATGTATATAAGCTCTCCTTCCCTTAGTTGCAAGGGAACTTACCCTTCGTTCCCTTACTGTTTCATTTCACCAAAGACGACCAAGGACTGCCTTGGAGCAAAGGAGGACGAACAAGGGGTGCAAGGTAGGTTTAAACCCCTCTTCTTGCCTAATTCCATGGTTAAAACTTGAATTCAAGGTCATCTTCATGGTTAACTCTTGAAACCCTACCTTTCTAGCCGTCTCTTTTCATCCTTCCTTGGAGTTTTCACCTTGGACAACCTGTGGGAACTCAAGGACGCCATTAGAGCTTGGAGCTTGAAAGCTTGGAGCTCAAGAAGCAAGCTTTAGGCGGGTTTTATAACTCTAAACCCATGCTTTACTATGTGCATCTTTATATGCGTTTTGATGATAGCTCTTAGTGTTTCCCTACTTTTCCCTGCTATTTTTCAAGCAAACCCGTGGGATATCTGTACTGTTCTTGAGCTAGAAGATGAAGGCGTGATTTCCAAGAAAAACCCACCGCTTTTCTTTTCCGTAAACGGTCCTAACAGTTTGCTCTCTCGGACTCAAGACCGCGTGGTGAGCAAACGGTCTCGAGACCACGACAGGGCAAATGGTCTCAAGACCGTTTGGCCCCGTTGACCGAGCGTGGACCGTATAATAAATCTGTTACTAATTATATAGGCTAATTACTCGCAACATTTGGGAGACTAACTCCAAAGGAATCGGGAGATATGACCTTTTTAAGTCACAACTTTAAATGAATTAATTGCTGATTTTCAAACGGTCTGAAATTGCCTTTTTGGGCAAACGGTCTCAAGACCGTGTAAGGTCGTTGACTAAGCATTAAACGTATGAGATTACTGTTCAAAATTATGTTAATTAACAACTCACCAAGTTTTATGGTCTAATTCCAAACGGGCTAAGAGTTGAAGGGTGAATACTAGGGCTAACCCTAGGTAAAATCAGTACTGAAATTATGGTGACCTAATTAGGGTTTTTAGGGTTGATTGACCTAAACGGTCTCAAGACCATTTGGGGGTCACCAAACGGTCTCAAGACCGCGAGGGCAATCAACCAAGACCGTTTGGAGGTCTGGGGTCAAGATTTGTTGACCAATTGAAGGTACTTTTACACCAATTTACATTGCAATTAAATATTGATATAATCATCAACTCAATTTGTTCAACCTTGATGAATTTCCACTAGAATCCAAAAGTTTGATGGGCAAACGGTCTCAAGACCGTTTGGAACTCATCCAAACGGTCTCAAGACCGAGAGGACAATCACCCAAGACCGTTTGAAGGTCTAGGGTTGAGTAATTTGACCAATTGAGGACCCAATTGCAAATAAGTTATCAATTTAATCAAAATTCTGTTTTGTGGTTCAATCATGGTTCAACCCCTATCAAATCACCTTAGACTTTGATGCAATCTTGGGCAAACGGGCTTAGGACCATGTGGGGTCCACCCACATGACCTCAAGACCGTTTGGGCCAAGTTTGGGCCCAATTGGAGCTCAATTGAAGAGTTCAACCTTGTGTTGATGCACATTGTTGAGTGTTGATGGGTGAACATTGATAGACCCTAATTGAATCGACTTCAATCCTACTTGGTCAACAATTGAGGGTCAATTGGTTGACCAATTGGTCAAGCATAATCTTGATTAACCCAATACATAGGTGGTCAACATAGATTGGACCTTTTGAAGGCTTCAACATCGTTTGACATTATTGGTTGCACCTTTGAGCCTTGTTGAAGGACCAAGCGGCTGAGACCATGAGAGCCTCGCGGTCTCAAGACCGTGAGGGGGCTCATGGTCTAAAGACCGAGAGGAGGCTCGCGGTCTCAAGACCATGAAGGGCCTCACGGTCCTGAGGTCAAACTAGCTAAACGGTCAACACCTCTTCGCGGACTCAACATCAAATTGATCTTCACGGTCTCAACATTAACTTGAACCAATGGAAGGCTTCGCGGTCTTGAACCCCTTGAAGAGGCTCGCGGTCTTGAAGCCTAAGGGGGCTCGCGGTCTTGGAGTTAGAAAGAGGCTCGCGGTCTTAGAGGGTCAAAGTGGGCAAACAGTCAACACTTTCAACCAATCTCAACCCAATTGATGATTAATGATTGAAATCAATCAATGTGATTCAAGGTTGACCTCATTCAATCATTTGATGATGTAAATGGTTCAATGTTGCCCAAATCAAACCCTAATGATAATCTAGTATAGTAAGGGGTTATTTGACTAAGGTTTTTGACCATGATGATGATCAATGGGGTGAATTACCAAAATACCCCTGAAGGGTCAATTGAGTTATACCTTGCTCAATTCAAACTCTAATTACAATGAGAATGATGTTTTTAGTCATAATGACTCTATCCAACTTGATCTAGTCTAATGTTATCATCAACCATTAGTATGATGAAAGAGAGAGTACTCTAGAGAGAGAAAGTACCCTAGAGAGGGAAAGTAACTCTAATCACATAATGGTGATGTTTTTGGCTATGTTAGCCTATGATGACTCAACCCAACCTGTTTTAGAGTGATGTTGACATCACCTAACCTTATGATGAGAGAGAAAGTACTTCTAGAGAGAGAAAGTACTTCTAGAGAGAGAAAGTACCCTTTTTAAAGTGGAAACTCAAGTAAAGCATCTCCAATGCACATAAGTGAGCATAATTAGGGTATGGTCCACCTGTATGAGATCATAGAAACCCTAATTATGATAAATGATGAACCTTTAACTAATCCAAGAGCATCAATGAAGATGTTACTCATACATGAAGATGTTATGAGTTTAATTCACCTTGATGTGAATAGTAAACCCTAATTCAAGGGTGATGACATGTAATGTGAATAGTAAACCCTAATTCAAGGGTAATGGCATGCTTTTGAGCAATAAACTCTATTTGATTTAAATTAAAGATTTAACTCTTATGACAAGAGTAGGAAGTACATTCCTTATTGTTGCATTACCTTTATCAGATGTATTAACCATGCAGGTTCTGATATGAAGGGAATCATATCCAGGTATGGATGTTGATGTTATATTCATTAAAGGCATGCCGTTAGCCTTATGAATAAGTAAAGTAATCTGATGCCTTGCCAGTGGCATCCTATGCTGATAATGGGCTGTGAGAGCCATGAATACCATCAAAGTCATACCTTAGAGATGACTTGTGATGAGGATAATGAGAAATGATGATTGATATGAGTTAGGCCTGTTACATTTAGTATTCTTCTTTTATAGCTGCTATGCTACTGTTATTGTTTGAAGAACAATGTATGCTGTTAAAGAATACTGAATGTACCTAACTAATCAAGTATAATGTAGAGCCCTGATCATAGATCCATCATTGTCAGAAATTAAGTGATGGTGAAACAGGTTTTCCTTAGGGAACTCCTGGAGCACATACTTTTGAGTATGTGGGGTACATGGACGTGTAGAACCTTACATCCTAGTGTAGGAAAGTGATGTAGATGTGGAATCCATCCATCCTTCACTATAGTTCCATACCGTATCAGTGGTAGGTAAACATGAAACCTCCTGATGACGAAGAAAGCACAGATATCCGTATCAGTGGTAGGTAAATATGAAACCTCCTGATGACGAAGAGAGTACAGAATGCCACTGTGACTCTAGAATAACGAAGGACCAGTTTACCCTGGTAAGCTATAGTAGTAGAGACACGAGATGTCCTACAAGTGATCCTCTTACTGACTGAGGAAGGTGAAGGTCATGAGAATCCGGCTCTCTTAATGACCTATGTATGATACTGATGCGGCTTCTCAGCGATCAGTTGGAGTATGAGTGGTAAGCCTCATCTCCACAGGGCATAATGTTGTTTGTAAAACATAATCAACCATGTAGTATAACTTGTTAGAGATGACTCCAAGTTAGTTGATTGATGTTACATTGCAATAATGTTGATATTCTCCATATCTCCTAAATTGTAGAGATCTTGTTATACCTGCAACTGTTATAGAATGCTTTGAAGGCTTTACTGTTTAAGATATTCTTTGATGTTATAATAAAGCTTCTGGCGAAGAGTTATAACTCTCGCTGGGACAATTATGTATAATTGTCTCACCCCGTAGGCTTCAACTTTTTAGGTGGACGTCAGAGACGAAGGAACCAGCCTACATGTGATCAGTCTCAGCAGCAGCATCAGGGGCAGCTATAATCTCAGGTGGAGATTTGTCCTGCCATGTGGTGTAGTTAGAGTCAGTCCTATGTGTCCTCTGTACTCTCAGGTCTTGGAGTCTTTTATATAGTGATCTTGAGATTTTGTATCTTGATGTATATAATTACTCGAGAAGTAATTATCCTGAGATGTAAACAGTTTATCTCTCTTTATGAAAGAAGCTTTTATGGATTCAAGCTCTTGTCACGAAAAGTTTTAATTTCCCATGATTTTTGTCTTCCGCTGATTACCGATTCGCTTCCGCTAAGTTTTAATCGTGTTTATGTTATGGTTCGGAGATCAGAGCCCACAATGAAGGTTCTCTCTGGTAGAATCAAAGAGATCCTTCCCCACATTATATTCGAGGATCAAAATGCTTTCGTGAAAGGCAGAAGAATTGGTGACTGTTCTTTGTTGGCGTCCGAGTTCCTTAGGGAGTTTAGCAACAAGAACACTGCTGCCAAAGCCGTCATGAAGATCGACATTAGTAAAGCTTACGACCATGTCAGTTGGTGCTTTCTTACTGACATAATGATAGCTATGGGGTTCGATAATAGATGGATTGGTCTCATGAGACAATGTGTGGAGACTTGTTCGTTCTATGTGCTAGTTAATGGTGCCCCAGAAGGGATGTTCAGATCAACTAATGGGTTGAGGCAAGGTGACCCGCTGTCACCCTTGCTCTTTACTATTGTGATGGAAGGGCTTTCGCATATGATGAAAGGTGTTGTTGAAGAAGGAAGGGTTAAAATGTATGAGGTCAAAGGTGTCAAAGTGAAACCGATGCTTATTTTTGCGGATGATGTGCTCCTGTTCTCTAAAGGCAATGTCAAAAGGCTGAAAGAAGTCCAGAAAATCCTAACCTCATTTGGCAAGCTGACGGGGCTCTATATAAGTACAATCAAGTCGCATGTTTTTCTATCCAAATCGTGTGATAACAGAAGAGGCCGTTTGAAAACTGCTATAGGGATGATGTTGGGGAGATTACCAACCAAGTACCTGGGCATGCCCATTAATGCAGGTAGTATAAGCTCGAAGGACTTTGGTAGTCCTTGATGAGCTGAGAAACAAGATTGAAGGCTGGAGTGGGCTGAAGATTTCATTTGCTGGTAGACTTGTGCTGATTAGATCTGTTATGCAAGCAATCATCCGGTTTTGGGCCACCATGGGGGATATCCCTAACCCCGTCATCTCTGTTGTGCGCTCTATGTCTGCAAATTTCCTTTGGGCTGGTAAAGGACATGACATAGCATGGGAGACGATCGCCAAACCTTTTGATAAAGGCAGTTTGAACTTAACTGATGTGGGTGCTATCCTTGCTACTAATACAAAGAATAGAGTTGACAGATTCTTTGAAAATAGCAACAATATGTGGACGAAGTGGATGCATAGCAGGTATGGGGACTTACTGCTGTTAGATGAGAGATTAAACCCCTCCACGGTCTGGAGGAGAATGTGCAAAGTCTTTCAGAAGGAGTACAAGGTCGATGGCAATGGTAACTGGTCTGCTATAGACCAGACAACACTGATCAACAATGGTGTTGTCTGTAATCCGGCTGCTACGCACACTAAGAAGCTTTGGGGCAGGATCCAATGCCCCAAATGGTGCACCCTTGTCTATAGAATTCTTCTTAACAAACTTCCTACTAGAGATAGACCTCTTAGTTGGCGTTTGCAAACAGAGGAGGTGTGCCCTTTGTGCAAAACGATGAACGAATCAAAAAACCATATCTTCTTTGAATGCAAGTTCTCCAAACAACTATGGACTATTGTTTGTATGAGAAACGGGCGGAGAAGAAGGAATATCACGAATGTGGATGACAGTTTGATCTATATGGAGCAGCTCTACGGGAACAACAAAGTTGGAATGCATTTTGTTGTTCTTTGCATTTCGGGCTTATACTATGCTATCTGGATGGAGAGAAACAGAAGAATCCATGGGCTTGGGGAACTGGAGTACCTTAAGATTTTGGAGAGTTTCTTGAGGGTGTTATGCATACAGGTTAACCATAGAAAGGACCTGCTAACAAAGTTGAATCAAGATACATGTATGTACTGGGGGTTTTGTTGTTACACCCCTGTATAGTTTCTATTCGGCTTGTGCCTCGCTGGTGAAGGCTTGCCCCCTTTTTTGTAAATTTTGATAACCTCTTTGAAATATATTTACCATATTCCAAAAAAAATATATATATATATAATTAATTTAATATCTTGAATGCATGTGTTTTTCTCTTTTCAACATATTCCAAACAATTATTTTTATAAAGATAGGTACATTTAATAGTAGGGTCCTTATCCATCTTATCTTGAAAGATATAGTCTCTTGTGAGGATTTTATGGCAATCTCTATGTCTTCCCCTAACAAGCTGCATAACTAACATGCTATGTAACTTTTCATCAAGCTCATACCAGCCCTAAAAAGGTTCAACATTCACTACTTTTTAGAAATGTGAAAACAAAGAATAGGAAAAGAATATAAAAATGTAAATGCATATATCTCACCTCTAAGTCCCTCTGAATGTGGTCTTTATTGGCCCAACTCACTTGTTTCCAAGCCTCAACACAAAGAAGCACTTTGCTTTGAGAAAGGACCCCACAATAGTTAATGAAATCATAAGTAATCGACATGTCTGCTTCATTAAAGTTAAACATGTCGTTCTTCCTTTCACTATTTGAGGAAATTTTCATCAAAGTTGTCCCTATGTTACTTTTAGATCGATCAACATCATCACTCTGGTTAATTTCCTAATAGGATCATCACACTTAGGATCCACATACTTGCGATACTCATAATCAGGATGTGGTGCTCCTAGTCAGATACCATCTATAAAATAAAAAGTAAACATATGAAAAATCAGATCACATATGAGTTTGACAACGTATGAAAAAATAAACATGTTATATAATGCAAATAACATAAGAAATATTACATGTAGAATACCTTCAAATAATATATGTTGTATGTGATCTTCATTTGTTTAGTAATCAGTATTAGATTCAACATTTATACTTGGTAAGACAACAGATAACGGATCTAGAGTCACCATACTTGTCATAGTACTCTTCTTCATCAATATGATATGAAATGAACTGTCTTTTCCCAAGAATAATGACTGACCAATTTTATTTTTCAAGATATCGTCTATATAAAATACTTACTTTTCTGGAATTACATGATGAATGATTCTTCCATCTTGCATGTCCACTCAAAATCCACTATTGTGAAATTAAGTTCATCAATACAACTCGTTTCTTGTAATCAACCCATTTACAAATAAATAATGAAACTCTAAATTCTGTGTTGTCAAATTTCCATATGTTTTCAATGACACCGTAATAAGACATCTTTCCTTTATGTGGACTCTTATCCTTGGCACTAGAAAAATACTACGAAGACACATGAAGGGTGACCCCACTATTTTAAACGTCACTCTTGTCATATTGGCATTTTATGCATAATGAAAATCCATTTTTGTTAAATTGTTCATTAGATGTAACTTGTGTCTTTGGCTTATACGTTAGTTGTTTGATAGTTCATGTAAAATTATTTGGTGTTTGAGATAGTTGACTAAATACTTTATCTTCAAACCACCTAATAATTGTCTAATTAAGCTCCCTAACAAGCCACATTGAACTAGCTTGGAGATTAATTATGTTGAGCTTGTTGGCGTGTTTGTTGATATATAATACCCACATCGTCAATGTTGTGTAAAAGATACTAGTGTACTTGCCCACTTCTCAGGACTGCAATTAATATCTCATTCTACTTGCGTACCTTTGTTGGAATAATCGTCATGATTCTGAATATCTATAGGAGTTTCATTGCAACTAAAAAAGTCATTGCAAAAGTCCATAAACTCCCTAGAAACATAGTCCTCGGTTTTACTCCTTTCGGGGTGACAACAATTCCAAACATCACCTTTAAAAACAAGCATGTACCTCTAAAAAAGAAACATCCAGTGCAAGAAAACTGGACTCAACATTTTTACCTCCCTATCAAATACACAACTAGATGTGCCATGATATAAAACAATGAAGGGGGAAAATACTGCTCAAGTTTGTATAGGGTAACAACCACTTCTCTTTGCAACTTATCTAGAATCTCAGAATAAATTAATTTACTACATAAGAGTGTTGAAGAAGGAGCAAACCTTGTGATTGCAAAACTTACATGCTTAGAAAGGATGGATCAAATAGCCACAGACAATATATGTTCCATTAGAGTGTGACAATCATGAGACTTAAGACCTATCAACTTCAAATACTTCAATATTGGCTAAGTATCTCTATGGTACCTTAAAATTACAGAAGGACTTGCAAAAACTTCTCTTCTCCTATGTAAACAAGGTGTAACAAGTAGGAGGTAAATATGTGAGATGACCCTTGGTAACTTCTTTTGTTAATTCTTTCTTGATACCCATTTCACGTAGGTCCATTATACATTTGATGCCATCATTAGTCTTATCATTTATGTTCAACAAAGATCCAATGATGTTATCACAAACATTTTTCTCAACATGCATGACATTGATACAATGTCGAGCTGACAAAGAACTCCAATGATGAAGATCCCAAAATATTGACCTCTTTTTGAATAAATACTTTTCACCTATGGGAGGAGTACATGGTCTCTTACCAA
Source organism: Alisma plantago-aquatica (assembly GCA_963693085.1). Taxonomy (NCBI): domain Eukaryota; kingdom Viridiplantae; phylum Streptophyta; class Magnoliopsida; order Alismatales; family Alismataceae; genus Alisma; species Alisma plantago-aquatica. The sequence goes on from OY856415.1 coordinate 180,390,207, forward strand.
AATTATTTACATTGTTGTTTACTCTTGCTAAACAACCTCCCCTGACATAGTTTTAGGGGAACTCCATTTCTTAGTTGAGCCATTGAATGTTTTACTCAACTTTCATTAAGGATGAACCTTTGTCAGAAACATTTGATGACCAAGATATACAATCATACCATCATATTTTAGTCAGATGAAATTAATATTTTCCTCACATATAGGACATGCCTTGGCTCCATTGACATTGTAGCCAAATAAGTTCCCATAGAAAAGTCTTTAATAGTGAAGAACCACATAGCACGTAAATTTAACATCTCTTCGCACAAAGCATCATATGTCATCACACCTTCTCCCCAGACTTACTTTAGGTCATCGATCAGAGGTTCAAGGTAAACATCACTATGATTGCCATGTTGTTTAGGGCATGTATGAGGAAGGACAACATGACATGTTTATTCTTCATACCCAACCACATAGGAAGATTGCATATAAAAATCATGACAGGCCAACATATATGTAGGTATCTTAAAGTTCCATATGGAGTCATAACATTAAAAAGTCCATGTCCTAATTACTGACCTCTTTGCCAAATTCAACATACAATAAATCAATCTTCTTTCATTGTGAGGAATCAGACGCATGCCATAGCATACTTTTGTTTTTTTCTCTTTACCTTTGAATGCCAAGATATATTGTGTGCATCTACAATATTAGAAAACAAGCCTTGAAATCATGGTATTATAGGAAGATACACATCATCTTAGAATGAGACTCGATTTTGGTGTTACCCAATTTTGTCCTTTTGTGCATAGATGCCCCACATTTTGCACATTGTTTTGTATCAATATAGTTATTTTCAAACAACACACAATCATTTAGGTATGCATCTATCTTCTAGCCTCCATTCCCATTGGGGCACAACATCATATTCAACTCATATGTTGAGATTGGAATCTCTATGCCTTCAAGGAGAATTTCTTTCAACAAAGGCAATAGAGAAGTAAATCATTCGTCACTCCATCTATTACTAGCCTGTGGAGTATATAATCTCAATGCCACACTCAACTTCATAAACCTAGTACAACCAAAGTATAATAGTTTCTCAACATCATGCATAATGTTTCTAAATAAGAAAGGTGAATCTGTAAAATTTACCCCACAACTACCTAGATTCACATCACCATGTTTGTTGGAATTTATTTGTTCTCGTTAACATCGTTAGCCATTTATTTTTTGACACAACTACCACTAAAAACAAGTTCATACCTCATACTAAGAATCTCTCCATGCAAGTAGCATTTTGTATAGTCTTGTACAATCCCATTGCACATGACCTGATCTTTGATCATGTCAATGGCATCAATATTCAACTTGTTACTAAAATTCCAACAGGGCAATATAACCTATATTCAAGTTGTTGGCTATGTTCGCCTATAAATCATATAAACTCATCGATACCATTAATAAACTCTCGAGTGCACTGATTTGGATTAGACATCCATGTTGATCCATTCTATGATCATATGGGATACGAGTAGCTCATTAGGTGTTAGCAAATGTTTGCATTGTGACCTAATCTTCTATTAGAATTGACATTCATGAATGTGTACCACCTATCCTATTCTTGAACTTCATCTCACTAGTAATTTTAAAATGCATGTTCGATTACAATAAATTTGGCAACATCTCTCCATAGTTCTTCAAATAGACTGATGTGCATGGGCAAATACCCACCTACATATGTACCTAGAAAGGAAAACACAAAATTCTATCAATTTTTTTTAAATGAAACACACATTATACACTCACATCCTAAGTGATATGAAGTTCTCAAGAACAGTCACAACTCGGGGACTATCCAGAGTTTAATCCTAATGAGTAAATCTAAGATGGGTTTCTAGGCCAACAACATGGTTTGAAATTAGGTTAAGAATCTAGGGTTTATGGATAAGAGTTTATATATTAGTGTTTACATGTTAGGGTGTACATATCATTGCATTACATATGAAAATTCACAAATTATGGTTAATATATTAGGGCTTAAAATATCTATAGGGGAGGAGAATAGAGCTTTTGATAATTTTAAAATTAATTTAAGACTTAAATAGCAAGAAATAGAGGGACACAAGGAGGAGACTCACAATTTAGAGTGGTTCCACCCATCAAATTGGAGGATGTAAGTCCACTACCTAATTGTCTCCAATTGGGATTTGCAAGTGATCAATTTTATTACCTCTCAGGGAATTATGATAAAATACAATCACTTCATATAAACCTCTTCTTTACTAGGATGCAGAAGAGAACCCAAATGAGAGGATGATGATCCACCTCCTTAAAGTATCGTCAATCATCTTGGAGAAGTCTTCACACCTTGTAGCAGCTCTGAGCAAGCTCCCTTGGACAACCTCCCACACTTGGGTAGTCAATGAGCACATTTACATCAACTTGAGGAAATAGATCAGAAGAAGAAAGAGTACACCAATGTAGAATAGTTATTTGATAATATATCAAGCGTATGGACCTCCTAACCACTTGGGATGGATGTAACTAGGTGGTGTCTAAGAGCATGTAGCTATAGGACACAAACATGGAGCTCGAGGAAGAAGATGAAAAGTATAATTTAGCTATTTTGCTCTCTAGAAGGATTTCTCAAGTGTACCGTGTGTGTCCTTCGGGTCCTAAGGTCACTTCTAATTATAGGAATGGGTTGCAAGCAGCTAGGGTACCTTAGGAAAGTGTCTAGTGGGTTCTTGGATGAGAGGAAACCATTATAGTTGGGTTAAGTTATGTGTAATAGCTAATTTTGTCTTTTCTTGAAATTCATTCTAGAACCCAGTTCCGTTCACGACCTTTTTAATCGGAAGCCTTTCGGTCAACAATTTATTGAAGTGGGTGTGGTTTGAGTGTACAAATTATCTCTAATGACTAGTTGTAATTTAAACTCCCGTAGTTAACTAGTTTAACGGTCTACTTCTGGTCCACAATATTTTCAATCAGATGTGACTCAATCCACAAACTACTCGACCATAGAGACTCAGAGTAAGTATATTGTAACAATTCTTCCAGTGCACTGAATCTTTGACCGAGTGACTATCAGTTGATAAATTACTCAGAGTAAGTATATTGTAACCATTCTTCCAGTGGGGTTTGTCCATATCTTGATTTTTCTTGAGTTCTAAATTCTTGAACATTTGTATTACAAATGAGCACATATAAACAATAATTTAATCATTTTAAAATCCAATCTTACTCAATATTTCTCAAGATGTACTTGGTACCTGAAAACCTTAGATAGAATGTTAGATTCACAAATGATAAATGTTTTTCATCATCAAAAGATAGGATGTTCTAATGTCCAATTTAGCCAACCAAATTTCCCCTTATGAAGATGGAAACCATTTCTGAAAGAAAAAACTTAAAAAGAAATGGTGAGCTTTTCCTTGAATGACATAATAATGTGTGCACATTTACACTAGAGAGATATGAAATATATCATCCATCTCTCAAAGTAAGTGCAACAATTTATTTATGGCAGTGTGTCTCTCAACTCAAGAACTCAATCAAAATCATAAAACTCGAGGAATTAAGTTTTTTTTTAAATTATTTCTCCCACTTTTCACATCATCAAAAAGTAAAATAATATTACTCCTTAGTTCAATACTCCCCCTTTATATGTTGCTTTAAGAAAAATGTCAAATTTAGACACAATAGTCATGAATCAGTACTCAAGGAATCTCAATTCATTGACGAAAGAATCCATTACATAGTTTCTTAAAGGAAATATACATAAGGATTGCTCAAAGGAATTATACATAAGGATTCCTCAAAGGAAAGATACAAAAGTGTAGACATGATTATAAAAAGTTGTCACTTTAATGAATCAAGGATCACATCCTATTCTGGATCATTCCAATAGAAAGGTGCAATGTCATAATATTTTGCAATAGTTCCCCAATCCAATGCACCAGTCTTGGCAAGAGCATATGCCTCAAGAAATGTGGTTAATATGTCAAAGCAGAAATGGGGTGTTATGTCTTGGAGTTGCGTGAGTGAGTATTGGGTATGGGTGAGTTCGATGAATGGTGGAGGTGGGACTTGAGTGTGGTTGATGTATGGGTTGAATGGATATATACTCTCAGGATATGAAGCATATGGATAGTTATCAAGAGTATTTGGGGTCAAGGGTTGCATTTTTTGGTTAATATAGGACATGTCATTGTGGTTTTTATCAAAATGTCTTCCAAATTTATTTGCTACACATTTACGATAAGAGACAACATTGGCAAGGCTTTCCATAGAGTATCTAGTAGGGAGAAAAGAAGGTGGAGGAATGTCTTCATGGCATGTCCCTTCTTAAGTCTTAGCCCGTTTGGAGGGACATAAGTCTATTCCAATTTTGTCAACAATGTTATGAGTTATCCTTTGAGGTCGCATATCATGGTGATAGCCTAATTTATCTAAGTCAATGCCAATTGAGTGTTGAATGATTTTTTAAACAAAATCAGCATGTGGTGGACTAGTAGAGAAATCAAGCATATTGGAAACAATAATGCAAAGAAAAATTGATAGGTATGTATTCAAGAATAGCATATATGAGATAAATTGTAAACTGGGGAATTTCAGTCTTGTTAGCTCTAGTATAGATGTTGTGGCTAATGATGAGGTTCACTATCCTAGCATCAAGGGTCAGAGATGTGGCATAGTAAGTACCCCTATGTTCTTAAGCACAATTATTTGGGACAAGAATGGCTCTTTTGATGTCAAATAATGCTAAGTGTATTTTGTTGATTTGTAGAAATCTTATTGAGAGGACTGCCAGTGGTGAGGTCTACAAATTCAACATATTTGACAACGTATATATCAAACTTTTATAGAGTATCAATTTTAGAAAAGCCCACTAATATCCCATTTACCATGGTGGTGAAGGAATAATGGTTATCAGTGTTCCTATCAAAGCTTGGAATAAAACTTGTGGATGGATTGTGCATACCAGAAAAGCAAGGAATGGGTAAGATATTCCTATTGATTTTGGACTTTGAAATGATGGGGAAGATTGAGGATCATATAGAATTCATATATATCCACTGGACATCGAGGAAGAGGTGGCTTGGAGGTGATCTTTATGTACTTCTCTCTAGTAGTGACGTCATTGAAGGGTATCTCATTGAAAACTATCATTGTCAAATTATGATGAGGAACACCCCTTTTTGGATGCTACTTGCTTCTTGATGGGGCTCTGAGCTAAATTGATGTCACTTGTGTTATCATAGAAAATTGACTTTGAAGAAAATGAAAATCCATAATCATTTAAGATTTTTTACATCCATAAAACTTATGCGCAACATGATCCAACTACCATATTATCTACTTCAGTGGTAGATAAGGAACAATATTTTTTTCTTACTAAACCAAGATACGAGTAATTTTTTGAGTAATAAACATCCACCACTGGTACTTTTGCAATCAATTTGAAAACCAACATAGTCGACATCAGTATAAGACTTAAGGTGGAACACTTGATCTTGTGAGTACCAAATGCAATAGTTGATTGTACCATGTAAATATCCTTTGACAGTGACCAGGTGGGAATTCATTCTTAATTGTACCATATGCCATAGTTGATTGTACCAAATCCCATAGTTCATTCTTTCGACAGTGACCAAGTGGGAGTTCATTGGGTTCGATTAAAAGTTTGCACATTAACCAACAGAAAACATAATATTTGGTCAAGATGAAGTTATGTACAATAAGCTGGCCATCATACCTATATGTAATGAGTTGTCAATGGGTTCACCATTTTCATCTTTGTTAATGTTTATAGAAGTTCCCATTAGAGTAGAGACATGCTTACAATTTTCCATATTAAATCATTTCAATAGTTCTTTTGTATGCTTTTCTTGATTAAGAAAAATTCCTCAAGGAGTTTGTTTGATTTGAAATCCCAAGAAAAATGTCAACTCACCCTTCTCACTTCAAATTCTTTTTTCATGATATCACTAAATCATGTGCAAAGTGATTCATTTGTGGTACCAAAAATATTATCATCAACATATATTTTGATTATGAATAAATTTGATTCATATTTTTTATAAGTAATGTGGGATCTAATTTTCCCATAGAGAAATCTTTTCAAATAGATATTTTTTAGACCTTCAGACCAATTTATAGGCCAGTATTAAAATTATATAATGATTTCTTTAAATTGTAAACACGAATAGGGTATTTTGGATCCTCAAAAATGAGAGGTTGAGCAACATAAACTTCTTCTTGAATTATTCTATTTAAAAATGCACCTTTAACATCCATTTCAAAGAGTTTTATGTTTTTATGTGTAGCTAGAGATAATAGTATACAAATTGATTCAAGTCTAGGTACTAAAGAATTTTTTTCATCAAGGTGAATTCGTTCTTTCTCATCATACCCTTGTGCAACCAGTCTAGCTTTGTTTCTAAAAACTTCCTCGACTTCATTTAATTTGTTACAAAATACCCATTTAGTTCCAATAATGGGTTTATCTTTAGGTCTAGGTACCAAATTCTGTACATCATTTTTAATTCATTGATTTAATTCTTCTTGTACATCAATTATCCAGTAATCATCTTTAAGAGATTCATCAACATTTATGGGTTCAATTATGGATACAAAGGTCATGTTTGTGACATCTCAAAATGATGATTTGGTTTTTACTCTATCAAAAGGATTTCCTATTATTAGGTCTTGCAGATGATATTTGATTATTCTAGGAATAGGATGATGTGACTCATTATTTTGTTAAATTTAAGAATTTTTACCATCTCTTTTTGATATGGTTATGTCCTCAATTCGATGTGTAATATCATTCAAGTTTTATTTTCAATTTCATTTTCAGCACTTTGTGTTGTAATTTGTGAATTGTTATATAAATTGATTCCACAACTTTCTTAAAAATAGAGTTGTAAATCCTATATGCCTTTCTAAATATTGATTAACCCAAGAAAAATCCTTTTTGTGACTTAGGGTCGAATTTTTCTCTATCATCTTTTGTGTTCAAGATATTGCAAGGTGTACTAAAATTATGAAAGTAGTCAACTCTACCTTTCTTGTTATAGATGAGTTCATCAAGAGTTTTCTTAAGATGATAGTAAATTGAAACATAGTTTAAGACATATCATGTTGTATTTACTGCTTTGGCCCAAAAAGTTTTAGGTATGTTATCTTCAAGTAGCATTGTTCAGCCATTTCATGTAAGGATCAATTTTTCCTCTCAACTATCCCATTTTGTTGTTGGTGCATAGAGCTAAAAAAATTTGCGTATACCCTCTAGAAGTAAAAAATTATTCAAAGATATGGTTCTCAAACTCTCCCCCTTAATCAGTCCTAATGGTGCATATTTCATTTTATAGTTGATTTTCAATCTTAGCGCAAAATCTAACAAATATTCTAATAGTATCATCTTTTGTTGAAAGAAAATGCACCTTAGTATATCTAATATAATCATCAAAAATGAAAAAAACAATACTTTTTACCACCAATTGAATGAGTTCTCATGGGACCAAATAAATCCATGTGAATAAAAGCTACAAATCTGATAGTACTCAACAAAGCTTATGATTTGAAAGAAGTTTTAATTTGCTTGCCTAGAGTACATGTTTCACAATTTTCAGGTTTATCAAAAGAATGTTTAGGTGAACCACAAATAAGATCATAATTAAGAGATTTTCTAATAACATGTGAGCTTGCATGACCTAGATTTCTATGACGTATACGGATTTATTATTTGCAAGAAGGAATTTCCCAATTATAGCTTGCATAGAATTAGGTCTGAGTATCTAAAGATTTCCTACTCTTTTTCCTTCATAAACAACATCATTATTGTTTTCTATGAGCCACTTGCAGAAAGATTTGTTAAAAAGAACATCATATCCATTGTCACACAATTGACTAACACTAATTAGGTTGTGATGCAATCTATCAACAAGTAACACATTTATTCTTTGAAGATTTGTACCAACATTACCTATCCCAATGATTTTACCTTTGGCATTATCTCCAAATGTGTTTGTTCCACTCTTCTTTTCTTCAAGTGTATGAAAATCGTCCTTGTTTCCAGTCATATGCTCGGAGAAACCACTATGAACCACCCAATCCTCTAAAATGTGAAGGGTTTAGTACCAATGTGGTGGTCCTTTTTAGTTAATAAAATTTATATATATGGCCTAAAGATTTTATCATTTTGAGTGTTTGAAATGAATCAAAATGATGAGAAATTTACATATTTAAAATATCCAATGTTAATTACAAGTAGGTAATTTAATTTGCAAAAAAACAATTTTGTCAGGCTGATTTTTTTATCGACCTTGACTTTGACTAGTGGGACCCTCGGTCGAGTTCCTGGTTGATCAAGAGACGATTCTACAGCTTTCCAAAAAATGCAACATTTCTAGTGTGAACAAGATAAATAATTTTCAATTATTTTAATTTGAATGACACAAGTAAACAATTAAATACACAAAAACATACATTCTAAATCTCATTTCAGTTGAGATAAGACACATGAATTTCACAATGAAGTTTAGGTCAAATCTCAACAAGTATCCCAAACCATGTCAATGCACTTCTTCTTATTGTAATGACAATAGAATGAATAATGGACAAGATGTTGGTAGTAGTAACAACAAATAGTGTCAATTTGGTTTCTTTTCTAAACATTTTGGACATGTGAGATATCATTCTTGGGCACGTAGATAGTCTTGGTTCTAGGGGCTTGTATTTTTCTCACTCTAACATTTTGCTAAGATTTTTCTGTAGGTACATAGCCTAGGACCCTTCTCCCAACCTGTCTAGAAGTGATTTCCATTACTCTATCAAGGATATCATCATGATTTAGACTATCAACATATTTATGATATTCAACAATTTCAGCAAGTTTCTTTGTAATATCTAGATTGGCTTGAGCAATATCTGAAAGAAAGGATTTTCTTTCTCTAACAATGGTATCTTAATCTAAATGATGCATATAATATGTTGTGTTTGGTAATCATTTATCTTATCAAGAAACTAAACCTTTTCTTGAGAAAGAAGATCATTATTATTTTCTAAGACAAGCAACTTGGCATTATAGTCATCAATGGAATCTTTCAAAGTATCATTTTTAGATCTAAGAATTTCATTTTCAGAAGTAAGATCATCCAGTTTAACATGCAACTCGTCATTAATTTTAGAGAGATTTTTCTATTTTCTTTTGCAATCAACATACTTAGTATGAGTTCCTTCAATACTATTAAGTAGATCAATTTTAGATAATAGAAAAATATCTACCTCATTTAAGTCTTCTTCTTCATCCTCCTTAGCCATGAGATGCTTGACTTCTTCCTCTCCACTCTCATTGTCATCACTTGACTCATCCCAAGATGCTTTGTAGGCTTTGTCTCTGTTGTCCTTCTTCTTGAATGAAGATTTCTTATCCTTCTAGATTTTAGGACACTCATTCTTCACCTGTCCCTTCTTGCCTCTTTCAAAGAACCTAAGGAAAGAGGAGGAAGATTCACTAGAAATTTTGTTAGATTTAAACCTTCTATATTTCTTACCATTTACAATGAGAGCATTTGCTTCATCATATCCTTCCCTTGTCTCTTCACTTTCTTGAGTGATGACTTCTGATTGAGCTTTAATTGGATTCAATAATGTGATATCCTTGCTTCTCCCCTTTTGGAGTTCAACCTCCACTCTTTCTTCTTCTATAAGGGTGACCTCATGTGTCTCAAGGTTTCCAATGAGCTTCTCCATCATCAATATTGGTGAGGTCATTGGCTTCTTTAATGGATCTCACCTTAGGCTTGTGCTTTGGAGGCAATGATCTTAGTATCTTGGATACTTGATCCTTTTCACTAATGTACTTTCCCAAAGCATTCATGTTGTTGATGATAGAAGAAAAACTAGCATACATATCACTTGTAGATTCATTAGGTTTCATACAAAATTGTTCAAGCTTTTGCTTAAGAATATTGATTTTAGTATTCTTAACTTGAATAGTACTTTCATGTTTAATTGAAAGTTTATGCCATATTTCATAAGCTGTTTTACAAGAAGATATGCGTTTAAAGTCACTAATGAATATTTAACAATATCAAATAGTTACTACTTTAGAATTCAGTTGAACCTTTTTTTCCATCTGTAGATTCCATTTGACATACTCCATAGTTGGAAGCTCAAATGGATTAGTCACCATTCCCACAATTCCAAGCATATTTCATGGAAGTAAAATTGCATTCACATTTCCCAATAAGTGTAGTTGGATCCATTGAACGGTTGTGGCCTACTCGCGTATGTTCCTTCAATGTTTAGGTTGCTAAGTAAATTTTCCCTCATGCTTCACAACTCGTGGGAGATCCTTGAAGACCTACACTGATACCAATTGAAAGATCAAGAGGGGGGTGAATAGATCTTTTGATAATTTTGAAATTAATTTAGAACTTTAATAGCAACAAGGAGAGGGACACAAGGAGGAGACTCTTAATTTATAGTGGTTCCACCCTTGAAATTAAAGGATGTCAGTCCACTACCCCATTGTCTCCAATTGGTATTTGCAAGTGATCAATTTTATTACCTCTCAAGGAATTACCACAAAATACGACCACTTCACCTACACATTTTATTTACTAGGACGTGAAAGAGAACCCAAATGATAGGATGATGATCCACCTCCACCACCTTGACACAGCCTTCAGCTCCTTGAAGTAGTGTATATAACCTTGGGAGCAGGCTTCACACTTTGAAGTACCTCTGAGAAAGCTCCCTCGGGAAGCCTCCCACACTTGGAGTAGTCAAGGATCACAACTACATCAACTTGGAGAAGTAGATTGGAAGAAGATAGAGTGAACCAATGTAGTATAGCTCTTTGACCCTATATCAAGCATTTGGACCTCCTAACCACTTGTGATGGACATTTTTAGGGGGTGGATAATAGCTTGTAGCTATAGGACATGAACTTGGAGCTCAAGGAAGAAGATGGAAAGTATAATGCAGTTGTTGTGTTGTCTAGAAGGATTACTCAAGTGTAGCTTGTGTCTCCTTGGTGTCCTAAGGTCATTTCTACTGATAGGAATGGGTTGCAAGTGGCAAGGGTACCTTAGGGAAGTGTCTAGAGGGTTCTTGGAAGAGCGATAGTTGTTATAGTTTGGTTGAGTTAAATGGAACAACTAATTTAGTAATTTCTAGAAATTTAGTCCAAAACTCAGTTCAGTCGACAACTTTTTTGATTAGAAGCCTCTCAATAGACCATTTACTTGACTGGGTATGGTTCGAGTGTACACGTTATCTCTAATGCCTAGCTATAATTTAAACTCTGCTAGTCAAATTGTTTAATGGTCTACATCAAGCTAATAATATTTTTGAGATGTGACTTGGCCCACAAGCTACTCGACCAAAGTGACTAAGAGTAAGTATATTCTAACCATTCTTCTTGTGCATTGATGTTTTGACCGAGGGGATTGTCGATTGACAAATTTCTCAATCGAGTGTTTTCCAATAGATGACATTCTTGACAGAAAAGGTCCATGTAAATTGGTTTTCAAATTTTTTGAAAACCTATCTAATGATTGTTCTAATGTGATCTGCCTACCCTAGACACTTAGTTTACACAAATGAATATGTTTGAGATAGGTGGGTGCTTAGCTTGATTTTACATGAGTTCTAAATTCTTATACATTTGTAATACAAATTAGCACATTTAAACAATAACATAAGCATTTTAAAATCCAATCTTGATCAATATTGCTCAAGATGTACTTGGTACCTGAAACACTTAGACAACATGTTAAATCCACAAATAAGAAATATTTTTCATCATAAAAAGATAGGATGTGCTAATGTTGAATTTAAACATCAAGGTTTTCATATTCTTCTAATATAATATTCAATCAAACCAAATAATCAAGTTGAAAATTATATCAAATTAAGAACACTCAAATTATTTCTTAGGGATTACATATTATCTAAACAATGACTATGGTAACAAACCCAAATTTTATTAAACAATCATGTAGTATAAAAATTTTATAGAATCATCAAATTCATGCATCGACATAGTTATTGTAAAACATAATTACCCAAAATGGTAAAACGCATGCTTCGACATAGTTATTTTATACACTCATTGGCATTCATGCATCACATCAATGCTTGAAATGATAAAACATCACCAAAACAATAGGTTGTGCATACATTGCAAAATTGGATCATTAACTAATCATGCGTCGTGGTGGAGAAAAGGGCAATGGGCAAGTAGTGGCAGTGGCGAAGCTTTGGTAGCAGAGAAAAGTGAAACAATGATGAAGGAGGAAATGAGTTGTGGCGGAAGAACAAAAGGAAGCAACTAAGGGAGGTTGAGGATCTATGGTGGCTGACAATGAGCACTGGAGGATGGGACTAAGGAGTGGTTGGGAGGAGTTGACTGGAGGAGGAAGTATCAGAGGACTATGGTTGGCTGGGGTGAGCAGTTGTGGCGGCCACGAAGGCAGTGGTACCTAGTTGGCTGGCGGTGAGAAGTTGTGGCTGCCACGACAGCATGTGTTGTTGGTTGGCAGAGGAATGGTGGATGTGAGCAAAGGAGAACAAAAATCATCAGAGAAACACAGTTAGGGAAAAGAGTGAATGAAGGGTTTCTAGCAGGGTTTAAATAAGACATACCCCATCGGTTATTCTAAGAACCAACAACGTACAACCAACATCGTCGGTTGAAATGGAAACTCCACTGAAAACATATGTGTCTGACGTAAACTTTGTCAGTGGTTGACTAGAATAAACTAATGACTAATAATGCAATACATCTATACCTACTTTTTCAGTTGAGGTGATGACATCTGATGAGAAAAACCAATTTGGGGAAAATAATTTCACAAGATGCTTGCCACATACCTCATTCTTGTTGATGACAAGTGTACCCCTTTATCTCATCAGCTATATTACCATAAACCAACGAGATAAGGTTTTTGAACGCAAATGAAATGCCTTCCAAAACATTTTGCACAAAGTTGTATTTTTGTAGGCATTTTATCTCTTCAATTAGATTGTGAAACAATTGATGATATAAATAAAATGCATCTCATGCTTTCTCATATGGACAATTGTCTTGGTTTTATTTAAGGTACCAACAATATAGATTACACCTCAGTTTCCCATGAAAAAAAACTAATGAGATAATTCATATATGTAGTAGTGTGGTCATGGTTTCTAGAACAACTGGGAGTGAAAGAGATGGATTTTCACAAATTTCTATCTTATGTGAATCATCAGTTAGTTGACTCAATACATGAGTTGTCGATTCGCACCATGGTCAATCGACTCCCACCCAATTTGGTCGATTGGAATGTTTTCCTATTAAAAAACATATTGCCTTTGAATGCAATGATCAATGCAAAACATGACGTCGACATCAATCCTTGATCTAGTCTTACTGATCATCGAATAATCTAATTACCCCTTGAATCAGTCAATTTGACACATGATTCGGTCGACCCAACAATTGTGTCAGTCGACTCTCATTCCATGTCAGCCAATTGTTAGCCAATTTTATTAAATTTGATTAGCTAAACACTTTAGTAATCCATTAAAACCTTATTCATGAGTAAACTTCTATTCTAAGTGTATCCTATGTATGTGAACCTACATGTCCCAAGTTAGGTTGGTAAGGAATGTCCATGATGAATTTATTGCATAACAAGTAATGACTCGTATCTAGCAACACATCATTACTGCCCAAGTAATTGGAAAGTTGGACAATAAATACAACCTAGATACATGATTAGTGTTACTACAATTCTGTAATTCCTTTGTTTCATATTTCTAGATTCAACTGTAGGAATGTTATCACCATCCTCTTAATCATTCAATTTGTGTTCCTTGAACCAGAGTAGACTGTAGAAATGTATATGGGCTCAATATCATATATTGAAATACATGAGTAAGGCCATACATTTTCTTATTATCACTTATCAAGTGGTCTAGTTATTAACTCTAGTAGGATGGACAAATCCCATCTACATTACTCACAATCTATCCTCATGTGTTACAATGTACCAAGTAATGACCTTTATGGAAACCCTAATTCAAGGTCACATTGGATGGTGTTAAAATACATTGAACAACTTGTGATGAGTGTAGTTACTTCAGGTCTAAGAATCACAATCACCACTATCACATTGGGATATGATTATGATTGTTATCTATGTATCACTTTTTAGGGCAGGTCTATTTCATAAACTATTATCTAACAAGTACATATGTGTTTGGTTTGAGATCACATACCATGGCTAATGAGATTTTGTCATCAACCAACACACACTATACTCTTATGTATTATGTTGTCTATTATCTTCCACAAAAATATCTGACTAGGGACATAATGAAGAACATGAATATTCTTATCAAGGCATACGTCATTGAGCATTATCATTATTAAGCCATCTATCATGTAATATCACCATCTCATATTTGAACAAAATATATAGACAAAATTTCCTTTATTATTAATTAAAGAATCTACTAAATATGCCACTACAATCATCATATGATTGGCTCTCTAATCGTGCATATCAACATAAGATCTATCCCTCTCTCACTTTACCACAACTATGAGATGAGGAATATTGTTGCAAAAGCATGTTGAGAGCCTTGGTCACCCCCCATTTATAAAGGAGTGGGTGGGCTAGGGTTTCTACAAACCCTAAAGATTGGAAAGTCAGATCGCATGGTTTAACAATGGATTCAGTCGACTAGCATGACATTCATTCGACATGAACATCCAGTCCATCGATTAGCTTGCTTTATTATTTGCAAACATATTATATTTTAATGCAATGATTAATGTACATCATTACATTAAAAAAAATCTTGACCCAATCAAATGAATCATCCAATCGGTCAACTGGACACTGAAGTTAGTCGACTGCCATTCCTAGTTAGTCGTCCAGACACTCTAGTCAACCAACTGACAACCAATTTTGTTTAAGTTTATTACCTAAACACTTTTAGTAACTGATTTAAACCTTTTCCATGAGTAAACTCCTATTATATGTGCATCCTATGTGTGTGACCCTATTGATTCCAAATTATGTGTTCCATGAATGTCCATGACCATATTATGACATAACCAGCAATGAGTAGTATCTAGAAACATTTCATTGCTACCTATGTAATTGGAAACTTGCGAAAAACTTCAACCTACATCCGCGATCAATGTTATCATGATCATATACTTCCTTTGTATCTGATACCTTGATCAAACATAAGGCATGGAATCATCATCCTATTTACATTTGATCCATGTTCCTTGAACTAGACTAGATTGTATGAGATGCAAGTGAGACCACATATCACATATTAAATCCCACGAGTATGGCCAAACATTTATTTGTATCACTTATAAAGAGACTAGGATAACAACTCCCTTAGGAGGGACATATCATATGTACATCATTCGTAGTAAATCTCCATATGTCATAACGTACCCAAGAACCACCATTATGTCAACCCTTATTCAATGTTACGCTGGATAGTGTAAAAGTTGATCAAACCACATGTGATCAGTGTAGTGACTTCAGGTCTAAGAACCAAAATAACCACTATCACTTTGAGAGATGATTCTGACTACCATTCCATGGTTTCCTATATCACTCTCAAGGTGGGTCAGTCCACTATACTATTCTTTAACATGTACCTATGTATTTGGCTGGACACCATATATCATGACTAATGAGATTTTGTCATCAATCAACACACACTCTAGTTTTGTGTGTTATCGTTGTATATCTTGCTGCCATAATAATAACCTTTTAGGGACATGGAAAGAATGTATGTACACTTCTCATACATATGATCTCATTGTTCAAGTCCTTAACCAAAAGTGAAATGTCATCAAGTAACATCGTTCTTTAGACATATACAATGTTTGTGACATCATCTCCTGATTGAGACAAAAATAATAATTGAAATTTTGGAATATCCTTAAATTTGGTGAATTAAAATTATATAAACATAAGGATTGACTTGATAAATATTTTCACTAATTGTATTATAGATGGAATCATAATGTTACTCACTTTGTGGCATGGTTTCAACCCATGTACCATGAGACTATTTTCTCTGCAAATAGGTCTTTGTTGTACAAGTTTGAGAAATAAAAGGAATTCAAGCATAAAGGAAGAATAGTGGATATATGGTTTATTATATAACTGAAATATTGCATAATATACAAGTTTCCCATAGATTCTACAATATGATGTGATTTCAAAAATTACATGATTAATTATGTAACCATGAATGGCAACATAAGTTTTGAGGCATCATATAACAATATCTCAGTCTAACTTTTGGTATACTAAAAGATAATAATAAAAGAACTATAGAATTTGAGAGGAAAAGGAACTTCCATGTAATGTGCATAACTATTTTAATGAATACTAAAAGAGCATGATTTGGTTATTAACGTTATCCCAATAAATCCCTAGAATTAAGATATATGTTAGGAAAGGTATTAATGAATTTCCCTAAAGCTCTCATAGTTAAAGGTGACTTTTAGATTCATACAAAGAATTAAAAAAAAAGGTCATATGTGTAATAAATTCATTTGGTTCTCAAATTGGAAACCTGTTTGATGTTATTCGACTTTATCTCTGATCAACTGAGGTTCTTTCATGTGTCATGCAATCTGCCTGGACGTAGGATCAGAAATTCATGGATGAGCTATCATCTCTTACCTTGTGATGAGCAGGGAAACATAAGTAGATAAACCTACACCTTCCCTTAGATCTTCCTTTCCCTACCCTTCATATTTTTTTGATTCTTGTCCCTAAATAATCAGAAGAGAAAGAAGAGACTGGAAAGCAATTAAGAGATTGTTACTTTTCTGATATTGCATAATTTCCAAATCATATCTCCTTCTGGAAACTAGGGATATGGGGGACAATCCCTACTCTCAAACCCCAACCTATATAAGGGGTTTCATATGCTCTTTGGTACAGACAAAACCTAAACACATGCTCAATTGTTTGTGGGATCCTCCACGACTTGTTGATGACCTACACCTTCATCTCCAATGATCTTGAACCCCTACCCACAAAGTCGATCCATATTGACCAATTGATGGGCAATGGAACATTAGAAGGAGCACACAAGGAAACTCCAATACCCATCTCTTCTTGATGAATCCTGGATAGAGCTATCCATAAGGTAAGACCTGGTTCTAGAGAAGCTCAATCGGGGCAGAGGCTGGTGATCCTATTACACCATGACATGGGTGCCAGAAGGATTGAGGGTGTTGTGTTGACCTTCTGCTTCCCCTAGAAATAGATGAAGAAAGGTAATAGATTCTTGTCACCCCTCTTTTAATATACTTTTGTCATCCATGGAATGTAGTCATCATTTAACCTCCCAACACCTTGCTTCAGTTCAACCTTGGGACTTCCTAAGTTTGTGAGAACCTACCTAAGGTATCCCTACCTTTTATTGCAACCATTGAACCTTGGGACTTCCTAAGTTTGGGATTTCCTAGAATTTTGATTAAGTTGTTGAATATATTAAGTGTTTTAATTTCTTATTGTTGAATGTAATGAGACCCTAAGATAATGATGATACTTACAATGTGTTACTAGGGTTTCAAAACCATATATCAAATTGTTCCATGATATTAATGCACATAATCTAATATAGGCGTTCATAATGAAAGAATTACTTGCACATATTATCGAGTATATGTGTTTGTTGAGGATTTCTTGGGGATTGATGAGATAAACTGGTAGATGTTTATTTACATTCTTTTCAACTATAATGCCACTAATATTGTATGATAGCATACCTATCAGGGTTAAAATATGTAATGAAAATGATAGGTCATATTTGTAAGTGATTATTTGATTATATGATGTTATATTACTTGCACATTTTGTATGCACCTACATGCACAATAGAAATATACTTATCCATGTTTTTGTTTGCTGGCATTTTAGGTGAATGCCATATAACTAGATATCATGACATGTTGAATTTGATAAAATCAAATGAAGACATTAAATCTAAGAAAAGTAGGATTAGTTAGATACTTATTCTCAATATATGTAAGATCTCATCTAGAAATGTTCACAGAGGAGCTCATTATACATCTTCCAATCAATATTTCGTGAAATAATGGAAACCATTTGCTATTATTTGTTATTTTTTAAATTTTTATCTTAGGAGTGTTAGGTAATGGATATCAACTTTAAGGTCCTTCCTGTATTGGGAGATTATGAAAAGTGAGGTCATTACATTTGAAATCAGAGCCCATGATTTTTCAAATAATATTTAACTTTATAATTTCAAGTAATCCATAGAAACATATGGAAAATTATTAAACAATGACATGATGGTAACAATGTCTAGAAAGGATCATAGCTTTAGGGGCTGGAAATATTTTCCGCCGCACCATTAATTTGGTATACGAGGACTCCTTTAGCCATTGTGATACCTATTGGGCGATAACCTAGGGTTTGGATAAGTAATGGTTCCTCTATATTTTCTCATCTCTATTTTCATCCTCTTCTCATCCTCTTGATTAATAAACCCTAAAAGATACTTGCCTCGTCATCTCAAGTTAGGGTTTTTGTGAAAAAGTAGGATTAAGACATCCTTGGCCAATTAATGTACATGTAATTGAAAATAATTATAATGTAAAAAATGTTTTCTAAGCTTTTCCCTTGCCAGGTTAAACCCTATATGGAACTAGAGTTTGATTGGGAAAAACCTAGTGGGTGAAGAGATATAGAAATGCTAAGATTCATGGTGTAGTCTCTAATTCGAACCCTAAACCTTAATACTGGGAAATGGGAGTAGTGTGGATGAGATAGTAACCATACCCATATGAACCCTAATTAGGCAAAAAGTAATAAGAAAAAAAACTCAAATGATTTTAAGTGACCCAGTATCGCATGAATACATTTTTGTAGAACAAGGTATTCATGTTTCATGTGAAGAATTTTTAAGAACCACAAGAAACCTATGGGTAACATATGATATAAGTATTACTTTCTCAATGCCCTGATGCTATCTCTGGAGGCATGGATGGACAAAGAATACCCCCACTGAGTGGGTATTGAACTCTGACATGGCTAGTAGGTGTGCTACCCCCAACGAGTGGGTATTCTATTTAAGTCTCCCCCAATGAGTGGGTTGATACCCCCAACAAGTGGGTGTCTTATTGTAGTCACCCTTAGTGAGTTGGTGTGATATTTCCAATGAGTGGGTCTACTATTGAAGTCACCCCCAATGAGTGGGTACACTAACCTGAATGAGTGGGTTTGTTATAAAACTACTCCTGGTGAGTGGGTATGTTATAGAATGTGTCCCCAACGAGTAAATATGTTATTGAATGTGCTCTAGTGAGTGCGTACACCATGATGATTAACCCCAACGAGTGGGCATAGCTTAGATAAGGATCAACAAGGGTTGAGAATTCGATTATTTAATAATAATTACTTGGTATAGTTTCTTACACCACATATTTTTGTTATGTGAAAATGAAAATATGAAACACTCAATTCAACTTTTAGGGTTACTACAGAAACAACATTTAGTGTCGCTTTTCTGGGCTTTGGTTCTTTACCAAAACCGACGCCTATAATATTCAACGTCGAATATGTAGGAACCCCGACGTCTATATTCGAAGACCATCCAGACACAGGTATCACTTTGTATTCAGTGTCGGCTGGGTAAAACAAACCGACACCTAAAATCGCCTGTGAAATCCAATTTTCGAGCGAAATTATTTTTGCCCCAAAGTATCACATACAACGTCGGTGCTTTAACTAATAACCGACGCCGATATAAGATGGAAATTTGCGCGAAAAGTTCCAATATAGGCGTCGGTTATCCTTTGATAACCGATGTTGATAATGGTTCCCGCCAAATAATATAGGGCAAAGATTGTCTAATTGGACGTCGGTCTTTTAATATCAACCGACGCTTAAAGGTAAAAGGTGTCAGTTTTCTAGATAACCAACGTTGTTGACAAACTTAATAGACATGTATCACCCATCTCTTCCCCTTCCTTCCTGTTTCATTGTGATAGTTTGCTGTGATCGCCGCTCACCTAAAATCGCTCGACGATCGCTTGCCGCCGCTTCTGCTCGCCGGTCTTCTCTGCTACCGCCGCCGCTTCTGCTCGCCGATCTTCTCTGCTGCCACCGCCGCTTGCTGCATCCTCTTTCTCCTGATACCGCCGCTGCTTGCCTCCGCTGCTACTCGCCGGTCTGCTCTGGTCTTCTCCTGGTGCCACTACTGCTTGCCGCTCTGGTCTTCGCCTGCTCGCCGCCATTGCTGCCACTGGTCGCCGCCGCTCTTCTCCACACTAGCTCCAGGTAGCCCTAGCCTCTTTTCTTCCTTCTATGTATCTTTCCTTCTCTGTAGCTCCTTACCAACAACAAGCACGACCGTGGCTGTGTTGGCCTACGACGGCCGTGCTGCACGACCGTGGTAGGCCCACACAACCACGGCTGTGCTTTCTATTGGTAAGGGCAAGCACGGTCGTGGCTGTGTTGGCCTACCACGACCATTCTATCCATCACGGCTGTGGTAGGCCAACACAACCACGACCGTGCTTGCTATTGGTAAGGATATGAACAAATCTTTATGTACTATTTTATGTAAATCCTAGGATACAAACAAATCTTTTGCTTGCATATATTTGTGTTTCTAATCCTAGTGTTTGACCGAATTCAGTAAATTTTGATGCATGTTGAAATAAGATTTAAACTTGTCCATTCTAGCATCCTAATTTGATTTGATTAAACCCTAACATTGATGAAACCCTAACATCAATTGTGATGAAACCCTAACATTAATTGTGATGAAACCCTAACATGTACCTATCTATTATTGTGTTTGTTGGCCTAGAAACCCGTTCAAGATTTACTCATTAGGAGTAAATCTTGGATACTCCCCGGTTTGGGACTGTTCTTGAACACCTAATCTCACTTAGCATGTAAGTGTATAATGTGTATTGGGTTTTCAAGAAAATTTCGATAGCATTTCCCCGTTTGTTCTCTAAGTACAAATGTACTTAGAGAACAGCGGGGAAATGCTGCCAAAATTTTCTTGAAAACCCAATACACATTATACACTTACTAGTGAGATTAGTTGTTCAAGGATGGGATAGGTGGTACACATTTATTATATATCAGAATGACATCACATGTGTTTATGCCCTGAATTTCACCACTACAGAACATGTATTTGGCGTCGGTTGTTTATGCCCTTTTGTTGTTGCCAACTCCACAAAATATTGAAGCTAATGATGACTTATATGTGCGCGAAGATCACAATGAAGGATTGATAATTGATAAAAGATCACAATTTTAGAGGCATGCATGTTTATATTTTTTATTGAAGCTAAATGTTTTCTTTTTTAATATCAATATCATTTTCAGATTTGATGTTTCATTATCTTCTAGTTAATACAAATGCTAAATGTTTGCCTTTTTAATGACATTTTTAGATGGCTGACCATGATGAGCATGATGTCCATGATGAGCATGAAGTCCATGATGAGCATGTTGCCCATGATGAGCATGGCCAGGATACCAATGTAAGTTCTAAAAACATATCTTGTATTTCTATAAAATTCATTATCTTCTAGTTATGTCATATATCCCATATTTCTATATTGGGCTAATTCAGTGTGTTTATTTTTGTCAAATTTTAGGTCGTTGATGATGCACATGTACCCACTGAAGCACTGGAGGAACTTGATGCGCATCACCAAACACTTAACAAGAAAAGGGGCATCACTCTGTTGAAGAAGTTAATAGCGCTAAGTCGTAGTGGATCCAGATTGGTTGTGGAGTTTGATAATGGAGGAAATGCAATTGGAGTGAACCGCAATAATTTTGTAAACTATCTTGGGGTTGTCACTCGAAGACATTGTGGTGTTAAGTATGATAATTGGCATAAAGTTCCTCAGGAGAAGAAAGACTTGATATGGAAGGATTTATGCGTGAGTTATTATTATTTGCAATTCTATTTTTTAGATTACAAATTCTATTATTTGCAATTCTATTTTTGGATACTAGTTAATAAAAATTCTATTTTATAGAATCTGTTTGCATTGGATGAGAAGCTGCATCGTAAAAGCGTGATGCAACGTGCTGGAAAGATGCTAAGGAACTATAGGACAAATCTCAATAGAGAATACATAAAAGATGGTGATAAGAAGAAGAAGTCAGCCCTTGAACAGTGGAACTTCTTGGACAAAGAAGATTGGGACACGTTTGTTGCTTCAAGAAAATCTGAAGAATTCAAGGTATTAGGCGTCACTCCCAATTTAATTAATATATGTTGTATTCACCTATTCAAGATTAACATTTAGTGCTACTTACCAAATCATTAATGTGCATACTAACTAGGCCCTCAATGAGGCATAAAAAGCAAGGCGTGCACTGAATGTGCATGACCACACTATGGGTCCAAAGGGCTATGCAAGTGTTCACCAAAGACTACAGGAGGAGTCTGCTGCTACTCAGGAGTCCTCTACTACATGTGCCACACCCATGCCTCGCCATGATGTCTGGATAGCTGGGAGGCAAAACAAGAAGGGTGAAATAAAGAAGCCCATAACTGTTGAGGCTGCTGCGAAAATGGTAAAATACAACTCTTAGAGCAATCGTTTGAATATTGATTATTTGTGGTGTTAACTTACCAATTTCTATTGATGGTGATTAGCGGGAGCTGCACGAGCAGAGGAAACAAGGCACGTTCATCCCTCAGGGAACAAGGGATGAATTGACAGTTGCTCTGGGTAACCCAGAGCATCTTGGACGATATATAAATCTTGCCTCCACCTCCACTTCTTGCATTACCAAGTTGGGTTCCAACTAACCTAAAATACTCATTAGGTCCTGCTTGTAGGGGAATGGCATGTTGTCTACGGGCATATAATATACATTTCCCTATAATTGTTTCTTTAGAAGCGAATTATGCAGGTCAATCATACGAAAGCTCTTTATTTATACAAGATATTATTGAGTTGTTTATGTATGATTGGCTGAATACATCAATGATAGAGACATGGATAAGGTGAGATCTTGTTTATACATCCATATACCTTGTGTAAGATCCAGTGATCTGGTTTCTTATATATTAATGCATATGTAATACATGTTTTGCAGCTACTTAGTCGAAAATCAATGCAAACAATTTGCATTTGATCATGTGGGATTTTTGATTCCATCATTGGTTTGTATGGTAGCTAAAGACCCTGATAGTGTTCAACAATACTGTATAGATGCTTTTACAATTTTCATTCAACAAAAGAAGATGATAATAATAGCTCCATTCAATGTCAAGTAAGTTTACTTTATTTATAATTTGGACTTAAGAAAATTACATTTTTATTGTGAATTTTGAGTTATTAATTTTTAACTTTTTTACCTCTAGCGGTAGGCATTTGGAGTTACTAGTTATTCTCCCCAGGACGTTCACTGTTTATTATCTAGATCCTACGGGGAGTACATTGAATACTAAAATTGGACACGTAATGAGAATGACATTATTCTGGTGAGAAATATTTCATTTTTATATCCGTTAACATTTGTTATTACATTACTATTTAATAATGCAATTTACTGTGTTACATTAACATGTAGGGGTTTAGATGCATTCAAAAATGTTGGAGGAAAGGTCCCAAGGAGAAAGAACCAGCCAATAATTTGGGAGAACGTAAAAGTAAGTTCCCAACTCCAATGTATATATTATTTATGTGAACTGTGCTTAGTTGTATTTTTTAATATTTTGTATGTTTCAATTTATAGTGTGCTACACAAGACAACGGCTGGGCATACACATACTATGTGATGCAATTTATGCAAATGATTATCCAATATGCCACATTGGACATCAATACCATACATGAGGTATTATATAAAGTCTCATTAGTAAGTATGAAATATATCAATCTTATTTTTATATTATTACTTATATATACATCATTCTCTTTGCAGGTGTTTAAAACTGACCACACTATAGGTAAACGCTTAAAAGATGTACATGCTCCATATACAATGGAATTATTAAATGAAGTAAGAGAAGAATGGGCAAGAGCCATACAAACAGTGACGATTGTAAAATATAATTGGGATGCTGATAGCGATGTTGAATGATATTTTGTAAATGAATATTTCTGAATGTTTATACATGTCTGAATGTTTCTACATGTATTTGAATATTTCTACATGTGTAAATGTGAGAATTGAATTGATGTCTGAATGTATCTACTTGTGTGAAAAGTATATATGTTGATTTTGCAGGTTTGTGACATGTTTGTAGGCTGATATCAATGGATGTCGTAAACCTGCAGTTCAGAAACCTGAACTGTAGGTTCTCATTCTGCTGACCAGCCACAGAAGGCCTGCAAACTGATAAGAAAAAAAAATTAAAACATAGGCGTCGGTTATTTATAGAACACCGTCATCAAAGACTTACATCGTCAGTTATTGGATAAAAACCGCCGCCTAATGTGACAAACAACCCGACCGTGCAGGAAAGCACGGCCGTGGAAGGAAATGGTGTCAGTTAATAGTATAACACCGACACCGATAGTACTAAACATGGTCATGCAGGGAAGCACGGCCGTGGCATCTGGAAATATGGCGTCGGTTATTTAGTTGCAAACCAATGCAGAAAGTGTCCTAGATGGCGCCCTTTTTGTGACGTGAACCCTTTTGGCATCGGTTATAAAACTGACGCCGAAGAGTTCGACCTTTAGCGGTGCCCACATAGGCGTCGCTTGAGAACCATCACAAAAAGGGGTTAAACAACCGACGCTAAAGACATGTTCTGTAGTAGTGACGTTGGTTACCTAAATAGGGGCGGGTCAATCCAAGAATGTGTAAATGACCTATGGTGGAGGCAAAATGATAAAATCGTCGGGTTAGGCTGTGTCTAGAGAACCTTAGCTCCTGTCTTGAGTCAAGAGTGTACCCTAAGTGAGGACCTTCCCTATAATGGTATCTCACAAATCAGTTTAAAATTTTTAAGTAACCTTCAAAGACACATAAAAGCTTAAAAGATTAAGTATATAGACCATAAAAGCACATATATCAAGTATAAGTCTTCGAGCTCAAATATTCCACCTCTGAGGGACATGATGGAAAAGTAACTACAAAAGTTATTGATAGTAAGGTTCCAAGCCCGTAAGGGAAGGTCAAAAATATCCCAATGTAGGGACATAAAGAAAATAATGTCTATTCTAAGGCATGAAGGAAATATGGGTTAAATAATTACATAAGAAAATATGTGCTCAATAGTTATTAAATATGTGATATCTCAATAAACCCTAGGCAAGGTATAGCCCAATGTAAATTATAAGGTCATTTAGGGAGGATTAAAGGCACATAAGGCCTATGAGGTTAGGACGTGATTGCCCTAAGTGAATAAGATTGTGGGGTCAAGAGATTTCCACCCATATTTTTTTGAGGACAATGGGTCAGGAGATTGGACACCTTCATGAGTTCATGAGGCCCAAGTGGTAAATGTGAGAAGCACTCCATAAATATATAAGGTCCATGAGGCCAAGTGGAGATCACTCCAAAGGTACACATACCCCTAGAGACCTTAAGGAAGTGAATAAGTCTAATTATATGTGAGATGTAGATGTGGAGAATACAATAGGTCATATAATAATGTTGATACAATCTTGAAAGGTTTAGTTCATAAACTCAAGGATTATGAGAAAATCACTCCTCGTATGAGGCATGAAAATTAAGAATATTATGGGATTCAAAGTGTTATTGTTTGAAGTCATTTTTCAAGTGATTCAACCAAAAATTTTAAATTTTAAGATAATGTGTGGATACACCATCTTTGCTTTTAGAATGGGATGAACTTTGTTTTTTTAGTTGTATTCAAACACTTATTTAATCTTATTATGAGTGAGTGAGATTGGGTAGAAACATGTTATTCTTAAAATTGGCATACGAAGATGAATATCCCAAGTTGTATTTAGTGAAATAACATAGGGTTTGAGTTTCTATCTCACCCATATGTGGAATAAATGAACAATAGGTTGAAAACTAAGGTGAAATGGTTGTCACCAAGTGAAATCAAAATCACAAATGAAAATGTAATTACCATATGATGATATCATGTAATTAGTAAGGATGTAGATATAACTTAAATTGAATTTATGCACTAATCTCAGTAATAATGTGAGGAATTTGCATATCAATTCGAAACGTTTGTCCAAGAAGCATATATAATCCTAAGGTATGAATCTATGATGAGTCATAGTTCACCTTAAACTTATAAGGTTTGAAATTTGGGGAAAATTTTCCTTTTAAGGAGGAGTGAAAGTAATATCCTCAAATTTGGTGAATTTGAATTATATAAATGCACATCTTGAATTGGTATTTTTTTCCCTAATTGTATTTTTCAATGAATTATAATGATACTCACTTTGTGTCATGGGTTCAACCCGTGGCCCATGAGACTATTTTCTTTACAAATAGGTCCTTGTGGCGCATGTTTGAGAAATAAAAGGAATTCAGCTATAAAGGAGAAATGATGTAATAACATGGATTTTTCTCTTTCCTCATGTATATGCCATGCCCTTCATGTTTTCACTAATTTCTTGATCTATACTTTAATTATATAATTTTGATATGTCTTGATGCTTTTTGGGCTTGTTTTGAGTTTGCATATCAAGGAGTGACACTTCATTTTATGTGAAACCAAGTTTGCACCTATATGTACACATCATCATATTTCTTTCCATTTTTACCTCATATGTCTGTCTCACTCTACAATGAACTTGTGTTCACTATGTGGAGGACACTCCCACATTTCCAATTCGCAAATATCACTCAATTTCGAGTTAAGATGAAAAACTTATGCTTGTTTGAAAATCCAATGTGTAAACCCTAATTAATAGTATTTAATATCTTTCTGAGTATTGGTCGGCCTTCTTGGGCCTGTGCTTGGGCACATTTGCATGGCCCACAAAGACCCCTCCCCATTTTCTTACTAATCTACCCTTTTCTTGCTCATCCAATCACAAGGATTATTTTCTATGCTCTTTCTTTTTTAGCCTTTAGATCCATCATCCCCTAGATTTGAACCCCATTGAATAGTATTTGAGGCTTCCCCTACAGCTTTACACTTGGCCAGTGCACATGGCACCAGAGCCACCTAACCCCCCTTTCCACTAATCATCCTCATTCTAACCTCTCTTAGGAATATTGATGACACATATCCCTTCCTTGCTCTTCCCTCTTTCTTTTCCCCACTCTTCTAATGCGTTCACAAACCCTAGATCCCCCCTTCTTCTTCTTCTTCTCTCTACAACTGTAGCGGCCGCCACCTTGGACAATTTTGGGCATTCGGTCCTTTCTCCTCTTTTCATGGTTTAGGACCACCAACAACATCACAACATTACAACAACGTGGCAAGATGAGGTGACACATTGTTAGTCTCTCTCGTGGTCTTCAGGTCTAAGAACTGCAATCACCACTATCACTTTGAGAGATGATTCTGACTACCATTCCATGGTTTCCTATATCACTCTCATGGTGGGCATGTCCACTATACTATTCTTTAACATGTACCTATGTGTTTGGCTGGACACCATATATCATGACTAATGAGATTTTGTCATCAATCAACACACACTTTCATCTTGTGTGCTATCATTGTATATCTTGCTTCCACAATAATAACCATTTAGGGACATGGAAAGAATGTATGTACACTTCTCATAAATATGATATAATTGTTAAAGACCTTAACCAAAAGTGAAATGTCATCAAGTAACATCGTTCTTTGGACATATACCATATTTGTGACATCATCTCATGACTGAGACAAACATAATAAATAGAATTTTGGAATATGCTTAAATTTGGTGAATTAAATTATATAAACATAAGCATTGACACTATAAATATGTTCCCTAATTTTATTATAGATGGAATCATAATGTTACTCACTTTGTGGCATGGTTTCAACTGCAAATAGGTCTTTGTTGTACAAGTTTGAGAAATAAAAGGAATTCAAGCATAAAGGAGGAATAAGGGATATGTGGTTTATTAGATAATTGAAATATGGCATAATATACAAGTTTCCCATAGATTCTACAATATGATATGATTTCGATAATTACATGATTAATTATGTAACCATGAATGGAAATACAAGTTTTGAGGCATCATATAAGAATATCTCTGTCTAACTCTTGGTATACTAAAAGATAATAATAAAACTAATAGAACTATAGAATTTGAGAGTAAAATGACTTTCCATGTGATGTGCATAACTGTTTTAATGAATACTAAAAGAGAATGATCTGGTTATTAAAGTTATCCCAATAAATCCCTTGAAATAAGATATAAGTTAGGAAAGGTATTAATGAATTTCCCTAAAGCTTTCATAGTTAAAGGTGACTTTTAGTGTCATACAAAGAATTAAAAAAAGGTCCTATGTGTAATAAATTCATTTGGTTCTCAAATTGGAAACCAGTTTGATGTTATTTGACTTTATCTCTGATCAACTGAGGTTTCAACTGAGGTTCTTTGATGTGTCATGCACTCTGCCTAACCTTAGGATCAGAAATTGATGGATGAGCCATCGTCTCTTACCTTGTGATGAGAAGGGAAACATAAGTAGATAATGTTAAACCTTCCCTTGGCTCTTACTTTCCCTACCCTTCATATTTTGTTGATTCTTGTCCCTAAAGAATCAAAAGAGAAAGAAGAGTCTGGCAAGAAAATAAGAGATTGTTACTTTTCCGATATTGGAGAATCTTCAAATCATATCTTCTTCTGGAAACTAGGGATATGGGGGGCAATACTCTCAAACCCCAACCTATATAAAGGGTTTGATATTCTCTTCGGTACAGACAAAAGCTAAATGCATGCTCAATTGTTTGTGGAATCCTCCACAACTTGCTGATGACCTACACCTTCATCTCCAACGACCTTAAACCCCTACCCACAATGTCGATCCACATTGACCAATTGAGGGTAATGGAACATTAGAAGGATCACACAAGGAAACTCCAATACCCATCTCTACTTGATGAAGACTAGATAGAGCTATCCATAAGCTAAGACTTGGTTCTAGAGAAGCTCCACCAGGGCAGAGGCTAGTGATCCTATTACACCATGACATGGGTTCCGCAAGGATTGAGGGTTTTGTGTGGACCTTCTACTTCCCCTAGAAACAGATGAAGAAAGGTAATAGATTCTTGTAACCCCTCTTGTAATATACTTTTGTCATCCATGGAAAGTAGTTATCATTTAACCTCCCAACACCTTGCTTCAGATCAACCTTGGGACTTCCTAAGTTTGTGAGAACCTACCTAAGGTATCCCTACCTTTTGTTGCAACCATTGAGCCTTGGGCGCTAGAGTCAACCATCGTGTTGACCTCGCCATGGCTGCCTGAATCCAATATTTTTACTATAATTGTAGTAATTAATCAATAACTATATTGAGATAATTTATATATGCAATTTAATTAGGAGAACATGTTGAATACAAATAAAATGGTTTCAATGTCTAGTTCTTATTATAGTTCAAAAGCATATGGGAATAATGGTTGTCAACTAGTTTTTACAACAAACCCTAGAATTTTTTATTAAGTTGTTGAATATATTAAGTGTTTTAAGTTCATATTGTTGAATGTAATGATACCCTAAGATAATGATGATACTTACAATGTGTTACTAGGGTTTTAAAACCATATATCAAATTGTTCCATGACATTAATGCACATAATTTAATATAGGTTTTCATAATGAAAGGATATGATGGATCTAATAATTAGTGTTTCACCTAATTATATAATATTCACTAGAATTAGTGTTTTTACCCTCATTCCTAATCCAAACCTAAGACAACTCTAAACCCTAGATTAGAGCATGGTTTAATCTGAATAATACGATGATGACACTTTACAATATTAATACATGCAGATTAATGTTGATTGATTGGATTCATCTTTGGATGACATGCTTAAAGTACATGAAGTATGATTGTATTATCTTCATGGTTCTCCACAGGGGTACGCGATTACAATTTTGAATACATGTATTATCGAGTATCAGTGTTTGTTGAGGATTTCTTGGGGATTGCTAAGATAAATTGGTAGATGTTTATTTATGATCTTTTCAACTATAATGCCACTAAGATTGCATGACAGCATATCTATTAGGGTTAAAATATGTAATGAAAATGATAGTTCATATTTGTAAGTGATTTTTTTATTATATGATGTTATATTACTTGCACATTTTGTATGCACCTACATACACAATAGAAATATACTTATCCATGTTCGTGTTTACTGGAATTTTAGGTGAATTCCATATAACTAGATATCATGACATGATGAGTTTGATAAAATCAAATGAAGACATTAAATCTAAGAAACATAGGATTAGTTAGATACTTATTCTCAATATATGTTAGATCTCATCTGGAAATATTCATAGAGGAGCTCATTATACATCTTCTAATCAATATTTGTGAAATAATCAAACCATTTGCTATTGTTTGTTATTTTTTAAATTTTGATCTTAGGAGTGTTAGGTAATGGATCTGAACTTTAAGGTCATTCTTTAATTGGGAGATGATGAAAAGTGAGGTCATTACATTTGATATCAGAGCCCAAGATTTTTCAAATAATATTTAATTTTATAATTTCAAGTAATCCATAGAAACATAAAGAAAATCATTAAACAATGACATGATGGTAACCATGTCTAGAAAGGATCATAGCTTTAGGGGTTGGCAATATTTTCCTCCACACCATTAATTTGGTATACGAGAACTCCCTTATCCATTGTGATACCTACAGGGCCATAACCTAGGGTTTGGATAAGTAACGGTTCCTCTATATTTTCTCATCTCTAATTTTATCCTCTTCTCATCCTCTTGGTTAATAAACCCTAAAAGATACTTGCCTCGTCATCTCAAGTTAGGTTTTTGCAAAAAAGTAGGATTTAGACATCCTAGGCCAATTAATGTACATGTAATCTAAATAATTATAATGTAAAAAATGTTTTATGAGCTTTTCCCTTGCCAGGGTAAACCCTATATGGGACTAGAGTTTGATTGGGAAAAACCTATGGGTGAAGAGATATAGAAATGCTAAGATGCATGGTGTAGTCTCTAATCTGAACCCTAAACCTTAATCCTGGGAAATCGGAGTAGTGTGGATGAGATAGTAATCGTACCCATATGAACCCTAATTAGGTTAAAAGTAATAAGAAATCAAAGTCAAATGATTTTATGTGACCTAGTATCGCATGAATACATTTTCGTAGAACAAGGCATTCATGTTTCATGTGAAGAATTTTTAAGAACCACAAGAAACCTATGGGTAACATATGATATAAGTATTGCTTTCTCACTACCCTGATGCTATCTCTAGAGGCATGGTTGAACAAAGAATACCCCCAGTGAGTGGGAATTGAAGTCAACCA
This sequence comes from Alisma plantago-aquatica, assembly GCA_963693085.1. NCBI lineage: Eukaryota > Viridiplantae > Streptophyta > Magnoliopsida > Alismatales > Alismataceae > Alisma > Alisma plantago-aquatica. The sequence goes on from OY856415.1 coordinate 180,421,668, forward strand.
TGGCTAGTAGGTGTGCTACCCTCAACGAGTGGGTATTCTATTGAAGTCTCCCCCAATGAGTGGGTTGCTACCCCTAACAAGTGGGTGTCTTATTGAAGTCACCCTCAGTGAGTTGGTGCGTTATCCCCAATGAGTGGGTCTGCTATTTAAGTCACCCCTGGTGAGTGGGTACACTAACCTAAACGAGTGGGTATGTTATGAAACTACCCATAGTGAGTGGGTATGTTATACAATGTGTCTCCAATGAGTAAGTATGTTATTGAATGTGCTCTAGTGAGTGAGTACGCCATGATGATTAACCCGAACGAGTGGGCATGGCTCATATAAGGATCAACAAGGGTTGAGAAGTTGATTATTTAATAATAATTACTTGCTATGGTTTCTTACACCACATATTTTCGTTACATAAAAATGAAAATATGAAACACTCAATTCAAATTTTAGGGTTGGTTACCTAAATAGGGGTGGGTCAATCCAAGAATGGGAAAATGACCTATGGTGGAGGCAAAATGATAAAATCATCAGGTCCGACTCTGTCTAGAGAACCTTAGCTCCTATTGTGAGTCAAGAGTGTACCCTAAGTGAGGACCTTCCCTATAATGGTATCTCACAAATCAGTTTAAAAAGTTTAAGTAACCTTCAATGTCACCTAAAAGCTTGAAAGATTAAGTATATAGATCATAAAAGCACATATAAGTCTTCGAGCCCAAATATGCCAACTCTAAGGGACATGAGGAAAAAGTCACTATAGAAGTTGTTGACAGTAAGGTGTCAAGCCCATAAGGCAAGGTCAAAAAATATCCCAATGTAGGGACATAAAAGAAAATAATGTCTATTCTAATGCATGAAGGGAATATGGGTTAAATAATTACATTAGAAAATGATGTGCTCAAAAGTTATTAAATATGTAATATCTCAATAAACCCTAGGCAAGGTATAACCCAATGTAAATTATAAGTTCATTTAGGGTGGATTAAAGGTACATAAGGCCTACGAGGTTAGGACGTGATTGCCCTAAGTGCATAAGATTGTGGGGTCAAGAGATTTCCACCCATATTTTTTTGAGGCCTATGGGTCAGGATATTGTCCACCTTCATGAGTTCATGAGGCCCAAGGGGTAAATCTGAGAGGCACTCCATAAATGTATAGGGTCCATGAGGCCAAGTGGAGATCACTCCTGTGAAGAACTGGTTATTAGTTTAATTTCGAGGATAAAATTTCTTTTAAGGTGCGTAGGATGTGATGGAGTGGACTTTTGGAACCTTTTGAATGCCTAATGATATAATGGAATTTATATGTTGAGTTATCTGAGAGTTTCAAGTGTTTTGGTAAAGTCAAATGGTTGATTGAGGTTAATATCATGACTAAGATCCCTAAGTTCATGCCTTTTTGAGGTATTTAATTGGTGGGTCAAACAATGATATTTTGGCATCAAAATTTAATACAATGTAGCTTGAGGGGTTTTAAAACTATGGTTAATATTTAGTGGCAATTGGAGTATCTTAGAGGAAGTTATTTGAGTTTGATATGTGTGATACAATGCGCTTTCTAAAGGTTGATAGACCTCAGTGATGGTTTTCATTAGTATCACGCACCCTTATCTTCTAGGTGGGTCGCATGGCCTATTGATGGCCATGGATCCCAGATCTAGTGGCTACACTCCCAGTCTTATAGTGAGTAATGGATATGGTCTTGTGAAGACCTTTTATAGCCGCTAGATGCACTTTGGATGGCATCAAGACCATCTCCCAACTCTGGATCAGGAGGAGCTTTGGAACAGTGTTATGGGCGAGCATCCACACCTACTATAATCACTGATCGTGGTTCCAAAAGGGAAACTGACTGAGCAGTTGGCTCTGTAGTGCCACGAGCATCCATGTTGACCCCTCATTTGAGTGTTTTAGCGGATTGGTCAGGGAGAACGAGACCTCCCTTTTGCTACTTCTCCTTTGGAGTGAGCAGGTGGTTGCCGAAGGTGTAGCATGAGTAAGAAGCAGAGCTAGAAGGGTTTCCTTGTAATATGTAGAAAGGGGAAAATAATGAGAGAGGATATGGCGGAAGAAAGTGGGCATTTTTAGTGTTTTTTTTGGAGGTCACCATGATCTATGACCCAAGGTCCGAAAGAGAAGAAGACCACTGTTCAAAGCCTATCCTCAACGGCTCCAACTACAATTGGAGGTAGAGGGTGAGTTACTGGAAGCCTTGTAGATCTTTTATAAGTTCTAGTCTAGATTTTCATGGAGCTGGGGCATTTTTCCCTTTTCTAGTCTACCATAGCAGCAACATGCGGTAGCAAGCTTTTCGAATGCATGAGAAGGCACCCCTCAGCGGTGACACAAGTAGTCGAGGATGACTGGACAGGGATTGCAAAGCTTATAGAAGTGGAAGGTCATTTCGAGGTGGAGGACACCATGACTGATCACTCACTGGAGGAGAGCCCAGGAGGTAGCGGCTGCCTTGCGGAAGAACAAAGTCTGTTGGAGACTCGGACATAGGTCAGAACACAGAGAGAAAGTGGGGAACTTTGGAACAGGTCCACTCAAATGAACCGGCCAAACCAAATCAAACTCGGGAGCAAGCTACTGATCCGGATCCAATAAATGTGGCTCAGTGTGAGTCCAGGAGCCTTGACCCACAACCCTGAATGCCACGTGGCACATCATGGTTGGTCAAAAAAGGTAAATCGCCCAGTATTTCCAATAATGCCTAGATCTTACAAAATTCATAGAAATTAGTATGTTTATGAGAAAAATACAAACAAGGTACCGTTATTCTCAGAAAAATGTGTAGGACAACATGAAATAATAATAGGATTTTGATGAACTAATCACATTGATATCATGCATGATGCATTATAATTATTTTATGGTAATAAATAGGAATCGATGGCCTAAAATTATGATAAAATGTCAGTAAATCTATATTCATGTTTCAAATCAATATAAGGTCAGTGATTATGATGTTGATGCACGAAATCATGTAATTTGCTCAATATATCTAATTCGGGCTAATAACCCTAAATAAAATACATAAATACATACATGCACAATAAATAATGAAATTTACAAAACACCCTAATATCAGTAACTGGAAGATAATATGTAAATTTGAGATATGTTTTATACACAAAATCCATGTTATATGAAGATAACCTTTAATGCATGGGTTGTAACCCTAATTTAAATAATGTATACAAAGTAGGGTTAATATGTGTACATTAAGGATATGGAACATAATGTTTAGATAATGAATCATAATTTGGAAAATGACATGAGTAATATAAATCTAAGATAAGAATGTAAGTAATGATACACATATCCTAATGAACTAAGCTAAACCCTAATGGACATAACTAGGGTTAAGATGATGAGAACCTAATGGTGATATGTGATCTTGTCTTAATCAGGGTTGACCAAGGATGTAAGTGACTCTTGGATATATGGTGATTAGGTTTGTCTATCTTGATCAAGATACGCCATTACCTCTTACTTGGCTTACTATACAATATGATTGTGTTATATGTGTAGTAAAATACTTGGCATATGATATTACATGAACTGATTATTCTTGTATGATATGTTTCATGATTTTCCATACTTATTGATATGAACACATGAAACATAATAATTTTATTCCATTATATCTAAGCACTTCAACTCTTTGGTAGTCAAGTGCTGATAATAAAGTACTTCAACTCTTTGGTAGTCAAGTACTTGAAAGTGATACAACTCTTTGGTAGTCTGATCACATTATGAAATGATCCAACTCTTTGGTAGTCGATCATAAGGCCTTAATGATTTCCACCTTCGGTGGTCAATGTAGGGATGATATAATGGAAAATGAGCTTAAAATATGTGTTCTCTTTTGTTAATGATATATCTTTGTGCAAGTGTATGCATTTTCTTATATTTCTTTATAACTTCCAAGTATTAATTTTATCGTATTGCAAGATATGATGAGAGGTATATAAAAGACATGTAGGCATACTTAGTACAATATTCTTGAATATTGTGTTGACGCATACCACATGTAATCTTTTGTTTAGGTTGTGGACATGTGATCTTGAAGAAGAAGGATAGTTGAGAGTTGTGTGGCGAGCTGATGTACATGTGGACCTGATGTCTTAAGATCCTATAGTTTAGTGGTAGTACATGTATATGTAGAGTTTGTTGTTCAATATGTAATATAAAATTTTGTAACAATTCATGTTGTAATTATATGTTGAATAGTGAACATGTGTTGTATGGTTTTATTATTGTTCACGTACATGTGCTACTGTTGTTTCCTTCTGATTTCGTCTAATTTTCTTCTTCTTAGCCTATTGTGTGGTATTTAAATTGGGATTCTCACTGAGGTGAGGGTTTCAATTTGGACATCACACAAAAGATTAAGTTTTAGAAAATCTAGGGATGTCACAAGTGGTATCAGATCATGAACGATAGCAAAGCCTGACATTTGCTCATTATGCAACTCAAAACTAAAGAACCTTGAACTTAATAATCTTTAGGGTTAGATTAGTCATCTTTTAGAGACTAGATCTGACCTAGCCTCTAGGTTAGCACCTAGATGTCTGAGAACAAGGTCTAGACTGGTGCTTATTGTATAGCAGGTCCCTAAATGTCATTCTTTCCTTATAGTGCAGTGGTATGGGACGTTGCATTAGTTGGAAATGATGTGCATCAAGGGAAGAGAAATCCTAGACATATAGCGCTCATTGTCTAGGGTAGCTACACTGGTCTACACCATGTTTTCACTAGTTTTCATGGCACTGTACTCTCTACTATGTGTGGGACATTCGTTTTCTAGATTTGTTTTTGATTCCAATCAGATCGAACCCCAAATGTTTCTCTGACGCTTGTTTTATTTGAGAAAAACTTTATTATATTTTATTATATATATGTATTACAAAAATTTGTCCCCACACATGTACGAGTGGGAGGTGGTCATGCAACCTAAGTGAATGTGAATGACATCAGTCTAGAAGAGAGAGTAGTTCTAGATTAGATTTCTCAAGCCTTGTTAGAATATATGATAGACGGTATAGATGAAATAAGTTTTGATGATATGATGTAAGACTTATATAGATGATTTAAGTTGGTTTATCATGATAAAAGTTTGTCCTTGAGGACCTAAGTTCAGATTTGAGGATTTGAGATATGTTTTAATGATACAAGTTTTTGTACTTTTCTAAGTTAAGATAAGATAAGCTAAGACAAGGTTGTGAATCAGCATGAGCCTCAAGCTCTGTTACAAAGGAGGACCTCTAATGTTAGGACTAGTTGTAGGGTTAACTCTAGATAAAGTGAGACTCAGATGGAGAAGTTCGGAGAACCTAAACTCCAAGTTATGAGAATGATGAGAAACATGTGATATGATATGTCCTAAACTAGAAAACACCTAAGTGATTGAGATGAGTTTCTTTATGCATGATTCCTATAGTTTTTTTGAACCCTAGATGTCCTTGAGAGGACCAAACTCTAGAGACAGAGAGAGGCTGGTTATACATGTGCATGTGAATAAGAATATGAGTACCTTCCATCTGGTTGAGGGAGAAAGTCCCAAGACCCTGGAGGAGGTAATTGTGTTAGTTTATGTGAAGCCTCATACTCGGGTTTATGTTCCTTATAGGAATCTAGTGGATGTGTATAAGAGAGAAAGTTTAGAAATAGTATGCCATGGGTAGAGACCTATGAAGAGAATGCCATAGCATGTTTTGGTTTGTGCCTATGTGGCTGGAGCTTGTAAGGCTATCTCTAGTGCCAATGAGGTATACCTGAGAGCCCTAGACTGAGAGGAAAGAAGTTTATACATATGAGATACTCATAGAGTTGAATGAGCTCAGAGAGGCTGACCATGACACTACCCTCATGATATGGGTCAAGAGAACCTCAATTGGACTAGATAAAGTTTTAATAAGCCACTTGTATAAGTTTGTTTAGCACAACCATGATATAACATAGATAAGGATGTGATCTAATATCGAGATGTGGTATATAAACATGGTATGATGGAAATCTTGAAATGGTTTAATAGATATCAATGCATAAATGGTTAACCATATACATGAATAATGATGATAATGTGTTTTTGTTGGTTAATCTTACGATGAAATCAATAGTAAATGTTGCAATTTATTATGAGTAATGAAATAAAATGATATGTTTGAAACATGCTACATGAGGTGTTAATCTTAGTGCTTAATAAAGACAAAAAAATAGTTTGGCAGCTACCACAATATAATGATTATGACACCTTGATATGATCTATATGGGTTGACTTTAGTTAACTCCTTTAGAACATGGTAATATGATGTGGGAATCCTAATGCTTGGGTAAAACGAGGATGTAAATCCTAAAGAGTGAAAAATGTCATGTGTATCTATTGTTTAAATCTTATGCATGGGTAAAGATAAGGATGCAACCCTAACTTATGAGATAAGTCATGACATAACCAAAATTTCTAGATGGTGTTTCAATCTTTTTGAGGAGGGTGGTTCACCCTAGATACTTTTAAAAAAATCCTAGTAACTTGGATATAGTTCTGGAGCTTTTGATTTTAGATATGTTGCACCTATGTTAGTACCCTAAGAGTCAAAGTAGACCTTTTGGTTTCTCCTTGAACTAAGAGGATGGTTAATTTTGAGGACAAAATTCATTTTAAGTTGCATATGATGTGAAGAACTGGTTTTTAGTTTAATTTCCAGGATGAAATTTCTTTTAAGGTGTGTAGGATGTGATAGAGTGGACTTTTGGAACCTTTTGAATGCCTAATGACATATTGAAATTTGTATGCTGAGTTATTTAAGAGTTTCAAGTGTTTTGGTAAATTCAGATGGTTGATTGAGGTTAATATCATGACTAAGATCCCTAAGTTCATGCCTTTTTGAGGTATTTAATTGGTGGGTCAAACAACGATATTTTGGCATCAAAATTTAATAGAATGTAGCTTGAGGGGTATTAAAGCTATGGTTAAAATTTAGTGAGAATTGGAGTATCCTAGAAGAAGTTATTTAGGTTTTATATGTGTGATATAATGTGATTTCTAAAGGTTGATAGACCTAATTGATGGTTTTAATCAGTGCCACGCGCCTTTGGCTTCTAGGTGGGTCGCATATCCTATTGTTGGCCATGGATCCCAGATCTAGTGGCTACACTCCCAGTCTTACAAGGAGTCATGGATCTGGTCTTGTGAAGGACCTTTTACAGCCGCTAGATGCACTTTGGATGGCATTAAGACCATCTCCCAACTCCGGATCAGGAGGAGCTTTGGAATTGCGTCATGGGCGAGCATCCACGCCTCCTATAATCACTGATTGTGGTTCCAAAAGGGAAATTGACTGTGCAGTTGGCTCTGTAGTGCCATGAGCATCCATGTTGACCCCTCATTTGAGTGTTTTAGTGGACTGGTCAGGGAAAATGAGACCTCCCTTTTGTTACTTCTCCTTCGGAGTGAGCAGGTGGTGGCTGAAGGTGTAGCATGAGTAAGAAGCAAAGCTAGAAGGGGTTCCGAGTAATATCTAGAAAGGGGAAAATAATGAGATAGGCTACAACATAAGAAAGCAGGCATTTTCAGTGCTTTTTGTGGAGGTCACCATGACCTATGACCCAAGGTCTAATAGAGAAGAAGATCACTCTTTAGGGCCTATCCTTTGCGGCTCCAACTACAATGGGAGGTAGCGGGTGAGTTATTGGAAGCCTTGTAGCTCTTTAAGAAGTTCTAGTCTAGATTTTCATGGAGTTGGGGTGTTTTGGCCTTTTCTAGTCTTCCATAGTAGCAACATGCAGCAACAAGCTTCTCGAATGCATGAGAAGGCACCCCGTAGCGGAAACCTGAGTAGCCGAGGATGACTGGACATGGATTGCGAAGCTTATAGAAGTGGAAGGTCACTTCGAGGTGGAGAATACTGTGATCGATCACTCAGTGTAGGAGAACCCAGACGGTGGCAGCAGCCTTGCGGAAGAACAGAGTTTGTTGGGGACTCAGATGTAGGTCAGAGCACAGAGAGAAAGTGGGGAACTCTGGACTGGGTCCAGTCAAACGAACCGGTTGAACCAAATCAAACCTGAGAGCTAGCCGTTGAACCAAATCCAATAAATGTGGCTCAGCATGAGTCTAGGAGCATTGGCCTGTGACCCTGAATGCCACATGGTGCATCATGGTTGGTCGAAAAAGGTAAATTGCCTAGTATCTAGTAAATGCCTAGATCTTAGAAAATTCACAGAAATTAGTATGCTTATGAGAAAAATACAAACAAGGTACCGTTATTCTTAAAAAAATGTGTAGTACAAAATGAAATCATAATACCAAGATTTTGGTGCACGAATCACACTGATATCATGCAAGATGTATTATACTTGTTTTATGGATAATAAATAGCAAACGATGGCCTAAAATTATGATAAAATGTCACTAAATCTATATTCATGTTTATAATGCATATAAGGTTAGTGATTTTGATTTTGATGCACGGAATCATGTAATTTGCTCAATATAGATAATTAGGACTAAGAAACCTAAATAAAATATAATAAATACATACATGCTCAATAAATAATGAAATTTATAGATCATCCTAATATCAGTAATTGGAAGATAATATGTAAATTTGAGATCAGTTTTATACACAAAATCCATGTTATATGAAGATGACCCTTAATGCATGGGTTGTAATCATAATTTAAATAATGTATACAAACTAGGGTTAATATGTTCACATTAAGGATATGGAACCTAATGTTCAGATAATGAATGATAATCTAGAAAAAGACATCAATAAGATAAATCTAACATAAGAATGCAAGTAATGATGCACATATCCTAATGAACTAAGCTAAACCTTAATGGACATAACTAGGGATAAGATGATGTTGTGTACGGGCATAATGTTGAAAGGGCGAGAAGGATCCTTTGGGAGGACCTTAGTGGTGTTCTCAAAGCTATTAGGGATGTTGTAGTTTTTATAACAGGGGATTTCAATACTGTGAGGTTCTCTTCTAAGAAGTGTGGTGGTGATGAACCTTCGTATAATGCTATGTCAGAATTCAATAGCTTCATTGGTAGCAACAATCTAATTGACTTGGATTTTGTTGGCTCTAAGTTCACTTGGGAGAACAGAAGGAGGGGGGGAAGATTGTGATGACAAGAATTGATAGGGTGCTCCTAAATGAAGAATTTCTATCTGAATTTCCAAAGATGTGGGGGATTAACTTATACTCTATTCATAGTGATCATAAGCAATTGATTGAAAAGCTGGATGATTACAAATATAAGAAGTATACTCTGTTTCATTTCATAAAACTCTTGAGTTGAGTGTGATGGATTTATGGATGTGATTTGAGAAGCCTGGGTGGGGGATGTTATAGGTAACCTGATGTTCATTTTGTGTAGGAAACGTGATAAGGTGAGAGAAGCTTTGTGTAGATGGAACAAATAACATGTTGATAACATCCATGAGAATAGGAAATGTCTTGAGGCAGAAATTAGTAGACTGGTGAATCAAGTAGAGGGTGACCCTACTAATGATAGCCTTGTACAACTGCTAATTGATAAGAGGAAATTTGTTGTCAAAGTGTATGCTGCTGAAGAGAACCTCTTGAAGCAGAAGTCTCACATCCAATGGTTGAAGTTGGGTGACAAGAACTCCAAGTTTTTTTACACATCCCTAAAGACTAGGAGGTTGAGGAACAATATTAATTGTATCAAAGTGAATGACCAAATCTGTTATGATGAGGAGATGATAGAGAATGAAATTAACTGTTATTATAATGACTTGTTTAGCAGCAAGGTGGATAAAGGTAGATTGATTGAGTTGGCAAAAGGTTTCAAGTCGATTAATATCGAACAAAGTGATAGTCTTATTGTTGAGGTCACTGATGAAGTAGTTGATAATGTCATAAAATATGCTAAAGGTGACAAAGCACCCAATCCTGATGGTTTTAATTATCAGTTCTTCAAGTCTTGTTGCAGCATTGTTAGATGTGATGTCATTAAGGTTTTCAAGACTTTCTTTCGGTGTGGGAAACTTCTGAAGGAAGATAATCGGTCATATATAACTCTCATCCCTAAAGTTAAGTATTCTACTGAGGTCAAGGATTGGAGACTTAGACCTATATTCCTTTGCAATGATGTATACAAGATCATTTCTAAGATCTTGGTGAATAGTGTTTAGAAGCTACTTCTTGGAATCATTGATCTAGAACAGTTTGCTTTCATCAAGGTCTATTGCTGATGCTACACTCCTAGTTAATGAGCTTATTAACAACATGATTAAGAGCTCTCATGGTAAAGTTTGTATCAAAATGGACATCAAGAAGGTGTATGATTTAGTAGAATGGTATTACCTTCTAAAAGTACTTACTTCTATGAACTTTCTTGTTAAATTCAGTGAGTGGGTTGCTGAGATTTTTTCTTATGTTAATTGTCATGTCCTTATTAATGGTATTCCATCCCAAAGGCTTTATCCCTTGAGAGGTATTAGGCAAGGGGATCCCTTGCCCCCTTATATTTTCGTGCTGGCGATGGAAGGTCCATCATCTATGATTAGAAGTGTTGAAGCCAAAGGAAATATTTCTGGCTTTAAAGGTTCGCATGAGTTGAGTATTACTCATATTTTGTTTGCAGATGATGCTATCATGTTTATTGATGCTGACAAGGAGAGCATTAACTATGTCCAAAACTTAATTAAGGAATTTGGTATATTCTCTGGTATGGAAATGAACCGAGACAAGAGTTCAGTTTTTTGCAATAAAGCTGATAGGGAGTGGAGGTTGTTGTTGAGTTGGGTATTCCACTCGAGTTTCTCCCTAAGAAATACATGGGTTTTCCTCTATTTTAGGGTAAAATTACAAGGAGTCTTTGTGCCCCAATCATGGATAAAATCAAAGGAAGGTTGGATGGTTGGAAATCTAGATTCCTATCATATGATGGGAGAGTTGAATTGATCAAAACAATGCTGGGTTCTTTTCATCTGTATTGGGCTGCTTCCTTTCCTCTCCCTAAAGGAGTGTCCAATGAGAGTGAGAAGATTTGTCATGATTTTTTATGGGGAGGTCCTGGTCTTGAGAAGAAGATGCACACTATAGCCTGAAAAAGTATATGCTCTCCAAAGGATGAGGGAGGTTTTGGGATCAAAATTACAGATGATATCGTTAAAGATTGTATGGGCAAAATTTTATGGAACATTTTTGTCAAGAAATACTCTTTATGGGTTCGTTGGGTTAATGGAAGGTACCTGAGGAACATGTCCCTATGGAAAGTTAACATTCATGCAAGTGATACATGGATATGGAGACAATTGCTTATGTTCAGAAATGAATTGGTTTCTAGAGTTTTTTACTCTATTAGGAATGGTAATAAAAATATGTGATGGGGTGATCTGTGGGTGGGGAAAGGTTTATTCCTAGAAGACATTATTGATGCTAAGCATAAAATTAACTATGGCTATGGAGCCCTTGCAAATATTAACTGCTACTTCTCCAATGGGGTTTGCAGAGTATAAGATCTCATCATGTTAAATTGTGATGTCCACTGTTAGGAACTCTGTGGTGTTTGATAACAGGAAAGAGGACCGCATTCTATTGGAAGGTTGTATTATGTCGAAGATGAAGGATTTCTGGGAAGTCCTAAGGTAGAAAAAATTAAAGGTTGCTTCGACGAGATGGTTGTGGCATGTTGTTTGTCTGCAGACATGCAAGTTCACTGTGTGGAGGCTCGTCAGTAGGAAATTGCTCACACAGAATAAGCTTAAAGACAAAGGTTTCCAGCTCGTCTCTATGTGTTGTTTATGCAGGAATAGTGAGGAGGATGAGAGTCATATATTCTTTGATTGTGAGTTTAGCTGTGAGTTATGGAAGATCATAGTTGCTGAAGGTATTATTTGTCATGCCCCAAACACTATGGCGGATGCATTGACAATCAATGAGGCCAAGAGAAGAACTACACTGTTCTTAGGGATCCACGATCTTTCAAAGGTAAGGAATCTTAAAACCTTTGAAAATAGAAGTAGACCATATAGCAAAATCAGTGAAACTGTAAAGATAGACTACTATAGTTATAGATAGCTTTCTTCCTTATCTACATTGTGCAGTTTTCTTTTCAGCTTAATGAGAAAAGGTAGCACACTTTGACAGATAAAAAAAAAGTACCACAAGGTAAATAAGGCATTGCCATAAAAGATCTTATCTTTGAAATTGTAACATGAACTTTATTAATAGATATCCTTGTCATTAAAAGATGTAGATGTAAAGTGTTTCTATTTATTGGAAAAATAAAATAGTAGTTCATAACTCTATTACATGCCCTTTGGGTTTAAATAAAATAAAAGATATTACTACCTATGGAAGCAACACTTGCTCCAATGTTGATGAGTATTCCTTCTTGGTCCTTTCATAAAGGCCATCACTTCTTTTCTATGAGAACCTGTTACACTAAATGAGATTACTTAAAACATAAAACATAATCAATCACCAATTAACCACATACACAAAAATATGGGTAAATTAAAACTGATTTCAACGTCAATACCTACTCAGAAACATTTGCATAAGAGCCCAACATCTTCCTGGTATCCATACTATGCCAAGAATTTGATACAAATTGTTCTATCGTCTTAGCCACAACATGTATACATCGGAGAAAAATATTAGTATATGCCACACAAACAAGCGTTAATAAGCTAACAAAAGTCTAATTCGTTTGAAACACCATATACAAGTTTTTTCTCGCCCGGACCTGAGAGTATAGGGATGACTGTAGGACACACTAGACATCTAGTCAACTTTCTCATAGATTCATTACTATAGCTCCTCCTTGTTGTCTCAGGTTTGTTTTTGTCACATTTGATTACCTAAAAAAATGTGGAGAACCACAAGAGTGAGACCCTTGTCCCAGCAAGAGACATAACCTCCAACAATGCTTATTGATTACAACAATTTAAACATTAGATAACTGAGAAATTGGAGTATTTAATAATCAATTTAACACATTGAACAATTTATGTAAGCTAAACAAATTAAGCAAATAATCTTAGCAACAAGTATGATCATCAATGCATATATATATAACAAATAAATTCATTTCTCTGGATAGACATCCACTTAAATATCATCAAATTTCTTCTAATAACAATCAGTATCATTAATATGACTATCATCATATTCCTTGCTAACAACACAAGCAATCTAGTAGAAAAAGCATCCCTGACATCATGAATATGTCTAGTAACATAACATGGCTATAAATATTGGCATCTCAAATAAAGGGAACATATCTATATCACAAGTAGAACTAACATCATAACACTATTAACTGCATAGGAATGATAAGCAGTTTAAGCATCTATATTTACATAGGCATGGCTAGCAATATTAAACATAGCTAGCATCATCATCTTAACCATCAATGTTAGTATATTTGACAACATAACAATGTTTACAACATGAGCATAACTACAACGTAAGCATATCTTTTATCTCTTATTGTACTAAACATGATCTCAATGAAAAGAAAGAAAACAAGGGTTATCATCCAATATGAAGTGTTGTGTATAACTCTAAAAAGATATGGTACACGGCTATCTGCATCTTTTATTATGCGCTGGGGAATTTGAACCGTACCATCCAAAGTCCAACCGATCCCTACAAAGGGATATTCAATTTTGTAGAAGATCTAGGAGTGCCAGTATCCTAAGATCTCTTCCCCTCATACAGTATGAGTAAACCGCAGTGATATATCAGTCAAATCTGCCACCACGATGGCATATAGTCAAGTTTTTAACCACTAGTCTGCCCTTGGAACAGGTCAAGACACTAGAAACTAGGGTATACAAAACCCTCTAATCAGAGGTACAACTACAATTGTCCTCAATCATATCAGACGTATGAGGCATGACCATAGACATCCTCCACAACCTACATTGTGGATGACATGGATATATCCTCAAGTTCCCACTCCCACATACTCAATAGTATGCGCTCTGAGTTTCCCTTAGGAATACTCATTTCACCATCCAGCAAGTGCTGACACTGAAGATGGCTCTACGACACAGGGAACTACATGATTAGAGTTGCACTTGATTAGTTATTCCAATTGTGTGAATTAAGGCTACATCAAACAAGTGGACATATAAACCCTAATTCACTTCTAGCAAGCATATAAATATCACAACTTTTAAAAGATATAAAATGTGTGGAACATAATTTTTCATTTCATCATTGCATGGTACTATTCACTTTCCATTCATGAGACCATACTAGTCATCATAGTATTACAAGATATAAATACTTTTCACAATAGCACATGGTATCAATCCTTATTAACACAAGAGGATTACACCTCATTCAGGGCTCAACCATGCCCAAAGGTCATTAAGACCATCATACTATCACATTATATAAATTCTTTTCACAATATCACAGGGTATCAACCCTTATCAACACGTGAGGATTACACCTCATTCAGGGCTCAACCATGCCCAAAGGTCATTAAGATCATCATACTATTCCCTACAAGAGCATCATTATCATTCCATGCCTTATAGCAAGGCTCAACAACATCACTTACATATAGTACACTAGATCAACACAATATTTCATTAGTTAGCTGCGAGATATTCATAAACCATAATAGAAGGGTTATATTCGAATTAAGAATATTCCTTTATTACATCAACATGCTAGGAATCTAGATATGATTAACCCTCATCATATTCATAATGCACATGTTTAGCATAAGAAAGTATCAACCATGTGGCTATGTTAACCATCAATTAACACATTAAGGTTATGATCATATTAAGGAGGTTATTTCACCATCATGCCATCATATAAGAAGGTTAAACATGAATATTCATCTTATCTAATTGCATTTGATTTAGGTTCAACAAGATAAGTTATATTAATGTTACTAATCAACACTGATACCCAAACCCTAACTCATGACATCCCCATTAGATCATGGACGCATAAGGTGAAGCATCACCATCACATTCCATAGTATTCTCAAGTATGAACCCACACATAAATCAAGGTGTAACCATCAGTTTATAGCATTCTAGGATTTCAACAACAATAAGAGAGTACACCATGATTGTATTAGTCATCAAGGACTATTCATACCCAATTACCATCATTTAGTTATATTAAAGCTAGGTATAACAAGCTATACCTCATTAGGGTTACATATCAATACAATATGGTTATCATCCATTCTATTCATATGAGTGAATAGGTAAGACTACCTTATTAAGGATAACCCTCAATTGTTTTCTTCATCATTCAACCCACATCACCATGCCACAATATCACCCAGAACCATTCGATGTTTAAAATGCAAGACCATTGGTTGTTTACATAAGTAAACACCTTGGATAACAATTATGAAGTCCTTGATTTGTTTTCTAGAAAGATTCACCATCTAACCCTAGACATCCCTTGATTTACAACAAAAAAATCTCCATTAAGAGTAGGGTAAAACCCACAATTGACTGTTCATTTAAAACAAGCCATCCATTGTCATTAAGTAAGCTCCTGAAGTTGATCATATACAAGAAACCATCTAATTCACATTATTAGGACCAAAATATTACATTAGCTATAATTCCACTTTATTGGAGGAATAAACATTAGATCTTGACCATTGGGTCACGTTCATATGTTAAAACCATCAATTATAGTATAGGTCTGAGCATTGCACCAAGACCCAAGAAACCATTGGTCTAAGGCTTAATTGATGCTACAACTATCTGATTAACTCACCACATGTTGTGGAGACATGATCCACCATCATTAGTGACCATTAAGTCACCATAGTTTGTTAGATTAGCACTATATTCATTAATCAACATCAAATATTAAGCTAATGTCGTCATTGATTGATAACATTAGTAGGGTACTTAATGGTTGATCATTAAACTTCTAATTGATCCAAAACCTAACCTAAGGTTCTGACCATAGGTTGTCACCATTATATGACACCTTTGATCCCGACCATCAGTTATCATGAAGACAACACCATAGCGTGGTTGCAATGGTACCAACATCGGGTCATGGGTTTATAGAAGAAATCAACTTTAAACCATAAAATTGACCATTGGTTGATTGGTGCTTAGCACCATAGGTTATCAAACCAACCTGATCCAAGTCATATTATACCTTAGGAATAATGTACACATGATCATAGGTTCATCTAGAACTGAAATCAGAATAGAGAACAGTATAAAAATCGAAATCCAAGTAGAGCATAGCTTTTTAGTGCATGAATCATCATTTTCAAGCAAGAACGTGAGCTAGAAAGCTTTTGGTAAGAAATAAATGTGGAGCAAGTTATAAAAATTGCCTCTAATGAGAAGATGAAGTTACAAACATTAGAAAACTCGAGCAGGTAGGGTATAAAATTCAAGTATAAGCTATGAACTTGTCCATCTAGCATCTTTCTTCATCAAATGAGCAAACCCTAAGCATAAGGAGCAACAGAGGTAGGGTTTTAGAGATTTAGAACAATTTCTACCATGGAACAACAAGGTTCCGACAAGGAGAAAGGTAGGAGGAAGGATAACAAATAAAAAAATAGAGGAAAGAAGGGGATTCTTTCTCTTTTAGGTCAAGATCACTAGAAGGAAGCCTTTTAAACCCTAAAAGGAAGTCAATTACAACCCTAGATTCTTTTTCAAAGAAGACCCCCTCTTTCTTCTTCCTTGGATAGGAAATTCGCAGCAACACATAGGGAGAACAAGTTTCATAGAAGGAGGGAAGTAGATGATAGAAAATGGCTCATTTTGGTGCTTAGGGATTAGTATATGAAACTTCAAGATAAAGAAAAAGAAAAAGTTGAAGTTCTAGTATCTTTCCAAGTGTCCATGGCCTTAAACTATTAAGAATATAAAATCACACACACAAGAAGCTCCCCCACTGTCCATATATATATGCTTATCCCTCATTTCTTGAATTTCCAAGAAAACAAATAATTCATTAGTTGATAGCTACTAAAGGTTAGCTCATCCATGAAGCGGTAAACCCTAAAATACCCTTGGAGAAAACACCTTAAAACCAAGGATTAAGTAGGTGCCCCATGGCTCAACACGCTCAAGAATTATCAGATAATATCCAAGGAACATAATGCAAGTGATAAATTGCAAAGAAAATATCTCAATTGGGTAAATTGTAGAAAAGTCCAAACTATGCATAAAATTGCATAACTTGCTCAAATAGTGTCCAAATTGGACCAAATTTGAAACTTAAACTTGTATTATGATTTCAAAGCATATCACAAGGTTCGAATATGGTTATAATAGTTTAATTATGATAATTAAGATTATTCAACTCATTAAGAAAGTTTAGGGGCCTTACAACTATAGCCCCTAATAGGGATTTCACCCCCAAAATCCAAGGTAAACAAAGATGGGTACTTCCTTTGCACCTCATCCTATTACCTTTACATGGTGACTTGCATATCATGGTGATGTCACATCATTCATACATATCTCATCTTGGGTCAGCACAAAAACCCCCACCTAAGAAGACATTCTCAATATGGAATGTAGAAACTTGTTATATCATCTATACAACTCTAGTAATAATGTTCAACTTTAAATTCTAGCTATCATCCTAAAATTATATCTATTGTATCAACACATTACTCAAAATTCATACTTGCTAGATTTTTACCAATCATGGCATGTGTCCCATACCATTCCTTGAAGCATAAAAAAAAGGTGATGTATCCATCCTTTTTTTTTCTAGATACACTGACATTGGAGCACTTGTTAGTTCTTTTTTAGCATCAAAAGAAATGCTGACATTGGCACCTGTCATTCCATACAACGAAACATCATTCCTAGTCAACCTTGTTAGGGGTGAAACAAAAACACTATCTTCACCTTACTAGGATTTACACGACCTACTTAGAAGACGTATCATGATCCCATAAAGAATTTAATCAACCCCATATCACACTTGTTCAACTTGTCTCATAGCTATTGCTTCTTCAGCAACCCTAAGGTTTTTTAAGCAATATTGATCATATTTTTGACCATATTTGAAATACTTTTACATGTCATCATTCAAAGCTTGATATAACTTGTATCACATGACTGCAACACTATGTTCCTCCTATTTATAAATTCTTTTTGTACATTAGTTAGTCTAAAGGACATAACTATAAACTCATCATGGTCATGTGAATTATGTCATCCAATCTAACTCTTATGCATTGATATTTTACCATAGGCTTATCTTAAAGGAACATGAAATCACATATCTATTGGCCAACAAACCATCTATCCTTGATAGTGGTCTTTCCCAACTACCACTGAAACATACACAACATTATAGAATCACTATTGTTTTTCCTTCCAAATAACATTTAGAGGGTCATCATCAACTCTCTCTGTCTCCCTCTCTTTAAGGGGGAGGAATACTAGATATATTCATTTAGTAAATATCTCCAACCTTCACATACTTCCCATACTGTTGATACATCTTGGATACTAGGATCCATTACCTTGTTATCCACCTCATGTGCTATAAGGAAGTCACATCCTTATCTCATCTACTTTTACCAACATAATAAATTTCACAACATATAAGAGGAGTCTTCCTAATTATTGAAAGGTTGAAAAGTAAACTTATCACAAACTTTATGATCTTGAAACCATATTCCAAGCAACCTTATGCTAAAATAAGCTAACCACCCTCAAGTTTGTAGCGAATCCACATGTACCAAGTGGCAATGATCCACTTGAAATTTGTGCCCTAGAAAGGAAAGACTCAAAGGGAAACAAACTTCCCACATCATAGCAACATTGTTCAAGGGTCACTAGTAAAAAGGTAACCAATTCTATTTTCATTATGCAAGTTAAAGCTTCTTATGTATCATTTTACCCTTTTCATTTTGGGTTCCTTGTCGTTAGTATAGGAATCATCATGATTAACATATCTCATTACTCCTTCCTTGATGACTATTTATCACTCATGGGTATGTTCTCTTATTTTATTATGTTTTTCAACCACTTATCAATAGGTAAATCATCATATTCCACATTTCGTTCATTAAACATGGATCATCTGCCTTAATTTCTTTCAAACTCCATGCTTATTTTACATTAACACTTTCTTACACACATACTTTGGTTTGAGATTAACTCAGGTTTCACCTTATTCCTTTGTCATCGTTCTCATTTATCTTCTCATTTTATACTTATCATTGGAGTTTTCTCCATCTTATGTGGATTCATACCTTGAATCACTTTATAAGCATAGACTTATCTATCTTTTACTTTATTATCTTCTTGAATCACATCTTCAAGAACTCCTTTTTTTCTTTTTTATATTAAGATTTAGATTTCATGGTGTTGTGTCTTTCTCTTTAGGTACTAAACATTAAAGTTTTGATAGATTATGATGCAATTCTCATCTTCTTTAAGGTAGTACTGAGATAATCACACCATGATTTCTTATTCATTATGCTCTTTAGATTGTCTCAAAATGATTACTTGATCAGAATAATCAGAAAGATAACAATATAAGAGTTCCATACTTACCTTTTCTTCAATAATTGAATACCTAGACAAGGCACTCAAATACTGAGATTAGTTAGTATGCACCATATTTTTTTATGTCATATTCCTAATTTTGACATCATCCTAGTCCTAAGTCCTAGTATCCCTATAGACGCAGTGAACCTAAAGCTCTAATACCAACTTGCGAGAACTCATTACACTAAACGAGATTACTCAAAACATAAAACACAATCTATCACCAATTAACCACATACCCAAAAATATGGATAAATTGAAACTGATTTCAATGTCAGCACCTACTCAGAAACATTTGCATAACAGCCCAATATCTTTCTTGTATCCATATTATGCCAAGAATTTGATATACATTTTTCTATCATCTTAAGCACAACATATATACACAGGAGAACAATATTCGTATATGCCACACAAACAAGCATTAATATGCTAACAAAAGCCTGATTCGTTTGAAACACCATATACAATTTTTTTTCTCACCCAGACGTGAGAGTACCAGGATGACTATAGGATACACTATACATCTAATCAACCTTCTCATAGATTCATTACTATAGCTCCACTTTGCTATCACAAGTTTGTTTTCATCACTTTCGATTACCTAAAAAAATGTGGCGAACCACAAGGGTGAGACTCATTTCCCAACAAGAGATATAACATCCAACAACACTTGTTGATTACAACAATTTAAATAGTAGATAAATAAGTAGTTGGAGTATTTAATAATCAATTTAATAGATTGAACAGTTTAAGTACGCTAAACAAATTAAGCAAATAATCTTAGAAACAAGTATGATCATCAATGCATATATGAATAACAAATAAATCCATTTCTCTAGATAGATATCCACTCAAATATCATCAAATTTCATCTAATAACAATCATTATCATTAATCTAACTATCATCATATTCCTTGCTAACAACATAAGAAATCTAGTAGCAAAACCATCACTGACATCATGAATATGTCTAGTAACATAACATGGCTATCAATATTGGCGTCTCAAATAAAGGGAACATATTTATATCATAATTAGGACTAACATCATAGCACAATTAACTGCATAGGCATGATTAGCAATTTAAGAATCTACAATTACATAGGCATGGCTAGCAATATTATACATAGCTAGCAACATCATCTTAACCATCAGTGTTAGTATATTTAACAACATAAGCATGGTTACAACATGAGCATAACTACAATATAAGCATATCTATTATCTCTTATTGTACTAAACATGATCTCAACGAAAAGAAAGCAAACAAGGGTTATCATCCAATATGAAGCGTTGTGTATAACCCTAAACATATATGCTACATGGATGTCTTACATCTTTTATTATGCCTTGGGGAATATGAATCGTACTATCCAAAGTCCAACTGATCCCTGTGAAGGGCTATTCAGTTCTGTACAAGATCTAGGAATGTCAGTATCCTAAGATCTCTTCCCCTCGATCACTACAAGTACAATGCAGTGACATATCAGTCAAAGTTGCCACCACAATGACATATAGTCAAGCTGCTAACCACTAGTCCACCCTTGGTACAGGTCAACCAGGGTATATAAAACCCTCTAATACGAGGTACAACTACAATTGTCTTCAATCATATTAGATGCATGAGGCATGACCATAACCATCCTCCACAACCTAAATTGTGGATGACAAGGATATATCCTCAACTTGCCACTCCCACATACTCAACAGTATGTGCTCCGAGTTTACCTTAGGAATACTCATTTCACCATCCAGCAAGTGTTGACACTGAAGATGGCTCTACGACACAGGGCACTACATGATTAGAGTTGCACTTGATTAGTTATTCCAATTGTGTGAATTAAGGCTACATCAAACAAGTGGACATATACACCCTAATTCACTTCTAGCAAGCATATAAATATCCCAACTTTTAAAAGATATAAAATGTGTGGGACATAATTTTTCATTTCATCATTGCATGGTATTATTCACTTTCCATTCATGAGACCACACTAGTCATCATACTATCACAAGATATAAATACTTTTCACAATAGCACAGGGTATCAATCCTTATTAACACAAGAGGATTACACCTCATTCAGGGCTCAACCATGCCCAAAGATCATGAAGACCATCATACTATCACAAGATATAAATCGTTTTCACAATATCACATGGTATCAACCCTTATCAACACAAGACGATTACACCTCCTTCAGGGCTCAACCATGCCCAAAGGTCATTAAGACCATCATACTATTCCATGTAAGATCATCATTATAATTCCATGCCTTATAGCAAGGTTCAACAACATCACTTACATATAATACACCAGATCAACAAAATATTGCATTAGCGAGCCAGGATATATTCATAAACCATCATACAAGGGTTATATTAGCATTAAGAATATTCCTTTATTACATGAACATAATGCATATGTTTAGCATAATAAAGTATCAACCATGTGGCTATGATGACCATCAATTAACACATTAAGGTTATGATTATATTAAGGAGGTTATTTCACCATCATGCCATCATATAAGTAGGTTAAACATGAATACTCATCTTTATCTAACTGCATTAGAGTTAGGTTCAACAAGATAAATTATATTAATGTTACTAATCAGCACTCATACCCAAACCCTAACTCACGTCATCCCCATCAGATCATGGATGCATAAGGTGAAGAAGCATCACCATCACATTCCATAGTATTCTCAAGTATGAACCCACACATAAATAAAGGTGTGACCATTGGTTTATATCATACTAGGATTTCAACAACAATAATAGAGTACTCCATGATTGTATTAGTCATTCAAGGACTATTCATACCCAACTACCATCATTTAGTTATATTATAGCAAGGTATAACAAGCTATACCTCATTTAGGGTTACATATCAACACAATATGGTTATATTCCCTTTTATTCATATGAGTGAATAGGTAAGACTACCTTATTACAAATAACCTTCCATTTGTTCTATCATCACTCAACCCATATCACCATGCCACAATATCACCCAGAACCATTGGATGTTTTAAAGGTAAGACCATTGGTTGTTTACATTAGTAAAAAGCTTGGATAAACCACCTATGAAGTCCTTGATTTTTTCTCTAT
The DNA here is from genome assembly GCA_963693085.1 of Alisma plantago-aquatica. Taxonomy (NCBI): domain Eukaryota; kingdom Viridiplantae; phylum Streptophyta; class Magnoliopsida; order Alismatales; family Alismataceae; genus Alisma; species Alisma plantago-aquatica. The sequence goes on from OY856415.1 coordinate 180,444,313, forward strand.
AAAGAGTCACCATCTAACCCTAGTCATCCCTTGATTAACAACACAAAAAAGTTCCATTGAGTGTAGTGTAAAACCCACAACTGACTGTTCATTTAAAATAATCCATCCATTGTCAACAAGTAAGCTACTTAAGTTGATCATATAAAGGAAACCATATAAATCACATTATTAGGACCAGAATATTACATTATCTATCATTACACTTTATTGGAGGAATAAACATTATATCTTGACCATTGGGTCAAGTTCATATGTTAAAACCATCAATTACAGTATAGGTCTGACCATTGCATCAAGTGACCTAAGAAGCCATGGATCTAAGGCTTAATTGATGCTACAACTATATGATTAAATCACCATAGCTTGTAGAGACCTGATACACCATCAGTACTGACCATTAAGTCACCATAGGTTGTAAGATCATCACTATATTCAATAATTAGCATCAAATATTAAGATAATGTCATCATTGATTGATAACATCAGTAGGGTACTTAATGGTTGATCATTAAACTTCTAATTGATCCAATACCTAACCTAATGGGGTGACCATAGGTTGTCACCATCATATGACACCTTTGATCCTGACCATCAATTGTCATGAATACAACATCATAGGGTTGTTGCAATGGTACCATCATCGGGTCATGGATTTATAGAAGAAATCAACTTTAAACCCTAAAATTGACCATTGGTTGATTGGTGCTTAGCACGATAGGTTGTCAAACCAACCTGATCCAAGTCATATTATACCTTAGTAATAATGTAATTATGATGACAGGTCCATCTAGAACTGAAATCATAATAGGGAACATTATAAAAATTGAAATCCAAGTCAAGCATAGCTTTTAAGTGCATGGATCATCATTTTCAAGCAAGAACATGAGCTAGCAAGCTTATGGTAAGAAATAAACGTGAAAAAAGTAACAAAACTGGCCTATAATGAGAATATGAAATCCCAAATAGAAGAAAACTCGAGCATGTAGAGTAGAAACTTCAAGTATAAGCTGTGAACTTGTCCATCTAGCACCTTTCTTCATCAAATGAGCAAACCCTAAGCATAAGGAGCAAGAGAGGTAGGGATTTAGAGCTTTAGAGATATTTATACCTTAGAACAGCAAGGTTCCGACTTGGATAAAGGTATGAGGAAGGATAAAAAAGAAATAAATGGAGGAGATAACGGGATTCTTACTCTTTTAGGTCAAGATCACTAGAAGGAAGCCTTTTAAACCCTAAAAGGAAGTCAATTGCAACCCTAGATTCTTTTACCCAGAAGATCCCCTATTTCTTATTCCTTGGATAGGAAATTCACAGAATCACAGAGGGATAAGGAGGGTAGTGATGGAGAAAAAGTGGCTCGTTTTGGTGCTTAGGGATAAGTATATGAAACTTTAAGATAAAGAAAAACAAAAAGCTAAAGTTCTAGTATCTTTCCATGTGGCCATGGCCTTAAAATATTAAGAACATATGAGAACACACATGAGCAGTTCCCCCACCATCCATAGAGACATGCTTATTCCTTGTTTCTTGAATTTCCAAGCAAAACAAATAATTCATTAGTTGATAGATACTAAAGGTAGCTCATCAATGAAGGGGTAAACCCTAAAATACCCTTGGAGAAAACACCTTCAAACCAAAGATTAAATAGGTCCTCCATGGCTTAAAAAGCTCAAGAATTATGAGAGAATATCTAAGGAACATAATGCAAGTGATAAATTGCAAAGAAAACCTCTCAGTTGGGTAAAATGGAAGAAAAATCCAAAATGTGCATAAAATTGCATAACTTGCTCAAACAGTGTCAAAATTGGACCAAATTTTAAACTTAAGCTTGTATTATGATTTAAAAGTATATCACAAGTTTAAATTAGGGTTATAAGAATTCAATTATGATAATTAGGCTTATTCAACTCATTAAGAAAGTTTAGGGGCCTTACATTTTCAGATCATGCACATCATATATGTCAGATCTATATCTTGGTATCATATACCTAACATAAAGAACAATTTTAAGTTTATTTCATAATACCTAAGGTGGATACTTCCATCCCCTCCTTCTTCTTCTTTAGTTCATCTATGTAGAGTGGGTACTTTCTCTACCAATGTCCTAGCTCATCACTATAGTGACATTTGCCTCCCTTATTCACCCCTCCCTTGGATTTGAGAGTTGAAGATGACTTGGGCTGCTGGCTAGCATTAGTACCTTTCTTTACTTTACCCTTGCCCTTGCCTTTAGACTTTCCCTTCATTCTTCTGATCATCATCACATATTTGGGCTTGTCTTTCTTCATCTGTTCCTCGATTGTCCTCAACATGCCCAACAACTCTGTCAGTGTCCTTCTAATGTTGTTCATGTTGTAGTGCATCGCAAACTGACTTTCAGATTCTGGCAATGATTGCAGTACCACATCAGTAGCTTACTCTTGGCTCAGAGGGAATCCCAGTCAAGTTAGGTTCTCCACATACCCAATCATCTTGAGTGTGTGAGGGCCTACTGGATCTCCTTCTGTCATGATGCACTTGAACAATGCCTTAGAGACATCATATCTCTCTTGTCATGCTTGGTCTTGATATATGTTCTTCAGATGTTTAATCGTCTCAATGATGTCCACTTTCTCATGTTTTCCCTACAACTCATAGTTCATTGATCACGACATCAAGCACTTCACATCAATGGCATTCTCAGTATGCTTCTTATAAGCATCCCTTTCAACCTTTGGTGTGGTGGGAGCGGGTTATTCTGGCTCTGGTGTATCTAGCACATAGAGCTTTCTCTCTTGAGTGAGAACAATTCTCAACATCCTAAACCATTTGTAGAAGTTATTCCCATTTAGCTTGTCCTTCTCAAGGACCGATCACAATGAAAAGTGATTGTTGTTGGTAGCCATTTATTCTACGAAAGGAAATTTGCAATTTTAGTCCAAAACTCTTTTGATTTGATTTGATTTGAAAATTGACGATATAAATAGGTCTTTAATTAATTATTGCTCCCACTATTTTCATCAAATGGATAGCCCTCACCATCAATATAGGATATTGTACTATGCAACCTTCTAGTGAGAAAGATCTTGATTTCATCTAATGTATGGACCATCTAGGGTTGTCACCCACAACTACAATCTTTTAGGTAGGCAACCTTTACCAATTGCATTATATGAAACTCTTGATAGATGTCATGTGCAACTCCTTGCCAGGTTCATCTTTATGCCTCAAGGTATTTGAACTGATCAAGGCCACCTTGTTAAGTCTGACCCAAATGCCAACACAATGAATATGCACCCTACTAGGGCATACCCACATATTCACCATCACACTTCCATGACATAGACGGTGCACCACACTAGGGCGTTCCCAAACTTAGTCGATCAAGCTTTTCATGTGTGCTACTTTTGGAAGGCATCTTAAACTTAATATTTTGTTGAGGGGTTTTAATATGCTTATATATGCATATATGTATCCAATCACCACATATATAGTATGTATCATATACATGTTATATCCCACAAACAAAAACATGAAATAATGATAAATCAATGATTATGGCCATCCTATTGTAGCTCCTTGGAGCAACAAGGAACTATGATCATCTAAGGTCTACATCACATGCAACCTGTTATTGATGAAGATTTGTGCTTGGGCCATTCCGGGTTGATCAGCTCATCCTATGACTGATCGGCTCACCTCCTAGCCGATCGGATGGTTGTCACCAACCAATCGCCTAGCTCCTCCAGACAGTTAGTTCGTTGGGTTGTCTGGCTCCTTCAACCACTCTTTGGAGGCGCCCACCATTCTTTGAAGTAACATGAAATAAAGAAAACCTATTTTACATAATCTTTGTGAAACCTTGAGTTACATTTGAGGAGACCAAAGGTAGAAGAGAATCTTGAGTTATCTTGAGTTACATTCAGAATAGAAGAAGAGGGCTTGGTGCACAAACTGAGATGAAAACAACCATAACCAACCACACACATACACATAAGGTTTATAGGTCATAACCATACAACACATCCACCATCAAAACCGTTTTAGGGTGACGTGTATCGATTGCATATATATACCATATCATATATGTATATATTAGTTTACGATCATGTGGTATTAATCGGATATTCACATTAGTCATTTAAATATTCACATTGTATGAAATAAATAAAAGATGGTAATTCCAAAGTCCGATCATATCGATTATCCCAAAACATAAATTATTGGCGTGGCTCTGATACCACTGTTGGGTTTTACATGGTCAGAGTAGGTAGCAGAAACAAAAAATTTACATGACCATAAACCCATAACCAGTAGATCACATCAACATATATGTAATGGGAAGGATGGTTTTAGCGAGATATACCTAGTCCAGAGCCTTTCTCAACAACAATACCTCACAGCTAGTGTGGTCTTAAACCACCTATCTTTTATCACGTATATGCATCTCCTGGTCTTGACATAGACTGTGGTTAACGGTCGTCCTCCTGAGTGGCAGAAGTGTCTCACTTCTATAGATAGTCCAGACGGACCACAAGGAACTGTAGTCATCCTGAAGAACAAACTAGAAGCAGTTGTCCCCTTCTATCAGTGTACTAGTCACAAACACACTCTTCCACAACCAATTGTTTTTTTGTAGTTGTCTTTCCCTCGTTGTACCTCCGAGACGGGTAGAACTTGTTTGGTCTCTCTTAGTTACCACAACCAGAGATGACAACAACTTTGTAGAGAAACCGATGTTCTGAGTTGTGTCTCTAGAGAAGCCCCCTGTACCCCTCTATTTATAGTACAGGGCAGGGTCAGGGTTCCCCGTATGTGTGGGAGTAGAAGGGTCCAAAATTTCCATAAATAATTTGCATTGCTGCAGGTGACCCGGTCATTTCATAAATGAAACGATCATTTGGCTAGGTGATCTAATCAATTCACTAGTGAACTGGTCAGTTGGGAGTCTGAATTAGTTGGTTCACTTAGTGAACCGGTCGTTTCACTTTTCAAAACTGCCTCCTATTGACTTTCCTTATTCATTTCTAATTAACACAAATATTGATTCTTGTCCCAATTTAATTAAACAAGTGAAACAAAAAAACTTTTTTCCCAAATCAGGAAAATCCAACACTACTCGTTTGGATAAGTGAATTGATCGGTTCAACAGAGTGAACCAGTTATCTCACTGATCATGAGCCGATCGGTTCACCCAATGAACTGGTCAGTTGGTGGTCCAGTTTGTGCATAACATAGTCAATTCAGTTTTCAATCAAACTGACACTCTAATTAGTTGGTTCAATACTTGAACTTGATGATTCTAAGTCAAGTCTATTGTTTGAATATTTGATTGAGTACCTAAACACTTTAGTAATCAATACAAACATCATTCATGGATAAATTCCTCTTCTAGGTTAATCCTTTGTGTGTGACCCTATAGGTCCCATTTCCCATTGGTAGTGAATGTCCATAACTAGCTTATGACATCACAAGGAAAGAGTGGTGCCTAGTCGCACATCAGTTCTACCAAATTGAAAAGGAATGTTGGAGAACAACTTTTAATCCTACAGTTTGTGATTGGTGTTCTAGTGAACGTATAATTCCTTTTTCTCTGATATCCTAAATGCACTAAAGGCATGGAGTTGTCATCCTTTAAACATTCATTCATGTTTCCTGAACTAGAGCAGACTATCTGAGATATGTGTGACATCAATATCATATTGATTCACATGTGCTTGCACATACCTTTCTCAGTCTTGCTTATCAAGTGGCCTGGACATCATACTCCCTTAGGAGGGACAAATCCCATATCTATCACTCACAATATATCTCATGCGTCAAAGCCACCCAATCATCATTGTTATAACAACCCACTTTTCAAGACTATGTTTGATGATGTCATAGTGTAGTCAATCACATTCAATGAGTGCAATGATTTAAAGTCTATGAATCATAATCACCACCTTCTCTATGAGATATGATTTTGACTACCATGTCATGATTCCATGTGTCACTCTCATGGTGGATATGTGTGATACACTGTTCTCCAACATGTATCTATGTGCTTGGTTTGGTATCATATATCATGACTAATGAGACACTGTCATCAACCAACACACACTCTAGTCTTGATGTGTCATTGTTGTCTATCAACCTTCCACAATGACATACAACTAGGCACATAACAAGAATGTACATACTCTTGCCATCCGTATGATTTCATTGTTCAAGTCCTCAACCCAAAGACATACGTCATTGAGTATTGTCTTTCTTTAGACATTCATTCTGCTCCATCATTTATCTCATAATCGATTGAGCTAGAATAAATTGGAAGCTTGCCTTTGATATTTATCAAATCAATCAAGACATATACCAATCAAATCATCATACGATTGGGTCTCAGGACATACATACCAACATAACGACCTCACTTTTAAGTGACCCCAATTAAGGAAGGACCTAAAAGTTGAGAGTAATTACCTAAAATTATAAAGATAGATATTTAACAAATAAATAATAATAGAAAAAAATTTCATTAATTCACAAATATTGATTAAAATATTAGTATTGAAGATTTCATCATTAGAACTAACATAAACTAATAAGAAGTATATTAGTATCATCCTTTACTTCGCTTTAATTTCTTCATTTGACTTCATCTGATTCATAATGTCTTAATATCTTCCTATATGGAATTTACCTAAAACACTACCAAAGAAAAATATGAATCAATATATTTCTAAATTGCGTATGTGGGTGCATACAAAGTGTGCAAGTAATATAGAAATATATAATCAAACAATCACTTGAAAATAATAATTGTCATTTTCATTACATAGTCTAACCCTTAATTGATATACTATCTTGGGTGTAATCAATGTCCCTTCATTTGGCCCATCTACATCACCTCTAGATGCATGTGAATATATTTTTTTGTGTGATACTCATATTGGAATTATAGTTGAACGTAATGTATAAACATCCAATAGTTTATTTCATCCATCCTAGAGAAATCTTTGACAAACATTGTCAATCAATAATGCGAGTATTCACAATCATAACCTCATACATCAATGGATACCCATGCACATCATACTTCATTTACTCTGAGCATATTATCCAAAGAAGATCCCAAGCAATCAACATTACATCTACATGTATTTATACTTTAAAGTGTCACCATCATATTATTTATATTAAACCCTATTTGGGTCCTTATCAAGGGTTAAGGGTTGTCTCGGGTTTGGATCAGGAATAAGGGTACAAACTCTAATTCTAAACATTAAACATTAGGTGAAACCCTAATTATGTAATCCATCATATCCTTTCATCATGAGAACCTACATTAGACTATGGGCATGAATATCATTGCAATTCATGATCTTTGGTATCAAAACCCTAATACTATTTCATTATAGTAAACATATGCATTGAAAGCATTTAATGTATTCAACAATTTGATCAAGAACTCTAGGGTTTTCATGTAAAAAACACTTACCAATCATGCTTTTATTGTGCTTTGGAATTACAATGAGGATGAGGCATTGAATCCATTTCATTCATATTCTACATGTTCTCACAATAAACTTTCTGGTTGAATATTAGATTATAACTATTGCAAAAATATTAGATTATAACCAATGAAGAGAGGTCACGTCAGCATTATGTGACTTATCTAATTAGCCATGCGGGACAAAGCGTATGTAATTGGCTTCTGACACATCAATGACGAGTTCTACATGGGCGATTGCGCGAGTGGGAGCACTCGGTAAAATCCTATAGGGATTGATCATCCCCTTCTCTTGCCCAAACTCTAGTTCAGGAAGTCATGGTGAGGTCAACTTGATGGTTGAATCTCGTTCCCAACGCTTAATGGATGCAACAGAAGGTAGGGATACCTTTGTTAGGTTTTCACAGACTTAGGGAGTCCTAAGGTTGAGTCTAAACAAGGTGGTTGGAGGTAAAACGATCACTAGTTTCCATTGATAATGACAATGTTTTACAATAAAGAACACAAGAATCAATTATCTTACTTCATTTGTTTTTGGAGGAGGTAGAAGGTCTGCATAGTGTCGTCTATAACATAGTGAATTTTGAATGTAATCTCTGTGTAACCCTTTTCCCTAAGTTTTCTTCTCATTTCTATCCTTTATGTCCTTATTGATGAATTAGTGCAATTTATAATGGTTTGGTGAACATTTGTTCAATAATTTTTCCAATGGTAGTGTTTATGCACAAATACCTCAGTGAAATCTTATTTAAGGATCTAAAATGTGAAATCACCATTTAAGTGGAACAATGGTAAATAAATTTGTGCTAGAAGTGTAAGACCCCAATCCATGCTTAAGGTGTTGAACAAGCTTAATTAACATAGTTAAATTCTCTAAACCTTAATATAACCTTTTGAGGTGTTTTGAAATCATGGGATAAGCTCAACTTTCTAGTTTTGTCCAATTTGGATATTGTTTGTGCAAGTTATGCAATTTTTATGCACACTTTGGACTTTCTTGCAATTTACCCAATTGGGAGGTTTTATTTGCAAGTTTTCACATGACTTATGAATATTATATGTTTCATTATCATTATAGATCTTGTCGGGACATGGGGCTTCTACTTGCACCTTGGTTTGGAGGTGCTTCTCTGTAAGGGCATTTTAGGGATTTCCCCTTATATGGATAAATTTATCTTTAGGATTTTTCAACCAATGGGGTGGTTTCTTTGTTTGGAGGTCGATTGTGGGCTTGGAGAACCAGCAATTGATGGCTAAGAAGTCTCTAGGAGATGGGAAATAGCTTTTTACCTGGCCATAGAAGCTCTAGGCTATGGAGACATGGAAAGTAACTTAACACCTCAAGCTTTGCTTCTTCCTTATCCATAAAGGCTTGCATGTCCATGGGAACCCATAGACATGGACACATGGAAATTAACTTGATACCTCATGCTATTATTTTTCTTATCCATAAAGGCTTTCATGACAATGGGCACCCTTAGACATGGATACATGAAAAGTAGCTTCGACACCCCATGTCGTGCTTATTCCTTAACCATAATGTTTATATACTCCTTCCTTACCTCACAACTGATATATTTGATCCATATCACCTCCCTCCTATTTAGAACTTTGTCTTTTCTTGGTTTGGCCATGAAGGAGCTGTCCTAAGGTAGAAGAAGACAATATCTTGGTGAAAAAGGTTTGCCTAGGATTCATCTAATCTCATCTGGTATTTCTAAGGTCACCTTTTGGCATTTCTTCCCCTTCTCCTACATTTTCATTTCTGTTCTTCTTCCTTCCACCTTCCTCTAGGTCAAAACTCAAGTATTCCATGGAAGAACTCCGTCTAAATCTCAAAAATGTTTCTTTCCATGTTCCTCCTGCTTAGGGTTTGTATCCTTCAGAAGAAGATAATTCTTGCTTGAGTTTAGAGCTTGTTATTGGAGCTACCAACCCATATTACTTGAGTTTCTTACTGATTGGGATCTGATCTTCTTCCTAGAGGCAAGTTATACAACTTTCTCTATGTTTATAAGCTTGTTAGTTCATATTTTTATGCTTAATTGATGGTCTCCAACTTTAGATGTTCTTGTTTAGGGATTCATTTCATTATTGTTCTATACTTTGTTACAAGCTCTAGATGAACCTTAATTGATTGGTATATCCCTCCTAGTATAAAGGATGACATAGTATAAGTTTTTGGGTAATTAGTCATGGGTCATCCCCTCTCCCTCTCTCGCTTCCTTGCTTGCAACTAAATTGCTGACATGTCATTTTCTAGTTTCTCAAAATTGTAAAATTCATATCTTTTAAATTGCTTGTCCAAAATTAAAAAAATATGTTTTGGAATAAAAAAATAATGCTCTATCTAATAAAAATGCTTTTTTGAGGTCTAATTTTGAGGTTTTTTCAAAAGGTGATTTTTAGAATATGATTTTAATACATAAAATCTAAAAAAATTTAACATAATTACCATAACTCCAAAATTGACATAAATATATATTTTCTTGATCAAGAAAACTAATTGGTCCAATTGTGAGATTTTCATAATATAAATATGAGTTTCGTGAAAAGGTTTAATCTTAGAGTCTCTATGCAATAATGTGTGATATGTACACTAATGAATGTCAATAAATTGAAATATGCCAAGGTTGAACTTGGAACATCTACAAGTGATAGAACTTGATATTTGAACACAATAAAATGATATGTTCATTCTTACACCGTAAGTTGGGATATTTGCAAACCAAACCCTATATTCCCTAATGAGGCATTATATCAACACTCTTTTCTCTATTCATGACTCTTTTACTAAATTGCATCAAAAATTAGTATTGATATTCTATTTCTTGGGTCATGTACCCCACTTCCATGTTTCAAATATATGATGCTTCTACATGCCATAGTTTCTCTTAGCATGTTGATTTCATTACACTATTTATCTAATGTAGTGGTACTTATGTACTACCACCCTTAGAGATGGCATGTGTTATTTTTCCTTGAGGAATGTGTTATTCTCCCCCATATATAATTTTTGTAGGTGACTGGGAATGTGTTATTTCTCCCCTCACATATAGGTTGGGGTCAGATAGGTACCTCAACCCTACTTAGTTAATGTATTCAATATTAATCATGCATGCAATTCCTTTACTATTTTAATGTTATGGCAAGCATCTATTTTGATTATGCCTCACATTCTTGATCTATTCATCTATTTATGAACTTATAGACTTTTCTTTTGTGTTATTTTCTTTCTTTTATTCTTGATCATATTGTTGACACAAACCTTGTTATCTTTCCCTCTTGCTGGGTGATTTCCCAACCACCCTGATTTTGGACAAGGTGTTGAACAAGATCAAGGAGAAAAGGTCCAGGAGTAGATTCAAGACTTTCTTGAAGGATATCTAGGTTGATAATGCTAGATCCTTTGTTTTCTAATATTTTTCTTCTGAAACAATTATGTCGTGAACAATGATGAAAGCCATGTAATAGATTTATTTTCTTTTTGTTACCATTGATGTTGAAATTTTATATGTCACTAGTGCATGCTTATTTACTTGGAATATTTTTACATGCATCCATCAATATCTATTATCATTGTGAACAGATTGACATTTTGTACTTCCTTAAAATTTCCATAAGGAGGTGATCTCTCCTCTTTATAGCATGGTATTATATCCATTGGGAAGCTACTAAGGCCTAAAGTTTAAAGAAAGTGTGTCTAGAAAGGATCAAGGTTGGGGGGATAGCAATATTTTCCTCCGCACCACTATCTTGGTTTATAAGGACTCCTGGAGCGATATGATACATGCTAAGCCTGACCTGGTACAGATTGTATGAAATATCATGCTTTTAGGCAAAAGTAACCTTAGACATTTCTTTCTCATCTATGTTTCTATACTCTAGGAAACATAATATGATAACCTTGCCTTTTGGAGAATTGACTTGTTTGACAATATGAACAACACAACAAATACAAGGGTTCTTCCCAGAATCACTCCAACTGTTTGGACACCTTGGTGAAACCACAAGGACAAAGTGTGGTGAACCCTAACACCCCTAGCCTTACCTCAGAATAGGAGTTGGCCATGTTGCTCCAACTACTCTATTCTACCTTGGTGGGGAAACTCACCGTTGTTGCTGCCAATGCTAAAAAGGCAAAGGAATTCAACTTGACAGACTCCATCAAGATACAATCGCCTTACTTCAAAGGAGAGAGTGAACCGAACATGGTTGACAAAGTTGATGATTGGTTTTTGGCCTGGATAGGACTTTTGAGGGCATGGCATATCCTCCTCACTAGAAAGTCCACTTTGTAATCCACATGTTGGATGGACCAACCCGAGTGTGGTGGAATGGCATAGCCCGGACCAGTCACACAACAACTGAAAGGCCCCGAAACTTGCTTAATGTGTTGAACAAGCTTAATCACAATAATTTAATGCTTAGTGCATCATTAAGATAATTAAGTACACAAGATGCAATTGGTGCTTTGATCGAGTGCTACAATCTAATTAGCATGATTTCTTCCTTTGAGATTGTAGTGGATTCCACGCTTGAAATGTTGCAAAAACAATCATCTAAATCGGACAATCGAGGTGACAGTTATGGCATTTCCAAGACCTAGGGACCTAAGTTGCAAATTTTCCAATTTTTGGTTTATTAACCCTTTTCTTCCTTATCTTCTTCACGATCGAATTACAGAGTAACCGCCTAAGTGACGCTCAGTAGCCTGATCAGTTGCGACACAGGGATGCTAGGGAGGATGTTTCTCAGCCCCTTAGCCCCGTTTTGGCTGCGCCCACTCTTCCTCTACCCTTCCTCCTTCCTCCTTTCACCTTTCCCTCACCCTAGCGGCACCCAACAATAGCTTGACCTGCTAGGGTGGCTGACCAGTTGCAGGTGTGGCGCCCAGTAGCGCTACATCGACCAGCAACAACATCAGGAGCCAACATCACATCGTGCCTTGCTCCTTCCACCTTTCCCTCACCTATCTCGCTTCAACCACAAAGGAACGGCGCCCAGTTGTGCCCTCATCTGCCCAACCTGTAAAAAAGGCCGACCGACCACCACAGGGGCAGCAGCGGCCTGATCGAGAAAGAAAGGGGGAGGGAGGAGTGGTTCTTGGCTCCTAGGGCTTCAAGCAAGCTAGGTCATCTCCTACCTCGCTCAACTGCAATGCCCAGCCACCATGAGCAACGCCCACCTAGCTAGGGGTGACGCCCCAACCAGATCAGCAGCAGCTGCTATTCGTAGCAGCAATGACGACCCCTACACATGAGCAACAACAACCAACGATGATATTAATCTCCATTCATGAGGTCCTTGCTTGAATCCACAACCTTAGCAACGAATGACACCGTAAACCAAGGGACTATGTGTTGTGTACGTTTGGAAACCAGGGCTGTCTCCAGGTAGAAGACAACCCAGTGAATGCCCGAAAATAGGTGTCTGGACGCAATTCCAATCGAATCTGGACGTTTCGAACTACAGTGAGTAGAATATCACTCCCATTCGCACGATTTAACTCAAATAATTAGACATTTTGGTTAAAAGCAATGTTATTCATAGATGTCAGTGTTTACCTGGGTGTCGGGCAATGATGGCACCGCTCGACTCCTAATTTGCATGTTTATATTATTAACGCTTGCTCGACACTAATTAGTTGACTGATATGTGCGATGGAATTTAGTGAAATTATATGATCGATCGAACCTAGTTTACATGATTAAATGTCAAAATTAGTAGTGCACAACTAGAAAAATGTTCCACAGTAGAATTTGCTCTAAAGCTCTAAAACCCTACCTTTCTTGCTCCTTATGTTTAGGATTTGCTCATTTGATGAAGAAAGGTGCTAGATGGACGAATCCGTAGTTTACCCTTGGATTTTATACCCTACCTACTTGATATTTCTTCGGTTTGTGGTATCATCTTCTTATTAGAGGCATGTTTTATAACTTGCTCCACGTTTATTTCTTACTATAAGCTTTCTAGATCATGTACTTTCTTGAAAATGATGATCCATGTACTAAAAAGCTATGCTTGACTTGGAGTTCGATTTTTATAATGTTCTCTATTCTGATTTCAGTTATATATGAAGTTGTGATCATGTGTATGTTATTCCTAAGGTATAATTTGACTTAGATCAGATTGTTTTGACAACCTATGGTGCTAAGCACCTATCAACCAATTGTCAATTTTAGGGTTTTAAGCTGATTTCTTCTATAAACCATGACCCGATGATGGTACCATTGCAACAACCCTATGGTGTTGTATTCATAACAACTGATGGTCGTGATCAAGGGTGTCAAATAATAGTGACATCCTATGTTCACCCCCTTAGGTCAGGTTTTGGATCAATTAGAAGTTTAATGATCAATCATTAAGTACCCTATCGATGTTGTCAATCAATGTTGACATTAACTTGATATTTGATGTTGATTAATGAATTAGGGTTGATCTAACAACCTATAGAGATTTAATGATCACTAATGATGGTGAATCAGGTCCCTCCAATCTATAGTGAGTTAATAATATAGTTTTAGCATCAATTAAGCCTTAGACCAATGGTTTCTTGGGTTACTTGATGTAATGGTCAGACCTATATTGTAATTGATGGTTTTAACATATGAACTTGACCCAGTTGTCAAGATATAATGCTTATTCCTCCATTAAGGTGGAATGATGGCTAATGTAATATGTTGGTCCTAATAATGTGATTTAGATGGTTTCCTTTATATGATCAACTTAAGGAGCTTAATTGTTGATAATGGATGACTAGGGTTTTACCCTACGCTAATGTGATTTAGACGTCGGTTTTCGTAAACAACCGATGCCTAACATAGAAGGCGTCGGTTTTCCTTAATAACCGACGCCCAGAAAAGTGTCACTGAATGCTATTTCTGTAGTAGTGACTTGTTTTAACTGAATAGTCGATTGTGAGTTTTACCCTACTCTCAATGGAACTTTTTGTATCGATTATCAAGGGATGTCTAGGGTTAGATGGTGACTCTTTCTAGAGAACAAATCAAGGACTTCATATGTGGTTTATCTAAGGTGTTTACTTATGTAAACAATCAAAGGTCTTACCTTTTAAACATCCATGTGGTTATGGGTGACATTGTGGTGTGGTGATACAGGTTGAATGATGATGGAAACAATGGAGGGTTAACCTTAATAAGGTAGTATTACCTATTCACTCATATGAATAGAAGGGATGATAACCATATTTTGTTGATATGTAACCCTAATTAGGTATAGTTTGTTATACCTATCTTTAATATAACTAAATGATGGTAATTGGGTATGAATAGTCCTTAAATGACTAATACAAACATGGAGTACTCTATTATTGTTGAAAACCTAGTCTGCTATAACCTGATGGTTACACCTTGATTTATGTGTGGGTTCATATTTGAGAATAGTATGGAATGTGATGGTGATGCTTCACCTTATGCATTCATGATCCAATGGGGATGCCGTGAGTTAGGGTTTGTGTATGAGTGATGATTAGTAACATAGATATAATTTATCATGTTGAACCTAACTCTAATGCAATTAGATAAAGACGAGTATTCATGTTTAACATTCTTATATGATGGAATGAGGGTGGGATAACCTCCTTAACATGATCATAACCTTAATTTGTTAATTGGTGGTTATTATAGTCACATGGTTGATACTTTCTTATGCTAAACATGTGTATAATGAATATGATGAGAGTTCATCATATCTAGATTCCTTGCATGTTGATGTAATAAAGGAATGTTCTTAATGTTAATATAACCCTGCTATGATTGTTTATGAATACCACCTAGCTCATAAATGCAATATTGTACTGATCTGGTGTATTATATATAATTGATGTTGTTGAGCCTTGTTATAAGGCATTCAAAGATAATGATGATCTTGCAGGGAATAATATGATGGTCTTAATGACCTTTGGGCATGGTTGAGCCCTGAATGAGGTGTAATCCTCTTATGTTGATAAGGGTTGATACCCTGTGATATTGTGAAAAGGATTTATATCTTGTGATAGTATGATGACTAGTGTGGTCTCATGAGTAGAAAGTGAATAGTACCATGTGATAATGAGATGAGAAATTATGTTTCACACATTTTATATCTTTTCAAAGTTTTGATATTTATATGCTTTTTGGAAGTGAATTAAGGTTTGTATGTCCACTTGTTTGATGCAGCCTTAATTCACCCAATTGGCATAACTAATCAAGTGTAACTCTAATCATGTAGTGCCCTATGTTGTAGAACCATCTTCAGTGTCAGAACTTGCTGGACGGTGAAACGAGTATTCCTAAGGGAAACTCGGAGTGCATACTGTTGAGTATGTGGGGGTGGCAGGTTGAGGATATATCCTTGTCATCCACAATGCAGATTGTGGAGGTTGGCTATGGTCATGCCTCATACATCTGATGTGATTGAGAATGGTTTTGGTCGTGTCTCGGTGATTATAACACGATGTGATTAGAGGACAACTGCAATTGTACCTCAGTGACTGGGTTTGAATACCTGGTTTCTAGTGTCGTGACCTGTACCAAGGTCGGACTAGTGGTTTTCAGCTTGACTATATGTCGTTGTGGTGGCAGCTTTGACTGATATGTCACTGCCTTTTTACTCGTACTGACCTAGGAGAAGAGGTCTTAGGATACCGACACTCCTAGATCTTGTATGGAACCGAATAGCCCTTCGCAGGGGTCAGTTGGACTTTGAATGGTATGATTCAAATTCCGCAGGGCATAATAAAAGATGTATTATAGACGTGTAGCGTATTTTTTTAGGGTTATACACAACGTCTCACATTGGATGATAACCCTTGTTTGTTATCTTTACATAAAGATGATGCTTAGTGCAATTAAGAGATAATAGATATACATATGTTGTGGATATGCTAAGATTGTAGATTCTTATATACAATAGCCATGATTATGTTGATATCTATACTGCTACTGGTGATTATAATCATGATGCTAGCTATCTCATGTTGTTATTTATATTTAGCATTCTAGCCATGCCTCTATAATTAGAAATGGCTACACAGCTAATCATGCTTATGCAAATACTCATTCTTATGTCGATAGCTTTGCTTATGATATTGATCTGTACAAACTATTAGACATGCTAATGTTGTTAGATATGCTTATGATGCTAGACTTATTCGTTTTAATAGAGATAATATGCTACTAGATTTGCTTATGCTAGTTATGCATATGTTACTGAATCTCTTATATGGTTAATAAGGAAAATGATGATATTCTGGCTAATGATGATAGTTATTATCTTCTCTTTTATGTATTTTGTTAATCATCAGTACTATTGATCTTATTTGTTATATATGATTAAACTACTTAATTGTTTAATTACTTGAAAATGTTGTAATCAATAAACGTTGTTGGAGGTTATAACTCTTGCTGGGACTGGGTCTCACCCTTGTGGTTCGTCATATTTTTTTAGGTAATCAAAAGTGACGAAAACAAACATGTGGCAGCAATGAGGATCTATAGTAATGAATATTTGATAAAGTTTATTAGATGTCTAGTTTATCCTAGAGTCGTCCCTGTACTCTCAGGTCCGGGCAGGAAAAGTTTGTATATGGTGTTTCAAACAAAATGAACTTTTGTTAGAAAGTTAATGCGTGTTTGTGTGGAATATATGAATATTGTTCTCCTATGTATATGTTGTGGCTAAGGAAATAGAACAATTTGTATCAAATTCTTGGCATAGTATGGATATAAGAAACATGTTGGGGTCTTATACAAATTTTTCTGAGAAGGTGCTGATGTTGAAATCGGTTTTAATTTACCCATATTTTTGGGTATGTGATTTATTAGTGATTAATTGTGTTTTATGTTTTGAGTAATCTCGTTTAGCGTGATGGGGTCCC
Organism: Alisma plantago-aquatica; assembly: GCA_963693085.1. Taxonomy (NCBI): domain Eukaryota; kingdom Viridiplantae; phylum Streptophyta; class Magnoliopsida; order Alismatales; family Alismataceae; genus Alisma; species Alisma plantago-aquatica. The sequence goes on from OY856415.1 coordinate 180,461,664, forward strand.
CGATAGGTTGGTATTAGAACTTTAGGTTCAATGAGTCTACAGGGATACTAGGACTTAAGACTAGGATGATGTCTAAGTTAGGAACGTGACACAAAAATATGGTGCATACTGCCTAATCTCAGTATTTGGGTGCCCTGGCCAGGTATTCAATTATTGAAAAAAGGTAAGTATGGAACTCTTAGATTGCTATCTTTCTGATTACTCTGATCAAGTAGTCATTTTGAGACAATCTAAAGAGCATAACGAATAAGAAATCATGGTGTGAATATCTCAATCCTACCTTAAAGAAGATGAAAATTGCATCATTATCTATCAAAACTTTAATGTCTGGTAACTATAAGAGAAAGATACAACACCAAGAAATCTAAATCTAAATACATATTAGAAAAAGAGGAGTTATTGAAGATGTTATTCAAAAGAAAATAAAGTAAAAGATAGATAAGTCTATGCTTATAAAGTGAATCAAGGTATGAAATCCACATAAGATGGAAAGAACTCCTATAACAAGCACAAAATGAGAAGATGAATTGGAACAATGGCAGAGGAATAAGGTGGAACTTGAGTTAATCTCAGACCAACCTATGTGTGTAAGAAAGTGTTAATGAAAAATCAACATGGCATGTCAAAGAAATTGAGGGATATGATCCATATTTAATGAAGCAAATGTGGAGTATGAGTATTTACTTGTTGATAAGTGGTTGAAAAATATAATAAAATAAGAGAACATACCCAAGTGGGATAAATAGTCATCAAGGAAGGAGTAATGAGATATGTTAATCATGATGATTCCTATGCTAATGGCAAGGAAACTGAAATGAAAAAGGTAAAATGATACATAAGAAGTTGTAACTTGCATAATGAAAATAGAATTGGTTACCTTTTTGTTAGTGACCCTGAACAATGCTGCTATGATGTGGGAAGTATGTTTCCCTTTGTGTCTTTCCTTTCTAGGGCACATATTTCAAGTGGATCATTGTCACTTGGTATGTGTTGAGTCATTCAAAACATGAGAATGGATATCTTATTATGGAATAAGGTTGCTTGGACTATGGTTCCAAGATCATAACATTTGTAATGAGTTTGCTTTTGTGCCTTCCAATAATTAGGAAGACTCCTTTTATATGTCTTGATATTTGTTATGTTGGTAAAGGTAGATGAGATAAGGATGTAAGTTCCTTGTAGTGCATGAGGTGGATACCAAGGTAATGAATCATAATATCCAAGATGTATCAATAATATGATAAATATGTGAAGGTTGGAGATGTTTATTAAATGAACATTCTAAGTATTCCTCTCCCTTATAGAGAGAGTTGATGATGACCCTCTAAATGTTGTAAAAAAAAGTGATTCTATAATATTTGTATGGTTCAGTGATAGCTGGGAAAGACCACTATCTAGGATAGATGGTTTTTTGGTTAATAAATATGTGATACCATGTTCCTTTAAGATAAACCTATGATAAAATATCAATGCATAAGAGTTAGATTGGATGACATAATCCACATGACCATGATGAGTTTAGAGTTATGTCCTTTAGACTAACCAATGTACCAATAGAATTTATGAATAGGAGGAAGAGGGTGTTCAAGTAATGTTTTACAAGTTGTAGAAATCTTTGAATGATGACATGTCAAAGTATTTCAAATATGATCAATATTTATTCAAAAACCTTAGGGTTGCCGAAGCAATAACTGCTATGAGAACAAGTTGAATAGGAGTGAGATGGGGTCGATTAAATTTCTTAATGGGATCATGATATGTCTTCTTATGTGGGCATTTTTGTGCTGACCCAAGATGAGATATGTATGAATGATGTGACATCACCATGATATTCAAGTAACTAGGTGAAGGTAATAGGATGAGGTGCAGAGGAAGTACCCATCTTTATTTATCTTGGATTTTGGGGGCAAAATCCCTGTTAGGAGTTTATAGTTGTATGGCCCCGAAACTTGCTTAATGAGTTGAACAAGCTTAATCACCATAATTTAATTCTTAGTGCATCATTAAGATAATTAAGTACACAAGCTGAAATTGGTGCTTTGATTGAGTGCTATAGTCTAATTAGCATGATTTCTTGCTTTGATATTGTAGTGGATTCCGTGCTTGAAATGTTGCAAAAAGAATCATCTAAATCGGACAATCGAGGTGAGAGTTATGGCATTTCCAAGACCTAGTGACCTAAGTTGCAAATTTTCCAATTTTTGGTTTATTAACCCTTTTCTTCCTTTCTTTCTTATCTTCTTCACGATCAAATTACAGAGTAACCACCTAAGCGGTGCTCAGCAGCCTCATCGGCTGGGACACAGGGGGAACTAGGGCGGGCGTTTCTCAGCCCCTTAGCCCCGTTTTGGCTGTGCCCACTCTTCCTCTACCCTTTCTCCTTCCTCCTTTCACCTTTCCCTCGCCCTAGCGGCGCCCAACAACAGCTTGACCTGCTAGGGCGGCCGACCAGTTGCAGGTGTGGTGCCCAATAGCGCTGCGTCTACCAGCTGCAACATCAGGACCTAGCAGCACATCTTGCCTTGCTCCTTCCACCTTTCCCTCACCTTTCTTGCTTCAACCACCAAGGAACGTTGCCAGTTGCACCCTCATATGCCCAACGTGTAAAAAAGGACGGCCGACCACCACAGGGGCAACAACGGCCTGATCGAGCAAGAAAGGGGGAGGGCGAAGTGGTTCTTGGCTCCTAGGGCTTCGAGCAAGCTAGGTCATCTCCTACCTCACTCAACTGCAACGCCCAACCACCATGAGCAACGCACCCCTAGCTAGGGGTGACACCCCAACCCGATCAGCAGCAGCAGCTGTTCGTAGCAGCAACGACGGCCCATGGGCATGAGCAACAACAACCAACGATGATGTTAATCTCCATTCGTGAGGTCCTTGCTTGAATCCACAACCTTAGCAATGAACGACGCCCCAAAACAAGGGAATGTGTGTCGTGTACGTTTGGAAACCAGGGCTGTCCGGAGGTAGAAGACAACCCAGTGAATGCCCGAAAACAGGCGTCTGGACGCAATTCCAGTCGAATCTGGACGTTTTGAAATGTGGTGAGTAGAAACTCACTCCCATTCGCATGATTTAACTCAAATAATTAGACATTTTGGTTAAAAGTTGTGTTATTCATAGATGTCAGTGTTTACCTGGGTGTCGGGCAATGCCGGCACCGCTCGACTCCTAATTTGCACGTTTAAATTATTAACGCCTGCTCGACACTAATTAGTTGACTGATATGTGCGATGGGATTTAGAGAAATCATACGATTGATTGAACCTAGTTTACTCGATTAAATGTCGAAATCAGTAGTGCACAACTAGAAAAATGTTCCATAGTATAATTTTCTCTAAAGCTCTAAAACCCTACCTTTCTTGCTCCTTATGTTTAGGATTTGCTCATTTGATGAAGAAATGTACTAGATGGACGAATCCGTAGCTTACCCTTGGATTTTCTACCCTACCTGCTCGATATTTCTTTGGTTTGGGGTTTCATTTTCTTATTCGAGGCAAGTTTTATAACTTGCTCCATGTTTATTGCTTACTATAAGCTGTCTAGATCATGTTCTTTCTTGAAAATGATGATCCATGCACTAAAAAGTTATGCTTGACTTGGATTTCGATTTTTATAATGTTCTCTATTCTGATTTCAGTTATATATGAACCTGTGATCATGTGTATGTTATTCCTAAGGTATAATATGACTTAGATAAGGTTGTTTTGACAACCTATGGTGCTAAGCACCTATCAACCAATGGTCAATTTTAGGGTTTTAAGCTGATTTCTTCTATAAACCATGACCCGATGATGGTACCATTGCAACAATCCTATGGTCAATTTTAGGGTTTTAAGCTGATTTCTTCTATAAACCATGACCCGATGATGGTACCATTGCAACAATCCTATGGTGTTGCATTCATAACAACTGATGGTCGTGATCAAGGGTGTAAAATGATGGTGACAACCTATGTTCACCCACTTAGGTCAGGTTTTGGATCAATTAGAAGTTTAATGATCAACCATTAAGTACCCTATCGATGTTGTCAATCAATGTTGACATTAACTTGATATTTGATGTTGATTAATGAATTGGTGTTTAGCTAACAAACTATAGTGATTTAATGATCACTAATGATGGTGGATCAGGTCCCTCCAATCTATAGTGAGTTAATCATAGAGTTTTAGCATCAATTAAGCCTTAGACCAATGGTTTCTTGGGTTACTTGATGCAATGGTCAGACCTATATTGTAATTGATGGTTTTAACATATGAACTTGACCCAATGGTCAAGATATAATATTTATTCCTCCATTAAGGTGGAATGATGGCTAATGTAATATGTTGGTCCTAATAATGTGATTTAGATGGTTTCCTTTATATGATCAACTTAAGGAGCTTAATTGTTGACAATGGATGACTTGTGTTAACTGAATAGTCGATTGTGAGTTTTACCCTACTCTCAATTGAACTTTTTGTATCGATTATCAAGGGATGTCTAGGGATAGATGGTGACTCTTTCTAGAGAACAAATCAAGCACTTCATAGGTGGTTTATCTAAGGTGTTTACTTATGTAAACAATCAAAGGTCTTTCCTTTTAAAGATCCAAGTGGTTCTGGGTGACATTGTGGTATGGTGATATAGGTTGAATGATGATGGAACAGATGGAGGGTTAACCTTAATATGGTAGTCTTACCTATTGACTCATATGAATAGAAGGGATTATAACCATATTGTGTTGATATGTAACCCTAATTAGGTATAGCTTGTTATACCTATCTTTAATATAACTAAATGATGATAATTGGGTATGAATAGTCTTTGAATGACTAATACAAACATGGATTACTCTATTATTGTTGAAAACCTAGTATGCTATAACCTGATGGTTACACCTTGATTTATGTGTGGGTTCATATTTGAGAATAGTATGGAATGTGATGGTGATGCTTCACCTTATGCATTCATGATCCAATGGGGATGTTGTGAGTTAGGGTTTGTGTATGAGTGCTGATTAGTAGCATTGATATAATTTATCATTTTGAACCTAACTCTAATGCAATTAGATAAAGATGAGTATTCATGTTTAACATTCTTATATGATGAAATGAGGGTGGGATAACCTCCTTAACATGATCATAACATTAATGTGTTAATTGGTGGTTATTATAGTCACATGGTTGATACTTTCTTATGCTAAACATGTGTATAATGAATATGATGAGAGTTAATCATATCTAGATTCCTTGCATGTTGATGTAATAAAGGAATGTTCTTAATGTTAATTTAACCCTGCTATGATTGTTTATGAATACCACCTAGCTCATAAATGCAATATTGTACTGATCTGGTGTATTATATATAATTGATGTTGTTGAGCCTTGTTATAAGGCATTCAAAGATAATGATGATCTTGTAGGGAATAATATGATGGCCTTAATGACCTTTGGGCATGGTTGAGCCCTGAATGAGGTGTAATCCTCTTCTGTTGATAAGGGTTGATACCCTGTGATATTGTGAAAAGGATTTATATCTTGTGATAGTATGATGACTAGTGTGGTCTCATGAGTGGAAAGTGAATAGTACCATGTGATAATGAGATGAGAAATTATGTTTCACACATTTTATATCTTTTCAAAGTTTTGATATTTATATGCTTTCTAGAAGTGAATTAGGGTTTGCATGTCCACTTGTTTGATGCATCCTTAATTCACCCAATTGGCATAACTAATCAAGTGTAACTCTAATCACGTAGTGCCATGTGCCGTAGAACCATCTTCAGTGTCAGAACATGCTGGATGGTGAAACGGGTATTCCTAAGGGAAACTCGGAGTGCATACTGTTGAGTATGCGGGGGTGGTAGGTCGAGGATACATCCTTGTCATCCACAATGCAGATTGTGGAGGTTGTCTATGGTCATGCCTCATACATCTGATGAGATTGAGAACGGTTGCGGTCGTGTCTCTGTGATTATAAAATGATGTTATTAGAGAACAACTACGGTTGTACCTCAGTGATTGGGTTTGAATACCCTGGTTTCTATTGTCGTGACCTGTACCAAGGTCGGACTAGTGGTTTTCAGCTTGACTATATGTCACTGTGGTGGCAGCTTTGACTGATATGTCACTGCCTTTTTACACTTACTGACCGAGGGGAAGAGATCTTAGGATACCAGCACTCCTAGATCTTGTACGGAACCAAATAGCCCTTCGTAGGGGTCGGTTGGACTTTGAATGGTACGATTCAAATTCCCCAAGGCGTAATAAAAGATGTAATATAGCCGTGTAGTATATTTGTTTAGGGTTATACACAACATCTCACATTGGATGATAACCCTTGTTTGTTATCTTTACATAAAGATGATGCTTAGTGCAATTATGATATAATAGATATACTTATGTTGTGGATATGCTTAAGATTGTAGATGCTTATATACAATAACCATGATTATGTTGATAACTGTACTGCTACTAGTGATTATGATCATGATGCTAGCTATCTCATGTTTTTATTTATATTTAGCATGCTAGCCATGCCTCTATAATTAGAAATGCCTACACAGCTAATCATGCTTATGCAAATACTCATGCTTATGTTGATAGCTTTGCTTATGATATTGATCTCTTCAAACTGTTAGACATGCTAATGTCGTTAGATATGCTTATGATGCTAGACTTATTCGTTTTAATAGAGATAATATGCTACTAGATTTGCTTATGCTAGTTATGCATATGTTACTGAATCTCTTATATGGTTAATAAGGAAAATGATGATAGTTTGGCTAATGATGATAGTTATTATCTGCTCTTTTATGTATTTTGTTAATCATCAGTACTGTTGATCTTATTTGTTATATCTTATTAAACTACTTAATTGTTTAATTACTTGAAAATGTTGTAATCAATAAACGTTGTTGGAGGTTATAACTCTTGCTGGGACTGGGTCTCACCCTTGTGGTTCGCCACATTTTTTTTAGGTAATCGAAAGTGAAAAAAACAAACATGTGCAAGCAAAGAGGAGCTATAGTAATGAATATTTGATAAAGTTTATTAGATGTCTAGTTTGTCCTAGAGTCATCCCTGTACTCTCAGGACCGGGCAAGAAAAGTTTGTATATGGTGTTTCAAACAAAACGAACTTTTGTTAGCATGTTAATGCGTGTTGGTGTGGCATATATGAATATTGTTCTCCTATGTATGTATGTTGTGGCTAAGGAGATAGAACAATTTGTATCAAATTCTTGGCATAGTATGGATATAACAAATATATTGGGGTCTTATGCAAATGTTTCTGAGAAGGTGTTGATGTTGAAATCGGTTTTAATTTATCCATATTTTTGGGTATGTGATTAATTAGTGATTAATTGTGTTTTATGTTTTGAGTAATCTCGTTTAGCGTGACAGGGTCCCCGACAACAACTATGACTTGGGACCAGTTTCTCAAGCTCTTTGGGGAGAAGTACATCTGCTTGACCTTCTTGAGGAAGTAGGAGGCCGAGTTCTACAACCTTAAGCATGGGGCTTGAGTGTTTCCGAATACGTTCTATGGTTCCTACTATTGAAATGTTATGCCACAAACCTAGATACCGAGAGAAGATCGACCCTACTCCTAGAGGGTCTAAGGTATCAAGTTTGCTGAAACCTTATTCCACAACTTCCACTCACCTTCTAGAAAATGGTGGACAAGTCCTTGGCGATTCAACCTTATCTTAGATTCCAACCTTTGGGGAACAACAACAACAACGAGTGGAAGAATCATGGCGACAACCATGGTCGTGAGAGGTTCAACCGATGCTCCAACTACCATCATCTTGGGAGGTGTCCTACCAACAATACCCCTACTCGAAGAGATGATCGACTCCTACCTACCTACCTTGAGTTTTGACTGAGAGTAGTGGATAACCATGTGTTTGGCAACATGATTAGTAGTGATTGACCCGTTTCCCATGGTTGTCCAATCTCGCCCAAACAATCACATCCGCTTTGTCAAACGAAACATTAAAATTACAAACACACAAAACTACACTTGATTATTCAACAAAACTAGCAATAAATTGTTCAAAAATAACACACATTAGTGCAACTAAATTCACGTTACTTGCTATTGAGTCATTGATCTATATGGGAAATATTTTTATAGTACAAATTATAAGAAAATTAGGAAACACATGTCTATAACCCTATGAATAAGCACATATGTGGTGTGAGTGCTTTTCCACATACATGTATGTATGCTTTTCAACAGCTCAATTTTTTTTATAAAATTAAAGTGTTAAAGCACTATGGTTCTTTGGATAAGTTTCAAAAAAGTTCACATATCCTCGACTTGTAAGTTTGAAAAAAGGTTGGTGAGTTATTTCTCTGTCATTCAACAACAAGTCTATATGCTTTTGTTGACTATTTGGGAGCTCAGTGGTGGAGTTGTGTTTTTGCTTGCTTAATCACACGTTACAAGTTTGGGCAAATCAACTAGCTATTAATGATTCATCTCCTTTATGGGTTGTACATATATTGTTATGAATGTAATTATGTATTGTTTATTAGTGGACGTGTTAAGAAGTGGAGCACAAGTAATTTTTGTAATCACATGCTATGTCGGGAAGAGTCAGCAAGCAGATAATAAATTTGTTTTCTGAAAAGATTGTATTATAATTATTATCAGTTTCAACTCAAGGGGAACATACTTAAGAAGGAGACCACATATAATTTTGGTAATCACATGTTATGGGTTGGAGAGGAGTCAACTGAAATTTAATCGAGTCTCTTTTAGAGGGTCATATATAAATTATTGTGTCATCAATCTGAATAGCTAAGAACATGTAATTTTAGTAGTGACACATTACATGTTGGAGCAAGCTATTGGTAGTTAGTTGAGTTATTTTCTTTTAGTGAGTTTTATGTAAATTACGGTGCAGATTCTCAAGAATGGAAGAAAATAATTTTTAGTGTGTGATTTTTGACATGTCGTGGTGATAAGGTGTGTGGTTGGTTCTAATTGGTTATTTATTTACCAGAAATCTTTTGTATGTGGTGTCTGTGCTTTTTATTCTAGGCATGCCTCAAAGTGGAGCTTACTGTAGAACTAATGTATGTGTGAGTGTGATATTAATTGTTAAAATAATCTAGAAAAATCAAATCTTACTAATTGTAGAACCCATATATATCAGGTCTGAGGGAATCGACTGACAGTTAATGATTTGTCTCTTATAATTGGTTGTTTAAATTTTTATGAATGTAATTACATATTATTTATAGAGGACATGCCAAGAAGTTGATCACATGTAATTTTGACAATGACATGCTATGTCAGAAAGAGTCAGTAGGCCAGTTAATTGATTTGTTTTCTAAAGGGATTGTATCAAAATTATTATCGGTATTAACTCAAGGGCCACATGCCTAAGAAGGAGATCACATGTAATTTGGGTAATCACATGTTACAAGTTAGATAGGAGTCAATTGACATTTAGCCAAGTTTCTTTTAGGGGGTCATACACAAATTATTGTTAGAACTAATTTTGTGTTAACCATCAATCTGAATAGCGGAGCACGTGTCATTTTAGTAGTAACACACTATATGTTGGAGTGAGTCATTGGTAGTTAGTCGAGTTACTTTTTTTATCAAGTTTTATATAAATTATCATGCACATTGTCAAGAATGGAAGCAAGTAATATTGGTGTGTGATTTTTAACATGTCTTGGTTATGTGGTGTGTGGTAGATTCTAATTATTTATTTAATTACTTAAAATCTGTTGTATGTTGTGTGTGTTCACTTTTTGTTCTAGGCATGCCTCAAAGTTGAGTTTACCGTAGAATTTGTGTATGTGTAAGTATAAGACTGATCGTGAACTGTTCTAGAAAAATTAAATCTAACTAATTGTATCACACATATATATTTAATAAACATTTATCAGATTATTTAAATTCTGTAACACGTTCTTATCTCGTGTCTTCTACTAGTTATAATAAAATTATGGTACATTAAGACCTTGCTTATGTGAAGGGAGTTTTCTTATCATTTAACAAGTGAAATAATTACACTCGAAGTACGAAGAAAACAAAGCATAATAAAAAGTTTTCGATATTTTTAAACATTATTGAGAAAGTTGCTTCAGTTGGGTTCGTATGTCATACAATTTTTAAACTCTATTTTCATACGTGGATTCTCTTCTATTTTCTACACCTTGATTAATAAAATTTGATCATGAATATTTCTTTTACCAAATACACGTTGTAGTAGCTCACTTACAAGAATAAGAAAATGTAAGTGTTTATAATACAATAAGTTGTCATGATTTGATCAGAAAATTTCCTACTTTTTTGTTTGTTTATAAAGAGAATCCTTCATAGGCAGGCTACCTTGTGACCCTCCCTACAAAGTAGAACTCTAGGATTCCTGACAGTCTACGTGCCTAGGATCCGGTTAAAGCACATAGCAGTCTGCACGAGGTATTCCATCTCCGAGAAATAGTTTTGAGTGGGGTCGATCTTGGGACCCCCATAAGTATATATGGAGTCCGACCATTCGAACTACTCCTTCACAATGTAGTTAATATGGTCTTGCATATCGAGTGTCCATTTGATTATTCAACTTGCACTTCTATGTCGAAAAATCTTATGGACAACAACTTTTTATTCACCCCCCCTGCAACACCATCCCGCCAATAGCACATCAGAGGACGTTCGACAACCAATTGATACTTTCCATAATGACAATTAATGTTCTTCAAGGATATAGACGCATAATGGTCCATTTTATCCCACAAAGCTACCTTGGTGTGTTTGGTTTGCATACCTCGATAGCATAATATTCTAGCGGGACATGATTACAAAACGTGTAAGGCATAATGCCGGTATTTTTTTTCTTTATGTTATGCAATTATGGCTTCTGGAGTATTTCAACATTAACAGTTTTTTGCCTGTGGTAGAGAACAAGATGAATAAGTCTCCACTTTGTTTTAAGAAATAGACATAAATAAAATCTAGTTAGTGGATATTTAATTATCTCATTTGTATTAGAGATTAAGCGTAGTGTTTGATCTATTTGGCAACTCTTGGCTGATATCTTTTTCTTTGCCTAAACTTGCTTATTTTATTACTCTTTTCGGTGTGAACCGGTAGTTTTGTAAGATTGTAAACTATTGTTTTATGTGTCTTGTCTATACAAAATCGGGCTCCACGTGCCATATAGATTTGGTCGTAGAATATATTTGGTAAGCAACATCTCAAAGTCGAATTTTTGTTTCAATTTTAGTTTCTCTAAACTATGAAGTAGCAACAGAATATCCTTAGATTAGGCAATGGAATGGGCGAGAGATTTCCCTCGATTAATATTTGACTATATCTTGATGTCGAACTCTGTTTTTATTCCTGAAGTGTAGCATTTTTTGGTAAATAGTAGTAATTCTATTGTGCGAGTACCTTTTCATGAACATCTAACTTCAATGGCGTGTGATAATAATATCCTGGGTTCAGGAAACTCTATTCTTTCTGAGACATGTTAAATCCTATTATGTTAAAACCCACTATGGGTTGGGTCATGATTTTTTTGGTAAGTAGTAGTTTGTCTATTGGAAATATACTTCTTTGTGAACATATAACTTAGATAGTGTGTCATAATACTATAATGGGTTGAGTCAGGTAAGTCTTTTTTATTCGGATTGGATCATGTTATTTTAAACCCACTACAGGCTGAGTCAAGAATGTAACTGAGTTTGGTATGTTTGTGAGAAACTTGGCCCATTGTATAATTTAGATTAGAATAATATATTACTAATTGGATTACATATAATGTGATGCTACTCAACTCTCATATTCAAAGATAAAACCTATATAATAAGTAACAATGTGTTGATGGTCCAAATTTAGTTAACTTCCCAAAGTCAGTCAAATGAACTATATTTGTAACATACTGAAACATGGGTTGTTTGCAGTTTAACCATTTTCCAATCTTATCCTTTCTTTCACATTCTTTTTTCTCTTTTTTCAAAAAAAAAAATCTTTTCTATCCTCTTTGTCCTCAATGTCGAAATTGAGCAAGATTTAGTGGTTTAAAAATATATTTATTTCACATTGATGCCAACATATGAGTTTATGCATAAATACCTCAATTAGTGTTCTAATTAGAGTCTAAAATGCAAAATGACCACTAATGAGAGATAATCAGTAGATTACATTAATTTAGAGTTTTTATGGTCTTTTTAGACAAGGAATAAAAGGTAGTATGACTTTGAGTTAGTTAATGTGAAGAATGATCCTCTTTCTTCTCTCACTCCTCTTATGTGGCAATAAAACATGAAAAAAGAATAGTTTGGTTAGATATGAATCTAGAAATTTATATATGTTGCCTATCTCGAATATTCAACCAAATATTTAATTAGAAAACATTTTTATATTAATTCACCCTTTTAATACATTAATATATAAATATATATATATTAGGGGACAATATAGTGGTTAAGGGTCAAATCTTTTATAAAATGAAAATTTAATTGTATATATTATTCTAGACATTAATATTAGTTTATGGTTCTAATTTGAGGTCATTTGACCCAAGTTTGCCCCTCCAAATGAATTAAATGCATTTGATTATAGTGTAACTATGGTTTTTAATGAGATTTCATTAATGTGAGTGATTAACCTATACTTTGATTTAATTTTCACTATCACGCGCTACATTTGTTATTTCCATTACTTGTGCACCATCCGACGACCAATATTGAATCATCCAAAAATCTAAACCGATCGAACGATCAGATCAACATCAATTACTTTCATGAGTCAAACGTTGTTTCACATGCTTTGATTCCCCAACTTCGTCCTCCCTGAGTTCTCGATGTTTTCACAAATTTTTTGCACCAATAGTTTTGTCTCTCTCTCCTTTTCGAACAAGCTATCACTTACCCTTCCACGTGGACTGTGGACAAAATGCCCAAAATGGACTCCTCATTGTCCTCCACCCCAGATCTGAAGATGCCACCATAGCCCCTCATTCACCTATTTAAAGGATCCTAAGACATTGAAAGACTGTACTCATTCCTCCTCCTCGTCCAATTTCACTTGTTCTAGCCCCAAACTCTCAGACCTGCTCGCTCCTCATCTCCAGCGACGAGACCTTGCCTTGAGACAAATTGGTCCATCGTTGAGCATCTATGAACCATACGTGATATCCCCCTATCGCTGATTCGTCATGCCTTGCCCCGAGGTGTCATTTCCTATTACCTGATCTGTGGACCTTGCTGACACCCATTGCTTTGGCCATCCAGTGGTCTCCAGTCACATAGTTTGTAATGATGGCCTCTCCTTGACTCCACGAGTGCGTTTGAGACATTGGTTTTTGTCTTCATTGCATTTTTGTGATGATTTTTGAGTTACGGGGTCTCCTCCCTTGTTTCCCCTTGTGGTGGGGTGATCTTGAGCTCCAATTCTTCCCTGACCCAAGCTCTGTCTCTATGGGCTCAGGTTGGTGTGAGTAAGTCTATTGCGATATCAGTTCCCACAAATGATCTTGTTTTTTTTTTGAGTTTTGATCGATGATCCTCCCCTGTAGATAGCCAGAACTTGCCATGGATGTGGGGGGAGATACTAGGTCATCAAATGACCTTAGCATCCCCGCCATGTCGATTGAACGATTAATCTTGTAAGGGCATTTGTGTCTTTTTGCGTCTTGGTAGTTCTTTGACCGCGAATCCATAGTGGTGAGTCTTCTCGATAGCTAGCCGGCCTAGATAGGTCAACCTCAACTAGGCCCGAGATCCTAGTAGATAAAAGGCCGCCTTTCTGGCATTTCCCTATTTTCTAATTGGTCAATTTTAGGAAATTCAAAGTAAATAATAGGATCCTTAGAACAATATGAATAAATATTCGTTTGAAAGAATTTTTTGAATAGAATGAGATTTTATGGTTTCCAAGTCTTGTTTAATATCTCTAGTTTGATGTTTGTTAGAAACATTGTTTTAATTAAAGAAAAGCCCTAAAATTGATAATTAATTCATTTTAACTCTAAATTTAATAAATAAATATGTGTTCTTAATTAGGAGAAACTAATTGATTGATTGGTCCAGGTTTTGAGTCCAAAATTTGACATTTGATTAGAAGGTCCAATCTTAGGGTTTTCTTACATTTCATGATATATGAAACCCTGATGCATACATATATGTTGTAATTTAGGTTAAAGTGGTTTTGGAACCAAGTTGGTGATAGAAATAATTAGGACTGTACATTAAGGTATGTGCAATCCTATTTATGTCTGTGTATGTGAAATGCTATTTATGTATGTGTATGTGAAAACCTCTTTATGCATGAGTGTGTACACTTGTTCCTTTAGTTGGTCATTTTAATATCCAACCCTAATAACATGAGGAATTATTGACTAAATAACTAATGTAGTGTACATGTGTACAACAACCATAGTTGAGCATGTGTTATTTCTCCCAGGGGAATGTGATTACTCTCCCCATTTTCTATATATATTTATGTGTTTGGAAATTTGTTACTTTCCCTCACCTATTGGTTGAGGTTAGGTAGGTGCCTCAACCCTATATTAGTTTTTTAGTCATTATGTTATTCATGCATGCAACTTTATTATTGTTTATCATGGCAGACTTCTTATTAATTACATGCCTCATGCTTTTGACCCTCTTTGCATAGTAAATCTTTATCATGTAATATTTTGGTTTATAATTGTCCTTAATCTATTAATTGACTCATATTTTATTTCTCCTCTTGTTGGGTGATCCGAATCAACTAGATTTAGGATCAGAGTGTGCAATAGGAGCATGATGGACCATCCTAAGATTAGGGATAACGAGTTCATCCTATCATCTTGGAAATATCCCATAAGTTGTTTCTTGGAAACAAATGGATGTAGTTTAGTTTCCCTCAATATTAAGACCCATATTTTGTTGTATATGTCATGTACACCCTTATTGGGATAATTATGGTGTACCCTTTATATAATTGAATATAGTCATTGTTATTTTATTCCATTTCTATTTATTGGTCTTTTGCATAGTAGAGAGGTGATTTCTCTTCTTTGCAATATTCATGTTAGTATGTATTTGTTGATTAATGAGAAGTTGGAAAAAAAACCAAAGAAGGCATTGAAATACAATATGTTGGTTGTTCTGTCAGAAAGATATGTTCTCCATGATGATCTGTGACCATAAAAGCATCTATTACATCCTCCTTTTTCTATTTCCATTATCATAGCCATTTTAAACAATATACCCAAGTCCAAATTTTACATTTCTAGACTTTCGTTATTTATTAATAAATGAGAGCTCATTATTGTACCATTCCTTGTTTAAATGTACAATAACATCCCCAAAATGAAGAATAAAACTTCTTTCACTTTCTTTGATGGCATTAATTTGAGATTTCTCAATTTTCCAACTATATTTGCTTCAAAATATCCCTTCAGGAAAACTATTGTTACTTTTAGTGACTGGAGATTGATTTTCACATACTATGAGATTGAATCTACTATAGATATATATGATAACTTGGACCTTCCTCCCTCCTCATATATGTAACTAGCATTTCATGTTTGATCATTTCTACAAACTTGACTTAAACTTTAATATTTAATGTATTTTGATGCTTGTGTGGATTATCTTATGCACATGTGTCTCGTGGTGACACTCAATCTAGGTCAAAATCTTGTTTCAGTTGATGTATGTATTGTCCTCTCTCCTCCCTTCTTGATACCTTATATAGGTATTTTTTTCTTTCTCTCAACTTATCCTATTTTGATAGAGGACATTCTAAGGTTTCCAACGCACCAAGTTTCACCCTTTTCTGAGCTATGATGAGAGAGATACAATCATTTGAATTTTGCTTTGTTTTAACTCCATTTTAGTTTTTTTAATCAATTTGTACCCTTGATGGGCCCAGCTTGGGCGCGTGCATGCAGCCCACAACACCCCTCCCTTTGTTTCTTTCGCAATCCTTTTTTTCCTTCCTCACCCAATCACATGGCCCCATTGTCTTGTTTTTTGTTTTGGGCCATTAGATCCTACTGTCGTGGATTCAATCTTTGATCCAACAGCCATTGTGCCTTGCCCTTCCTCCATACACCCAACCAACACACTCGACTCTGGTAGCCACCTACCCTCCTTCCAATGGTGCCACCCTCCCAAAAATTGCGACCCTTTCCACCTATAAATCACCCTTCCCAACCGTTACCCTTCCTTTTCTTGCTCCAACATGAACCCTATCCCCCGTTGCTCTCTCCTCCCTCCTTCGCCTGGGTGGTGCCGCCATCCATGGATTTGGGCATTCAGCCCATGCTTTTCCTCGATGCCGGTTTCCACTAGTATCATCTATGGAGAGAGGTGGCGAGAAGGAGTGATACTTTAGTAGCCCCCCTTGTGGTCTGGAGCACTTTAGTTGGCCCCTCCGGTGACCTAACACTTCCGCGGAAGGAGGCCCCTCACACAGGCAGGTGTGGGTGCCACTCGGCGTCTCCGAGATGCATCACGCAATGAGAGGTAGTGTGGATCGGTGGGGGTCGACTATGAACTTCCAGCTAACAAAATTGTGTGGCTTAGTGCGGTGGGCAGCGGGCGCATGCCTTGGAGGTGAGTCGCCACTGGATCAAGATCAGACAGCCCTGGGCGCCGCATAAATGCTCCGTAGTGCCCCCTCTCATTACCTAAAGTTTACATTGTATATCATAAAAAATAGTATATTATTCATCGTTTGGCCAAATATGGCGTATTACATATGGATTTTGATCTACTTGACGAGATCTATCCAACATACTTTGTTTTAGATCCAAATACCCTTTGTATCTCTTGTTATGTTCAAAATGGAATCAAATGCATCTCTTTCATAAGTTCTATGATTTTAATGCTCAACCTTGGCCATATCATGAACCCACTTGTATATTATGACTCTAATTAGTGATATAAGCTATATTTTTCTACATACATCAAACTTGACCATGCTTAGCCCTTATAATGATGCGACTTTATGAAATGTGCCTCTAATGACAATTAAGATGATCTTTTGTGCTTAAATCATAGACTTTGTGCACCAATATGATATTATGACCCTTAAATGTTCGTAATCACTCTATATTAGTATTTGGTAATGCATTATTGAGCCATGAATCGAACTTATTAATACTTGAAATCTATTGCAACTTGATGGTATGAAAAATTCTGTAAAATGTAATATTTATGGACCCCTGTACGATGATCCTTAACCTTGTGGAATATGTCGAGCAAATATGTTATATGCTACTTTGTGAACACTAAATCAGTAACTTGGATATGATTTTCATACCTAAAAGCCATATGGATCAATCTTGTTTCTTGTTATGACTATTTGACTTTGATATGGCGTTAATTGTGACCTTAATGTGCATATTACTAACTTAAGATCTAACCTTGCATGAATCTCACCCTAATGGTCACCCATGCTATTTTATGCATCAAATCAGTAAATTGTTTATCTTCATTACACTTAGACTAGCTTGATCTCATATGTACTTCATGTTGACTATCTTGCATGTAATGAGCCAATTTGATAATGTTGATGTTATTATGTATCATGCTCAAATCTTACAATTTCTTAAATTAATATCTTGAAACTCTAATCTTAGAAACATGATTTGGTTGTGATGTGTCACCCTAAGCTATAGATGAATCCATGATGTATGATGTAACTTGATAATGAACTTGCAATACTAGTTGAGATGTTGAAAACTATGTTGAAGGAAATGAGTACCTAGACTTAGGTGACAAACCCAACCACCATGATGATGTTTCGTGAACCTAATCTTGTTGATGTTAATCGAATTGTACTTGTAATTTTAGGATTACCTTGTGAACTCTATTAGCATGATCTAGATATGTTGTTCAATATGGTCTTTTAATTCAATGGTTGACCTTGTACCCTAATCAGGTACGCTTACTCCCTTGACTCTACTATGGTATTCTCTAATTTGTATGTATGCTCGTATGAATGCTTGGCTAGTTAGTTACTTGTTTGAGCTACTTGTTCCCTATGATTAGTACGTTCATTTTGCTTGAAATATATTGAACAAAGATTGAACAAAATTGAACTTGTCCATTATACAAACCTCATGTACCTTCCTGTATTTTCAGGGTAAGGTCACAAGATTGGGTGCCTTACTTGAGATGCCAAGATAAGGTGGACCATGTCGATAAAAAGGGTTGGCTAATCATGAGAACCCTTACTGTAAGGACCCTGACCTTCTTTTTGGGCTTACCCTAATTGCTTTGCCTAAACCTTGTGTTGAGATGCTTGCTAATCACTTGAGTTGTGATTAGGGTTTGTTTTTGCTTTGTTAAGAGGTTGAGGTGCAACTTGCAAATTACCCATATTCTAGGGTTGGTGTGCAAGTTTGTCACCTTGAGATATGTGATAACACCAAAATTAGTGCATATTTTCTATGCATTTTATCTATAGTCACTACTACAGAAACAACCTTTGGCATCGGTTGTTTAACCCCCTTTGGCATCGGTTTCTGAGCGACGCCTATGTGGGCGCCGCTAAAGGTCGAACACTTCGGCGTCGGTTTTTTAACCGATGCCTATTTAACATATAGGCGTCGGTCTTTTAGTAGATAACCGACGCCAAAAGGGTTCGCGCCACAGAAAACGGCATCATCTAGGACACATTCTGCGTCAGTTATCTACTAAAAGACCGACGCCATACTTCAAGACGACACGGCCGTGCTTCCCTGCACGGCCGTGTTTAGTACTATAGGCATCAGTTTTATATGAATAAGCGATGCCTTTTCCACCACGGACGTGCTTTCCTGCACGGTCGTGTTGTTTGTAATATTAGGCGTCAGTTTTTATCCAATAACTGACGTTGTAGGTCTTTGCTGACGGTTTTCTGTAAATAACCGACACCTATATCTATTTTTTTTTTCATATCAGTTTGCAGGCCTACTGTGGCTGGTTAGCAGGATGAGAACCTGTAGTTCAGTTTTCTGAACTGCAGGTTTACGACACGCATTGATATCAGCCTACAAACAGGCCACAAACCTGCAAAAGTCCCAAGGAAAATTTCACACAAGTAGATACATTCAGACATCAATTCAATTCTCACATTCACACATATAGAAACATTCAAATACATGTATTAACATTCAGAAATATTCATTTACAAAGTATCATTCATTATCGCTATTAACACCCCAATTATATCTTACAGTTTCCACTGCTTGTATGTCTTTTTCCCATTCTTCTCTTATTTCATTTAATGCTTCCATCGTATATGGAGCATGTATATTTTTTAAGCGTTTACCTATAGTGTGGTCAGTTTTAAACACCTGCAAAGAGAATGATGTATATATATAAGTAATAATATAAAAATAAGATTGATATATTTCATACTAACTAATGAGACTATATATAATACCTCATGTATGGTATCGATGTCCAATACGGCATGTTTGATAATCATCTGCATAAATCGCATCACATAGTATGTGCATGCCCAGCCATTGTCTTGTGTAGCACACTATAAATTGAAACATACAAAATAATATAACTAAGAACAATTCACATCAATAATATATACATTGGAGTCGGGAACTTACTTGTACGTTCTGCCAATTTATTGGCTGGTTCTTTTTCCTTGGGACCATTCCTCCAGCCTTTTTGAATGCATCTAAACCCCTACATGTTAATATAACACAGTAAATTATATAAGTAAATAGTAATGTAATAACAGATGTTAACAGATACAAAAATGAAATATTTCTCACCAGAATAATGGCATTCTCATTACATGTCCAATTTTAGTGTTTAATGTACTTCCCGCGGGATCTAGATAATAAACAGTGAACATCCCGGGGACAATAACTAGTAACTCCCAATGTTTACCGCTAGAGGTAAAAAGTTAACAATTAATAACTCAAAATGCACAATAAAAATGGAAATTTCTTAAGTCCAAATTATAAATAAAGTAAACTTACATGACATTGAATGGAGCTATTATTATCGTCTTCTTTTGCTGACCAAAAATTGTAAAAGCATCTATACAGTATTGTTGAACATTATCAGGGTCTTTAGCTACCATACTAATCAATGATGGAATCAAAAATGCCACATGATCAAATGCAAATTGTTTGCAATGATCTTCGACTAAGTAGCTGCAAAACATGTATTACGTATGCATTAATAT
Organism: Alisma plantago-aquatica; assembly: GCA_963693085.1. NCBI lineage: Eukaryota > Viridiplantae > Streptophyta > Magnoliopsida > Alismatales > Alismataceae > Alisma > Alisma plantago-aquatica. Next base: position 180,481,814 of record OY856415.1, read on the forward strand.
ATAAGAAACCAGATCACCGGATCTTACACAAGGTATATGGATGTATAAACAAGATCTCACCTTATCCATGTCTCTATCATTGATGTATTCAGCCAATCATACATAAACAGCTCAATAATATCTTGTATAAATAAAGAGCTATTGTATGATTGACCTACATAATCTGCATCTAAAGAAACAATTATCGGGCAATGTATATTATGTGCCCGTAGCCAACATGCCATTCCCCTACAAGCAGGACCTAACGGGTATGTTAGGTCAGTTGGAACCCAAGTTGGTAATGCGGGAAGTGGAGGTGGATGCCTAGGTGCTCATTGTGTCTTCTTTTTAACCTGAATATATAATTTCAGATCAGTTGACATCATATATACACATTAACAGTCTAAATCAATGTAAATTTATCTTACAATTTCAGTAGTGTAGACGACATCTGCTTTGGGCCACAATATGACCCCGCCTTCTGCCTCAGCAAGTGTATCAATATCTGGGTGGGGATATGGAAATGTAGCTTCCCTCCAATCGGGTAACACACGTAATGGGCCCACACAAATGTAGCCCTGTGGCATTGGAGTCCCGTGAAACCTTTCCCTAGGAAGGGACGGGTAAGCCTGCGCCTCTACAACAACATAGTCTTGTATTCTTAAGCGGCATGGATTCAATGCCTACAAATTTTCGTAAAGAATGTTATACATATATACATATCATCTTGAAAACATATCATCTTGAAAAGACTAGCTACAATGTCATAAACAATACTTACATCATACGTGTTAGACGATGGGTCTCCAGGATTACTCACAGTCTGTGCATCAGGAGAAGAGTGGGTCGCCATAGGCTGATTGGAAGCCTGAGATGCCTGCAACCGCAACAATTCTTCCTTGACCTTCTCAGCAACTACATCGCTGACCTTCTTAGCAACTATATCCTCGACTCTCTTATTCTCCTATACATGGATAAAAGAAACATTAGCTTCTTATTATTGAATTTCCTTTTGCAGTAACATTCTAAAAAAAGAATAGTTTACCTCTTCTTGAGAAAGTCCCGCTCTGGGTTTGCGCTGGGATGGCCCAAAGAATGCTTTGATGCCCACACCAGCGCCTACACCCCTAACACGTCCAGGATGCTCTGGGTTACCGAGAGAAACTGTCAATTCATCCCTTGTGCCCTGAGGGATGAACGTGCCTTGTTTCCTCTGCTCGTGCAGCTCCCGCTAATCACCATCAATAGAAATTGGTAAATTAACACCACAAATAATCAATATTCAAACGATTGCTCTAAGAGTTGTATTTTACCATTTTCGCAGCCGCCTCAGCAGTTACGGGCTTCTTTATTTCACCCTTCTTGTTTTGCCTCCCATCTATCCAGATATCATGGCGAGGCATGGGTGTGGCAGACTCCTGAGTAGGAGTAGACTCCTGAGTAGGAGCAGACTCCTGAGTAGCCACAGACTCCGCATGTAGTCTTTGGCGAACGCTTGCATAGCCTTTTGGACCCATAGTGTGGTCATGCACATTCAGTGCACGCCTTGCTTTTTGTGTGTCACTGAGGGCCTAGTTAGTATGCACATTAATGATTTGGTTGGTATCACTAAATGTTAATCTTGAATAGGTAAATACAATGTATATTATTTAAATTGGGAGTGACACCTAATACCTTGAATTCTTCAGATTTTCTTGAAGCAACAAAATTGTCCCAATCTTCTTTGTCCAAGAAGTTCCATTGTTCAAGGGTTGACTTCTTTTTCTTATCACCCTGTTTTATGTATTCTCTGTTCAGATTTGTCCTATAATTCCTAAGCATCTTTCCAGCGCGTTGCATCACACTTTTACGATGCAACTTCTCATCCAATGCAAACAGATTCTGTAAAATAGAAATGTTATTAACTAGTATCCAAAATAGAATTGCAAATAATAGAATTTGTAATCTATAAAATAGAATTGCAAATAATAATAACTCACGCATAAATCCTTCCATATCAAGTCTTTTTTCCCCTGAGGAACTTTATGCCAATTATCATACTTAACACCACAATGGCTCTGAGTGGTACACCCAAGATAGTTTACAAAATTATTGTGGTTCACTCCAATTGCATTTCCTCCATTATCAAACTCCACAACCAATTTGGATCCACTGCCACTAAGCGCTATTAACTTCTTCAATAGAGTGATGCCCCTTTTCTTGTTAAGTGTTTGGTGCTGCACATCAAGTTGCTCTAGTGCTTCAGTGGGTACATGTGCATCATCAACCTAAAATTTGACAAAAATAAACACACTGAATTAGCCCAATATAGAAATATAAGATATATGACATAACTAGAAGATAATGAATTTTATAGAAATACAGGATATGTTTTTAGAACTTACATTGGTATCCTCGCCATGCTCGTCATGGACAACATGCTCATCATGGACTTCATGCTCATCATGGACATCATGCTCATCATGGTCAGCCATCTGAAAATGTCATTAAAAAGGCAAACATTTAGCATTTGTATTAACTAGAAAAAGGCAAACATTTAGCATTTGTATTAACTAGAAAAAGGCAAACATTTAGCATTTGTATAAAAATACATGTCTCTAAAATTGTGATCTTTTATCAATTAACAATCCTTCATTGTGATCTCCGTGCACATATAAGTCATCATTAGCTTCAATATTTTGTGGAGTTGGAAACCCAACTGAGAATGGACTGGAGTCATCATACTTATCATAGTACTCTTCTTCATCTATAGGATCTTCAATGAACTGTCTTTTACCATGAAGAACAACCGACCATTTATCATTTGCAGGATCATCGATATAGAATATTTGTTTCGCCTGTGATGCCAATATGAATGGTTCACCCTTCTCGCCAATCTTTTCAAAGTTCACCAAAGTGAAACCCAATTCATCCACTATAACTCCTTTGGTGTTATCAACCCAATTACATTTAAAGAGCGGACTTTTGAAATCTATGTAGTCAAACTCCCAAATGTCTTCAATGACACCGTAATATGACATTTTAGCTTCACATGGACTCTTATCCTTTGCACTTGCAAAGTACATAGTCGACGCTTGAAGAGTGACCCCACTATTTTGGATGACACTCTTATCATCTTGGTGCTTTGTGTAATATGTGAATCCATTAATGTCAAACCCTTCATAAGACATAACATTCAGTTTTGGTTTAAAGGCGAGGCATTTGATAGTTTCTGTAATATCATTTGGTGTTTGAGATAGTTGATGTAAGACTTTATCTTCAAACCACTTAGTAAAAGTCTTATTATGCTCTCTAGCAAGCCACATTGAACTTGCTCGAGGATGTTGTCTCTTTATGAAATTGGTATGTTCCTCGATATAAACACTCACTTCATACATATTGTGTAAAATATACAAGTAAGCTTGTTCCAACTTCTCACGGCTGATTACTTTCACCCGTGATCCCAAAATTCCTTTGCCCTCCTCAATATTCTTGTCATTATCAGGAGTGTCATTACCACTGAGAAAGTCATTGCAAAAATCCATAACCTCTCTCGCCACATAACCTTCAATAATACTCCCTTCAGGCCGATAACGGTTTCGAACATCACCTTTAAAAACGCTCATGTATCGTTCAAAGGGATACATCCAATGCAAGAAAATGGGTCCCAACATTTTCACTTCCCTAGTCAAGTGGACAACAAGATGTACCATGATATCAAAGAATGAAGGAGGGAAATACATCTCAAGCTAACATAGGGTAACAACCACTTCTCTTTGCAAATTATCGAGAGTATCAGGGTCAATAACTTTGCTGCATAGACTGTTGAAAAAGAAACAAAGTCTGGTAATTGCAAACCTTACATGCTTCGACAATATAGATCGAATTGCCACGGGCAATATTTGTTGCATTAGAGTGTGACAATCATGAGATTTAAGACCTATCAACTTCAGATCTTTCATTGATACCAATCTACGGATGTTGGATGAGTAACCATGTGGCACCTTAACATTTACCAAGCATTCACAAAAAGTTTTATTCTCCTTTCTAGACAACGTGTAACAAGCGGGAGGTAAGTATGTTCTTTTATTACCCATTTCACGTAATTCTTTTAATTCTGACCTTATTCCCATTTCACGTAGGTCCAGTCTAGATTTTATCCCATCTTTAGTCTTACCTGGTATATTTAACAAAGTACCAATGATGCTATCACAGACATTTTTCTCAACATGCATTACATCGATACAATGCCTGACTGTCAAAGAACTCCAATAAGGAAGATCCCAAAATATTGACTTCTTCTTGAATGAAGAATTGTCACTCCGTGTGGCCATACTACATTGTGATTTCTTACCAAATTCATTGACAATGTCTTTTACTCTTGCATAAACAACATCCCCTGGTATAGGTTTAGGTGCACTCCGTTCATCATTCCATCCATTGAATGCTTTGCGCTTCCTACGATACGGATGGAATTTTGAAAGAAACCTTCAATGACCAAGATATACAGTCTTGCCGCCATGTTTTAGTCTTATTGAATCAGTGTTTTCTTCACATATAGGACACGCTTTAGCTCCTTTGACACTATATCCAGACAAATTCTCATATGCTGGAAAGTCATTAACAGTGCAAAACAACATAGCGTGCAAACGAAATGTCTCTCTTGCTGAAGCATCATAGGTCATCAAACCTTCAGCCCAAAGTTTCTTTAAGTCATCAATCAAAGGTTCAAGATAAACATCGATATCATTTCCGGGTTGTTTAGGGCTTGATATCAACAACGAAAACATAACGTACTTATTTTTCATACACATCCAGGGAGGAAGATTGTATATAACAAGCATGACTGACCAAGTGCTATGTTGGCTGCTCAATGTCCTGTACGGATTCATCCCATCTGTACAAAGCCCAAGTCTTAGATTCCTATCTTCTTCACCAAATTTGGGGTACAATAGATCAATCTTCTTCCACTGTGGGGAATTAGACGCATGTCGTAGGATCCCATCATTATTTTTCTTAACATGTGCATGCCACCTCAAATTCTTCGCATCTTTCGGATTTGCAAACAAGCGTTGAAACCGTGATATTATAGGTAGATACCACAACACCTTGGTAGGAGAACCAGTTTTGGACTCCCCCAATGTCATCAATTTATACCTTGACGCACCACATTTTGGACAATCTTTCAAATCTACATAGTCCTTTTGAAATAATACAAAATCATTCGGGCATGCGTGTATCTTCTTGGCATACATTCCCATTGGGCACAACATTTTCTTTGCCTGGTATGTTGAGATTGGTAGCTCCATGTGTATAACGGTATCTCAGCATCATGCACAATGTTTCTAAAGATAGGAGGTGGATCGGTGTGCTCTACCCTACAACTATCCAGCATCACATCAACGATGTCTGCTGGAACTGGTTCGTTCACATTTACGTCATCGGAGGCAATTTCTTCTTCCACCCAAGCACTGCTATCAACATCTACTGGTTTTGATTTTGAAATCTCTCCATGCCAGTGCCATTCTGTATAGCCTTGTACAATCCCATTGCACATGACATGACTTTTGATTTCCTCACCAGTGTTGACTTTCAAGTTGTTACCGCAATGCCTACATGGACAGTAGAACCTATCTATAGGTTTTTTCCTATGTTCCTCGGCAAATCTAATAAACTGATCAAGACCAGATATAAACTCTGGGGTGCAACGATTATGAATGGACATCCATGATCTATCCATTCTATGATCAGAGAAAACAAGTATATATTAGGAAACAAGTATATATTAGGAAAAGATTAGGGTATACACTTACATCCTAAGTGTTTAATGTGATGTCATTCTTATATATAATAAATGTGTACCACCTATCCCATCCTTGAACACCTAATCTCACTAGTAAGTGTATAATGTGTATTGGGTTTTCAAGAAAATTTCGACAACATTTCCCCGTTGTTCTCCAAGTACATATGTACTTAGAGAACAAACGGGGAAATGCTACCGAAATTTTCTCGAAAACCCAATACACATTATACACTTACATCCTAAGTGAGATTAGGTGTTTAAGAGCAATCCCAAACCGGGGACTATCCAAGATTTACTCCTAATGAGTCAATCTTGGACGGGTTTCTAGGCCAACAAACACAATAATAGATATCTACAATGAAGCCGGACTCCATACAAATAGTATATAATTTAGTGATTGTTCATTCTAATTTATACCAATGTACAAGTAATATAAAGAACAATGATTGTTCACTTTCTAGGCCAACAAACACATGTGATGTCATTCTTATATATAACAAATGTGTACCACCTATCCCATCCTTGAACATCTAATCTCACTAGTAAGGGTATAATGTGTATTGGGTTTTCAAGAAAATTTCGGCAGTATTTCCCCGCTGTTCTCTAAGTACATATGTACTTAGAGAACAAACGGGGAAATGCTACTGAAATTTTCTCGAAAACCCAATACACATTATACACTTACATCCTAAGTGAGATTAGGTGTTCAAGAACAGTCCCAAACCGGGGACTATCCAAGATTTACTCCTAATGAGTCAATCTTGGACGGGTTTCTAGGCCAACAAACACAATAATAGATATCTACAATGAAGCCGGACTCCATACAAATAGTATATAATTTAGTGATTGTTCATTCTAATTTATACCAATGTACAAGTAATATAAAGAACAATGATTGTTCACTTTCTAGGCCAACAAACACATGTGATGTCATTCTTATATATAATAAATGTGTACCACCTATCCCATCCTTGAACACCTAATCTCACTAGTAAGTGTATAATGTATATTGGGTTTTCGAGAAAATTTCGGCAGCATTTCCCCGTTGTTCTCTAGGTACATATGTACTTAGAGAACAAATGGGGAAATGCTACCGAAATTTTCTCGAAAACCCAATACACATTATACACTTACATCCTAAGTGAGATTAGGTGTTCAAGAACAGTCCCAAACTGGGGACTATCCAAGATTTACTCCTAATGAGTCAATCTTGGACGTGTTTCTAGGCCAACAAACACAATAATAGATATGTACATGTTGGGCTTTCATCACAATTGATGTTAGGGTTTCATCAATGTTAGTGTTTAATCAAATCACATTGGGATGCTAGAATGGACAAGTTTAAATCAAATCAAACACGGTCGTGGATGTGTTGGCCTACCACGGCCGTGCTGCCCAGCACGGCCGTGGTAGGCCATTCTTCTCAGTTCTCAGTGAAAGAAGTAGAACACTAACTAGTCTTAGGTTTTAAAGTCAGAGCAGCAAGAAGAGCAGAGCAGTGGGCGGCAAGGAAGAAGACAAGGAAGAAGGTGCTACGGCTAATACCTTGTGAGCAACGGAGGCAAGAAAGAAGACAACGCCGCAGTAGGGCGTGAGCAGGGAGGAAGGAGTGGGCGGCGGCGACGCAGAGCAGCAGCAGGGGTCGTCGGCGGTGAGCAAGAAGCAGTAGGCAATTCTCGATGAAACAGGAAGAAAGGGGGAAGAGTCGGGTGATGGGGCCTCTATTAAGTTGGTCAACGATGTCGGTTATCTAGGACAACTGACGCCTATTATCTTCAACGTCGGTTGATCGTAATAACCGACGTCCAATTAGACAATCGTTACCCAAAATTAATTGGCGGGAACTATTATCAGCATCGGTTATCCAAGGATAACCGACACCGAAAGTGGAACTTTTCGCGCAAAATTTCATTTCACATAGGCGTCGGTGAATTGTTAAACAACCGACGCTGTATGTGACCCAGATTTTTTTCGCTCGAAAATTGGATTTCACGGGCGCCTTTAGGCGTCAGTTGGTTACACTTAGCCGACGCTGAATACAAAGCGGTACCCGTATCTGGCTGGTCTTCGAATATAGATGTCGGTTTGTATAAATAACCGACGCCGAATATTATAGGCATCGGTTGTCCGAAATAACCGACGCCCAGAAAAGCAACACTGAACGCTATTTCTGTAGTAGTGAGTTTTGTGCCACTTTAGTCTTAATATGCACTCTTTTGTTCATATTTTATGCTTTTTGTCTCGAATTAGATTAAAGTAGTAAAAATAGCCAATAATGTAGCTAATTAGCCCATTTTTGGCTTACAGGTACCACTGAAACTAGCCAATTTTGGGACTCTCAAGTACCGAACCTAAAAAGACAAGAATTCCAACGACTGGCCGATACGGCCTGGCCGATACGGCCTGGCCGATATGGCCTGGCCGATACAGCCTAGCCGATACGGTCTGGCTGATACAGCTGCCCGATACAGTCTAGCCGATATGGCTGCCCGATATGGTCTGGCCGATACGACTGCCCGATATGGTCTGCCCGATATGGCCTGCCCGATATGGCCTGCCCGACACGGTCTTTGGGAGACATTCATATTGGCCCACCTGATGCCTCAAGATCAAAGCCACAGATGAAGGACATGTGGACCAATAAAAGCTACAACTCCCATCAACTCGCTGTCTATAAATAGCAGCTGCCAACCTACAAAGGGGAAGCGAGCCCGAGGGAGGACCCTGTAAGAGCTAGTGCCTAGACCAAGGAGCTAGTGTGTCGAGTTCCCCAAAAGTCTACTGCCCGATACGGTTGCCCGATACGGTCTGCTCGATACATTTGCCCGATACGGTTTCCCGATACGGTCTGCCTGATACGGTCTGCCGATACGGTTTCCCGATACGGTTTCCCGATACGGTCGCCCGATACGGTCTAGATAGAGAGAGAGATTCGAGGAGTCCAGAGGGACGAAGAGAAGACCCAAGGGGCAAGATCCGGCCTGCACAGAGGCCGAGGAGCGAGAGCCACCTCTCCTCTACGGGCTATATCTCTTCCCTCTTCTCTTTCATTCTACTGCATTCCTTTGTTTTTTGTACAAACGATGTTTATCCATCTTTGTTCGGTGCCAGCTATGCTTGTCTATGGCTAGTTAGCTCCTTCTTGGCTACGTAGCCCGCTCTGGGCATGTTTATATACTTTTGCCTTAAGCAAGTAGATTCATATCAAATCTAGTATGTTGCATGTTCTATTTTCTTTTTCCAAGTTATGATTGCTAGTTTGGTTGATCTCTTACTCGCTTGAACTGTTGTTTCTACCTGTATCGAGAGATCCATTGTAGGAATAGCTAAGAGATGATAGTTTGGATCTGAACCCGAGAGGAGGACGATCCAAGGTATTATGTTCCTAACACCCTGGAATATCCTTGGACCCCGAGAGGGAACTTAGTGTATTTTGAGGTGTTGATATGTCATTCCTCGAGAGAGGGTCATTGACATATTGTTGATGGTTTTAGTCACGCATCACGAGAGCGAGTGGGACGACCCCACAGGAAAGATGCCACTATGCGTACTAGATGATTGCTTGGGTGTTCAAGGGTTGTCTATGCCCGAGAACGAGTACATAGACTGCCATGTTTGTGATTACATAGCCAGGAACTCTCTTTCTCTGTTTAGTAGAATCACGAGCTCTGTTTTGTTTTGTTTTATTTTCTTTGTTTTGTTTTATATCGTGACAACCCGCTAGACTAGTTCTAGCATTTCCTTTTATCGACCATCGTCTTGCCTTATCTGACTAAAGAACGAGATATGTGGCGTCCTAAACGTCACCACGTCCCTGTGTTCGACCCCGTATATCTACTTCGACCCCGTAATAAAGTGGGGGGGGGGCTAGAAGGTTTCAGGTTATAAATTTAAAGCTTGATTCCTTCCTTTGTCCCGCGTTCATTTCCAGACGCGTGAAAAAGGCCGATCAACTTTTGGCGCTATTGTCGGGGACGTGGTTTTTCCACGTTTACACACCTAGTAGATTTTTGTTCTGTCACTATAAGCATGTATATACATGCATAGTTTTCCTCTTTCTTTACACATACTTGTTCATATATACTAAATCACTTTTCTTTTTCTCATACCTTTTTCTGCCATGGACCTTGCTTCTGTAAGACAAGTCATCTTGTCCACCTATCCTCCCGAGTTTTTCTGCAGTTATGACTGCTGGCAAATAATTGAAGGTCGTGCTCTACAGCTAGTTGAGTTATACTTACCTTCAGCGTCATCACATGTCGAGATTCCAACAACGGAGATTGCCAGTCAGCCCTCGACCCCCATGCTATCATGGAATCAAGAACTGATTAAGGAAGTGGAGTTGGCTAGGGAAAGTATTCAAGCACTCACCTCCTTAGCCCCTCATCTCCAAGAAGATGTCGATCCAATGCAACAACTACTAGAAGAGCAGGATCCTCATCTCAAAGTAGCCACCGAGGCTGCAGACCGCAGTAGTAGTATACTTCAAACTGTTGAACAAGGATTGATCCTAAAGCATTAGTTTGATACAGCGGGTTCCCCTTATATGTGCATGGCAGAATCGACAGATCTCAAAAGCATTGCTGCTCAAGTACAACAACTTCATGATAAGGATGTTGAACAAGGCAGGAGGCTCCAAGAGCTCATCGATTTGGTTACAATTCAGTTACAACTACCATTAAAAGACAACGAATATGTTAATCATCAAGACCATTCCATCGGGTCTGAAGTGGAGTATGAATCACCATCCTATTCAGACCATCAACTGGATTCACCAGGATTTTTCTGTGAAGAACAACCCACTTGGGAAAGCCCTTCATTCTATCTAGATGATCCAACTGATGAACAATGAAAGAAATGAGTCATAGACATGAATGGGTCTATGACGACGATGATGAAGACTCAAAAAGACAATCAACCTCACAACCAGAAGGTTGGTTTGAGGAACCAGAGTTAGATATTGAACCAGACCAGAGTGACATTTCTCATAATGAGACTTGTCATTTCGCTTTGAGCAGTACGCCAACCATGGTTTGGAACAATTTGTTCGACGACAATGACGATGATGACAGCTGCTCGACATGGAGCAATGAGTATAGTAATGAATACGAGTTGGAGAAGCATGATCCATCATTTACCACCATCCCTTTACAAGGCTTGGTGGACGTCAAGGGGGTAGGATGGATGGTTCACTACAACATGGCTGCTGAGCATGAAGACACCCCTGACTCCACGCCAGGTGATAAGCTTGGGGTAGTAGAACTACAAACATATTCTTCAGGGGGTACTTTTTTCTCAGAAGATGATTGGATGACTCAGACAGTACATGAAGATTTATCTGAGCATCCAACCTCAAGTGCAGAGATGGAGAGAGAAGATATGAGTCCTCAAGTTGACTTCTAACCTCTCTCATCTATCTCATCCTATGTCGACATCCCAGGACCTTCATTTTTAGAATCATATAATCAAAGGTACCCTAAGGATGATATGCCGAAGAATTCATCCTAGTGTAGTTCAAGCCACTTCCAGCACAAAGATGACTTCACCGAGTCATCGGATTTCACATCGCTTTTTCAGACTCAGCAGGGCCAACACATCCGCCTATTCTACTCCTACTATGTGGCGGAACCCACTGGCAAGACACATGTGACACTGGTCCTAAAACTCAGGATTTGAGATCCCAGTGTCGGTATCGTGGGGCAGCCACCCCCTTTTCTCTTACCCACCCTCCCGCCCTTTTATTACAATAAATTTTAATGTTCCTGTTCTTGTTAGTTAGCTTCTTTCCTCTAACTATTTTATTTCCTTGCATCCATGCGTCATCTTTAGAACTTCAATAATTGTCGTTAAAATCATGCATTCCTGCCTGTCTATTCCAAGTTTAAGTCTTGCTCGAGGACGACCAAAGTTTAAAGCTTGGGGTGGTAGGATTCACCCTTCTTGCATGCACATTTATTTCTTGCATATAGCATAAGCTTGTAGGTTCGCAATTATGGCTATGTGGTGCGACTCTAATAGATAAATGCTTGACTTTATGCCTAATTGCACAGTTTTTATCTTAAAAATTGCTTGACCTTTTGCTTGACTTGCTCTTTGACTCTTTCCTTGAGTTTGGTAATAAATCTAAGGTTATGTCCATTTTTCATAGCTTAAAGCTAAATTCCCTTGATCTGTGTCGTGAATGACAAAGCCATGGTAAAGGACCATTGGAATGAGCTAAATCATGATTAAAGTCTCCTAGCTGTGAATTTCACAAGGTTGCCTCTATTCTAAGGATTCTTGAATCATAATTGCAACTTTTCACACAAGTGTCAAGCGGATCTTGATGAGTTTTGAGCTATAATCAAAATAAAATGTTTTTCCTTGATGGACTACGTGCCTTCTCACATTAGATTGAGTCAAAAAGATGAAAAATATAAAAATGTGCAAAAGAGGCTTGGCCGCCCACAAAATCCCAAAATATCTATATAGTTCTCACCCAAGCCCACAAAAATAGAATGCAGATGTTAAAAGCCTGAGTGTGAACAATAAATGAGTGTTGTTTTCCCTTTTAGGAGAGTTGAGGATGGTGCCCGGATGGTGTATGACTATGCTCATGAATGCGGATATGTCGTGCCTGGTAGTACCACTCTAAAATCTCATTAGAGAGTCACTAGGAACCCCCTAGGTGACCTATGAGATCATCTTAGTAGCAGGGTTGGTTCGGGCGCAGTACGAGGAGTTCATCTCACTGCTTTGGACCAACTGGTTTGGACTGCAGGGACTGTTGCTCGCTACATGGACCAACCTGACGCAGATCGGGATCCTCAGAAGTCATTAGAGTCTTTTTGCTTTGTTTCTTAGGACATGAATAAGTGAGGGGTGTGGTATTCCTGATTGGTATGCATGGATTCATGGTGATGGCTCATTGCTCATTACCTGCTTAATCACCTAAATGACAACTCTTTCATGTTTAAATAATTATGGTTCAAACCCTCATGAGTATCGACAGGTTGTAGTGAATTTTCTTAATCTTGCCTGGAAACGTTTTGATCTTGCTTTGGTAGGATTGTGCCTGACAGGTGGGGGTTTGTTCTGAAATGACATGGATCAGGAGAATTGATGTTTTAAACTATTTTTCTTAACCTTAGCATTTATTGCCAAGCTTAATTTGGATGTTATTTTTTATTATTTGAGCACAATCTTGCTTGATGACAAGCAAGTTTTAACCTTGGGGTAGTTGATAACACACAAATTAGCGCATATTTTCTATGCATTTTATCTATAGTTTTGTGCCACTTTAGTCTTAATATGCACTCTTTTGTTCATTTTTTATGCTTTTTGTCTCAAATTAGATAAAAGTAGTAAAAATAGACAATAATGTAGCTAACTAGCCCATTTTTGACTTACAAGTACCGAAACTAGCCAATTTTGGGACTCTCAAGTACCGAACCTGAAAAGACAAGAATTCCAACGGCTGGCCGATACGGGCTGGCCGATATGGCTGCCCGATATGGCCTGGCCGATACAGGTTAGCCGATACGGTCTGGCTGATACAACTTCCTGATACGGTCTGGCCGATACAGCTGCACGATACGGTCTGGCCGATACGGTTGCCCGATATGGTCTGCCCGATATGGCCTGCCCGATATGGCTGCCTGATATGGCCTGCCCGAAACGGTCTTCAGGTGACAGTCATATTGGCCCACCTGATGCCTCAAGATCGAAGCCACGGATGAAGGACACGTGGACCAATAAAAGCTACAACTCCCATCAACTCACTGCCTATAAATAGCAGCTGCCAACCTACAATGGGGAAGGGAGCCCGAGGGAGGACCCTGCAAGAGCTAGTGCCTAGACCAAGGAGCTAGTGTGTCGAGTTTCCCAAAAGTCTACTGCCCGATACGGTCTGCCCAATACGGTTTCCCGATACGGTTGCCCGATACGGATTCCCGATACGGTTGCCCGATACGGACGCTCGATACGGTCTAGAGAGAGAGAGAGCTGAGGAGTCCAGAGGGATGAAGAGAAGACCCAAGGGGCGAGATCTGTCCTGCAAAGAGGCCGAGGAGCGAGAGCCACCTCTCCTCTATGGGCTATATCTCTTCCCTGTTCTCTTTCATTCTACTACATTCCTTTGTTTCTTGTACAAACGATGTTTATCCATCTTTGTTCGCTGCCAGATATGCTTGTCTATGGATAGTTAGCTCCTTCTTGGCTATGTCGCCCGCTCTGGGCATGTTTATATACTTTTTCCTTAAGAAAGTAGATTCATATCAGATCTAGTATGTTGCATGTTCTATTTTCTCTTTCCAAGTTATGATTGCTAGTTTGTTTGATCTCTTACTCGGTTGAACTGTTGTTTCTGCCTGTATCGAGAGATCCGTTGTAGGAATAGCTAAGAGATGATAGTTTGGATCTGAACCCGAGAGGAGGACGATCCTGTTGGATAAATTGGATATTATGATAAATCCCTTTGTTTCGATGATGACAAACATTTCATTCTTATTAATCTAATGAGCTACTTGAGTGTGCAGGACTAAGATGGATGGCAAAGCAACTAGGGAAAATCCCCAAGCTAAAATGTTTATATTTTCATGCAATGTAATCATTGTTGTAAAAACTTGTACAAATATATAATGTACAAGTACTTAGAATTGCATGTAAATCAAGCATTAGATTTTCCCTAGCCAAACACCATAGTTAGACACGTCATCCCATTTAATTAGGATCACCTTTGCACACTCTCACATATAATTAGTGCCTAAACTAGGATCATTCTCGGTCGACAAACTCCTCGACCGAGACACTCTCGGTCGACCATCTTCTCGACCGAGAAAGATCCAAAGTAGCCGTTAGACACAACAGACAACTTAGTTCGTAGTTGAAGAAAGACGTTGCAAAACACTTGTTCCAGAGAGCCTGTCGGTCGACAAAACTTCGACCGAGTAGGTGTCTCGGTCGACCATTCCTCGACCGAGATGATCTCTGAAAGCAACTGCAGAATAAAGTATTTAGCCGTTGTTAAAGCAACAACTTTGTACCTAACGGCTAGTTAAGCACTTAGAAACCCCTAGAAGTTGTCTAGAACGTCCTTAAGCATACTTAGGCCATTCCTATAAATAGGACAAGCCATAGGACACTAGAGTTCACTTGTTACACTTGAGAATACACTTGAGCATACTTGAGCAATCTTTTGCAAGCAAATTTGAGCACTGTGATCATAGGCCTACATTCTCTTTAGCTCAATCTCGTGTCCTATAGGCTAGATTCTCCTACCCACAGCAATTACAAGTTCACATACTTGGCTAGGAGATCTAACGCTTGATCTAGGCTAATCAAGCCTTGAGCTTCAAGGATAAGTTGTATTTTCTCTTATTTCTTTCTTGTTCCTTGTTATCTTTTGTACTCTCCTTGCTACTCCTAGGGTTGGAGACTGCGGATTGGAGAGGGTTGACTTCTCGGAGGAGAAGGGGACTTCAAGCTACTTCAAGAAGGCTATCGCATGGGAAGCTACTTCAGAAGGCTGGTGCAACGGGAGTTGGTGCATCTACTTCAAGGGAAGGCTGCTTCGAGTTGGGCGATTACTTCTAGGTGAAGGCTTCTTGAAGGGTTTAGGGAAAAGAGATTGTATTTTATATAATTCCTTGAGAGGTAATAAAATAAATTTCTTTTCAAATCCCGGTTGGGTAAGCAACCGGGTAGTGGACTGACGGCTATAGTATTTGCTATAGTTGGAACCACTCTAAACCTTATGTCTCCTTGTCCAATATTTTTCCTTGTGGTTGCTTGAGTAATTAATTGTTAAAATTATCTATAAAACTCTATTCACCCCCCTCTAGTAGTTTTCAATTGGTATCAGAGCAGGCTTCAAGGAACCCTAACCAGGTCTTGAAGAATGAAGGGAGGAGGTGACTACGACCACAGACAAAGGAGCAACTTGGACAAATTTTCAACAAGCTGCAATTGGTGTTTAGGAAGAAACCATACAACAATCGGCTGTCCATGGAAAGAAAAGAAGAAAGAGGTCCATAAAAATTGTTTCATTGCTACAACCAATGAGGAAGAAGAAGAAGAGGTAAGCCTTCTTGATTTATCAAAAGAAGAGCTAATTTCTAGTCTTGAAGAAACTCACAATAAGTATATTGAGTGCAAGAAGAAATTAAAGAAATCTAGTAAAACAAACGATGAGTTAAATGCTAGACTTTTTGCTCTTACATCTGAAAATGACGATTTATATGCTAAATTGAATACTCTTGGTTTCAAAAAGGATGACATTGCTTCTGAAAACCGTACTTTGAAATCATCTCTAAGTAATAGTGAAGTGAAGATTTTTACTCTAGAAACAAATTATGATCTTCTATATCAAGAAAAGGTTGAATTACTTGCAAAGTTAAATGACCTTCAAAAACAACCTATCTTGTGTACACATGTAGATTATGACAATATAGTAAAAGAAAGAAATTCTTTATCATCCAATCTAGATCAAGCAAAACTAGATATTAAAAATAGAATGGATGAGATCGTTAAGTTACAACGAGAAGTTAGTAGGTTAAACAACAATGGAATCCTTGATAGAATATTGGATAACTCCTATCATCAAATAGGGAGAAGAGGACTGGGTTATAAACCTAAAGAAAAATCACATCAACAACCTAGTCGGAGTAAGCCACAAACCTATCAACCCATATATGTGCCCAAAAGGACACCCTCACCAAATGACAACACAGGGCAAAATCATAGAAAAAGGCTTGAGGTTGATTCAATTTGGTGCCATTATTGCTCACGCCTTGGACATTATTCTTTTTCATGCCCATACAAGAAAAAGAATGTTGAGATGGTATGGGTTCCAAAACCCCCAAATTAAATTGATTAGACTAAGTTGAGATATGACCAAAAGATCTTAATTTGCATATCCTTATGTCTATCTCAACTTAACATATAGGGATAACAAAATCAATAATTTTTAATTTAAGTATCACTCTGATACACATATGTCTTATCTCAAACTGATCTTTGAAATAGTTGATTTACATACAGCCTATGGTGCACTTGAAATAAATTTCTGAAAGTTCTCCAGAAAATTGATCGGTCGAGAAAGTTGTCGACCGAGTGAACCTCGGTCGCGAAATTGTCGACCGAGCATATCACTGATTTTTTTTTAATTTTATTTGGGATACACTATATGTGGAAATTATTCTTGAAAGATTATATGGAATAAATATTGAATTGATAAAGCTTATTTAATCATGCTTTTATACTTGAAATGAATAAAATGTTTCAAATTGATTTTTGAACATATTCATTGTGCTCTTATATTAAGCATCACTTAATATGCTTCATCATATTTGAATTAGTCCAAAATAATCTGTAATTCATGAATGGATATTATTCTTGAATATACTTCATCATATTTGATGCCCTTATTAATTTCCCATAATTGGTACACTTTAATGAGCCTCAAAATTGATACTCGTAAGCTATCTGCAGAACTTATACTTCGTATATGAATGTTTATCCTGGAAACCTGCAGAATATGCCTCTTGGTTAAAATAAAATTTGACCAAGGGGCGCCACGGTCGTAGTCAAAGGCGACCTAAAATAAACTTTGATAAAAGATTGTTTATTTGAACATCAATTTATTAGACTTACTCTTAGCATATTTTCAAAAATTTAAAGCCTTAAAAATTGTCAAAAACAAAACAATATTACTCCCTCGGAATATCCATATACATGCTCTACAAAAATGATCTATGATCTGCATTAAAATTCAGTCTCAAAAGTTGAACTCAGTAAGTCTGTCGGTTATGGATTACTTCTGTATGATGTGTCAATCTTTCCATGCTTATTAATGAAATTGTTTATCCTTTTTGTTGATTTGGATGGATATCTTTTCGCATGTGAGGCATCTTGTAAATAAACGGATTATAAAGACTATTATTGCAGAGCATACAAAATAAAGGGAGAAATAAATAAAATCTTGTGGCTAAATTGATAATGATCTATGACAAACAGTTCTCCAGAAACATTCTCGGTCGAGTCATTAGTCGACCGAGAACACTGTCGGTCGAGAAATCGTCGACCGAGCAGGTCTCTGTTGTCAAGACTGAAATAATTCTGCTGCAAATGATTGCTCATCAAATAATTTTAAACCAAGGATGCATGTTGAACATCATTTGTGAAACCGAATATTTTTTTTTGCATATGGACAATCTTCAAACATATTTGCAAAGCATTTGAGTCTTTATTTGGGATATCTAAGGGGGAGATCATAAAAACAAACTTTGACCATTTGATTAAAGAAGCTTACAAAAACATTGTAACCACCATGTGTAGCTGGAAATTTTCATTGATTATAAAGAAATTCATGAATTTATTGAAAATGGTAATTTGCACTTGAAGGATCTCTCTACCCAAAACAGGGCTTAACATCCCTTGCATTTGGATGGAGACATTTTTATGTACTCAACGATTAGAGGATTCTCATTTAATTTAGGGCTTAACATTCTTTGATAAATGAGAAATAAATATACATTCATCATACGCTCAAGGGAATCTCATATCATTTCAAGGCTTAACATCCTTTGCAAATGATTGAGAAACAAATTGTGGATAAATTAGATAAAAATCCATGTTTCTAATAGGATATCTATTTAAGGGGGAGCATAATATTAAGGGGGAGACGAAAAATAAAATATTCAACTTGGATATCTTTTTGAAATGACAAAGGGGGAGAAAGAATATAAAAATCAAAAATATAAATGAGTTTCATAACATCTTGGCCAACACTCACTTGCAAAACATAAATGGCTGCAAAAGGTAATTTTCAGGTATGAAACTCACATGCTTTATATTTCCTTATTTCATATTTAGGAAATGTTTGTCATCTTCAAAAAGGGGGAGATTGTTGGATAAATTGGATATTATGATAAATCCCTTTGTTTCGATGATGACAAACATTTCATTCTTATTAATCTAACGAGCTACTTGAGTGTGCAGGACTAAGATGTATGGCAAAGCAACTAGGGAAAATCCCCAAGCTAAAATATTTATATTTTCATGTAATGTAATCATTGTTGTAAAAACTTGTACAAATATATAATGTACAAGTACTTAGAATTTAATGTAAATCAAGCATTAGATTTTCCCTAGCCAAACACCATAGTTAGACACGTCATCCCATTTAATTAGGATCACCTTTGCACACTCTCACATATAATTAGTGCCTAAACTAGGATCATTCTCGGTCGACAAACTCCTCGACCGAGACACTCTCGGTCGACCATCTTCTCGACCGAGAAAGATCCAAAGTAGCCGTTAGACACAACAGACAAGTTAGTTGGTAGTTGAAGAAAGACGTTGCAAAACACTTGTTCCAGAGAGCCTGTCGGTCGACAAAACTTTGACCGAGTAGGTGTCTCGGTCGACCATTCCTCGACCGAGATGATCTCTGACAGCAACTGCAGAATAAAGTATTTAGCCGTTGTTAAAGCAACAACTTTGTACCTAACGGCTAGTTAAGCACTTAGAAACCCCTAGAAGTTGACTAGAATGTCCTTAAGCATACTTAGGCCATTCCTATAAATAGGACAAGCCATAGGACACTAGAGTTCACTTGTTACACTTGAGAATACACTTGAGCATACTTGAGCAATCTTTTGCAAGCAAATTTGAGCACTGTGATCATAGGCCTACATTCTCTTTAGCTCAATCTCGTGTCCTATAGGCTAGATTCTCCTACCCACAGCAATTACAAGTTCACATACTTGGCTAGGAGATCTAACGCTTGATCTAGGCTAATCAAGCCTTGAGCTTCAAGGATAAGTTGTATTTTCTCTTATTTCTTTCTTGTTCCTTGTTATCTTTTGTACTCTCCTTGCTACTCCTAGGGTTGGAGACTGCAGATTGGAGAGGGTTGACTTCTCGGAGGAGAAGGGGACTTCAAGCTACTTCAAGAAGGCTATCGCACGGGAAGCTACTTCAGAAGGCTGGTGCAACGGGAGTTGGTGCATCTACTTCAAGGGAAGGCTGCTTCGAGTTGGGCGATTACTTCTAGGTGAAGGCTGCTTGAAGGGTTTAGGGAAAAGAGATTGTATTTTATATAATTCCTTGAGAGGTAATAAAATAAATTTCTTTTCAAATCCCGGTTGGGTAAGCAACCGGGTAGTGGACTGACGGCTATAGTATTTGCTATAGTTGGAACCACTCTAAACCTTATGTCTCCTTGTCCAATATTTTTCCTTGTGGTTGCTTGAGTAATTAATTGTTAAAATTATCTATAAAACTCTATTCACCCCCCCCCCTCTAGTAGTTTTCAATTGGTATCAGAGCAGGCTTCAAGGAACCCTAACCAGGTCTTGAAGAATGAAGGGAGGAGGTGACTACGACCACAGACAAAGGAGCAACTTGGACAAATTTTCAACAAGCTGCAATTGGTGTTTAGGAACAAACCATACAACAATCGGCTGTCCATGGAAAGAAAAGAAGAAAGAGGTCCATAAAAATTGTTTCATTGCTACAACCAATGAGGAAGAAGAAGAAGAGGTAAGCCTTCTTGATTTATCAAAAGAAGAGCTAATTTCTAGTCTTGAAGAAACTCACAATAAGTATATTGAGTGCAAGAAGAAATTAAAGAAATCTAGTAAAACAAACGATGAGTTAAATGCTAGACTTTTTGCTCTTACATCTGAAAATGACGATTTATATGCTAAATTGAATACTCTTGGTTTCAAAAAGGATGACATTGCTTCTGAAAACCGTACTTTGAAATCATCTCTAAGTAATAGTGAAGTGAAGATTTTTACTCTAGAAACAAATTATGATCTTCTATATCAAGAAAAGGTTGAATTACTTGCAAAGTTAAATGACCTTCAAAAACAACCTATCTTGTGTACACATGTAGATTATGACAATATAGTAAAAGAAAGAAATTCTTTATCATCCAATCTAGATCAAGCAAAACTAGATATTAAAAATAGAATGGATGAGATCGTTAAGTTACAACGAGAAGTTAGTAGGTTAAACAACAATGGAATCCTTGATAGAATATTGGATAACTCCTATCATCAAATAGGGAGAAGAGGACTGGGTTATAAACCTAATGAAAAATCACATCAACAACCTAGTCGGAGTAAGCCACAAACCTATCAACCCATATATGTGCCCAAAAGGACACCCTCACCAAATGACAACACAGGGCAAAATCATAGAAAAAGGCTTGAGGTTGATTCAATTTGTTGCCATTATTGCTCACGCCTTGGACATTATTCTTTTTCATGCCCATACAAGAAAAAGAATGTTGAGATGGTATGGGTTCCAAAACCCCCAAATTAAATTGATTAGACTAAGTTGAGATATGACCAAAAGATCTTAATTTGCATATCCTTATGTCTATCTCAACTTAACATATAGGGATAACAAAATCAATAATTTTTAATTTAAGTATCACTCTGATACACATATGTCTTATCTCAAACTGATCTTTGAAATAGTTGATTTACATACAGCCTATGGTGCACTTGAAATAAATTTCTGAAAGTTCTCCAGAAAATTGATCGGTCGAGAAAGTTGTCGACCGAGTGAACCTCGGTCGCGAAATTGTCGACCGAGCATATCACTGATTTTTTTTTTAAAATTTTATTTGGGATACACTATATGTGGAAATTATTCTTGAAAGATTATATGGAATAAATATTGAATTGATAAAGCTTATTTAATCATGCTTTTATACTTGAAATGAATAAAATGTTTCAAATTGATTTTTGAACATATTCATTGTGCTCTTATATTAAGCATCACTTAATATGCTTCATCATATTTGAATTAGTCCAAAATAATCTGTAATTCATGAATGGATATTATTCTTGAATATACTTCATCATATTTGATGCCCTTATTAATTTCCCATAATTGGTACACTTTAATGAGCCTCAAAATTGATACTCGTAAGCTATCTGCAGAACTTATACTTCGTATATGAATGTTTATCCTGGAAACCTGCAGAATATGCCTCTTGGTTAAAATAAAATTTGACCAAGGGGCACCACGGTCGTAGTCAAAGGCGACCTAAAATAAACTTTGATAAAAGATTGTTTATTTGAACATCAATTTATTAGACTTACTCTTAGCATATTTTCAAAAATTTAAAGCCTTAAAAATTGTCAAAAACAAAACAATATTACTCCCTCGGAATATCCATATACATGCTCTACAAAAATGATCTATGATCTGCATTAAAATTCAGTCTCAAAAGTTGAACTCAGTAAGTCTGTCGGTTATGGATTACTTCTGTATGATGTGTCAATCTTTCCATGCTTATTAATGAAATTGTTTATCCTTTTTGTTGATTTGGATGGATATCTTTTCGCATGTGAGGCATCTTGTAAATAAACGGATTATAAAGACTATTATTGCAGAGCATACAAAATAAAGGGAGAAATAAATAAAATCTTGTGGCTAAATTGATAATGATCTATGACAAACAGTTCTCCAGAAACATTCTCGGTCGAGTCATTAGTCGACCGAGAACACTGTCGGTCGAGAAATCGTCGACCGAGCAGGTCTCTGTTGTCAAGACTGAAATAATTCTGCTGCAAATGATTGCTCATCAAATAATTTTAAACCAAGGATGCATGTTGTACATCATTTGTGAAACAGAATATTTTTTTTTGCATATGGACAATCTTCAAACATATTTGCAAAGCATTTGAGTCTTTATTTGGGATATCTAAGGGGGAGATCATAAAAACAAACTTTGACCATTTGATTAAAGAAGCTTACAAAAACATTGTAACCACCATGTGTAGCTGGAAATTTTCATTGATTATAAAGAAATTCATGAATTTATTGAAAATGGTAATTTGCACTTGAAGGATCTCTCTACCCAAAATAGGGCTTAACATCCCTTGCATTTGGATGGAGACATTTTTATGTACTCAACGATTAGAGGATTCTCATTTAATTTAGGGCTTAACATTCTTTGATAAATGAGAAATAAATATACATTCATCATACGCTCAAGGGAATCTCATATCATTTCAAGGCTTAACATCCTTTGCAAATGATTGAGAAACAAATTGTGGATAAATTAGATAAAAATCCATGTTTCTAATAGGATATCTATTTAAGGGGGAGCATAATATTAAGGGGGAGACGAAAAATAAAATATTCAACTTGGATATCTTTTTGAAATGACAAAGGGGGAGAAAGAATATAAAAATCAAAAATATAAATGAGTTTCATAACATCTTGGCCAACACTCACTTGCAAAACATAAATGGCTGCAAAAGGTAATTTTCAGGTATGAAACTCACATGCTTTATATTTCCTTATTTCATATTTAGGAAATGTTTGTCATCTTCAAAAAGGGGGAGATTGTTGGATAAATTGGATATTATGATAAATCCCTTTGTTTCGATGATGACAAACATTTCATTCTTATTAATCTAACGAGCTACTTGAGTGTGCAGGACTAAGATGGATGGCAAAGCAACTAGGGAAAATCCCCAAGCTAAAATGTTTATATTTTCATGCAATGTAATCATTGTTGTAAAAACTTGTACAAATATATAATGTACAAGTACTTAGAATTGCATGTAAATCAAGCATTAGATTTTCCCTAGCCAAACACCATAGTTAGACACGTCATCCCATTTAATTAGGATCACCTTTGCACACTCTCACATATAATTAGTGCCTAAACTAGGATCATTCTCGGTCGACAAACTCCTCGACCGAGACACTCTCGGTCGACCATCTTCTCGAACGAGAAAGATCCAAAGTAGCTGTTAGACACAACAGACAAGTTAGTTGGTAGTTGAAGAAAGACGTTGCAAAACACTTGTTCCAGAGAGCCTGTCGGTCGACAAAACTTCGACCGAGTAGGTGTCTCAGTCGACCATTCCTCGACCGAGATGATCTCTGACAGCAACTGCAGAATAAAGTATTTAGCCGTTGTTAAAGCAACAACTTTGTACCTAACGGCTAGTTAAGCACTTAGAAACCCCTAGAAGTTGTCTAGAACATCCTTAAGCATACTTAGGCCATTCCTATAAATAGGACAAGCCATAGGACACTAGAGTTCACTTGTTACACTTGAGAATACACTTGAGCATACTTGAGCAATCTTTTGCAAGCAAATTTGAGCACTGTGATCATAGGCCTACATTCTCTTTAGCTCAATCTCGTGTCCTATAGGCTAGATTCTCCTACCCACAGCAATTACAAGTTCACATACTTGGCTAGGAGATCTAACGCTTGATCTAGGCTAATCAAGCCTTGAGCTTCAAGGATAAGTTGTATTTTCTCTTATTTCTTTCTTGTTCCTTGTTATCTTTTGTACTCTCCTTGCTACTCCTAGGGTTGGAGACTGCGGATTGGAGATGGTTGACTTCTCGGAGGAGAAGGGGACTTCAAGCTACTTCAAGAAGGCTATCGCACGGGAAGCTACTTCAGAAGGCTGGTGCAACGGGAGTTGGTGCATCTACTTCAAGGGAAGGCTGCTTCGAGTTGGGCGATTACTTCTAGGTGAAGGCTGCTTGAAGGGTTTAGGGAAAAGAGATTGTATTTTATATAATTCCTTGAGAGGTAATAAAATAAATTTCTTTTCAAATCCCGGTTGGGTAAGCAACCGGGTAGTGGACTGACGGCTATAGTATTTGCTATAGTTGGAACCACTCTAAACCTTGTGTCTCCTTGTCCAATATTTTTCCTTGTGGTTGCTTGAGTAATTAATTGTTAAAATTATCTATAAAACTCTATTCACCCCCCCTCTAGTAGTTTTCAGATCCAAGGTATTCTGTTCCTAACACCCCGAAATATCCTAAGACCCGAGAGGGAACTTAGTGTATTCTGAGGTGTTGATATGTCATTCCTCGAGAGAGGGTCATTGACATATTGTTGATGGTTTTAGTCACGCATCGCGAGAGCGAGTGGGACGACCCCACAGGACAGATGCCACTGTGCGTACTAGATGCTTGCTTGGGTGTTCAAGGGTTGTCTACGCCCGAGAATGAGTACATAGACTGCCCCGTTTGTGGTTACATAGCCAGGAACACTCTTTGTGACAAAGTGGATTTTAGAATTATAATAAAATAATTACTCTTTTACCCTCATTATATCCATTAATGGTCCTAAATTATTTTTCTTATCTACATAAACAAAGTTGAGACTCAAATACAAAATACGGTGAACAATGTGAACTTTATACACATAATAACACCTTATATTTGATTAATTCATCACTTTGTACAAATAAAGAAATTGATCCATCAAAATTCATCTTCTTGTCCTCAAACGTTTCCTAAAAGTTGTCCATGTTTTTGTGAAGTTATGGTCCAAATTTGAGATCATTTGGACCTTCCTATGATTTTATATGATTTTTCTAAGAATTTCACCTTCTCCTAGTTTTCCTTGCATTTTTCCACCTTTTTTCTCCCTTTTTCTTGTTGGGCCCGGCCCATCAGCTGCTTTGGGCGCCGCTGGGCAAGGTGGGTGACCCAACAGCCTTGGATCTTAATCCAACGGCGCTGGGGTCATCCCCTACCTTGCACCTGGTAAGGCAAGTCCACGGTGGACAAGCCACCATGGCTTCCGACCCCAATCGATCAACCCTCACTTGTTCCACCCGGTGACTCAACCAAAAAGTCCGCACCTATCTCTCGAAGCATCCGCATGGATCGGTGCTGCGGATTCGCTACTTGGAGGCCAAGGAAACATGCCATCCCCTTAGGGTGCGCAACCCCCCTGGTAGCCCTAACCCTAGCATCGGGCTCCTATAAAAGACCCCTACTGACTTCGGCTCGCCCCTACGAGCACAGGCGGCACCTTCTTTTCCCACGCCGTGCCCTCCCTCTCTCGCTCCCTTCTTCTCCGGCCACTACTATTACGGCACCGCCGCAGGGCCGCTTTGGGTGTTCTTGGTCCTAGCCTCCTAGCCCATGCCCTCGACTCCCGTTGAGTTCGTGAGGCCAAGACGAACTCGGTCGGCACTCTTGCTTTCCTCCGTCCTGCCCTCCTGCCCCTGGAGCTATCTACTCCGGCGAGACCTGCTGCCTTGCTTTGTGTCTTGCGTGAGGCCAGCGCAGATGGGAGTCAGAAACCGTGAACCACCGGTCCAGCTAGTTGCAGCCAGCCCAAATAAACCGAGCAATCAAACGATGAACCAGCTAAATAGAAGGATGAACCAGCCAATCAGGGATTGAACCGGATGCTAGACCAGCGAGCCTTGTGGCGTGATATGAGCCACCGAATCTTGATCCAACAGCCCTCGATTTTCACAAATAAGGTAAATATCTCCCCTCTATCCAAAAATTCATATAAATGATCAAATCTTGTTTTAATCATAGAAAATGCATCGGAACTCCAAAAATTACAAATAAGTAGTCCTTTTTTATTAGAAAAATCCAATGGATTGTTTAAAAATACTTTTGAAGCCTGATTATAAATTATGCTTACTGATATCTCTAGATCTTTGATCCTTTGCATATTTAAATTGTCAAATGACTCATAATCATGATTAATCTTTGGAAACCCTATTTTATGGACTCTGATGATATTTTGTAACCTAGATCTGATCCTTTTTGAATAATCTACTCTTGAAAATGAATCATTAGTGAATCTAGATCTATTTACTTGATTCAATCTTGACAATAATCTTGAGGATGAGTAATCTTGATCTTGCAAAATAATTGATATAGTTTTGACCCATCAATATGATCTTGAATACAAATTATGTTAGAATATGATGATGACCTAAAGACTTGATGATGACCTGAATAATGATGATAATATTTAGGGTTGACATATATTCCTAAAATACCTAGGTAGATCATCCATCCTCGATTATGCTTGGCACTTAAGTAAATACTGAAATCTTGATATAATGTTGTCTATATATGAATGATCTACCTTAGGGATGAATAGGATTGGAAAACACTAATTTGGTGTACTTGATTTTGGTCGATAATATGATCTTGATCCTTGATCCATATCTTGATTGATCTAGGAACCACTTGAGACCCTGATCTTCTACTCTAGTTGATTAATACTCGAAATCCTCGGTGAAAGGTACGCTATTTATATAAATCCTCCTTGATTGTATTGAAGATACTTTTATGTATCTCTTGATCGTATACTTGGCTATTTATTTGGATGAGCTATTGTTCCCTATGATTAGTCTTCTATTTTTCTATATTATACTTTGAAAAACATGAAAACATAAATTGCATGCCCATTATGACTGCCCGTATATTGATAATGATGTTGATATTGATAATGTTGATAATGTTGAGTACAACAAACCCCCTCATTTGGAGGTGGGACTTGTACATTGACTTCCTATGTTCCTATGGTGAAAAGGGGCCTAGTGACCTTCCTCATCGCGTTGGGGTAATAGAGTCACACAAAATATATAAGCATGCTTCTTGAATTACAGCATAATGGGAACTCGTAATAAAAGTTGAATTGCTTGAAAAACTTGTCAAATAAATGTTGGTTTTGCAAATTGCTTATTATTATTTGAAATATAAGTCCTGCCAAGTATACATATTTTGTTATAAACCGTTTTACTTGATTTTGATAGCGTACCGTGCAATTGCATGATTGTGTCTTGATTTTATTGATTTTAGGAAATACAAATGGAATATTGGATAAGATCGCTTACGCACTCTAATTACTCTGATGACAAGACAAATCGGATATATCTCCATATTGGGTTAGTTTGTTCTTTATTTATCCAGTTTTTGAGTTATTTATTTCTTATTGTATATGCCAGTGTGTTAGATCCTATGGGGCCACTCACGGACGGGCGCTTCAATCCTTTTTCTACTATTTCGATAGTAGGATTGGGATTGGGGTAAGAACGGTTCCGTGACAGTTGGTATCAGAGCTTACACACTCTCATATACTTTAAGTAAATAATTTCTCAAGTCTCTTACACCCAAGAAACCCTAAAGTCCATAATGGTGAAAATTGAGGTGTCTAGGCTCGGGGTCCTGACATAATTTCTCCTATCCGTCTTCACGGTGGCTGAGATCCCCCGCTCTACCTGGCCTCAATTGATCCAGAACTGGACCTAAAGGTTCTCTTGTGAAACCTTAGAGAGTCTTCTAGCATCTCATCTCTTCTTTAAGGACAATCCTAAGCCACCCATGTAGATGAAGATTAGGTAGTCTTCTCATCTCCTCATGTGGTCCTTCCTTGTGACCTTATACCACATGATGTCTCGATTATGGGTAGCTTAAGCA
This sequence comes from Alisma plantago-aquatica, assembly GCA_963693085.1. Classification (NCBI taxonomy): domain Eukaryota; kingdom Viridiplantae; phylum Streptophyta; class Magnoliopsida; order Alismatales; family Alismataceae; genus Alisma; species Alisma plantago-aquatica. Next base: position 180,509,798 of record OY856415.1, read on the forward strand.
TGTGAATCGCTAAATCTTGAAAGTTGATACCATGATCTGACCCTAGTTTGAAAAATCGATTTTGATCCATAGAATAAAATACTCAAGTATGATCCCTAATATCATTGGCTAAAATATATGCTTCCTATGTTGAGGTAAATTTTGATTTGGTGAAATAAGGATGACTTGTACCTTATTGTTGATGAGGTCCCTATTTAATCAAATCCATGCTACCCTATTATTTTGACTAAACCTCAAACATAGTTAAGCAAACTCTTATCCTATCTGATGCCACTACTATAGAAATAGCATTCAGTGTCGCTTTTCTGGGCGTCAGTTATTAAGGAAAACTGACGCCTATCATATAAGGCGTCGGTTGTTTAAGCAAACCAACGTCTATATTCGAAGACCAGCCAGACATGGGTACCGCTTTGTATTAAGCGTCGGTTGTTTATAAAAAACCGACGCTTAAAGTCGCCCACGAAATCCATTTTTCGATAAAAAAATAGTGTCATTGTCAGCGTCGGTTATATACCTAGAAAACCGACGCCTATGTGCGATGAAAATTTGCGCCGAAAATGTCACTTTCCGCGTCGGTTATCCTTGTATAACCGACGCTGAAGGTGGTTCCCGCCAAACATTTTCATAAAAATATCGTCCAATTGGACGTCGGTTGTTGCAAACAACCGACGCTAAAGCTGTTTAGGCGTCGGTTGTTGTAAACAACCGACGCTATTTGGGAACTTATAACCCGCGATCGCCCGACTCTTCCCCTTTCTTCTGTTTCATTGCTACCCTATTTCCCTGTTGCGGTGATTTCTCCGGCGATTTCTCTGCTGCTGCTGCTAGTTTTTCTCCGGCGCTTCTCTCCGGCGCCCCATCTCCGACGTCCCCTCTCCGGCGCCCCTCTCCGGCGCGTTTCTTCTCCGCCGCCCCTGCTGCCCACCCCTGCTGCTCCAACCGCCTGCGCCGCCGCCACGCCTGAGAACTGGCGCCGCCGCCACGCCTGGTGCCCACCTGCCTGCCCACCGCCGCCCTAGCTCCTTTCTTCCTGCTCACGCCCGGCGCCACCCCCTTCTTCCTGCTTCGACCACCACTGCTGGAAAAGGTATGTAAGCTGCTTTCAGTGATTAATGATTGGTACTACTGGTTTCCTTATATACTAGTAATGCATGATTAGTTTTACTGATTTCCTTGCTGCTTTCAGTGATTAATGATTGGTACTACTGGTTAGTATTACTTTAGTGATTACTTTAATTCAACAATTCATAGTTTGTTATTTACAATTACTGATCTGCTTGCCGATTTTAATTATTAGAGATACTGATTAATAGTAAGTATTGATGAATACTTAGTTAATTACTGATTTGTTGATTAGATATGTATAGAAGTTCCTTATAAATATATTTTTTATATACACATACATGTAATTTTGTATAAAATACATGATGTAGTGTGATCTTAAATCCTAGAGTGTACCCCTTTTGTTCTATGATGGTACCTATGACCCTAAATACATCCATAAGGGTCTATTGTATCCTAAAGAAGATTTATTTCTTACTTCTGCCCTAATTTTTATATGGATCTTAATCTTATATCGCTTACTCATAAATAAGGAAATATCCTCCCTTATGACCACCTTGATGTGTATGTCCCATATAATCCACATGTTGGACCCTAATGATACAAATTTTTTATGTTGAAAACGAATGTATGTTTCAAGTGTTGAACCTAATGTTGGACAATGTGTTTGTTATAGGTGGTACACATTTATTATATAAGAATGACATCACATGTGTTTGTTGGACTAGAAAGTCAACAATCATTATTCTTTATATTACTTGTACATTGGTATAAATTAGAATGAACAATCACTAAATTATATACTATTTGTATGGAGTCCGGCTTCATTGTAGATATCTATTATTGTGTTTTTTGGCCTAGAAACCCGTCCAAGATTGACTCATTAGGAGTAAATCTTGGATAGTCCCCAGTTTGGGACTATTCTTGAACACCTAATCTCACTTAGGATGTAAGTGTATAATGTGTATTGGGTTTTCGAGAAAATTTTGGTAGCATTTCCCCGTTTGTTCTCTAAGTACATATGTACTTAGAGAACAGCGGGGAAATGCTGCCGAAATTTTCTTGAAAACCCAATACACATTATACACTTACTAGTGAGATTAGGTGTTCAAGGATGGGATAGGTGGTACACATTTATTATATATAAGAATGACATCACATGTGTTTGTTGGCCTAGAATGTGAACAATCATTGTTTTTTATATTACTTGTACATTGGTATAAATTAGAATGAACAATCACTAAATTATATACTGTTTGTATGGAGTCCGACTTCATTGTAGATATCTATTATTGTGTTTTTTGGCCTAGAAACCCGTCCAAGATTGACTCATTAGGAGTAAATCTTGGATAGTCCCCGGTTTGGGACTGTTCTTGAACACCTAATCTCACTTAGGATGTAAGTGTATAATGTGTATTGGGTTTTCGAGAAAATTTTGGTAGCATTTCCCCATTTGTTCTCTAAGTAGATATGTACTTAGAGAACAGCGGGGAAATGCTGCCGAAATTTTCTTGAAAACCTAATACACATTATACACTTACTAGTGAGATTAGGTGTTCAAGGATGGGATAGGTGGTACACATTTATTATATATAAGAATGACATCAATTGTGTTTGTTGGCATTTCCCCGTTTGTTCTCTAAGTACATATGTACTTAGAGAATAGCGGGGAAATGGTGCCTAATCTTTTCCTAATATATACTTGTTTCCTAATATATACTTGTTTTCTCTGATCATAGAATGGATAGATCATGGATGTCCATTCATAATCGTTGCACCCCAGAGTTTATATCTGGTCTTGATCAGTTTATTAGATTTGCCGAGGAACATAGGAAAAAACCTACAGATAGGTTCTACTGTCCATGTAGGCATTGCGGTAACAACTTGAAAGTCAACACTGGTGAGGAAATCAAAAGTCATGTCATGTGCAACGGGATTGTACAAGGCTATACAGAATGGCACTGGCATGGATAAATTTCAAAATCGAAACCAGTAGATGTCGATAGCAGTGCTTGGGTGGAAGAAGAAATTGCCTCCGATGACGTAAATGTGAACGAACCAGTTCCAGCAGACATCGTTGATGCGATGCTGGATAGTTGTAGGGTAGAGCACACCGATCCACCTCCTATCTTTACAAACATTGTGCATGATGCTGAGATACCGTTATACACAGGCTGTGCTAAGTTTACGAAGCTTAGCGCTGTGTTGAGATTGTATAAGTTGAAAGCTAACAATAGATGGAGCGACAAAAGCTTCACTTCATTGTTGACTTTGTTGAAAAAAATGCTTCCTGAAGGAAACGAGCTTCCAATCTCAACATACCAGGTAAAGAAAATGTTGTGCTCAATGAGAATGGAGGCCAAGAAGATACACGCATGCCCGAATGATTGTGTATTATTTCAAAAGGACTATGTAGATTTAAAAGATTGTCCAAAATGTGGTGCGTCACGGTATAAATTGACGACTTCGGGGGAGTCCAAAACTGGTTCTCCTACCAAGGTGTTGTGGTATCTACCTATAATATCACAGTTTCAACGCTTGTTTGCAAATCCGAAAGATGCGAAGAATTTGAGGTGGCATGCAGATGTTAAGAAAAATAATGATGGGATCCTACGACATGCGTCTGATTCCCCACAGTGGAAGAAGATTGATCTATTGTACCCTAAATTTGGTGAAGAAGATAGGAATCTAAGACTTGGGCTTTGTACAGATGGGATGAATCCGTACGGGACATTGAGCAGCCAACATAGCACTTGGCCAGTCATGCTTGTTATATACAATCTTCCTCCCTGGATGTGTATGAAAAATAAGTACGTTATGTTGTCATTGTTGATATCGGGCCCTAAACAACCCAGAAATGATATCGATGTTTATCTTGAACCTTTGATTGATGACTTAAAGAAACTTTGGGCTGAAGGTGTGATGACCTATGATGCTTCAACAAGAGAGACATTTCATTTGCACGCTATGTTGTTTTTCACTATTAATGACTTTCCAGCATATGGGAATTTGTCTGGATATAGTGTCAAAGGAGCTAAAGTGTGTCCTATATGTGAAGAAAACACTGATTCAATAAGACTAAAACATGGCGGCAAGACTGTATATCTTGGTCATCGAAGGTTTCTTTCAAAATTCCATCCGTATCGTAGGAAGCGCAAAGCATTCAATGGATGGAATGATGAATGGAGTGCACCTAAACCTATACCAGCGGATGTTGTTTATGAAAGAGTAAAAGACATTGTCAATGAATTTGGTAAGAAATCACAATGTAGTATGGCCACACGGAGTGACAATTCTTCATTCAAGAAGAGGTCAATATTTTAGGATCTTCCTTATTGGAGTTCTTTGACAGTCAGGCATTGTATCGATGTAATGCACGTTGAGAAAAATGTCTGTGATAAATGTTTGCCTTTTTCTAGTTAATACAAATGCTAAATGTCTGCCTTTTTCTAGTTAATACAAATGCTAAATGTTTGCCTTTTAAATGACATTTTCAGATGGCTGACCATGATGAGCATGATGTCCACGATGAGCATGAAGTCCATGATGAGCATGCTGTCCATGACGAGCATGGAGAGGATACTAATGTAAGTTCTAAAAACATATCTTGTATTTCTATAAAATTCATTATCTTCTAGTTATGTCATATATCCTATATTTCTATATTGGGCTAATTTAGTGTGTTTATTTTTGTCAAATTTTAGGTTGATGCACCTGTACCCACTGAAGCACTGGAGCAACTTGATGCGCAACATTAAACACTTAACAAGAAAAGGGGCATCACTCTGTTGAAGAAGTTATTAGCGCTAAGTGGTAGTGGATCCAAATTGGTGGTGGAGTTTGATAATGGAGGAAATCCAATTGGAGTGAACCGCAATAATTTTGTAAACTATCTTGGGTGTACCACTCGGAGCCATTGTGGTGTTAAGTATGATAATTGGCATAAAGTTCCTCAAGGGAAAAAAGACTTGATATGGAAGGATTTATGCGTGAGTTATTATTATTTGCAATTCTATTTTGTAGATTACAAATTCTATTATTTGCAATTCTATTTTGGATACTAGTTAATAACATTTCTATTTTACAGAATCTTTTTGCATTGGATGAGAAGTTGCATCGTAAAAATGTGATGCAATGCGCTGGAAAGATGCTTAGGAATTATAGGACAAATCTGAACAGAGAATACATAAAAGAGGGTGATAAGAAGAAGAAGTCAGCCCTTGAACAATGGAACTTCTTGGACAAAGAAGATTGGGACAATTTTGTTGCTTCAAGAAAATCTGAAGAATTCAAGGTATTAGGCGTCACTCCCAATTTAATTAATATACATTGTATTCACCTATTCAAGATTAACATTTAGTGCTACTAACCAAATCATTAATGTGCATACTAACTAGGCCCTCAGTGACGCACAAAAAGCAAGGCGTGCACTGAATGTGCATGACCACACTATGGGTCCAAAAGGCTATGCAAGCGTTCGCCAAAGACTACAGGCAGAGTCTGCGGCTACTTAGGAGTCTGCTGCTATTCAGGAGTCTGCCACACCCATGCCTCGCCATGATATCTGGATAGCTGGCAGGCAAAACAAGAAGGGTGAAATAAAGAAGCCTGTAACTGCTGAGGCGGCTGCAAAAATGGTAAAATACAACTCTTAGAGAAATCGTTTGAATATTGATTATTTGTGGTGTTAACTTACCAATTTCTGTTTATGGTGATTAGCGGGAGCTGCACGAGAAAAGGAAACAAGGCATGTTCATCCCTCAGGGCACAAGGGATGAATTGATAGTTGCTCTGGGTAACCCAGAGCATCCTGGACGTGTTAGAGGTGCCGGCGCTGGTGTTGGCATCAAAGCATTCTTTGGGCCATCCCAACGCAAACCCAGAGCGGGACTTTCTCAAGAAGAGGTAACCTATTCTTTTTTTAGAATGTTACTGCAAAAGGAAATTCATTAATAAGAAGCTAATGTTTCTTTTATCCATGTATAGGAGAATAAGAGAGTTGAGGATTTAGTTGCTTAGAAGGTCAACGATGTAGTTGCTGAGAAGGTCTAGGAAGAATTGTTGCGGTGGCAGGCATCTCAGGCTTCCAATACGCCTATGGCGACCCACTCTTCTCCTGATGCACAGACTGTGAGTAATCCTGGAGACCCATCTCCTAGCACGTCTGCTGTAAGTATTGTTTATGACATTGTAGTTAGTCTTTTCAAGTTGTTATGTTTTCAAGATGATATGTATATATGTATAATATTCTTTACGTAAATTTGTAGGCATTGAAGCCATGCCGCATAAGAATGCAAGACTACGTTGTTGCAGAGGCGCAGGCTTACCCATCCCTTCCTAGGGCAATGTTTCACGGGACTCCAATGCCACAGGGCTACGTTCGTGTGAGCCTGATACGTGTGTTACCCGATTGGAGAGAAGCTACATTGCCATATCCCCACCCAGATATTGATAGACTTGCTGATGCAGAAGGCGGGGTGATATTGTGGCCCAAAGCAGATGTCGTCTACATGACTGAAATTGTAAGATAAATTTACATTGATTTAGACTGTTAATGTGTATATATGATGTCAACTGATCTAAAATTATATGTACAGGTTAAAAAGAAGACACCAGGAGCACCTAGGCCTCCACTTCCACTTCCCGCATTACCCGATTGGGTTCCAACTGACCTAACATACCCGTTAGGTCCTGCTTGTAGGGGAATGGCATGTTGGCTACGGGCACATAATGTACATTGCCCTATAATTATTTCTTTAGATGCAGATTATGCAGGTCAATCATACGATAGCTCTTTATTTATACAAGATATTATTGAGCTGTTTATGTATGATTGGCTGAATACATCAATGATAGAGACATGGATAAGGTTAGATCTTGTTTATACATCCATATACCTTGTGTAAGATCCGGTGATCTGGTTTCTTATATATTAATGCATACACCTATATGTTTTGCAGCTACTTAGTCGAAGATCATTGCAAACAATTTGCATTTGATCATTTGGGATTTTTGATTCCATCATTGATTAGTTTGGTAGCTAAAGACCCTGATAATGTTCAACAATAATGTATAGATGCTTTTACAATTTTTGGTCAGCAAAAGAAGACGATAATAATAGCTCCATTCAATGTCAAGTAAGTTTACTTTATTTATAATTTGGACTTAAGAAAATTCCATTTTTATTTTGCATTTTGAGTTATTAATTGTTAACTTCTTACCTCTAGTGGTAGACATTGGGAGTTACTAGTTATTGTCCCCGGGACATTCACTGTTTATTATCTAGATCCTGCGGGGAGTACATTGAACCCTAAAATTGGACATGTAATGAGAATGCCATTATTCTGGTGAGAAATATTTCATTTTTATATCCGTTAACATCTTTTATTACATTACTATTTACTTATGCAATTTACTGTGTTATATTAACATGTAGGGGTTTAGATGCATTCAAAAAGGCTGGAGGAAAGGTCCCAAGGAAAAAGAACCAGCCAATAAATTGGGAGAACATACAAGTAAGTTCCCGACTCCCCGACTCCAATGTATATATCATTGATGTGAATTGTGCTTAGTTGTATTATTTTGTATGTTTCAATTTATAGTGTGCTACACAAGACAATGGTTGGGCATGCGCATACTATGTGATGTGATTTATGCAGATGATTATCAAACATGCCGCATTGGACATCGATAGCATACATGAGGTATTATATATAGTCTCATTAGTTAGTATGAAATATATCAATCTTATTTTTATATTATTACTTATATATATACATCATTCTCTTTGCAGGTTTTTAAAACTGACCACACTATAGGTAAACGCTTAAAAAATATACATGCTCCATATACGATGGAAGCATTAAATGAAGTAAGAGAAGAATGGGCAAAAGCCATACAAGCAGTGGCAACTGTAAGATATAATTGGGATGTTGATAGCGATAATGAATGATACTTTGTAAATGAATATTTCTGAATGTTAATACATTTATTTGAATGTTTCTATATGTGTGAATGTGAGAATTGAATTGATGTCTGAATGTATGTACTTGTGTGAAATTTTCCTTGTGACTTTTGCAGGTTTGCGGCCTGTTTGGAGGCTGATATCAATGGATGTCGTAAACCTGCAGTTCAGAAAAATGAATTGCAGGTTCTCATCCTGCTGACCAGCCACAGCAGGCCTGGAAACTGATATGAAAAAAAAAAAATATAAATAGGCGTCGGTTATTTATAGAAAACCGTCAGCAAAGGCCTACAGCGTTGGTTATGTATAGATAACCGACGCCTGATGTGGCCAAAGCAGTCCTGGAAATGGCGTCGGATATTCGTATCGAACCGACGCCTATTTAGACAACCAGGCGTCGGTCTTTTGGTATATAACCGACGCCAAAAGGGTTCGCGCCACAGAAAATGGCGTCATCTAGGACACTTTATGCGTCAGTTATCTACTAAAAGACCGACGCTACATGGAATATAGGCGTCGGTCTTTTAGTAAATCACCGACGCAGAAAGTGCCCTAGATGACGCCATTTTCTGTGGCGCGAACCCTTTTGGCGTCGGTTATCTACTAAAAGACAGACGCCTATAGGTTAAATAGGTGTCGGTTAAAAAACCGACGCCGAAATGTTCGACCTTTAGCGGCGCCCACATAGGCGTCTGTCGGAAACCGACGCCAAATGGGGTTAAAAGACCGACGCCAAAGGCCGTTTCTGTAGTAGTGTGCTCATCATGACTAGGCTATGAATTGACTAAGTCTAGGACTCCCAAAACCATGATGTAAGACTATTGATGCCTTTTTCAATCTCGATTTTGGTATGATGAAGATGGGCTAGTTTTTGCACTATTATGCTCTAATTCCTCAAATTTCAAATGAAAATCCTCAATTTTCCAAATTATATCACTACCTTGATCATGAAAGGAAAGAATTGCAAATTTTGACATTATTGACCTATTATCTTGAATTTTGATCTTATGACTTCGATGTATATGATTTAATTTTGATATGCTCCCTATTTGAATAAGATCAGTTGATCATGACTAAAGTTGGTAATGTGCCAGATTAGGGTGGTAGTTGACTCATGACTCCCCTAACCTAGGTCACATCCCTATTTTGACTACCTCTACATTTTCACCTTGTTGATTATTTAGAGTGTGGAAAGGTAATCCCTTTCACCCTATATGGACTGGTTGACCTAAGCCTAATAGGTTAAAATCATGGTTGATACCCAATCTTAAATATTTATTTGATAATGACCTTGACATATGGAAATATTGACTATAGTTTGTGGTTTATTTCCTAGATAGACCTAAGTCTAGATCATTCATCAACCTTGGAAGCATGATAATGAAATTATGATATGTTTCTCGAATATTGAATAATGTTGCTCGAAATTGGATATAGATGAATGATACCCCCTAAGGTCTAAATAGGAATCGAAACCCTAGCTTCAAAATTTTGGACCTATGACTTTTGATCTCGACTCTTGATATTGATATATAATATTGTGACTCACGATTATCCAATCTCAATAATGATACAAACTCTATGATCGCATTATTTGGACCTACAAATCATACTAGATATATGACTAATGACTTCAACATCCCAAATCCTAAAAATTTTGAAATGATGACTATATTGACTCTTTTGATTTATGACTTAGGGTTTTGCTCTCATTAGGACTAGGGTGGGACCTTCCCATTGATTTTGAGCTCGAAATGATGATATGATATTGTCTCAAAATGTTGAACTATTAAACCTCAAATCATGGATATATAACCCACCTAGGACAATGGAGAAGCTAAGACCCTGAGATTTTGGGATTGAAAGTCACCTTGCACACTTGATTCAGGATATCTATTTGTTTGACCTAAAATATGATATGTCCAAATTTGTGATCAATATGATGTTTTCCATATTTTTGACTCATATAATGACTTTGGACAATATATGTGTTGATACTCAATTGCTCGATTATGAAATAATGTTAGTACCAAGCTGGTTATGAAATGGAACATGCAATCTCAATTATGATGTTTGCACTACTTAAAATTTGAGGACATGATACTTAAACTTTGAGGACATGATTTTGATTATATAGTTGAGGATACACCAATATTTGAGGATATGATCTATTTTTTTTGAAAAAATACTAATTTTAAGGATGCTTTTGAATTTTGGGGACAAAATTCTTTTAAGGAGAGAAGGATGTGACAAAGTGGATTTTAGAATTATAATAAAATAATTACTCTTTTGCCCTCATTATATCCATTAATGGTCCTAAATTAATTTTCTTATCTACATAAACAAAGTTGAGACTCAAATACAAAATACGGTGAACAATGTGAACTTTATACACATAATAACACCTTATATTTGATTAATTCATCACTTTGTACAAATAAAGAAATTGACCCATCAACATTCATCTTCTTGTCCTCAAACATTTTCTAAAAGTTGTCCATGTTTTTGTGAAGTAATGTTCCAAATTTGAGATCAGTTGGACCTTCCTATGATTTTATACGATTTTTCTAAGAATTTCACCTTCTCCTAGTTTTCCTTGCCTTTTTCCACCTTTTTTCTCCCTTTTTCTTGTTGGGCCCGGCCCATCAGCTGCTTTGGGCGCCGCTGGGCAAGGTGGGTGACCCAACAGCCTTGGATCTTAATCCAACGGCGCTGGGGTCATCCCCTACCTTGCACCTGGTAAGGCAAGTCCACGGTGGACAAGCCACCATGGCTTCCGACCCCAATCGATCAACCCTCACTTGTTCCACCCGGTGACTCAACCAAAAAGTCCGCACCTATCTCTCGAAGCTTCCGCACGGATCGGTGCTGCGGATTCGCTACTTGGAGGCCAAGGAAACATGCCATCCCCTTAGGGTGCACCGCCCCCCTGGTAGCCCTAACCCTAGCATCGGGCTCCTATAAAAGACCCCTACTGACTTCGGCTCGCCCCTACGAGCACGGGCGGCACCTTCTTTTCCCATGTCGTGCCCTCCCTCTGTCACTCCCTTCTTCTCCGGCCACTACTATTATGGCGCCGCCGCAGGGCCGATTTGGGCGTTCTCGGTCCTAGCCTCCTCGCCCATGCCCTCGACAACCGTTGAGTTCGTGAGGCCAAGACGAACTCGGTCGGCACTCTTGCTTTCCTCCGTCCTGCCCTCCTGCCCCTGGAGCTATCTACTCCGGCGAGACCTGCTGCCATGCTTCGTGTCTTGCGTGAGGCCAGCACAGATGGGAGTCAGAAACCGTGAACCGCCGGTCCAGCTAGTTGCAGCCAGCCCAAATAAACCGAGCAATCAAACGATGAACCAGCTAAATAGAAGGATGAACCAGCCAATCAGGGATGGAACCGGATGCTAGACCAGCGAGCCTTGTGGCGCGATCTGAGCCACCGAATCTTGATCCAACAACCCTCAATTTTCACAAATAAGGTAAATATCTCCCCTCTATCCAAAAATTCATATAAATGATCAAATCTTGTTTTAATCATAGAAAATGCATCGGAACTCCAAAAATTACAAATAAGTAGTCCTTTTTTATCAGAAAATTCCAATGGATTGTTAAAAATACTTTTGAAGCCTGATTATAAATTATGCTTACTGATATCTCTAGATCTTTGATCCTTTGCATATTTAAATTGCCAAATGACTCATAATCATGATTAATCTTTGGAAACCCTATTTTTTGGACTCTGATGATATTTCGTAACCTAGATCTGATCCTTTTTGAATCATATACTCTTGAAAATGAATCATTAGTGAATCTAGATCTATTTACTTGATTCAATCTTGACAATAATCTTGAGGATGAGTAATGTTGATCTTGTAAAATAATTGATATAGTTTTGACCCATCAATATGATCTTGAATACAAATTATGTTAGAACATGATGATGACCTAAAGACTTGATGATGACCTGAATAATGATGATAATATTTAGGGTTGACATATATTCCTAAAATACCTAGGTAGATCATCCATCCTCGATTATGCTTGGCACTTGAGTAAATACTGAAATCTTGATATAATGTTGTCTATATATGAATGATCTACCTTAGGGATGAATAGGATTGGAAAACACTAATTTGGTGTACTTGATTTTGGTCGATAATATGATCTTGATCCTCGATCCATATCTTGATTGATCTAGGAACCACTTGAGACCCTGATCTTCTACTCTAGTTGATTAATACTCGAAATCCTCGGTGAAAGGTACGCTATTTATATAAATCCTCCTTGATTGTATTGAAGATACTTTTATGTATCTCTTGATCATATACTTGGCTATTTATTTGGATGAGCTATTGTTCCCTATGATTAGTCTTCTATTTTTCTATATTATACTTTGAAAAACATGAAAACATAAATTGCATGCCCATTATGACTGCCCGTATATTGATAATGATGTTGATATTGATAATGTTGATAATGTTGAGTACAACAAACCCCCTCATTTGGAGGTGGGACTTGTACATTGGCTTCCTATGTTCCTATGGTGAAAAGGGGCCTAGTGACCTTCCTCATCGCGTTGGGGTAATAGAGTCACACAAAATATATAAGCATGCTTCTTGAATTACAGCATAATGGGAACTCGTAATAAAAGTTGAATTGCTTGAAAAACTTGTCAAATAAATGTTGGTTTTGCAAATTGCTTATTATTCTTTGAAATATAAGTCCTGAAAAGTATACATATTTTGTTATAAACCGTTTTACTTGATTTTGATAGCGTACCGTGCAATTGCATGATTGTGTCTTGATTTTATTGATTTTAGGAAATACAAATGGAATATTGGATAAGATCGCTTCCGCACTCTAATTACTCTGATGACAAAACAAATCAGATATATCTCCATATTGGGTTAGTTTGTTCTTTATTTATCCAGTTTTTGAGTTATTTATTTCTTATTGTATATGCCAGTGTGTTAGATCCTATGAGGCCACTCAGGGACGGGCGCTTCAATCCTTTTTCTACTGTTTCGATAGTAGGATTGGGATTGGGGTAAGAACGGTTCCGTGACAGTTGGTATCAGAGCTTACACACTCTCATATACTTTAAGTAAATAATTTCTCAAGTCTCTTACACTTAAGAAACCCTAAAGTCCATAATGGTGAAAATTGAGGTGTCTAGGCTCGGGGTCCTGACATAATTTCTCCTATCCGTCTTCACGGTGGCTGAGATCCCCCGCTCTACCTGGCCTCAATTGATCCAGAACTGGACCTAAAGGTTCTCTTGTGAAACCTTAGAGAGTCTTCTAGCATCTCATCTCTTCTTTAAGGACAATCCTAAGCCACCCATGTAGATGAAGATTAGGTAGTCTTCTCATCTCCTCATGTGGTCCTTCCTTGTGACCTTATACCACATGATGTCTCGATTATGGGTATCTTAAGCATGTGAATCGGTAAATCTTGAAATTTGATACCATGATCTGACCCTAGTTTGAAAACTCGATTTTGATCCATAGAATAAAATACTCAAGTATGATCCCTAATATCATTGGCTAAAATATATGCTTCCTATGTTGAGGTAAATTTTGATTTGGTGAAATAAGGATGACTTGTACCTTATTGTTGATGAGGTCCCTATTTGATCAAATCCATGCTGCCCTATTATTTTGACTAAACCTCAAACATAGTTAAGCAAACTCTTATCCTATCTGATGCTCATCATGACTAGGCTATGAATTGACTAAGTCTAGGACTCCCAAAACCATGATGTAAGACTATTGATGCCTTTTTCAATCTCGATTTTGGTATGATGAAGATGGGCTAGTTTTTGCACTATTATGCTCTAATTCCTCGAATGTCAAATGAAAATCCTCAATTTTCCAAATTATATCACTACCTTGATCATGAAAGGAAAGAATTGCAAATCTTGACATTATTGACCTATTATCTTGAATTTTGATCTTATGACTTCGATGTATATGATTTAATTTTGATATGCTCCCTATTTGAATAAGATCAGTTGATCATGACTAAAGTTGGTAATGTGCCAGATTAGGGTGGTAGTTGACTCATGACTCCCCTAACCTAGGTCACATCCCTATTTTGACTACCTCTAAATTTTCACCTTGTGGATTATTTAGAGTGTGGAAAGGTAATCCCTTTCACCCTATTTGGACTGGTTGACCTAAGCCTAATAGGTTAAAATCATGGTTGATACCCAATCTTAAATATTTATTTGATAATGACCTTGACATATGGCAATATTGACTATAGCTTGTGGTTTATTTCCTAGATAGACCTAAGTCTAGATCATTCATCAACCTTGGAAGCATGATAATGAAATTATGATATGTTGCTCAAATATTGAATAATGTTGCTCGAAATTGGATATAGATGAATGATACCCCCTAAGGTCTAAATAGGAATCGAAACCCTAGCTTCAAAATTTTGGACCTATGACTTTTGATCTCGACTCTTGATATTGATATATAATATTGTGACTCACGATTATCCAATCTCAATAATGATACAAACTCTATGATCACATTATTTGGACCTACAAATCATACTAGATATATGACTAATGACTTCAACATCCCAAATCCTGAAAATTTTGAAATGATGACTATATTGACTCTTTTGATTTATGACTTAGGGTTTTGCTCTCATTAGGACTAGGGTGGGACCTTCCCATTGATTTTGAGCTCGAAATGATGATATGATATTGTCTCAAAATGTTGAACTATTAAACCATAAATCATGGATATATAACCCACCTAGGACAATGGAGAAGCTAAGACCCTGAGATTTTGGGATTGAAAGTCACCTTGCACACTTGATTCAGGATATCTATTTGTTTGACCTAAAATATGATATGTCCAAATTTGTGATCAATATGATGTTTTTCATATTTTTGACTCATATAATGACTTTGGACAATATATGTGTTGATACTCAATTGCTCGATTATGAAATAATGTTAGTACCAAGTTGGTTATGAAATGGAACATGGAATCTCAATTATGATGTTTGCACTAATTAAACTTTGAGGACAAGATACTTAAACTTTGAGGACATGATTTTGATTATATAGTTGAGGATACACCAATATTTGAGGATATGATCTATTTTTTTGAATAAATACTAATTTTAAGGATGTTTTTGAATTTTGGGGACAAAATTCGTTTAAGGAGAGAAGGATGTGACAAAGTGGATTTTAGAATTATAATAAAATAATTACTCTTTTGCCCTCATTATATCCATTAATGGTCCTAAATTAATTTTCTGATCTACATAAACAAAGTGGAGACTCAAATACAAAATACGGTGAACAATGTGAACTTTATACACATAATAACACCTTATATTTGATTAATTCATCACTTTGTGCAAATAAAGAAATTGACCCATCAAAATTCATCTTATTGTCCTCAAACTTTTCCTAAACGTTGTCCATGTTTTTGTGAAGTTATGGTCCAAATTTGAGATCATTTGGACCTTCCTATGATTTTATACGTTTTTTCTAAGAATTTCACCTTCTCCTAGTTTTCCTTGCCTTTTTCCACCTTTTTTCTCCCTTTTTCTTGTTGGGGCCGGCCCATCAGCTGCTTTGGGCGCCGCTGGGCAAGGTGGGTGACCCAGCAGCCTTGGATCTTAATCCAACGGCGCTGGGGTCATCCCCTACCTTGCGCCTGGTAAGGCAAGTCCACGGTGGACAAGCCACCATGGCTTCCGACCCCAATCGATCAACCCTCACTTGTTCCACCTGGTGACTCAACCAAAAAGTCCGCACCTATCTCTCGAAGCTTCCACACGGATCGGTGCTGCGGATTCGATGTTTGGAGGCCAAGGAAACATGCCATCCCCTTAGGGTGCGTCGCCACCCTTGGTAGCCCTAACCCTAGCATCAGGCTCCTATAAAAGACCCATACTGACTTCGGCTCGCCCCTACGAGCACGGGCGACACCTTCTTTTCCCACGCCGTGCCCTCCCTCTATCGCTCCCTTCTTCTCCGGCCACTACTATTACGGTGCCGCCGCAGGGCCGCTTTGGGCGTTCTCGTTCCTAGCGTCCTCGCCCATCCCCTCGACTCCCGTTGAGTTCGTGAGGCCAAGACGAACTTGGTCGACACTCTTGCTTTCCTCCGTCCTGCCCTCCTGCCCCTGGAGCTATCTACTCCGGCGAGACCTGCTGCCTTGCTTCGTGTCTTGCATGAGGCCAGCACAGATGGGAGTCAGAAACCGTGAACCGCCAGTCCAGCTAGTTGCAGCCAGCCCAAATAAACCGAGCAATCAAACGATGAACCAGCTAAATAGAACGATGAACCAGCCAATCAGGGATTGAACCGGATGCTAGACCAGTGAGCCTTGTGGCGTGATCTGAGCCACCGAATCTTGATCCAACAGCCCTCGATTTTCACAAATAAGGTAAATATCTCCCCTCTATCCAAAAATTCATATAAATGATCATATCTTGTTTTAATCATAGAAAATGCATCGGAACTCCAAAAATTACAAATAAGTAGTCCTTTTTTATCAGAAAAATCCAATGGATTGTTTAAAAATACTTTTGAAGCCTGATTATAAATTATGCTTACTGATAATTCTAGATCTTTGATCCTTTGCATATTTAAATTATCAAATGACTCATAATCATGATTAATCTTTGGAAACCCTATTTTTTGGACTCTGATGATATTTTGTAACCTAGATCTGATCCTTTTTTAATCATCTACTCTTGAAAATGAATCATTAGTGAATCTAGATCTATTTACTTGATTCAATCTTGACAATAATCTTGAGGATGAGTAATCTTGATCTTGCAAAATAATTGATATAGTTTTGACCCATCAATATGATCTTGAATACAAATTATGTTAGAACATGATGATGACCTAAAGACTTGATGATGACCTGAATAATGATGATAATATTTAGGGTTGACATATATTCCTAAAATACCTAGGTAGATCATCCATCCTCGATTATGCTTGGCACTTGAGTAAATACTGAAATCTTGATATAATGTTG
Source organism: Alisma plantago-aquatica (assembly GCA_963693085.1). Taxonomy (NCBI): domain Eukaryota; kingdom Viridiplantae; phylum Streptophyta; class Magnoliopsida; order Alismatales; family Alismataceae; genus Alisma; species Alisma plantago-aquatica. The sequence goes on from OY856415.1 coordinate 180,526,838, forward strand.
TCTATATATGAATGATCTACCTTAGGGATGAATAGGATTGGAAAGCACTAATTTGGTGTACTTGATTTTGGTCGATAATATGATCTTGATCCTCGATCCATATCTTGATTGATCTAGGAACCACTTGAGACCCTGATCTTCTACTCTAGTTGATTAATACTCGAAATCCTCGGTGAAAGGTACGCTATTTATATAAATCCTCCTTGATTGTATTGAAGATACTTTTATGTATCTCTTGATCGTATACTTGGCTATTTATTTGGATGAGCTATTGTTCCCTATGATTAGTCTTCTATTTTTCTATATTATACTTTGAAAAACATGAAAACATAAATTGCATGCCCATTATGACTGCCCGTATATTGATAATGATGTTGATATTGATAATGTTGATAATGTTGAGTACAACAAACCCCCTCATTTGGAGGTGGGACTTGTACATTGGCTTCCTATGTTCCTATGGTGAAAAGGGGCCTAGTGACCTTCCTCATCGCGTTGGGGTAATAGAGTCACACAAAATATATATGCATGCTTCTTGAATTACAGCATAATGGGAACTCGTAATAAAAGTTGAATTGCTTGAAAAACTTGTCAAATAAATGTTGGTTTTGCAAATTGCTTATTATTCTTTGAAATATAAGTCCTGCCAAGTATACATATTTTGTTATAAACCGTTTTACTTGATTTTGATAGCGTACCATGCAATTGCATGATTGTGTCTTGATTTTATTGATTTTAGGAAATAAAAATGGAATATTGGATAAGATCGCTTTCACACTCTAATTACTCTGATGACAAGACAAATCAGATATATCTCCATATTGGGTTAGTTTGTTCTTTATTTATCCAGTTTTTGAGTTATTTATTTCTTATTGTATATGCCAGTGTGTTAGATCCTATGGGGCCACTCATGGACGGGCGCTTCAATCCTTTTTCTACTGTTTCGATAGTAGGATTGGGATTGGGGTAAGAACGGTTCCGTGACACTCTTTCTCTGTTTAGTAGAATCACGAGCTCTGTTTTGTTTTGTTTTCTTTTCTTTGTTTTGTTTTATATCGTGACAACCCGCTAGACTAGTTCTAGCACTTACTTTTATCGAGTATCGTCTTGGCTTATCTTACTAAAGAACGAGATTTGTGGTGTCCTAAACGTCACCACGTCCCTGTGTTCGACCCTGTTTATCTACTTCGACCCCTTAACAAAGTTGTGGGGGCCTAGAAGGTTTCGGGTTATAAATTTAAAGATTGATTCCTTCCTTTGTCCCGCGTTCATTTCCGGACGCGTGAAAAAGGCCGATCAATATGTCTTTCTCTCTCCTTGCATCCTCCAGGGTTGAGAGGATGGGTTGAGCTCTTTGTTTGAGTAGCTTTGGGTTTTTTTTAGCCTTGTTGGGCTTAGTTTTGCCTTGTTGAAGCTTGGTATCGGGCTGGACCTTAGTGTATCGGCCAAGTGTGCTGGTTGTGTCGGGCAAGGGGTTGTTTCAGCCATGGTGTGTCGGGTTGCCATTTTGGGAGACACACACCCCTCCACCTAACCTCATTTGTGTCACCCTTCTTTGGACAAGTGGTCGTTGTTTTTCTAGTTGGTGGCAAGTCATGAGCATGTGGCTTGGGATGCTAGGAAGGTGGCATAGTTTGGACAAGTGGTGGGTTGGGCTAGCACATGTGGAGCAATCCCCTAGTAGACACCCGCTTAACCCTTTGCATATATACCCCCTTCTTTGCTAGCTTGGGATCCCTTTAGCTCCTTAGGTGCTTCCCTTCTTTCTTGGTGGTCGATATCTCCCCTTGGTAGAGCTTGGTGGCCGATCTTCTTGCTGGAGTCTTCTTTTTCCTCTAGTGGTGGCTAAAACCCTAGATGTACCTTGCTCCTTCTCCTCTTGTGGTGAGTATCTCTCCCTATCCTTGGCACCTTCTTCTTCTTCTCTCTTTCTTTTTGGCCATGGTGGTTATGGAGTTCTCTTCTCTCCTATGTTGGTCGAAGGTGGTGCCTTGGAGCTTGAAGCTTGGTGCTTGGAGCTTTGGATCTTGAGGAGTGTGCTTAAGGCGGGTTACATAACTCCTAACCCTATCTATACAACCTTCTTTATATATTGCTTGTTTACATGTTATCTTGATCGGCCATACATACCTTGTTAGTAATGTTCTTGCTCTAGTATGCACCCTTGATCTTGTTGGATATTTTGACATGGTTATGTTATTTAGGTGTGTTCTTGGACCTTGTTGGTCGAACCTTTGGGTTAGGATTCTTTGGGAAAAACCCCTCTCTCACTTAGTTGTTGAGAGGTGAGCCTAGGGTTTCCTAATCCAATGGTGTGTGTGGTGTGTTCTTTGGGCAAAACTCCTTTCTCTCCCTTTGGTTTTGAGAGTTGAGCTTGAGCTCTAGTGGTGTAGGCTAAACCCCTCTCTCCCTTAGTCGTTGAGAGGTGAGTCTATACTCTAGTTTCTTGGGCAACACCCCTCTCTTACCATGGACTTGAGAGGTGAGCCTTTGGTTGGTCTTGACTTAGTTGAGGTTGATGGGTTGGCCGTTATGATGATGACCCACCATGCTACCTGATATGTGATGGAAGTTGCACAAAACACCTCTCACTTGGTTGTTGAGAGGTGTGCCAACTCTCTTGATCTTTTAGGGTTTGGTGGTTGTCTTGATGTTGAAGATGACCAACCCGATATGGTACCTTGCCTAATAGGATATATGGTTCTTGGCCGTCACGGTTACAAGGTTACCTAACCCGATATGGAGTGAAGTGTGTTGGATGCTTGAGTTGCCTGATATCCCATATCTAGGGTTGATCTTGGCCGATATGCTTGATGGATGTCTTGTTGACCTTCTGACCGATATGGATCCTTACCTAAGATGTTGTTGGGCAGTATGCCTTTGACCGATATGGATCTTTGCCTTAGAGGGAGCTTTTGGGTGTTATGCCTTTGGTTGATATGCTTCGTAGACATCCCTAGTTTGAATGATAGGCTACCTTGGGCGCCATGGTGTCATTTGATGGATGGCAGTAGTGTGCCTTGGGCGGTATGAGAGTTTCCTTGGGCACCATGTTGTGCTAGCCAAGGGGTTTCTTGTTGGGCGGCATGGTTTTGACCTTGGGCGTCATGGTTGTGGGCGACACGGTCTTGATGGTTGCCCGATATGGAAACCATAACCCTAGATTAGGCGATATAAAGTGGAGAAGGTGCTTCTTGCTTGAGATAGGAGCTTTTTTGGAGAAACTAGCCTCTCTAAGATTGGGAACCTTACTTATTGGACCTATCCACCTTCCCTAGAGGTTCATTGGATGCCTAGGCTTGATTTGGACTATTTAAATTCTGAATTTGAGGTATGATTGCATCCCACATTATTTCTATATTGAGCAACTTCTAATTCTTCTGTCTAAATGTATGATGTATCCCCTATTTTTCTATGTTGAGAAATTCACCTATGCTTGTTCATTCTCTTTGTCTGATGGATATTAGCCTATAAATAATGTCTTTTCTTTTGAAAATCATGGTTGATGTGAACTACCTTATTTGATATTGATCATGTGATCATGGATATTCTGTTGAACTCTTATCTTATGCTTTGTTCATGATGGAACTCTAAAAAGATGACATGCGATGTCTTTTGCCCACTAATGAGGTGGATGGATATGTTGGTCACTTACGTGGTGACTAGTTTATATATTCTGACTATACTTTCTACTTGCCTCTACATTTAACATGCGATGTGATTCAGTAGCACTAGAGTAGTGTAATTGCATTGCTTTTTATGGAAGATGTGTTATTTCCTTCCGAGTAGATGTGATATTTCCTGCTCTTTTGGGATGAAAAGGAACTTCATACCCTGGGCAAGATGTGTGATTCTTGGCCCATGGTTTATATTTTTTGGAGATTGGCAATATTCCTTTCTCTATCAAGTTTTAAGTTTATGAGACTTGGTCACCTTTGTGTTTATATTGTTCTAGGGCTATGTTTATCTCACATGCATGCAAGTTGATTATATGGGTTGTGTGCCCTAATTCTTTACATGTGCTTGTGTGGGAAAATATTTATGCTTTATTAATGGCAAGTATTCTTTTGTTATCATATGATTTCAATTTCTTTTCTCTCGATACCCATTTGGGTGGTCCTTATCCTTTCTATGGGAAGACTTATATATTTGATGACCTTTATTCCATATATTGCTCAATTTCCTATTTAGTATGCACATACCAGCCTTTGCTGATATCATCTATTTTCTCTTCTTGATGGGGTATGCTTCCAACCAATGTTGAAGGACTTGGATGATAAGGCATGAAGTTTTGGACTAGCTTGAGGAGTTAAAGCTTGGAGGCAAAGATGTTATGGTTTAGATTTCCCTCTACTTAGATCCTTATGTTGTGTCATACATGTAAACCCTTATGGGATATTATGATGTACATATGTAATCATTTATGAAAATTGAATATAGTCATTATTTTTATTCCGCTACTATTCTTTGGTTGTTTTGAATACCATTTATTGGAGTTTGAAAATTTTGCACCTATTATATCATACCTTTGAGTGTGTTTGGAATGAATGTTTTATTCTTCAGATTTTTTTTAGTAAGGGGTGATTTCTCCTCCTTACCCATAGCTTGTTATGTCATAAATTAGTTATGGACATTCACTACCAACGTATCATGGATCCTATAGGGTCACACACATAAGATGCATTTAGAATAAGAGTTTATTCATGAATGATGTTTAGCTTGATTACTAAAAGTGTTTAGGTATTCAATATAAACAATGCTGGTTCAAAATTGACTGACTAGACTGTGATTTAATAGGTTCAAGTGTTGAACTGATCGGTTGGAGTGTCAGGTCAATTGAAATCGACATTAGCTGATCGATGGCTAAACCAGCGTGTGAAATGGCTGATTCACATAGTGAACTGACTGGTTAACATAGTAAACTGGTTAAAATAGTGAACTGACTGGTTCATAGGTCCCAACAAACTGGTTCATAGGTCCCAACCAACTGGTTCATGGGATGAAACACCTGATTCAATGGTCAATTCAATTAGATCAGGGATTAGTGTTGACATCATGTTTTGCATTAACCATGTATTGAATACCAATTTGATTTAGAATAGGAAACTGCACGAACGGACCAATGTGTGGCATGAATCAATTGTATTGTGCATGAAGTGACCAGTTGGGCATGTGAACTGATTGATTTATGGCTTGTAGATTTTAGAAAAGTCAAGAAAAGTCATCTCTTTGACTCCCACATGGATTGGGAATCCTAACCCTGGCCCTCCTATAAATAGAGGGGTACTAGGGGCTTCCCAGATCCAAAAATAAGCTCTACAACAGTTTTATTCTATAGTTGTGGTAATCAAGAGAGCCCAAGCTAGTTCTACCCATCATAGGGAGGAATAACAAGGGAGAGACAATTGGGAGAGCAAGTAAATACTAGCACATTGACTAGAAGAGACAACTCCTTCCTATCTGTTTCATTAGAATGATGGAAGTTCCAGGTGGTCTACATGGACTACTCTAGAGGCAAGGAGGTTGTTTCCTGCCACTGAAGGATGATGTCATCCCCATTCATAGTTCCAGACTAGAAGGTCACCGATGATAGATTACCATGTGCAACTTGAAGAGAGTTGCATGCTACAATGAGGGAATTGTCACTGGACTTGCTCCAGGACTAGGTATAACCTCGCAACCATCCTTCCCATATCATATTTTTTTATGCAATCTACTATCTTTAGTGAACATGGCTAGTAAAAAAATTTATTCTATTGTCTTGCCTGATGCCATAATTCTTAATAGGATCCTCAAATGCCTAGACCCTGAGTTTGAGAGAAGTTTGTCCCTGGTGTGGTTTTTTCTCTGAAAGGACACGATCCACATGGTCCTAATTTAAACACTAAAATTAAGGAGTTGAATTAGTTAATGTCAGATCATGATTTATGGTGAAAATCTCCCAAACTCGTATATCTCTCGTTGTTAATCAATCTAAAACCCAATTATGTAGTTTTATTTTTGTACTTCTATTTTATTTTTACATTTAACCAATCTCTTCAAGGATAGTTTCTTAGAAATTTCTCATTGTAATTAGTTTATTTGATCTGTCAAAAAAGTTGCTCCTTGGGACTATTACCATTCGATACTGATAATTTACTTGCTTGTTTACAAGTGGGTTGTTTGTCATTAAAAGCTAAAATTCTAGGGATTATTTCCCTACTGAATTTTTTGTGCAAGCAATGACACATAGGCTTCAAATTGATAAGCAATGTGTTAATTTTAAAATTAGACACATAATTACACTTGTGGATCATAGTAAGGCCTAAAAATGAACTATTTGACATGTGATCCAATTCAGGCCCAATCAGACTATTTGGGTGAGAAATAGGTCCATTGGGATATATTCTAATTAACTATTAATTTCATGCATAAATATTAATTCAATAATATCATAAGTTGATCGATGAACATATTTAAAGGTAATTAGCAAGTTTCTAGAATATTATAAAGTGATTATTGACTTACATAATTAGACGGAAAATTATCAAATCCTTAGTTGGATTCCAACTATTTGGGTATCAAATAATCATGATATTACCTAATACTTGAACCAATATAAGAGAATTACTAAATGAAGGTGAATCTGAGTTTTGAGATAATTTTATGATTTTTTGTGACCTAGGCGATTATGTTAAGTGGCATCTTGAATATTAAGAAAAAGATTATTATTGTACTTCTAGTAATCCCAAATTTAAGCTACATCCAAGATATAGTGATTATAACAATAATCCTAAAATATTAGTGCCAGTTATATAATCCTAGAGATATATATGATTTTTAAAATCTTTGAAATTATCTTAAATTGAGACCTTGGCTTCAATTTATATCGAATCTATCTATTTCTCTCATTGTCATTCATAAAGTCAAGATTAAATAGAACTTAAGTACTTGACGAAGATATAAGAGCCTCCCATCACCATTTGATATAGATTCAATGTGGCCCATCTACCTTCTACCTCATGACTAGAGCACCACAAGGGTTGGATTGATCCCTCAATGCCCTCTCTCTTTCTCTATAAGAAACCATTGGACACGATCTCTTTTGTGTTGTCTTTGGGAGAGAGGGGTCCAACAGACCATTGAATCACTGCTACCACCCCCCGGAACGGAGATAACCCTCAAAGTATATGTTTATTCCAAACTATAAGGAAGGTCCCCATTGACTCCCTCTGAGAGGTGATGTGAATATATAAGGATCTAAGTGGAACTAACATGGGGAGAAGATTCCAACCCAACCATTAGTTGGTTCTAAAAACCCCAACAATACATGATGTATCACCACTTATAGCCTCGATAACTCCCGTCAATTTCGATTAATTGGCTATGCCTAAAGATTCACATGATAAGGTCGTGAAGACACTCCATACATTGGAAGGATGTGAGGAGCCTCCAGACCAGTCTCTAGTTAGCATGCCTTTGTTGGGTTGAAGTACTTGTCAGAGGATCATCCCAGACCCCCATGTCACATTAGGTGCTTTGGTAAGGTTATGTCGGATCCTTAATGACTTACCTAGAACATTAGATCTTCAAGAATTCAATAAAACCTATGCTTCTCATCTCTAGGTCCTCAACTTATCTCATAAGGCCTAGTGGTCATCTACAACCACCTCAATGTGTCATGTTAGCTCGCCATGCCCCGATAGGATTGTACCGACATGCAATAGCCTTGGGTGGGGGAATCCAGACAAGGAAAGCCAAGGTTAACTTCAAAAACAGACACCACAGAAGGCTATCAGAGCAAGACATGAATCATGGAATAAAGGTTTCCAATACCCTAGGCATAACTACTAGGATACCCAATTATGCTTGGCAATCAAACTCTCTATGAATGTGTATAATGGTAATTCATTTCTTAACCAAAATTTGGTTGCACTAGAGAAGTAAGGTAATGTGACCTTAGCCCATTGGTTGGAGCCTGTACCCATCACAACAATGTATAACATATTACTTGCTCACTAGAAAAAAAAATCATTGATCTATTAATGTTTACATTGAAATAGTTGTAGAAATAATGGGTAGGTCATACAATAGTGAAACTATATATGAAATTAACAAAAAAATGAGAATATAAAAAACGAAAATTCATACCATGAATTTAATATGAATTGCACCTAAAAAATCTAGTTTTGATGAATCATATGTTGAATGCATTAAATACACTTAGTTTGTGTTAAAGTTTGATATTGTTGAATATAATGAAATTCCAAGTTAAAGATAACGATGACGATGTATATTATGGTTTTTAAGTCATTTAGATCCATATACATGGGAATTAGGGTTTTTAGATTATAACCTAATTTAAAACCTAACTAATATAGACCCAAACCCTAGACTCAACCCTACTTGTATCACATAGACGTATGGAAACACTTTATGATTACAGACGCATCCACATAATGTTGATTGATTATGAATGGCTTGAATATACATGTAAGGGCCCTGACCTGAGTTTTGGGGTAAACCTATTTGTTTTGGCTTGATCATGTGTTTAGAACCTTACTATAATCTTTTGAGATGTCATTGGGGCTTGTGGAGAGGTTAAACTTCCAGTTTGAGCTTGTTTGGTTGGTGTGTGTGCTTTCTGTGCTAGTTTTGGTGCAAACTGCAATTTACCCAATATATGGGGTTGTTGTGCAATTTTTCACCTTTAGAGTGTTTCTTCTCTCTCATGGCTTATTTAGGGAGATTGTGGTGCTTTGGGGTGCCTTGATTGGCTCTTGGTTGAGTTGTATTACCCTTAGTGGAGATTTGGGTTTTTCTAGGGTTTGTGTGCCTTCACCTTGTGACCTTGTTGTTTGGCCTTCACCTAGGTCGTGACCTAGATCCTATTGTGGGGTGTCACAGTCGTGACACTTTCCCCTTGGTGTGATGGTCATGACCAAGGTTGCCCTGGGTTGAGGTACAAGTTGGAGAGGTGTGCTTCAACCTAGTCCTCATGGGGTGGTCTTGGTGTCACGATCTTATTGTGGTGTTGTGGTGTGTCGCGACCTTGAGACCCTAACTGTGTCACGGTCATGACATAGGGTCGGTTTCTCGGATGTTTGAGGTCCTACCTAGGGAGTATAACCATCTCTTGCATGTGGTTTCATGTGGTTTCATGTTGGTCCTTTTAGTGGACAAGTGTTTCCTTGGAGCTCTATCTTTTTGACACCTAATCCTTTGTCTTACCTCCCTCCTCCTTTGCTATATGAACCCTCTTCTCTTGATGCATGTGGTTCTTTTCAGTTATCTTATTCCTTTGTTCTATTGTTCTCATCCTTGGATATTAGTGGGGCAAGAAGGTGTGCTATTGGTTCCTTGGAGGTGGCTCGTCTCTTACATGTAGTGATAGTGGCTATCCTTGGCCATCTCTATCTCTCATGAGTGTTTTATCCTCTCTCTTTGGTGTTCCTTCAGATCTTCTACCCTAACTTCTTCCTTCTTCTCAGCCTTGGGCCATGTTTTGCTAAGGTGACACTCTAGTGAGAGAGAGAGAGATTTCCTTCTCTATTTTCTCCTTTCTTTCCATGGTTTGTTTTGGGGTTTTGCTCTCCCTTCTTGAGCTATCATTTGACCTTGGAGTTTCTTCCTTGTTGAGGTTATCTTATGGGTGAGAGTGGAGACTTTGGTGGAGTTGATTCTATCATTGGATCGCGTGCTTGGAGCTCTTGATCTTGGAGCTTGGAGCTTTGGTGGCGATCTTCTTAAGGCGGGTTATATAACACTAAACCCTCTCTATTATTGCACTTCTTGTCATGATGTGTTGTTGTTTTATCTTTTTGAGATGTTCCTATATCATTCTAGTATTTGAATATTAACCCTAGTATTCGTCTGGAACAGTTATCATGCTTGGTTTGGAAGTAACCCACAACCCTAGCCTTTTTGCATCCATTTTGGGTAGAGGTGATGATATGGAGTTCTTCCCCACATTTGACCCTTGATGTTGTCCCCATGCTTGGTGCTTGTACACCTAGAAGTAAGTGGGAGGTTAATTTTAGTTTTGGTCACCTTGGTTATGTTTTCTCTTCCTTTAGTCATGTTTTTCTTGGACCCTTACCTTAGGGTTTGTTGAGATCGTTTTCTTGAGTCACCTTCCATGATGATCATTTCTTTCTTAGTTTTGGACCTGTTTTGGTGACATATGTGTCTAACCTTGGTGTGGTCACATCCTAGAAGATTAGGTGATCTAGGCATGGCTATAGGCATCATGGTCACGACATAGCCCCTTAATATGGCAACAACCTAGTTATTCTTATGTGAGATGTCCCTCCTTGTGGTGGTGTTTGACCTAGAGGTGTTGGGTGAGACCTTAGGAGAATAAAAGCCTTGAAATCCTTAGCTTCTTGCCTTAGTCTGGTGGAGACAACCCTTGGTGTTGTGTTCGTAAACTAGGGGATGTTGTGGTTGTGACTTGTTGGTGTTGAGGTGCCATGGTTGCAACATAGATGTGCTTGAGGAGTTTGGTTATGACATGATGGTTGAAGGGTGATGTGAAACCTAACCCTAATGCCGTGGGAGAAACTTGTAGAAGGTGGTCATGACTTGGTGAGGGAGTGTGGGTCGTGGAACAATGGTGTATGCCACGGTCCCGACATACCAGGGAGGGTGGCCTCAACCAATGATTATGTTCTTCTAACCATGTAGGTATTGTGGAATTGATTATCATAGTTAGTGTATTCTATGATGGCTATGATGTGATACAAGGATTGATTATGCCCTTGGGAGGCATGCTGATTATACATGTGATATAGAAATATGGTGATTGGGCCTTATGGCCTAACAGTGGCTATTGTTCAGGAAGGAAAAGATGTTTCCTACTTATAGAGTTGAAAGATTGTTATCCCATGCAATGTGGCTTTGTTGATGATGTTGTGAATGGAAATAATACAAACATTATGTCGTGATAGTGTGATAAGTTCAAACCCTATGGTTATATCTACTGGAAGAATGTTATGTCCTTGTCTTTGTATAATTTGTTATGGTTCTATACATTATAACTTGATTGATGCTAAAAGACACTTAACTGACCTAATTAATCAAGTGGAACCTAATCATGTAGCTTTGCCTTGTGCCATAGATCGATTCAGTGTCAGCATTTGCTGAATGGTGAATCAAATTTAACTAGGAGAGCATATTTTTGAATATGTGAGGGTGAGGACAAATATCCCCTTACGTCCAAGATATGTGATACATGATTGGATGTGGGCCATACCCTAGTAGGAGTGCAGCTTCAGGTCGTAGCTCAGTGATATGTAATACAAGATTGGTTGTAGGCCATACCCTAGTAGGAGTGTGGATTCAAGCCATAGATCAGTTTCACTAGCATCGTGACCTATACCATGGCATGGTAGGTTTATACATCTGAATAATATATTGTTGGTAGTTGTTTGACTGATGATGACACTATAGGTTCACTCAACTGACCTAGGGGGTGAGCTTGTGGATTTTGTCTCTTCGACTTGACCTTTTATGGCACCGATTTTGACTTAGTAGTGGTCAGTTGAATTTGGGTGGTACAAATCAAATCCTCAACGCATAATAAAATACTTAATAATTTGTGTATCATACTTGTATATGATCAAATATGGGAACATTGGATGACGCCTTGCTTTCTTTTATATAGTATAGTTGGTAACAAATTTACTTGTTCTTTGATAAGATGTTTCATAATTGACCGGCCTAAATTACACGTCCAAAAGGAGTGGATTCAAAGTAGTACAACTTCTAAAGAGATAATCAGACTCTCAGTCCCCCACAATGATAAATAGGGTCTGATGTAGCTATCGGGGTCAAACACAAAGAAAAGGTTGGCAGTGTTAGGTGCACAGAATCTAACACTCGTATACTCCAGTTGAAGAGGGTATATAATAGGCGTTCCCTAAGGAACAATAGTACACAAACTAAGGTGAGTCAAGAAAAACAAGAATAAGGACAAAAGAAAACAAAAGAAACAAGAAGAAATAAGTGTATTGGAGGAAACCTGGGTTGGGGTTCACCTACTAAGGCTTCTCACCAACATGCAACATCATCTCTCTCTTTCTTATATACTCTTACCAAGATTACAAGCAACCATCAAAATGTCTATTCCATTCTCTCTCAAGATGAGGATAGATCTAAGTCTAAGGGTAGCCTCTCTCGAGAGACGACTACACGTAAACCTCGTCACATAACATATGGTTTTAAAGCTTTAGCATTCCAACACTCTCGTGCATTCATACTACTCGATGACACATGATAAAAGGTGATATTACTCTCTCAAGATATCAACTATCAAACATGACAAGATGGTAGCTAAGCATACAAGTGAAGTATTAAAATAGGTGCATGTGGATAATCTTAATAAGAATATGTATATTCAACAGAAGGAGACAATATACATGTTGTGGGAGCCTTAGTAGATAGCATAACGGCGTTAAAAAAAGATGGATACATGAAGTCCCATGAAGAGAGGAGGTAAGTACAATGAGATGGAGTGATAGATCTAGAGAGAAGAGACATGATACAACACAATACTTCTTCAGATTTGGATCTAACACATCAGGGGCATGGGCGATCTTCTTATCTAAAAGAAGGAGTCTTCAATCTTCTCTCTCCTCATCTTTCACCTTTGGAGATCTAAGAGTGGTGGATGGGATGGTCTGGAATGAATCTGGAACACAATAGCACTTTGTGGTCCTCGGGATCCGATCTATGATTTGATGATTTAACAAGACATGTGGGTGTGATATTTATAGGCACATTCCACCGACTTAAGCCCAGACCGTAGTCGCGGTCTTGGTTGGGTGAGGGGTTAGACCGTGGTCACGGTCTACTCTTTATTCCTTATTTCACCATGGTTGAACTTAGTCCCGTCCTAGTGATGATCATGATCGAGGTCAGCTTGTCGTTGTGTTTGGAGCAGACGAGGTCGAGATCTTCTTATTCGGTCGCAGTTTTCAAGGATTCAGCAGCGATCACGCTCTTCCAAGCTGGTCGAAGTCCTTCTTGATTGTGGTCTATTTGATCGCGGTCTCCAAATACACCGTGACCCCTGGTCCAAATTGGCTTTGTAATGTCTAGCTCGCGGTTAAGAAGTGATCGTGGCTTTGTAATGGCAGCGGTCCATATTCAACGCTTGATGACCTTGATCTCAAAAGAGCTCTGAAACCACGATCGCAGTTGAGGTGTAAGTGGGTCGTGGTTGCGGTAAAAACCGCGACCTAGGTTGTGAATGTACCTAAAACCATGTAAGTGGGGCTTTGGTCAAAAAGGCAGTAAAATTATGTGAAAGGCTAACAAAAGATATACTAAAAGTGATATAAAATATATCCAAAAAGTACGTAAAATAGAGTGCTATCAACTCCCTCAAACTTAGAATCAAGCCTATCCTCAGGCTAAGTGTAGGTTTGAGAACTAAGAGAGAGAAAAAGCAATCTTAGATGACAAAATTATAACATGACTGAAATATCTCATTCTTGCATCAAGAATGTTGTAGCATGTTTTCTAACCCTTAGGTCTCATTCCTCCCCCTCGACTGAAGTTGCATAACTTAATTTTCTTGCCATTGCCTTCAATTGTAAAAGGCTCCTCATTCTCAACTCATCACCTCTTTCCTTAGGTAACGACCATACTAATACAAGATCTTTTTCAAGGGGTAGATTTCACACCATTTCATTATTTTCAGTTGGCCCTATGCTAATGTGTTCGGGTAGGCTGAAGGCTTCAAGTGTTTCCTCTTCCCTATGAACTCCTCATCCACAACTGTCGTAAGAATAGTGTTCCCCTTTTTGGGCTTCTGACTTTAGGTCAGGTGGTTTTGTGAGTTTTTATTCAGGATTGGAGGTGTGTAAGCTTGGCTTCAATATTCCACTTACAGGCATGACATATATGCATTCATTAGTGCAGCAATATGCCAGCCGTGTGGAAACTTTTGGCATCTTTTTTTGGGAACAACTCTCATTATTTATCTTTATACATATCCTTCCAGGCTTGGGTGTGAGGGATTTTTACTTGGTCTTCTGGGCGGCCAAGCCTCTTTTTAGATATGCCTTGAAAAGGGCAGCTATTTCCCTCTCTTCGGAGATAAGGATTTTCTGGTCAAAGGTGTTAGGTGAGGGTGGTTGGTCAGGAGAATGGCTAGGTGAAGTTTTCTAGTCTCTGAGGGTTTCATGAGTTATGTTTTTCACATGTACAACGTCTTATTGCAAGAATGAGATAGAGCACTATTCCTATGACTGTTGTATTACTGGTATATACATATATATGTTGCTCATTTATTTCCCTCTAGGAGGGAAGAAGCACTACAATTAGAAAATTTAGTAGAAGAGGAGGCTAGATTCTAAATTCAAAAGGTAGTTTCTGCAAAATTTCAAAAAAATTTGAAAATTTTTTAGAGAGGTAAAAAGATGGTAAATGTACCTCTGTATCCCATTTATGACTCCTCCCCCAAGCATATCATGCACCACGTCTCAGGGTGTCAAAATTTGAGTGAGATGTATAAATGAGCTTTCATTTATTTGCTTTTGTTGTTGTTGGTGGAGGCCCACTAGGACTCAAGAAGCATGCTTGTGTATACTCGTCATAGCGCGTGGTATTGTTCATATTGCATAACCTCCACCTTGACATTAATCGTGGCTAGGGCCACCATCCAGGCTAGATAGAAGAAGCCACAGTCATTTGATAGGGGCACCTGATGGGGGCTCCTGTGGAAGAACTTCATTTTCTTGAGATCCTTGCCTGTCATGTGGTCGTACCCTCTGCAATGACTTTTTATCATGTCGATGATCACCTCGGCGCATGTGTTTGCCTTTTCTTCTGTGGGGGTCTTTGTTGTTGTCATATTGGTTTTCTTGTTAAGTCTGAAGGTTGCATCTGAGCTGTTATAGAGAATTGCAACCCTTTTGATGATGTTGACAGCCAGCAAAGTCCAATGATTGTTATGAACAATTGGCAGGAAAATGTAGTATGGTGGGGATGTCTCCAAGCATTGTTACATTTGTTCCTTTTCTCCAGATCTTTTGTCTTTTAAGATGTAACCACTAGTAATAAGCATGCCATGTGGGCATTTGGCATGGTGTCACCTAGTAGCGCCTGGTAAGCTGACATCATACTTATATAATGGTATCCTCCTATTTTCAGCGTTTCTTAGAGGTCATCTTTTAGCACGCAAATGCCATCTCTCTCGAGGATGACATCTCTCGGCAGATCATCTGCTTTCAAAGAACTCATTATGATAGTCAATTCTTCTAAAGACACACTGAGGAAGCTCCATTTGTCGAAATCCTTGAAAGAAGGTGTAATTTCCCCTACCAGTCTTTATGGCCTTACATCGGTCATGTCTTCTTCTTCAACCTCTCCTTCCTCAGGTTGTTCCCTTGGAAGTTGTTCTTTAAGAACTATTTCTACTGGAGGTTGCTTTGGTTCATCATCTGACACTTGTTTTGCAACTTCTCCAAAGCTTTCATGCCAGCCTTCTTTCCAAGCCGCAGCCCTGGCTGGTTCTGTCGGGTCCACCCACATGGTATTTAGTTGCTCCCTCCAGGTGACCTTTTCATGTAGAGGGATATCCATGTGAAGTCTCCGGGGTACATCTTCTGAAGGCATCACCGAAGAATCAACGATCCTAAGTGACCTCTATAGCGTACACACCCCACAGTCCATGCAAGTCTTCATTATCTATGTCTTCGAGGGGGATGCCCTTGTTGATGGCTTCCATCTTCCTTCGTACTATAAAGACATAGTCCCCCGAACCAACCTCTTCTTCAGGGACTTTCTTATTTATGGAGAAGAACTTCCAAAACCCCTTGAATTTGTCATATGCATCCTTGATTGCACGTTGCAGATGCAGCAACATCTTAAGGGCATCTCTGGCGTCCTTTCTTTTGTAGACTAGCAAAGTGTTATGCAGTTCGATTGTACAACAATTGAGTACCATCAGTTTCTACAAATACAGATCAACGACTATTAGTGCCCAATGCTTTACAATCCTTATGGGCATCACAACATATTTTGTTTCTTTCCTCCGGACTGCTGCCTTCAGATCGACTACATCTATTGTCTTGTAATCATCGTTGTATAGGAGGCTAGCTAGATGTGTTGTCCCATTGAAGACCAACTATGACTTGTCCGGATGCAGGAATTCTTCCAGGAGGGTGGCGCAGAGTACCTTGAATAGCTTTTTATGTACTTGTGCCTTCTTCATGAGTATCCCCCGGAAGTGGTCTCTAGATAGACATATACCCTTATTGTTATAAGTATGTCTGATCTGGGTAGATCATCACGGAGGATGTTTGCCAAGATGTGGGCGTCTCTACATGTGATCTGTGATACTACAGTCATGTCCATGTCCTTCATCTTGCATAGCAAAGGGATATATTCTCCAAGCATTTTTGTTCTGGCTGGCGCACTTTGCTCCCTGGAGAGCTCATTTGTAAAGAAGGTTGTCAGCCCACCATCCTCATCGTCGGATGTTACTTCATGTGTAGAAGGTGTCGAAGTTTCATCTATGATTGGCATGGTTTTGGCAACTTGTTCAACTTCTTTGTTTGAACGTTGTGTAGTGGCCACCAGTTCTACTACTTCTGAGGAAACCTCAGCAGCTACATTGTCCTTGACATTGCTCTCCTCAGAAGTTTGGCCTAGCTTGGTGGCTACCATGATTGCCAGAGTTGCCTCCAGCTTCCCATTATAGAGGTAGTCACTATGATCATGATGTGATTAAAATAGGAGGAACTCACTGTTCTCTTTCAGGTTGGCCACCAGCTCAGCTGACATTCTATCGAGCTTCGCCGCCCCTGTCATGCTGAGTTTGGTGGCGACTTCTTCTCGGTGGGAGGTAGCAATCTATTCTTCGAGTGTCATTGCATGTGTAGGCAAGGTGAATTTCTACTCTGCTAGTTTCCCACTACCATCAAAAACTTCATCCTAGTCTTCTTCAGGATTGCTATTGAGGTCATGCTCCATCGACAATGTTGTATTTTTGTTCATGTGTTTGTCGTTATGGGAGCTCAATTGCTGTGCCGACTCATTCTTCTTTGACTTAGTTGCCGGTGTCATTCTTGTGTCGACACTTCCTTCTTTTAGTGCACCTACTCCAGTGTCGGTCCCTCCCACATTGTCGTCGTCATTGTCGTCATGGATGGAGGGGCTTGATGAGGAGTGCACTGGGCTTGCTGAGCGCTTCACCTTCTTTTTCTTCCGCCTGTTCTCGAGTTCTTCACGTTCCTTCTCAAGCTTATGGCGGTCCTCTTCTAAGTGTTGGCACTCTTCTTTGAGGCTAGCCATTGCCATGTCATAGCCATGATGCATATGCTCATTGTCACCTCATATGGCATGCCTCTCTTTCTACAGATCTTCCATCTCTCAGTCTTTATGTTCTTCAACATTCCCATCATCATCCATTAGTTTCTTATAACTTCTTGGATGAAGTTAGGGAGTGCTCTTGTCCTTTAATCAAGAACATGTACCTATGTTGTTAGCGTAGACAAAGAAGAATAGATGGTTGTATTTATTGTATTGGGTTGATGCATGTGTTCCCACATGGCATCAAACCTTGTACCTAATGCACCTCTGAAGGAAGGTGCATGCTGGTGCTGTTGGTGCAGTTGATGCACTATGCGCATCGCTGACGAGCTCGACATGGTTGGTTGTGGAGGTGGTGGTTGTGAACCTTGTTCTTTTTCCTTCTGCTTTTCTTGTGGGTCCACCTCCACCCCCGGATCTCCATATTCGCTATGGCCTCTGAGCCTTATCCTTCTGGATCTGCCTCCAGTTCCTTTTCAGGTTGTAGGCTGGCTGTTGCGCCTACCTCTTTCTATACCTCAGGCTCCATATTAGTCACTTCATTGTGTGTCTCTAGAGGTGTGGGTTCTACATTCCCCACCGGTTCTTCTGGAGGTGGAGCCGAGGAGGTGGGTTGCTTTGAAGTTGTTGGCTTTTCGGTCGGCGGTGCAGATGCATATGTTATCTTCATTTTCTGCACCACCAACTTCTTCCGTGGCTATGTGCTCTTTTTATCTTTTAATTCCGCTTGGGAACTGCTTTCTCCAGCTATTTTTACTGGGTCAGTATTCGTTCTGGCATGGAGTGTCCCAGATCACATCTTTTCGATCTCGTCTTGTGTTGGCCGCAACTTGTGGGCATCATAAAATGCCATTTCAGAAAGGGGAAGGAGTCTCTTTGTTCTACTTTACCTGAAGTACATGTTCTCTAGTTTCTATGCCAGGATATCTATGCTGATAAGGGACTCAACATCTATCCTTTGTTGTCCCTCCATTTCCTTTTAATTTAGGACCTTTTCTGTGTCCATTAGGTATTCGACAATCTTCATTATCTGGTCACCCATACAGTATGTATAGTTCCTCTTTGCTTCCCCGCCTACTGTCATTGATAAATGCTTGATTAATATCTTCCCCATATTAACTGGCTTCCTATTTATGATCGACTAGATTAGGAACAGATCCCCCTTTCTAACTGTTAGACGAATCGAAAAAAATTGTTCAGGTGTGGATGACATCAGTGGCAACGCGATGATGGGTAAACATCAAAGAATCAACGATTAGAAGTGATAAAAGGGGTTTTTCTTGTTACCTCATTTGTCTGTTGAGATGGAAAAATCATAGAAGGAAGGCGCGACAATGAGCTTGCTGTGGCGGCAAGTCGTTTGTCGCGACAGAGCCATTCTTCGGAGAATAAGGGTTTTTCTTAGACTCGGGAAGGCTAGAAGCAAAAAGAGTCTGAGAGACAGGGTTTTAAGAGTATATATACTAGCGTGATTGCAGCTTATTTTAAATAAGGTAAGACCGCTGTCGCGGTGTACTCAGAGCATGATCGCGGTCGTGGTGTACTCGATGCATGACCGCGGTCGTGGTCTTTTCTATTCCAAGGGCGACCTCGGGTCGCGGTCGAGGTATCTCGTTATGGGCATCGTGGGTCGCGGTCTTGCCCGATGCAAGGCTATACCACGATTGTGGTCCCGACCACTATAAGAGAACTTTGTCAAAACAAAGCTCATTTCTTTAGTTAAACCATCAATTACTCAAAAGGAAGATAGATAGGTACATCACTTAAAAGGGCAGGAAACTATTCAAACAAAAAGGGAAGAGAAAACAAAGCCTTAAGGAAATAGAAAAAACTTGAGTTGCCTCCCAAGAAGCACTTGCTTTAAAGTCTCTAGCTAGACTTCATAATTATTCACTGCTTTGGTCTCGCAATTGGATGTGGAAACTCTTCATTCCTTTTCTCAGGTGGCCTATCTGGTTCCCCCAAATTGATCTCAGATCTTCGTACGAAATCCTCATCTTCGTAAAATCTTTTTACCCTATGGCTATTGACCTTGAAAATTCCAGTTTTCTCCCCTTGAATCTGCATCATTTGTGATGGGTAAATCTTCACCACAAAGATGGTGCATGAACATCTTGTTCTAAGCTTTCCAGGGAAGAGCCTAATGCTTGAATTTAAGAGAAGCACTTTATCTCCTTCATGAACATCCTTGTTAGTTAGGTGGGCGCCATGGCACACCCCAATCCTTTGCTTGTAAATTCTTACGTTCTCATAGGCATGCAATCTCAGCTCCTCGAGCTCCTTTTGCTACATGAACCTTTTTTGTCCTACCTTTTCCAAGTCCATATTTAGAAACTTGATTGGCTAAGGGATTTATGTTTGAGCTCCAAAGGTAGATGGAAAGACTTGCCATAGATTAATCTGCACAGCGTTGTGCCTATCCGTGTTTTGTAAGCTATTTTATAGGCCCAGAGAGCATCATCAAGCTTCATGGACTAGTCATTCCGAGTGCGGATGATGCTTTTCTCTAGAATCTATTTAACTTGCTGGTTGGATACCTCTACTTGTCCCGAGGTTTGAGGATGATAGGGTGTAGCAATTTTGTGGTTTACCCCGTACTTCTTTAATAGCGCCTCAAATTGATTTTCTATGAAATGTGATCACCCATCACTTATTACAGTGCGAGGCACCCTAAAACATGGAAAAATGGTTTTCTCAAATAGCTTGATCACAAATTTAGAATTGCAAGTTTGGGTTGCTACCTCCTCTACCCACTTTGACACATAGTCAACAACTACTAGAATGTACTGATATGCTTTTGATGATGGGAAAGGACCCATGTAGTCTATTCCCCAAACATAAAAGATTTCTACTTCCACCCAGTCGGCCATAGGAATCTCAGTTCTCTTATTGATATTTCTAGTAAGTTGGCATTCCTTGCAAGTCTTGATAAAGGATTGCACATCCTTGAACAGGGTGGGCCAATAAAACCCAGATTGGAGCACTTTTGCAGCCGTTCTTTCTCCACTATGATGTCCTCCATACGGCGAAGAATGACATTCTTTAAGGATTGACAGGACTTCTTCCTCTGGTATATACCTTTGATACAAACTATCATAACACCTCTTAAACAGTAGTGGGTCGTCTCAGTAATAGTTCTTAACATCATAGGAAAGCTTCTTCTTCTGGTTGTATGTTATGTGCGGCGGCAGCTGGCCACAAGGCAGATAGTTACATATGTCTACAAACCACAATAAACTCTGCTCATCAGACTGGTCCATCAATTGGGCTTCATCTGCATAATTGTCATTCACTGGTAACTGATTC
The DNA here is from genome assembly GCA_963693085.1 of Alisma plantago-aquatica. Classification (NCBI taxonomy): domain Eukaryota; kingdom Viridiplantae; phylum Streptophyta; class Magnoliopsida; order Alismatales; family Alismataceae; genus Alisma; species Alisma plantago-aquatica. Next base: position 180,547,445 of record OY856415.1, read on the forward strand.
TCTTCATCAAAAACTATTCTAGACAAGTGGTCTGCGACCACATTTTATTTTCCTTTCTTATCAACGATTTTGTGATCACATTTTTGAAACAGCAGGGCCCACCTTAGTAGTCTTGGCTTCGTGTCTTTCTTTTGCATGAGATAGCATATAGCACCGTGGTCAGTATAAACCTTAACCTCGACTCCTATAAGGTATGATCGGAATTTATCAAATGCGAAAACAATCACTAACATCTCCTTCTCGGTGGTGGTGTAGTTCACTTGGGCTTCGTCCAGCGTACGACTAGTGTAACATATGTGTCACACCCCGATCTCACACTAACCACTAATCACGAGATTAGGGCGCAACGGAGGGATTATCACATAAACAAATCATTGAGAACTTTTTGTTTTTAAAACCTCGTAATGATATCCGGATTATTGCTGTAAACTAAAACATAATAAACTATTACGAAAGCATTTCAATTAAATTGGCTAGAGAACATAAACAGAGTTTACAACATGTAACATTGTTTAACAGAAAGTATAACATAACAGTTAATTTACATCTTTTACACATTCGCCATACATACTCTCTCTCACCCACATCATGTCCCAAGGACCGAGGGGAAAGGACTAAGAGACCACTATCTAACTAACTACATATACCTTCTATTGTCTAGGGTGGTAAGATCCTTCAGATTCCTGGAACTGTCGCTGACCTGAAAATGTTTGAGTAGAGGGATGATCCTACTCGCTCATTGAATAGCATTTCATTTAGCTATCACTAAACAACTCGTCAGATATATAAAATTGAATTAAAGCATAAGTGCAATACTAAGTAGGGTAGTTCTATTGACATAGCAGATTTACAGATAATAATCACATTTCTATTTAACAACAAATATTTTAAACAAATAAACAGTTATAGAGAATTGGCACAAAAGTTCAAATCTCTTGACATATTAAATTTACTGTGATCCTATATGATTACACTTTTATATTATTATGCCCCAAACATATGCAGTGCACTCTGCATATGAAGATCTGTAGCGAACTACGATCCCACCGTACAAGACTTAGCGACACACCCGGGAAATGCTAAGTCTGACTTCTCGTCCTGGTCTGCACAGGACTCTCAGGCTCACAAGGGCCTCACTGCACTAACTCTGAGTGCTCTAGACTCCTCCCGCAACCTGTAGTGCACATTCGGAGGGTCTCTAAGTCTCTGATGCCTGGGCGTATCCCCAGGGCTGACCGGGACATTCTCTCGGATCTCCGATGCCTGGGTGTATCCCCAGGGCTGACCGGGATCCTACCTCTCAGACTTTGTGCCACCGAGACATTCAGTATTTGTTGGACACGAGTCTCCGATGCCTGGGCGTATCCCCAGGGCTGACCGTTTTACCCCAAAGGTACACACCGCGCAATGGGGTTCTACGGTGTTGGGGCACCTAAGTCTATTAACTGATTAACATATAAACACTTAAACAGGAATATCACATTTCATACTTATTTCATATTCTGAGCATCACTTGAAAACACATATACATCATTTGTCATCTTTAAACATGACTCAGTATCAACTTATCCAGTTTCGATGCTAAACATACATTTTATGCTCAACGTATACATTGCAGTTGTAATACAGGAAATTCTATCATTTTCATCAATCATACTACGTATTTCAAGTTCCAATGAATCTATCATACTCTTTTGTATGTGCTACACTGCTTAGGAGTTATACTAACTGATACTGAAGCAATTAAGCACTTAAATTGAGTTAAATAATGATTTCTGAATGAACTGCCACTCACAACTCTGAAACTCCACCGATTGGTCAGAAAATCGACCGATTGCTTCACAACTCGACCGATCAGCTTGCAACTCAACCGGTCAGCTTGCTGTTCCTGCAATCGAACAGAAACTTGCACACACGTACAGGTAGAAGATCTAGCTCAAATGGTGCTGGAACTTGGCTATTGACTGCTGATTCTTGATTAGGCCTCTTGGCCGAACTTATTAACACTGCTTGGTGCAGCCCTCGTGCCCAAGAGGATCCTAGTCGTCGGCCCTAGTTGCTAGCCATTGCTACCGCTACTTTGGCCACAGCTATAGGAGCGCTCAAGCATGTTGGGTTGTAGGTGGGTGCTGCTAGGGCAAGGATGAGGAGGTAAGGAGGAAGGGTGGCGTCATCGTGCTAACTCCTGGCCGTCAGTGCTTGACCTTTGGCTGCTAGTGCTAGCTTACAGCCGCACATCTCCTTGGGGGCGTCGCCTTGCAAGTAGGGCGCAGCTAGGCGAGGAAGAAGGAATGGGGTGGTGGAGGAAGGAGGAAGGAGAAGAAGGAGAAGATGGTGTTGCTGGTCGGAGCTCTAGGCTCAAGAAAATCGCCCCATGGATCGCCATCCGCCTCCTGCTGCCGGTCAAGCACCACTTAGCGGTTGTTCTAATCTATCGGGTGAAGGGAAAATGGGATAAAGAAGAAAACAGAAGAATAAAAGAAAAGATATAGCCTAACTTTGGGAAATTTGCAAATTAGGTCCAAGTAAACTGAAAAGGCTATAACTTTGGCCTCGAGGGTCTGAATCAAATGATTCTTTTTGCAAAACTTCAATCATGGAATCCACTATGACCTCAAAGTAAGAAATCACAATTAGTATCTTATCACAACGGGTCAAATCACTAATTGCATCTTGGCATTTAACTGAACCTAAATCACCTTAATTATGCACTAATTGTGTCTTGTGTATTTAATTCAGCTTAATCAACTTGATGATGCACTAACCATCACATGAGCACTTAACTTATCTCAATTAACTTAATTTTGTACTAATCATGATACTTACTAAATAATCATGGAGTGGGTCATAACAATCTCCCTCCCTTATAAGAATTTCATCCCGAAATTCCTAAAAGAGAAAAGGAAACTTGTTACACATCTCTGACTCGTGCTCCCACGTAGCTTCCTCTAGGTTATGATTTCTCCACAGAACTTTCACTAATGGTATCTCACGATTCTTGAGTTTCTTGATCCTCTGATCAACTATCTGTATTGGTTCCTCAACATAGGACACATCTGATCTGATTCCAGATCAAACCACAATACATTGTCTTTCTAGAACTGTTATAACAGTAACTCAAATTATGATAATTACTAAGAAATTATCATACTATACATGTAGACAAACTAAAATTCTTAAATAAACAGAATGCATGTCAATTTGGCACTTTATACTAAAAATCATGCAATTGAATTGTTAAACATCACCACATCTCATACTGAGAATTTTGATATCAAAATACTTGATTCATTGTACACCCTATCCTTAGGGTTTCAGTTACCTCATTCACTTATCATATAGCAACACCCTATCCTTAGGGTTTTAGTTATCTCATCTATTTGATTTGCAGTTCAAATCACAATACGGTATCATTCTAGAACTGGCAGAGCAGTATATTTAAAATAATTGTAATTACTGAGTAATCCTTATATCATGCATGCAGGCAGATTTAAAATTCATAAATATCCCAAACTCATATCAATTTTGGCACATACATACTGAATTCATGCAATTGAACATCTTATTACACCAATAAGAGTAATTTACTTCACATATAAGAAATCATCTGTAATATTTATCAATTATCTGAAATTTCTCGAAGAGCGTGCACATTAACCCAAATCCTGGTTTGTGCATCACATAACTCAATTAAGAGTTGCTTACGTATCATAACACAAATAATTAATAATACTTGAGAATTTCTAGTAATATCTCAGAGAAATGTGCCAATTCACGTAAATGTTAAGTCACACACATTAACATAACAGGAAGCATGCAACTAGGTTTATTTGCATATTTTAAAGCTATCATACTTTCTTGAAATCATGCACCTGATGATTTACAAAATCTGTATTGTCTGGGTTTATACCCAAACTTTATCATTATCAGTCGTGTATTTCTAAACTCAACATTCACACTAACCAATTTGGGTTTCGATGAACTATGTAAATTCACTGGTCCAATCTACACTTTCTACCATACAGAGCTTCATACGGGGCCAAACCAAGACTGGAATGGTGACTACTATTGTATGCAAACTCTATAAGGCTTAAATGTCCTTCTCAACTTCCGCTGAAATGCAAAACACATGCTCTTAGCATGTCCTCAAGAGTCTGAATGGTTCTCTCAGACTGACCATCCATCTGCGGGTGAAAAGTTGTACCGAATCTCAACTTTTGTCCACTGATTTCAAAAACATGGGTGTGAACTTAGGATCCCTACCTGATATAATTGAAACTGGAATACCATGCAACCTGACTATCTTATCCACGTATATCTTAGCCAACTTTAGGACATCAAAGGTTGACTTAACATGAAGAAAGTGAGCAGACTTAGTCAATCTATCCACAATCACCATATTGAGTCACAACCTTTGGGTGTCCTGGACAACCCTATCACAAAATCCATTGTGGTATGTTCCCATTTCCATTCAGGCATAGAAAAATATTACAAGGTAGCTGTAGGTTTCTGGTGTTCAGCCTTAACCTGCTGACACACACTACACCTAGCCACATACTCAGCTACATCCTTCTGCATACCTGACCACCAGTACATTTCCTTGAGATTCCTGTACATCTTAGCGTTACCTGCATGCATAGCGTACATCGATACATGTGTTTCCTCAATAATCTATTCTCTCAAGTCATTGTCTCGAGGTACATGCATCCTGTCATGCATGATCGGCTATAACTCACTGTCACCCTACTGTAGTTCCTTGATCTAATCATAAAAAGTAGGCTTGACTTGCATCTGTACAATCAAACCACTCTATGTTGTCACCCCTAGGTCTAAGTTCAACTTTCGCATTTCTACTAACAGGTCTCTATTGAAACATGCCATGAAAAATACATTAGCTGTTGAACTTGACTTTTTGCTCAGAGCATCAACCACCACATTTACCTTTCCAATGTAATAATCTATCGTCACATCATAAAGATAGTGACGTTGTGTCAGAAGAGCATGAACTACAACAACTAACTTCAGATCATGTATCGGATAGTACTCCTCATTCTATGCTACTTACTTATTGTTGCATTTCAAATTTATATCTTACTCTTTTCTCCAAGTTATTTTCATATTGTTTATCTACCTCTAAACCCTAGATTTTATTAATGCTAGCTTACCTTTCATAGAATAAATCTCATGATCTTATTGTATACTTAACTCTTTTCTTCTATTTTTCCTTTGTTTTGAGGTACATAAAAGTATTTTACTTTATTACATGATCCATTCCATGGTTGATTCTTACTATCTTAGTCCTTACATACTTTTCTCATATCTTTTCCATATTCTCATATTTAGAAATCATATAATACTAATCATTAAACTTAATCTGAACCTTACATCATATTCCTTAATTTCCAACTAATGATTTCTCATATGAGGCATCAACATTGGGCCTCAATATCAGTTCCAGCTACTTCTTAGCTGCTCTAAACTTTCCCTTATATCTCAACATCTTAATGTATGTACATTCTTACTATGATTCAGGTCTAAATTATTCAGAGTCTACTTTCATTATATTCTTAATAAGAGTCGTTAGATCCTAGTAACGCATCCTGCCAGCCGGACCAGGCCGAACCTGTAGTCCTGAAGCCAAGACCTACTTCAGGATTAACCAACTCCTATTGATCTTAAACATGTGGAATGAATATCCACTCAGGGCAAACTCATTTGAACATAACTTCTGGTCTGCTTAATACAAAGAATATAAACAACAAATAAACCAATTTATGATGTACAACAATATAAAAGAATCATTTATATCTTATAAATTGAAAATCTAAATTCATACGTATAAGAGCATTTCTAGTGATCTCCAATCAAATAAGCAATATAAAGCAAGAGTTGTATCACATCCTATGCTTAATCTCTCACTCCTACATAAATTTCTGGTTTCTTAACCCTAAGATTTCTAGGGTTTGTCTCTAGCCCATCCTTCCTCTGCATACCTGGCCAGGGCATCCAGAGAAGAATGGATAGAGTAGCTTGATACTGGTCAATCTAAGTACTCAGATACCTGGCCAGGGTACCTAAATACTCAGACTTCCTAGAGCTAAAGACACATCACTTCTTATCTTTCTCACTTATAACTCTATCTTTCGACCCTAATGATCCTTGACGATTCAACATAAACTCTTTACTTAGTTCTCATGACCACGTCCTCTTCCTGCCATCTGCAATAGTATAACAGAACATTTCTTGTTAGAAAATTGCAGTTAGAAGGAAGACACTTAAGTCCTAATCCTATTGGTCTCTTGTCGTCCTCTGACCTTGACTTAGAGTAACTACGTACTCAACCTAGGCTCTGATACCAAGATGTCACACCCCGATCTCACACTAACCACTAATCACGAGATTAGGGCGCGACGGATGGATTATCACATAAACAAATCACTGAGAACGTTTTCTTTTTAAAACCTCGTAATGATATCCGTATTATTGTTGTAAACTAAAACATAATAAACTATTGCGGAAGCATTTCAATTAAACTGGCTAGAGAACATAAACAGAGTTTACAACATGTAACATTGTTTAACAGAAAGTAAAACATAACAGTTAATTTACATCTTTTACACATTCGCCATACATACTCTCTCTCCCCACACCATGTCCCAAGGACCGAGGGGAAAGGACTAAGAGACCACTATCTAACTAACTACATACACCTTCTACTGTCTAGGCTGGTAAGATCCTTCAGATTCCTGGAACTGTCACTGACCTGAAAATGTTTGAGTAGAGGGATGAGCCTACTCGCTCAGTGAATAGCATTTCATTTAGCTATCACTAAACAACTCGTCAGATATATAAAATTGAATTAAAGCATAAGTGCAATACTAAGTAGGGAAGTTCTATTGACATAGCAGATTTATAGATAATAATCACATTTCTATTTAACAACAGATAGTTTAAACAAATAAACAGTTATAGAGAATTGGCACAAAAGTTCAAATCTCTTGACATATTAAATTTACTGTGATCCTATATGATTACACTTTTATATTATTATGCCCCAAACATATGCAACGCACTCTGCATATGAAGATCTGTAGCGAACTACGATCCCACCGTACAAGACTTAGCGACACACCCGGGAAATGCTAAGTCTGACTTCTCGTCTTGGTCTACACAGGACTCTCAGGCTCACAAGGGCCTCACTGCACTAACTCTGAGTGCTCTGGACTCCTCCCGCAACCTGTAGTGCACAGTCGGAGGGTCTCTAAGTCTCCGATGCCTGGGCGTATCCCCAGGGTTGACCGGGACATTCTCTCGGATCTCCGATGCCTGGGCGTATCCCCAAGGCTGACCGAGATCCTACCTCTCAGACTTTGTGTCACCGAGACATTCAGTATTTGTTGGACACGAGTCTCCGATGCCTGGCGTATCCCCAGGGCTGACCGTTTTACCCCAAAGGTACAGACCGCACAATGGGGTTCTACGGTGTTGGGGCACCTAAGTCTATTAACTGATTAACATATAAACACTTAAACAGGAATATCACATTTCATACTTATTTCATATTTTGAGCATCACTTGAAAACACATATACATCATTTGTCATCTTTAAACATGACTCAGTATCAAATTATCCAGTTTTGATGCTAAACATACATTTTATGCTCAACGTATACATTGCAGTTGTAATACAAGAAATTCTATCCTTTTCATCAATCATATTACGTATTTCAAGTTCCAATGAATCTATCATACTCTTTTGTATGTGCTACACGGTTTAGGAGTTATACTAGCTGATACTGAAGCAATTAAGCACTTAAATTGAGTTAAATAATGAATTCTGAATGAACTGCCACTCACAACTCTGAAACTCCACCGATTGGTCAGAAACTCGACCGATTGCTTCACAACTTGACATATCAGCTTGCAACTCGACCGATCAGCTTGTTGTTCCTGCAATCGAACAAAAACCTGCACACACGTACAGGTAGGAGATCTAGCTCAAATGGTGCTGGAACTTGGCTATTGACTGCTGATTCTTGACTAGGCCTCTTGGCCGAACTTATTAACACTGCTTGGTGCAGCCCTCGCGCCCAAGAGGATCCTAGTCGCCGGCCCTAGTTGTTGGCCATTGCTACTGCTGCTTTGGCCACAACTATAGGAGCACTCAAGCATGTTGGATTGTAGGTGGGTGCCGCTAGGGCAAGGATGAGGAGGTAAGGAGGAAGGGTGGTGTCGTCGTGCTAACTCTTGGCCGTCAGTGCTTGACCTTCAGCTGCTACTGCTAGCTTACGGCCGCACATCTCCTTGGGGGCGTCGCCCTGCAAGTAGGGCACAACTAGGTGAGGAAGAAGGAAGGGGGTGGTGGAGGAAGGAAGGAGGAAGGAGAAGTAGGAGAAGATGGTGTTGCTGGTCGGAGCTCTAGGCTCAAGAAAATCACCCCATGGATCGCCATCCGCCTCCTACTGCCAGTCAAGCACCGCTTAGCGGCTGTTCTAATCTATCGGGTGAAGGGAAAATGGGATAAAGAAGAAAATAGAAGAATAAAAGAAAAGATATAGCCTAACTTTGGGAAATTTGCAAATTAGGTCCAAGTAAACTGAAAAGGCTATAACTTTTGCCTCGAGGGTCTGAATCAAATGATTCTTTTTGCAAAACTTCAATCACGGAATCCACTATGACCTCGAAGCAAGAAATCACAATTAGTATCTTGTCACAACGGGTCAAATCACTAATTGCATCTTGGCATTTAAATGAACCTAAATCACCTTAATTATGCACTAATTGTGTCTTGTGTATTTAATTCAGCTTAATCACTTGATGATGCAAAAACCATCACATGAGCACTTAACTTATCTCAATTAACTTAATTATGTACTAATCATGATACTTACTAAATAATCATGGAGTGGGTCATAACAATATGACATGGTGCTTTCAGTCTTTCGTGTGCCCTAAAAACTACACCTATGGCATAGTCACTTGCGCCACACATTATTTCAAAAGGTAGCTCCTAGTCTGGGGCTTGTAAGATTGTTACAAAGTTTAAAACGTCCTTCAGTTTCTCCAAAGCTTTTGAACATTCATTATCAAATTCGAACACTGCGTCTTTGATCAGCAAATTTGAGAGGGGCTTCGAAATTTTCAAGAAGTCCTTGATGAATCTCCGATAGTATCCCGCATGACCTAGGAAACTTCTTACCCTAGTCATGGACCTTGGTGGTGGGAGTTTGGAGATGGCTTCGATCTTTCTCAGATCCACCTCGATGCCTTTCTTTGAGATTTTGTGTCCCTGGGCAATGCCACTATGAACCATAAAGTGACATTTTTCCCCGTTTAGGTCCATATGTTTTTCTTCACATCTTTGCAGAACCATGGATAAATTTCTTAGGAAAGCATCGAAATCTATCATGTATACAGAGAAGTCATCCATAAACACTTCAACTATGTATTCTAAGAAATCTGAGAATATGGAAATCATGCAACGCTGGAAAGTGCAGGGGTATTGCATAGGACGAAAGGCATTCTCTTGAAGGCGTACGTGCCATAGATACACATAAACATCATCTTTTCCTGATCATCAGGGTGGAATGGAACTTGATGGAATCTAGAATATCCATCTAAGAAGTAGAAGTAATCATGGTGGGCAAGTATTTCTAAGACTTGGCCAATAAATGGTAGGGGAAAGTGATATTTCTTGGTGGCTGAATTTAGCTTTCTATAATAAATGCACATTCTCTATCTTGTGACAGTTCTTGTGGAAAATTCATCACCATTATCTCCTCTTACCACTGTCATTTCACCATTTTTGGGTACTACATGAATGGGGCTCACCCAGTTGCTATCGCTTATTGGGTATATGATCCCCACATCTCGTAGCTTTAATATTTCCTTCTTGACTACTTCCTTCAACATTTGATTCAATTTCCTTTGAGGTTGCACCAAGGGCCTTGTTGATTCTTCTAAGTTTATCCTGTGTATACACAGGGTTGGGTTCAGTCCTTTGATATCCTCAATTCAATATCCTATTTCTCCTTTATGCTCCCTCGACTCTTCCATGAGTCTTTACCGTTGTTCTTATGTGAGGTAAGCATTGATGATGATAGGATTCCTCCTATCATTGTCTAGGAACTCATACTTTAGCCCTTCTAGTAGTGGCTTTAATTCTGGTACTGGCTTCAGAGCTTCTAACTGTTCGTTTGGCTGTTCCAAAGAAGCGTACTTCACTGTCTCTATTACTTCTTCATCATTGCTGAGACTTTCTTCACCTCGGCTCAGATAATCTAGTATCTCAACCACTTCAGGGTCTTTCGTCGAAGGGTTTGGGTTATTTAGGACTCTCATAAGTGGGTCCACAATGGCCTTTTCTTGTTGAATATCCTCACTATACTGGTTATAGCTGTCCATGAAGTATACTGATTTTGAAAGAGACGGTTCCCTCATGGCATCCTTCACTTTGAAGTCAATGTGGTCACTTCCAACCCGAAGGGTTATGACGCCTTTAGAGACATCTATCAGGGCTCTTCCAGTAGCTAGAAAAGGTCATCTAAATATTATCAGACACTTTGGGTCCTCCATAGTATCTATCACAATGATATCACATGGTATGAAGAACTGTCCCACACAGATCCAGACATCTTCCAATATACCCACATGTCTCTTAAAAGTGTGATCTACTAGTTCAATTCTCATACTCGTCTTGACCATATCGATCAATCCAAATCTTTGTGCTAAACTTAGGGGCATCAGGCTTATGTTGGCTCCCAAATCTGTCAGACCCTTCCTTTCGACGTTGTCCCCAACACAAAAAAGGATGTTAAAAGCCCCTGGGTCTTTCTTCTTGGTTGGCAGTTTAGCATGAACAAAAGCACTAGACATGTTTTCCAGGTGTACAATTTCTACGTGGTTCCCTCTCCTTCTCTTTGTGATAAGGTCCTTGAAAAACTTAGTGTATGTCAACATCTCCTCCAAAGCAACTAGAAATGGGACATCTATATGTAGTTTCTTTACTTCCTCCATGAACTTTTCATATCTTTTATTCAGGTGGGCCTTGATAAGCTTGTATGGAAATGGAATTCTTGGTACATACGGGCTCTTCTTAATAATGATTTCTTCAATGGGATCTGGGTCCCTAACTCCTCCACTTTTCTCAGATTTCTTCAGCAGGCCTCTCCTTATGAGTAGACTTCTCGAAAGAAACTTCATTTTCCTATTGTGGTTCCTAAACTTTTTCTTCCTCTTTGTCATTTCCTATTCCAGAGTTGATCAACATCCTCCCTGATTGGAGGGTAACCTTTTTTGTAGTCTCTATATTTGACAAAATCTTTCTTGAGGGATTTTTTACTAGCTCAACCAACTACGCGAGTTGTTGGTCGATTTGGTGTTGATGTGTTTGCATATCTGACATCTGGACTTTCATAGTTGTTAGGATGCCAGAATTGGCTAGGGTACTTTGTGCTAGTTGATCATTCACAGTAGCTTGCCTCTTAGCGAAATTGAAAAGTTGAGTCACTAAGTCTAGCTAGGTATTATCTTTTCCTTGCCCCTTTCCCTGACCTTGACCTTGACTTTTCCCTTGGCTTGGTCCTACCCCTTGGCGAGTCTAGTTCCTACCTTGTGCTGAGTAGTTATTCTTATTTGTCTGATAATTGGTTGTTTGAGTATACGATGCTTGTCCACCCCACTTTTCAAATCTTGGCAGTGGCTTTTGCAAATTTCCCAGCTGGTGTGAACTCTCAGCCACATCCTTGTTCCCATAGATGAAACCAGGGTGATCTGGCCTCTTGAAGTTGGCATAGGAAACATTCTATGTAGTCTCCTCTTCGCTTTCACTGTCATCACTCTCTTCAGGTCTGGTGTACATACAGTTATCTACTCTGTGCCCTCCTTCACCACAGGTGACACACTTCATCACCTTCTCGGTGTGCTTCTTTCTCTTGCCTCCAGTGTCTTTCAGTTGTTTGACGTCAGTTCCCATTTTCTGAATTTGGGCTGTTATAGTTTCTAAAGCCTTGGCTCCCATGGATGGTCCTTCTGACATCCCCAGATTTTCTAAAACATAATCTGATGTGTGACGTCCAAATTGAGACCACACCTTAGTGAGAATCCCAATTTGAGCATCACACACTAGGCTAAGAAGAAGAAAATTAGAGGAAGTCAGACGGAAATAATCAGTAGCACATATACATGAACAATAATAAAACCATACAACACTTGTTCACCATTCAACATATAATTACAACATGAATTATTACAACAATTGTTATTACATATTGAACAACAAACTTCTACATATACATGTACTACAACTATACTACATGATCTTAAGACAACAGGTCCTCCTGTACATCCACTCGCCACATAACTCTCAACTATCCTAGTTCTTCAAGATCACATGTCCACAACCTAAACAAAAGATTACATGTGGTACACGTCAGCATAATATTAAAGAATATTTTACTGAGTACGCCTACGTGTCTTCTATGTACCTCTCATCATATCTTGGCAATAAGATAAAACTAATACTTGGCAACATAAAAAATATATAAGAAAAGTGTATACTTGTTCAAAGATATTTCTTAACAAAAGAGAACACATATTTTAAGATTATTTTCCATTATATATCCATGCATTTTCTACCTGAGGGAATAATGCATCATCTCAGCTACCAAAGAGTATCAGATGTAAGGCCTTATGATCTACTACCAAAGAGTTAGATCATTGTACAATGTGATCTGCTACCAAAGAGAATTAGTTCCTTCATTTAATAGAACAGATATATTATGTTTTAGGCGTTCATAGCCATAAGTATGGAAAATCAAGCAAGATATCATACAAGAACAATCAATTCATCTAATAACATTTGCCAAGTATTCTACTACACATATAACACAAGCATATTGTATAATAAGCCAAGTAAGAGGTAATGGCATATCTAGATCAAGATATTCTAATCAGATATCACTGAATACAACTACATGCTTGGTCAAACTTGATTAAGACAAGACCACATATCACCATCAGGTTCTCATCTCAACCCAGGCTAAGTCCATTACGGTTTAGTTAGTTCATTAGGATATGTGCATCATTACTTTCATTCTTATCTTAGATTTATCTCACTGGTGACATTTTTCAGATTATAGTTCATCAACTGGATATACTTATGTGTCACATTATTATGTGAACATACATAACATTATGTCACTTTCATTAACCAAATTAGGGTTACATCATGTGTATTAAGGGTGCTCTTCATATAACATGAATTCTATGTATATAACTGATATCAGAGTTCCACATTAGCTTCCAATTACTTATATTAGGGAGTTCTATAAATTTCATCATTTATTGATCATCAATGTATTTATTACATTTTATTTAGGGTTAATAACCCTAATTAGCCATATGTAGCAAATTATGTGATTTCATGCATCAACATGACCATATCTAGCATCATATGTATTATAAACATGATTATTGACTTACTAACATTTTTCCATAATTCTTATATCATCATTTGATATTTATTACTCATGAACTAAGCATTACACATCTTACATGATATCACTAATATTAAAGCATTAAAAGGATGATATTATGCTTCCATATTGTTCTACACATTTTTCTGAGAATTTTTGTATATTATATATATTTTTCTGATAATTGAGCCATTTATTACAAATTTTGTAAGATCTGAACATTTTTGAAAAAATTACCTTTTTAGGCCAATCAGTCACTGACACATGGCCATACTGGGCGCGGATCACTCCTCGTTTGCCCATTTTGAGCCAAGGCAGTTCTATGGTCTGAGTCAGTTGATTCTAGTTCCTAAACCCGGTTCAACCCCTTTCTTTTTCTGGTCCACGCGAAGCCGACCCCTGCCCCTACTCGTTCCACGCCTGATGCATTTGTGGGCTCTATCTCACAACCACTGCCGTGAGGAAGATATCCGACAAGAAATTGATGGTGCAGTGGTGCCCCTCATCGAGTGCTAAGGCCTCCATTAGCTTTGATCCCCTTGGAGAGACCTCCCCAGCTACTCAGCTCCTAGGATGCGACCGTGGAGCTCATTCTCCACGAGGTCGCCGCCGCTTAGTTCTGGCTATGGTGGAGAAAAAGAGGTAATTGTCTCTGATCTTCCTCGTGCCATTCTAGAGCTACTGAAGCTTTGAGGCACCTCCACAAACTTATATGCATCCCTACTTTTCACCGAGGAACCCCTAGCACAAGTCATCCTACTCCAGCTGTAATCCCGTCGGAGTCCCCCATGTCGGCCAAGGTACCTACTGTAGAAGGACTGTAAATCATGAGGGATCAACTCCTCTAATCCCCAAATCCACTTCCCCTACTCTGCTCTCATCTGTTCCCTATATTGGAGTTCTACACTCCCGAACACCACCTGTTTCTCGATGCTCAGCACCACCACCTCGACGATGCTGGAAAGCATGTTGGGTCGACCCCTATGCTTCTCGTCTTCAGTTTCCCTTACTTAGACCTTTCTTGCAGCCTCCCTTCTCATTTCTTTTCCTTCTATTTTCCATGGACAGTGGGCTGTATTGGCTGGTGGAGAGGCATGATAGGGGAGTGGGTGGTTCTTCCAGCACCGATGATGAAAAGACTATTGTGAGGGGTAGTAGTACTCCTGGAGACGAGCTGATATCAAATGCTCCTTTAGTCTATCCTATCGATCCATGATCTGTGATGTGGTGGAAGTGGGTCTAGGTCTCGTCTTCTCACCCATGTTCTCCATTGTGATGGGAGGTAGGAGGAGAGCTCCTTGTTGTCTGATTGTCATCCAAGGGCTGGTAGTACCCCACAAAGAGGCTGAATCCGTGGCTCTCATAAGTCGACAATGCCATCCATCAGATCAGCTATGAGCGACCATGATTTGTCCATGCAGAAGTAGTCTAAACTAAAGGGTGTGTGACACATCCATAATACCAGGAGTTAGACTAAATAATCCGAACTTTGGTAATAAAAAAAAATGAATATATACATTATATCACCACTTTCAAACCTAAATAACTCCTACTAGGAATCTCCAATTGCCACCAAATTTTAACCATACCTTCTTCACAACTAAGCTACCTTGTACAAGAATTTTGTGTCCAAATCCTATTGTTTAATAACTAAATAAAATACCTCAAAGGCCATTAAATATAGGGATCCAAAACATGATATCAATATCATTTGACTTCCAAACTTGGACAAAACATTAGGAACTCTGATACCACCTGTGACGTCCCCAGATTTTATAAAACTTAATCAGATGTGTGATGTCCAAATTGAGACCTCACCTCAGTGAGAATCCCAATTTGAGCACAACTCACTAGGCCAAGAAGAAGAAAATCCGAGCAAGTCAGAAGGAAACAATCAGTAGCACATGTACATGAACAATAATAAAACCATACAACACTTGTTCACCATTCAACATTTAATTACAACATGATTTATTACAACAACTGATATAACATATTGAACATCATATCAACCATATGCTTGGTCAAACCTGATTAAGACAAGACCACATATCACCATCAGGTTCTCATCTTAACCCTAGCTAAGTCCATTAGGGTTTAGTTAGTTCATTAGGATATTTGCATCATTACTTGCATTCTTATCTTAGATTTATCTCACTGATGTCATTTTCTAGATTTTATGTGATCAACTGGATATACTCATGTCTCACATTATTATGTGAACATACTTAACGTTATGTCACTTCCATTAACCAAATTAGGGTTACATCATGTGTATTAAGGGTGCTCTTCATATAACATGAATTTTATGTATATAATTGGTATTAGAGTTCCAAATTAGCTTCCAGTTACTTATATTAGGGAGTTCTATAATTTTCATCAGTTATTGATCATCAATGTATTTATTACATTTTATTTAGGATTAAAAGCCCTAACTAGCCATATGTAGCAAATTATGTGATTTCATGCATCAACATGACCATATCTAACATCATATGTATTATAAACATGATTATTGACTTACTGACATTTTCCATAATTTTTATGTCATCTTTTGATATTTATTACTCGTGAACTAACCATTACACATCTTTCATGATATCACTGATATGAAAGCATTAAAAGTCTCATTTCCATATTGTTCTACACATTTTTTTCTTGAGAAGTTTGGTATATTATATATATTTTTATGATAATCAAGCTATTTATTATGAATTTTTTAAGATTTGCACATTTTTGAAGAAATTACCTTTTTAGGCCAATCAGCTGCTGACACGTGGCCAAATTGGGCGTTGCTCACTCCTCCTTTGCCCACGTTGAGCTAGGGCAGTTCTATGGTCTGGGTCGGTCAGCTCTGGGTCCAAAACCCAATTCAACCCCTTTCTTTTTCTGGTCCACGAGAAGTCGACCCCTGCCCTCACTCGTTCCACGCATGATGCATCTGTGGGCTCTATCTCACATCCGCCACCTTAAGGAAGATATCCGACGAGAAATTGATGGTACAACGGTGCCCCTCATCTAGTGCTAAGGCCTCCATTAGCTTTGACTCCCTTGGAGAGACCTCCCCGACTACTCAGCTCCTAAGATGCGATTGTGGAGCTCATTCTCCACGAGGTCACTGATGCTTGCTTCTGGATATGGTGGAGAAAAAGGGGTAATTGTCTCTGATCTTCCACGTGTTGTTCTAGAGCTACTAAAGCTTTGTGGCACCACCACAAACTCATATGCATCTATTGACTGGTGGGGGAGATTTAGATACCAAAAGAGAGCCTTGTCTTCCAAAGATAAATTGAAACCTTTACAATAAATCACTTCTTGTGGGACACCCCTCATCTTATTGGTATTACAAATGTTCTTAAAAGCATCAAGATGGTGGTATGGGTTCTCTCTTGAGTTCCCTCAAAAAGGCTTATTATGGATCATAGATATGACAACTGGCTTTAGCTTGAAGTTTGTTGTGTTGAAGTTGGGTACAACAATCGGGCATCTCGAATCATTATCCCTTATTGCTTCCAACTCATGAAGGGTCTTCCCTTCCTTGTCTTCCTCACTATCACTATCCCTACAGTTATAATTTCTCTCAGCCTTGCACTCATGGTGTTTATGGTTTCTTCTATGCCTGCAGAGATGACAACATTCCTCGTAACAATGGTCATCCTCACGACGATCATCTTCATGTCGCTCTTCTTGCTCTTCCTCTCATTCTTCATATTGGAAACCATCATTGTAACAGTTGTCTCTGTCTTCATCCGTGCCCAGTGGTGGTGGATAGTGTTGGACCCACGCGTTCTACTCGTCTCCCGAGGGGTCCACATGAGGTGACATGGTGAAGGGAGTAAAGCTAAACTAGTTGCATTCTCCTGGGTGCCTGAATAGACCGAGTTAGCAAACTGGACGTGTTTAAAACGAACTATTTTACACAACTTCAGGGTAGCATCTTAAAGTAACAGTGTTGTCAAGCTTATTTTAAGCTTGGGGCACGGGAGTATAGTAAGCGGACTTGAGTTCTTAACAGTGTCATTTTGCCTTGTCCCCGACAATGGTGCCAAAAAGTTGATCGAACTAATTCGCATGTCTAAAAGGAGTGGATTCAGAGTAGTCATACTTTTAAAGAGATAACCTGACTATCAGGCCTCCGCAACGATAAATGAGGTCTGATGTAGCAATTGGGGTCAAACACAGGGACAAGGTTGTTAGTGTTAAGCATACAAAATCTAACACTCATATACTCTATCTAAAGAGGGTATATAAGAGGCGTTCCCTAAGGAATGATGGTACACAAACTAAGGTGAGTCAAGAAAAACAAGAATAAGGACAAAAGAAACAAGACGAAATAAGTATATGGGAGGAAACTCAGGTTGGGGTTCACCTACTAAGGCTTCTCACCAACATGCAACATCATCTCTCTCTCTTGTATACTCTTACCAAGATTACAAGCAACCATCAAAATGTCTATTCCACTCTCTCTCAAGATGAGGATAGATCTAAGTCTAAGGGTAGCCTCTCTCTCGAGACGGCCAGACATAAACCTCATCGCATAACATATGGTTTTAAAGCTTTATCATTCCAACACTCTCATGCATTCCAACACTCTCGTGCATTCATATTACTCTCTTGAGATATCAACTATAAAACATCACAAGATGTTAGCTAAGCATACAAGTGAAGTATTAAAATAGACGCATGGAGATAATGCTGATAAGAATATGTATATTCAACAGAAAGAGACAATATACTTGTTGGGAGATCCATAGTGGCTACTCCCAACCCAAGTTAAGGTGTTTACCTGCTCATGCTTGCGGACAACATAATGGAGTTATAGACCGATGGATACATGAAGTCCCATGAAGAGAGGAGGGAAGTATAGGGAGATGGAGTGATAGATCTAGAGAGAAGTGATGTGATACGACAAAATACTTCTTCAGATCTAGATCTAACACATCAGGGACATGGGTGATCTTCTTCTCTCGAAGAAGGAGTCTTCAATCTTCTCTCCTCAGGTTCCACCTCTGGAGATCCAAGACTGGTGGATGGGATGGTCTGGAGAAAAACTGGAACAGAGCAGCACTTTGTGGTCCTCAGGATCCGATCTATGATTTGATGATTTGACAAGACAGGTGGGTGTGCTATTTATAGGCACATTCCACCGACTTAAGCCTCGACCACAGTCATGGTCTTGGTAGGGTGAGGGGTTAGACTGTGATCACAATCTACTCATTATTCCTTCTTTCACCGTGATTGAACTTAGTCACGACCTGGTGATGATCGTGATCGAGGTCAGCTTATCATTGTGTTTGGAGAGGCCGAGGTCGAGGTCTTCTTATTTGGTCATGGTTTGCAAGGATTCAGCAGTGACCGCGGTCTTCCAAGCTGGTCGCAGTCCTTCTTGATTGCGGTCTATGTTGATTCCGGTCTCCGAATACACTACGACCCCTTGTATGGATTGGGGCCCATGTTCCGATCGTGACCAATGTCATGGTCGTGGTTAAGCAGCGATCACGACTTTGTTATGGTCATGTTCCATCTTTAACACTTGATTACCTCGATCTCAAAAGAGCTCTGAAACCGCGATCGTGGTTGAGGTGTAAGTGGGTCGCAGTCACGGTAAAGACCGTGACCTGGATTGTGAATGTACCTGAAACCATGTAATGAGGCTTTGGTCAAAAAGTTAGTAAAATTATGTGAAAAGCTAACAAAATATATACTAAATGTGATATAAAATATATGCAAAAAGTACATAAAATAGAGTGTGTTCAATAATCTAATGGCAATTGCTTATTCTGTTAGTGATTATTACCACTTATCATGGTTGTAGCTTTACTATCATTCTATAATTATCTTACATGTGCTAATAATAGTGTTGGTGGAGAGTTATATCTCCCGTTGAGATTTGAAATATCACCTTGTGGGTTCCTCATATCTTTTTAGGTGGATGTGCTCAAGGTGGTAGAGATTGTGTAGCATAGGTTGAGCAAGAACAAGAAGGATAATATTTAACAAGGTTGGAAGTGTTGATGGTGGTTCTTTTTTTTCTAGAGTCCTAGAGTCATCCTTGTACACTCAAGTCTTTGGGATGATTGTTGGGTGTGTTTTGTAGACGTGTTTGATACTTAGTTTTTCTTGTATGTTTTGTTCATGTATGGATACAGTCAATATGTATATATGTATATATGTTTGGAATATGTTTTCTTGTAACATGCTGGAAGCATGTAGGGTGAGTGTCCTGTGAAATGAAAGTATTCGTATGAAAATGGTTTTAGTTTTTAGTATTTTCCAGTAATATGTTTTTTTAAGTTTGTTTTACTCGGTTAGTCTTGAGTCATATCATGGCTTGTGGCACGTGCCGTCACAAGGGTTCATGAAAGAGAGGTTGGTATCAGAGATTTAGGTTCATTGACTTTACACGAACCTGGACTAGGGTTGTGTTTGTCCTCGTGTCCTCCAGTCTATTTTATAGCGATTTCTACTTATGTAGAAGAAGCTAAAAATCCTAAAAATGTTTGGAAAACATGAAGAACGTGCTTCTGAGAGCAGTGTCAGTGCACCCGACGGTGGTGCAAGGAACCAAACACTAGAAGATCAGGTGCTTGAGGGTCCCCAATTTGACCCCACCATGATTGGACATCCTGCCTTTCATTCTATTATTGGGACATTTATGTCTACGATGATGCATATGGAAAACATGATGCTTGCACCTCATCCTAGGTCATCGGTTCTCAATGTAAAATCTTCAGATTCTGGAATGGCCTTTGAGCGGCTTCGTGGTGTTGGGGTAGTGCAGTATGTTGGGACGGATGATCCAATGGATGTTGACTTGTGGCTTACTAAGCTTGAGAAAGCCTTCAAGATTCTTAGCATCTCGAAGGCATATAGGGATAAGCATGCAGTGTACCTTGTGAAGGGGAGTTTTGGTCATTGGTGGGATATACAAGAGGAGATGAGACCTAGGGTGGTTGTAGGTTGGGAGGAGTTCCAATCTGAGTTCGTCAATCGATACTTTCCACGGACCTATTTGGATGAAAAGATCAGTTAGTTTGAATAGATCTGGCAGGGACCCATGAGGATCAACGAGTACAATGCTAAGTTTATGAAGCTACTCCAGTGTTGTCCTCGCATGGCTACTATAGAAGACGAGCAGATTTGTCATTTTGAGAAGGGGTTAAATGTTGAGTTGTCCACCTTGGCGGCTGCTTTGGAGAATCAGGAAAGGTTTGTCACATTTTGGGAGTCTGTCCGGAGGACAGAGAGATCCGTGATAGAGAAATGCAAGATGAGTTCCAGGTAGAGGTCTGCACAGTTCCAGTGTCAGTTGTCAGGAGTCTTTAAGAAGTCAAGGTTTTCAGCAATGCCAATGTCATAGAGGTTCAATGGTCCAACGCAGTCGTCACCGAGTAAAGGTAGAGGTCATAGCTTTCCACCTACTAGAGCTCACAACAGCGCATTAGTGTCAGTGATGGGGCCATTTAGGCCATAGTTTGAGGCCCAAGTTTTCTACATATGTGGGAAGACATGACATCTAAAGCGGGAGTGTCCAGGGAGGGACGACGAGGTGACCCAACAACCAAGGCAGTGCTAGTAGGGCTCTCAAAGGCAGCTGAACATTAGTGCAGGATGTGGCCAAGCATTGTAGGTTGGAACGTCTTTACAAAGAAACAAAGGATGGGGGATACAACATGCAATGGCTAGATTCTACGCTATGAGCCAGCCGAAGGCGGTGGTCAACCCCTGAGTATTAATAGGTCAGATGGGTTTATTTCATTTTGAATTGTCTTATTCCTACATTGTATTTGTTTAGGTTGACCTGGGTGCAACACACTCTTTTGTCACTCGTGAAGTGCTTGACGGTTATATTTTACCTATTAGTCATAAGAAGGATAGCTTGTTGTTAGAAACCCCATTAGTTGGTTCTAAATTGTTGTAGGAGTTGTGTTGTTCCTATGTCCTTTCTTTTTCAGGGCACAACATTCAAGTGGATCTCATACCATTTGACATGCATGGATTCGATGTAATCCTTGGAATGGACACCTTGGAGAAGTATAGATTGGTCTTAGATTGTAGTTCCAAGCAGGCGATGTTTATAGATGGTAGTATGATGTAGATCTTCCAAGGAGATGGGAAGATTCTTCTGACGTGACTAGTATCGTAGATGGTGGTAGGGAAGTTGTTGACACAGGGTTGTGAGGCATTCTTGGCTCATGTGTTGGATATTGAGGTGAGGAGTCTTGGTATTCAGGAGGTACTAGTTGTCCAAGAGTTTGAGGAGATGTTTGCTGAGGAGTTTCTAGGTGTTCCTCCACCCCGAGAGATTGATTTGGAGATCAATATGGTTCCCGAAACACAACTGATAGCTCAGATACTATACAAGATGGCTCCAACAGAGATGATAAAGTTGAAGAGACAATTGAAAGAGATGCTTGAAAAAGGTTTCATCAGGCCAATTATGTCATCGTGGGGTGCTCCAATGATATTCGAAAAGAAGAAGGATGGGTCTATGAGGTTGTGCATAGACTACAAATAGTTGAACAAGGTGATAATAAAGAATAAATACCCCTTACCAGGGATAGATGACATGTTTGATCAGTTACATAGCATGACAGTGTTCTCAAAGATCGACCTGAGGTCAGGATGTCACCAGTTAAGGATCAAGGAGGGTGACATCCCTAAGTCAGATTTTGGGATGAGGTATGGTTACTATGAGTTTGTGGTTATGTCGTTCGGGCTAACCAATGCACCAACAACATTTATGGATTTGATGAATAGAGTGTTTCAGACATTTCTTGACCAATTTGTGGTTGTCTTTATATACGATATTGGTTGACTTTATATACGACATCTTTATATATAGTCATGACAATCAGCAACAAGAACAACATCTTTGTCAGACGTTAACCATTTTAAGGCAGCATCAGATTTATGCTAAGTTCAACAAGTGTGAGTATTGGTTAAAGGAGGTATCTTTCTTGGGGCATGTTATATTTGCCAAGGGATTTTGTGTCCACCCTAAGAAGGTTGAGTCGTGACAGATTGGGAATAGACAAAGACGTCGACATAAGTGAACAATTTTCTGGGTCTGAAAGGCTATTACAGATGGTTCGTCAAGGACTTCAGTTACATCGCTTTACCCCTAACAAAGATGACGAGGAAGGATGTGTCATTCATCTGGGATGACAGATTCCAGTGTGCTTTTTAGATGTTGAAGGAAAAGTTGACAAGTGCATCAGTTCTAGTCTTACCTGAGTAAGGAAAGGGATACATAGTCTTTTGTGACGCGTCAAGATAGGGTTTGGGTTGTGTGCTAATGCACAAAAAGCAAGTGGTCTCTTTTGCTTCTCGACAACTTAAGAAACACCAATAGAATTACCTGACCTATGATCTAGAGTTGGCTTCCATGGTTAATAGTTTTAAGATCTAGAGACACTACCTTTATGGGGAGAAGTGTAACAACCCCGCCTCCGGATAACCCCCAATTAAGGGAGACCAAGTGGTCAGAGCCATTATCCCAATTTCCCGGATCAAAGGTTTGACAAATAATCAGTAATAATTATTAAATTCTACCATGACTATACTGAAAGCTAGAATAAAAAAAGACTTTTCATACCTTTTCCAAAGACTTGGATATCTAACTTCTATCCACATCTGGACTCTATTCTAACTAATCCTCCTTGCACTTTATTTCTTAATTTCACAATATGCCACTTTACTATTTGTCCTTTCAATGGTGCCTAAAACGCCGACAAAAAAAATGTCATTCAGCATAAATGAATATGCCGGTATGTGGGGGAAACAATAATCATGAAATTAACAGTAACAATATATTGCAAGCAATTATGGTTTAGCATGCAAACTTTACATCTTAAACATAAGTTCTCAATCCATACATATCCTAACCTCTGCGATGTCCCTGCAGTGGACCTGGATACTACCTCTCATATGGTAGATCCCTATTGACCCCGCATGATCCTACCTAATAGGTAGATCAATACCTAGGGTTGATGAGTCGCGTGGCACTACCCATAGGTAGCCCAATCTCTAACTCATGATATACTAAAGAGTCACATGGCACTACCCATAGGTAGCCCAATCCCTAACTCATGATAGCCTATACCATGCTCTAGGTTACCATTTTCATCATTAGCAAAGCCATAGAGGAGGACCAGGATCTGAGCTAGTCATGCATACATATCAATGGTGATAATCATATTCACGTTATAGTTTCATGAAATAAAAGTCTTCCAAGCCATTATTTTCAGGAAATCGATAAAACATCTTGGAATCACCGTGAAACTAAAGTGATTAACCATAAATGTAACCACATACCTGATCTAGAGCAACTTGATGTCCAAGCAATAATAATCAAGAACAATCAATCAAACAATCACCAATATGCTGAAATTAATGCATAACATCCAAGTGTCATTATTTTATCCAAAACATTCTCAAGATCGACTTGGATTCCACCATAGGATGTCTAGGGCAACTTTAGGGTTTTCTTAGGGTTTTAGCCTCCATGACGCATTTATCACATTTAATGCTCTTTTAGTTCACAAACCCTAATTTCAACATCATTGGCACAACTGAATGTCAATTAAGTCCAATATGCCTCTTTTACACTAAAACTACTATCTTTATCCTTTTAAGTCATGTCAATATCATTAGACCAAATTATCCTCTTTGGTTTCTTTTGAATTGACAACTCATATTTCATTATAGTCTAATTCACATATGAACCTTATTTATCATTAATTTCACATTAATCCATTAGAAAACCCTAATTACCCAATCAAGGGTATTTATCCACAATTAGGAACTTTTATACTTAGAATAGCTTAGAATTATCAAATCTCAGTCCTATCCATGGATTCAAACAATTAAAGCCATTAAGAATTATAATTACTAACATTAGGGTTTCAAGGCCCATTAAAGCTTATTTATGTATATGGAACCCTTAATTAATCAAACTACGCATAAATATTATCCTTTTGGATCTAATGTGTCCTTTTTATTAACAATAGGTTAACATCGATTTAAAACACCCATAATACCTTTCTCAATCTTATTAAGATCAATATTAGGGTTTCTTAATCATAAATTCATTAAAGTTGACAACATTAACTACTTTTCGAATTTCATTAGGAATTAAGCTCTAAAACTATTTTTAGTGGATTTGTCGTATTTTTCTGAGCAAAAATCACTATTTACTTTTATTTTTCAGCCAAATGATCTATTTTTAGGTATTTAAACAAGAGTCATAACTTTTCTTCTATTTCGACCAGAGGGGCGACCAACCTGGATTTTTAGGAAAAATTTGACCGTCGGATCATGAGTCGTTGTTGACTATGTGCGATTGTGTAGTCCCTAGCACGCGCAATCACTCACTGCTAACTTGGGGTGCGGAACTACCAGGGTCATCGATCCTCCACACGATCTATGGTGGACACCAATCGAACGGTTACTAAGTGTTGCCTCCACTCAAACCAGCAGAAAGCCTCGTGATGGCTCCGCGTTTGAGAGATCATCAGAGCTATCTCAACTCATCGACCTAGGGTACGAAAGAAGTAGGGTGATGGCCGGTTGAAATCGTGTAACCATGAGGAGTCAAGAGGAGGCTATTTATATAGGTCTTGGGGACTATTTTAGGGTTTCCCAACCCCCACTGTCACCTACCTTTTTAGGCATTTGGGCATTTTCTCTAGAAGCATCTAAAGTGCAAAGAACCTAGGTATAGATTGCGCAGAATCCTCTCCCAAACTCAACCATACACTTTCCTTATCCGTAGATGTGAAGATTCATGAGAAAATTGAGTGGAAAGATCCCACTATCACCAACCTATTCCTAGTTTGACTAGAACCAGAAGATGAGTGGCCCTCGTTGGATCATGATCCAACGATCCTCATAACTCGCGCCCAAACAAAAGAAAAGACTGATTTCTATTTTAAGGAAAATCTTTTTCATTTTAGGATAATTTGGAAAAATCATAACTCTTAATCCATGGCTTCGTTTTATCCCAAATTTTGAGGGAATTTTATTAATGACTTAATCTATCATCATGACAAATTTGGGCTCATTATCTAAAAAATCGGGTCCCTTTTTAGTTGTAAGTTATTACTTAATTATGTATATTTCTCACCTATTTTCTCTTTCCTTTGCTATTAAACTATTATCTTGGATTCCTTGGACCTTAAGGAACCTTAATGGCTTGAAATCTCATCTTGGGGACCTTTCTTTAGCCTCTTTCCTTATCTTTTATCCTTTTTCTTATTTATTCCTTTATTCAAATAAATTACTTTTCCTTTTATTTTATTTTGACTACTCTTTCTATTAGAAATCATAGGTATACGAAATTTACTCCATTGTGGCCATTAATGTCACTTTCTAGAGATTTCCATGTATTTCTCATAAATACTTTGCTTATAATCATCTTCTAATATTTGGATTTTTCTTCTTTTCTTCTCTTTATATCCATTATTGGATTAATATAATAATAGGAACTACAAAATTCCTATCAAAAGGGATATTTGCAAAGAAATCCATTCTTTGAAGCAAAGCATCCAACCTCTTCAAATAAGTACATATTCATAAAATCATTACATTTCAATTATGAAAACATATGCAAAAATTGAGCTTGTAACATCCTTCCCCTCTTATAAGAATTTTGTCCTCAAAATTTCATCAAGCATACAACAATTCATTATAAGACCTTTCCATGTCCATCATTGGCCTCTATGTGGATTTACCCTAGACATGGCACTTCCAAAGAACCTTTATCATCACATATTCTTTTCTTTGAGTTCTTTCACCTTGGCATCTAAAACCCTCACATGTGACTCAAGACATTCCAGCCTCCCTTGGGGGTAACTAGGCTCATTTCTCAGTACATGGATCGGGTACCTCACATAGTGCTCTAGATTGGACACATGGAGCTCATCACACATCACATTATCCTTAGGGGTAAGTCTAAAATTAACCATCTCCACCAATCCATCTCAAATGGATTGTATCGGGAACCCAACTTTTTCAGTTATAGCTTAGAGGGGTCGGATTTTCATATCACATATTCTCCCACAGTGAACTACATGTCAGTCTACTTTGCATCAACTCCTGACTCATGTTGTCCCTGGGCTCTCTCTCATCCATCGCATGATCAAAGCGACTTTGTATGCACATACTGTGGTCTTTTTCTGACCTTCACGAGGTCCCCTCACCAACATCATCTTAATGAAGTGGTGACTGACATAGCCTCCCTTATAGAGCTTCATATATCCCAATACTGTCTATGGTGGCTATCATCACAACTTTCATAGGATGAGAACTATCCCCATATATCACCCTGAACGAGCACACATGCTCTCATCATACCCTCTAGTCTGGATCATGCTAGCATCAGTTAGGGGCGATAAGTTGTATGAACATCAAGTTCTTCATGTATCTACTTCCACCTCATGGAAGTGAACCTTTAGGTCATACTCAAGAACCTTTGAACTCACATCATTGTGTAGTTGAACCATCTCACTTACATGTGGTTCAACCAGGTTTATCTCCCAATAGTATTCTCTCTTTCTCTTAGATCATGACATCTAGGTAAGGCGATCTACCATAACCCATATTGCATCTTAACAGTCCTTTATCCATGGGAGACTTACCACAACATCCATAGTGATGAACTCCCATTCCCTCTCAGGGACTCTTTATCGTCTATATCAACTCACTGGGTTACTGGTGTTCGTCCTTCACCTCTTGGCATGCATTGCGACAAGCCACATGCAACTTCATCTTAGGTATCCAAAGTACTACCACAACTTACTATCTTAGTAGTACCACGGTGTATGATGAACTTAAAATCATGATCTCCTGTATGTCATGATTCCTTAAGGTTGATTCCTTAGAAACCCTAAAACACTCTAGTCGGGGTTTCATCACCTTCTTTTCCATAAAAGTGCATTTGAGGTTCTACAACCATCCTTCCATCATGACAATCCCTAGGTTCACTAACTAAGCAACCACTAACTCGATCAACAATCTCGTTACATCTGAGTGTTAGCCAAACATATCTCACAAACTTAGGGTTCACCTAACCACCTCTTCTAGCCTTTCAGCTAGCTAAACTAGGCAGCTGCATCTCAACAAGAGCATCCATTACCACCTTACATCCTTATATGCTAGGTAACAGTGAGGACATACACCTCCATATATTCCACTTATTATCTCATCTCAGACTATAAGTCTATCAAGAAAACTCAGAGCTCATCCTCTTAGTTATCGAACTCACCTTTGTATAGCTCATAAATACCACATAACTCATGATAAGAACATCCTCATAAGATGACTACCTTAGTTGTCTTGGTGTTTGTAAACCATCCACACATCATACACTTCACAAAGGTATGCTATTACCTCTATCCTCATACCTCATAGTAATGTTTCCACTCACATCATCTTTATCCTTGGCGTATGGCATGCATACTGTCCTATCTCTCACCCCCATAACATGAGGAACCAAGCATTTGGCGGCTGTCCAAACACAAAGTTCTTCCTATTTCAAGAGTAGAAATGGTACATCCCACATTGCCGGTACACCTTCCAATCTAAGTTGAAACGTGCAACATATGTCTCTACATCATGATCATATCGATATCAAGTTGACTTCCAGGGAAAACTGGTCTCCAACCCACTTGGGTCATCATACAATCCTTGGTCATCTCCTCTAGGTCTGTAGCGTGTCGACACATTTGGGGTCATCCCTCTTCCCTTATGCATCCAGAGAGTGCCTTCCTCATCTGCCCTTTGGGTACCATGATTTCATGAAGGTGATCAATCCCCTAACCCATGGCCCTCAAACAATGATAGTTGTTACCTCCCGACCCTATGGCCATGTGCAACTAGGGAATTAGGCAACTCCTACTCCCACTGGTCTTATCCTCACCTAAACCTAGGATAGACTTAGGATTCTAACATAGTATGTATCCAGCTTGAAACCTTACATGAGTCTCCATCATCCCTCTTAGCATTCATGTTCAGACTTAAATCCTTACATATGGATCATGGCAACCTATCTACCTTGGTCAGGCCCCATACTGGCTACCTCCATGGTAACACATCTACATGCGCTTAGAGATGGTTATCTATGGGTCTGTAGGTTTCATTCTCATACTATGTACTCTCCACTTAGCTTCTCAATATCCTATGATACCTCTTTAGGTTACCCTAAACCCAACAAAAGTTGATTCATACCCTACAAAAGGGTCCTCTCCCAGGATGGGAGGAAACTATCTCTTGATAGCAACAAAGGTCACAAACATCCTTATGTCCAGGGTTTACATCCACATGATCATGCTTAGTCCTATCAAGCTACTAAGGCATGTAGCTAACAAGCAGACCACCTACTAAACCATGCTAGGTCTCCATGATAGGTCATACTTGTTCTCATTCCTAAACATTGGACTATCATCATACATGCCCATGTCACCAACCTATATACGAGGGGTTCATCAAACATACACCTTAATCTAAGGGGTTTCCCTTTCCTCTAAACATGAGGAGTGCCACACCCAAATCTATAGAAACTCAAATCTCATCATGAGCATCAGGTACACTACTTCCCCTCTTAGGTCTAGGAACCCTAGGTTCACTTTTGTACAATAGTTGTCCAACTGCATGCTCAACATTCCAACAACGAACCAGGCATGTACAAGGTATATCATGCACGTCCTATAATCCTTCCACCTGAACAACACCTTAGAGTGGAGTCCTCCTCAAGGACAACCAACTAGGTATGAGGCCTCCCAACTTATTACTAAGCTTCCTTAGGGTCCAAGGAACTCTTCTTCCTATCTTAAAAGGTAAGCAACTATATTCTCTGCACATAGGTACCAATAGCCTCATCCTTCTTCTTAGGGTTTGGTTCCTCTAAGGAAACCAAGATACCATAAGACTCCATGGATCATGCACGAGGCAACTGCAACCATCCACTTAGGTCATAACATACCCAACTTCTCATGGTTTCTTATATCCCAGATTCTAAGCTCCAACCTTCTTACTCGGGTCTTTCTCTCTCTCTCTCTCTCTCTCTCTCTCTCTATCTATCTCTCTCGAGCTAACCCTACAAACAAATTTACTACTAGAGGTTCTACATGAAGGTGGATCAAGCTCACATGCATACACCTATAGGGGTGAAACGTATGATCAACCTATATTCACTCGAGATTATCTATGTCTCTTTATGCTTAGCTCATAATCTATCCAACATGCCCTTCTAGCCTGGGTTTTGAACTACTGCCAACATTACTAATGTACTCAAGGTGCATACTATGCCATGCTCATATAAGCCCATATGGTTTCTATATGGTCATCACTAACCTCATCAATGAAGGAGTTATCCTTCACCCTAACATTCACGCCCCTTCCCAGGGTTGGGTCGCCAAAGGTACTAGGCCAGCCAACCTCACATGGTTCAAACTATCATAGGTATCCAAAACCCAAAAGCATATCAACCCACACACACATGGTCGACCATGACATCTATGTCATCATGCCATCTCTCTCTCTCCAACCACCACATAGGGTTAGGGTTAGCACCATCCTCATAGGATATGCCAGGTCTCTACCTTTAATGGATGTTTCTTCCTATGAGACCAACTCTCTACTAATCCTCCTAACTAGAAGGTCTAACCTTAGGTCTCTCCTAACGGTATGACAACACATGTCATACGACCTAAGCATGCAACTATTCTTTAGTTTACGCTTAAACTATTAAGCTTATATCCATGACATCTTACTTACATGCTTTTAATTAATTTGGTGGAGGATTCCTTAACCTCATTATACATACCCTGACCTCAAGAGGGTGAGGAAGAAAGAGAGAAAACGCTAAACCTTAGAATCTTAACAGAATCAGGGTTGAGAAGGGACAAAAATAGATGAGAGAGTCTTAAAGGTATCTTATTCTGAGTCAGATCCTAAGACATTGGCCAGGCAGTCACATAGATCTGGGAGTCCTTGTATACTAACTAGTGGCACGGAGGAAAATATTGCCAACCCCCAGATGTGATCCTTTTCTAGACACCTCTATCTTTTAGAAAATCCTCTAATAACTCCCTTGGTTCTATGAAATTTGAAAAATTTAATAATTACTACAGATTAAATGAGGAACCAATGCTCTGATACCAAATGTAACAACCCCGCCTCCCGGTAACCCCCAATTAAGGGAGACCAAGAGGTCAGAGCCGTTATACCAATTTCTCGAATCAAAGGTTCGACAAATAATCAGTAATAATCATTAAATTCTACCATGAATATATTGAAAGATAGAATAAAATAAAACTTTACATACCTTTTTCAAAGACTTGGATATAACTTCTATCCACATCTGGACTCTATTCTAACTAATCCTCCTTGCACATTATTTCTTAATTTCATAATATGCCACTTTACTAATTGTCCTTTTCAATGGTGCCTAAAACGTTGACAAATAAAATGTCGGTCAGCATAAATGAATATGCTGGTATGTGGGGGAAACAATAATCGTGCAATTAACAATAACAACATATTGCAAGCAATTATGGTTAAGCACGCAAACTTTACATCTTAAACATAACTTCTCAATCCATACATATCCTAACATCTGCGTTGTCCCTGTAGTGGACTTGGATACTACCTCTCATATGGTAGATCCCTATTGACCCCACATGATCCTACCTAATAGGTAGATCAATACCTAGGGTTGATGAGTTGCATGGCACTACCCATAGGCAGCCCAATCCCTAACTCATGATATGCTAAAGAGTCACATGGCACTACCCATAGGTAGCCCAATCCCTAACTCATGATATCCTAGAGCATGCTCTAGGTTACCCTTTTAATCATTAGAAAAGCCATAGAGGAGGACCAGGATCTGAGCTAGTCATGCATACATATCAATGGTGATAATCATAGTCACGTTATAGTTGCATGAAATAAAAGTCTTCCAAGCAGTTATTTTCAGGAAATCGATAAAACATCTAGGAATCACTGTGAAACTAAAGCGATTAACCATAAATGTAACCACATACCTGATCTAGAGCAACTTGATGTCCAAGCAATAATAATCAAGAACAATCAATCAAACAATCACCAATATGCTGAAATTAATGCATAACATCCAAGTGTCGTTATTTTATCCAAAACATTGTCAAGATCGACTTGGATTCCACCATAGGATGTCTAGGGCAACTTTAGGATTTTCTTAGGGTTTTAGCCTCCATGACTTATTTATCACATTTAATGCTCTTTTAGTTCACAAACCCTAATTTCAACATCATTGGCACAATTGAATGTCAATTAAGTCCAATATGCCTCTTTTACACTAAAACTACTATCTTTATCCTTTTAAGTCATGTCAATATCATTAGGCCAAATTATCCTCTTTGGTTTCTTTTGAATTGATAACTCATATTTCATTATAGTCTAATTCACATATGAACCTTATTTATCGCTAATTTAACATTAATCCATTAGAAAACCCTAATTACCCAATCAAGGGTATTTATCCACAATTAGGAACTTTTATACTTAGAATAGCTTAGAATTATCAAATCTCAGTCCTATCCATGGATTCGAACAATTAAAGCCATTAAGAATTATAATTACTAACATTAGGGTTTCAAGGCCCATTAAAGCTTATTTATGTATATGGAACCCTTAATTAATCAAACTATGCATAAAGATTATCCTTTTGGATCTAATGTGTCCTTTTTATTAACAATAGGTTAACATCGATTTAAAACACCCATAATACATTTCTCAATCTTATGAAGATCAATATTAGGGTTTCTTAATCATAAATTCATTAAAGTTGACAACATTAACTACTTTTCAAATTTCATGAGGAATTAAGCTCTAAAACTATTTTTAGTGGATTTGTCATATTTTTCTGAGA